>CP098390.1:1234492-2468985 GCA_039634405.1 Penicillium herquei
TCGAGAATCACCAGGGACCGGGGTGTGGCCTCGGAGAGAATCTTCTTTGTTTCGGAAAGTTCGACGAAGAATGTCGATTGGGCGGCGAAGATGTTGTCGTTGGCGCCCAGACGGGACATAATGCGGTCGACGGGTGTGAGACGTGCCGATTGGCACGGCAGATAGCATCCGATTTGTGCCATGATAACGGCAACACAGGTCTAGGAATGTTAGTCAAATGGACAGGGTATTGAGAAAGGTGTTCAGAAATGTAACTTACCATTCGTAGAAGAGTGGACTTTCCGGCAGCATTGGCACCAGTCAACAAATCGATATTGGCATGCTTACCGCCAAGTTGGACGTCATTGGGAATGAAGTCCTCAACTGATGATAAAAGACACGGATGGCGGAGTTCCTCGAATTCAAGGACACTTCGCTCATCCTCAACAAATACAGGACGGCAGCTGGGCTGGCCGAGAGAGGCAGAGGCCTTGGCAAGACTGATAAGACAATCCAATTGAGCGACCACGCGGACAGCAGCCAGCCAGGTATTGTAGTGTTCATCGAATCGAGCGTGGAATCGGGCAGCTACCTCCTTGACAATCTGGCTGTGGATTTCTTGTGCTTCTTGAAGCTGGCGAATGAGAGCTCGAAGCTCAGGGAAGTAGTATCGCTTCACCTGCTTTGTAGCAGACATCTGATCCCAGTTTTTTGGGATGCCCTTAACCTTGACAGGTACTTCAAGTTGATAGATCTCCTTACCATTGTCACGGTAGCAAATTGCAGTAGATCCCAGATCACGACGTGACTTCTTGAGAAGATTATCAAGCTCTTTGTGCAGTCCTTCAATGTGGGCTTGGGAGTTGTCGAAGTCATCCTCGACACCGGGCTCTGGCACAAGAATGCCATTCTCCTTAGCCTTGGGACGATCAAAAGCAGTCTTCCAGTAGCCAAGAAGTTCAGTCAGGTCTGGCATCGCCGAAATCAACTGACCGATGATACCATCGCCAGCGCCAGAGTCCTTGAGGAGACCCATGATGTATTCAATCTGTTCAAATCCTTCAAGAACCCGCACAAAGTCTTGAGCCTTGCACTGCCCAGCATGAACACGGGAGATGAGACGTTCCAAATCGGGCATCTTGGTCAACTGTGAGGAGAATTGGTCTCGAATACTTGGGTCAGCGTTGAAGGCGTCAACAGCATCCAACCGAGCGTTGATTCTCTTGGCATCCATTAAAGGGTGGCAGACCCATTGCTTGAAGGTTCGCTTTCCAAATGGTGTAATGCAGCGGTTCAAGAGTTGGAAAAGAGTTCCCTCCGCACTTCCATCAAACGAGTTTGCGAAGATTTCCATATTAATCAGTGTCTGCCCGTCAAGAACAAGACTGGATGTCTTCTTGATCGGATCGTACCATGTGAAGTTACCGATGGTAATCAGGTCCTTGTCGATCTTCAAAACACGTAGATACTGGACTAGAGCGCCAAATGCTGAGATCACCAACTCCTTCTCCCGAGCTTCACGAAGGGTTTCAGGCCAAGCCTTGACATTCTCATCATCTTGAGACACGAAGTACTCCGCTGCATCAAGCTCCCTCACAGTGACATCTGATTCCCAGAACTCTTTGCCTGGCTTCAAGTGATTCCAGAGGGTGGTGGGCCCGGTGTTGTTCTTCAGAATCCGCATTGCCTTCTGGGAAACACACGACTTTTCGAGCAAAAGCTCCCGTGGCCGGGTTTGCGCGACAAAGGTCTCGAACTTGGTCATATCCACATCGTCGACAAACTCAGACAAGAAGAACTGGCCAGTGGCGGTATCGACAAAAGAAATTCCGAATGCAGGAAGATCATCGACAATAGCCTCTTTGATAGCAACACAGTAAGTTGACATATCGTCTTGGAGCATCGATCCTTCAACAAGGGTACCAGCTGTAAGGACACATGCCAGCTCTCGCCTGATAATCTTGTCCTCTTTGCCACCCTTCTTGCCATCTCTCTCACGCATTTCCTTGCCCAATGCAGATTCAGACTGGTCAACACGAGCGATCTTGAATCCCTTGGCAACAAACTGGTTTGCCCAGTGGGCCAAACTCATTTCAGGAACACCAACCATGCGCATGTTGACACGATCCGTGAGTTTCAGGTCGAACAGTTGGTGACCAATAGTCGCATCATTCTCGTACAGTTCGTAGAACTTTCCTTTCTTGAAGAACACCACAGTATCCCAGAACTTCTGCTTGATTTCCCAGTACTGCTTCTCAAAGGGCGAAAACTTGTTCCAAGCAAGTGGAGGAATGTAGATGGTGCGAGGGTCGTATTCGGGGTGCCCTGGTGGGTTTCCGTCAATGTCTTTGATATTGGCAAGCCATGGGTATCGATCCTCGGGTTCCTTGATGTGAGCCTTTTCCTTCCGTGTGCTAGATGATTTCTTCGACGGCGTCGCTGCAGCACGCTCCTTGCGAGGTCCTTTATTGTCAGGGTCAAACGACCACTTCTGGGCAGTTCCAGCTGACCCCTCGGGGAGGTCCATATCGAGATCGAGATCATCATCGGCTTCGGGAGGCGGCATGGATGAGGAATGGTTCGAAGTTTTGCGTGAAGGCTGCGTGGCTGGGCGTTTGCGTTTCTTTGCAGGCGCAACATCTTCATCCGAATCATCAGGAACAACGAAATCGTCCATTTCTAAGTCGAGTTAGTGTGTGGAGGGTCATTTCAAGCAGATCATGCGGTGTTCATACCATCATCCGAGTATCCTAATTCCTCCGCAGCCGCTTGGAATTCCTCTTCGCTGTCGTCTCCAGCAGTCTTTTGTCTTTTCGTAGCTCGGCCATTCTGTCGACTGGGACGGAAAATCACATCTTCATCATCCTCGCCCTCGGAGTCAGACTCTTTGTAGCTGACCTGCTTCTTTTTGGACTGCGGCATATCTTAGTTGTGTGTCATGGATAGGAAAGGAGAAGGAGGAACAAACCCGACGTGATGGAGACATGTTGTCTTTGGCATTGTTACCATTTGTCTGAAGGATGGGAGCAGGTGTCAGTCTCAAGACCTATCGGGAGAATCATCGGTTGAAAGTCACCTTCACATTATCATCATTCTCTTCATCTTCATCCGGTATAGGTAAGTCACTACTAGGCACAGGTGACAGATCCTGAGCAAAACTCGAGAAGCTTCTCTTCTGTGTGCTTGTTTGTTTGCTAGTGCTTGCACTACGGTGTTCGGAGGCTCGCTGGGCAGGGGAAGAAGCGGGCTCGCGGGGTTTCGCAGAAGAGGGAGTTGCTGGAGACGATTTTTGGAAGAATCCTAGGATGGATTTCTGGTTTTTCATGTTTTGAGTGCTTGAGGTTGTTTTCTTTAGCGCAGTAGAGGGAGGCGTCCCGGTGGGTGAAGACGCATCGGCCTTGGCCATTATTGATAATTCGCTGATGGAGTGGGTGCAATTGCAAGTAATCAACCACAATTGAACAGATAGTCTGAATATTGCAACGCGTAAAGGAGGATTAAGACAAGTGCACGTAAACCCGGGGATGTGTGAGATGATAGGAGATAAGGCGCGGATCAACGCGTCCGAACGCGTTAAGTGGATGAATGCGATTGGCGGGTCTACGTATTACCGACTCCTTACTGAGGATTGTATACGAAGGACAGAACAACAATTGAAAGGATGTAAAGAGGAGAATAATTTAAAATATTGGTACAGATGCTATACGCTACATATACAGAATGACTAGATTTACAGGGGATTGTCCGAGGGCAATACTTATTGCGCAGACTCGGTTGGTTCTTCCCATCCTGGAGCAGTGAGGCCCTGCTCGCGGAATTCCTCATCGCTAACAATTTCAACCATCTTGAACTTCCACTTGCCTAGCTTGAGCATAAGAAGCTTCTGGTCCAGAATGAAGCTTTCTGTCTTTTCTGCGGGCCAGACTCGGATGGGAGTGAAAGAGAGGTCGTCTGACATGGGACCGCTATCTCCAGGGCGGCTACCCACATAGGCGCCGTTGTTGGTGATCACTCGGTGGCCCTCACCCTTAGAAGACACAAGGCCAGCCGACCAAAGAATCTTGTTAAACGGCTGGTTGTAAACAAGAGACTTCGGGAGCTTCACATTGGCATTGGGCATGTTGGCAAAGTTGGTCTGAGGGGCATAAGGGTTGCCAGACTGTGGGGTAGTGAAACCGGCAGTGGGGGACTGAGCGTGGCTAGCAGGAGGTGTTGAGCTCCGCGGCATAGGCGAAGGAGCGCCGGTAGAGGATCGTGATCGGAATAACTGGCGATGTTGGAGCGACACAGCATCGGCTTCCACCTTACCGTGAACCAACTCCACAAATTCGTAGGCCAAACGATGCTGAGCGACTCGTTTGGAGGGGTCGGCGGTCTGCTGTTCCATAATTGAGGCAATCTCAGGAATGGGAATAAAAGTGAACAACTTGAGATAACGCTCGATGGTGTCATCCGGAGTACGAACGAAGAACTAAGTAGTGGTTAGCGACCATGAATACAATAGAAAGAGAGGATGCTTACCTGGTACAGCTCGAAAGTCGAAGTCATGTCCTTATCAAGCCAAATGGCATTGCCCGCAGATTTGCCGAATTTCTCTCCGGATGGCGCAGTCAATAGCGGCGTGGTAAAACCGATGGGTCGATCCAGCTCCGACTCAAGAGGGTTCCGTGCCTGCTCGTTGGCAGTGTTGCGACTGATGGACTTGACGGCATCCATTCCAAACAGAATGTTGCCATATTGGTCGGAGCCACCAACCTGCACCTGGGTACCCTTTTGGAAGAGATGCCACCAATCCCAGCCTTGCAAGAGTGGGTAAGAGAACTCAGCAAATGACATGCCATCTCCCTGGTTTAGGCGGGTTTTGACACTAGACACAATGTCAGAGCCCACACATCAATAGTCGCAATTCAGAAGACTTACGTATCTCGACCAAGCATTGGGCCAAGGCGCATATAGGCTCCGAGGTCACGCAGGACCTCAATGAAGGGAGTAGAGTTCCACCAAGTGTTGTTGTTGACCAAAGCCCTCTTCCAGATCATCTTCCGCTCATAACCATGCCTCGAACCATACTGCTCGATGCTAGAGCCGAGTTTCTTCAGCTGCATATGCATGCTCGCCATGTTCGCCTTTCGTATCGAGGAATGAACCTGCTCTCGTCCCTTCAGTCGGCCTGTAGGGTCACCGACTCGAGATGTAGCGCCGCCCAACTATATACACGGGTGCCGTCAGTAATCAATCCATTGTTAGGAATAGGTTCGTTCCAATTGACCCACCAAGAATGTAACTGGGAGACCCCAGACGTATCCCCAAGCTAATACCATGAATGGCAACATGTGTCCAACGTGCATTGAGGGTGCCGTTGGGTCAATTCCAACGTAGATTCCAGCTCTCTTCTCCGTAAATACTTTGTGCAGCAAGTCGCGCTCTCTATGGCCAGGAATGCGTCAGTATGGAACTTGTAGAGACAGGCCTTGTGGGTTTTAGAAAGTACTAAAACATACCCAACAACATCATGAATGAGCCCTCGCTCCTCCAAATGAGCGACAAAGCTCTTCCGCTTGCCTGCTTTGATTTCCTCGGCATGCTTCGCCCACTCCTTTTTGCCATCTTCCATGCGCTTAATGTAATTTTGTGTGATGCATCGTTTCTGTTGTAACAGGCGCTCAGAATGCTGGGCGAATAGCAGCGGACGACGGAGCTCGTTGCGGAGTGGAATTGTTTGCGCTGAGCGGGAAAAGCTACGCGCACCGCAAGGGGTTGGCTGAAAAGCACGGGAATTAGAACTCGTCGCTCGAAGGAGCGGCACCGACCGGGGTCGCATTGTGCCTTAGGATGGGGATTGAATTGCAATGAAGCTGGCAATTGCACCTTGGGATTGAAATTATCCACCGCGAGCAACTGCGATATCTCGATAAGAGATGCCGGACTATCTTTGATGCGGCGCTCTACTTCTACTCAAATCACCCACCATTCATGTTATTTGAACCCAAGAGAATAATAACAAGGCCTTTTCCATGTGACGAACAGAGCAAGAGAGCAACAGAGTAATAGTTTCGTTGGAATGACCACTCCAATATACATAGACCCTCAATAACCCTCTCCTGCTATTACTCGGGTACTTCAAGTACCTACCCATGTTTTTAGACCGTCTAATGCCATTCCAGATGACCTCTTCAGCTTTACAATTATTCGACATTCCAATATATAGGGCGCTTGCCTATTTATACTATGCCGACTGCTCAAGTAGCTTTCCGTGACTTTTTGACCTACCAAGTGTGATACGCTGCTCCGGAGTCATGCGGCGATGCGGCTGAACTGGATCTCCTGAGGTTAGCTGAACTTCAGGGAGGGTTCTCTTATCAATTTTGATGTGAATTCATGTCAGGCTCTATACTTTAGATGAACTTCGGCATTCAAATGTTATTCAGGCCCCCCTGAATACCGTGCGATGGGAGCTACAGGTTATTGCGCCTCCAAACCCCCGCATATGCAAGCCCACGTGGCAAGGCTTCATGGGCTGAAAACATTCGACTGATGGCCAGAATGGAAAGGAGATTTTGAATGAATATACTTTTCTTCCTGTTTGATGCTACCGATTTCCTCAAATGTTGCGAACAAAATTAGCTGTGTCTTGAAGATCGGATCTATGACTATCTTTCATTTTGAATCGAAACGGTCCTAGGACCAATCAAAATCGGCTGCAGCTCGTTCGTGTCTTTCTTCGCTTTGTTGGCCAGAGTTTCAGGCGAGTACTCAACTGAGAAGATGGATGTTGACAAAGAACCCCGAACTCACGCAGAGTACACTGTGGGATGGGTATGTGCTCTACCTAAGGAGCAGACCGCGGCGACAGCCATGTTGGATCGAGAACACAAACGGCTTCCAAAACCACCAAATGACCCCAATACCTACACGCTTGGGTCTATTGGTGAGCACAATGTTGTGATAGCCTGTCTTCCCAAAGGCCAGTATGGTACCAACTCGGCAGCAAATGTTGCTGCTTGGATGGTCTCGACTTTTCCGACCATTAAATTCGGCCTTATGGTGGGTATTGGTGGCGGCATTCCACCCAAAGTCAGACTCGGCGACGTGGTGGTTAGCACACCCATAGGTCAATTTCCCGGCGTGGTTCAATGGGATATTGGCAAGGCGAACGAAGGAGGCAGTTTCGAACGAACCGGATTGCTGAACAATCCGCCCACATCACTTCTCACAGCTCTGGCAACCTTGGAGACGAGGCACGCACTGGGTCGCTCCAATATACCACAGTACCTGGAAGAATTAAAGATGAAATTCCCCGGCATTATCTCCAAGTACCTTCCATCTGGTCTGCAGGATATATTATTCAAAGCAAACTATGGACACGTATACAAGGCCCCTTTGGATAACGAGAATAATAAATCTACGACTACCGAGGAGAGAGAAAAGGGTGACGAAGAACAAGAAGAGGACGAATGGGAAGAGGAGGATGAGGATGAAAGCTGCAAATTGTGCGATAAAACGCAGGTCGTGAAGAGGAAAGCAAGAGACATGACTGTACACTTCGGTTTGATCGCATCAGGCAACCAGGTCATCAAGGATGCTACCCTCCGAAATAAACTCAAAAAGGATTTCGACGGCCATGTACTTTGCGTGGAGATGGAGGCGGCAGGACTGATGAATAATTTCCCATGCATCGTCATCCGAGGAATCTGTGACTACGCAGACTCGCATAAGAACAAATTCTGGCAGGAATATGCTGCAGTCAGGGCTTCGGCGTTTGCAAAGGAGTTTTTGTCAGTCGTACAAGCAAGTGAAGTTGCGCAGGATCGACCCGTCAACGAAATACTGGGACAAGGTTAGTTGATATAGCGGCCTTTGATTTAATTTTTAGTCTTTTAACGATGTTCATTTAGTTTGTGAGATTTTATCTCAAACTGAGAAATCTCGCAGTGAAGGTTTTGTCCTGGATCACATGTGCAACTCGACCACTCAGTGAAAATGCTGCTTGAGACAAATGCCGACGTTGATTCACAGGATGAATCTGGTCAAACACCGTTAATACGGGCAGCTCGGAATAGGCACGATGCAGTGGTGAGGCTACTGCTTGGTCGGACTGCTAATGTCGATATACGAGATGCCTATTATAACCAAACCGCGTTATTCTGGGCAGTTCGAAATGGGCACCATACAGTTGTGAAGCTTCTGCTTGATCGAAATGCTAATCTTGATATACAAGATGCGTGGTATGGTCAAACACCATTATTATTGGCAGTTGAGCGTGGGGATGATACAATAGTGCAACTTCTGCTTGAGGGGCATGCCAATATTAATTCACGAGGTACTGAAAACAGCATTATCGGTGACCATACACCATTATCATGGGCAGTTAAACGTGGACACGAAAAGGTGGTGAAGCTCCTATTTAATTGGAATGCCGAAATGGATTTACAAGATACTGAGTACGGCCAAACATACACTATCATGGGCAGCTGAGAGTGACTAATGCTTATTCACATCATAGGTACAACCGCACACCGCTATTTTGGGCTGCAGAATGTGGGAATTATCGAATCGTGGAACTTCTACTTGAGAGGGGTGCCGATGCTGATGCTCAAGACAAATACGGCCAAACACCATTATCACGGGCAGCCGAAAATGGGCACGATGTAATAGTGAAACTGCTGCTTGAGAGGGGTGCCGATTCTGATTCTCAGGATAAAGATGGCCAGACACCGTTATCATGGGCAACCCAGAATGGGCACAATGAGGCATTGGAATTATTGCTTGGGAGGAAAAGGGTGATGAGCGTTTCGGATAGTGGTCATTCGAATACGCAAGGGCTCTCGTGCTAGTACGGCCAAACCTGTCTCTAACCTGTGACATTTCTCGGAACTGTATAATTGGCACTTACATGTATGATAAATTGATGATTTGGTTGTAACATTAAGTCCTCATGCCGCGCTCCGCGTGGCACTGTAGCAGCGTTGAAGTTGACCTAGGCCTGTCCAGGGGCATTTATACTCTCTCAGACACCCATGTGCACACATACTTGGGTGCTCAGTAGTATTTACAGGTGACTGGCGAAATACCCCTCTAAGTGTGTAAGTACCTACAGGATTACCTACACGGTTAGCTACACGGTTAATTGAAAGGGAAGGTTAGCTGGTATATGGATAGTATAGGCAACTGATCCTGAAGTGCTGGGGGATAGTAAGCTGTAGGCCATCCCAGACGGTGAAGGACTCCGAGTTCGAAAAACCACTGCATCCCAAGTAGGAAAAGAGGTCTAAGTCCCTTGAACCACACCGGCGCTAGAGTCATGGCCAGTTTCAATGGATCAGAGGGCCGGGGTTTCTAGCATTCCTTCCAAGGCTGTATTTTGTGTCAATTCAAGTTTGAGGACGACCTCGGGAGTCTTGGGATAGTAAATCATTGAAGCCCTGCAGTGACTGTTTACTATCTACTCCAGATGTCCTCTACGAAACCTTGGAACAATGGCAGCCTGAGAACCTCTGGGTCCGGAAACATAAAATGCTTTCACATATACTACTATACGTACTATGGAACAAGCTCACGATACATACACCCAATGCCCTCAGTAGGGGTCAGGAGTAGCCCAATGGAAGTACTTCAACAGGGCATTTCTCTCCTTGACCGGAGCAACCTGATATTTCTTCCAGTTGTAGCCCAATTCAAACATCGAATTCTCAGATGGAACGTTGGCACTCCAAGTAGGCAAAGTTCCATTCGTGTGAGAGCCGCCCTTGTTCGGGTTCTGAGTCTTAACGAAATTAGCCCAGTAAGAGGACATCTTATCCGCGACAAGGTAGTCGGCCTCGGTGTATGTTGAAGATTGAGCAAAAAGGTTGCCAAGAGCGAAAGCCACCTCAGAACCATGAGTAGCACCATCAAATGTCCACATGTAATAGTAAACAGACTTGTCGGAGGTCTTGCTCCATCTGTTAGCCCAGGACCAAGTAGAAGTAGCGTACCCGGCGCGAACGATAGAGTTGTATGCGGTCGTAGCTTCAGTGGTGTTCTTGGGAGAGTAGAACGACATCAGTTCGGCTGCGTAGGGTCCGTATGTTGAGTTGATTGCTTCTTCGTATTCAGCGATTGTGTATGATGTGGTAGTTGAAATACCATCCTCATTGTAATTGTTACCAACTAGAATGGGGACATTGTTGGGAGCACCCTCATCGAGACTGACGATGTATTTGTTCGGGATGGAATGGTAGTTGAGAACTGGGTCGAAGCCAACAAAAGTACTGGTTCCAGTACCAGTCAACAACGTTGCGAGGTCCAGAGCACGAAGCTCGGAGATACTTGTAACGTTCAAAGAGTCATAGAATTCCTCGCTGAAGTTGTATGCCCAGCTCATGTTGCGATAATCACTCCCGAATCCCCATAGATCGGGGTCGTATGGGTCCTTCAGTCCACTCTCTGCAATGACACCCTTGATCAATCCTTTCGTGTCGTTGGTGTTCATCATGTGGTAAGAGGCCCCGGATCCGAATGATTGACCGGCTACTGTGATTGAGTCTGGGTCTCCTCCAAACGCGGCAATGTTGGCGTGTGTCCATTTCAGGGCCGCAATCTGGTCCAGCAGACCATAATTGCCCGTTGCGCCGGTCTCTTCTTCAAGTGACTCCAGTGTGAGCCAACCAAGTGGGCCAGTGCGGTAGTTGTAGTTAACAAAAACCACACCCTTGCCTGCCATTCCAGAACCGTCGTATGTACTCTGGGAAGATGCTCCACCGGCGGCATAAGACCACAACATGACAGGAAGCTTCTCATCGGCAGAGGTTGCAGGACTCCAGATGTTGATGCTCAGACAATCCTCTCCATAGCCATCTTCAACTGAGCTGTCGGGACAACTGAGTCCAAATGTAGTGGCTTGGAAGGTACCATTCCAGTTGGGTGGAGCTTGTGGGGGTCTCCAGCGGTTTTCTCCTCCGGTAGTCGGCGCAAAAGGAATGCCTTTCCAAACAGAGATATCTTTCCAGTTTTCCAGGAAAGATGGAGCGGAAGTCTCGTTGAAGGCAGCAGCACCTTGCAGACTTCCCTGAGAGATAGTAATAGTCTTATCGTAGAGGGCAGCGTCTACCACGCTGAGCAGCGAGAACGCGCCGAGCGTAAACAGAAACTCCTGCATGATTCCGAGTCCTGCCTTGGTGCGATATTGAGCTGTAAACTATGCATTCCACCATTTGGTGTGCAGATGAGGGCTTTATATACTTCGATATTCAAGAATGCAGGTACCGATTCAGGAACATACATCTCGGAGTCTTCAAAACGAATGGTGCGTCAAATGGTGACGCGTATACTTTAATCAGACGAAAGTGGAGTATATTTTCAAGCCGGCAGACTTAATTAGATGGCATTAATTCCGATGTTTCATAGGTCCAACTTGAAGCGAGTGGAGATTCAATGTAGAATTGGCCCTGAGCTAGGGACTACTAGTACTACCTTACTCGGAGGTGGGTCTTGTATTCAGTTCAACTATTACTACCTATTACTGGAAATAACGGCGTGGATATCCTATGCTAGTAACTTTTTCCGAATATGATCCGAGTCATCATGATACAGCTGAAGAATTGGATAGGGATTTTCCAGGATCTGCTGCACTAAGCCCTAGAATCTTTCTAACCGAGGTCATACGAGGTGGGAATGATAGAACCGTGTCTGAACTAAAACCAAGTATCTCAAGAACATTGAACATTCCCATTTAAATCAATAATTCAAACATTGAATGCTCGCTAGTATTTGAAGGGGATGTATTTTTAACAACTTGAAGAATGCCAGTTCCAAACTGTCTGGACTGTTCTGAGTTAACATGAAAGACCTCGGGGCCACCATGGGACAGAGGTCTGTGTCTCAACTGTGGATGATTGAAGTGGATCAGGATTCTTCATCTGAATTAAACTATATCATCTCATACATGGTATACATATGCCGATTACAGCTACTTGGTGGATCCACTCTGCTTGGACTCGGACGCTAGTATGTGGGGAAGGTTGGTTAAATCCGACGCAATAACTTGAACGAACCTCATTTGAAGCCGGAACACGGACTGTGAGTAAATTCCGATGAATTCTGCAGGAATGACATCAATCACGTTCAAGTTGCCACATGTGCATTAGATTGCCAAAAGGGGAATCAATGGCCGTAGAAACAAGATGATCAGATGGTGATCGACATGCCAAGCACTATGAGGTACGAATCCTTTAGAAAAGGCCGACGGTCTCGGTCATTTCATTTCAACAGTTGAAACATCTAAGGAATCATTCTGATCTTTCCAACCCTATCTAAGTGAAAATCTGTGAACAGTATATTTGAAACTCAAGTCTTGCACTGATACCCTGGTCTCAGCGGCCTTATCCAACAAAAATTTGGACGAAAGCCTCGTTACTCCAGCCACTATCCAACTTCATGGCCTTCCAAGCGGCATGAACATCAATCGCCAAGACCTGGCTGTCCTCTCCACCTTCTTTCCATACGGTCTCCTGTGGTATAGCCTCTCCCAAAATCATCACGATGAAATTCTGAGCAATGGTTCGGTCTTGCAGGTCTGAGATATAGAGACCCAAGGTACCAAGTGCCTTCAAGTGAACATCAAATCGCAGACGACCACTCTCAACAACAAATATTTCCGAGCTAACCACAGCGGCCGCACCAGTCATCTTCCCCATTAGACCCAAAACCGCGACATGGGTTGAACTGTCCTGGCTCCCTTTGAAGGCAAAGGATTGAGTTGGATACGCTGTGAGGATATCCCATCCTCGTTCCTGCAAAACAACAGAAACAAGAGAGTTTTGAGTGAATGGCTGCATCAGACCAGTAATCTTGCCGCTCTTGTGGGCACGAACCACATACTGACCATCAGAATCTTCATGGATTCCAGGGAAATCTGTGAGTGAAATCATGCATGACGTCTCCACCGATGAAGTGTTGAATAGTCCAATGATTCCACTGCCAGTCTTAGCCCAGCCAGTGTAACATCCAACCCGAAGAATATGGCCTTCATTATAGTCGTGGTAGATATCGAGTGTGCGACCGGTTACACTGGGTCGGAGGATCACGGTCGTTCCGTAAACCGTCGGTGCCGTCATTTCATTGAGAAGTTTCAAGTCGTGTTTGCCCGGCTCATCGGTTATGTAAACGGGGCCACCTGACACACAGCGAGCGGCGGCATGGAATGACGCGTAAGGATGACTGGTCTGGAACATATCCCAATCTGGCAGCGCGTTCAGGTACCGTGTAAAGAGTGCATTGTGTGCATTGCAGAACACATGCCACGGATGTGACGTGGGGATCTCAGGGAAAAAGTCATCTGAATTCCGGAGAGCAATGGAAGGCTTGTTGTTTGGAAGCTGTGAGTGGAAGATCATCTGTGGGATCATAGACATGCATGAGATAGCTCGGGTGCTAAAGTGTCTGAGGGACGAAATGGACCAAGCATCTTGATAAGCTGTCATAAAACGCTTTCGATCCTCGGGGTCTTCAAGGAGATCGATAAAGAACTGAGCATCTGCTTTGACCGAGTCGACTCCAACAGAAACCAGGTATTTATAGAAGTCATCATAGAACCGTTGAATATCTTCGGGGTCAATCGCAAGAATCTTTCCATCGGCGATATCATGTGCAATGGGACCACCAGCGGCAGGGTCTTTCACTTCGACCTCCTTGGTTTTGTAGTGTTCCGTTATCTCACTGTCCGGGCAGATTCCTCCCCAGTATCCTAGCAATGCATGCCACACTGCGATATGCTGTATACTGCGATGTGATTGGCGAATGGTATTGACAGTCTGTTTCAGTCCACGAGGAAAAGCCTTTGTGTTTGCTTCAAATCGCTGCCAACGTCTTTTGAATTGCGATTCGCCCTCGTTATCAAGACTTTGCCAATTATCATCGATGATCAGATTGACAATGTTGATCCCATGCGACTTCAGGGCATCTAATGCCCCCATGATTTTCTCTTCTGTCAGGTTTTGTCCAAGTCCGTTCCAAGTGCAATATGTCAGGCCGTCAAACCACTCAGTCATCCACTGGACCTTTGCATCTTTTTCAACGAGCACCGTATCATCTCCGGGTGGTGATAGTGGTGGCTCCAAAGATTCATTGGCAGGGGTTGCAAATGGCCTGACCACCTTTCTTGCTTCATAAATCAAGGACGACATGCCAACTTCGAAGTCCTCAGCCACTGAGGCCAGGACGAGAAATTGGGCATTTTCTTTGTTATCATTCCTGGCATTGATTACTACTTCACCAGAATCACTTGATTGGAACAGGGTGAGCACATCATTTATGCCTGAAATAGCGAGTAGGAGTAGATGGGTTCCATCTGAGCGCAGAAAGGAACACAACATAGCATCCTCTGTCAATTTGAACTTGTCCTTTCCGTGGCGAGGACCAAGCCAAGGAGTCCAAATTCGTACCAACGAGAAATACTTGACCATAGACGAAGGTACTCCCAATATAAATCTCTTCACACCGGAAACACCCTCAGTAGCCTCATGCACATTGCCAGAGATTGCCCAGAGCGATGAGCCTGGACAATCACTTCGACGGGACTCGATCTGAACTTCAGAGGAGAGGTTATCAATATACTTAGACAGCTCAACTCGGGCATCCAAGGGTACAGTTGCCTGATCAAGTTCCGAATCTCGCGGACTGAAAACCAGCTCTCCATCATTCACTGGACGCTGTTGATTGACCCATTGCCATTCAGTGTCAGGGTTGGTTCGAAATCGGACTGTGAACTGAGCATGGCCGCCCGTCAAAGGGAGCGCAATTTCCTCGTAGAATACATGGCGATAGAAATTATAGTCGGTCTCACTCCCCGACAATAGCGGCGCATGAGATGAATCAATCTTCTTCAACGAAAGAGCATTCCATTCTGAGCCAATATTGTGCCATATTTGTGCTTCCCAGGATTGTTGTGGGAGCGATGTACTAGACTCAATCACGACTGTAAAGGGTACCTGGAAATAGTCAGTATCAATATTTACAGCTCTTCTACAACCTTGGAATAATAGCAAAGTATCTGATGGGTTTTTGAATAACTGATTACTGACAGTATCATGTTCTTTGGACTGTGATTTCCCCTGCTTTCTTTTCAAGCAGGTTACCTGCCCCAAAGGCGGATACGATGTGACTCGAGCGAAGAGACTCATTTGAGCTGGGCGGATGAAAGTGATCTGGGATTTTTTTAAACGATGAACGGGCCCAATAATAGGGTGGGTGGAAGTCGTATTTCTAGTGTTGGCATGCATTGAGAGTCGTGAGGGGTAATCTGATGTGTTGTTTATCACGAGGTAACAAGTAATATGAGATCGGTAGCTGCAAGAGCCCGAGATCACCGAATTAGAGTAAATATAATTCTGAATTTAGGCTAGGCCAGTGCTGCTAGTGAACGCCACAACGTGAAGCTTGCAAGGTGGGAAGTTGTACGGAGTAGTTCAAGTTGGGCATAGAACGTGATTGAAGTGAGCCATGTTATCTGGACACCCGAAAATTACTAAATGGACACCCTTCACTTAATTGGGTTTAGTTTATACATCTCTCATACACGTATTGAAGCCCGTCCTGTATGCTAGCCCCAGCACTTAAGGCAACTTCCATCTCTCGGAGCCTTTCAAATGTTAGGGATATCTACTGTAGTACAGGGCTCCATAAGTCCATATACAGCTAGCTACCCCAGTACCTACTCCTCTACCTATACTTGTAGATAATCAATAGCCTTATATTTACAGTAACCTAGAACTTGAATAAAAGGTACTCAGAGCTCCACCTAGGCAGTATGGATTACCCAGTTTCCTCAATACGTGTAAGGGAGGTGTACAGACTAAACCCAACCAAGTCAAGGGTGTCCAGTTAGGAGTTTTCGGGTGTCCAAATAACACGGCTCATTGAAGTGGCGGGGAAGCTTGGAACCTTCTCCTCCCCGATCTATAACCAACATAACTATGGCAGTATAATTCCATATCTATCTCTCTGATGATTCTAATGGTATTAATGTTGATTTAATCGGTATTTGAAGAATACTAGTATTGAATTATATCTAATATTTGACATATTTGGATCCCATTCAGGTTCATTCAACGGTAAAATCACGGTTCCTGGTCCGGCTGGTCTCCGTGTCCAAAGTGGAATATGGATACCGAAATCAATGAATCTTGATGGCGAGCTTTCCAAAGTGCTTTTGATCCCACTATGCATGCTGTCAGTATCGAATTCACACCGCTAGTCCTGAGGATTTCGCTTACCATGTAGTCATAGGCCTCCCGGGTCTGCTCAAGACTAAACACCTTCTCATCCACAACAGGATGAATATCGTTGGCCTCAATAGCAAGAATCATATCCTTCATAATAGCCCTGCTACCGACATAAACACCGCGAACAGTGCAAATGTGACCCAGGGTATCAAGGATGCTGGGCTGGGTCGTCGGGTCAACACCGCCGAGGAATCCAATGACACTAATCACGCCCTCGAACTTGATGGCCTTGAAGCTCTGCGCCAGTGTGCCAGAACCACCAACCTCAATGATATGATCCACGCCTGCGCCATCTGGAGACAGCTTCCTGGCAGTCTCTCCCCAGTTTGGATCCTCCTTATAGTTTATAATGTGGTCGGCACCCAGCTGCTTCAGCTTCTCGGCCTTCTGTGCAGATGATGTAGTTGCAATTACGGTCGCTCCGGCAGCCTTAGCAAACTATATGATAGAAAGAATAGTTGTTAGCCATACTTCTTATTTTGTTACACGTGTTTAACTCACCTGCAGAGCAAATAAGCTGACGCCGCCAGTGCCTTGTACCAAAACGACCTGACCGGGCTTCAACGGCTTCAGACCATATAGAGCGTTCCAACTTGTCACTGCAGCACAGGGGAGAGTACTGTTCTCAACTGCAGAGAGGTTCTTCGCAGACTTAACCAGGCCAGTTTGCTGGAAGACACCGTACTGACGTAACGAGCCATCGATCACACCACCCAAGCCAGTCTGTGTCGCGGGGATATCAATTGCCCCATATTGATGACCTTGATTAAAGACTGTTGTGACCTGGTCGCCTTTTTTGAACTCCGTCACCTTGGATCCGACTTCCAGAACCTCACCGGCGCCATCAGATCCGGGGACAATGGGGAGTTGAGTTGGGAAAGGGTACATGCCCTACGTCATATGAAGTGTTAACACACTGGCCTTTGTTGGCGCATTTTGCGGAATTGGATAACAATCAATACCTTTGGAATAATCAAGTCTCGATAGTTCAGCGATGCCGCATTGAGCTTCACCAACACTTCGGTCTCTCCCACCTGCGGCACCGGGGTATCTTTATAGACAAGGCCGTCGAAGCCATTGTCCATGTTCTCAACCACCCAAGAGTTCATTGTTGCCATTATGTTCGATGATTCGTATACGTGCGATGGCAGTTTTTCTTGTCTTGAATGTGTTGACAGGGCAAGCAAGGGATGTAAGGGATTCCTTAAATCTTCCAAGACCTGAAGCTTCCGTGCTACTGGACCCACGTTATGACGGCACGATTAATAAGTGATTGTCACAAGTCTCCGTGAAACCAAACATGAAGCTTTAATCGGGCCGATTTCAAGTACATTCTCGGGGACATTTGAAGATCTTGGTTCTCCCGGGTCTCCACATTGAAGCTTTTCCGTTGCTTGACTGGGTATGGGACACTTGATGACGAAGCTCCGTTCACCAATGTCCCCGAGAATTTAAAATCTCTCCATCTCAGCCAATATTTCTTCGATTGTTTTCATGGTTTTCCATAGTTGCTCATTTTCAACCAGAGTGTGCCAGTTGACGCCCGGGCTCGTCGATCATTTCCTCCATGCTGGCTGTGGTCTGTAGCGGTTCGGTGGGTTCAAACGAGCTGCAAAATGTCGACAGTCTTCAGAATCACGTCTTCATCCAATTGACGAGGACCAAGGTGTAACAATGGGAAGGGAAAATGAATAGCAGGCGACTAACCTTCAAACTGTGGATCGACCAACTACCGGGCTTATATAGTCGTTCCCCACTGAGGGGCCCAGAAATTGTGCAATCTGAAGCAAATATCACTCAATGCGGTTTCACATCCACTCAAGCTATGGCGATAGGCTCATTGTTGATATTAGGCGATGTCCCTTGAGAATACGCGATCAACCGACGTGTCAAGTTGAGAGTATGTGTTCGGGGCAAGTGCGATGGATCGATTAGCGCAGAGAGGGGTAAGGAAGGAACCCGCAGATAAATAGTTGGAATTGCGACTTCCTTGTCTTCTTTTGAATTTATTCTCTCGATTACTAGTAGCAGCGCGAGCATTGCTTTCTACTGTGCTTCATATTTCAATTACAATTCTCATTCAAAATGTCTCTTGGTCGCACCTTTAAGCTCAACTCGGGCTACGAGATCCCCGCAGTTGGTCTCGGTACTTGGGTACGTCGCGCTATGCTGGCTTCCATTGCTCAAAAAAAAGCTAATAAATGCGCAACAGCTGTCCAAGCCCAACGAGGTCGAGAAGGCAGTCGAGCACGCCCTTCGCAGTGGTTACCGTCACATTGATGCGGCAGCATGCTACCAGAACGAGAACGAGGTTGGAAATGGCTGGAAGAAGTCGGGTGTACCCCGTGAAGAGATCTTTGTATGTTGTATCTTACATTACTTGTGACAGAGTACCCTAATATTGAGTCTTCCAACAATTAGATCACCAGCAAGCTGTGGAACACTCACCACCACCCTGACAACGTCGAGGAGGGCTTGAACAAGACGCTGAAGGATCTCCAAACCGACTATGTGGATCTATACCTTGTGCGCCACCTGAAGATATGACATACCACTTTTGGATTTATGCTGATTGGACTTTCATAGATCCACTGGCCTGTAGCCTTCGAACACACCAATGAAACTCTCACACCTACAGACCCTGTGACCAAGCGCTTCCGCATTGCCGATGTTCCGACCGCCGATACCTGGGCTGCTCTGGAGAAGTTCGTTGCTGCGGGCAAGATCCGCAGTCTTGGTATTAGCAACTTTACTCTCGATGCCACCAAGAAGCTTCTCGAGACTGCGAAGATTCGTCCTACTGTGAACCAGATCGAGGCTCACCCCTACCTCCTTCAGCCAGAGCTTACCAAGTACCTGATCGATAATGTATGAGCATTCTTCATTCATATCTGTTGATACCGCTGAGGAGGTTAACTAATCCGATGGCAACAGGACATTCTCCCAGTCGCATACAGTCCTCTCGGAAACAACATCTTCAACAAGCCACGGTAGGCACTTCCCTGATCCCTGTATCACTCTGATCATATACTAATCCAAACTCAGTGTCGTTGACGACCCTATTGTCGTTGAGATCGCCAAGAAGCTGAACAAGGACCCCGCCCAGGTGCTCATTTCGTGGGCTGTCCAACGCGGCTCTGCAGTACTGCCCAAGAGTGTTACCCCCTCGCGCATCGAGAGCAACTTCTCAGGTAAGTTACCGAAATAGCTGGATTATGAATTGTACTAACGTCTCTATAGACTTTATCATTCCCGACGCAGAGCTGGAGGCCCTCAACAAGCTGGACCGTAGTGAGCGATACAACTACCCCTTCCGCTGGGGTGTGGATGTCTTTGGAGAGCTTGGTGCTGCTGAGGCTGAGCGTCGTGCTGAAGAGCACGCTGCTTCGCTGCGATAAATCAAAGTCGCTACGAGTTAGACAATATATGTATGCAGTATGAATATTAAATGACAACAACAAAGGTTATGGAATCATGACTTCTTCTTGCTTCTATTTCTATTGCCTACGAACATTGAAAACACTTAAATGAAATGATTGATGCAGTGCAGGATGCTGAATTAACTTAAAGCGCCATGAGATGGTTTATACTTCAGCATCATTAGTCAACTGGCGGATTATCTGGAACCCGCCATTGGCATATCCTGCTCTCAGACCCACTCAATCCTTTGACTCACAATGCAAGCAAATCCTCAGTGCTATAAAACGAGCAAAACAACTTGAACTTGACCTCGGGAACCTTAGACACCAAGAGCATCAAGCTAAATTTCATTATATTCACCATGCCGGTTCAGGAAGGGCGAATCTCCAAAAATAAAGCCCACCAGGTCTCTCAATCGCGACGCGTCTCTACCGTCCAAAAGATCCAGAAAAGTAAGTCATACTTGCAGCACGCGACCATTTTTATGCTTTGAGCTCAATAATCCAATATTTGACTGGAATACACGTCTTGCACTTCTTAAATCACGAACCACTTGAATTGACCTCATACTAACAAGCTCCAGAACTCCCACTGGTTGAGCGTACAAACGCACTGAACATCACAGAGTTCATTTCAACCTACATATCTCCAAGAATTCTATCCACAGGGTCTGATACTTCAGATCCTCAGGGTGGATCGGAATCTATAAAAATTCAGAATGAGCTGGATGTTCCCAAACATAACACGTCCTTGGACATGTACTCCGCATCAACAATTCCACCAACAGACCTAGAAGCCTGTCTCGATCTCATCGAATTAACATCCGGAGCAGCATACGCTGCATCTGGCGTTGGCTGGTCACGTCCAAAGAAGCGCAAAGAGATGCAACTTCCAGATATGAAGTATCTTATTCTGCGCGGTGTTGCGGGGAGCTCGGCTGTCGGAACCGCTGCCGATCGAGGCGATGGGCCGGTTGAAGATATCGTGAAGAGTCGCAGTGGAGACGACGATCATAAGAATAAGACTAGTGACGAGATCGGCAATGCCACTAAGAATGATAATGGCGGTGTACTTGGATTCTTGTCCTTCATGGTTACTTATGAAGATGGGAAGGAGGTGATTTACTGCTATGAGATTCATTTGTCGTCGGCTGTGCGGGGACAGGGCTTTGGTGCATTGTTGATGAGTCGGATGGATGATATTGGGAAGTTGGTTGGGCTGGAGAAGGCTATGCTTACGGTTTTCAGGTCCAATGTGGCTGCTTGCAGATTCTATGAAAAATTGGGCTATGAGGTGGATGAATGCTCGCCGAGGCCTAGGAAGTTGCGGAATGGGACGATTAAGGAGTATGACTATTTGATTCTGTCAAAACGACTGAAGTGAGGATGTACATTGATGTCTAATGTTTTATGCTTTATGCTTTATGTCTTATGTGTTTATTTTTATATTCTTTTCATGCTTTTTTTGGTTCTATTATCCCATGTTGTAAAGAAACACCCATGATGCGATGAAAATGCAGACATATCAATTGATATGGATTACCTATATTTGCTTTACCTCTTTTCCTTGTGACTCTGGGTGGGCCTGTTCCCACTCATCTCGCAGAGCTGCGAAGATACTGTCAGCTAGTAGGATTGACAGTCCGAGACTCCAGACAAGGGTAATGGCATAGAAGAAGTTGGCGTTGCCAGATCCCGCATAGATCCACAAGTGGTAAAAAGCGGGTCCTAGAAGAGTAGAATAGAGGAGTGCGGAGATTGCGAAAAAGGTATACCGCATCACTAGCAATAATTAGCATAATAGATCCAAGAGATATAGTACGGTGTGGTAAGTGGACTCACATGGGAAGAGATGTCGGTACAGAGGTAGCAATGCGAAGTAGAGGGATGCGTCGGAAATGCTAGGATACGGCTTGAAGATCGCGAAGACGCCTAGAAGCGATGTGATAACGAATAAGGGCTGTCTTCGGAGTCGTGCAGTAAGACCACCAACATAGGCAGCCAGGTGAAGCCAGAAGACTCCGAGGAAGAACTCTCGGAAGGAGTCGAACATCTCAATGAAGAAGTACCACCACAGACCCACATTTGGAGTCAGGTCTGGAACCAGCAGGTGGAAACCATAGGTTGCGGACATGAACTCCCAGAAATTTCCAGTAATGAGGTATGAAAACCCGAGTAGGCCGACAACGCTACCTAGTAGTATCGCGCCATGTTGCAGGAAGAAAACCACAGCGTTGGGGGCCTTCGATAATTGAGTTTGCCGATCGTAGCAGAGTAGCACCAATGGGATAAACAGCAGCGCTGGGTAGAGAGACAGATAGGATGCAAATCCAAGGGCTAGGATTGCATTGATGCTATTTCCATCGACGGCGTTTGAAACGGCGTAAAGAATTCCGGTTGTGGTGAATACACTCGTCGATCGGGCCAGGCAGGTGGCAATTGTGAAAGGACTAAACAGAAACCTATCTGAAAGTCAGATTAAAG
This sequence comes from Penicillium herquei, assembly GCA_039634405.1. NCBI lineage: Eukaryota > Fungi > Ascomycota > Eurotiomycetes > Eurotiales > Aspergillaceae > Penicillium > Penicillium herquei. The sequence continues at coordinate 1,256,634 of CP098390.1, forward strand.
ATAGAACAAGCTTAGTATATCAATTGGAACCCACCAAGCTGCGATGGATACTCCGTCCCATCGGATGTGCTTCCTCATGGCAGAGTGCAGCCGGGTTTGGACCGATTGACCCGACTCCGAAATGGTGATCAACGCATGAGCGTTTACTAGGTCGACGAGGAAATAGAAAATCGCCGTAGGGAAAGGACTGGTTTGCACATCCGGGAGTAAAGCGAATAAGGGGAGGAGCAGCGGTGCCTACGGAGTACAATTGGGGTCAGTACAAGTATCTAGAACAAGTACAAGAGTCTCCTTACCTGATGGAAAACACCGCCATCATAGGGCGAGACATTTCGAATATAAAGAAATAGGCCCTCTTGCACTGCAGTTCTATATTAGCATTTGGTCTTGAATTTCCATCGCAACATTGGAAACCATAGACACTATGGGGTAAACAACATACGTCGCTTGAAGCTATTGACCGGAGTCGAGACCTCCACTCGGCCTGTTAACAAATCAGGCAATGAAGGAAACAAACAGACAAGAAGCAGTCGCAACACAAAGGCCGCACCGAACACAGCGATTTTGCGTCGGTCCACGGCCATGATGTCGAGTTGTGTTGGAATTGAAGGGAATCCAACACCACTCGTCCCTTTGAAGGGGAACCACGGACGCCCGCACCCGCACGGACCAACTGACCGCCTCGGACAAGAAAAAAAAAAGTTATCGAGATTTTTTCCCTCTTCTTATCAGCACTGTTTTGGACTCTCCAATTTTCGGATTCCAACAGACTTCATCATGGGTAAAATTAAGAAGAAGGGTATGTTGATGATGCAAATTCCATTGATGAATTGAGACTAATCATTTTAATTAGGTACCTCTGGCCAGGCCAAAAACTATATCACTCGTACCCAGGCCGTGCGCAAACTTCAGATTTCTTTGCCTGATTTCCGTCGCCTGTGTATTTTCAAGGGTAAGAATGGTTCTATCTGGGAGGGAAATGGAATGCGATACTGATTGAGATGTTATATTATAGGTATCTACCCTCGTGAGCCTCGCAACAAGAAGAAGGCTTCCAAGACTGCGACACCCAACACTACCTTCTACTACACCAAGGATATTCAGTACCTCCTCCATGAGCCTCTGCTGAACAAGTTCCGCGACCAGAAGGCTCTTGCCAAGAAGATCGCTCGTTCCCTCGGTCGTGGCGAAGTTAGCGATGCTGCGCGCTTGGAGAAGACTCATGCCCCCAAGCTCACTCTGGACCATGTCATCAAGGAGCGCTACCCTACTTTCATTGACGCCCTCCGCGACCTCGACGATGCTCTGTCTTTGCTCTTCCTCTTCGCCACTCTCCCCTCCACCACTCACGTGCCTCACAAGACCATTGCCATGTGCCAGCGTGTCTGCCACGAGTTCCAGCACTACCTGATCACCACTAACTCGCTGCGCAAATCTTTCCTGTCCATCAAGGGTATCTACTACCAGGCTACTATTCAGGGTCAGGATATTATGTGGCTGGTTCCTTACCGATTCGTCCAGCGTGTCAATGGCGATGTTGATTACCGTATTATGGCTACCTTTGTCGATTTCTACACCACCCTGCTGGGTTTCGTCAACTTCCGTCTTTACTCTTCAATTGGTTTGAGATACCCCCCTAAGTTCGACACTCGCAGCGATGAGAACGGTGCCGAATTGGCTGCTTTCACCCTGGAGGGCCGCAACGTTACTGAGGCCCCCAAGTCTCTGGAGGCCAGCAAGTCCCAGAAGAAGAGCGACTCGAACAAGGAGGTTTCCAAGGCTGTTCAGGCTAAGGTTGACAAGGCCCTCAAGGCCGCTGGTTTGGACCAGCCCACTGAGGAGCAGCCCATGGACACAACAGAGGACAGCACCGACGCCGACGCCATCGACCGATTCGAGCCTGCTGCCCCCGAGGCCGACACTCTTCCCCAGCCCGACATGAGCGGTAGCGAGGCCGGCGCCCTTTTCTCCCCCTTCGTCTTCTACATCTCTCGTGAAGCCCCCAAGGCTCCTCTCGAATTCATTCTGCGTTCTTTCGGCTGCAAGCGTGTTGGTTGGGATGCCGTTATGGGTGACGGTGCTTTCACTCACGATGAGACCGACCCTCGCATTACCCACCAGATTGTCGATCGTCCCCAGCTCCCAGAGTCTTCTCTCCCTGCCATTCCCGCTGCCGACAACTCCAGCCAGAAGGTCAAGCCTGGTACTCGCATTCCCGGTCGTACCTACGTCCAGCCCCAGTGGGTCTGGGACTGCATCAACGACGGCAAGCTGCTCCGTGCTGACCTTTACGGACCTGGCGCCACTCTCCCCCCTCACTTGAGCCCTTGGGTCAAGGCTAGCCGTGGTGCTTACGATCCTAAGGCTACTCTGGCTGAGCAGGAGGAGGAAGGTGAGGCTGAGATCGAGGAGGAGGAGGCCGAGGACAGCGACGAGGAGATGGAGGATGAGGCCGCCGAGGAGAAGCCCGCTGCCTCCGCTGAGGAGTCTGAGGACGAGTCCGTTGACGGTGGTATGGATATCGCTGGCACTGATGATGATGAGAGCGACAGCGAGGAGGAGGATGAGGATGAGGACCTCGAGGGACTCGAGGAGATCGAAGCCGCATCTGAATCCGAGGACGATGATGACGAGGCTGCTCGCAACCAGCACCAGCGTGAACTCGAGGCCGAGGCTGCTGGTCTGCCCTTCTCATCCAACGGAGCTGACGAGGCTTCCAAGAAGAAGAAGACCCAGACCAAGAAGCTCGCTGCCAAGAAGCGCAAGGAGGACGAGGAGCTCGAGCGCCAGAAGATGATGATGAGTCGCAAGAAGCGTAAGCTTTTGGAGAAGATGATGTACTCGAACAAGAAGACCGCCGATGAGGCTGCCAAGCTTCGTTCGAAGCGTCGCAAGCTCGAGAAGGCTGAGAAATAGACTCGAGTTGCCTGTCAGATTATCAAGAGTGCTTCATGTTCTTTGTTGGCGTTTTCGGATGGGATAATCCCTTGTATATGCATGTCACAAAAATTATGTTCATCGAATTTAATGGTCTTTTTGCAATGAGATGTGAATGTAGACCTCCATGGTTTTCAAATCTTCCTTTCTTTAGAGATCTGGATATGGGTAAACTTCTATTATGGACAACTTTCTAGTATGTCTATCATGTATTGGACGAATAGCTGAAACTCGAATAGGATTATACTAATGGGCCTCGGGTGTGATATAGGTACACATGAGCACTGGGTACTTCCCAGGGCAAGAACTGGCCAACTCTGATGACTGAGTCATTCGCGACTGATCAACTCCTTCCTGCCAGTATGCAAACCAACGAACTACTCCGCCTCATTTTCGACTATAGGTGCTTTAGTTGAAGGTTTCTCGCCTCGCAGTGATTGGCTTCTTTCGCAAAAGTACCTTGGTAAAGTATGCTGACATGGAGAAACGCGGGGCATTGATCGACTCGGACTACTCAGCCTCACCTGAGCACTCATCACCCAACGCCTCACTTTGATCACTGGGCTTACCCAGGTGAAGCGGCAAAGAAATAATCTCCCTATAAATTTCTGCATGGGAGAAGTCACGAACATCTTCCCTTCGTTCAACTCTTCAGCACCGTATCTACCGAGATTCCATTTCTCCAAGTCCAACAGGTACCACAGAGCACAAATATCTTGCTGATCGAGTTAGCCTTGGTTCCTCCTAAAATGGCAGGCCATGGTCATTCTGTACCTCCAAACTGGGGAGGTACTAGTTCTGAGAACAATGTTAAACGAGCTACAGAGAGAATGGAGCCCGGCTCCCCATACAATCCTAACAAATCACCTGCCGAAGTCGACGTTTACGATGATTATTTCTGGAGTGATGATTTGGCAAACTTTTACATTCCCTGGCAGCCCCCGCAAATACGGCAGAGGTCTTCAACCGCCGCCCCTCAGACATATCAGACGATCCGTCAGACCAATCCTGAACTAGATCCCTACGATCCTCTAGAATTAATGACAGTAGAGCTGCCACCAGGGTCATCGACTAGGCATCTCGAACGGCGGAGAAGCTTTGTTCGTGCCAGAGAGGAACGCTTGGACATTCGCGAACCACAAAATGTCAGTGCGGAGTACCACCAAGCTGTGGTTTCCCGGCCAAATAACTTCTATTATGAATCTCCATCCGGTCCACATTCGTATGAATATCATTATCACTCAGGGAGGCCCTCTACGCAGGGTCGCCGGAGTCGATCAAGAGAAAGAAGGCCTGGATTAGAGCACAGCTCTGAATATAACAGGATCAACAACTCAGATGAAGACTCATTTGGCTACAGGACTGGAATAAAAAAATCAACTCGAGACAGGTCCGATGCAAGAGCTACTAGGAGTATATCGAGTGGACGACTTGGACACCGCAGCCGCTCACGTTCGCGCTCGCGATCGCGCCGCCGTGATAACCGACGTGCCAGCTACAAATATGGTCCTCCTCCCGATGGAACGCTCAGTGGGATGCAACTTGCTTCTTATGAGGAGTCTACTTCCAGAAAGGAGGGTGTTAGCAAATCACTTCCAGATGATTCGAAGCCCGTCAAAGAAGAGGTCTCATTAGCCAAAAAGGGCCAGGCTCAGGGCATTCCGTCCGGGGCTAGGTGGACAAAAATCAATCGCCGACTGGTGAGCCCAGCAGCATTAGAAGCGGGCAAGGAGCGATTCGAGGAGCGTTCCGACCACGTCATAGTACTCAGGGTTCTGTCTAAGGAGGAGATTGAGGAGTACGCATTAAGAACGCGGGACTTACGAGGTAAGCCGGATCATTTGCTTGATTTCCCCTTTTAGATGGAGACTTTGCTACATGGCTCACACTGGATTTTCTAGATGCACGTAAATTAAATCATCGACGCGAATCAACGTCTGGCAGAGTCCAACCCCGTCCCCGGGTCAAAGACTATGCGGGTGACGATGGAAGTAATGCTCGCGATGAGTCCTTCTTTGCAGTTGAGCCATTATTTGAGAGGCCTCCTCGCGAATTGGTGCCCTCCCTTTCCAGCGGGCCCTCATTGGATATCAGCACCAGGCAAGGGATGGATAATTCTCGCGTACCTATCAATCAATTTCTGCGGCGCAGAGATTATGTGAAAGATGGTGAGAAAGAAGGGACTGCACTCAATGAACCTACAAAGCCATCTACGCCTAATATGAAATCATATTCACCTACCTTCAGGATGAACTCTATTGGCCCTTACTCTACTCTGAGCTCGTCAGAACCACTATCGTCCCCTCGCGAATCCCCCTCATCAAGCGACCGCTCAGAGGAGACGGATATTTCAAGTCCAGATCTGGAAGACGACTCTATAGATTCAGGGATATCAAGTGTGAAGGATATGTCCCATCTCTTAGACTCGAGTCGATACTTCAGCGAGCTTGACAATCTTGAAGTGAGGACAGCGGAAATTCTTGGCCTAAAAGGCAGCCCTAATCTTATTCTAAAGACTATGGATGACTGTCTTGTATTTTGCAAAAGTTGGCAGAAGGCCTTTGTGAATTTGACATCTGAAGGCTTCTGTGGTTCTCAAGTAACCTTTTTGGTTGAGGACAGTGAGAGGAATGACATTGCAGACGCCTCGCATGTCTCCTTGATTCAAATCAACTACTTCATCGAGGTGTTTGAGGGATTTTTCAAGTCACTCGACGAGCGGCGGATCACAAAGGTGACGACTAAATTCCTTCGGTCAATTCTCCATCTTCAGGATGACAATTCTGCTAGCATTGATTTGATTGCGTCACTGCGTATCTTGTGTCGAACTTTGGCGATTGGGCTTTTATCTTTCACTGGCTCACATGTGTGTCGATTCAATCTCAACTTATGGGATAGAGAGATTAATGAAATAAGTATTGGTTATGAGGGATATGCTTTCAAACCTCGGAAGCTGGCTTGTCTTGAAGACTTCATTGGCGGGCCTGCATGGACATTAAGCAAAGCTCGAATGCCACCCAGGACACATGAGCAGTTGGGTGAGAGTCAAGGCAAAGAGCTGGCGCAGGGGATGCAGAGCCTAGCTATCCCCGAGTCCCCTGCGCTGGACAACGAGCAATCAGCGCAGAGAGAGCAGGGAATGAAGATCTCCATCACTCTTCAGGATCTTCAAGAATTGTGGGGTCCTGCATTCCTTGTGGGAGGTACTGAAGATCAGGCGCCAGTGATTCGAACCGAAAGGGGATTCATAGTTCCGCTCCCACAACAGCCTGAATCATCGAAACATGGCATCGAATGCCACTGGACCTCTGAGATTCCAGATCTTCTCCTAGGAGAAAATTCAGACAACCCAATTATGCTACAGAGCACATCGAAAATCCTAATAGGAACACCAAGCGAAAATGACATTGGGTTTGTCGTCAACAAAAAATGCAAGTCATCCATCCCCCTCATCCAACAGCAAATTGCCTCTCGGCTGCTGTATCCAGGAACTAGCAAACCAAGATACGTCAGCGATGGATTTGACATCCAACTAGGCGCTGGGCAGTATGCTACAGCAGGGCTTGTCAAGAAGTACAAACGGCTCCCAAAGCGTACATTAAAGGCCATGCTTATCGAGGATTGCCCCAAACCTGACACGAAGCTCGTACCTCTTCTCAATCTGTGGGTTGGCCTGGAAGTGAGCGCATGTACGGGTAATGCTCAGCGAGTGAAGCTTTGGGATGCGCTTCGCCTTTCCCAAGCGGATGTGCAATCTAAAGAAAATACATCCGGATGCACTCACGCTGTTGGCAGCAAAGAATGTATAGCTTCATGCTGGACTAAGTGGCAATCTGACGATGAGATCGATTCTCTGGATGATATTCCTGATGAGAAAAAGCATCTCACTGGGGCTGAGGCCCGTCGAATAATCATACACTCAATTCTTGCTCTCGAACATTCAGGTGTGGATAGCGATGGAAATCTCCAGGTTTGCTGGCCATTCAGCCATAGCCCAGCCAGCTGCCCCATCCTACCATCCTCACCTAGAGAGCTCCATCACTGGTTCCGAGTCGTGAAGGACTCTCGGGATACATCAAGCTTTGCAGTATTCAGTCAGAGATGTCTCGAGTTTCCAGATCAGTCTTTCTGTGTTCCCTGTAAGGAAAGACATGTCAATTCTCCTCGGCAAACTATTTTGGCAACGCGAATCTTGGGCTTTGCTGAACAAAGACCGTTTTCTGGATTGCTGCAGGGTGTCAAATTCGTTGTTGGAGAAGCACATCTTACTGTTACCAAAGTATTGCGAAATCATGCCGCAGTCATTGCGGCTATCAGTGTCAATCCTTTGAGTCCGTTGCGATATCGACTTCGAGAGATGCTACCTGCCACTGGGAGTGATTCTGGGGCCTCGGGTTTTAAGGAGCATATTCGGCCGGACATTACAACAGACCTCTCGGTTCCTGTATTTGCGTATTGATCTCATTGAATTTCAAGTTGTGGTACTATTACTATGATGCAGCCAAGTTTTTCTTTACATCTCAAGGCTCAAATCTTCCAATACTAAAAATTTCATTGAGAACCACTGGCACCATGATGTTTATTGCTCGTGCACAAAAATATACCGAGTCTCAACTACTAGTACATAGTACTGCTACTAGTAGGTACATCGAACATTTGGAGGAGGGATAGAGCTCAGATACCCAGATAGAAGCTTGAAACTTTTTCAGTTATCGATCAACTCGAACAACCCAGCGGACTCCGAGTCCTATGAATATCTTCTACGCATACATTCTTAGGTGGATCTAGTAAATACCCAAATCGGTGTTAGTGTATTACATCATCGCCCAATCAAATGCTTGATTGACGTGTTTGGCACACGTGACCGGATCCACTTTCATGAATTTTTGATAACCTCGATCTTTATCGCGTCTTCATGAATTGACAACAACTATTCAAAGTCCCTGTATTTGCACAATTTGAAGGATTCATGTGATGCCTTATCATCACTGGTGGTCAAATCTGAATTATTGAAGTCCAAATTTGGTGTTTGTGCTATGACCTTATAATAAGGCCGCATAAACCTTACGCAACTTCGACTACAGAGTTGAGGCATGTCCTCATATTCAGATAATCACCAACCATCGTCTTCCCAATTTTTACCACCACAATCAGCCCAAGTACGAAGCTCGTTATTTGGTGGACCTAGCAGTGATGTTGATCCACCACCATCTTCACTACCGGAGCCACCCCGGAGGTCTATCTTTGGTGGCCCCAGCTCCCAGGATGTAATTCAGAGACCGGAGATCCAGTCGGATCCCATGGACCAAGATGATCCACAAGAAGAGGAAACGGAATTTGACTTAATTCTTCGCGAACAACCACTGGCCGCCTACTACGGCTCCGATGGTGATAGTTTTCACGGCAGTGACGACGAGACCCACAAGCCTTCGCGAAGGACCGCGCAATCTCAATTTTTCTCAACCAGGCAAACTCGTTCCTTTGGTACAGAGCAGCAGCCAACGTATGTTGTACATCGAGGTGTTGATCTGCCACCTGGAGTTGAGCGTCCAAACCGATGGATAGGAAACGCAACTCATTATCGCCAAGCTATCGTCGCGGAGAGAAGTGTCTATAATTCTCTTCGGGCCCTTCGCGCAACTGATCTTGCTGGGCATCTCTATGACGCATTCGCAATTCGGCAAAAATCCAACAATGATCAGAGTGAGCCTTCGGACCCCGATGATTCAGACGAAGAAGCAACGAAGTCATTTCGCAAGAAATGGATAGCGTGGCCTATGACCTCTGCTTCGGTTCCGCGTACCGACGAAAATCTTCGCCGTAGGTTGGATGGATTTGATACCTATCGAATGCAACCCGATACCCGTCCCAGCGCAGAGCTCGAGGAGTGGATCATGGCGACCATGATGAGGACAGGCAAAGAAACATACATGGCTCGGGAACCAGGCTGGAAGGTGCAGGTTCCTCAGGAAGCTGATAAACCCGATCCTGATGCGATGGTCGATGACAATACTGCAAAAGATGAGAACGAGCAGAATGACGAATCGAAACCCCCTCAACCCAAAAACCCTCAATCCATACCACGCCCTCCTGTCATACAGGCCGATGAAGATATCTTACATCGTCAACTGCGACCTCTATCACGCACTGTCATCTCGCAATTAGATCAGCTCTTAATGGGGCTACATCATTCCCTGAGACATCGAACCAACGACATGGACTCTAGTGATGACTCAGCAACTGATACAGATGAAGAGAGCTCGCGGCCGAACTCACGCTCTAGACAAAAAGGTCAGAAGCAAGACCAATCGCGTGGTACGAAGCGGGGACGGAAAGACTCACACCTCGATCAAGCGTCCGCCAGTCAGGCTTCAGCGTCACGTTCATCTCCATACATCGATGCAACAGATGATGATCAATCTGGAGAAACGCCAAACCAGTCCCGCAGGAGGATGGTGGACAGGCTTCTGCTGCGCGACTGGAGCGAAATTATGGGCATGGCCTCGATAATAGGCTTGCCATCCAACGCTATTGAGAGAGCCTCAAAGCGATGTGCCGACTTATTCGAACAAGATATGTCCTTCCGGAAATTCCACGAAGGCCGTATAGAGCCACTGGAGCGTCTACCAGATAGCACATACACATATGGTTATGTTGAAGACTCCGACAGTGACTTCATCCGGCATCCTAAACGCAGAACCATAAGTAGAGGCAGTTCGAAGGGGCCGGGCGTATCCCAGTCTGAGCCTTCTCGTTCGCGCTCCCGTGCAGCTATGACTCCACCAGTGGTTGTAGTCCCACAACCTGCACCTCCCGCCATTCGTACTTCTTCCGTGGCATCCAATTCAAAGCCACAACAGCAATCCGCTGGGGACAAGCAACCTGGCTTCGGCACTCTTCCTGCGAATCGCAAGACAAAGCTAGTTTGCCCAGTCGTTGGTTGCAAACGTAACCTCACTGGATTCGCGCGGACGTGGAACCTCACTCTACACATGAAGAGGTGCCATTCTGGATTTGATTATAAAGTGCCTTCAGAAACTCCAGAGCCTTCGCGGTCTCCTGCCCCTCAACCCCCTCCACCACAGGCTGCATCCCAGGGTGTACCTATTATTGAACTTGATTAAAGCGTTGGTCTTTTGTTTTATGATATCCAATATGTTTCTAGTTTTTTGACTTGAACTTGAAGAATTGAAGATTCGTCAAAATTAAATAGCTCTATGAATCTTTCTCTCGTAATTCTGGTGATTTCGAGACCTCCAGACATCATGCATGCCCGGGTGGTCGGAGAAAACAAATGTTAAATAGTTGCAACTAGAATATCGGGAGCTGTGAAAGTGAGGCCGAAAATGACAGGGAAGATGACAACAAATCAATTCAACTCGCTGAGGATGCCTTCCGGCATAAACCGGAGACCTTGAAGTATCGGTTCGTAAAAATCCTCCTAGAAGCGCCAATGTGGCTATCTTTTGTCAAATTCAACTTGGTCGATCCACTGTCTTGAAGAAATGACATCCCTTGTTCCGTCGTACGTAGCTGTTCTCGAGGAAGAAACACGGCGCTTTGATTTTCCTTCAATATGATAGGGATCACGCAAGTTGAATTTCTCTCGCTGATATTGCCATTGACTTATTTGCAGATACTGCAAATCAAAGTTGTCGCGGATGTAATCGCAAGCATCTCGAATGACCCGTAGACCTACTTCCTGATGTTGTCCTCGCGCATAGTCAGATGCTGGGATCTTGAGATCACTCGTCCAAATTAGCCACTCAAGCTTCAACTCTTTTAGAGTTGGAGAGGTCGTATGTAACATCCTCTTGAAGGATGGAACTGTGACGATTAGATGGCTCAATGACAAAGCTGATAGCCGAGAAAAGTGGAAGTTCTCCGAGATCCACTCAAAGTGCTGATCAACTAGATCAAGGCCTGATTTTTCCAAGGTCAATGAACTTTCAAGGAGAGAAGCAAGTCGCATAGTGAGGTTGAGGCTCTTCAGGCTAGGCGCGGTAAGGGCGAGGAGCGGTAAAAGTTTGTTCTTTGTTTCTTTTTGGAGCGTTTTTCTTTCTTTCCAGATGACTGACTTTTCCAAGACAGATCCTAGTTCTCTTTCGTCTTGATCGAGATTTTCCCGCTCTTTTTGTTGGGTATGGGCGGATGAAATGCAAGCAGACAAGGACTGGAGCTTTTGGAGGACTGGGTTGAGAGCTTGCTCTTCTGCCGGTGACACAGTGAGTGCATCGTCCACCATCATTCCTCCACAAGTCTCTAGCGCTTCAATAGGGACGTGGGATGCAGCAATGGCATTCAATAGAGTTGAGAAAATATAAGATTGGAATGCACTGCCTCTGAAAGAGCTGCTTCGAGCAGATTCATACTCAGCATTAAGGGGCCCAGCAGGATAAACTGGATTGAAGTCTAGCTGCCTGCGTAATCTGTCAAGACCTCTCACTTTCCTCGGAGGGTCCACGATTGAAAGCCGAGTATCATGGCCATTAAAGTTCCTCAACCCTACCAATCTGAGATTGATAAAAGTCGACAAACAGGTCTCTAGTGTATCTCTAAGATACGCGTTGTGAGATTCCGTTCTATCTGAAGGGAATAGAAGCACGTTAAGGTGGTCATTCACTGCATCCTTATAAACTTGATGTTGCTCTTCTACTGATCTTCTTGGATCATCTGGAAGAGAATTGATGCCTCTCACTGCCCGTGAAATACCCGTATTTGGGTTTTCCATGATCGGGGGAAAACCTCGAGGGGATTTGAGTGATTGGACCACTCGCGCGATATCGGCCTCTGTCCAGCTGAAGTCTGCGCAAAAAAGAGTGGGAAGAATCCACAGTTCCTGAAGTCGAAGATTAGTCCATGCTCGAAGTGATTGCAGCCAATTGCAACCAAAAATGAATCAAGTTTACCAACCTTGACATGCATACGGAAGATTTCATGCCCAGCGACGTATTCCAAATCTTGGAGACCCTCACTGGTCAAAGCAAGGTAGAATTCACCGAAAACGCGCCCCGCGAAAATGTGATATGTTTTGGATTTAAGAGCATCACAGCTGAGGCGTAATGAGCACAAGTCTTTGAGGCTCAAAAACTGGCATATTTCTGTCATAAGTTCGAGTGGGAGAGATTGAATAGACGTCTTCATCATGAAGGGTGCCCGTTAGCTCCGGGGACGAACGCAAGAGCTCTCGCTGTTAGTTGAAAGGTATTTGGGCCACCCTCGAAACTCGCAAACCGATGCGAAGTTGAAGAAAGGGAAATCGAGCGAAAGTGAATTTGAAATGTTCAATAGCTAGTGGAACGTGGGGGGAAAAAGAGAAGAAACCGCGGAAGTGAGAGCTTGCTTGTCAGCCAGAATTATCACGCTAAAATACAGGGCTTACATTAGTAAGGTCCACCACCACCACCACTACTACCACCCACTGTTCATCTTCGCACTGTAATGGTAAAATCAGGTGGTTTTCAGGGATATTTTTTACATCTTGCTAGAGACCAGACCACATGCGTAGTCACCTGATCCCGTAGATATCTCTCGTGGCCGTTATAGGCCCCCATAATCAGATTAAACAAGCAAATGATATGAACCCTTCTCAACAGTCACTTGGTCCGCCAAATTCATCATCGTTCTCATACCAATTTTGACTGCCTTCGGATTCTCATCACTGGACGTGGGAGCATCAAAGATGTTATCGGCCAGAGGGGTCCGCTTTGATTTAATTTGTCTGGCCGCTATCCCTAAGATAATATCATCATCTTCTGATGATTTAATAGATGCTGCTCTCGCTAATATGCCTTTATACTCGTATCCAAGTTCTTCAACCAAAGCAAGGAGCATGTTTTTGGGGATATATCTCCCTGGTGTTGCCCAGCACATCTTCCCACTCTCATCTCTAAGCATTTGTACTGCTGCATCCTTGTTCATGGACTTTCCTGGTCCAGAAAGTTGCCACACACGCCGAAGTACCTGAATGCAAAACTGAAAGTAAAGGTATCGAGCCCGTGGTCTAAAATCAGACAAAAACTTCAACGGTCTGTTGTGAAGGTCTTTCCAGCGGAGCCCCGAATTATCACTGATTTGCAATTCGAGTTGATCCCATGTCCAATCCAGAATTCTGATTTTGAATTCCCTTGGGATCCGAGCAGCCAACTCATCATTTTTGCAGCCCTGTAATTTCCCCCAAGATCAGGAATAATTGCTAGCTTCCCAGCATCAAAGAATCGCTTCAATGCCAGTCAGATGCGCTAGCGGGGGACCAGGAAAAGATGTGAGGAGCATGGGGAAGAAAGGGAAGAAGATGGCGGCCAAAACTCATTTCCAAGGTTTACTATAATGAATTTTTACCAGGTCACTATCCGTTGCTTTATTATAACAATATAAAACATTTCTGACAAGAAGTAATATTAAAGTGAGAGATCTTTAAAGTCAAAGTAAGAGATCAGTAAGAGATCAGTAAGAGATCAGTAAGAGATCAGTAAGAGATCAGTAAGAGATCAGTAAGAGATCAGTAAGAGATCAGTAAGAGATCAGTAAGAGATCAGTAAGAGATCAGTAAGAGATCAGTAAGAGATCAGTAAGAGATCAGTAAGAGATCAGTAAGGGATCAGTAAGAGATCAGTAAGAGATAAGTGAAGTAAGAAATCAATCAAGTTATATACTGGTTTAAGGCCAGTAAGTACCTGACCTTTGGAAGTACGTAAGGTATAATAGTTTTTTCGCTGAACTTTTCACCTATATGTAGGGGTTTTGGCCGCATGGAAGTCATAGGCCTCTGTAGAAGGACCCCTAAAAACCACTGCAACCTAAGTACATAGCGAAAGAGGTCTATTTTAAAATGTGTCTATCAATGTTTTGACAGTTAATTTTCAAAGAATCTGAGCATTTATCTAGATCTAGATGATCCCCGAGATTAATGGCTACAAGCTTTACGAAACACCCACACAAATGTAAGTATCGAGCCAAAGGTCCGTACAGTCTGTACCAATGGCTGGATTCCACTCTTCAAGCTCAGCAACCGTGACACCCTCCGCTGTCGCGATGCTAGAGCAACCGTCACCACTCACTACGTAGTAGAAAGCATCGCAACCAGATACCATACCAGTCTGAACTGGTGAAGGCGTAGTAATGCCGCTGCTCGTTGAAGTAGCAGTTACACTTGGAGTCGTGGTGACAGTGGTGGCGCCAATAACACCAACGCAGACATAATCTCCCAGGTCCAGATACGCACAGGAGCTACCCACAGCCGGATTCCATGCGTAAAAGTCGGTAAGAGAGATTCCTTCGTTCGAAGCAATCGTTGCGCAGCTGTCGCCTGAAACGACTAGATAGAATGAATCGCAAGTGGCAACAATGCCAGTTTGGATAGGAGATGGAGTAGAGACTCCATCGCCAGTTGTGGTAGAACTGCCGAGAATGCCGACGCAGACGTAATCTCCTACATCCAGGTAGGCGCAGCTAGTACCAACAGCCGGGTTCCAGGCGTAGAAATTGGCAAGCGAGATTCCTTCACTCGAGGCGATTGCTGAGCAAGTATCACCGGAAACGACTAGGTAGAAGGCATCACAGGTGGCACTGATTCCGGTTTGAATTGGAGATGGTGTGCTGATTCCATCCCCGGTGCTTGTCACCGAAGTGGCAGTCACCACTGCCTTTGAGGTTGTAGGTGTGGAGGTTGCCACTGCTGATACACTGATGCCATAACCGAGAACGCGAGTGCACACATAATCGCCTATATCCAAATCTGTGCAGTTGGTACCAACTGCCGGATTCCAGGAATAGAAATCGGTGAGAGCGATCCCAGCCGTATCGGCTATCGCTGCGCAAGTATCACCAGACACAACTAGGTGGTACTCATAGCAAATATTTGTCATGCCAGTTTGAATTGGGGAGGGAGTAGAAAGACCATCTCCCACAAATATTGCGGTGGACTCTGTAGCGGTGGTACTCGCTACACTTGTCACAAACGTAGTTGATGTTGTGGAGGAAGACGATGAAGTTGTAGTGGTAACAGTAGATTCGAAATTTATTTGAACACAGTAGTAGTATCCAGAGATAATTGCACAGGTTTCTGATATCTCAAAGAGATCAGGGTTCTATGGGCGGCTTTCACGTCAGAATATACACAAATTGACTTGAGAACAAGAGATGCTTACCCATGTGGCAAACTGAGTAAGTGTAATGTCATATTCTGACTCGATCTCGTCGCAGGTCAGGCTGGCGGTGCCATAAACCCAAGCACTACACTCAGATGAAGCTCCAGGAAAGGCTGTGCCTGCAGGAGCAACGAGATAACCAGCGACGATTTGACTCGTGGCTAGGACAGCCGCAAACAGGCGCGTGAAAGCCATTGCAGCTCTGGAGTAGTTACCCAGTTAGGTAACAGGATCGTGGGAGGGTGAATTGAAATTGCTTACTTATGCAGAGCTCACGCCATATATACAGAGCCACCTGGGCATCGCTTCAAATTTTCTCTTTGGCGATGACTCTGCATACTAGTGAGCATCCTTAGCGCTAGGCATTGACGCTAAACTCCGCTTGACCTGAAACCCCTCAACCAGCGGAGGCTGCGGAGCCCACGGATACGGGAAAATTTCGCATTCGCATCCGAACGTGGTAAATGGATTGAATCCCATAGCGGGAGATATTTCATCCACTCAAATACCGGTTGATGCTACTAGCACTTGAGTCTAGCCCCTTGTGGTGGTCTCCGGGATGCCGAATTGGAAAAAAGGGTAAGGATTCCGATACTTATTATGAGAAGGGTTCATGCAGGCTTGCAGTAGTAGTAATCGGGATTCTCATCGAATTCTCGGATTCTCGGATTCCTGTAAAAATTCAACTCGTGGGCATAAAGTCGCGGCTTTTCGCGACCTATCTGAACCATTTCAAACTGCATCCCAACTTGAAAATAACTGTGCACGCGAAGAGAAAGCCAAGTCGGCGGGACGGGCCCGATGGCCGAAATCTAATTTAACGTGCAATGAGGCTTGGCTTCGGTGAGCCTCGCAGTGGCTTGTAGTGGAGCATAATTTGTATTAGTTCGCCAGGGTCATCCTTGGAGCCAACGCTTCCAAGGTTCGGGGATGCAGTCTAATCAGATGAATATTCAGGTACAACTCGTATTGTGTTGGGGGAATTCCGAACGTCTAATTGGTATTTGAGATTGAAGTATGGAGTGGATGCGGTTTTACTCCACAGGTGCGAGCCTACAGAACGCGTCTGTTTGACATCCAGGTCGTAGCGAGGATCCACTTCTACAGACCCCTTCTCCACTCCATCAGAATCTTGGAAAGAGATTGGTCGGGGTCAAGCTTTTCCAAGGTTCTTCTCATTGCTTAGCTCTAAATGGCACAGATAATTACCACGTACCAGACTAATTCCAAGCCCGGGGACTCTAGTGTGAGAAAAAATCAAGGAACGGAGTTTTACGAAGAAAATGGTCAGCTGGACAAGTTAGCCCATTGTTAACTTCGGAGATGAACCTGATTCCTTGAAGAAAACTAACACTGATCTATGCATATGCACGGATAGATCCTATCGGATTGCAGACTAACCGACCCGAGGGCCCTGGACATCCTGGTCTAGTGCCGAGGTGGAACTAGTAATCGGAACTAGTATGGAAAAGCTTTGATCGCTTTAATTTGCGGTCATAGTAGCCCAACCTGTTCCAAGACTCGCACTACCAAGACTTGCAAGACTTTTCGTACGCTGTCATCAATTGATAACTCCGAGTCCGAGGTTAGCAGAGTTAAGGGGTGGCGTGTGTAGCTTATTTCTTGTTATAGAATACCAAGCTTCGACGGCTAACCTAATCATTACAACTATTATAACATTTGAAATAGGCACATGTATAGTCGAGTTCTGAACAGGATTCAGGTCTAAATAGGTATTCAAATGTTCAAATCTTCCCAGCACTTAAGTATGTATAGTGTAATATCATAAAATAGCCACATCATGATGTGTAGGATCGAGTTCGGCGTATGGTCCGGACATCTGGAAGTGCCGGCGATTCTTCACTGCACATGTGGCAATTCATTTGTCATTTCCCCTTATCCATTAAATGGCATTGTATAGCGCAGTTACTAGTGATTTTAGCGGCCTTTGAGGCTCGAAATCTATTGGTAAACATTAGGCGAAGATAATAGCCAAACTTTGATCAAATGAGTCTCGCGTAGAACAATACTACCCAATCTTAGAAACATGGCTTCAAATTTACACGGTCTATCCTAAGTTTACTAAAAGCGCCACAGGGGCAGGAGCTCAGCGATGGTGCCTTTCAAGGTTACTTTTTCTGCGTCCGATTACGGCCTTCTATCGACAAGACTATGTATTTTCTTTAGTCATAGGCATCGCCGTGGAACCACCTAGCTCACATTCAATATTAGCCCCCACGATCTCCTGATTTCTTGATTCGCCTAATCCCAATTTGATTACTTCAAATGCCCTTACCGAACACGCCTGTGAGTACGCCCGAGCCAGTGGCCATAGCGATGAGCGGTGTACTGAGTCGATCGTCTTGCCGATCCAGTCTCGGCTTCTGCATCTTCATCTTCCTCCGAGTCGGGAATCCAATCTGAGAGGAGGCCCCAATAGAAAGTCTCCCCCTTCTCTATGTAGTACCAATACGCGAGAGCGAAGAACGTGTAGGACTCAGCGTTGCGGACCGTATCTTCGGGGTAGAAAGTTTTCTCCACCGTGGTTCCATCTTCCTGGAGAACATTGACGGTAACTTCGCTAATGGCCATCTGAAGGCAGTCTTCCACATCATCTATACCATTCGCCAAGTCAGAGTGCAAAGTCAATCAGAATACTTGGGTAGAAGGCACTTACAGGAATAATCAGTCACGTAGGTGTCCTCATTGAACGTGAAACTACCGTCGTCGGCCTCGGTCCAGAATGAGATCAGGTGAATGAACTCATGGAAGAGAGTGGTTGGGCCACGGGCTCGAATACTGAGGGCTGAAATTTGAGTGACTTCCACTTCAAAGTCCACACTCTGCTCGATAATGTCGTCCAAACTTGTTTGCGCCAAAGTGGCCGGGCACATGAGGATCAAGGGCGAAATAGCAGGCATCTGCACTGGACTTGCAGAGATCGTCTTTTTAAGTTCTTCTTGGCCACTGAACGCCTGGCCATACAGCGTAGTGGCGCCTGTCTCAGTAACGCAGATGTTATCATCCGACGTTCCGGCTTTGACGGCGTAGTAGTTGTGGTTATTTTCAAGCAAATAAGGCACCAGGTCAGGGTCATAATCATATATATCGCTGAGTTCAAGCTCTTCACCATCGACCTCGTAGAGGAAATATGCCTCTTCATCAGCATCCCATTTCTCAACAGATGCATCCCACGTGTATTTGGCAAATCCGCTGCCATCACAGAGTAATTCAGGAGGGGTTTGGGGGGCCGCAACTCCAGATCCTGCTAGGAAGGATTGAAGTTTGGTATTGATATCTAATGAAGAAAGTTGGTGAGAATTCTCGAAAAATAACAGTTGACTTGCTAAAGACTCTCATACCATTGACTGTCTCGAATTGAGCACTCGTTTCTGATGTTGCGACTCCATTATCATCCAGTACAATGCCAAACCAGGAGTGAAACAGCGCTCGGGCAACCTTTCCATCTTGTTCTGTTGGGTTTTCGGTTGCATCTTCAATCGCAGCATCAAGGGCCGATGCCAATGAGCTCACATCGGTGAGATAGGAATCCATCAAATTGACATAGTCATCAGAGCACCCTCCGCTACCCGTCAAGAGGGTAAACAGTGTATTGATTGAAACGGCTGTACCTACACGTAGTAGGAAGACAAGGGCCAGTAACCAGTGATGAAACATTGTTGCTAATCATCAACAATTCATCTGGAAAGACAATCGAAAGAGATAAAACGAATGAGGGGACGGGGTGGTGAAATGAGTGTCTGGACGGAATAAGCCGATATATGTCCGATTTCAAGCCCCATTGTAAAAACGCCCGCCCTCTTGAGCGAGAACCGGATGCTGCACTGTACTCTATGAAGCTAAGCTAACCAAAATCCTTCCGACCCATCCTGTATGTGCGGGCCTAAGCACTACGGGTTAGCCTGCATAGTGGAGCCGCCAGGGGCAAATATCACGGACTATGACCGCAAGCCACTGTAGGATCTTTAGCGTGGACTCACGTATGGAAATGAGCACTTATCCAGGGCAGAAAAGAATTCGCGCATGACCATGTGTAGTAAATGAGATGTGAAGTGGGTCAATCCACATTCTTGGGTTTGTATCATATGGTATCAACTAGGTATCACCCTAATGACACTTATGGTGAAGCCCGATACACATGGACAGAGGAATGAACCGGAGATGTCGGCAAAATATAGACATGGGGCTACTCGCTCCCAGATAAAATGAGCGCCTTTACTTTCATTTAGCTTTTGTTTCCTCTAAGACTGTTCTTTCCATTCCCTTCATTTAGTTTGACCGACTAAGGGTGGCTTTGGCTTTGGATGAGGGGACTCTCATCTCATGCCAGTTGCTCATCTCTTCTCTCATTGGTCTCTATTACCACTTTCTTTTACTTTTGTGAACAATCATCATTCTTTCCTTGTTTCTTTGCGTTAAAATGCAACTTCCCACGATGACTGGGGTCCTTGTGGCCCTGGGATTCCTTGTGCAGGATGTCATGGGCGATGCAACTCTCGCTCGGGAGGCTATGGCTTCTTTTATGAGCCAGTATCCCATCAGCACTCGCTCAGCGGCGCAATCTCAGAGCACGCCTGACTTGGCGAGTTTGAAAGCTGCTGCATTGGCAGGTAACTTTACACTTTCTCAAACATGGAATACCCTCCATCAGAGCTGTCCTGGGAGCTGCTCAAGCCTTGGTTTGAATTCCAGTACTTGGCCAGTATATAGCCAGCTGAGCCGCCTGTCTCGGTGTGATGAGCCCATGCTACTTGACTTTGCCCTTTATACCCCGGTTGACCACTCGACTGGCCATGTCAGCATTCGTGGCTGTGCAGCAGACCTGGCAACATACAACTCCTGGACTCCAGCTGCCAGCTCTTGTCCGACAGCCAATACCGCGACCAATGTTACATCGTCTTTGCAGATGACCTGGGACTCACTGGCCGGTGATGCCAGTCCATATGACGCGATTTCCGCGTTGGAGCAGTTATATGCCTATGAGCTCGTGGACCCTGCTCCTTGTAATGAGACTATCAACTTCGCTTACTATGAGGGCGTTGCAGTGGGCCTTTACATGGGATCTGGCTTGCACAGCCAGGGTCTACTTGCACCTGTCCTCGAGAATGTTGTGCAGTCTCTTTTGAATACTGAAATGGCGGAAACTCTGGCAGTTCAGCTTTGCAGTGCCCACACTGCTCCGTACACCATGGGTCTCTACATCAGCACTACAGGGGATCTCATGGCTGCACAAATGGCCGTCCAGAGCTGGCGTGACGGTAACTGTGTGGCCTCTCTGGGCCAGAAAAAGGATTGGTCAGACATCAGTTATTCTTTTGCCGCTCAAGGTCGCCACAATTCCACTTCGGAAATTTTGAAGAGACTGCATACGAGAGACACCGATGTACCTCAGCCTGATTCCGACGATAACTGTTATAGTTACCTTGTTGTGACTGGCGACACATGTGATGCTCTTGCGACAACTTATGGTATTACCGTTGATGAAATTGAGAGTTACAATAACGACACGTGGGGGTGGATGGGATGCGATGATCTCCTAGCTGGTGAGAATATTTGCTTGAGCTCAGGATGGCCACCTATGCCTTCTGTCATTTCGAACGCAGTTTGCGGTCCCCAAGTCAACGGCACTGCAACAGCGCCACACGGCACTGATCTCTCTACATTGAACCTTTGTCCACTGAACGCCTGCTGTGATATCTGGGGTCAATGTGGAACTACTGCAGACTTCTGCACCCCTTCGAATTCTACTACTGGAGCTCCTGGCACGGCAGCCAATGGCACCAATGGCTGTATTTCCAACTGCGGAACTGATATCATTCAAAGTGATGCACCGGCCGAAACATTCAATATTGGCTATTTTGAAGGATTTGATCTTTCCAGGCCGTGTATGCGTACATGGATTGATGATATGGATCTCAGTTCATATACTCATATTCATATGTCGTTCGCTACCTTGAATAGTGATTTTTCATTCAACATTTCGACTACTGAAGAACAGATGAATGAATTTGTTGCTCTAAGTGGACTTAAACGAATCATCACTGTTGGTGGATGGGACTTTTCAACTGATGTCAGCACGTACGATATCTTCCGAGAAGCCGTCTCTACTGATACGAATCGTGAGACTTTGGTATCTAATACCATTGCCTTCCTGAACAAGTATGATCTTGATGGAGTTGATTGGGATTGGGAGTATCCAGGAGAGCCAGATATCCCAGGAATCCCTGCGGACACTTCAGAATCTGCGACTGATTTCTTCCTCTTTCTATTGGAACTCAACACTGCAATGGCTGAGCAGGTCCCAGACAAGACAATCTCTACTACCGCTCCTTCATCATATTGGTATCTGAAGGCGATTCCTCTTGAAGCTATCAGCGCAGTAGTAGACTACATTGTTCTCATGGCTTATGATCTACACGGTCAATGGGACTGGAATAACACCTACGCTGATCCCGGCTGTCCCGATGGCGGCTGTTTACGGTCCCACGTCAATCTTACTGAGACACTTAACTCGCTTTCGATGGTTACCAAGGCTGGAGTCTCATCTAATCAAGTTGCGGTTGGTGTTGCCAGTTACGCACGCTCATTTCAGATGACAGAGGCCGGATGTTATACTGAGGATTGCACTTTTACCGGGCCTGACTCTGGTGCAACTCCAGGCGCATGCACACAGACTGCTGGATATATTTCCAATGCTGAATTGGAGTCAGTAATTGAAGATGAAGACGTCTACACGTATATTGATGATGTGTCAAACTCGAATATTATGGTGTGGAATGATACTCAGTGGGCTGCTTGGATGGATGACGACATCAAAGCTGTGCGAAAGGAGCTATATTCCAGTCTGAATTTCCTTGGATCCGCTGATTGGGCGATTGACCTTCAAACTTCCAATGATACATCGAATTCTTCGAGTAGTAGCACTGCCACTACAGTCTATATTGATCCCACTGTCTGGACTGAGGCCACTCCAGTTGTTACAGCTCAACCTGGGGAAACCCTTATCTGGCCCCCTTTGCCACTTGCCAGCAACACCACCATCTTTTTCCCCTCTTGGACAACACATGTCACCTGGCGCTCGACTGAGACCAAAACTCTGACCTTCTCTGACAGCTCAACTCTGGTGTACCACTCCTACTCACATTATTCTATCCCTACCATTCTATCCATCCCACCTCGTAAGTACCTTCTGCAAGCCCTTTGCCTATCGACGAGAAGACGGCGCTTACTCTATCCTACAGTTAGAACAGACGGAATCCCTGTCTGGGATCAGGTTCCTTCATCAGGTCAGACTGTTCTCTATCAGACAAGCTCTGTGGTTCCTAGTCCCTTCCCTGTAGTCTTGATTCCGTAAGTGCAACTATCTACTGTCAAAGGCAAGGGAGAAAAATGGAGCTGACAAGACTTATTCCCAGTACTGTGGGAGGAAACACTACCGTAATTGGAGGAACTACCACTACCATTTCGGGATATACCTTCTCTTCTGGAAACATTACCTACGCCACTGATCCTTGGGTGGGCGTGTTTGGAGGTGTGACCTCGGTTGCAAATGGCACAGTGCTGGCTCCAACCACCACAACTGTCACTCCGTTTCCTTATCCGACTACCACTAATTCCACCCCCGATCCAACTCTCAACACTCGTACTACGCATCGATCCTCGCCAGATGACTCCGGTGGTGGCAGTTCAGGACCAACATGTGTCCCAAGTCTGATCACTACGTGTGGGAGTGGCTGTAAGTTTCCCCGTCTTTTTTCAAATGGAGCCCCCGAGCACTAACATGAGTGAATTCTGGATAGGCGCCCCCTTCTGCATCCGAGGCTGCACCCTGTGCCCCCCTGACTGGGATGATACATCAGGGGGAGGTGGTGGTGGTGGCTCTGGTGGTGGTGGCTCTGGTGGTGGTGGTGGTGATGATGGCGATGATGATGACGACGACGATAGCACCACTTCGACAAGCACAGAAACAGGCACCTACGGCGACGCACCAGCATTGGCCACTGAATATGTGGTAGATGCATTCCCAACGACCACAGACGCACTATCTGCCCTCGAGGCATTGGCAAGTTCCCAGTACGCTTATTTGGAATCTTACCTTGGTACCGGACCAGCTTCCACCGAGGCCACCGCAACCGCAACCAACAAGGCCACCGCTACTGCCGCTACTTCGACAGCAACAGGAACGGGATCAGCATCAGCATCAGGCAGCAGTAGCTCACTGGGCTGCTATATCTACCAGGATCCAGATTCTGGCAGCAGTGATACATACTGCGAGTGTCCCGGGTATGAGGGTACCCTGCCAACGCTCTCGGGCTCCGATATTTGCGGTTATACAGCCCTTCCCACATCAACCACCAAGGCTGCAGCAGCGACTACTAAGAACAGCAATCCTTATCCATACACTTTCACTGACTTGTATGGCGTTGTGGTTGCCTGTGAGTCTGCCTCCTACTTGGATGTTGCTGGTTATAGTCTCACTGAGTGTGCTGGGTCGCGGACGACGGAGAAAGAAGTCACTATTACTGTCACAGAGGTAGTAACCACATCTGCCATGAGCGACTTGTGTGAGGGAGGTAATTATGATAAGTGCGTTGAAGAGATCGAGAACTTTGGCATGGCCAGTTGTCCCAAGTTCGCGTTTGCTGGAGTGTTGTGTGAGGAGGAAGTTTTTTCTCGGGCCCAATTAGAGTGTGAGACCCTGTGTACATCCACGACATCCACATACACAACAGTCTATGCAACGTTAGCACAGTAGGGTGGAATCTGGCATGAAGGACGGGGGGATAAAATTTACATGAGAATCTCAAAGATATATTCCATCCATGAAATCAGTCCATAAGCTTTCAACGTAGTAGGGATGATTCCATACCTAGTAAGCAAAGAACTTGAAACACGAGACTTGGCCGCATTTTTGGCCATACGCTTAGCCTGGTCTGGATACCGACCTTATTAATTGCTCTGTCTGTGGAGCTGTGAATCGTAGCAATTCCAAGCACTTGAGGTTGCCAGTGGTTCCTTCAAACTTGAAGTACATGATTCTTATTCTGGCATCCACATAGCCAACCCATACTCTCTTATGAAATTCAAAGCTCTTCAAGTTTTATCTACCTTGGGATACTTGCGCAGCGCAAAAAAACCCAGCCAAAAGTTGTGGGATTCAGTATAATCTGGTAAATATTTGAGTACCTGATCTTTCCACTCTGATGTAGTTTGTTGCGAATTTGCTCCAGTACATTGGCCAAAGCTGAAGACATCTCGGCCCAAAGTTCGTCGCAAGACAAATAACATATCCAATACGGTAATATCATGAACCAAGCGTGAGAATGGTCACGTGTAGTCCATAATACAGTAATACAAATACCCAAATCTCAGAACCGACCGCCTTCATCTGCAGTTTCCACGATATTCACCAAGAGACAACGAACAATCACTAGACGTGATATGGAATTACCATAATGCGGCCCTCAATAAGCGCGCTAGCTGCAGTCTCTCGCAGCCAGCCCTCAAAGCTGAAGAAACCCGCGATCAGTCTCGACCATGTAAGTCACTCGAAAGCTCAATCATCTCATTGACGAGTCAACATCGTCCATGGAAGAACCTCAGAATCACTAATTGCATTATTACCTAGTTTATTCAAAGACAACGCGTCTTGGCATTATGGCGCGAGATCGTCAGGGCCATACATAGTATGTGTGCAACTGTACTCCTTTTGGGGTTCACCCTTTTTCACTCTGTTACTAATCAACTCGAAAAGAGATCCCACCATCGTCAACTCGCGAGGAGTTGCAGTCGTATGCCAGAGCTGAATTTGAGAGGCATCGTGCAGTGACCGATGTTGTGAGTTGAACCTTCAAATATTCTCCTTGGTTGTCTTTCATCAGACCACGTGCTAATATCACCATAATAGCCGCATATCAGATATCTGATCTCGGTATGAATCTTTGCTTCTCCATATCCCACAGGTGTCCCCTTGATTCTTAATATTAATTTTAATTTTACAGACAGGGAAAGCGGAATTTGATATGATGAGGCGGTATATTGATGAGCAAGTCGCTGGTTGACGCTCATAATATCTCTCGGCTCTTTTCGTTGTACTTTTATCACTAATATTACATCGACTTTGATGATTTGCCTCATCGGTCTGAACATTTGAAAACTCTCAGCTCTTTTCTCCCTGTAATTCCAATGGTTCTTGCTAGTGTAAACATCCCAAATGGATGCTAGTGTCATGATATACTAGGTACCCTTGAATGCCGATACTGAGACAACTTGAAATGCCAGTGGATGGAGATATGTCGTCATTCCCCAACAAGTGCATTATCTAATCGATGTTCAATTTCCAAGGTTGCGATTGAATGAGACACAATCTAATATCGAAGAAGAACAAAAGTCCCAAGTTGTACTAGTATTGACGACATCGGTCTTAAAATGGGGCGAAAACAGGCAGTAAAGTTCTGACTCGATAATCTGGGGTTTAGTGGCGAGAACTGGAAGTTGAAGTTATAAATTATCGAATGGCCCCAAAGAGTGTTAGTGTTTTGAGGCTTGAGGGGCGTTCAAGTTGACAGAAGACCCCTTGTTAGCGTGTGGGGCCCAGTTCTTAAGTATCATCAGATCTCCGGAGAAGAATCCATCAATCATAACTCTTCAACAGCTCTCCCCGGGCATTTTCCAAATCGGCCCCTTGCCATTATGACTTGCAAATTGAAACCGGAATTCATCCTTGTTATTGGTCATCCGCGGCAGAGATCTCCGCTCTAGAACAATGGTGGCGATGTTCAAAATGTTGAAACCTGTGGCACCCTGGCATTCAACTACGTCATCGAGTAATCTAACATGGTGAAGATGAAGAAGAAACTTGCTGAGATAACTTTACTCCAAACAAATGAGGAGTTGATGCTGAATAAATAGATGACATCGCCAGAATATGGCACTATCTGGAGATTTGATGTTACTACTCTCTATTATAATATTATAATAATCTCTGTTCAATTGACATCCACAATCTAATCATGTCCGCTACTATTCTCAACCCACGAGACCTCTTCACTTTCGATTCTCCGTCTATGATACCTCCAAGCATGCCAAAAATGCAAGAAGAATTGACAGACCCGAATATCGACCCTCAGTTAGCACCTCCAAGGCGAACATCAAGGCGGTACTCGAATGTGAGTGTCGACAGAGCAAAACATCTCGAGCGCAATCGAATTGCCGCGAACAAATGTCGCCAGAAGAAGAAGAAGCGTCAAGAGGAGATCCAGCATACCCTCAGTGAAGAAACAGAGAAGCATGAAGCTCTCCTGTCCACAATCGATTGCCTTAAGGAGCAGGTCTGGCATCTCAAGAACATAATCTTCGACCATGTATCCTGCGACGACCCACAAATCAACCTACAACTTGCGAAATACAGTGAACGCGCTGCACAGAATACTCTTGGGGCTGCTCAATGTCCCTCTCCCACTTTTTCTGCGAGTACAGTATCGGATAAATCGAGTGGACTCGGAGACGGGGATTTTCTCCCAGACGCCAATCCTCCAGGCGCAACCCCGGCGATGATGGTGCCAGAGAAAACTGGATATGGATATGACGATTTCCCGGACTTCATGTTCGATAACTTTGTTCAAGCGGATTAAGTCATTGGTCTCAGTTTGGTGGAGATAATTCTTAATAAGCGCTGGCGTTGACGGTTATACTATTATTCGAAAATTTCGATGCATTTGTCACTTGTGGGTATGCTCTTGACTCTTGATGTCATTGATGGAGCCAACGGAATCAAATTCTTATGTACAATATATGATAAGTACTAGTTCTGAATGGATTTCAAGCTTAATAACAAGGACACGAATACAATTCTAAATAATTGAATCAATTGATGCTCGTGCATAATGATCGACCGGTAGCTACCCCATAGGTGCAGTACAAACAAGGTACAAAACAGGTCAGGCTGTTAAGGAAAAGAACTCCACTGATCGTCGTAGGTCAACCCACCCATCTATTCCTGGAAACCGAAATCCGCTTCCTTTAAGACCAAACCACAGGATTCTTTGATCCATGCGGCAGGTCCATAAGCCAGTCACAGATCATGGACCAGAACTTGCATCCCGCGGAGCGATTTTATCAGGTTGAACGGGCCACATGCGGCACGTCGGAGGGGCCCACCACCATTAGTCGGCTTATTTCGCCGGCCACTCGCAAGACGTGTAACAGCGGGTTCTGTGGGGCTTAAGATACTCAGCGAACCAAGCTGTCTGGTGGCTGAGGCACTGTGACAGGCTTCAACAATCCGCTGCGTATGAGGCGCTGATGTCAAAGCGGATTATTGCCACCATATGTACTGTTATGAACTTGTGTGGATCAGGTGGTGTTTTCAATTAAATAGAAGCTGGTTCTCCCCTGAATGCTTTTTCTTTCATACTCCTACAAACAACTATCTCAAACTTGAACAATTGTCAAATAGCTTGTATCTTCCAACAGTATTCTCATGCAAGCTACCAGTGCATTCTTACCAGTACTCAATACTGTAAATCCTCAGACTATCATGATGGGTCAAGATTCTATACAACCCACTGCTGGGCAAGAAATGGCCCAATTCACTCAGAAATCGATCCTAGGCACGTTGTTTGAAACCACTGAACGGTTTGTTCATAGACCTATCCATTAAAGCCATAATATTGTATGCTAATACCGAGTCCCATGTAGATATACCAAGTTGGAACCAATTGGCATTGGCGTCTCCGGTCTAGTCTGGTATGTGTATCGCTCCACTTCTGCAATATTATAGAAGCTTACAAGTCTATTTCCTCGATAGTTCCGCACGCGATCAGATTTCAAACAGAACAATTGCTGTCAAGAAGCTTGTCGATCCATTCAAAACAGAAAATATCGCGCGACACATGTACCGAGAAGTTAAATTGTTGAAAACACTCAAACATGACAATGTATGTCTCAATCAATGAGAATACTCGTGAATTAAGCTAATTATTTCTAGATCATTCATCTTACCGATATTTTTATTTCGCCTTCTGAAGATATGTACGTGATTCATTGATGACTCGGGTATATGATTAGACCAAAGCTGACCTATCACAGTTATCTCGTCACCGATCTTATGGCAACAGACCTCCATACTCTTTTAAAGACAAAGAAACTCGACAATCAGTTTACGCAATATTTCATGTACCAAATAATGGTATGAACAACATTTCACCACCTTGCAGAAGCCATCAAGGCCTCGATCCTGAACCCAAGCTAACTACTTACAGCGCGGTCTTAAATACGTTCACTCAGCCGGTGTTGTCCACCGCGATCTTAAACCCAGCAACATCCTAGTTAACGAAAACTGTGACCTGAAGATCTGCGACTTCGGTCTGGCCCGTGTTACAGAAGCACAAATGACCGGTTATGTGTCCACCCGGTACTACCGAGCCCCCGAGATTATGCTCACTTGGAGGAGATACAATGAGAAGGTTGATATCTGGAGTGCGGCATGTATCTTTGCAGAGATGTTACTTGGTCAACCTCTATTCCTCGGAAAGAATCATATTGATCAATTCTGCGTGATTACCAAATTGCTTGGATCGCCTCCGGATAATGTTATTGCCAATGTCACCAGTCCGAATGTATGTTGGCATGGATTCTGTCTACAATTATCATTGCTAACGATCGCGCAGACTATGAATTTTGTTCGTTCTCTACCTAAACGCTCCCGGAAGCCGTGGTCGGCTCTGATCCCAGGAGCCAATGCCAAAGGTATGTGTTGTCAGACAAGCTATTAAAGAACATGAACACTGACCCTTTATAGCTACGTCGCTTTTGGATAAGATGCTTCAATATGATCCCAGCAAGAGAATGTCTGCTGGCGAGGTCCTCACTTCCCCATACCTTGCGCCATACCATGATCCGACCGATGAGCCCGTCGCAAACGAGGTTATCGATTGGTCCTGCCTCGATGCGACCCTATCCGCCGATGTGTGGAAAACAATCATGTACGCTGAGGTTCTGGGATATCACCAGCACGGATCTTCCCCCGTCCACCTTTCTCCGGAATACGATGGAATGGATTTGGGATAAATGCCCAATTGGCGTGCAATTTTACGATTTCACTTTGTTTTTCCTTGGACTGCGATTCTTAGCGAGATGATGATACCAAGAGTCGCTTCAAGTTTCATTACTAGTATTCTTAGTCAGATATAAATTGTTTTCTTCTCGGTATAAAAATCAAGATCATTCAGAATTCCATTATTATATTATGAGTATTAGAATATTTCCAATAAAGCACATTAGATACATATGGTCTAGCGCATGAACGTTCAAATATTTGATCAAGTCATCGCCAGGTCCATCAGAAACCCATTTCATCGTATATTCATCGTTTCATCTTCCAAGGTTCGGTCTCACAATTATTACATCGTCATCAGTAGACAACAGCAGCATTCCACTGTCTCTCAAATCAAGCGCTTTCCGCTGCATCAACTTGAGAGACAGGAGGCTGATCCTGCTCCATCTCACGAGCATTCGTGTGGCGGTTACTTCTCGAGTTTCTCACATCAAGAAGAGCAAAGACATTCGTAAGCAAGAAGAGGACCCTATAGCAAGTTAGCACATATCCATCATATTTTGAAGCATTCAGTTACTACTTACCATTCAACCGCAGCGATAACAATTTGAGCTTGCAAAGCTTCACAGTATGCGCCATTGCATGAGCTTGGGTGGGGAATCAGCGCGGCAACGGCGATCCAGCCGCTAAGCCAGAGCGCCATGGTGATTAACTCCATGGCGGGAATGACGAACTCGTGCGAGATACGTGGTAGCCAAAGTGGTGCGAGGCCTAGATATGGAACGGCAATTGCGGCTGTCCAGCATCCAGTGAAGAGCATGAAGTAGACGACATTGTTGAATGGAGTTGTTGCGCCATAGGAGGCTAGACCGATAGTAACCAGGGCAAAGAAGGCCTGGACGATTCGAATTGGGTATACCCAGGATAACATCTTGGATGTATGTGTGTTTGTAGATTATTTGCTTTGATGGATAGAGGAGAGTGATTAAATGAGGACAATATAGGAGGTTTGTTTAATAGTCAAGTGTGAGTTCACAGTTGGAAATGGTATCGCATGTGATGGACAACAAGATCCACTTCTTCTGGGGATCCAAAGCTTATATAGAGCACTCATAGCTTGCGAGCAGAAAATTCAGTCAGCCGAGGCCGTGAATAGCATGACAAGACGTCATTGTATGATTTGTCTTGTTAGTCGGGGTCGGAGGGACCTGCAGGGTCTCAGGAACAAACCCGTGCTAGTGGAGCATGGGATGCCGGTCTCTTTTCGGGACCTTGTTCTAGTCCATTCGAGCTTGGAACTATGAATCCTTAGCGTATTCACGGGTGCTTTCCGGGCCCATAAGAGCCATCAAGAACCAGTGGCCACCTCGGCACCCCAATATCTGTACACAGGTGGCCAGGTTTGAAGCTGTGTACTCTGGAAAGTCCAATTCCTGTTATCGAGAGAAATATCCTCCCAAATGGCTTTCGATAGTCTCATTCTGTAAGCCCGTTATCTGAATTTTAGTTCCTGCTAACAAAGTGCGGCTTGTGTTGAGTCAATAGTAATGGCGCTAAAGTGTCGATCTCACATGAACCGAGGCCGAATCGCAGACCAAATTCTCGCAACGGCGATCACGCTTCGGTTGCACCGACGGGTTTAGGCAACATTTCAATTCCTAGTCTAATCAGTAGGGTCCGGTTCATTTGACTGGCCGTTGAAAAAAAAACTTCGCGACCATGCTATCGCCGTTGATCGACCCGTAATCGCCCTGAAGAAGTATAGAGAAGTGATGTAGAAGACAAGCTCCCGAGTACATCCCGACCACGCCACCAGCTTTCCAGCAAAATAACCTTCAAAGCATGAGCCTGAGAAACCGGGAAGACCGTAAAATGAAAGAGATGTGATTTCATGATAACTTGACCTGATGTCAACTCAAACTCAAAACATGGAACATGCTGGGGGAGATCGGAGCCCCTATATACAAATAATACAGACCAAACACTACTATTGTACATACAACAACGACTTAGTTCGAGTTTCTTTGTGAAAGCAAGATCTTCACAGCATCCAAAACTCCAACCTTCTTCTCATCACCCGGCTCGATAGACGAACGAGCCGCATCCGGTCCATCGGGGCGCTTTCCGGCCTCCTTCGCCGCAGCTTCAATAGCAGCATGACGCTCGCGCCAGTCGCGGTCCTCCTTATCACGGATCTCCAGCTCACGAAGCCATGCATCCCGCTTCTCTTGTGACTTGCGCTCTTCCACCGCTTGGTCGAACTCTCGGCGCTGCTTTCGCTCTGTCTTGTAATACATTCCACCGGCTACCAGCGCGACCAGTGTGAATGCCTGGGCGTAGATACGGGCGCGGAACATACGGTTCATCTCGGCGGAGTCGCCGGCTCTCATGGATCGGTAGGCTCGGTAGAGGGCATAACATGTGGCGGCGCATCCTGTGAAGGGATATAGTGAGTACTTGGGACTTGGGACTTCGAGATCGATGCGATCCATAAGGTAATATCTGGTGGCAATACATACCTAGTGGGATCAAGGGCTCTTCCTTAAGACGACGGGTGAATTTTTGAAGACCGGTTTCCTCCCGGAATTGCCTGGAATTGGGTAATGCATGTTAGCGGTGGTTCGATGTAATCCTCGCACCGAAGTTCCTGGTGGTTGATCTGAAATTTCAGTGGGATGAGACTGTATCAGACGTACGTGGTGGTCTCCATAGTGGAGGGAGGTAGAGGCTCGCGAGACATAATGGCAGAGGTGTAGAGCTGGATGCTCTTGATGGTCGAGGTAATCGAAGCTCAAATCGGGCAGTTTTCAGGTCGCTTTTTTGCGCGGAAGTAAGAGACTCGTGGCAGGATAAACAGCTATTCTGGTATTATGCTGTATATGCACTGAATAGATGGCGCGTGATGTGCTTAGCGGGGGCGAATGAGAGATGTTCAGAATCGCATGACGTCGCGAGCTTTTTGCCAAGGAGGTTTTTCGCGGCTTGAGTAGTCGGAGCGGAAGAGCCAACTTGCGGTGGACAAGCATTATTTCAGAATTATTGGCAGCACATAAATTTTGAAGTTAGATATTGAAATATTCTCTAGGGCTATAATTTAATAGCTAGCTAGTATGACAAGGACTATTCTGAATAGAATTGAATTGTGTTCAAGTTCAATGCATGTTGGTCTCTACTATACTGCCATTCTATATGCTACTATGCACGATGACTCAAATGTAGTATGCAAAGTTTGAGAACTACGAATTGGGCCAACCACAAGTAGGATTCAAACTTCGCAAGACATACAAGTGGCAAAATTATATTATAGCCTATAGAAGAACATAAAAACCTCGGACAATTAAGATCAATTGAAACATCTAACATCTATCAGACTTGAAGAGCACCTAGGGCTACAGACCAGGGTTGATGACATAAGGCCGATCCCGGTCCCCCGCAGGAAAAAAGAGTCACAGAATCAAAGGAATTTGCCTTCATCTCAACCCACCACCCTCGAGCCATTGAACTTGTTTGTTTGGCATTCTTGGGTATAATTCCAAAATGTCTGAAAGTCCCGTTACCAACGGCACTACCAGGCCCGTTACTCCCAAAATGAATGGATTGGCTTTGACCGAATACACCGCCGCTCCCACGCCTCCCTCCGAGCGCAATCCCCATTTCCCTGGTCTGCCCCCAAACTGGGGAATTCCTGAATCATGCCTGTTGCCTACAGGATACCCGGATGTGGGAATTGATCCTATCTTCTCTCTATTTGGTCTCAATGCTAAACGGTGTCATATTTAGTACCTCCGACTGATCTTAACATCCCGCGTTTACGATGTTATCGACGAGACCCCTCTGCACCACGCCGTCAACCTGAGTAACCGATTGGAGAGCCGAGTCCTTCTCAAGCGTGAGGACCTGCTGCCAGTGTTCAGCTTCAAGCTTCGTGGCGCTTACAACAAGATGGCTCACCTGAACCCGGAGCAACGTTGGAAGGGTGTGATTGCTTGTTCGGCGGGAAACCACGCCCAGGGTGTCGCCTACTCGGCCCGTAAGCTCAGAATCCCTGCAACCATTGTCATGCCCTCAGGCACCCCTGCTATTAAGCACCGCAATGTTGCCCGCCTCGGAGGCAGTGTGGTTCTTCACGGAAACGATTTCGATGCCGCCAAGGATGAGGCTCACCGACTGGAGAAGCAGCACGGTCTGACCAACATCCCTCCTTTTGATGATCCTTATGTGATTGCTGGTCAGGGTACCATTGGTATGGAACTGCTGCGCCAGGCAAACCTGGATAAGTTGGAGGCTGTTTTCTGTGGTGTCGGCGGAGGCGGTCTGATTGCCGGTATTGGTGTATACTTGAAGCGCATTGCCCCACATGTCAAGGTCATTGGTGTTGAGGCTTATGATGCCAATGCCATGGCTCAGTCATTGGACGAGGGTGCGCGTGTCTTCTTGAAGGAGGTTGGTCTCTTTGCCGATGGTGCTGCTGTGAAGTCAGTTGGTGAGGAAACATGGCGTGTCGCCCGTGATGTGATTGATGAGATTGTTCAGGTCTCCACAGACGAGATCTGCGCTGCTATCAAGGATGCATTTGAGGATACCCGATCGGTCATTGAGCCTGCTGGTGCTCTGTCTCTCGCGGGTCTGAAGAAATACGTTTCCAACAACCCCAACCCCGACACTGGCCGTGAGCTGATCGCCATCACCTCCGGTGCTAACATGGACTTTGATCGTCTACGCTTCGTGGCTGAAAGGGCTGCGCTCGGGGAGAAGAAGGAGGCTCTGTTGAGTGTCAAGATTCCCGAGAAGCCAGGTGCTTTCGTCAAGCTTGTTGAGGCGATCCTCCCCCACGCCGTAACTGCTTTCAGCTACCGATATGCCCAAGATGACTCTGCGGATGTCCTTATGGGAATCTCGCTCTCTGCCGCCACAGGCCGTGAAGATTTGGCCAAGATCATGGAGGAGCTTGAGAAGTCCGGAATGGCTGCTCGCGACTTGAGCGATGACGAGCTCGCCAAGCGCCACGTCCGCTTCCTTGTTGGAGGTCGTTCCAACGTTGCAGATGAGCGACTGTTCATGTTCGAATTCCCTGAGCGACCAGGTGCCCTCGCCAAGTTCCTGACCACTCTTCGACCCAACCAGAACATCTCTCTCTTCC
This sequence comes from Penicillium herquei, assembly GCA_039634405.1. Classification (NCBI taxonomy): domain Eukaryota; kingdom Fungi; phylum Ascomycota; class Eurotiomycetes; order Eurotiales; family Aspergillaceae; genus Penicillium; species Penicillium herquei. Next base: position 1,290,937 of record CP098390.1, read on the forward strand.
ACTACCGCAACTACGGGGGCGATGTGGGCAAGGTCCTGGCTGGAATCCAGTGTCCCTCTGGCGAGAAAGATGACCTCGAGTCATTCCTCCGGGATCTGGGTTACCCGTTCAGCGAGCACACTGATTCCCCTACCTACCAAACTTTCCTGCGTTCGTAATATTTTAATTGCGCAGTATATTTCTTTTCGAAGTTATTTATTTACAGCCGAGACAGACAGGCATGATGAACAGTTTTCTCTTTGTTTCCTTTTATTTTCTTGTTCAGCGACTGAAAAGTGCAAATCCTTCTTAATGCTTCATTTGGCGTTTGGTTTTCAATATAGACTACGGAACAGTGATGACTTCGAATGTATCATAGCTCCTCCTGCCAATTTATACCGAATGATCTATTATATTAGTAGTATAATATCTTGTTGTCTCATTTCTTTGGTTAAGCACAAATAAAGTATTGTTGCAGATCCACCAATCAGCATCGTTGCGGGATCGGCTCGGCAAAACCTCAATCTCCGGCACTGAGCAACATTCTTTCCAGCATCAACGGCGAGCACCCTGGTAGCAAAGTGACGACTGCTGCTCCTGCGTCTCGCAATTTCAATTTTCAGAGTCCGAAAAACTGAGGCTCTGTGCCTTGAAACTTGTCATATCTTGACGACATCTCAATCGCCATAATGTTTTCCCTTCGAAGTGTCTTCCGCGCCCCCGGTGCTCTCCGCCAACTCCTCCCCTCCGTCTCTCGCCGGTCATTCTCCCGTGTCGCTTCTTTCGGTCCTCTTTCGCATATGATCCAGAATGGCCTGGTGAGGCTCCGCGCGCAATCACAGACCAGCAATGCTGTCGCCGCTGCTGTTGGCTCTTCCCGGCAGCTTGAGCAGGTTCGGGGAATGAAGACTCGATCTTCTGTCAAGCGACTTTGTGATGGTTGCAAGGTACGATTCCAATGCATATGGAATTTTTCTCGATTGCAAAATTGGACCTCGGGCTCTATGAAAGCCGTCGTACTCGAAATAACAGCCAGGTACTGACTTATATCTGCTCCAGCCCGTCCGCCGAAAGAACCGCGTCTATATCATCTGGTGAGTCCTGTATCTCGAACTATCAATGCTATTCTGGATCAATTGATTGACATTTATGTTTCCAGCTCCAAAAACCCCAAGCACAAGCAGCGCCAAGGGAAATAGAGTGGAGGTATCTTTACTTCCATATTCTTTCCACGGCATGCATGTCTTTGATACTTTCGATTCCCGCCTCTGCCTATAAATTTGCATATGTGTTCAGCCCAGCTATATTGGGAAATTATTGCGGCGCTTGGGTCTTTTTTTGTACAATAGTCTCTGGACCAACATACGGTCTTTCTACTGAATCTGAATCAATTCAACTCAATTGATCACTGGTATTATATGGATGGATTTTGATTGGCAAACGGTCATTCTAGAGCCTGTTTATATATTCTTTTTTTTCGTCAATTTCGCAATTCCAATGCTATGAATAGTCCTGTCTAGATTCTTTGCAGTGCAAATGTAATACCCCGGCCCTGACAGGCCATTAGTCACGTGGCGGGTTCCTGGCTTCCCCGAACTTTTTTTTTCTTGGAACAAACAAGCGCGAATCAATCTGTCTTGATTCGATCAATTCGTTGAATTGAGAGTCGCCATGAGGTCTCCTTCTCTTGCACGGTTACAACTCCGTGCGGTTTCTGGCTTGGCCAGATCCTCTCGTTTCCAATCTCAGAGTCTGCTATACTCCCGATGCGCCTCAACGGCTGCTTTGCGGTCTTCCGCCGTCGCGCCGGCTTATCAGTCAGTCCTGAGAACCTGGGAGCAACGTCGTAACGCTGCCTCTGCTACTGCTTCTGCAGTGTGAGTATTTCGTCCCTGAACTTCCTATTTGATATATCCTAATATTTCTTCAAGTCTCGAGGCTGCTGCGGCCAACCCTGATGGCCTGTCACAAGCCGCCATTATCGACAACCTTGACCCTATGGAGGCTGCTCGCTTGGACAAAGTTCGAAACATCGGTATTGCGGTACATGACATCCCTTCCATCCCTTCCATCCCAAGTTACCCTACGAATGTTCCCTGACGGATATCTACAATAGGCCCACATCGACAGTGGTAAGACTACCTGTACCGAGCGTGTCCTTTTCTACACCGGCCGAATCAAGGCGATCCACGAAGTCCGCGGACGTGACAATGTCGGTGCGAAGATGGACTCCATGGAGTTGGAGCGTGAGAAGGGTATCACCATTCAGTCTGCTGCCACCTTCTGTGACTGGGTCAAGAAGGACAAGGAGGGCCAGGACCAGAAGTACCACATCAACTTGATTGACACCCCCGGTCACATTGATTTCACCATCGAAGTCGAGAGAGCGCTGCGCGTCCTGGACGGAGCTGTCATGATTCTGTGTGCCGTGTCTGGTGTTCAGTCTCAGACCATTACCGTCGATCGTCAAATGCGTCGTTACAACGTCCCCCGTATTTCCTTCGTCAACAAGATGGATCGTATGGGTGCCAACCCCTTCAAGGCCATTGACCAGATCAACACCAAGCTCAAGATCCCCGCCGCTGCCGTTCAGGTTCCCATTGGTGCCGAGGACGAGTTCGAGGGTGTGGTCGACTTGATCCGCATGAAGGCCATCTACAACGTTGGTGAGAGTGGTGAAGAGCTCAAGATCACTGATGAGATCCCTGCGCAGGTCTTGGAAACCGCCAAGGAGCGCCGGGCCATGCTCATTGAGACTCTTGCCGATGTTGATGATGAGATGGCTGAGCTCTTCCTTGATGAGACTGAGCCCACCGAGGACCAACTGCGTGCTGCTATCCGCCGCTCCACTATTGCCCTCAAGTTCACCCCAGTCTTCATGGGATCTGCCCTTGCTAACAAGTCCGTTCAGCCCATGCTGGACGGTGTTATTGACTTCCTTCCCAACCCCGCCGAGGTTGAGAACTTGGCTCTTGACCAGAAGCGTAACGAAGCCTCCGTCAAGCTTGTCCCTTACAACTCCCTTCCCTTCGTCGGTCTTGCCTTCAAGCTGGAAGAGAGCAACTTCGGTCAGTTGACCTACATTCGTGTGTACCAGGGTACCCTCCGCAAAAGTGCCAACGTGTTCAACGCCCGTAACAACAAGAAGGTCAAGATCCCCCGTATTGTGCGTATGCACTCCAACGAGATGGAGGAGGTCAACGAGATCGGTGCTGGTGAAATTTGTGCCGTGTTCGGTGTCGACTGTGCCTCCGGTGACACTTTCACTGATGGTCAATTGGGTTACAGCATGTCTTCCATGTTCGTTCCCGAGCCTGTCATCTCTCTTTCCATTAAGCCCAAGCAGAGCAAGGATGCTGCCAATTTCTCCAAGGCCATGGCTCGTTTCCAGCGTGAGGACCCTACTTTCCGTGTGACTTACGACAGTGAGAGTGAGCAGACCATCATCTCCGGAATGGGTGAGCTTCACCTTGACATCTACGTCGAGCGTATGCGCCGTGAGTACCGTGTCGACTGTGAGACCGGTCAGCCTCAGGTCGCTTACCGTGAGACCATTGGTAACCGTGTCGAATTCGATCACCTGCTCAAGAAGCAGACCGGTGGTGCTGGTGATTACGCCCGTGTTATGGGTTGGATGGAGCCCACTGGTGCTCTCGAGGAGAACAACTTCGAGCAGCAGATTGTTGGTGGTTCTATTTCCGAGAAGTTCTTGTTTGCTTGTGAGAAGGGTTTCAACATCTCTTGCGAGAAGGGTCCTCTCGTTGGCCACAAGGTTCTCGGTACTCGCATGGTCATCAACGATGGTGCTACCCACATGACTGATTCCTCCGAAATGGCCTTCAAGAACGCCACCCAACAGGCTTTCCGTAAGGCTTTCATGGACAGTAACCCCTCCATCCTGGAGCCCCTGATGAAGACTGTTGTCACTGCCCCATCTGAGTTCCAGGGTGATGTTATTGCCCTGCTCAACAAGCGTGGTGCTACCATCAACGACACCGAGACCGGTGTTGATGAGTTCACTATCTTCGCCGACTGCAGTCTGAACGGTATGTTCGGCTTCAGCTCCAACCTCCGTGCTGCCACCCAGGGTAAGGGTGAGTACACTATGGAGTTCAGCCACTACGAGAAGGCTCCTTCTCAAGTCCAGTAAGTTTCAATCTTTCCATTTCGTATAAATTTGATCATCCATACTAACCATTTGAACCTATAGGAAGGAACTCATTGCCAAGTACCTGAAGGCCCAGGCTGCCCGCAACAAGAAATAAGCTCATCGCCATACCTGAGCCTCTATCTGTTCTGATCTTCCCGCCTTCATTCCGACCATGTATCATTTATTCCCCCTCATCTCACCGGGCCTGGCGGAGCCCAATACAAATCTCATCTAGATGATCAGGTACAGTCTAGACTTGTTGTCTTTTATAATAGACTATCTGGCTTTTGTTCATTGTTCACGGAGCTGGTGCTTCCGCGAATAGAAAATCACTCATGTACTTTTTGCGTCATGGCACTATATCAAGTTGCTCGGCTTTGGGTTATGTACTTTAAATTTTAAGATATTACTTTCTACTCTCCTGTCTGAACAATACATCAATGTTTTCATTGAATTTCTTTGTCCCTGGTTGAATACTGATATTTGCTAATGCGGGAGATAGGGCTACAAAGCACCGCCAATCTAGCACGTGCCACATGCAACCCTGAATGCTGACTATCAATCTATTTTCAACGTGAATGACTTTCTTCAAGTTAGGTCACTGCCTGGAGATTTCAAATTCACGCAATATCATGATACTCCATGATGATTCTTTTTGGCGAGGCCAAGTTTGTTTGCTTTCGTGAATTACTGATGAACTATGACGTTCGATCACCTTCCACCCGTGAATGCCCCAACCACGCTGGCGCCTACGAATCTTATAGCCGCCTGATGAACACGGCTACCTGATGGAGTGAAGGCGCCAGCGCATCAATGTTATAAAGGCGCTTGTCGACCGTATAATGGCGGTTTCCCTCCGTCAACCTCGTCCCCAAACTCCTCTTCCGTACGACAGCGACAGCGAAATCTACATTCCCATCCACAAACCTGTTGCTCGTACCTTGTCAAGCAGACAATATGTCTGTCCGCCACTTTACCGTCCAAGACCAGCTGGCCCAGCTGACGGCCGAAGTTATCGTTGAGTCCTTGGCCATGCAGGACCGTGACCGTGAGCTCCGACGCCGAGCCGAGGCCAATGCGGTGCGCAATTTCAGCCACCTGCACCGAGCCCCTGAGGCCGCTCCCCGCAACGACCGCTTCTATTACATCGAAGATGCCGATGTCTCCTTCCTTGACCTCAATGACGGTGCGCCTGCGCCTGAGGCCGAGGCCGAGCCTGTTGAGGCTAAAGCTGTGGTGGAGGTCGACTCCAACACCTCCCAGGCGACCATCAAGGCCGAGCCAACCTTCATCGATAAGATGAAGAAAGTTTTCATCACCACGCCAAAGAAGCTCCTCCGCCAGGCCGTCACCCCTGGCTCCCGTGACTCTCTTGCTGCGGTGACCACCCCCCTTGAGGCGACCAAGGGCTCCGTCAGCAAGAAGGGTAAAGATCGCAAGCGCCGCTCCTTCCCCTGGAGTTCCAAGTCTGCCGAGCTGTGAGAAGCTTGACGACCCGTTTGGGAACTTGTGATTCAGTTCCTGTTCTTGCAAAGCCTTACATACTGTTGAGGTTTTGATTCTGTCTTTGTTTTAGTTCGAGTTCATATACCCCTGCACGTTGCGTTACTCGGTGGGAATTTTGATTGTTGTTTTTCGTTTTGATCCTGGAGCTTGCTGTCTTTCTTTTAGTAAGTTGTAGAGTTTCCAGGACAAAGGTTAGTACTAACCTGTAGGCTGTTTCTGTAAATGAGGTTATCTAGCTTCATCGTATTCCCTTGTAGCTCTCTAAATCCAGCTTGGTAAAGAGAAGTGGTGGAGATGTCTGGCTTCACATTGACCTCAAGTATCAAGTATGAACTGGATTATTGTTGTCTCCTTTCGTCGAGCTATAGCTACTATCTGATTTGATTCGATTATGTCAATTGGAATTTGACTCTTTGAAATCTAGGAAGCAGGGTGAATATTGAGATGATTTTGCTTGCCATTTAGATGACAGCAGTGCATACTACTAGGGCTAGTATGTATACTTTCCAGATGTCTAGTCATCCCTCACAAGGATACTATGATGTAGCATAATCCGGAATAACCTTGAGAGCGGATTGAGCTCAGCAACTTCTTCTTATCCACTGCCAGTGGCAAGCTTGAGGCTTGGAACATGAAGATCTACTTCAAGTCTCTCAGGGAGATAAGTCAACATTGTGTGATTGAAGGGGTGTAGAACGGTGAAATTTTTTCATATGATGTGAAGCTTACGGACGGTATATGGAAGGACATTTGGTTTTTCAATACTTTCATTCCTTGATAAGGTATTTGAACTAACGCTAATAACAAACTCTTTCAATCAGCCTAGATGAGCTCACTTCTTCAAGATGGAAGATGATAATAGAGCTGAGAGATTCATCATGCTGCTGCCATACTCTTCGTGGACAGTTATGATTCGAGCCAACAGACTTCAACACGTCAACCAGATTAAAGCTCCTCCTCTTCTTCCTCGGCGGCGGCGCGTGCCTTAGCGGCTCTCTTCATAGCCCGTCGCTCGGCAATGGTGGGCCCGGGGTTCTTCAGTGCCTCCATGTAGGCCTTGATACCGGCCTCAGTGCGGAAGGGCAGTGGCTTGGTGAGGTAATGGGCGTCGGACTCGCCCAGGAAGGAAGCCGCTTCGAAAGGACGAACGGGCTTTGGGGCCGGGATGGCCTGGCGGGGTCTCATCTCCTCGGGGGGAGGGACATAAACGGCCGAGCTGAGAAGCTCGAGACCGCCGGCGCCAGCTGCAGGAGGGGTGGCAACCTCATCTGCAGTGGTTGAGTTGGAGGGGGTGTCAAATGCATTGGTTGAGTTGGCGGGGGCATCTACTGCCTTGTTGATAGAGGCAGAGCCGTCGAAACCTCCTGCATGAGGGAGGACAATCTCATAGGCAGCGGCATAGTTGGTAGGAATTCCGCTGGGGCAAGCGAGGACATCGCCAAGGATGACATGGCCGGGGATCCAGAAGGGAGAGCCCGCCTCGCCGCGGATCTGCAGGAACTGGAGGATGTCCAGGCCGATGGTGACATAGGGGAAGTTGGCCCGGGCCATCCAGGTGATGCGGTTCTCCAGATGGTAGTCGCGGTTGAACAGGACATTGACGAGGTACTCGCCAATGAATGAGGCAGTGACGCCCATTGCGACCCAGTGACGAAGGGCCATGCGGAGACTCATCATGTCTGCCAAGTCCCACTTGACTTCATCTCTCCAGTTGGTCATGGTGCTAGTGGACTTTTGTTCCTCAGATCAGTGTCAGCGATTGAATTGAATTAAGAGGGTAAGAGCTATTAGATGATACTGACCTTGTTCTGGTAGGTGGGCTGAGCGTTGAACTGCATGGTGGCAGGGTGGTAGGCAGTAGGTGATGGGGGTGGTTGTCGAGGGCAGGGTTGAGAAGAGATTGAAAAAGTTCGTCTGAAAATAAAATAGTCTGGCCGGGTCAGTGAATGATGAGTGAGTGAATGGTGATTGCTGGGTGGGTGATTATTGGGTCAGTGAATGGTAATTTCTGGGCTGGTGGTTATTGCGAGCTTGGGTGGTTATTGCTCGAACGAGTGAATGGTCTCTGTCACTTGACCCTGATTTCCATTTCTGGCCAAGTGAGCCCTAACTATCATTTCAGGACGGCGACAACCTTTAAATCTACCCAGTCCAAGCCCCAGTCTATCCATAATTCCAAAATCGAGTGGAATTCCATATCTTGAGATCTTGAACCCAGCTCAAGCTTCAATCTGGGACAGCTTAACTTCTTAAATATATCTGCTTCCCATAATAGCTCGAGTTTCATTGTTTCCCACGCTGAAAGAAGGAAGTAGCCGACAGCTCAAGACAAAGATCAATCTTTCGAAATATCACAAATGTATGATGGTCAAAGAAATTTACATCATGATATCAAGATCCTCGATGGACATTTGGATTGTAGGAGATACAAGGTTGATCAAAGACTCGGATCTGAGTCCACTAGTACTTGTACAGAGAACAACCTTCCAAGGCATGCATGTCGGAATTTCCAAGTTCCGCAGCTACTTACAGAGGCTGATTCAAGCATTTCAAGGGTCCACTCTATGTCTGCGTGGATAAAATGATTGACATAACCAGAGCGCGTTGCGAATATTAAAATATGCTCTAGGTAGCATAAACCCTATCAGGCCACTTGTATTGTTGATTTAAGCCTTATATGGACATTAGGATCAACAAAGCTGCTATTAGAAGCTGCATTCCAAGGTTATAATACAACAATGACACCAGATGTATTCAAATGTTTCGAGTCGAACCATAATTTTCTCTTGGTACTCTCTACTATGCCCATAGAAGATACGACCAATATTATTGCAGAGTGAGATCTGATATCGATCATGCACATGCGGAGATCTCCACCTGGGCACTATCATCATATCATAACGTATTATGGTAATCAAGATTCCGAGCCAGGGGATTCAAGGCCCACTCTTAGTCAACTGGTACTATTAGTCGAAGAAAAAGAGCTCAGGTGAGGAATATCGTATTCAAGTTTGAACTCAAAAGCATCATGATTACCTGAACTGGGGCGAGTCTTTCAGCCCTGAGGCCTCCTATCCTTTATATAGGACAAGGCAGACTCAGGCCAGCATTGGCACCCCCTGTAGGCTGTGGATGGGGCCATTGATCTGCATACGCACGTGGTATTACAAGGGGGCCTTATTTGGTTATTTGAACAAAGGAATCTGATTATGTCAGACTAATGCAGGTTGACCTCAGGATGAGTATGAGGTGCATAAAACCTGGAGTTCTGATCATCTGGGCAATCTGTATCGAGAACTCGAATCTCTTGGCATGAAGGGACCTTAGCGGCATACAATCGGTGAGGAACTCTTCCAAGGTTGTCACTCGTATAATCTGCAATACTTGAACCATAATTGGCCTAGTGACAAATCCACAGGCGATGCGAGCCGAACAGGATCTCACAAAAGATCTCCACCTGTGGAGCGGCTGAACATCTTAGCGTCGAGGCATCCGCATTACAGACCGCTAGTTGGTCCAACTTATGGAGCTAATCCCGCGTCAGCTCCACAAGTTCATGGTGACGAGTTGGAAGTGGGGATTTTAGGGCGATATTTACCTCGGTGGCTGATGGATGTGTTACCAACACGGCCCCTCATCCCCAATGATGGTGTTCGTTCAGCTCAGGGTGGAAATTGTGCAGGGCTGAAAAATGGAGCCCTTCCCAACCCCCCGCCATATATTGCTTCAAATTCTTCATTCTCCCCGATCCCTGCACTTTGCTTTGTTCGGTTCTTTGCAGGTCTCTTTTTATATTTTGTTTTTCTTTCAACCTTGTTATGGCTTCCGTGCATGCCGAGGACCTCCCTGACGAGGACTATGTTCTTCGTCATAGAAAGGACGCGCTTCGTGCCCCCATCCGAAAGCGCATTGTAATCTGCTGTGATGGTACCTGGCAGTCCGCTGTATCGGGAGAAAAGAATATCCCCTCCAATGTCACTCGTCTCTGTCGCTCGTTGAACCACATCGGCACAGATGAGAAGGGTAATCAATGGCAGCAGGTTGTATGGTATGATTCCGGCGTTGGAACAAACGCTGGTGCGCTCGGAGATGTTGTTGAAGGTGCATTTGGTGAGGGTGTAGAGCAGAATGTCATCGAGGCATACAACTACTGTGTCCTCAACTACAACCCTGGCGACAAGATTATGTGTTTCGGTTTCTCGCGTGGCGCGTACACTGCTCGAACTATTGCTGGCTTGATTTCGGATATTGGTGTTTGTGCCAAATCGGATCTGAACAAGTTTCCGGACTTGTGGAAAGTGTACAAGAAGCTGAAGCATGGAAAGCGCTTTGATCGGAGTGATCTTTGGTTTGATTGGATGTGGGGCAAGGCTGATGAACACCAAGGTGCTGGAAGTGATGGAGATCGGACGTTCAAGTACGAGCACGCTCCTGAGGGTGACTGGGCTCAGCCGGGATCCAGGGAGGTGGAGGTTGTTGGAGTGTTCGATACTGTCGGTTCCATAGGAATGCCAGAGGTACTCGGGTTCAAATTGCCATCCACAGGGAAGGACGGTTGGCACAATGTTGGCCTATCAACGAGTGAGTCTATTCTTAAAATATTCTTTGATCAGAAAATAATTCAATCTCTTAATAACTTGGTGCTGACTTCATGACCTCTAAGACATTAGACACGCGTTCCAAGCCTTAGCCTTGGATGAACACCGCCAGTGCTTCACTCCCTCCGTATGGTACCTCCCGAATAAGAAAGCCACATCCGAAGATTTGGAATCCAGGAAAAAGGACGAAGAAGCTGCCAAGGCTCAATACTTCAAGGTGCTCTCGGACGCTCAAACTCTGAAGGCAAGCTGCCAGGCCACCGACGAGGAGGTTAATGCTGCCGCTCGCAAGGTCAACATAACTGCGAAAGCATGGAACAAGGCGACGCGTCGACGAGTCAAGATCGAAGACCGACTCAAGGTGCACTCTGAGCTAAAACAAGTCTGGTTCCCCGGCTACCACGTCAACATTGGCGGAGGAGACTCTGACACCTTGGAGAATGTGGGTGATCTGGAAGAGATGTCCAACATCACATTCTCATGGATGCTGGACCAAATCAAGAACCACCTTTCGATCGACGAGAGATTTATCCTCAACTCACTACGGGAGCGCGAAGGCCATCTGAAGAAGTTGAATGAGGAATACGCGAAATGGGAGACCGCTACTGCTCTGAAGAAGTCATCTTTCAGAGAGTGGGTCTGCAGTACTGCCAAGTCAACAGCTTCCGTCATCATGCACCCTCTCAAGTCACCGGCCAGTCCAGTGTACAAAGGTATCCGTGCCTACGGCTGGGGAGAAGGAGTTCTCTTGAACAGCTTTACATCTATGTACTGGCTGAACGGCAAGAAGTGGCGCACTCCCGGAGAATATGCCCCGAAGGATGGCAAGTATGGAGGCGATACCTTCGAGTACATCCATCCTGTCGTGAACTACAGAGTTGAGCGTATGAAGGAGCTCAACAAACAGAACAGCAAGCATGCCTTGTACAAACCTCTTGCTCCCGATGGAAAGTATCAACGCTTGCGAGAGGTGGATGACCAAGGCAATGTTGTGTACAAGTACCAACTTGGGACTTCCTCAAAGACTTTACCCGAGTGGAGGCTTGGAGGAGAAGACTCCTATGAGCGACTAGCTATTGCAGGACACCCCGCTTATTCCTATGTGGATATCTTGGATGATGAGATGAAGACCGGATTCAGAACTGAGCGCCTCCATGCTGATGCCTACGAGAAAGCCCAATTTCTTCTCAAGCCTACCATTGCCCAAAAGATTCGTGCCTCAGCTGCTTTGACAGCCTCCGATGGCGACGAGTGCTGGGGTGAACAATCCCAGGCTACGGTCTTTGAAACCAGTCTTCATTCTAGTGAGATCCATTCCACTGAGTTTTCTAAGTCTTTTGGAGTGAATACTACAGCAATTGAGAGCGTGAGTTAAGAGGGCCGTGTTGATGTTTTTGTATTTGTTAGAATGTGACCATGTTGAACATTTCAGTCAGTTGGAGATTTCCAGAACATATTACCACTCCAGATGTCGTGCATAAATTGCTGTACTTACTACTATTTTACTTAATGGATTGATTCAAAGTCTTACCCACTTCCCAAGGTCTCATTCAAACTTGAAAATAAAAATCTCATGATGTAGTTGGGCTCTGACATTTGGATAATTTGGACCTTAACACCGCTTGAATACATGTATCAACCGAAATAATATTAAATATATGGAACTGACTTTAATAATACATATACCGAGACCTGATCATCTCTAGCTTTGGGTTTTCGTGCTGATATTCAGCGAGCACTATCAGTTGCCAGCTGTAACCTCGAGTTGAGGACCATATGTGCATCATAAACCTGATCATCCGAGTCTGAACCATCGCTTGTCTCTTGGCTCATTCGGCCACACTACACAAAATCGCGCTCTTCGGCCAACATTTCTACCTCCTCCGGAAGAGCAACGAAGATCCTATACTGTGTTGATTGATCCGGAGAAAATTCGAAGCTTGTTGTGAAAGTAGAAAGAAACTGTGTTTCGAACTCCTCAGTAATCGGAAGCGGCTTCGGCTGGTAAATCAACTTCGGCTTCAGAATCAACAACTCCTCAGGAAGATTCAGGTCACAAGATGCTTGTTGGGCTGTATTAAAAAGTCGTTCGACAACTCCACCACTTGCTGGAACAGGAAGAATGTTCCGTGCAAGCTTTGCGACGCAAGGGTAGGTACTTTGCTCCGCTGTCCAGAACTCAAGACTATCGTTAAAACACCACCCATCATGTGATTCTAGAGATGTTAGTATACAATCTTAATAGGAATTTAAACCAAGAGGCGTCACATACCACTATCAAGCCACTGGCATAATTCGTCATTAGCCTTAGATAAAAGGAGCGCTTCCTTGATTGGGGTCTCGGGTTTCTCTTGGCAACGAAGCAGGGCTTGTTCAAAGGATGATCGGTAGGCATCGAGCTTTTCTTTCTCCCAGCCATCCGAGCGGAAGAACTGAAACTTGAGATCTGGCGCTAGCATGGTACTGACAGCATAAATGCTGTTTTGAGTTGTCTGCTCATGATAACCTGCAAGCTCTTCTCGACAGACTTCAAGAGACTCAAGTATTTGGCTTTTCCAAGGGACCCGTTCTTCTCTGAGCTGCTTCATTGAATATTCAAGGTCCTCAAACAAAATTCGGTAATAATTCAACATAGACTGTATCGATGCCTGCTTGTCAAATGTGAGATCAGATATGACTTGGACAAATGGTTCTATGATACACAGAAGCTGGTCAACCTGGAGCCATTCTTCATCGTCTAATAGAAGTTCCTCGTAGCCATAGTGGGCACAGAATGGAGCGATAAGATTTCGAAGTCTTCTGGCTCGACGAAGCATGAAAAAAGTTGAATTCTACCGCTTTTTGGCGTCGGAAATGAGCAATAGCTTTTCTCCATTCCGGTCATCTTAAAGATCCTTGAATGCCTCTTGGCCCTCCTCAGAGTAATTCATATAGAATTAAAGATAGCGAAGCTTGTTCAAGGTATACGAAATCTCGTAAACACGACCCTGCCCGATGGCTTGGTCTAACGCTAATTTTTTCTTGATAAAAATTTCGTCTTCCATGTCATTGAGCGGTAAAGCTCCCAAGTGTTCAAGAATCCGACGCAGGCATAGCTTAACAACACTAGTGAGGTAGGGAGTTTGGATGATTTCAATATCACTAGGGAGAGGAGCCTGCTGGAGCTGGAGAGACTGAAGCAGCAGGGGCATCTCCTTGTAAGGTGATGCAGTATCAATTGTCAACGCAAAGACTCGATCCTGGATACCGTGACCGGTCAGTGTCTGCATCAGAGCATTTGCCATCCAAGAAGGGCTCTCGGTTCCATCGAGCCGCTTGAAGTAAAGAAGGACTTCACGAAGAGCCCAATCTTCATCAACAAAATTGCCCGTGATAACCAGGAAAGACTGTGAGCATGGAGATGTCTAGCAATCATATGTAATAGACATCTTTGCACCTGCCGGCAGGGCGGAAAAGGCTTGTTGCTGTTCCTCAAAGACAGAACGCACTATATGATTCTGCACTTCGTCAAGTGTAGAGCGCCTTGGACCACCTCGCCGCTCATCGGCAGACAGAAAGCTGAAGGAAGCTGTGGTAAGCTGAGCGGCGGTGAGCATGTTTTGGAAAGTTGTAACTGCGAGAACCTCAACTGGTACGTGTAGCATCATCCAGGCGTGGTGATCTTCTAATTCTTCCCGGGAAGGACATGTGGGGGGAAGTTTAGGCTATAAGGAACAAGACCAACGCAATTAGCAAACTTCAGCCCAGGGAATGCTCCTATTATTCGCTGAAAAGGGGCACAAGAAGACACTGGATACATACAGCCCGCTTGAAATAATCGGTAATTTGTGGTGTTTTATTCTCATTGACTGTGTAGTGAGAACAATTCGTGCGAGGGTTTTTGTTGCTCTGACCAACTTGCCCAAGGTCAGTCTGGAGCCACGACAGCACATGTTCTTGGTTGCCCATGGCGTCCTCAAAAATAACACTTTAGGCTCTCCAGGAGAATAAAGACGTCGTGTGAGGCAGATAGGATAATACGGAGAGGTCAGGTGGTTGAATAGAAAAGGAGATAGCGGGAGGTAGGCTGAAAACTCAACTCGGGTTTAAATTCAGGGGGATGGCGGTGGAGTTGGTTATGGGTCACGGTGCACATGACACCCGTGGGGGAAGCCCATGGGGCCCATGGGCCCCCATGGGCCATGGCTATGGGGATGGAGATACCCGACCCAATGTACAAACCTCTGAACCTCATCATGATATTCGCACATGTGCATCTGCTAGTAGCTCACAAATAGCATCTAATGAAGGCTATATCTATTTCGTACTATGGCCTATATGCTGGTAGTAACCTTGGAATTTATATTGCCAATGATATGATACTCCCTCTTGATACTATTACTGGCACTCGAATGCTCCAGTATGAAACATTTGAACTACATATTCGATCCCGGGCCTAGATTTCAAGAACTTGAAGTTGTAAGTCGTACAATATCCCATATACCAAGCTCTGTTGATCCATGGATGTTCACGATTTAAAGACTTCAGTATCTGAGGAACTACTACTACTATTCTACTTTGTTGCATCTTCACGGGAAAGTCGACGCCTTCAAGATGTCGCCAATGTATACCTTCTCAGTACCTAGACAAACAAAGACTGAGTCATATTCAGCTTTATCATGCCAGATACCTAGTACATATGCCAGTCAAGCCATAGATATACTCGGTCTGAGCCTGCCAGTGTGTATGTTGATCTCAGATGCGATGTGGTGAGGGTGGTATGTGATGGTTAGATTAAGGCATAATTAGGCCAAGTTAAGGCACGAACAAGTGGGAGCCGTGTTATTTGGACACCCGAAAACTCCTAACTGGACACCCTTGACTTGGTTGGGTTTAGTCTGTACACCTCCCTTACACGTATTGAGGAAACTGGGTAATCCATACTGCCTAGGTGGAGCTCTATGTACCTTTTATTCAAGTTCCAAGGTTCTAGGTTACTGTAAATATAAGGCTATTGATTATCTACAAGTATAGGTAGAGGAGTAGGTACTGGGGTAGCTACCTGTATATGGACTTATGGAGCCCTGTACTATAGTAGATATCCCTAAAGGCTCCGAGAGATGGAAGTTGCCTCAAGTGCTGGGGCTAGCGTCCACGGGTATAGGACAGGCTTCAATACGTGTATGAGAGATGTATAAACTAAACCCAATTAAGTGAAGGGTGTCCAGATAACATGGCTCACAAGTGGACCCTGAGGCTCTTATAGTGTTATACAGTACGCCCGAGCATCTATGAAACAATGAACAATCAAACAATCATACTGGGACTTTCCTGAAACTTCAACAAAGACATTTCAGTCACCGGAATATTCCTCCTCCAAGACATTGTTTGACACATTTAATGAAATCTCCCTCTTTCTCTTTCCCCTCTCCCTCCTTCCCACACACAACACCATCCTCTTTCTCATACTAACTCCATCAATCCATATCCCACATACTGCGACTTCACCCTGACATTTCTTTCGTTTCCAACCGTCCTTCCTACCGTCAAACCTGTCGCCAACGACAGAGCAAAAACAATCGAAAATTCGAAAAACCAACAAAAAAAATCGAACCACGCTAGTCTTTGAAGATGGAGGGCTACGAGTACGAGGCCTTCTGTGTTTTTTGTGGCGGGCCTTTCAGCGGTGTCCATGTCTCCTCAAAACCACGAACAGAGCGCTTTAAGAGAGCTCAAGAATTGTCTAGAGCAAAGTTCTGGATTAAGCACATCCGTCGTGCGGGTGAGCCAGTTCCAGACTCACTCAGACAAACCGTCAAAGAGCTGGAGGCCTATGGTGATGAAGAGCCAATTGTAGGCACAGAAGAGTGGAAGGAAGACAACAGTTACGACCCTGAGATCCTTTCGAAACAGCAAGCTGCCTGGGCCAGGTCCGTGAGATGCTCAGGCCTCAATCCATATGCGAAGTCTATCACCAAATGCTTTGTGTCCGACCAAGGCAGGGTGGACGATTTCGCGAATCTTGAGTTTGATTCCTTGAAACACGACGATCCAAACGCCCTAAACGAAACTGTGTTGAAAGCATTTGGGGACCATTCCGATACGCCTGGTGTTTACCCGTTCCATTCAGAATGTCTAGATATTTTCAAAAGTGTCTTAGCCCACAAAGCTGGCGCGAAGTGGACGAAACGCTGGGTCGATGATAATTGGAAACTGTTCGCTCCAGAAATTGACAAGGATACCCTTTACTCGGTTTTGGATAGTCTCGCAGATATTACCCCGTTCACTTTCCTAGATCTTGACTATGGAATGTTGACGCATTGTCGGCAGCTTCATTGGCATACAGAGCCAGGAGAAGAGGTCTTACTGGCGAACCCAGTGTATCTTGAGAGAGATTTATTGATCGATATGTGTGATGCCTGGAAGGATACAAAGGGGACGACATGGGCAGCATCATGCGAAGAAACAGCCGTGCGAGATGACCCATTTACACAGCTATCGTTTGAGCTGCTCGACAACATTTTTTCCAGACTGGACTTATCTCCTCTTGTCAAACTCCTCCAGGCATCTCCATATCTTTATCGATCACTCGGCAATAGTCATACCTTTTGGCGTAGAGTGATTGATTACAACATGCCGTGGTTCTTTGAAATGAAGATGTTTCAAGACGGAGTACTGCGACGTTACGAAGTCGAAGGCTCGCCATCTCCAGAAGATTGTGAGAATGACTGCAAGTTGGATCACACTGCTCCGAGCTCAGCCCATGGAAAGTCTCTGCGTCGCCTTTGCCTATGGATAAATCGCGAGACAATGGCCTTTAATGGAATGGAAGGGCGAATGTTAGGGGTGGCAAATCGTCGTCGCATTTGGAAGGCCTGCGAGCCAATTGTGGAGCTATATCTCAGCCAGGCAGCGTATCCTGGACACGAAGTTACCAACGCCAAGACGATCGATTTAGACCCCCAGATTTTGGAATCCGCGATCTGTTTTCGGATTCCGTTAGTGAGCATCCCAAAGCCGAAAGAATACCATGCCGAAACGGTTTTCTGGGTTCGAGACTGGAATGAGATCCACAGCGCTTTTACACTCGAAATCTTCTGGAACTCTAGAAAGAATCTTGTTGGTCTGGGAGCCAGAGTTAATCGAAACAACACTCCAGATTTGAGACTTTTCGGATCCTCTGATAGCCAAGATGGGTATACGGTCGATACCGTGCAGGTCCAGAGTGGGGAATGGATTCAAGGATTCATCCTGCACTACCCTCAGATCTACGCTCCGCGCAAAAACAATGAAGTTGGCGAGCGAGATGAGACGGACGTCGTCGGTATCACGGTTCTTTTACAATCTGGAGCAAAGGAAAGCTTTGGCGATATTGACGCTCATCATGTCAAACGCCTGATGATGGCAGCCGAGGGAATGATTATTGTTGGACTTACAGGCCATGTAGGCGTACGAAAGACACCCACGGGCATGATGCACATGATATCTCGCGTTGGTCTTCTGCAGTGCCCATTGAACGGAGGTTCAATTGAGGATGAGGGACGACCCGATGAAAACTTCGAGATGGAAGACAGTGGAGAAATCAGTCACAGGCCCTTATTGAAGACGCTTCCCTTGACAAATGACTGCAGTTCCATTTTCACAGTGGAGGATATTGGATCAGTGGGCTCAAACGCAGATATTCCATCTCTCCAGATCACGCGAACAGCCTCAGCAACGGGCGTTTCCCTTTGGGACTTGCCCAATTTGCGCATACATCAAAATCAGGGGCTAAGTGATGTATTTCCCACTGAGCTAAAAGCATATCAGCCCCTGATATGGGCAAAGAACAGCGCCGAGGCTCATTCTCTTCGGCGATTGACTTGCTACATAAAAGAACCACGTCCCAAATCTGGGGATTTGGTTTACGGGCTGAGGGCAGAATACTCACGCTCATCGAAGATAAAGCGTCGGCAGATCCAAAGCCAAAAGCGTGGAGTTGGTAAAAGATGGAAAGCCGAAGGCTGCCTACATATGCCAATCGACGGTGCCAAGGGAGAAGTCATTTCGACTATTTCCGTTGCAACTCGGGGTGGGCCGAATCACTTTTCTGCGCTCAAGCTGGTCACCAACTTCGGGCGGCAGGTGTCTTGGGGTAACAACAAATATCCCCACAGAGAGCACACCTGCTTCACAGCGCCAGAGGGCCAGATGATCATCGGGATTCTGGCCTCCTTTGGCAGATCCTGGGCCGATTCCCATATGAGTACTGTCATCGTTTTGTCGATGCCTGTGTCTTGAGGTGGACAAAATTGACCGTGTTTCATTATTGTCATAAAATAGAATGTTGAACATAATAGAATGGATGTTTATGTACAAGTATTAATTAGTCACAGTAAGATGCTTCAAAACCAGTAGGTCTAAGCAAGAGGGTATAAACAGCACGCTATGCAAAGACGCCAACATAGAAATTATAACACAGCAAGAAGAGAAGCGAAGAAAAAGATAACGAGACATTAAACCGCAAAATGAGATATCAAGTCTCGAAAATTAGAGCGCATCACAGCCAGAGGATCCATCTTGCACCAGAGATGGCTCCGCGGAATACCCCACGCACAAGCTTGAAGGCCATGACGATTAACCAGACCCACCACAGCATTGCGACGAGGGCCCATTCAAGTACGACGAAGCCAGTTCGTCGAACCCACCGCATTCGACGACGACGCTTACGAATTCCCTTGTCAAGGGCATCGCTGAGTGACTTCACTGCGAGTGTACTGGTTGTATTAAGCTGAACGCATAGGTCTTCCGCTTCATCGGCTGTAGCTCGTACACGAGGCGTGAGGGTTTGGTTAATGAGGGTTTCCAAGTCCTTCAACTGCGAGCGAAGCGGAGATGAGGTAGCGGTCGTGAAATGATGCATGGATTGTTGGAAAGAGTATTGGGTTATTTCAAATCGGCGCAGGAAGTTCTGAGCGGCCAAGTCAAATTCACCAATCCTGGGTACTCGGGGGATAGATGCGGTGGATCCGAAAGAGCTCTGCAGCCAATGCGCGGGTGGGTCGCGTACAGCATGAGCTCTTCGTATAATCTCACGCGCTTTGATGCCGGATGAGAGAATGAGGGCGTTGGTTCGTTCCACTTCTGCCTTTCTTGGGATACCTGAGTCTTTGAGTGTTTGCAGACTGCGACCCGAAATGCTCCAGGAACTTGTATCACTTGTGAGAGGCGGTCTCTTCTCTGTAGGAGATCCGGGTGATGCTTGGGCTAGCCCAGTCACTGGTGGCCGAAGCATGCCGTATGGTATTGAAGGGTCCTTGATGGTATTTGACTTCATATGACCCCGATTTGAGGACAAAGCAGGGCCGAAATCAAATGTCTTGCTTCGAGATAAACCTAATCTATTAGATCCATCTCGGGATGCAAGTGCTCGTTCACGATCACGCTCACGAGGACTACCAAGATCCATTGCCTCGGCCGATCCACCTCGACCATCCTGTCTCAGTGGCGATGTGAAGTTTGGAAGCGTTGGCCCATGACTCCTAGGAGGTGTGCCTCTATCCGAGTCTCGGCGAATAAGACGCCCAGGCTCATCTGCAATATTTGGCAGACGACGCAATAAGCCCTTGGGGCCAGAGCGCTTATCCAATCTCTTTTCGTCATCTTCAGAATCACTTGAGTCGGACGCAAGAGTGGTTGCAGATGAAGATTTACGGGAATCTATAGGTAGATCTTTCTTTAAAATGAAATCCCCAACCTTAGACACTTCATTCCCAACTCGCTCTGCAATGCGGCTTGGGCCTTTGAAAATCCCGCGAAGCTTAGATTCAGGCAAATTTTGACCTTTGCGCCCTCTGGAAGAATCCAATTTACTGGGTTCATTCCCTTGATCATCGGCACACGACGTGATATCAGGAAGAGGACTGGGTTCAAGTTTGGAGGAGGATTCGGTCTGTTCTGACGAGGGGGAGAATATACCCGGAGTCGGTACTTCAGGAATAGGGCTGTCCACTTCGAGTTCGCGGAACTCCCGCTCTCCTTGCTTGCTCTTGCTTCGCTCATGACGGGCGACAATTTTGTGGCGAAGACTTCTCTTTGCTGGTGAGGGAGATCGACTTGAAGGTGGTGATAGATTGACTGCGATACTGGGGAAGTAAGCCACCTGAGCAGGAGAATTCGGTGCAGTGCTTTCCATTCCTTCGAAGGAAGCCCCTTGATTATACCGGTCGTCAAGACTCCCCGTCGAAGACAGTGAAGCTTTCCTGGAGGCGAGGCGCGCTTTCGTGTTGATAGATAGAGGCTGAGAGGAGTGCGGCGGGTTGCGGTCTGCATTGAAAGTCCCTGCAGCAGCTGACTTGTGACGGGATTTCTGGTTCTCGTCTGGCAAAGTGCGGTGGAGGAGCTTTTCCAAATCTCGTCTAGAATGCTCCAAAGTGCGGTGCTTCCAGTCCAGCGATCTGCGTTCATCCCCACTGTCTTCACTTGAAACGCTACCTGCTCGCATTTTCATTTTATCCCACCTCGAACGTTTTCGAGAGCTGGACACACTGCGGCTTCTTGATCCTTGAGCATGGGTTTGGAATCTATGCTTCTGGCGGCCCCGGGCCACGCTCTTGAATTCATGAGCGCGAGCAGGATGATGACTTGACAACGATGTATGCCGAGAAGAAAGACCATCATCAGCAGAAAGTCCCATGTCAACTGAGAATTGTTCTTTCTTCGCCGTAGCATGTTCCGGGTTCGAGTCGACCACCATGAGTTCCATCGGATCAGGGTATATCTTGCTACCATTTTTGTCAACAATTTTGGCTTTGTTTGCAATGTCTTCAACCCAGGCAGCATCTGCGATGAGCTCTGCAGGAGAAGTTTTCCAGTCAAGACGTAGCCTAGGTGCCTTCACACTGTTTGTGCGACTAACATGCCTTAGACTTGATGGGGGAGAGCCAGGGATCATCTCATGATCTTCAGCTTCTCCTTGAGAAACTCGCTGATGGCTCTGTTTGAAATCGGGAAGCTTGATGGACTGTGTTTCATCAAAAGCCTTATTTTGATACTGCTCCTCGATTTTATTTATCCATTCATGCACTTTCCCAGTTTCGTGCCAGCCTTCTGCTTCTGCATTGATGGGACACTTCTCTCGATATCTGACTCGTCGGTTGCGTACCATCTGTAATGGATTATACTCACGATTACTTGTCACATTGGGACTTGACATAGATGATGAATCAGCGCCATCAACAGCTGGACCATTGCGAAGAGGAGGCAGCAGAGGTAGAAGCCTTAGGTATTCATGGAAAAGGTCAAAATGGCGACGAGCCTTATCTGCACGGGCAAGCGTGCTGTCCGAGAACTCGTAAGCTCTATTGTCGTTTACTACAGCCGCGGGTAAGAAGTTCACCACGGGAGATTGTCCCTGAGGTTGTGTTTGTAGAGGCCCATCTTCCGAATACTGGGCATAATTGCGATATGGATGGTCTTGCGATGCACGGTTTTCCCTTGAATATGAACCTTGCAAATTTATCGGCGCATTCAAAGGCTGAGACACAGACAATGGCCTATGGCCAGTGGATCCCAGCGGTAATCCAGAGGCATTTCTTCTTCGCGATTCATTCAAGTTCAAGGCCAAGTTCACAATCTGTAAAGAATCACGATCAAGGCCGGCCGTAGTCCGCTCTGACTCTTGGGTTTGTGGTTGGGGCGATGGGGATGTCTCAGATCGCTGGTCTTCTCGATAAGGCGTTGAAAGTTGCTGTGTGTTCTGCGGTGAGGATGTGGAAGGGGTTGCAGCCGACTCGGAGGCAGAGGTCTTATGGCGATTCCATGGCAATCGTGAACGTTTCTTGTGCACCACGATATCGGGCTCGGGGGTGGTCTGTTTTCCTGATGGGCGTTCTGATGGGCGAGAGCGAAGCGAGCCAATTCTGATACTGCTTGCACGAGGTAAAGAGTCGAGCAAGAAGCCACCAGAGCTCTGGGCGCGGCGCGGGTTCGGAGTTCTTCGATCTCCGTCGCGGGAACTACTCCCTAGAGTACTCCCTTCAAGTTCCCCACTGACCCGACCATCGCTTGTTGGAGCAGCTGGCCGTCGAAATGAGCTGCCCTCGGATCGATGTGGTGATCGTGTATCTTGAACCGTGTCATGATGTGGCCTGTCTGTCGAAGCCATTGGGTCTCGTGCGGGGGGTGGAGCACGTTGGGACATCAGGGCCAACGTCAAGGCAATATATGGAGGGTTGCCACGCGCTTTAGAAAGGTAACAGTCATGACTTATTAGTAATAGCAAGCATTTTGAGGATGGATGAAGGACGAGTATGGGGCCCAGCGGATCACTTGCGGGACCTAATTCGAGGGTCTGCAAGGACGTAATGATGGTCGATCATCATCTGGTTACGCGCGGCACTAAAGCGGCGTTGATCACATTCCTCTCTGGGCAACCCAACTATATTGTACCCAATCACCCAGGGTCATCTATAACTTCAAATTGGGTATCCGCACTTGAATACTTGCAATCTTTAAAGCGCATTATCTCCTTTCTGAAATTTATTTGAAATTTATCAATGGGAAATGTTTTATGACGCTTTTTATACAAGGAAACTGACATCATTTGGATCTGAAGATTAGTAGGATCTACCATTAATTCAACTTGAAGTTCAATGTTACTAGTAGTTGGACAACTTCGGAATCCATGGATATATATTCAAGTTGGAGAAAGTTACGGTACTACATCATGACATCTGGATGTACTACTACTAGTACTATATCCTACTACATACTACATACTAGTACTACATAAGATCTACTAGTACTGTTAGAAACCAACTTCAAGTTGGAAGTCCTCAAGTGCTTCAAGTTGAACTGGAACCTTGGTTGAATGCAACTTGAACTTGAACATTTGACCTTGAATTTCAACCAAGTAGTATGTCATTCTCAGGGAGAAACTGATATATCTTTTCATCCATCCATTGTACCTAGCCCTGGAGCATTCGTATGTACAGTTGACATCCATATTCGAGGCTTTCTCCTACTTACTCCCGACAAGATCTAAAATCGATAATGATTGATTGCTTGATCATCTTCGATCATTATGATCCTTGTATTCATCCGGAGAAAATAATATTAAAGCCAGGTCAACTGGTCGGACACCTGCAGTATGCAGTCAATCCCTGCCAGTGCAGGGCCATGTCCCTTCCAAGGTTATCATGCTAGTATATTGACTCGGATGTATACTATGTAGGTCAACCAAGCAGTCGTCTAACATTTGAACGTACACATTGATGTGCATTCTTTGAATGTTTGCTGAGCTCAGGCTCCTATTCAAGTTACTATGACTAGTAGTGCTTCGAATCATGTCAACTGGTTTATTCCAAGGTTCTGCTCTCCAGGGCTGGCGCTTAGTCGGTTGACTCGGAGCGCTACCTTATTCACCGTGACTGTAGTACATCATGATACTAGGTAGTTTCAATTGATCAATCCAATTGTATAGTAAAAAGAGAATTCCTCAATTTGAGGGTTCAACATGTTCAATTCAATTTTTCCTCACATGCAGAGTCTAAAAACCTTGGAAGATATTCATCCCTGGACCAGGATGTGTTTAAGCACTTGAGAATCGATCAATTTTAGTTGATTAATAAATCCATCGACCTTGACTACTACTTCAAGTTATCAGAATAGAATCATGATGACACCTGGGTATGTCTCACTCATTTAATATCTGGCCAGATGAACGTTTACAGAGAGACTCTCCAGGGCTGTCAATTGCTTGCATATATAATGATGGAAACTCCTAGATGACAGCTTGTAGCTCGGGTCTAGTGGTCTTCATTGTCCGACAGCTACCACCTTCGCCAATGTTTCAATGTTTGTTAGACATGCTATCGCTTGGGTCGCATAGGATAATACCTGAGTATGACTCGTTGCTAACGACAAACGTTTGCTATCTGCCAACTAGTCGGGTGTATCATCAATTGATTCAGACAGACATCTGGGTATGACTCGTTGTTAACGACAAACGTTTGCTATCTGCTGACTCGTTGCCTGAACGTATCATTGGTTGATTCACACAGACATCTGGGTATGACTCGTTGCTACCATAACGACAAACGTTTGTGACCTGCCAACTAGTCGGGTGTATCATCGATTGACTCAGACAGACATCTGGGTATGACTCGTTGCTAAAGACAAACGATTCCAAGGTTGTTGCCTGTTAACTCGTTACCTCTTTAACCTTCTATCCTTCAACCCTCTTCTTCAACTTTCATCATCTTCAACCTTCTTTCCTTTAACTTCTCAACAACATCAAGTTGGCAAGCTTGAATCTCTCAGAGCATAGTAGCTTCCATCATGGCTTCTAACCTTCCCATCCCGCATGAAGCTGTCTCTCTTGCCCATCTGAACATCCAAGATGACGATACACAGCCCACCAAAATGAAAACCCGCGAAGAAGTTGAAGCGTGCCGCCTTGCCCAACTGGGCAACTTCAGTAAGCTTCCAGTCGAGCTGCGTTTCATGATTTGGGATCACCTCATCTTCAAAGAGGCCAAAGACCGAGCGATCGCCAACCTTCTTCGCTCCAGTCGCTGCATCCACAGTGAGATAAGTCAACACATCTTCCATGATCATCAGCACAAGCTGTATATCCGACACCAGCGCCAACCTGGATGGATAGAAGTGAAGATCTCTCGTGGCAAGCTCGAGCGCTCATGGATGTTGAAGAATGAGACCACACTGCGACACTACCTCCGTGCTCTTACTGAAGCCAAAGCTAGTCCGACCGTATTGGAAGTCTACATTGACTCGGCTGTGGAACATGACGCTGGTCGCATCATTGATTCTTGGAACAATGGTAACACCTTGGTTCGGGTATTGAATGAGATTGCGCCTGCAGATATTCCGTCAGTACAAGTTAGACTAATCGGGCAATGGACTGGTGGACAAAGCCTCAAAGTCACCATCTTTGATGACATGAGAGCCAACCCTTGGCCTGAGGTTCAATATCGCAACTGGATCACGGATTTTGAGACCGCTCTCTTGCCTTTTACCAAGCTCCCAGCCTGGACCTGCTGCCTCCCGTCAGAGCTTGAGCGAACGATAGTTCACTTTGGAACCGTCAACGGCCCTGGCCACCTGTACCGTCTCTGGGATGACGCTGTTAGATGGACGCCTGAATGGGATCACGCCGACGGCCCTCTTCATACCGGAACTGCAGCGGACGACGAATGGCATGTGAATGCACGGTTTCTGGTGGAGAACCGGATCGATAACATCCCGGGTGAAACAGGCAACCTGCTCCGTCGAGATAGGTTCATGAACTGGTTTCCAGACGGCGTAAGCATCAAAGAAAGCTGCCCGTCTGCGCACGAGACGCAGTATGAGAGTGATGTTGTCAAACATCCCCATCTGGCCCAGATTCATGATCCGGACTTTGAGCGGCTGGCTCGCCGACACCTAATGTTGATGTATGAGCATGATACGCTCATGGCAGAGTCCACTCGGCAGTCCAGGGAGGGAGCACACCCTGACGATAGCGGCGATTCCGAGTATGAGAGCGTGTACCTCTACCCTAAGTGGGATCACGGAGCCTGGATGGTCGGCCTTCCAGAAGGTATTCTACCTCTGGCCCTCATTTACACACGCCACTGGATACCGAAATATCTCTTTTATTGCATGGAGTATCGGTCTCTGAAGCGAGTTCAGGACAACGTTATCCGGTGGCGGTCAATGTGAGGTAAAGGCTTTCTGCAAAGGGGTGAATCGTTGAGGAAAACCTTTGGGTCTTTTGAAAGTTGGTTCCGTCAATATTCAAGCTGAATCTTCAAGTTCAACTTTTACGTGCCAAACACGTATCCGTATCCGCTTGAGTGCTTCACATCCCCGGTCCCACAGTTCATAAAGGACATATAACTCTTCAAATTGTCGTGACATTTCAACAAGGCCAGGAGGTGAGAGCAAATTGAGGGGCACAGGCAAAAGGACAACTCAGAAGAAGTTTGAACTCTGGGAGTATGATGAGGTGATGACTTCAGAGCTGTCAAGCTCAATTTGATGGCAAAAACTGTCACCTGTCATAGTTGGGGATTTCAAGGCTCCGCTTCTACCAGAAGCTTGAGCAAGAGACCACTCCCGATTGACAACATTGGGCGTTTGCAAGACAATGGGATCTTTACAACACTCATTCTTCCATGACACCGCCGCTGCACCAAGCCCAGGTAGTACTCCGCTTCTACTACTCCGTTCTGGATATACTCCTCAAGTCTACTGGACATAATACTCAACTCGATGTACTATCAAATATCAATTGATGGACATCTGGAAAATGAAAAAAAAACTTGAATTTCTGATCTACCAAAACCTGAATATCTGGCAAGCACAAGAGTACGTAAGTAGTAGAACTTCTAGTTGAATCATCAAATTAAACACACATTGTGTAGGTGTAGGTTATAGAGTTATGTGGTTTAGGGACATAGAAAAGTTGACCTAGAGCTATTTGGGCAGTTGGCGTAGGATTTGTAGTCTGTCAGAACACAAAGGAAAGCTTCTAGCATTTGGGTCTAACGCAAAGGGTCAACTAAAGGTACAGTTCCTGTAGATGAACAAAGATGTACAGGATAATTTCAGATCGGCATCGCTCAAAAATGCGCTTACTCCACTCGCAAGCACTGAAGACGGGCCTCGGTTTCAATGACCTAGAGAACAGAGTATGTTAGTTATCATGAATGAAAGGGCAACAAAAACTACGGGGAAAGGAATCTTACCTCGAGAGCCTGCTTAACTTCAAGTACACGGCGAACATCAGCAAGCCAGTCCTTGCTCAGAATCTTGGCCCAGCCTTGAAGGGCGTTCATCTCACGAGCCGCAGCATCGATTTGACCCTCCTCGAGCAAAGTCTCAGTGCGAACCAGAATGCTCTCCACATCATCACCATCCGCAAGGGCATCCTTCTTGAACATGACCTTGCTCAGAACCATGCTCGCGGCGTGGCTAGCAATACCAGCGTCCTCGGGCAGCAAGCTGGCCTTGCGGACCTCACCAGCAACACGGCGGAATCGCTCAACCAGCATGGCAGTTGAGGGAATACCACGCTGGTAAGCGGTGGGGTTGATGGAAGCAATGGCAGCTTCGACAACTGGGTCGTCAGCAGCCAGCTCCTTGACGGCGACCAGTTCACGAACGAAGGGACGGGGAGTCTCAGTGCGCTCGACAACGGAACGAACGGCATCCACAGCGACCTGAAGCTGCTGGGTCTTGAGGTTAGTGTCAATGACGTTGCTCCAGCCGGTAGTAAGCTTCTCGAGCTCAGCAATGTTGGCAGTCAGCTCGTTCAACTTGCTCAGACGGCCCTCACGCTCACGCTCAACCAAGTCCTTGACGTCGTGGACGTATTTGCGGTTCAGCTCAATAGCCTGCTCAACAAGCTCGTTCTTCAGACGCTGCTCAGCAAGATCCTGGGCACGCTGAAGCTCAACGTTGATCTTCTCCTGGTAGGCGAAAGCGAGCTTCTCGCGCTCGGTCTCGAACTCTTCCCGGAACAGAGCAATGTCGGAAGCACGAACCTCCTCGAACTGGCGCACCAGCTCCTTGGCGGACTCATCGAAAGTGGCGTGAGCCTTGTTAATCTCATCCTGAGCGGCCTTTCCTGCTTCACTGCGAATAGAGTTGATCTTCTCACCAATCTTCTGCAGCTCTTCCTTGGCCTTGGAAACAGGAGCAGAGAACTTTCCGGCATTCTCGTCAGCGCTGATAACAGTAACGATGTCGTTGAAGGTCTTGACAAGCTCCTGAACCACGCTCTCGTCACCATCCTGAGCCTTAAGGAACTCAATGGTGTTGATTGTGGAAACAGCGGGCTGTCTAGGCTCATCAAGTGAGACGGCCTTCTTCTCCTCCTTCTTCTCCTCCTTGGGGGCAGGCTTAGCCTCCTCGACCTTGGCGGGCTTCTCCTCCTTGGCCTTGGCGACAGGCGACTCCGACTTGGTCGCCTCGGCCTGAGCACTCATATGAGGACCGCTCTTAGAGACGTCACTTCCAGACTCTTCACTAGTGACCTTCCATGACAAACCGCTCTTGCTGGGAATTGTGACGGGCTTGCCCTCCTCGCGGGGAGCAGCAACGATGCGGTTGGAGTGTCTGGAGGCATTGGGGAAACGGCGATAGAAATCACGCTCCTCAAAGTAGAGAACACATTCCTCACCGTAAGGGATGTACTCGGTGAAGAAGTCGTGGAAGTTGTCGGACTTCAGAGCAAGGAAGATGCTGCCGCCATAGGCGATACCGGAGGTCAGGATCAGATATAAGAGGAAGCGACGGAAGCGACCAGTCTTGCGTGGAGCCGGTGTTGGCGAGGACTCGGGGGTCTTGTTTTCTGAGAGGCGTGATGGTATTAGTACGTGATATACATGGCGCATACAATATGTGGGCTGGCGATACCTTGCTCCGCAGGCTTGGGGATGCTGTCGTGGGGGATGGTTGATTCGGAGGATGGGGTAGCAGGTGTCGGGCTAGCTGTGGGTGGCTTGGAGTCGGCGAAGAATCGCTATATTGAAGTCAATTGTTAGCAAGGTTGAACCCGAAAAGGGCAAGGTGAGGTGGTTGTACCTGACCCGAAAGCCGACTGCTCGCACCGGCCTTCGACAGCCATTGCGACGGGATCCGTTGGCGAACAGGAGAAGACAGCAACTGCCGACTCGGGGCAAATGAAGAGCGCAGCATGACGAGCCGCACAATCGCCAATTAGCGGGGGAGAGAGAGATTGAGGGAAGGTAGATGGGTAAGAAAACGGGAAGTTGATGTTCGCTCGCGATCCGCCCCGATGATCCTGCAGGCGGTCAGCTCGATTTCTACCCCATCATCGGCATCAAGAGTCTCATACATGTAACAGTATACATGTGAGCGTGAGATTTTGCTCGGAAAGTCTTCGTTTCATTGCACTGTATACCAAATGGTTGTGGTAATTTCTTATGGTATGTTTGATTTGGGCAAGAGAAGGAACTGCCTGAAACTTACCACTACATAGTACCATGTCCATCTACGGCGTACTAAGTGATGGAGCAATGCAGAGCACGCGAGCATATCCGGTCAACTTGAAATGGAGCCAGATACACATGAACGCAGATGCAAGAAACCATTTCAAAAATAATCTTAGCAGTACGGAGTACAGAGGAAAAGACTGGAACCAGATGAATAAATACAATGTAAGAGAAATTTATTATCTGGGCATAGCATACTAGAAAAGAGAAAGGCTCTGGGTAAAGAAACGAGGAAGACGTAAGAGGAAAAGAAGATGCAGACGCCGGGGTAAGAAGTGACAAGAAGTACAAGGAGAAAAGCAGGCGGGTCCTGCCACGACATGTCTAAAGCCAAATTCCAGATGCGTCCGTGAAGAAAGTCGAAATTCTCCAGTCGATAGCCGACTCGATGAACTCCAAGGAAAAAGGAAAAGGGGATGAGAGTTAGGTGAGCGAATCAAAGATCATAAGAAAGAAACCGAGAGGACCAGTGAACAATGAACGGAGAGTCCCCCTGTCGATATAGGATTGGAACCAACCGGTACCACTGAAAGCCTCCGAGGTCAAAGACGGTATGTCAGGATCGATTGTTCAGAGGGCATAAGGGCCCTTTGGCACCAAATTAATCGAAGGCCGAGTAACGTAGTGAAAGAATGTACCATGAATTAACAGTTGCAAGCACCTGCACCCTGAGTGCCGGGAGCTTCGGGTTGTAGGTTGACGCCAGGTCCTGGAGCCGCGCGCAGGTTTCGGGGACCGGCCTGGTCGAGAGGCAGCTTCTTCGCAATAGCTGTGAATAGTTCCTTCACGTTTGTGGATGTCTTGGCAGATGTTTCGAAGAACAGGAGACCAGCCTCACGGGCATACGCTTCGGCATCGGCCGTTGGGATTGCCCGCTTATCGGGACTCTCGGTAACTAGATCAAGCTTGTTGCCTGCCAAAGCAATCACGATATTCTCATTTGCCTGGCGCTGAAGCTCCTTCACCCATGACTTGGCCTTATCCAAGGATGACTATGTACAACAACGAGTTAGTGGGGCTAGACACGGAGCGCAAAATGATTGAACATACCGCTTGGGTGATGTCGTAGACTACAACGGCACAGTTGGCGTTGCGGTAGTACATAGGAGCAAGGGACTTATATCTCTCCTGGCCAGCGGTATCCCAGATTTCAAACTTGACTGTGGTGCTGTCATCGAGGGAGATTGTCTGGGTCAGGAAGGCAGCGCCGATGGTCGACTCTCGGTAATCATCGAATTGGTCCTTAACAGCCAGTCAGCTTTGTTACTCTCGATCCAACCACTAGAGGTTGAATGGGGCACATATATAACTCCTCACCTTGACAAATCTCAACACAAGAGAACTCTAGAAAATGAACATTCATGTGTTAGCCGAATATTGTACATGCAAGGCAGAAAGAAATCGAACCTTTCCGACGGCGGATTCTCCTACAGATGAGCAAAAACACGGGTTAGACAGAGCTCTTTCATAGCAAAGAAACATGATTTTATCGGGTCACATACCGAGCAAGACAAGCTTGAACTGGGCGAACTTAGCCCCCGGGCGGGCGCCTGCTTGAGGTCGGGATGCCATGGTCACTTAATCAGGGGTGGGTAGTTTGAGGGGGGAAGGGTCGGGATGGTCGGCGGGTGCGGTAAAAAGCTCAGATTAAGGAGGAAAGAAGTGTCAAAGAACCGTAACAGAGTAGAGGTTTCTCTCACTGAAATCAAGAAGGTCAGAAGGTCAGGCAGACGGAAGTGGATGACGGAAGTTGGTCCAGCCACATGAGCGGGGCGGTGTGGCGGCTACTGTAACCATGACTGGTGCATTTCTACTATGAACAAGCTTCTGACTACTTGAGAATAGCAGGGTTTTATCTGTTTTATATAGGGAATTGATTCTGCCGGCATTATCCACAGCTATTGTACGCTTATTATGAAGTCGGTAGAGAGATTGGGGGTTGGCGGGGTGGGACAGTCACTATAGCATGGATGCTGCTTCCAAGTATAACAAAGAAGCTCCAGGGCTTTGTTATACTATACTAAGGCATAACTTGTTTATTGATTACTATTTTTTAATTATGATTATGATAGAAAATTAGATATGACCAATTCATCGCAATGTTGATATTAAGCATAAAACTATTAAATTGTAATAATTCCTATAGTGTTGTTCCTGGCTTGCGTGGACTTACTGTTCTGCTCCCAATTGCACTGCGCCTCGGTGGATCATGTGTTCCTGGCGATATAGAATACCCCATCCTCTTTCCTTTCTTCCCCTTTTAACCCTAGGACTTTCCCCCACCACCACAACTTCGAACTCTTTGGGGATCTCAATATGGCTCCTCACATTCATCCTTTCAGGGATGTCAATTTACATGCATCCCCATCCCACTATGCTTTCACATCGCCCTCGTCTCCCCAGGCACCAACACTAGTTGTGGACCGACCAACTGGGGATCTCCGCCTCAATGATGGCCCTCTCCCAGGTGCAAAGCGGATATCTAGCATTGCTGGAATTTTAGGAATGATTAAGCTGAAGCTGGGTAAGTTGCGATTTAGCGCGGCTGGTCCTCCGCAATGGCGCTGACAGTGCGCGCAGACAAATACATCATTGTTATCACCAAAGCCCAGCCCATGGGTAGACTTCGAGGCCATATGGTATACAAAGTCGCCGCGACCGAGTTCCTGCCAATGCGCGAACGTCCTCTCCACGATACCGATGAAGATACCTACCTTGCGCTGATAAAAAATCTACTTCGCACCGGCCCCATGTACTTCTCCTATTCTTTGGACCTGACCAACAGCTTCCAGCGACAATCACAATGTGCTCCCGAGTTGCCCATGTGGAAGCGCGCCGATGACCGTTTCTTCTGGAACCGCTTCATTCAGTCAGATCTGATCGACTTCAGTTTGGGAGAGAATGATACCAGCGGCATCCGGTACGGCCCCCAGCCAGGCGTCGACCCCTACATCCTCCCTGTTATGTTCGGCATGCTCCGTATCACACCTGCTCGAGTCAAATCCACTTCTTTCACATTCGCACTTGTGACTCGTCGATCCAGACACCGAGCGGGAACCCGGTATTTCTCTCGAGGTATCGATGAGCAAGGCCACGTTTCGAATTACAATGAGACCGAACAGATCGTGATTCTTAATGACTCCACGGGTGGAATGTCCGGGTTTGCTGGTGGGCAGTCGATGTCCAATGGCAAGACAAACCAGGATCTGCAGGTGTATTCTTTCGTACAGACTCGCGGTAGTGTCCCTGTGTTCTGGGCCGAGGTTAACAACCTGAAATACACACCGAAGCTCCAGGTTCGAGGTGTAGACACTGCAGTCGAGGCCGCGCGCAAGCACTTCTCGGAGCAGATTCGTCTTTATGGAGAGAACTATCTGGTCAATCTTGTCAACCAAAAAGGCCGAGAGGAGCGTGTAAAGAGCGCTTATGAGCAGATGGTTCGCACCCTCCTGACATCATCCCACGAGAACACTGAGAATGACGGCACGTCTGAGAAGATGCATGTTCTGGAATCGGATCGGAAGCAGAAGGAGATGGATCGCCTGCACTATGTCTACTTTGATTTCCACAACGAAACCAAGGGTCTAAAGTGGCACCGTGCCGAACTTCTACTAAATCGTTTGTCAGACGGTTTAGCCCAAGGAGGCTACTTCCGTGGCGTGGAAGCTCCTGGTGCACCAGGCGGACAGCTAGACATTCGATCGACACAAACAAGTGTAGTCCGTACTAACTGCATGGACTGTCTTGACCGAACCAACGTTGTACAGAGCATGCTAGGCCGATGGGCCTTAACCCGCCAATTGATGGATGCTGGCGTCCTTCGCACTGGGGAAAATGCCAATGATGACCGAGAATTCGAGGATCTGTTCCGAAATATTTGGGCGGATAATGCTGATGTTGTCTCCAAATCCTACTCTGGTACCGGGGCCTTGAAGACAGATTTCACCCGGACAGGTAAGCGTACTCGCGCGGGTGCGCTGCAAGATTTATCCAACTCCATCACTCGATATGTGCGGAACAACTTCCTGGATGGTCCCCGACAAGATGGATTCGATGTCTTCCTGGGCACTTATCTTCCATCGGATTCAATGGCTGTGAATATTCAGCTATTTTTCGACCGACGACCACTTGTGATCCAGTCTGTTCCTTATGTCTTTGGAGCAAGCTTGTTCATGCTCCTAGTTGCGACATTCACCCGCCAACTGCCAGACGCTGCAGTTTGGCCACTTCGCATTTTTATGCTCGTCTGGTTGATCATTGGCGGATATTCCCTCTACTTCATCCAGGGACACGGCATGCTTTATGTAAGTTTTACTCGAGTAGATATATCTAGGGAATTCGACTAACTAGTTTTTAGGTCAACTGGCCTAAGCTCAATACTCCAATTGCCGGCGCCGAGGGGTACCAAGATGCAATCATCAAAGCCCGCACAGATCCCATCATTGGCCAATGGCTTCCTTCGAGACGTCACCAACGCGGTGTCAGCAATGCTCGCCTTGTTTTCCTTGAAGAAGGAAAGACAAGAATTGAGTAAACAGTGACCTTGCTCTCCTCCCTCCTGACCAACTCATTGCCTCTTTTGCTTTTGAATATGTACACTTCATGGCTGTATGTCCTAACTATTAGTGCTTCCTCATGGCTTCTATGCTAGCCTTTTTCCTTTGTTTCTTCTTCTCTTCTCTTCTCTTCTTCTTTCACCGCTTCTTATCTTTTTTATTCGTCGACTTCGTGTCACTCTTTGCTTCTTATCTTTCTCCTTGCTTTTCTTTTGATACATTTTTGTTCGCACTGCATGGCTTCATGTGTGATCTAGACGTTGCCCTTGTCCCTTGACGAAGGCACTTCACTTTCTTTGCTGCTCAGTACTCTAAGAGCTAGAGGATATTTGGGGCAGGATTATCAGCTTACCATATCCATTGAAATGAAAAATTAAATCCATTGCTAAATTCTGAATAAACCAGCTCTATGATACTGCGTATACAGGATTAAAAGACTCAACAAGATAGCGATAAGAGTGGATCTTGAATAGATAAGAGATGATTACACGTGACATTTCCGATGATCGATCCATTCAACCATGGACTTCCCGAGGAGAGCTACGATCGGCTCAACCAGATAATCTTTGAGCTGCCGGGGTCTTTTCTCACGACCAACCCCGTCTGCGTTCCGAAAACTTGCAGGCACGGTTCTCACTTGTCCATGAGAAGTATCTGGAGATCGATTCCTTGGTTCTTTCCTCGGCGGGGAGTTTCAACTCACTCGCCCGCGATGACTCGCACATATGAGGTATGTGCTTCCGTTCATCTCCGCCAGTTAATATGGGCGTTGCAGCAATTCGCATGCCTGGATGAAGCTGGCAAGTCATATTATTATTCCAATTGCACCCGCTTACACTCGACGCATTATATAGGCTGCGATTGCAGCACTCAATTCCTTGCAGACGAACTATGCTATCGTGGAGGAGCTCCGGAAATCAGTTTCCAGGAAGGAAATGAATGAACGCTCCATTCCGGAGACTGTAGAATGGCTCCAGCGCATTGGTTACAAGGTTCGCGCACTATCTCTTACGTGTCGTTGTGGTTTGATTGCTGTTCAAACGGGAATGCGGGGGCTAACATTGGAACCTCCACTTATCTAGCCATCCGATCTGAACCGATTAAACCCAATCCATGTTGCCGGAACTAAAGGCAAGGGATCGACCTCTGCTTTTATCTCAACAATCCTCTCTCAGTACACCAAAGCCGAGACTGGTCCATCTGCATTGCACATTAACAAAGTTGGACTTTACACCTCCCCGCATCTCCGGTTCGCACGCGAGCGCATCCAGATCGACAATACCCCACTATCAGAAGAGCAATTCGCGAAATACTTTTTCGAAGTATGGGATCGTCTGGAGGCTGCTGCCAAGTCAGCGGGCCAGGACCCGACCGCGCCAGGAACCAAGCCCCAATACTTCCGCTATCTTACTCTGATGGCATTCCACACATATCTCAGTGAAGGTGTCGATGCCGCCGTGATTGAGTGCGGAATTGGAGGACAGTATGATTGTACCAATGTGGTCGAGAAACCCAAAGCGACAGCAATTACCAGCCTTGGTATTGATCACACCGCAATGTTGGGTTCTACGATCGAGGAAATCGCCTGGCACAAGGGTGGTATTATCAAGCCCGGCGTCCGCGCTTTCACCGCACCCCAGGCGCCAACTGCAGAGAAAGTGTTGGCTGAGCGGGCTGCGGAGAAGAGTACCCAGCTTGATATCATCTCCCCCCATCCCGATCTCCAGGTCGGTAACACGGACGTCAAGCTTGGATTGGCTGGCGATTTCCAATACACTAATGCATCCCTGGCGGTTGCGGCTGCTGCCGAGTATCTGCGAAAGACCGGAGTAGCGGATATTCCCGAGGACGTAATGTCTCAACCGCTTCCTGCCAAGTTCAAGACTGGACTTGAGAAGACTCGTCTTGGAGGCCGTTGCGAAACTCGCACTGAGAAGAACGTCTCATGGTACATTGATGGAGGTCACACTCTTGAGAGTATCAGGCTGGCTGGCTCATGGTTTGCTTCACGAATCCAGGAAGACTCGTCTTCAAGCGATGTTGCTTCCAAGAAGCCCCGCATCTTGATCTTTAATCAGCAGACTCGCGACAGCACTGCGCTAGCAGTTGCTCTACATGAGACTCTCGCCGCGGCTCTTGGGTCTACGATACCCTTTACCCATGCTCTGTTCTGTACCAATGTGACCTACAAGCAGGCAGGCTACCGACCTGACCTAGTCAGCATGAACACTAATGCAGATGACGTGGATCATCTCCGTGTTCAAAAGTCACTTGCCGAGGCATGGAACGCCATTGACCCTCATGCCCAAACTCAAGTCTTTGGCACCATCGAAGAAGCCGTTGACTTTGCGCGAGACGTGGCCGCTCAGGAACGCAAGGCCCTCCAAAAGGACGAGACCCCAGTTATGACCTTCGTCACCGGTAGTCTGCATTTGGTTGGCGGGTTCCTTGATGTCATTGAAACAAAGCCTTACTCTGAAAGTGCATAATCGCATTTAATAATGGCTTTGTTTATACCCTGTCTCTGGTCCTTGTATCAACACTTGAGGGATATTTCATGATATATGGTGGCTTATAGAGGTGTTTCATGTGGTTTTTAAGTCGATTTCAACAATTCGAGATTCCCCATACAATATTTTGAACATTTGAATGCATTTGCCAATCGGAGGACAAGGATCCAACTGTAGTCTTAGTCGTCTATTATGATCAACTCTCGGTTGATTTTACTCTAGAATCCTTCACTGGTTTGGTGGCTGATAAGTAATCAGTATGCCACGTAACCCCATTGCCAGTCAGGAACAAGACTATTTTTAACAGCAGTGTGACAAACATTTCAAGCTTCAAAATGCTCTCCAATAGTAAATCTGGCCGACCGGCTTATAATTGCTTCACAAAATTCGGGGTAAGCCAACTAATCAGTAGAAGTTGCCAATCGGCCTACCCCACCGATCCGCATGGTACATACGGTTAAACGTGGGGCCCAACGAAATCCTCCCTCTTTCAACCTCTTTCCTCTCAGGTCCAGCGATCGTTCACTTTTCGCAATTCACGGCCATGTCAGACTCCCAGGACAAGGGCAAGGCTCCTCAGCGCCCCGAGGATGGCGATGCGGCCGGTAACTCCAACAGCCAGAGTAAGTAGATCGAACCGAAGATCCCCCTCTTCTCCAAACAGCAACTAATGATGCGACGCGAAACTAGGCACATCCTCTAGCTCCTCCGGCGCTACAAAGAAGCTTTCTCCTAAAATGATCGAATCTCTTATGGAAATGAACCCCGCGCTGAAGAACGAACTCGCCTCGATGGATAAGGACAAGGCCGCGGAGCTGCTATCTAACCTGGACATCTCTCAATTGATGACTGGACTTGCTATCGGTGGAAAGAATCAGAAGGATATGGCCTCTTACAAGTTTTGGCAGACACAGCCTGTGCCCAGCTTCGAGGACCAGGCATCTAAGGCGGAAATCCAGCAAGGTCCGATCAAAATTATCGACCAGGCTTTGGTTTCAAAGACTCCTGGTCCGTTGGTTGAGGGCTTTGAGTGGTGTACTCTGGATTTGACAAATGAGGAGGAGTTGAAGGAGCTCTACGAGCTGCTGAACAACCATTATGTGGAGGACGACAACGCTATGTTCCGTTTCAGCTACTCTCAGTCATTCTTGCACTGGTGAGAGAACCTCTGGATCTTGTTGCGCAGGTGTTATGGAACGTTGCTAACTACAATTTTGTTTTGAATTATAGGGCTCTGATGTCTCCAGGATGGAAGAAGGAGTGGCACGTTGGTGTGCGCGCTACCAAGTCGCGCAAGCTGGTCGCCTCCATTTGTGGTGTGCCTACTGATATTCGTGTCCGCGGGGAGCGCATCAAGGTTACGGAAATCAACTTCCTCTGCATTCACAAGAAGCTGCGCTCCAAGCGCCTGACCCCCGTTCTCATCAAGGAAATTACTCGCCGTTGCTACCTCGAGGGTATCTACCAGGCCATCTACACTGGTGGTATCGTTCTTCCAACCCCCGTCAGCTCCTGCCGCTACTACCACCGCCCACTTGACTGGCTCAAGCTGTACGAGGTTGGCTTCTCCTTCCTCCCTAACGGCTCGACCAAGGCTCGTCAGATCACCAAGAACCACCTCCCAAGCACCACTGCGACTCCCGGTCTGCGACCAATGGAGATGAAGGATATCGATGCGGTCTACGATCTTCTGGAGCGGTACATGCATCGCTTCCAGATGAACCAGGCTTTCACACGCGAAGAGATCGAACATTGGCTCATTTACAAGGAGGCCGAGGGCAAGGAGCAGGTGATCTGGTCATATGTGGTTGAGGACCCTGAGACCCACAAGATTACAGACTTCGTCTCCTTCTATAACCTGGAGTCTACTGTTATTGATAACCCCAAGCACGACAA
Source organism: Penicillium herquei (assembly GCA_039634405.1). NCBI lineage: Eukaryota > Fungi > Ascomycota > Eurotiomycetes > Eurotiales > Aspergillaceae > Penicillium > Penicillium herquei. Next base: position 1,329,112 of record CP098390.1, read on the forward strand.
AGTCCGCGCTGCCTACCTGTACTACTATGCAACTGAGACCGCCTTCACCGATAACCAGAAGGCCCTGAAGGACCGATTGCAGCTACTGATTAACGATGCACTGATCTGTGCCAAGAAGGTAAGACAATATTTTTCATCCGTACGTTTTTGCCTGTTCTAATCAATTATATCTAGGCCAAGTTCGATGTATTTAACGCCTTGTCTCTGAGCGACAACCCTCTATTCTTGGAACAGTTGAAGTTTGGCCCTGGTGACGGTCAGCTCCATTTCTACCTTTACAACTACCGGGCGGCCCCTGTTCCTGGTGGTGTGAACAAGAAGAACCAACTGGATGAGAACCAAATTGGTGGAGTTGGAATTGTCATGCTGTAAATTTGACAGGCTCGGTGGATCTGGATGCAGTTTGGATACCCAGAAACGAATACTCTTATTCATCTTTAACAAACAAAAACCAATTATAACAAATACATACTTCTATAAATTCAAGTTTCTACTAGTATAGGGGGATTAGTCTAACTGTGTGAATACCCTTATACAGAAGTACCATGAAGCTGATGGATTCTGCGCGAGAGCCGCTGGCACCGGACACCTTAGGCAGAAATATCTGACGTCGTCATCTGGAACCTCGGTCTCTCCACCTCCACGCTGTTACCTAGATTATCGTTAACTGGGTTCTGACACCTGGATAGATCGGAATACTTGCTGTCCTCTTTGTCGTACTTTGCCCTCTCTGCGTATCCGATTCAAAGTGAGACAACGGGGATATTCCCCGCATTCGGCACAACATGGGAGCCGGCCAATCGACTGAATATAGTGGAGCTTCTCAAGGTCAGTGTGATTGATTTGAGCGTCGGGATAGTCTCATGAGTCCTCTATGAAGGTACCGCAAGATGCTTTCATTTTAGGCTCTTGAGATTATGTCTTCCCCTCCAAGTGCACGAAATCCCATTCAACCGTATCTGACTGTAAACAGAGGAGCTGAGCTACATTCTCGCGGAACGATTCGCGACAAAATGCTTCACGCCTTTAGAGCTCACACATTTCAAAGACAATTTCTTTTCTCGAGCTGCTGAGCAGGGTGGACTGAAATATTGGAATGAAAAGACCCTCTCAGATTTCCTCGGCATCCCAGATGGTAGTTTCTCTGCCTCTCACGAGAACCCCGTTGATGCCGGTCCGGTGATCTTCCGCATGGTTTCGTATCTTGGTGCATTTCCTTTTCAGAATACCATGGCGCCAAGTGTTTTAACGTTCGATGCGATGGTGAAAGTGGTCGTGTTGTTGACGGAGCGTTATGGAAAAGTTCTGCGACGAGGGCGCAAGGACCGTGTCAAGTTGCTGTTCGGAAGTCTTGCTGATGTTGGTCGAAAGGATATTGGAAATTTAGACTCCAAGACTGAAGAGGGCAATGGGAAAGCTACAGTGGAAGAGGGGACTGGTGCCCCTGATACCCAGTCTCATGCGCTTGGATTCTCGGTTGATGAGCCGGCGAATGATGATTACGATGAAGATGAAGACGATGATCTTGCTCTTGCTGCATTGGAAACTCTTGATGCGATTGAAGTGTTTAAGCACGATCATCGCGTTGATCGCACTGTTTATGAAACGCGAATCTCTATTGATACGTTCCGTCGACTGTTGATGCTACTGCTAGTCATAGCACCACTAAAACCTTTGGAGTCTGTGAAAGTCTACACGTCGGATTTTGGAACGGAGAGAATTGAAGCGATTCAAAAAGAAGCGGACAGCATTATCTCTGCTTTCTCGCCAGAGGAAATGGACGGCGGTATCTCATACCGTGCATTCGCACGGACGGTTACGTCCTCATTGCCATATCTATTTGATCCTCTTACTGCATTGTTTGAGCATATGCTTTTCAGTAAGAATTTGAATCTGTCACAAAGGCGACAGAAAGAAAACGCCGTCGAGAAAGAAACGAAAGACGAGCCTGAGGAGTCTGAGGAACTTCCTCCACCAACAACAGTCATGCTTCCTGGCAGCTTCGAGTCAAGTATTTTGACCCCGACAATCATTTCTCATCTTTCATTCTTCTTGCCATCAGTGGCACCATCTTTGAGTCTGTTCCGCAGTGATGCACGGCTCCACCCTGTGTTTTCCACCTCTGCACACGGCTCCTCACTCACGTCATTCTCCCACCACGTATTGACCTGGCAATCTTCCTCTATAATGATTCTCCAAGGTACTTTAGAGGGAACGTCAGACTTGGTAACAATGGGTGCATATATTCCACAGTCTTGGAAATCAACGACGTCAACAAGCAATTCATCCTCGACCCAATTATCAAGCCCGCTACCTTACCTCTTTCAATTATCACCAACACACCAAGTCCTCCAGGGCAATTCTTCGCCCTCTGTTGCACAAAAGACCAATCTCCCAGCTGCTTGGTTTTCCACACACACGGGAATTGCAATTGGGTGTCAGATTCCACCAGCATCCCGCAGCCAACATATCACTCCCAGTCCACACGGCGCTGGCAGCCTTCTCATAGACGTGAATCTTGAAACAGCCGAATTTCAGATCGATCCTGTAAGACATGATGGCGTCTTCCTACCACCTGGTACTTCATCACCCAGTGATAAGCCAACCAAGACCCGTCTGGACTTATACACTCTGGAGGTTTGGGGTGTTGTCCCAGATCCTGATTTGAATTCTTCTTCTGATACTGGAACTGGTGCTGTGCAGGCGCAGCGTGCTAAGTGGGAATTCGAGGCTCGAGAGGCGGAGAGAAGACGCAATGTTAATTTGAAGGCTGGAGGTGGTGATTCAGCCAAGGAGAGTGCTCGGTGGCTTTTAGAGACAGCTGGGATTATCAGTGATCATGGGCAATACTCCTAAGCAGGTTATAAGCTTCAATTTCTATTACTATTCTCTACCAAATTTGGTTTCATAAATACTGAATATTTTGGGAAATTTCGTAGATTTGGCCGGACTCTCTAATTAGTCCGAATAATTTAAACCGAACATCTTATCATTCTATAAATTTATAACGATGCAGACTTCCAGTCGATGCAAACCAAATCAGCCTCGAATACAAAACATGCTAAATCGGAACATAATGGTTTAAACAAGAAGATAACACCAGCAGCCTGTGCTGTATTAAATAAACACATTGACCCATCAATTCGTTCGTGGAGGTTGAGCAGTACTTTGATGCTTCTCTCGCAAAAAATCACAAAGTCGTTCTGTATCCATCTTATCAATGAGTTCAGCATGCGCCGCCCTATCAGGATCTAAGAAAGATCAAATTAAACCCACAATTCTCAATAGGAATTCCATATGGACATGGACGTTACTCACCTTCAAGAGTCTCTTCGACCACCTCTTCAACACCACCCGCAAGATCTCGGATCCGAGTCCCTATACTCTGCAAAGCTTCTCCAGCGACAGGAATAGCACCATCTATAACGACTTCCTTCAAAGCTGTAGCTTTTTCCCCAGCAACAGCCAAAGCTTGATCTTTGAATTCCTCCACAGAGCTCGTGCCTGCTAGGGAATCAAGTTGGGATTTCACACTAGGGAAGTCACCATCCTGTTCAGGTTCCGGGTCAATCGTGGTACGTTGTTCATGTTGTTGCGGGATCGAGTCATTCGAGAAAGAATCGGACGTTGAGCCCATTATGAGATTCGATTCGATTCGCTATTTGAGGGAAACCTCACACGTGCAGGAGCTATAAAGGAGAAAGCATTCGATAACCTGAAGAGGAACCGTAGGGCTGAACTTGACGTAGGGCTGAGGGGAAAGCTAGCCAGGATTCGGCGGCTCTAGCGTGAAGGTATGACATCGCCTGTTGTGGAGAGGGGGAATAGATGACCATTCAGGGAGGGATTGGTCGTTTCGCCAAGTAGACAGATCTCGGCTGAGATCATCGCGCGTTACATATTGGTGGGTTGGATGTTGGAAGGAGGAATCTCATCCTCTTGTTGTTGGTTGTGCCTGGTAATGACGTCGCTGGACCCATCGTGTGGGCCTTTGTTGGAGATGGTTACAACATTGTGGAACCCCAAGGAAGTGGTCATCACGACAATGAGTTATTCAAATGGACATTTTTGAACTGCATCTTAACAGGCGAGTTTGGTTTAGTTTGGTTTGATGGTTGAAATGCGCTTGTTAGTAGTTTTCGTGGTTTATGTGCGAGTGCATCAATGTGGTGCCACTAGACCCTCCAAACATCGGCAGATAAGTCAATTAGACCCGAGACTGTTGAATGTTCCTGTATATTTTTGTTCGTCTAAATAGATGTGGTCAATCCATTTTTGCGACCTCGCTGGCGAGTAGCGACTGCGCTCAAGTTCAGGGACATTGGGAACTGTCTTCTCTCTTGGTGTCTCAAGGCACTGTTGTCACTGGTGGAGTCGATAGAGGATGAAAATTCGAAGGAGAAATTAATGACAAATCCATTTCCAGTGCTGTACTCGAATAAGTCGCAATTTTCAGACAACGTTCTTGTCGTCGAAAAGCTATATCGCGTCCTTGATAGACGTGCATGGATGGAAACAATGGCCGATGACGTAACCGCCTATATGGTAGTCCATTGATCTATATAGAGTACATCTATCGTAGCACAGTCCATGTTCATCTGGGTAAAAAGAATCTTTCTTAGGATGTTTTGAATGATCAATCCATAATTCTTGGGTAAGGGCTGCATTCCCAGGTTCGATCGGGACGAATGTAATTCATCTCAACTAGGTATACACAGATTATGCTTAACTCGTCTGTTAGCTAATTAATTCTAGAAGCCTTGGTCAATTTGCCTCGTTCTGTCCAATTCATAAGATGTCATTGGACTTTTCCTGGATATTAAAGTGAGCTTGCGGCTTTTTACATCAAAATGTGGTCATGGTGGCTGAAAGCTCATATTCGCCATCTGGACTGCCACTAAATAAAATCTCTATTTTAGAGATTGTTCCTCCATCTGACCTACATCTCACATACTGCAAATCACACAAAGTCTACAATATGACATCTCGATCTACCAGTCCATACCGTTCCGCCGAGAACCTCGCTCAAATCCTCAATCTTCGCCATAACGGAGAGACCAATGAGACAGACCACTCGCATGTGACAAGTCGTGGTGCCCCTGCTCGTCACTCCCGTCGTCAACGCTCCGAGTATCGATCGTGGGATCGTGCAAGTGACCAGCCTAGTGGTGGCCGTACAGGGTCGAAGAATCGATCTACTTCGAGGCACTGAGGGAGAGCGCAGTGCCTTGACAAAGACCTGTGTTCAATGATTGAAACACCGTCCATGTACATACCGATAATTTGGAAGGAAGATTTGTGAATTAGATGTGTTCTATTTTGCAGCAACGCGGCCTCTATTCGTGTAAGCTCCATCGTATCAAGTATTTCTGAAAGAGGAGAATATAATCGTGTCTTCATCGGTAGTTGCCACAGATCTTCCCCAGATTCGGACTGTGCGATCTAATTCTCAAAGGCCCTCAGAACAGCTAAACCAGCCACTGAAGACGAAGCAACACGATTGTGGCCTGGTTATCAAGTTAGCAAAGCATTGCATGATAGAATGGATCTTCCAGATTGTCATTCACATACCGCCATAACGGATACGCTCCCACCGAACCCTCTTCACGACTTCAAGCCCATCCTCACCAATGAACCTATTCTCCCAAACCTGAATTTGATTAGGACTTCCAGGTTCGAGCTTCTCAAAGACTAGCGCCCCAGATGCCCCTTCAATGTTTTCTCCGGTAGCAGCCACCCAAACCCGACAACCTTCATACCAGGGAATATCCGCATCATTCATAGCATGCACAATGGTAAGATCAAGATCCTTCTGCGAATACTTTAATCCAGATGCATCGGGTTGCGCCGGATTAATCCCAGCCATACGAGCCACCCGAGCAGCCGTATCCCAATGATCAACGATATGGGTTAGTACCCATTTCTGAACACGCGGGTAGCCCTTCAAGGGTGAGAGCATTGGTGGCGTGAACCCCTTGATACTGTAAGACTCGATGACCTTAGCAAAACTACTGAACGATGCCAGTAGAATAACGCCTGCAAATGGCTCGGCATTCTTAATGGCAGGTTGAATGGCGTTAGGATCAGGCGAGCCGAATGCAAAGCGCTCGGCTACTGCGGCTGTCACCGCTGTGCCTAGACTTTGACCCACGAGTGCGATTCGAGATGTTGGGATCTTGTATGGGCCTGCTGTGAGGAAGTTCAGTAGTGAGACTCCGTCGGTGATTAGACCCTCTTCTGTGGGACTACCGGTTGAGTAACCGAATCCACGGTAATCCAGTGCGAAGACGTGGACGGGATTTTCTGGAGTCGATAGAGCTAGGAGAGTGTTGTATCCATTTGGTCGGTTTGCGGAGCCGAGGTGAGCTGCGTTTCCGTGGACTGCCGTGCATCGGGTTAAGATCATTCATTCATTTGGTTATGCTTGAATTTGAATCGTCACTCACAGCTTACAACAACTCTGGCACTGGGGTTGTTGGCTAGAGTCTTGAAAGCGACTGTTTGGGTATAGTCATCTGCTGGACCAGATGGAGTATTCTCCAATAGCTCGTTCTCATGTTCGTGCACAACATGGAGCGGCAGGATGTGCCAGCCATAGAGCGTCTCGTTGTCGGGTGTCACCAAGTTGAAAGGCTGGACTTGGGTTTCTGGGAAAAGTCAATACTAGTGAAATATCACTCAGTTGCTCTGGATCTGTACTTAAAAATCCGAATTGTTCCACCTCATTCAGGTTTTGCCAGTAGCTGGGGTTGAATTTGTTGACATAGAGGGCACTGCATCCGCGTCAGCATCTCGCGACGGGTAATTATTGTTGGAACGTACAGGCGTTGGAAATCCGGATAGGTTGCTGCAAATACGAACAGCACATAGAGCAGACCACCGGCTGCCAATGTCCAGTAAGCCCTTTTTAAAAGTGGATGTAGTTCGACCATGATGGATGGACTCGAGAAGATAAAATGATGTTCAAATGTTCAATGTTCCTTATCCGCGACCGCGTCACCCGTGGACGCCTTACCTTCCGATCTACAAACTTGAACCCTGCACATACTACATAGTATGGTGGGCAACAACTTTCTTTAAAAAAAAACTTCGCGACCATTATTGGAGTGTTGCGTTTGTAATCTAGCTTTAAATCTAGGAGAGAAATTGAACAGCATAGTGTTATCGAATTTCATTGCTCAAAACTTGAATCTAGATAGAATAGGACTCAAGGTAATAACTGCACGGAGCAGAAGAGTCATCAGGCCCATTGCTAAGGGTCTTCAGCAGGATTCACTGTGCTGCTGGCATTTATTTTGTATCTTTAGAGTCCAAGTTAGTAATTCAGTATGTGTATATGAGAAATCATAGACAAACCATCAGCAGGATCTGACGAGAAGCGGGACCAATCTCTGGTCCGAGTCGTCACGGGGGACTGGCACGCACCGGCATGTATGTCAACCGGTATATCTGGGGCCTGAACCCGCAATCTTGCAGCATAGGCTGCCATGGACCGATGTAATAGATGTAAGATGTGGAGTGCACGCGATATTTTTTCGGTTTTGTGGTTTCAAAGAACGTAATACCAGCCGATAATGTAGGAAATAGAAAGAAAAGTTTTAGGACCGTGATCACTGAGGAGAGGACTTATCCTTGGAGGATTCGTTTGGCTTTCAAGTTCCACGCGAAAGCTTCCGATTATACTTTGATGCCTTCGACCGACGAGGGCCTGCCCGAGAAGATTCAGACGCATCAGTATCTAGTATGATTCGGTGCCATAACCTCCTTGGCAAACCGGGTACGTACCGGTTGCTGCAGGTCGAGGTCGTCATCAAAACCTCCATCAAAATCGATTGCCTGCCGAGTGAAGGACACTGACGCGGACGTGAGGTACTTGGGGCCTAATGTGATTGCCCCAAAACCGAAGAGGTATCGCCTGGTGGTGTTATCGTTGGTTTTCTTTCTGATGAGGTAACCAACTTCACGCGCGACCGACTCGGGTACCAAGCCGTAGTAGCCCAACTGGATCGGGGAGAAGGTAAGACCGTTGCTTGTGATGGCTGGGGCAGGGCCGAAAGGGGGGACATCTGGTCGAATCGAGCCGTTTTTTGAAAAGTTACCAGGGTATTGGTGACCACGGCAAGCGCCGTTCATGAGTTTGCATGCCTTGTAAACCATCGTTGTATTGAGGATCACCCCCCGAGGGGGTGGCCATTTGTCGACCCGGTGGTAGAGTGGCCACTTGGTAGTTTCTGGGGTCTCCACTTGGGTACTCGCTGCTCCTCTGGAGGCCTTACGCCGTGGTTTGTGAATCTGCTGCTCCGCTTCACGTTCATCGCTGTCGGTTGAAAGGTATAAAGACTCCAACTCTGCTTGCTCGTCTGCTCTTGTGGCTGTAGAATTCGCTAAGCGACGGTGATAGTCGACTACCTTGCTTTCAGCATGGACCAGTCGCCTCTTTCTGTCCGCGGCTTTAGCAGTCAAGCGTCATCATATCCATCATCCCGACGGGCCCGCCACACCATTGCCATACATAGCAGAGGAGCTAGGCCTCCGCTTCCGATAGCTTACCTGGCTTTTTCACTTCCACGACGAGCAAGTTTCACTGCAGAGTATGTGAGTGGCCAAACCAGACAGCAATATCGGGGCAGCCCTCCAGCCTGTAATTCACACCCCGGTAGACCAAGCCTTTGTAGCAGAACTTCTCTTCGGGACGGATCCGTGGAACATTTACGGGTCTGCCTCGTTGCCGCAGGTGGGCACATGCGGCCTTTCTTCCGAAAAAGACAACCAGGTTCAGTGCAATGCGGACACCGGCTTCGTTCAGATCAGGCAGCCCACGACGGAGGTCTCGGTGCACTTGATACCAACGAGCAGGAAACTCCACGTTAGCAACCTCTCTTCCTAGTCCCATTCTTTTTCATTGTCAAGCCATATAGGGAAGTCAACCCTCCCCCAATCTTGGCTAGCCTCCTCAGTTTTGACTAGAAGACACTGAAGGCTTTGTGGTCGTCGCACAGGAGACCTCTCGGAGTTATTTCACGCATTTTCAGTAACTCTGCCGTGTTGGAAGCCATATGCTAATTTCGTTGTTAAATAGATTCCAGTCTGTGAACAACGTAATACCAACTCCATCATTGTAGGTAATGTCTGCATTTGCTGTCAGTATGTAGTAGGCTTTACGAGGATGGTCAGATTTCTTCGAATAGTCAATAGGATAGTGGGTATGAGAAATGGGCGAGGCATAATTACCCGTTTTGAACTCTTCAACGGCCCCCAATATACAAATTGACCAGGGGAGCGGATTGTGGGAGCAAAGTGAGCTCAGTGTCTAAATTAATGATGGCTGTTGCAACTTGACCCCATCAATAAATGAACTCACCTGCTGGTTTTGAGTCGGATTCTCGTTCAAAGCCAACGAGAGGCACCATACTTCAGTCTCGCGCTGCCTTCAATATGACAAAACTGGTCATGTGTAACCTTGCAGTATCGTCTTGCTCTCTCTTCGACTTATGAGATGCATCAGAGGGTCCTGTGAGTTAACCATTAGCAGTCCAACGATAGTTGGGAGATAGACTGCCGACTCTTGCATGTTGCTGATTCTCTGGCTTTCATCATTCTGGCGGGCTCGTTCTCTTCCGTCAGGATATTCATTGTCCCCGAGGGCTTCTTAAAAAAGCCGTTTTCAGCGCGATATACCACCTAAGAGAGTATCGGTGCAGAGGTACCAATGCCAAGAATTCCATAGGATCAAAATCATGCAAAGCCTTGGCTCCGTGCAAGAGAACGGAGTTTTGAGAGCTTGTTTCATGAGCCAAATTCTTCCGTTCGCCCTGGTAAAACGTCGGATCAAGTCATCGAGCTCAGATCTTACCCATCCTCAGATTCATCGCAGAGCTCGCATAACCATTTGTCTCCTGTGCTCTGAGGATTTTTTACTCTCTTCACAGTAACCAGCAACATGTCCTGTTACCAGTCCAGAGACTTGTGATTACTTCACAGTTGAGAGAGGCGCAATTATCGTTGCTTTGAGACCTCGACATGAGAGGCATCTGGAAAAGTTCCCGATCTTGACTGATACCTGGTTTCGACCATGTAACCCTTCCTTACCATGGTAGTGTTCAATTACTAGGCTCGGTCATTTTCCTTGCGCATTTCCTCGCTATCTTTGTCTTCGCGTCTTTTTTTGGTGAGATGAGCGGCGTTGCCCGAATAATGAAATTAATCATTGATAAAGCGGTAGTGGTGAGAGCAAAATCAAGAACATTGATGAGCTGCGACTGAGTGAAGGGTTCACTGGAACCTTTGACATTGAGGAAGGTAGAATGGTGTATCAGGTGGGTATGAGGAAAGTGATGTAGAGGTTGTAGGAGGAAGGAAAAGAAGAGCTTGAGCTGAGCCCACGTGAAGAAGGTTAATGGTAGAAGAAAGCTACAAACTGATGGAAGTCGATATGAATTTTGACAAAGGTAAAGGCAAATGGTAGAGTTAAGTTAGTTTCAGGCAAGGTCAAGTCAAGTTGATGAGGTCCCAGTAGATGATGAGGCTCTAGTAAGAATCGACTAAGGAAAAAGCAAACAACAAACAACATACATTAATTTGACAAATATAAGACGAGAACTAAATGAAAACTATTCAATCAATCCCAACCCTCAATACCTGTTTCATCGTACTTCAATCGCTGTCTGTCCAGCCTCAACCGCAATCTCAAGCCCCTTCACAACCTCATCAGGCTTGCTCAAAAACGGCGAATGCGAAGCATCAATGTGGAACTTAACAGGCTCATTCAGAGTCTTCACAAATCCCTCTTGAACAACCATAGGCAAGGCCTGATCCTCAACACAGTAGATATACATAGAAGGAATATCCTTCCAAGATTCATAGACTGCCGGCTCAGTGAAGGATTTCAGTGTCTGAGGCTGCAGCTTCGAGATCCATTTCTGCTGTTCCGCTTCAGTCATATCATGGTAGAAGATAACTTCTTCTTGAGACGAATAGCAGTATCCTTCCTCATCCTATCATCAGACCAATATTAGTTCAAAGAATCCCACAAGACACCCACAACATCGTAAATATACATACCTTAGGAATCATCCAAGGAAGCCATTGATTTCCAAGCATATTGTACAATGACAGTCCCTTAGGCGCGACGAAAGCTCCCATCCACACAACCATAATCACACCCCCAGTTTGACCATTCTCCACTCGCTGCTTGTATCCGAGTCCCTCAACCGCTCCAGCTCCTACAATTCCTCCATAAGAGTGATTCACAACCACAACCTGGCGTCCACTATCTACCAGGCCCTTAAGCACAGACTTGGTATATTCGATATCTGCGTGGAGACCATTATCAGGATCCGCGGAGCCAACAGATGGTGTCGAGATAGCTTCGCTGTCGTAGCCTTGTGCTGTGAGCAAGGAACGGACTTGATCAAAGCCGTCGGCACCGTGCCATGCGCCAGGAACAAAGACGATGATAGGCTTATCGGACATGATTCCCTTGATGTGTTGTTTCTGGCAGGTGTATAGTAGATACCGTGGCGAGGATGTATTAGTCTCGCGTTGAATGATTCGGATGGGACTCGGATTCAGACTCCTAGACCTGGGGACTCGTATCCTCTTATAAGAATTAACTCTAGTGGAGTTAGCGGGGAAGGGTTATGGTGTATCTATGTGAGGGCTCGAATGAGCGTTAGGGAAAGATCTCCGGGCGATCCTTTCGGATATCATGGCTCGGGATCAAGTGGTCTAGCGTTAGGTCTCGGATGATGCTAGTATGAAGTTTAGTTCAAAGCCGTGCTTTTAGCAGCTGATTGGTCCATCCATCTCTTTGACATGGAATGGTTGAATGGATAAAGGATGCCCATTTTTGTGGTGTTTTTATGGGGAATGTTCAATTCACTATTGAAATGTTTTGAGTGTTGACGTAAACGAGTCCTGCTCTGCAAGGGATGATGGTACTCATAGATGCGTACAACCCAAAAGACCGCGATATCAATCCATATTTAAATGCACAAGGATTAGGATCCTACGAAATAAGAATAAGGATTTGACTTTAGGAAGCCGACATAATTCGGAGAAGCCGATCGGAAGTAAAGAGGGGGATGTCGGATATTGAGCTCGCACTCTAAGTCTATAACACGGGACGGTTCTCCACAAGAGGAGTACCCCAGGTTCTAAACGGTTAGATTGGAGACGTCCAAGACATGCACGAGTCTCAATAAGGACATGCTAGTAGAGTTTATACCGAGGTGGACCTGGTGGCCTCACCGTGATTTCAATAGGAGTATAGTCATGTCAGGCTACCAGTCTAGAACATTTGAAGACACTGGCAGTCCTCTAAGCCTCGTCTATTAGATTGCATGTGTCATAGATTGATAGACGGGAAGAGCCTCAATCGAAATGCAGCTCTATAGTGAGAGAAAAGCACGCGGAAAATGAAATATCAGTGGAACACCAGGTCTAAGAAGTTGAAAGACGGACTTTTCTAATAGATCAAAGTCAACTTGAACGCGCAAACTTGAAATTGAATTGCAGAAAGCAGTGCGAAATTTTCTAAATCTAAACTCAATCTATCACAAACACGACGCATCAAGTCAGATCATTATCGTGGCTTGCCCAAAGTGAATCAAATTCGAAAATTTGAAAACAAAACATAAAGCAAATGAGGCTTACAAAGATAACACAAAGCTGTGTTAGCATGCAAGACAAGTACACAAGTAAAAACAGAAAGATAAAAGATAAAATCAAATTAATAGTTGAGCAGGGCAGAAGCACCAGTCTCGCTCGAGATGTAGATGACCTCGTGGTTATCAGAGAAACCATTAAAGCGAGTGGCACTGCACTTGGTGTAAGCGCCCATCTCCTCGAAATAGAGCCAGTCCCCAGTATTGACAAGACCAGGCAGATCGATGCGCTCAGTGATCACATCGATGCCATCGCAGGTGGGGCCCCAGATCGAGTACGAGATAGTCTCCAAAGTCGCAGAATTCGGAGTGCCCTGCTCAGAGTTGGCAGCGGACAGCAGAACCTGAGCAACGGGGTGCTGGTGATCGAAGATGATGTTCGAGAAATTACCATAGACACCATCATTCAGGTAAAGCATGTACGCATCCCGCGTAGGGTCCAGCGGGTCTGGCACGTCGCGGCGAGCAATCACATTGGCTGCCAGGGTAAAGGCATTGGCGACGTAGTAACGACCAGGCTCAGCAATGATGCGGACGTTGGGCGGGAAGTAAGTCTCCAAAGCATCGCTAAGGATGCCAGAGAACTTCTCAAAGGTATCTTGGCAGAAACCACCACCAACGTCAAGGGTATGCAACTCATGGCCAATCTCTTCCGCCTGGTCGAACACTAAACGAGCGTCTTGGACCGCCTTCAGGAAAGCACGGGGGTCCTCGGCGCCGGAGCCAACGTGGAAGCTAACGCCAACGACCTTCAGTTCGAGTTGGTGAGCAAGCTGGAGTAGCTGTTGGGCCACATCCAGGGAGGCACCAAACTTCATACTCAACCGGCACAGGCTGGTCGAGTCATCGGTCAGGATACGGAGGTAAAGCTCCGCACCAGGGAAGTGGGCCTTGATCTTGTAAAGCTCGTCGGCATTGTCGAAAGTCATCTGCTTGACGCCAACCTCTTGCGCAAAGCGAAGATAAGACTTGGTCTTGCAAGGCTGAGCGTAAATGATACGGCTAGGATCGATGCCCGTCTGAAGGGCGAGATCGATCTCAGACTTGGAAGCACAGTCAAACCCATTACCAAGCTGGGCCATCAGGCGAAGAACCTCGGGATCGGGGTTACACTTGACAGCTATAAATCAATTAGTTTCATAGTCCCAACAACTCCACACAGAAGAACTCGGAACAAGACACGTACCATAGAAAGGCTTGACACGACTCAGGTTCATCTTCCAGCGCATGTGCTGGCGGTACACCTCACCCATATCCGCAACATAGAACGCATCCTCCTCCCCCGGACCACAACGGTCCACATCCACCTCGGTGGCCCGTTTCTTCAGGACATCCAAAACCAGGTCCTTGGCAGCCAACCGAGATTGCAACAATTCCTCCGCATGGATACTGATTAAACCATGATTGTCCCGACTAGTGATGTCGGATTTGAGGGCGCATACATCAGTAGGCGGAACACACGCAGTCGGTGCCATATCCGTACAGCTGCGACTCAGCACGGATTCGGTCTCAGAAAGAGAAAATGAGAAAATAAGAAAGTAAAATTACGCGACTGCGCGTTAGGGAGGACGAAAAGTGTCACAACCGTAGTTGACTGGACCAAGCCTCCTAGACCCTTCCCCCTTAAGAGGAAGAACCTTCAGAGAAGTCCTATGCGGCAGCTCAAGGTATGCGGGATTATCCTGAGCGGGCGTCAACGGGACGAAAAAAGGCGCACCGGAGGATAGCTCAGCGAACAACAGGCGGTGGAATGTTATTAAGAGTGTCGCGGGGACGTCGAGTGGAGACAATTTGGCTAAGAAGCACAAACGACTCTCGTGGAGCCGTGATGACGATTGCCTTAGGGGAGTATACCTAAGGCAGGAATTTCAAGTTTTTGAAGGGGGATGCGATCTGGGACGCTACCATAGGTCAGTTTAACTGTGTCAAACTTGGGTAGTGCCCAGATTTGTTATAATGGATGTTAAGTATGAGAGAAAAAAATCGGACGGATGAGAGGGCGAGATGGAGGGGGGAGGGTCAGAGTTTTAAATTCTCAGTGCGGATGTTTAGGGCACGTAATGGGGATAGTGGTAAAGAAAAAAAAGAAAAAAGACAAAATGGTAATACTCTCGATAACCAGGATGCTGATTACATAGAGATCGAATTAGAAAAAAATAGAACTCACCTGGAATGGGCAAAAAAGCACAAGGTCAAAAGAAGAAGAAAGGAGAAATTTACGACGAAGTAGAGGTGGAGGAGTCTCTGCTGACTGATCACAAGGGTTCGAATTGTGGTGGAACTGCTGGAGTCACTGGAGTCACTGGAGAACACACAAAAAACTGGGAAATCATCTCCACTATGCGGGATTTCTTATTTTTCTCCCTTTCAAGGATTCTAGACTAGTGGACGTTTGGGAGTATACGGGGTACATTCTATTGAAATTTTTAATTTTATTCATGCATGTATACCAGATGTACCCTGTACGTAGTATAAGTATAGAAGGGTGCCTGCGTATGCCCAGGGTGTTCAGTATGGTAAAATTCACGGGATTTCTCAATTAGGTTTCTTCTAAAAAAAAAACATGCGGTGTGGCAATTATCCTTGTCAGTGCCTGGGCAGTGCTTGGTACTTGGTACTTGGTACGGAGCAGACATGATATAACCGGTGGGAACTCGCATTGACTCCCCCACATGAAAAGGAAAAAAAAAACCCCTCGGGTAAGGGATGGCCTAAGAGGCTAATAGGGATCAGAAAAGCTGAAGGGACTCCGTATCTGTACATGCATCAATGCATCGAAGACCTTGGGCAGCGCACACGAGCTGGATGACTCGAGACCCGCTTAGAAGGGCGAGAACCCGAAAATGACGCAGTGTGGGTTTTACCGGGTGCACAGACCACTCCGCATAAAGGAGCCTGTCACGTTCGTTCCAATGGTCACCGGAATTGTAAATAAAAGAACACTATGACAGTGACAGCGGGGCACGTTGGTAACAATAGAACTCAATTTGATCCATTTGATCATGTTGAGCCGGTATTTGAAGATTGGCTGACTGAGCACTAAAGGCTGCAGACTCCATCAAATCGAAGAATACCGCCTCGCTTTCATGTCGTCGCTTCAAGGCCACCAGTACCAAGGCCTTCGGAGAAGTTCGGACTAATCGATCAAGAACTGACACTAACGTTGGAAGGCTGTCTGCGTTATAGGTACAGTCCGAAACCAGGATCAGATCAATGGGTTGACTGCAAAGATCCGCGGGTGGTTCATCCCAGTCGAGTGTTTGATAGTCAACCGTCGAGGATGGCTGGAGATGGGCTTCGTCTAGGTTGCGCGTTACAATTTCCTCCACCTCCGGAAGGTCGGTGAGAAGGACTTTGCACCCGTCAAGCATTGTGGCCAGTGCTATACCGACAATGCCACAGCCAGCCCCCAGTTCCACGACCTGGAGGGGCCGATCGCGGGTTGCAAGTAACTGGTTGAGGATGGGGGTGTCGGGAGAATTGCCAGCGATAGATTCTTTAAGAAGAATGATTGATGCAAGTGCCGCATCCCTAAAGGTGCATTGAAAGAAAGAGAAGAAATTATTAATTCCAAATATAACAATGGGTAGGGTCCTCCGAACTCGAAGTCTTAAATTCTATATCAACTCACCAGATGTGTCGAGCAATGCTATTGCCAGTCTCCTCCCATATTCTCAAGGGTGCAATGGCTTTGTTTTCTGAAATATGAAGTTCGCGCTGGATCAATTTTTGCGCTGCATCTGATTGCCATTGAAATGAGGCACTGCACCCAGATATAACCAATGGTGTGGTGTTTCTTCCAAGTACATCTTGTGGGTCAGCTTGCGATCGGATTTGTAGAACCGCGTCGTGTTGGGCGACTTGGTCCACCGAATAAGGACCCATTGAGATTGCAAGTTGTCGGGAACCAGCTCGCCATTGGAGAGTACATTGATCCATGGATTTGCGAGACGCACGCTGAGCCCATGTTGCCACTAAATCCACATTCTCTGCGAGGAAATCATCCCCCAGATCGGTGGTGATACAGATCAGAGCGGTAATAGAGACGGACTTTTTTTGCTGGGGTCGGGATCGTTTGGCATTCTTTTTTTCTTGATGAAACTTTGGAGGTTTGAGGAATCGAATATAATAAACCATATTTCTTTAATCGATTTAAAATTTTAGATCTCCAATTGTATCTTCTCTTTCTCTTCTCATATGCAACTTTTTCCTCTTTTTTTACCCCAGAATCTCACGTGCTCCGGGCTGACTAACCCGCTTGCCAGATGACATCGTTACTCCTCAACGTTTAGCTCCACGTCTCTCATGTTCTGTACACCCCCTGCCATGAAGTGAATCCGGCTCATTCCGATTCTTCTGCTCATCTTGATTGCATTGCAAGATGATGCGATCGCGGGATCCGCGCATCCGGCAGCGGATCAATCAGATCTCCCATAACATCGAATCGGCCAACGAATCCGCCCAGGAAGGACTATACGCCTTCTCCCAAAACTACCTCTCACCGTGCCTCAACTCTGTTGGAAACTGTGTCTATTCATGCACTGCGTCATGTATGCCGAACCGGGAGGATCAACTGCGACGCCGACGTCGGGGACAGACCGAGGCCAACTTTGATTTCTACGATGACTGGGATAACGCCGAGGAGGAAGACAGTTTGCTGGGATGGGGCACAGGTGAATTGGACCGTCTTCTTGCAGGGAGTGGATTAACCCGTGCGACAGCGGAGCAGCCACGCCGCCCCAGGAGAATGAGTTATGGTACACGTAACACAAGGCGGAGGAGTACTGTCCACATCCCAGATAATCGAACCGATCCTACTGTCATCCCGAGCTCGTCCTTCATTGGATTCCTGGAGCGATTTCCCTGGCGATTTGGCGCCAAGGGTGTGAAATACCGTCCCTCAGCAGCCGATTTACAAGAACATCCAGGCAACTCTCGGCGCTACGCGCACGAAGATGAGCCTCTCATGGAGGATGCGGAGGAGGATGGAGGCCGAGTCTCTTACAATGGAAATGGGAGAAATCGGAGTGGCACTGGATCGTCTCGTGGGACTTCTAATTCGCTCAGTTCGCGTGGAGATCTATTTCCAAGCGATGAGGAAGAAGACGCAGTTCCGCTGGACGATGAATTTGCGCTTGCTTTCGGACGCCGTGGAACGGGGTTAGAATCGGATGATCAAGGCTCAAAATCAGAGATGGTGAGATCTGTCTCTGGGACGTCTAGCCTGGGAGATGCATCTTCCAAAAAATCAAAGCGCAAGAAGAAAAAGAAGCGTTCATCTACAAAATCTCCGATGGAGACAGAGCCGGAGATTATTCCAGATATCGAGGATCCGTCAATAGCAGACTTGAAAGTGGAGGAGGACCAAGCAGCACTTGATGAAGAGTCAAAGATTAAGTTAAAACGGCTGGCCGCACAAGAATTGGCTGCTAAGCGCGGTCTCGACGCAGATAACATCCACATGGTACGTGGTAGTCCAGTCTACCCAACATGATTCGACGAAGTGCTGACCTCTTTTATAGCTCGCATCAAATTCAGGACTAAGGGAGCAGGCATCTTCTACCGCAGGCCCCGTCTCAAGAATAGAGCACCCTCTCACAGATTATGATCAAAGATCCATTGGATCATCTATTCGGCATTCTCAGGGTGATCAAACAGAACCATTTCCACCATTCCCGGTGCCGGAATCCCCTGAAGCATCGTCAAAACCTAGCTCTATCAACGTTCCAGACAGTGGACTAGTCGAACTAACTGATGAAGCCGGTCGCCAAGATACTGACGACAGATCCAATGATGCTCGCTCTTGAATTTGACAAAGGAAAATGTCATGCAAGCGTCCATGGATCATGTACGATATGATGATTGTTCTTTTCGCTGTACCTATACCCCCATTGACGACGATGAATTATATTTCAATACTTTCCCGGCCCTTCAATAGATGATATATCTAGCTTAAGAGGAAGAAGATATTAATTAAATGACTTCCAATACAACCTGACTTGCTAGAGTCGTGATGTCAAAAATCCCCACGTTCACAGCCCCACCGTGGGGATCTCCTCGGAGCTCCGACATACGTATACCCGGCTCCGAAATACCCCTCTGTTTAATCTGACATCTTGCAAGGATTAGCTGCTCTGCAAATCCACTGCCTGTTAGACCCTTGCATCAAGTTTATTGCTTTGATCGGCACTTAAACTACTACTATATCACCGTGACCGCATATCATTTCTTAGCAGATCACCAGCTGTCTCCACAATGGCCAAGGCTGAATCCGATCTACGCTCTATGATAACCCAGGGCAAGGATCCGCGAGAGCTGCCCTGGTATAAGACTGATCTCGAGGAAGTATATCAGCCAGCCAAGACGATTTTGGAGAACTATAGTAAGATCCAGCCGGATCAAGTTCTTCAGCATGTGAAGGATGTGGTGAGCTGACTGTTCTGAATCCTATGGATACTACTTATTTGAAGACTTTACTGATATGTTTTTGTTTTAGAGAGAACGTGCTTTTAAGGTGGTAAGTTAAGCATAGTCCTAATGCCTCGTGTTCCATCTCAATACTAATTCACATCCAGTTCCCATACCCTTGTATCGGTGCATTCCGCTTCTTGGATATGAGCATCCCCCAGTCACCCGCCTACCCTGAGATCCTGGAGCGTCTCAAATCAGGTCAGAAACTACTAGATGTAGGCTGTGCTGTTGGCCAAGAACTGCGACACCTAGTATGTTCAACGTTCCATTCCTTCCGCCATTCCATACCACGGGGCACATGCTTCATTCCATACATATTGCACAAAATCTAACATGAGAAGGTCTACGATGGAGTTCCATCAGAGAACATTTACGCCTCTGATCTCCGGCAAGATTTCTTCAATATAGGCTACGACCTTTTCGCAGACCGCTCAACTCTCAAATCCCAGTTCATAATCAGTGACATCTTTGATGATAACTCCGAGCTCGTGAAGCAACTATCCAATGGCGTGGATATCATCAATGCTTCCTCATTCTTCCATCTTTTCACCTGGGACCAACAGATCACTGTTGCGAAGCGTGTTGTTGACTTGTTACGTGCGCAGCCTGGTTCATTGGTGGTTGGTCGACAGGTTGGTCGTCTTGATCCGACTGATCCTGAAGACAAGAGCGCCAGTCAAGAGCATTATCGGCACAGTGTTGATACTTGGAAGAGGCTTTGGAAGCAGGTTGGTGCTGAGACGGGTACGGAGTGGGAGGTTGAGGCTTGGATGGTGGAGTGGGCTGGGGCAGATAAGATTATGGGAGATTTCCATGGGGGTATGCAGACTTATAAGATGATTTTTATTGTCAGGAGGGTCTAGATGAATCTTGTTCGGAGGGAAGAGGTGTATTTTCAAGTCGGCATGGGATGAAATGTGGGAGATACATATGGGTTTCTTGAGTGAGGTGACTGCCAGTGTTCATAATGCATTTCTATGTTGATATGTTCAAGATTTACTCCTCTCCATTCCAGGCTGTATTTGATCCGAAAGTCTGGGTACTATTCCCCAGCAAACTGGAGTCATATGAAACAGCTGATATTCCGACTGGCACCTGGCTCAATGACTTTGAATTCTGAGGAAACTGGGCAGAGTCCTCAAACAGCCAGGGAGGATTCGCCAGGGACATTATTTCATGATCAAAGATTGTCCAGGGATCATCTGTTTCGGGGCCCGGTATTGCTAATGCAGAGCTTGTGTCTGGAGGGGTATGCATTGCTTGCATGCTGGATTCAAGGCGCTGGAATAAAACCGTGTGTATACTTGCTGCAGACTGATAGCTCCGTTCGAGACTTTGAAGATGAGCCTGGATGAGATGGAGATCTGGAAACGTTAGTGAAATTGAAAGATTGGAATCAGATGAAGGGTGATTGATATGTACCGTCCTGATGCGTCATGCCATCTTCCACCCCACGAAGAAGCAGTATCGCAGCCCATGTGATCATCTTCATTCGATATTAGCGATCTCAGATTCACAGACACGATGTCCATGTTCAGTCGATACTCACAATCAAATCCCAATTAGACCAAATGCTAGCATCATCTTGGCGTAATCTTAGCACTGCCCGCGCTGACACGAGGAGCTCGTGTCTTTCCACGGGACTAATATTTGCGGAGCTGAGATCCAGTCCCCGAGCAGGATGATAAATAGACAAAACGTAAAGTTTATGCAGATGATACTGTAGTAAAATCAAAATGCCTTGTCGGTCTGATGGTGATGGTTCTGAGATGAAAGTTTTGTCAGTTTTATCTGAATAGAGTGTTTTCTCTGAGTATGCTTGTAATCCATTGAGTTTACTTACGAGATTCTCCATTATACTGGACAAGCCAATCATCAAGCTTCCGTGCCCATAGTCTGATTACATGGGAGTCTTTCTCAGTAAATGGGCTGCGAACGACGGGAATACTATTAGAGATATCTGCATTCATTGAAGACCAAATTGTCGGCAGCCCTCTACCGACAAAGTGGCTTAGACCAAAGTGCATCATTTCTGCGAGGCCCTCGAATGCGGTTCTCTGGTAGCTGGCTATATTCTGGATGTCCAGCGTCGGTGGGTGAGTTGGTAATAGAGGATAAGCCATGTGTAAAGATGCATGTTCAATGTCAATGACCTTTAGAAGTATCAGTATGTTTTGGTTTTCAACTAAGATCTTTGACTCACCTGCAAACCGGAAAAGAGGCTAGGCCAATCTAACCTGGAGTCTTCTGATTCATACGCACAGTGATCGAGCCACATTCGATAGCCCATTGCGATCCACGAACCTGTCGTATCAACATAAGCCTCAGAGCTTAGACTTGCCATAATCAAGCCAAGGATATTATGGAAGGCTTTTCGATGCTTTTTGAACGGTAAATATTGTTCAATTTCTGAGTTGCTTTCTGTTCTGAGTGTAAGAAAGGCAGTTGGACTAGGTGACACCAGTTCGGCGATTGCGCAGCAGTTTGCAGTAAAGTAGGCTGATGCTAAGGATCCCATCTCAGGAGATGGATGATGAAGGGCAGAGATGTAAAGAACAGACGCCAGTAGTAATGGAGTCGGAGACGCAAACACATCGCGGTCTTTGAGGAAATGGAGCAGTGGTAAGTTATCCATAAATCTGACATTCGTTAGCTCATCATTCAAAGTGTATACATAGATTGAGATATCGCAAACTAACGAGGTCCAAAGGCGTTTAATAACGGGTCGAGACCAAATACTGTCATCCTGTTCAGGTCGGGTAATTGATCTTAAATGAGCAACAGATCTCCAGGCTTCTTCCAATGGTACGTTTCCATTGTCTTCGTCTCTGTCCAAATATTGAGGAATATCAGAAGATTCCAAACCCCCCTGACCAATTCCTAGGGCAGCTTCGATCCGATTTAATCGATCCAATATAGACTGCTGGTCATGTAGCGAAGGGGTTGCATTGAGCAAACTTGTGTGTTGTTCATCAACTAAATCATGAATAGCAGAAGCCTTGCTGAGAGTAAGCATAAAGATCTGTACAAGTGATTTTCCAATGTAAGACATACATTGGCACGAGGTTTAAAAACACACGGGGTACGTGTATGTCTGCATCGACGACAAGGAGGATTCCCTGAGACCTCACATTTCATCTGTTTTTTTTAAAGAGTTTAGTGATCTATTTTTGAGGTATACCGACAAATATGCCCAGGTGGTATACCTTCAGTCGCCGACAATTCACTGGCTGTTCCGTTAGTACCGTACCGAGTGTTTATGGAGACTTCATCACTCACCACAGGCCTTGGTTGGCTTAGGCCCCAGGGCCATGGTGCCCTGTTTACTCATGATTCGTGATAAATCACATCTGTGGAGATGGATCAATAGTGGAAGTCTGTGGTGCCTTCAGTACTCTTATCTGCCACGTGAGCCGGGGTTAATATCAAGTGGGTTTTAGATTAAGGATCCAATAGAAAACGACTGATATTGGGCAAAATATAAGGCGCTTATTCCTCTTCCCGAGGTCCAAAGGATAAACGATGATAATGCTAGCGGTGAGATAGGCGGTCAATATTATGTTTTGGCGGCTTGGCCCCGGGGCCTATGCTCCTAAGCCCCCTAACCCCGCTGCATAACTCTCTCCATTTCATCCCGTTGTGCGGTCAACTGGTGTGTTTCCGCGAAGGAGTCTAAAACAGTGAATCTTCTCGTCTAATAGAACTTGAAATCCAAGGGAATTGGGAACAAATAGTATGGCTTATACTCTGCGGAAGAACCGCTCGCAAGCGATGATCATCAAATATAATCTCATGCTTCGGCCCCGTCATTGTCCTCATTATCAAGTTCATCGAGGGCTTTGATCTGGGCCATCTTCTCTTTCATCTGAGCAATTTTCGTCTCGTCAAGATTCGCAAGCAAATCTATTATATGCATATGGCCATCCAAAGCATTCATAGGTAGTTGCATATATAGATAGAGCGTGAGACTCGGAGTAGAGGTCTGGGATATTAACCCGATCCATACCCCAATGCATCCTCGACGATGGCTTCAAGCGCAGTATTGTTGGACCCATCAATAAAGCCGTTTTCCAGATTTCCAAAGACATGGTATCGTGCCCATATAGCATCGCCAACCTTGAAAATCGTTTCTCTCGTATCTACCAGTCAAATTAAATCATATTATATCGGCAAAGGACACAACACAATCGGATTCAATACGCTGCATTTTCATGTCCAAGTTACGATAAAACTTTTAAAAATATCATCATAATGCATTCATTTTCACACTCTTTAAAGTCTCTCGAAGTCCAGGCCCCTGTAGTAACTGTATGTTAGGTCACGGTATGTACTAATAGTACGCTCAGTTTGTACTTCGGGTGCACCAAGATCCCTTTGTTCGATTTCAAGTTTTAATTCCAAGGTTGTGACTTGATATAGCTCCTACGCTTCTCTAACACGTATATCTAATTAATTAACTTCATATACTAGCCCTGAAGGTAGCATTCAAGGCTTATTCCCTTGAAGTAGGACTCTTGTTCAATAGGTACAATTGACATTGATATGGCTTACCTAGGCACTCGTACAATACTTGGAAGCACCCTAACTGATTTCCTCTAGGGTTGATAGCGTTTTTCTTTGTGGGCCTTTGGACAAACCTGCCCGGCTGGCCTAATTGGCAAGGCGTGAGACTTCTAATCTTAAGATTGCGGGTTCGACCCCCGCGTTGGGCTCTCAATTTTTTTTCTTCGCGAAGCGAGACACATAAAATGAGGGTTTGGTCTGATTCTTTTCTAGAATGCCTGAATTATACTCTGAAAAAGTCATCCGGCAGAAATAAGCCACTAACCTGGGAACTCTTGCTATACCCGTAGACGGTGAAAAGTGGCAGAATATATAGTTATTGGATATGTTTACTATCACTGTCGCTAATCCTATCTCTACTACTATTATTATCACTGTTCACTGTCGCTATTACTATCACTTTTTCTATCACTATCACTCTCCCTGTGAATGCATATGTATTCCTATCTACTACCTATCTTACCATGATAGTGGCCCCCAACGATTCTGCCCCAATCAATGTAAGCCACCTGGTTACAACCTTGGAACACAGAATGGGAAGATATCTCGTGCTCAGGCAAGATATTTAGAAAATTGGATAGAATAAAAAAAAGTCTCAATAACTAAATATTTTATCAGGCTGGCGTAAATCGGCCGAGAAGTTCAAGTTGACCGCTGTGATCGATTTGATTGATTTGATCGATCAAACCAATCATCCATGTCTGACTGCATAGTCGATACGACTTAAGGAGGTCTTCATGACTGTCCTCACCTTCTTCACCCGAAACGTCTTTATCGTCTGTAGGTCTACCCTCATTCTCTCTAGCACTATCGTCTCTGCCGCTATCTTCCTGGTTCTCTTGAACAGTCGGCGTGTGTGTAATAGCAGTATCAGGGTCTCCATGTGTCTTCTCAACAACCAAGCCATCCTCGTCGAACTTGAGACCATGTATCCTCAGATCACCAAGGGTCGAACTGTCTAGTCGTAGCATGCTTGCTTGCTGTTCGTCGTAGGTCTCCCTGAGGCATTGACTTCGTGGTAACTGACCTGTTAGCCAGAGACTTTGTTGAAATTCTTGTAAAGAATCTATTTGCGACCTCCTGTCCTCAATGACTAATAATAGCCTTTGTCTTGATGTCCTCCATAGGGGCAAGGTTAGACAGATGCTTCTGATGGAGCTTCTTGCGCGCGGCCATTCTATCTCTGCGTGGAAACCTTCTTCGGACATCGCACCCTTCCAGGCACCACTCTCTGCGATGTACGAATACTATGTCGATATGGCCGGTGTATTATCATCCCGCAGACATGGTATGGTCTGCATGACCTTGCGCTGGAGACCATACTTCTGGTCTTCTGGGAGCTGTTCAACTAGGTCACCATGATTTTCGAAGCTCCAGACAAACCACCACAGGACCTATCCAGGATTCGACAAAATCCAGACAGAATGGATCAGTCCCAAGCTCCTCCATTAGGGCAAGATGGCCGAGTGGTTAAGGCGACACGTTTAGGTCATCGTCCTCATCGAGGGCTTACCACCGTGTTCCGAAAGGGCGTGGGTTCGAATCCCACTCTTGTCATGGATCTTTTGGTCAATGCTTTGTTTTTGCTTCCCTTGTACGGAGTAGCGATGTATACAAAGCTGATATGTACCTAATATCATTGTGTTCCAATAGAACTGTGATAAACGATTAAAGCTGAACCCTCACTTGTGTAGTATGTGGAAGACTTGCCTTTTCATTGAAACTAGGTACTACATCCATAGTGTAGTAGTTCTGCCGCGCCTGGCGAAGGCGGTCAGCTTTTAGCATTCCACCTTGCAACTCACATCAGCCTTGCAAGTCTTTCGTGTGAGAGATCTTCACATTCCGTCACCGTCTTCTAACAGCACATTAGCTTTCAAGGTTCCAAGTTGCTTCCAAGGTTGCTTACATTGAAACATCTCGACACTAGAGAATCATTGGGGCGGGCCACTGGGCCACTCTCGGTGGCCGTGCGGCTAGGTAGATGACTAAGGAACCTCCCCCTCGTCGAGGTCTCTTCCGAAGAAGGAACCAATGCTCTCCGATTGAACGGAACAAGCTACGACTCATACCTACTTTGCCCCAGAGGTGCTGCTCTTGTCGGAGCTATTGTTGCCTCTGGGATTTCTTTGTCTCCTTCCCCTGTCGTCCCCGATTGAACCCGTCCAACCCCCCACCGAGTGCTTCCACCCCGGACCTGCACAGTTTTTTGATCTCAAAGGCCACGCGACGACCTTAAGTCGACAAAGAAAGACTTCCTGAATCGACAACACCCCACGGATACCGCGCATCATGTCATCCACCACCATGGCGAAGAAGAACAAGGGAAAGAAGGCGGCTGACCCCAACGAGACCTCCAAATTACTGGCCGCCAAGATCTCCCAGCTGGAGCAAGATGCTGTTGGTGAAAAGGAACAGGAAATGGAAATTGGTGCGTTATTCTCGATTCCAATGCGGTGGATGTCTGGAATCTTGCGATTCTTTCGGAGATTTTATATACATCCACATGTCATGACTTGCATATGTAATATGACCGGCAGTTGGACGATAGATGACTGACTCGGATTCTCAGAGCGTGAGGTTAAGAAAGCGACTCGTGACTTGAACCAGCTTCTCAACACCATCGAGTCCCCGATGACTCGTCTCGAAACCGTCAGCAAGAAGTACACCGAGCTTCTGGCAGATATGAAAAAGTTGGACCGCGACTATGCGAAGAGCAAGAAACGAGCCGATCAAGTTCAGAAGGATCACGATAAGAGCAAATCGGAACTAAGCAAGACCGTCACTATGAAAGATAAGTTAGAGAAGTTGTGTCGGGAGTTGACGAAGGAGAACAAGAAAGTCAAGGTACATATCCAATTTCGCATTTCCTCTTTCATTCTGCCACAATGCAGCGCTTGCTAACAGCAACCGCCAAACTACAGGACGAAAACAAGAAACTCGAGGAGAACGAGAACAAAGCCCGGTTAATGGTCAATGAGCGACTTGATTCCATGCTCTACGCCCTTGAGGACATGATGGCCTCCAAAGGAAACCCTCGCAGCGAGATGCTTGACATGGATCTCGGTGATGCGTGCGTATACCCCTCACTCCAGACCCATGCGATTGAACCCTTTCTAATACGCGCAATCTAGACTCAAGCAAAAGTTGAAGACCTTTACCGAACAATTCGAATTACGTGAAATTAGCTACAAGAGTCTGATGACCTACCGAGAGCGGGAGATTCAAAGTCTGATGATCAAGTATGAGGAACAACGCCGTGCCGCTGAAAGCGAGGCAACCCGCGGACGCGCCTTGAGTGCGCAGGTCTCTACCTTTTCCCACACTGAAGCAGAACTCCGCAGTCAGCTTAACATTTACGTGGAGAAATTCAAGCAGGTACGGGAATACAATATATATTATGTTTCCAAGCTCCGCGCTTTCCCGGTGACTAACACAAGGCACAGGTTGAAGACACGCTGAACAACAGCAACGAGCTCTTTCTTACGTTCCGCAAAGAAATGGAAGAAATGTCGAAGAAGACGAAGCGCCTGGAGAAGGAAAATCATACCCTCAACCGAAAGCACGAATCTACCAACCGCAATATTCTTGAAATGGCCGAGGAACGTACCCGGAACCAGGAGGAACTCGATCGTTTGCGACGCAAGTGCCAGCACCTCGAAACTCTTTGCCGCCGTATGCAGGCACAAGGCCGGGGAGAAGGACTGGTAGAGCCTGACCCCCACATGGAACATGACGATGAAGGCACCGAAAGCGAATACGACGATGACTACGAGGACGAGGACGATCTCAGTGAGGAGGGAGAGCTTGACGAACATGAGTCTGCTATTGCTCACGCTTCTACTGCATCCGAGCGCCCAGTATTTGGCCCTCCCCCTCCTCCTAGTCTTCTTGAGGCGCGAGCTTCGAAGAACGGTGTGGTGAACGGGTGCCATTAACTCGCTTTTTTCTTCCCTTTGTTGACAAGATTTGTTTATGGGCATTCTTCTAATGAGCCCCCTTTTTTCTGACGCACGCTATGATGCGAACTACACTACACTTGATGAATGGGGTTGCGGAGTTTATCCGAGGTTTTTTTGGATACCCTGGAAGGTTTTGTTTTATGGCACTGGTGAGATTTGGAGAAAACCAAACATCAGCTGCCCAAGATGTGATTTTCTAGGAAATTCAGATAGCTTGTGGGTACAACAGCCTCCAATTACAACAAGTATTCAAAATTTCAACGTTTCTGTACAAGTACATGTCATATTATCAAACAATGTCAAAACTAGCTCTTCAAATGCTTAAGCGTTCCTCCTGGCTCCATATGACTGAAGTTAATCAAATTCTATAGCTTGCTCGCCTGTCCAGCTCCGGTGATATACGAGTTCCCTGTTCTAAGAACCTCCACAGCCTGCTGCACCATCTCCTTCACAATGACACCAGCCGGCTGGATAGCCTTGACACTAGCCGAGACATCGCCCATCAAGAAAGGCATATCGATATCTTTCTCATTCTCCAAATCATGCATCATGGGCACGATTCCCTTAGCAGTCAACTCCGCAATATCAGCAGGCCGACTCTCCCATTCCTTGACATAGTCATTGGGCAGCATGCGCAAAGGCCGTCCAGAAACAACCAGCGTCCTCTTAGTCTCACCATACTGTGCGCCAACAACCGCCTCCTTATGCAAACGACTAGCACCACTCTCCTCGGACGCTACAAACCGAGTCCCAACCCACACGCCCGCAGCTCCCAGCATCAACGAGGCCGCAAGACTACGCCCATCGTTAATACCTCCAGCCGCAACAACCAGTGCCGGTTGACCGGTCATGGGACTCTTATACCGACGCGCAACATCCACAACCGCAGGAATAAGCACGGAGAATGGGATATCACCCGTATGACCTCCGCCCTCACCACCCTGGGCACAAACAATATCCACACCACGCTGCAAGGCCTTCTCAGCGTGTTTGGGTGCACCAACCATATTCATAACCAGTAATCCGGCCTCATGTAATCTTTTGATCGTTTTCTCAGGTGGGACCCCAACAGCCGAGACGAAGAGTTTCGCGCCGTGGGAAATAGCAACCTCCACAAGCTCGTCGAGTTGTCCGTGTGTGTAATCGTGGTTTGTGGCACGAGCACCACCGCCAACTTGAGGGAGGGCAAGATCAACACCGAATGGTAGAGATGGGTCTCGGAGAAGTGATTTTAACTCCGTCAACATCTCGGATAGCTGCTCGGGTGTGTAGCCTAGTCCGCCTACGGTACCCAGACCTCCTGCGTTTGAGACTGCGGCGGCGAGAGGAGCACCGGAGGCGCGGGCCATACCTGCTAGCAGGACTGGGTGTTGGATCTTCAGTAGCGAGCATAGGGGTGTTTGGAGAGACATTGTTGTTTAGAGACTCGAAAGGAGTTGGGTTCGGATTTTCAGTGTTATTTTTTCAATAGATATACCGGCGTTTCAGGTTGGAGGATGTTTAATCAATTGATTGTATCAGCTTGAATCATGTGTGTTTATATTTGCACCACTGGTATAAGTAGTAGTAGTTGGAGATGTAGAGTCAAGAATGCGGGGAAGCTTTGCGGACCGAGGCATCGTGATATTGGCTACACCGTACTAAGTGTTCACTATTCAATTGGCTGATATTTCAAACTCAAAGGAACTTTTCGATCTGATTCATAATTTATGAAATATTCAAAGTGAGATTTATGCTCTTTAACTTCCATATTATTGCACATCGCCGCGGTTGAATTACCTTTACCGATCCCATATAGCCGACTCCAAATGCTCGAGTGCTGCACATGTCAACTGGACTCTATTATCCAATATACTGACCAGTTGACATGCTAGTAGGTGCTAGCTCCAAACATCGAGTCAAATTATCTCCAATGTTCCGATGAAAGCTAGAAATATAAGCCCTTTGAATTCATTTCTATCCAAGTTCAACTGATCTTTCAGCTCCTCATGATTGGCTATAAACCAGACTGTGTCATTAACCATAGCTCTTTGTCTACTACTAGCACTTGAGATGATATAGTGTGTTCGATATAGCAAGCTGCTCATAGAATAGCTTGGAATAGGTATGGATACTATGTATCATTTAAGTGCACCTGCAATCCGTTGACTCAATTGAACTTTCAATAATAATTGAAATCGTAAGTTATCTTGTTCAATTCCATATCTAACCAGTTGAAAGGCGTCCCAAAGCGGGAATGTAATTGGACGCGGTCGCGTACCGCGTCAGTGTTCCCGCATCACTCTTAATTGTTCACTCTTCCATATTCCACGAGATTCATAGATCTCAACAAAATGACTCCAAGTGAGGACTTTGGGTTCTTACGCCCTCCAAGGTGTGCTTTAATTTCTGGTTACCCCTTTCCACCTCTCTTTATAGCCATGGCTGACCATCCCGCGTGTTCTGTTTGGATAGCAACGAGGAGTACGAAGAGACCTTCCGTAATCCCTCCAATTACAGCCCTCTCTCGACATTCAAGCTCCCTCCTGGCTCCGACCGACACTATAAACAGCAATATGGGGATATGTACTTCCTGCGCCTCGCAGGGTTGAAGCCTGCGGTGGAGAAAATTGCGGCAGAAGCTTGGGATGGATTCAGTGTACGAGAGCTCGCCCAGCCTCATGATCTCTCAAAATAAAGCTGACGATTCCTTTGCACTATTAGATTGCCGGAGAGCGTGCTTCCTATGTGCACCGAGTACTCGATGTGCGACAAGGTGAATTGTGCTGGGTAACCGGCACAGTGTACATGGACTTGCCATTGAAACCCAATATTTTGGATGATCTTACCAAAGAGGTAGGTCTTGTCTAATGCTATACTATTCTTGCTAGTTATCTAACTAGTACCAGAACTTTACCAATGCGCCCCCTCCTCGCCCTACCTACATCGACCCATCCAACCCCGATTTGACCCAAATTACCCTGGAGGATGCATCTGGCCGAGTGCGTCTGTCTGGCAACTTTCTTTCCTCTGTGCATCTCACAACCGGTACTGTAATTGCCGCCCTGGGAACAGAGAACGCCAATGGAGATTTTGAAGTTATCGACATTAAGGTCCCAGAACTAGCTCCGCAGCCTCGAAGATGGGAGAAGTCCGAAGCCACGAAAGGGACTGGGAAAGAAGCTGTGAAGCAGTCTGGCAAGATCGCCTTTGTCAGTGGATTAGGGATTACAGGAACCTCGAGTGACACACTTGCACTGGAGCTGTTGACAGACTATTTACTTGGGTACACGGGCTTCTCTGGGAATGAGGATAACAGCCCTTCGTCGGGCGCTTCAAAGATCACACGACTCATCATTGCGGGAGACTCGCTTGGTGCCAGCGTAATAACAGATGCGGCATCTGCTACGGACAGCACTGGAAAGAAGAAGCCAGTATCCAAGAAATACGGTTATGATGCGTCTGCCTACAACGCTTCGCCAATTACACAGCTTGACAATTTCCTAGCGGAGATTCTACCAAGTATTCCCGTGACTCTGATGCCAGGTCAATCCGACCCAGCGAACTTCTCTCTCCCTCAACAAGCAATTCACCGTGCCATGTTTCCACAATCAAGAGCGTTCTGCGCGCCTCCACCAACAGGCGAGGAGAAATCCGAACCTGGGTGGTTTGACAATGTCACCAACCCATGGGAAGGTGAAGTTGAGGGTTGGAGACTATGGGGATGTAGTGGACAGAACGTCGATGACGTCTTGCGGTATCTGGACTTCTCTGGGGACGATGGAGATGCTCATAAAGGCTCGGATGACTCGCGAGCCCGCATGCAAGTAATGGAAGCAATGCTGCGCTGGCGAATCGGCGTGCCTACAGCTCCTGATACAATCTGTATGTTCAATTCTCCACGATACTATGCTGACTGAAATGCTAATACATATTAGGGTCTTATCCATTCCAGGAAACCGATCCATTCATCATCGAGTCCTGTCCGCATCTCTTCTTCACAGGAAATCAACCATCTTTCAAGACTGCTGTCATCGATGGTGATATTTCGCTCCGATTGGATGGAGGCGATACTGAGATGACAGATTCTGATGAGACCTCTATACCCCGTGTACGATTGCTGTCTATTCCTCGATTCAAAGACACTGGAGAGTTGATTCTGGTTGATTCTGAGACTTTGGAGGTCGAGGTTATTCGATTTGGCGTTTTTGCTGGACAGGAGGAGAAAAAATGATTCATAGATAGCATATTGGAACAGCTAATGACATGCATGTGATACACAAGCGTCCGGTTTCGAGTAATTTAGATGTAGATAGATCTACTTCGTTGTAGTAATAACTTCAAGTTTCGATATCTCGACCAGACAAGAATCAGCCAATGCGGCATCGGCAAGCCCCCACAGAAAGATTCGCGGAACTTGAACCTCAACTTCAACTTGTCAAATTTGCACCACTACAACAAAAGAGGATATAAATAACCTTCCAACTTGAGCATCTCATCTCAAATTGCACCGGATTGGAAATTGTTCTTCTTAACTTGAACCTCAACGAGATCCGTCTCCCTGTACCGCACTAATGCTGCTCAACGCCGAGACCGGTATGCAATCTCTACTAGTACTCCCCATCTATATACCCCAAACAATTACTAGTCAAATACACCAGAATGAATAATACTTTCATGTCAGAAGGCTTCATACTAACAGACCAAATCTAGCCCTCTCAACCTCCAAGGTTCTTCTCGTCCCATACTCCTCATGGCACGTTCCCCGCTACCATGAATGGATGCAAGACGAGGTAAGGATCATACACCCTACTCAGTCTGAACCGAACTAACAAATCCAGGAAATCCAAGAAGCGACAGCATCGGAGCCCTTAACACTGGACGAGGAATACTCCATGCAGCGTAGCTGGCGCCAAGATGCAGATAAATTAACCTTCATCTCCTGTCGTCCGATCTCAGAAGATCGGACTAAAGAATCAGTCCAGTTAACACCAGAAGATGAAGCAGGAGAGAACATGGTTGGAGATATCAATCTATTCCTTCGTGTCGATGACGGTGATGAGGGCGATGAGATCCCTCAATTAGTTGGTGAGCTTGAGCTTATGATTGCGGAAAAAGTGAACCAGAGAAAAGGATTCGGGAAGGCTTCTTTGCTAGCATTTATGAGGTATATAATTGAGGCACAGACAGAGATTTTGGATGAATTTGTTCAGGGATCAGATGTTTCGGTGGAACAGAGGGAGAAATTGGTGCAGAGTGCTGCAGCTACTGGGGGTGTGATGAGGTTCCAGTGTTTGAGTGTGAAGATTGGACAGGCTAACTTGAGGAGTTTGGCTTTGTTTGAGTCTCTTGGTTTTGTTAAAGTGACTGAGGAGCCGAGTTTCTTTGGGGAGTTTGAGTTGAGGAAGATGGATTTGGGATTGGAGGGGATTAGGGAGAGCTTGGATGCTGCTGGGGTTGAAGGGTATGTTCAGTTGCATTATGGGCGGAAAGAGTAGACTGGTTCAAGTGTTTATTTAGATAGACTGTCAGGGAACGAAACATTCAGCTTTTCTGTATTGGTGTATATAGAGGCTTTTTTTGAGGATTTGCATATGGGAATGACATTGAGTATAGTCAACCAGAGGATTTGCTTGTCGGTGTGCCCTGGTTATACCCATTGATGTTTCCTGCCATTCACTCGATAACATCCTGTATTTCCCATTCAACCCAGCAATAAGTCCCAAAAGGCACGCCACATCGCACGAACGGTAGTAGAACCACGCAAAATCCCCAGGAAGACCAGAAGGGGCCGTACCGCCTCCTTGAAGGAAGACGCCTGATGAAACAGGGCTTCTTCCCAGATCAATCGACCAGCAACAAGAAGAACCAGACTAACGAACACCATCTGAAGGAACATATGAACCCCATGAGTGAAAGCACTCAGATCAAATCCAGGCATAGGCGGAAGACGGAAAAAGGTGCATAGCGAAGAGACCCTGGATTGCATCTCTTGAGAAACCCGTTGACGCCACGATATAGTAGGAGGTGGAAGGGAGCCTGCTAATATTGTTAAAATGCAATGGTGAATTCAACGGCATTTGGCACTTACGCTCACGGTTCTCAGGGTTCTGGAATAGATAGAGATCGTCGGTGGGCAGATGGCCGAAACGTCCTTGCCAACCGTGCTCAGAGGAAGCACCAGAGTTGTCTTTTCCTGGACTACTGGCTGGGCTATTGACTTTGGAGGCCGTCATGGAGAAGGTTGGAGTGTGGGTGGTGGTAGGATGTGTGTAAGGAGGATGAACCATGGACAATTGACGTGCCGCAAGAAGAGCAATATATGCCCTCCAGGAGCAAACGGCCGTGGAATTCCTGCAACTGCTGCTGCTTAGTAGTAGCAGGTATCATCCGGTAATTTTATCAGGCAAACAAAGAAAACAACCTTGAAGCACAGTTCAGCGTGTTGGAGGACACTGAAATCATTGAACTATCATCGTGATGTGGCAAAGGTCAAGTTTGAGCTACTAGTAGTAATATTGGTATAAGAGATTGGAATCAGAAGCAGAACCAGTCAATCATTGAAGTTCTTATATCGAGATTCATCAATTAATATTTGAAAAAAATCGAGTTCAAACGGTATCCAGGCTGCATTCAAATACCGCTGCCAGTGTCGGTATGTACCTTCAACTTGAAGCTAAGAAACAAAGCCCTCATGTCCTGAGGTCGAATCTAACATTGTGTTTTCTTTCTACTCTGCAATATTTTAATCTAAAAGTTCGAAAGGAAAAAACTCCACGTCCTCACTATTATTAAGTGATCTCAAGGCTCCCATATAGCGAGGGCCATAGAGCAATTCGTCTCTTCTTACTAACGTGACCGTCAGTCAAAAATACTTAATAATATTGCATTGATCATCCACAGCTTTAGTATATCAAATTAACAAGCAAGATGGTCCAGTACAAAACATCAGATGTATACAAGATAGTATCATGCCCACAACCAAAAGGAGGAGGTGGAAGTACCTCGCCTCCCTCTTCAGACGCAAAAGAAAAAAGCGCAGAAATGGAAACAAAGAATTCAAACATACGCTGCGTAATGCTCTTCAAGTTCAAATAACCGTTATCATGCTCTTTAAACCAACGGATAGTATCGTATTGACCAGCTTGCACTGCGTAGACAAGAGGGGCATCCCCATTTTCATCACGAGAGGTCTTTGATAAATCAGAACATTCCTCCAGATAATCCAGAAAGCCAGCTCCATTACAAGCACCAGCGTGCCATGCGGTAGCCCCTTGGGTATGAATATGATCATCAGGTTCCATTCCAGTGATAATAGTATTTTGAAGATTTAAGCCAAATTTAGCAAGTCGAACAGCTAAATCATAAGTAATAAATCCACAGAAATCATATTTATCGCCCGGTTGAATAAAGTCATCAATTGTACGATCTTCAAGTACGCTCATCTGAAGATGAGGTTCCCAGAGATCTAGCACCTTCTCCAGGTAATCTGCACTTTTCTGCTGTGCCATGAAACCCAACGGGGTGAGACCAGGAGCCATATACCGAGCATTAGAAGACAGATACATCATCAAAGTAGTAGCACCGGCAGGTTTATTCCAAGAGAATAAATACTCGAGCATCTTCATCGAATGTCCGCAGATAGCAATCGCAACAAAACTCCACCCGAATCGATTACAGCCATAGCAATCTAACTCAGGTAATCTCGAGCAGATGAATTCAAAGCAATCGGTACAGTCATCTAGAATTGCCTTGGTGATAACATCAGGAGGTCTATCTGCGCTTCCAGTAATCGGAACAAGTTCCTTCAAGGACGATCTCCTTCGACGCTGTGTCTTGGAGTAAGGACCCAAGTAGGCATAGTTAAGTTCCGAGTCGATCCAAAGGTCAGTTTTCAGGAAATCGCTAACGGCCTTCCCGGCCTTTTCGCTTGATTTGCTATATCGGATGAGATTGCATAGGGTTTTATGGGTAAGCGATGTCTCGTCTCGACATTGCTTCATTAGCATTTCCAGCCAAGACTCTGTTGCAGGTTTAGTGCATGCTTGCATTCTATCGCGACGTTCTTGTTCTGATTCTTTCCGGGTTTCTGAGGCCAGGGCTGGTTGACTTGGTAAGCTCGGTAATGGTGGCAAGGGTGGAGGTGCTATCGACGCAAGTGATAATCGAGTCGGTGTTGAAACAACTGATGTTGCAACTGATAATGGAGCTGGTATCGATGCAGGTTGGATCGATGCAACCGAAAGAGGAGGCGGTATCGACGCAACTGGTGCAGGTGCAAATGACAATGGGGCCGGCATCTGCGCAGCTGACATTGACGCCATTGATGAAGAAGTTGGTCTCGATGCGACTGAATCTGCTCCAATTGATAGTCGCCCCGGTGTTGGCGCAGCCGATGGCGGGAGCAGGATCGACGCAGCTGATTCCAATGCAGCTGCTGTTGATGCTACTGATGGCGATGGGGGAGGTGGTATGGATGAAGTCGATGTCGAAGAAACTGATCCTGATGCAACAGGTAATCTAGTTTGTGTTGACGCAACTGACGCCGATTCAGGTGATGGATCTGATGTTGACGCCACTGATACTGATGAAATCGATACCCGAGCTGGTGTCGATGTACCTGATGTTACAACCGATGGCGGAAGCGGTATCGAGCCAGGTGAGATGGATGCAACTGATAGACGAGTTGGTGTTGACGCAACGGATGTGGCTGCTACTGATGGCGATGGCGGAGCTGCTATGGATGTAGATGTAGGCGATATCGAAGCACCTGATACTGATGCAACCGATGGAGTCGGTGTCGACGCACGCAATCTTAACAGATCACGACGAAGACTAGATACACTGACACTGGTATTGATCGATAAGCGTCTGTGGTCACCACGGGATCCAATGGAAGAAGCTGAATTCTTGCGTGTTCGCGTGCCAATGCTTGGGCTTGTGCTTTTTCGAACCTTTTCTCTTCTGTATACCTTGACCTTATCTTTGTTTAGAACCATGCGTGGTTGAGTACTTGTAGATTCACCATCGCCGGTGATACGTTTCTCCATCATAGCTTTTAACTGTGCGACGGACGACATGGTGACGACTAGTTCCCCGAGGAATATTAAGACTTGAGGAGATTTCAACATGCACAGAATGTGGTGTTTGCCCGCTGGGGTTTTATGTGAACTTTATAAGTTCAATCCGTTTGAAGTGCTCTCAAGTGCTGAGACATGTTTCAAATGTCTGGAATATCTCAAAGGTCTTCGGGCCTCAACCTTGGAAGATACTTGAAAATAAAAGCACTGTCAAGGCCAATAATTGGATCTCCATTTTTGGGGGCTGTAATAATAGGTGGTAACAATGGCTGGGGGCTTACGCTAAAGAACCCATAGATCGTGGCTGAGTCTCAAGACTCCATGTGAACAAAGACTCTTTGTTCTTTCACTGACAGTGCAGAATACCTATACTGCATGTCTTCTAATTTCAAGGTTAGTGGGGCTCTTTGGTGGCAAGTTATGATACTAGCAGTGGCTAACTACGTTGGACCATTGGCAGAGTGTACATAGCCCAAGGTGTGGACAAGAAGTCGTGATTACGGATTCATGGAACAAAGACCAAGACTGACATCGGCGGAAGACTTAGGTAGGTATTGAGACCATAACGATGGACAAAGGTAACCTCCAGAAGGGTATGTGAGAAGCCCAATAAAGATGTTTCAACTGTTTTTTTCATTGGTGTGTAAGGACTGGAAGCTCCGACAAAAGCATTCCTCGAGTGCGCCCGGAAAAAGCGAGTTCGTTTAACCGATGATCGTAACCGTGGTGTATGAACGCAAGGATGACAGCGTGTATTTCACCTCCACCATCCCCGTGTCGGCCCGCAGAGAGACTCAAGCTCACGCCATGTTTCCCTCCAACAGTTGGTGTTGCATTCGACAACCAATCGCACCGCACTCCAAGCCTCCGATTATTCCATTGTCACTGCATTTACAGGGACTTCTTCTTGTCACCCTTGGAGACGTCGACAACCTTGAGAGCTATTGGTAGAAATAAGTTAGTTTGCGATCGGACATAATTCCATGTTGTGTTGACGTGATTCCAAATGTATTCATCGTTGGCCAATTCGAGGTAGGATCCCCAATAAAGCTCCAATGCGATCACTGATATAATGCGGGTACGAGAATTGTGGGGTTTGACGAACCAGGGGGAAGGCTCTGCTTGAGCTTGTCGGCCTTGTCGGAGTCCTTGAGGGACAGGGTGTACAGGTAGCGCTGGCAGCGGACCTTGAACTTGATCTGCTGGGACTTGCGGTTGCGCTTGATGCGGGCAGCTGTAGATTTGGGTTAGCTTTGAAGCTCCCGTTTTCCATCTCTCACTAGCTCCCTCTCGGAGGGTCCAATAGTCGAAACTTACAGGAGGCGTCCTTGCGGCGGCAGATCTCAATGAACTGCTTGATATCGGAGACTTCGGAAGGCATGATGACGGTTTGATGCGGTTTGATGTTGCGATGTTGAAGAATGACAATGACGAAGACCAAGTTGTGTGGATCGGATTAGGGTTTTGGCTCTGCGTAGCCCTGCTGATCACGTGAATCTGTGGCGGATGTCAAGTGGCTGATAGTTGCTGGAGTTGGACTACGCTCAGATATCTCCTCTAATATAGGACCACCTGGACCGCTTTGGAATGGCACAAACGGATTTGAAAGATGACGACGGTCAGCGGGAATTGAAG
Source organism: Penicillium herquei (assembly GCA_039634405.1). Taxonomy (NCBI): domain Eukaryota; kingdom Fungi; phylum Ascomycota; class Eurotiomycetes; order Eurotiales; family Aspergillaceae; genus Penicillium; species Penicillium herquei. The sequence continues at coordinate 1,367,467 of CP098390.1, forward strand.
GAACGGAGTGCGCTATTCCAGTCATTCCAGTCCAGCGAGTTTGATCATAATATGTTGATGGCCACCGACGAACACTATCCGGTCGTGTATGCAGTAAAGGCGCCGGTGCGGCAACGAGGGGATGTAATCCCGGATCCTGATTTTCCAAATCTCGGCTACTGATTGATGGAGTCTTGTTGGTGACGTGAAATCGAATTCGATATCGTTTCCAGAAGACGACCCTTCGCTCTGTCAATCCTGGACCGTCCAACGTTGGGGTTACTACTTACCCTTGTACGACTGCACTTCCCACAGCGACCATAAATGTGACCGCAGTGAAGAAAATGACAGCTTCCATGCCGGGGTTCAATCGAATCCGAAAAAGCAGAAGATATACATTTGGGAGTTGGTGTAGACCAGACAAGGTATAGATAAAATGCAGCTGTACAATGTAGGGTTGAAGCTCTATACAAAGTTTAAAGTGATGGAAGATTATGTCTCAAATGCTCCGTTGTAGTTTCCCTAAATAGTTTCATCTCTTGTAATTAACAAGGAAAGTACATGGCTATAGTAATAAAGGAAATCCAACCTCGGGTCATTCCTGTCAACTGGTGATGTTATGCATTAAGTTCTGGAAGGCAGCCGCATATCATGGCGGTAGCGGGTGGCGGTACATTCAATAGTGCTGGTAACTCCAAGTTCTGGACAACTCACCACTTTGGCCTTTATTAATTTACGATCGCTCAAAATCTGGGTAATAATTCAAGTTGCCATAAATTGTTTTTCCAACATCCACTCTTCCTGGATCATCTTTTACACCAAGACTCTCTGATCTTTCATACAAGTCAAGATGCCTGCGACTACTCCACTGGATCGGGCTATGAACTCCAAGGTACTCCACCCTTGCAAGAGCTATACTGTACATAGAACTAACTGACGGATTTACAGAATTTATTTCTAGGTACATCAACTGCGAGATTTCATTTCAGGAACATTTGAAAGGGAGCAAAATCTCATATTCTATTATATAGGTTTCGCCGGCATGGTGACAGCCGTTGCAGCTTGGTCTATTTGGGGAACGGACGTCTTCCCTGCCGAGTCTGATCCGAAAGGAGGTGAGAGACAAAGAAGCAAGAGCCCATTCAGCTGTCCATATGCTAACTGGAAAAGATCCCGAGACCTGGACTGTCGAGGATATGAAAAGGTGGCTTCGTGCTGTATGGTTCCCCAAGATATTTCTCCTTGTCTACACCCATACTAATTCGACCGTAGAGGGGGCTCTTGCCAAGCGAAACTGCGACCCGAGAAGAGTTGTTGGAGAGAGTGAAAGCCAATCTGCGGATACCACGAAGCTCCAATACCCCAGCAACCAAGTCCTGATAGCCAAGAGGGTGGATTTGGCTTGCAGTTCAAGTACCCATCAAGTACCCATTTGTTACTTCTTTCATCTATTTCGATATCCCGGCCAATGTGCCTTTTTCCTTTTATAATGTTGTAGACTGCGCAAAGAGCCGCAAAAAAAGCGTTATCATTAAATGTGTAATGTCGCCAAGATATGTGGCGAGTTCATAATCATGCCTTCATCCCAATCATTCAAATCACCAGTAAGCTGAAGATCAGACAACAAGTCGGAAGTTTTCACTCTGGATCACCCATTCGTGGTGACGCTTGGTTCGGTCCGTGGTTTTGGAGGGGTTCGGCACAAGGACAAAGGTCTCACTGAAGCCACGCTGAGGCTGCTCGCGGCCCTCGCCATATCGGACATATCCGCTGACAAGGATAAGAATCGACATGTCTTTGATAGTCATCTCAGTAGCGGGTTTGGCACCAGCAGGAGTAACAGTCGGATAAGCTGGGTTGATGATCTGAGAGTCGAAAGATTGAGCTTCATAGTGCGACTTGGGCATTTGGTTCACAAAGATGTCCTGGACAGCAGGGCCATCTGCCACGGAGTTGCCGTTGAACACGATCGAAGAGGGAGTTGGCGCGTAAAAGGAAGCGATGAGTTCGCGGTTTGAGTTGAGGGCTCCGTAAAAGGCTTGAACGTGCGCGATAGTAGCTAAATAGAAAAGTGAATTAGCGCAATGAAACTGGAACATAATTTGAGAAGTCTTACCGTCAACAGACACTTTGGTCAGCTGGTCCTCTCTCTTTGAAGCCATTGCGACGGAATGTACTTGAGACGAGTCTGATGAGAAGAACGAACGAGAGAGGTGGTGGACTCGGATGTAAGTGGGTTCGAGGTTGTTGTATGTTGTAAGAGGAGAGAGTGCGAGGTTACAAGACTGATCTTGTACAGGTTGAAAGGGTGTAGGCTGCAGGGGTGTATGTAAGAGAAAGAAAGAATTCTAAAAATTGAGTGAATCACAAAAATGACGGGTGGAGCTTGGACCACCGACTTCCGCGGATCGCGATGCGGACCATCCCATTTCTTCCTTTCTCCAACTCACATCACCAATGGCTTCTATAAGGGCGCCATTTCGCGCTCTTTCGAGGACTAGTCTCCTCTTGAACTCACGACGGTCATGGACCTGTTCGACTTGCAGATATGGAAGCCCTAAGGTTCTCCACCGTGGACTTGCAACACCAACAGCTCCGAGTCCGGGGAAATTGGAGAAGCCATACTATGTGACTACTCCTATTTTTTACGTCAATGCTGGTAAGTGAATATAGAATACAATACTTTGAGGATGGATTCTAATTACTCGCCTTCGCTAGCGCCCCATGTTGGCCATCTATACACCATGGTTATCGCCGATATCTTGAAACGATGGCAAGTTCTGCTGGGAAACACCGATGCTCAACTGTTGACCGGCACCGACGAACACGGCATGAAGGTATATGGGAAATCTGGAGAATACTGGAGGATCTTGGTTGACAATCATGCGTCAGATTCAACAAGCTGCTCTCGAGGCCGGGATGGATACACAGGCTTTTTGCGATATGAACTGCCGAACTTTTGAGGTGTGTAACTCGAACGACCTCAAACAAATCTGTAAGGCCTTCATCTAATAATATACGCTCGAAAGGCCCTGTCAAAAGCTGCAAACCTCAACAATGACCACTTCATTCGAACCACCGACCCAGAACACCGTGATGCTGTACAATACTTTTGGGTGCGTTGGATTCATTTCGACACGAGGATTTCATTAACAGTGGAAAACAGGAGATGCTTAAGCACAGAGGCTACATTTACACCTCGAAGCACGAGGGATGGTATTCTGTTAGCGACGAGACTTTCTATCCACAAACCCAGGTGCAGAATTCCCTAGATCCAGCAACTGGTAGAAAGCGGATGGTAAGATACCACAGACCCCTCCACTTGACTGTTGCTCACATGTGTCTAGGTATCAATTGAAACCGGAAAAGAGGTTGAGTGGTCCTCAGAAACCAATTACCACTTCCGCCTTTCAGCATTCCAAGACCGCCTGCTCGAACTTTACAAAAGACCGGATTCCTTCATCACACCATCAAAGTATGCTACTGCTGTAATCCAGTCCGTCTCAGCCGGTCTGCAAGATTTGTCAATTTCCCGCCCATCAGAACGATTGACTTGGGGCATTCCGGTTCCCGGCGATAATACGCAAACGATATACGTCTGGCTAGATGCATTGGTCAACTACCTGACCAGAGCAGGATATCCTTTCCCACCTGGGCAGGAAAATAACTCTATGTGGCCCGCCAATGTTCACGTAGTGGGCAAGGACATTGTTCGGTAAGCGCAATCCAGTGCTCAGGTGGCGTGCAAAGCCGGATTTCACCGCTGATCACCCGACAGGTTTCATTGTGTTTACTGGCCTGCATTTCTCATGGCTCTAGATCTTCCCCTGCCCCGGAACGTCCTCGTGCACGGACACTGGACAATGAACCGCGAGAAAATGTCGAAATCTACCGGCAACGTAGTGAACCCGTTCTTCGCCATTGACCGGTTTGGTGTGGACGGTATGCGATTCTTCTTGGCTTACCAGGGTGGCCTGGGTGATGATTCTGATTACGACAATTCCTTCATTGTTCGGGATTATAAGAAATGGCTTCAAGGAGGCATCGGCAATCTGGCCTCGCGCACCATTGGATGCTCCAAAGGGAAATTACGTTCGCATATCGAGGATGCTATGACTGATAAGCTTCCGGCCCCAACCCCGGAGGATGTGGGACTTCAAGAGATGCTAGCTTCAGCTCCCCCGAGGGTGGCCGAGCATATGACCGGACTGAACCCGCGTGCCGCTCTGCAGGAAATTATGAGCATAATCGAGAAGGTATGAACAACAGATCCCCGAGACCCCGCCTCTTCCCCCATCCCCCAATCGGACAAGTCAGTGATTGACCGTTTTTTGCGCCCCAATTAGACCCAGAAATACTTCCACGCGACTGAGCCGTGGAAAAATCCCAATCCTCAGCGGATCCTGTTTAATGTGGCGGAATCACTTCGCATCTCAGCCATTCTACTCCAGCCGTTCATGCCCGCCAAATCCCAAGAGCTTTTGGAGCTCCTGCGCGTAGATACTTCCAATCCAGCCAAGCGAACCTTTTCGGCTACAGTGTATGGGTCAGATCCAGATTACGGTGAGGGCATCAAGATAGGTCATCTTTTCCCTCCCTTGCTCGCAGAGAATTAAGACTTTGCGTAGTCCCGAGGTCTTTTCGATTTGATAAGAGGAATGATCCAGGGGCCAATCATGTCTCAAGGGGTACGCCAGTCTGAATGAAGATTGGCAACATTCTCCGCTCAGGTGCAACAGTTTTATTGAGAAGATTCCCGGGTCTCCCCACACGGCGGCTGCTGAGTAGCCAGGTTTTCCAGCGTGACTCCAGCCTGGCGCGAACGATATGTCATAGTTAAGTTATTGATTGGAGATACCCACAAGGTTATCGACGGGAAAGAATGGGCCAGAACCGTGGACTTCGCCCTTATCTCCAACGACGGAGACTCGGGGCGGGAAACGGACCCAGTTTCCCGTCGGAAAACATCATGGCGGGCCTGGAAAGTAGGGCTTGCGTGTGTATATCAAAACATGTTACAATATTTGTATACTACTGGTTTTCTTTTAAGAATTAACGAGTTTTAGTTCTTTCTTATCTTGTTTCGACTGATACTTATCTTGATTTCTTCTTCTAATCGCCTTATATACTTCATTGAAGATCGAGTACCAGTTTGATCTATATCAAAGCATTCCCCCAAGCCATTTGGGATTCAATTTCGCTTCCTTATACTCCTGAGGTGGAATTGCCTCCTCTTGGTCAAGAAGAACTTTCTATATACTCATTTTTGATTTGAATATCCTCGAGCCACAGCATCATGCCTTCCGCCGAGTACCAAACCCCAACCCTCAAAACCCCATGGATTGAAACTCCACTGGTCGAATCCGCTGCTCTCTCCCGGGCGGCAGGTTGCCGCATCTTCCTCAAGCTGGAGAATGTGCAGCCTAGCGGTTCATTCAAGTCTCGTGCTATGGGTAACCAGATTCTATCCCATCTTCGCAAACCCGAATACGCCAACCGTCGAATCCACTTCTACGCTTCTTCCGGTGGCAACGCTGGATTAGCAGCTGTATGTGCTGCCCGAACCCTGGGTTACCCTTGCACTGTTGTGGTGCCTCTATCCACCAAGCCCTTGATGCTGGAGAAGCTACGTGCAGCTGGAGCCGCAGATGTTATCCGCCACGGAGAGACCTTCTTCGAGGCCGGCTCTTATATGAAAGATGTCATTATGAAGACCAGTTCTGGAGATGACGAGGATGTAGCCAAGATCGCACTGCACCCATTTGATAACGAGCCCATTTGGGAGGGCAATAGCACAATTATCGACGAGCTAGAGAAGCAACTACCCCAGGCTGCCAATTCCGATGAAGAGCAAGTTTACCGCGGGCGGGCACTTCCTCTAGATGCGCTTCTGTGCAGTGTTGGTGGTGGTGGTCTTCTCAATGGTCTTGTCATGGGCCTTGAGAAGCGACGTTCCAAGAAGCAAGTCGAGAGTGTTGTTTCCAGCACCGGCCACTCTTACCTAGATACCTCCTTGGAAACACCCAGCACTGTCTCTGTTCCTGTTTCCAACGATCCCAGCCCTGTCAATATTCTCGCCATCGAAACGGACGGCACCGATTCTCTGGCTACGGCCATCGCCAAGAACTCCCTCGTCTCCCTTCCTAAGATTACCTCCCAAGCTACATCTCTCGGCGCTATCCGTGTATCGGAAACCACATTCCAATATGCCGTTTCCCCGCCACCTGGTATTAAGGTGCACAGTGCCGTGCTCACAGATGCTGAGGCCGCAAGGGGTGTACTCCGCCTCGCAGATGACGAGCGACTGTTGGTAGAGCTAGCATGCGGTGTGTGCGTTGAAGCGGCTATCGGCGATGCTGCCACCGCTGCTTCTACTTCATCGGCGGCTGCCGTCGCAGGCCAAAGCTCTAAGAAGCGGAAGCGGGCTGCAGATGATACTGTCACCCGGGATGAAGGATACGGCGATGACCGATTGTCAACGGATAATGACACAGACCCTGAAAATGAGGCGGAGAACGGCGATGATGCTCGGGTCTCGACGAAGACACCTGAACTTAAGTCAAAGTTAAAGAAACTTCTTCCTGATCTGAACGCACAGAGCAGGGTTGTCATCATTGTCTGTGGTGGAAGTAATGTTACTATTGATATGGCTGGGGAATATAGACGCTTACTGGCACAGGGATGGGCCTAAGCTATGATGTTAAGACTTCTTTGCATTTTCTTTTATCTTTTATATACCTCACATACTCGGTTTATTCTCTTGTTTAATGTTTTCTTGTGACGAACCATTCAATGCTGCATGTCTTCCTTTTTTACATGAATACAGGTCCTCTACATTAGAAACTTGAAAGAAGCAAGCGTTATAATAAAAAATGATATTCAATTTGAAGTTCTTTTCATCCTCATTTAAGACATCTGGATACTTGAAGTAGAAATCAGTCAAAATCAATGAGCCGGGATGTCCAGCATCTTCATCCGATAATCCCAGTAATTCTTCCGAATAGGATCATACTTCTCCTTCAACAGCGTCAGCATCTCAGCCGCCTGAATATCTCTCTCACCATCGGCATAAGCATCAGCCAACCACTCAATAGCATGTGAGCTCTTAACCGCATCGCCATCAACAAACTTCTCAGCGAACTCCTCCCACTCCGTAAGTCCCCGTCCAGAAGCAAGCAACACACCTCTCGCAAACCACCACGGACTGCGATTCTCCGGAGCACGAACAATAGCCTCCTGTGCAAACAGCAGCTCCGCATCAACCATATCTTCGTCAACAACAGCGAGAACGCCCTTCTCGCCGGGTGTGGTTGACATATCTCCCGCGTTAGCCATACCAGCATCTAGCTGATCGTCACGGGGTCCAAAGCGAAGCATGTAACGGTGACTCCAGGCAGAGTTATTCCGCACATCGGCTTTTAGGAGGTGGTTGATATCCTCGATTTCGCGGGGATGGTCCCAGAGCTTGAAGTGGCGGACTAGCCAGTGACGGTATGTCCAGACGTGGTAGTTCTTACTATCTTGGGCAAACATGTCCATCAGGAAATCTTGTTCCTTGGGTGGGAGTGTTGGGAAATGTTTCCGTGAGGACATGAGTACTTGACGGTGGTGCCTTAGAGTTGTTAGTTTGAGATGAGAGAAGGGTGGGGTGGTAAATGTAAATTACCAGATTTGATAGTTCTTCAGGTACTTCAAGGCTACTTGGTTCAACCAAGCGACCTCATCTTCGAGACTCTTCTCCAATGCAAACAAGATCTTAGCGCGGTAGATCCTAGGATGGATTAGTGGGGTTCATGAAGTGGATATAGGGAGGTAAAAGGAGGTGAGGTGAGGTAGTCCGATATTATATGCAATGAAGAAAACTCACCAGACAGTGTAATGTGCTGCGTTCATGGAAATAACATCCTGGGTCAACTTCAACGCGCGCTCCGACATCTCATTTGCGGCCATCACGGCCCGCAAATAAGAGGTTGCTTCGAGGTACTCGGTAGGATAGGCAATGCATGCCAGAGGCATCGCGCCCGATTCTTCACCATCGTCCAAAGGGATTGGAGTCACAGACGCCCATTCGGGATCACTTTCGTATTTTCCGGGCATCTTGGAGGAGTGGGTGAAGCTATCAAATCTGATGCGGGGGATTTTCTTCCCGATAAATGATGCGCGTTATGCTGATTGGGGAAGTACACAGAGGGTGACTCGACCACTTCCTTCTGTAGTATTCGGTGACTTGAGAGATTTCCTGATTTCCCTAATCCCTCTCTTTTTCTTTGAAGGAAATGCTTCTGCTTTTATGTTGTCAAGCGAGTCGATTCATGAGTTGAGAGGTGGGGCCGTGGTCTCTTTGCTGGTGTTTGATTGGTGGCCTGAGGCTCAAAGAGAACAATACTAAGAAGCCATGAATATTGATCAGATCCTATATTTTATAATATTGTACATATGGTAGGTTATGAGAGATTATTAAGACTGAGATCCTATGGATATCCATGGATTATTCCAAGAAGTGGGAATTTCACTTGCTGGTCAACTGGTGGCATTAGTCGTTCTTATGCGTCTTATCAGAACAGAAGTACTATGCGGCTCGTTCAACGTGTCTATTAAAATGCATAAATGGACCTGATATTATCGAGTACTTTTTTTCTTCAAATTATTGGGCCTACCAGAATTCTAGATGTGTCCTGTAATAACTTAGTTTCTCATCCATGTCAGAGCTGAGAGTAAAGCCAAATAGGACTCGTGCATGTCGATCCCTTGATAAGTCTCACGCTGCTTGCATAATCCACTCCAAGATTGACCTGTCTCAGAGGCCGAGCAATACAGGTGGGGCAGGATGATCGTGATGCATTTTCGCGAACCAAGCCACTTATATTAGTGCGACCTGATGCCCAGAGATGTATGCGGCCTGAGTGTTTCTAAGCCTGAGCTGAAAAAGGGCGGGAAAACTCCTGAGTCATGACGCATGATATATTAAATTTATCGCCCCCACGTCCCTGACGATTCACTCACTCAACCCTCTCTCAGCATTCGAGACTACAACCCTGGGAGGAACTAGCAGCTCCTGCTCTCAACCTGACTAAAAGGCACTAGTCTCAGTGAACACCATGGCTCGAAGAGGAATCCGGAGAGCGCACACTGGATGTGTTACTTGCAAGTAAATGCCCAACAGTATTACTCACATTGCCACTCGGTGATCTCGACCTAACTCAAATGACAGAATACGAAGAGTCAAATGCGATGAAACTCAACCAGTTTGTAACCGATGCACATCAACTGGCCGCAAGTGCGATGGATATAAACAATGGGTGCCAAAGGCTCTAAAACGTCTACAGCCATCAATCATTCCAGGGGCCGGAGAAGCGGACTTCCGAAGCCTGGATTTTCTCAAGCGCATCACGGCTCCTGCTCTAGCCGGTCCATTACCTGTAGCATTCTGGGCGTACGACATTCTGCAGGCAGCACACCAAGAGCCTGCCGTTCTCCATGCAGCCGTAGCTATGAGCACTCTGCATGAGTGGCTCAAGTTTCCCACATTTTCGCAATCGGAGGATGCGCGAAGAGATTTTGCCTTACAGCATTACAATAAAGCAATCCGGTGTATTGTGACATCTCAAGTTAGCCACCTTGACTCTGTGGTCATGACGTGCATTCTTTTCAATGGCGTTGAATTCCTGCGAGGCAATATCAGCGTGGGACTGAGTCACTATCAACATGGTCAAGAAATCATGGAAACATATAAGCCATCAGCCCGTTTGATTGAAGTTTTCCGACGCTTCAATGTCTTCGTTCTCCTGTTCTCTCATTTAGATGATATCTCCTTGATACGAAATCCCGTCGCGCCGCCGATGGATAGTCCATTCGACACGCTTGCTCAGGCAAAAGCGGCTCTCGATTGGCTTTCCTACCGATCTATGAAAATCACCCTGGCTTTCTATCAAATACAGTCATCGTCGAATATATCAGAAGCCCCCACAATTCTAGCATCGCTTGCGTCAAAACGAGATCGAGTAGATCAAGGATTAGATACTTGGTCACTGGCCGCCGCCCATTTTGCTCAAGTAGATCTTGATACGGAGGAAAAAGAAGCTTACCGCATGCTGCAAGCTCGCTGGCGAAGTTGTAAGATCTTTATGGATATGGGGCAACCCGGCAGTGTCGATGGGCGTGAATCGAACGAGGAAAAGTTTGCACGAGTTCTTGAAGTTATTTCTAGCTCAACTGGCATTGATCCTATGAGGCTGGATCGAGAAAGTATGGGGCTAGGATTCGCGCGCCTGATGCACTTTTCGTGCAGCAATGATGTGAAAATTCAGGATAACTCTTTTCACATTAAAATAGATCGATAATCAAATCGGACTCGATGGGAAATTTTAGATGAGCTCCATACTACTCATAGTATGCACATGTAATAAGTTCTGTATCATTTATTGGGGATAGTAAAACATCTGAGTAACATTCAAAGGCATTGGGAGTATAACTGTACATAATAACTGAAAGATTAATCATTGACTCGTCTCAAAATCCTTCTTTAACTGTTCCTCAAACTTTGCCCACTGACCCTTCACTGCACATGCAGAAGTCCAATAGTTTCCCTTGGCATCTTTACCAAGAATGAAGAACCCGTCGGCAGGTTTTACCGGACCATGATTCTCCTGCACATATGAAGGTTTACATGATCCCTGACCATCTGCAGGATTCTTTCGAGCCGGCGAAAAATCCAAGTTAAAGAGACCGGCTTTATCCCAATTTGAAAAGCCAACTTGAGCCATACCACCATCACCAAGGATAACAATTGGCAACCCGGTTCCAGAGGCTCGCACCATCGCGTAGTATGATTCGTGCTGAGCGCGCGTCCCTTGCTCATTAACTGCGCGTCGGACCTGCCGAGCAAGCCAGCTGAGTGGTTTGGAAGTCACATCCCCAGCGGTGACGAGTACGTTTGCCCAGCCGAACGCATTTCCAACGTATGGGTGTTCGGCGGATGAAGGGATCAGGTCACCCTCAAATGCTTTTCGAAGAGACATTGCGATTGCGGCAGCGACCTAGAATAACCATTGTTAGCTATTGATGCTACACCATCATGCATTCGGGCAGCTCACAGTTCTGTTTGGGTTCATATTCCTCTGGCCAACAACGCATCGTAAGATCCACGCTGTTAAGACGTCGTTCTCTGTTAAGAATACCTTCGAGGGGTCTTCTCCATTCGCCGTCGCTTCAGCCCGAAGCTCATCTAGAGCCTTCTCCCACTGCGGACGCCAAAATGTCTCTGGAACACAGACCATACGGTTCTCCTTGGCCCGGACAACCATATCAACTCCATATCCTAGTCCCCACTTGAGAATGCCGAGTAATCCAACTCTCTTATCTGCAAGAACATGATCCTCTGTTGAAGGTCTTGAACCATCAGAGAACGAGTGGAAGGGGTCTTTCTCATAATTACATGGAGTAAGAACTTCGTCCGTCCTTCCCCAGAGCATAGACTGCCACCCCTCGACGACGTACTGCATGCCTAATGCATCAAATGCAACATGCTGCCATTGCAGAACCACCACAGTCTTATCAGTGAAGGAGTTCACGCGGAGTCCGAGGACCGGGATATCAGATGTGAGATAGTCCTTGATTCCGTTCGACTTGTATCCAGACTCCCACGCCAGGTCTTCGAGATCATCTGGGTTACCCACAATCGCTGGTTTGGTATCGGGCTTTGGTATTTTGGAGGCAGCGGGATGAGAAGCAGCGGGGATTCCGTGATCGACGTGTACGAAGGAGATGGCGGGTCTTTCTGCTGTGAATTTGAGTGGAATGTGCCATTCGATTTTTCCGGATGCCTGTAGTGGAGTAAACTCGTTAGTATACACTCGATTTTATGATGTATCGTTTCCTCCCAAGATGAAACACGCTTACGTTCTTTCGCAGTCTTCCACCCAATCTTTGCCATCCTTCTTTCTTGACGAGACCTTCAAGAGATGATCGCAGCTTTTCCGGATCTAGTACTTCGTCGAATACAAGCGAAACAGCCATATTGTTCCCCTGCACAAGGAGGCTGTCCTCAAAGAAGTGCAATGGCACGATCTTATCATCGGAGACCGGCTCTACGGTCTTACTGCCAAAGAAAATATCCATTTTGAAGACTTCAGTTGCAGAAAGAAGGGCCAGACAGCACGGGGAATGCAATCTCTTACACTGGCAAAAGACTAGCCTCTCTGGAAAACCCGATGAACAAAGGCATTCTCCAGAATAGCCCCTTTTGCCTAGGTACTAGCCTCGTGAATGCCATGTGGCCCCGAGACTGCGTTTCATAAGTACGGAATCATTTCTGGTTTGGATAATTAAAGCTAAATAACACCTAGTGTCAGTTGTCTAGAGCGAACCAAGGCTGCATTAAACTGCAATAAGAACTTTAGTGTGAATTTTCACGAGTCAGAAGGATCTAGTTCGGGGTGGCTTCAAATAGCAGTGGCAATTCAGGTCTGTTCACAAGCACTAATTTAGCTGCATCAATTAGTCTTTTAGTGGACACGGCTGGTATTCCCCGTAGCCATTCACCAGTAGAATCCTCCTCGCAAAGGATCTAGTGTGTTCCATCAAACTAAACCTCAACGGCCTTTTCAACCTTATTTGGCTAGCGTTGGTGTCATGGCTGTCAAATGTGGAGTCGTTGGAGTCAGGATTGTGCAAGATCATCTTAACCCCTGGTAAAATCAGACACATCGTTTAATGTCTCGGGATTTGTGCGAGTGGGATGCTTATAGTTAGGACAGGTGCCCATGATTTCTCTGCGCTGAGATGTCTCCTTTTTTTCAAGGTTGTGCCAGAGGTATGCCGACTGCGATAATTCGGGGTCACCATGGATGAGTACACAACACCGGGGATGGCCCCACCAGATGGTCAAACCTCACATTTTTACACGCCGTACAATTCACTGCAAATAGGGACGGTGATCGCATTTGGCGTGACCTATTTCCTAGCGACGGTGTTTGTTGCTCTTCGCTATTTCCAGGCGTTTATATTGGTGAAGAAGTTTGAATTGGACTTGGGTGAGTATTCCCTTCAATATCATATGATCCAATTCTAATTGCAGTGCTTGATAGCCATTATAACCATCTCGTTTGGTGTTTCTGCGACCTATTTTGCGACTTTGGTCCGACGTACGTTCAATCTCATCTGCGAACAGAAGAAATGGCAGATACTAACTAATTTATAGTCATGAAATATGGCTGGGGCAAACACATGTGGGATGTCTCCATCGCACAACTCGTCAAGTTCGATAAAGTACGATTTTTCCATGAGTTTCGAATATAATCATACACTCGAATCTCTAACGTCAAGCAGGCTCTACTCCCAAATACCGTGACATACTTAATATGTCCATCTATAACCAAAATGGCCATTCTCTCTGTGCTCTTCCGCATCAACCCCTCAATTATCTATCGCTACTGTGTTGTGGGTGTGGCAGTTTCAATCTTCGCCTATACTTTGACATTATGCATTATCACCGGTGCTCCTTGCAATCCCCTCAAAATCGGAACAACCAAGTGCTTAGAGAATGTTGCCTTGGCCCAAGCAGTTTTGAATATCGCTTCTGACCTGGCAGTCGTGGCTCTTCCCATGCCAACAATTCACAACCTTCAATTCTCAACCAAACAGAAACTTACTGTTAGCTGTCTGCTAGCTCTGGGTTCAGGGTACGTCTCGTCACCCTTGCGATGAAGCCAAATTTCAATATACTAATCTTCTATCCCATAGTGTCGTCATCTGCTCGATCGCCCGTCTTCCCTACGTCCTAAAACTCGACTCCACAGCCGACACAACCTACACCGAAGCCATCTTAGGCATCTGGTCCCTCGTCGAAATAAATCTCGGCATAATCTGCGCCTGCGCAATGCGCTTCAAAAAGCTCATTACCACCTATTTCCCCAAACTATCAATCTTCTCGTCTCGCTCTCGTTCGCGCAGCACTGGGAAAGCGTATGTGACGGATGCGCATATGTTCAGACCTAAGGATAGCAAGGGTCAGCATTCGTATCAACTGCACAGCTTCCAGGATAGCAGTGCGGAGCCTCATTCGCCTGCTTTCCCGCCGAAGTCTAAGGATATCTCTGTTTATCAGACTTTTGATGTGGATGTTGAGAGGACGGATAGGGATAATGGGAGTACCGATAAAATATTGACTTGATATATTTCCTTTGTATGTATTTTAGTAGTGATGAAAATGGGATTAGGCTGGAGATTTGGAATGATACTACCTGGTTTCTTATAATTATCTACTAGGTAACGCAGTCTGATCAAGTCAATATTTCATCTCAATTTTCAACCTTGGAATCCCTCACTGTTCACTAACAGCACCGTGACCATTCTACAAGGCGGCACATAGCGTATACCCAATCTAGAGTGGAGTATTAATCTATTCAACTTGCAATATACTAGTAATGTACATCATCCCGTTACTCCATAGATAATATCAATCTATCCAAACGTCTCCCCACCGTTCTCCAGATACTCCACTTCCTCCCTAGTGGATTCCCTCCCCATAGCCCCATTCCGATGCGGATACCTCCCAAACTGCTCAATGATAACCAGATGTCTCTTCTCGAAATCCAACGTCTGCGCCAACCAAGCTCTCATTCCATCCTGTCTCTCAGCCAGAACATCAAAGCACTTCTTTTCATATTCACCCAAAGAATCCCTCTCTGATCTCAAAAACTCTTCCACGTCCTGTGCCGTTTCTTCATGAATACCAACGGCCCGCTGATGCACACTCAAGGACTCAGAATGCATAAGTGGGAGATGAAACCAGAATCGGTAGGATAATTTATACCGAATTGGGCTTTGGCTTGGAATCCCAAGATCAAGAGCCTTGAGTGCTATGGCTGAAGCGAGAGGATCAAAGCGCTCGAAGACGAGCCTGGACTCATCGCCTCGGTAGCAGTTTCGAGGGACTTGATCTAGAAGGAGTACGAGACTGAGCCAGTTTAATGGGTCTGATGTGTCAACTGCTGCTAAAATCTGCTCAGGTGTTGCGTCTGAAGAGATTATAGCTTCTAAAGCTGGTTGGAATTGTGCGCTGAGTGAAATATTAGTTACTAGCTTATAAATCGGAATTGACAATGACATGACTTGATTAGACGGAATGGAATGAAAATGAGAGACGTACACGCAGGCTTTATCAAATTCTGCATCTCGGGAAAACCAACGTTGCATTTCGGGTCCGGTGGGTAGAATTAGAGAGTTTTCATCACTAACGTGGTCGAACCAGAAGGTCCGGACCTCGGCCAGCAGAGCTGGAGTAAGGGTCTGTTTGAGTTCTGCTGGAACTGTAGCCATTTGGGGCTGTGTTGTGTAAGATCTTGAGAAGACTGATTTATTTCTCACTTCATGCGAAGTTCTTAGTCGCCTGGTAGCAGGTCCTTGGCCGGAATTGAGGACTATCAGTCTGGACTGCGAGAGCAAGGTGGGTCTCCAGATGGATAGATTGGACCGCGCGAGCTTTGCCGGATTGACCTTTCAAAAACGATTAATTTGATGCTATCTGCTCAATTGAGCCGCGTACTTACCTTTAATGTACGCGCAAGGGCAGACATGGTGATGAGGTTAACAAGCTCAAGCTCGGAGAGTTGCAACGAGGAACACTGAGTCAGCGGGTCCGATCCGGATTTACCCCATAGTAGATCTACCAGTTGATTACTAGAGTGGTATATTAGAACAAGATTGCCAGTGATAATAGTAATCCTTTCGAATACCAAAGCAAGATGAGTAAATATTTGAGACAAAATTCCAGGCATCTGGATGGGCAGCTACAAATTTATTGCATAATTCCAAGTCCACATGCATAAGGCATAGATCCGTCATCAAGTGAAGGAACCTCCAAGGCTGAGTTAACGGCATTTATACCGAACACATTTCGAAAGAGGCTTCTTATGAATCACTTCAGCAGTATCAATGATCCTCTTTATACGCCCGTATATTGTTTCGCGGCTCCGAAGGGCACTAGTCTGAAACCTGTCATCAACAAGCAGACCCATCCAACCAAGCTGCAAGATCCGCCAATCCACCGAGTTGGCATCAGTCTCTTTCAACACATGCGACTCGAAAAATAAATGCTCCTTGCCTACTAATGACAGACGGGCTTTCCAGAACGAATCTGGGAGATTCAACTCAAACACCAATAACATGTTCTTTGTACTTTCCACGTCGAGAGAAGTGCATTCGAGCGGGAAAACGAACTGCATGATCATCAAGAGAATTTCAAGTGGGATTCTGTCGAAGTAACGGCTTTTGCGGTTTCCTGATATCTCTCGAGCGAATTGGATTTCTCGTTGCACTTCGGGTATTATCCATGGGTTGAGGAACAATGTCCTCCTTTCATCCATGCTCCAGTCTCTGTACTCGTAACAGTATGGATGTTTTAGTAAATCGTAGTAGCTCAAACGCCAGAGAGAATGTTCATTTTTCCAATAACCTCTTGCGGCTTGCACGATTTTTGTGTATATGGATGGTTTGGAAAGCGATTCTTTCCCTATGAGATGACGGAGTATTTCCCAGCAGTGATAGTGAAAAATGTGTCCAACAGGGTTGCCATTGTTGTCATTTCGCTGTCTGCTAAGCTCTGCAGGAAAGAATTGGATGAACTGGTTGTCGTCAAGCTGTCCTTCTGGTATTACAGCAGTACTTCCACAGATCCGTGCAGTGCTAACATCTCTTGGCAGATAATGTAAAGGGGCTTGTCTTGCACCTGATTGATCTCTTGGCTGCTTAGACATTGCTTGGGGTCCAATTCCTGTGAGATAATATTTGGGAGAGGAAGGGGATTTGATAACTATAATATGGTTATTATGCCGAGTACCAAGTGCCAATATAAGACAAAACATGAGGCATATGACCTACCTGCTCGGAAGTAGCAGGATGATAATTCAGGATTCATGATGAATTCTTTATTCTCTATTTCTGTTGCAGACGCCATAATATGCTTGGATCTGCCTTTGGAGCCTGGGAATTTCCATTGATCCTGCTTCAGCAGGACCTTTAAGCCGGCTCTTTCAAGATCGCTATTGTCGAGAATAACGATACCGCAAAGGAGACATGCTGGTGAATATCTTACACCAAATGTTGTAGGTGGCGAACTCCGAGTCATTTTTACTGAGTGTACCAATAGACTGGAATAGGTAGATTCCTCTTTTGCTGAACTGTAGCGCGTGTCAGGGAGAGAGTCACGTCTGAAATTTCAAGTTGTTTTGGGAGAGTACCTATAGGAGTCAAATGATGCAGTGATGAGCGGCACTCCAAATCGGTGCAAATCAACATTGAATACCATCTACCTCCAAGTCTACTCCAGTCCACGGGTGCAACTAGTGATATGAATCTTGAAACCAACCGTGGATGGGATTCAAATGTTTCAATCTTACTACCTACTCTTATATACGGAAATAAATCATGATATACTATATTACTCCGGTAGAGCCGCACCAGGCAGCATTGTCTAGGCACCAGTCTAGGCAGCACACTCAAGCTCTTCCTACTAAGAAAAGAAATTATAAAAGAAGGTACAAGTCATGTCAAGGATTACCATTTATTAATTGATATTCAAGCTGCCAACAGCAGGCGCTAACCAGTGGATATACCTGCGCCGTAGACATGCTCATGCGAAAACACTTTAAGGGAATCACAAACCCTGACATCCAACAACCCAACCGAGTAATAAAAGAACTATTTGTAAAAAGACAATCCGAGACAACCGTAGCTTCTGTGAAAAAAAGAAAACACATCCCGAATAGGTTCGGAATCAGGCTCAGGCTCACGATCACAAATGGGGTGTATAATGCATATGGGGTGACAATGTGTACAGAGAAGAAAACAAGGGAAAAGAGGATCCCAATGGGTGTTAACCCAGGATCAAGAATGAGAATGAATGGAAAGAAGAAGAAAGAGTCATTAGATGCCAATAGGAAAGATGAGGAGAGGGTTGGATCAGGTGAGTATTGCCAAAAAAGATCAAGCAGTAGCTCTTTTCCAGAACTTCCAGCCTTCACGCTTCTCGTGGAATCCAACTCCAACGAGTTGCTCAATACCAACGTGACCTTCTGCCTCTTCGAACTTCTGTTGATCGATCTCCTCGCCGCCCTCTTCATCAGAGCCGTTGCGCAGCACTGCTGGGTAGAGAACACCGATTCCATCGCCGCCCAGTGTAGTCTCATATTTGTTGAAACCCTCGCTGGCGAGCTTGTCCTTCAATTCCTGAATGACCTCAGGCTTGGCATCGGGTCGCAGAAGAGTCATGGCGCAGCCACCACCACCCGCACCGGTCAATTTGGTCCAGCCAACGTCGGCATAATCAACAAGTTCCCGGATCCGCTCTAGGCGAGGATGCGAGACACCTAAAGATACAAGCAGACCGTGGTTCAAGCGGATCAAAGTTCCAAAGTGTGACATGGTCTCGTCAGAGGTGCCATCGAAGTCCGGTGTCTCGATCAATTGGCGTGCAGAGCAGGTGACCTGGTCGATAGAGTCGAGGATAGACTCTGTCACGACGGGGTGAGCCTTCTTCAGGCTCAGAACCTTGGCTACCTCGGTGGCAGTAGAACGAGTCTGTTGGGTATCGACAATGAGGAGAGGCAATTCGGGGAAGGTAGGAAGGGAAATGACAGTCGGAGGTTTCTCGTAATCAGTTCGTTTGAAGAATACGGCCTTGCCGCCTGCGGAGACCGTGTTATCCACCCCACTGGGGTTTCCATGAATGCAAAGTTCGCCAACAAATGCCCAGCGGTTAATACGTTCGATCTGAGTCTCGGCCTCATCAGGGGGTTGATCGGGGTGAGGACCGGCAAGGGTTCGGATCTGGAGGAGAAGAGCAGAGCTCAGGCAGACACAGACACTGGCACTGCTGCCCAGCCCAGCACCGGTGGGGATTGTGGAGCGGAGGGTGTAGATAGCACCTGGGCTTTGTGGGGAGCCCAGAGAACAGAAGAGGTAGAGGAATGCGGAGGCAGAGCGAACGTGAGGTTTCCGTTGTTCCTCGGGGATATCAATGGAGACGTCCTTCAGGTGAGGCTCCAATGCTTCCACAAGTTCATCGTCCAAGGATGTGACCAGGCTGTAGTAGAACTTCTTCTTATCGGCGCGGTGGAAAACGTCCCAAGGAAGCGCATCAATATCCCATGTGTGCTTCAAGCCCAAGTCTCGGAAGTTCAAGGTAATTGTACGTTGTGATTTGGAGAGGGTGGTAACGAGTAGGTAGGAACGGAGGGAGATAGCAGCCGCCATGGCCGCTTTGCCGTGCACAACAGCGTGCTCGCCGTAGACGATGACTTTTCCTGGCGCAGAGACCATGAAGGTCGGGGCCATTGGGGATGAAGCCTTGCGAGACATAGCTGGGCGTCGTAATCTGGATCCGTTTGCTGTGCTGGAGGTGGTGGAGCCACTATCGGAGAGTTGGGAGTCGGAGTCCGCGCCGTTGCCGTTACTGTGACCGTTCATGTATGGGTGAAGATGACCGTCCTGAATTTCGTCTTGTAGGAAACGGGCGACTGGGCGACGCTGGCTACTTGAAGCCCCGACACTGCCGTTCAATGGCGGCACTGTGGCTGTTGACATGGTTGATATTAAAATTCAGGGGCGGAAGGAACGAAAGAATCGGTGAGAATTGGGCAGCAAGGGGGTGGGATGAAAAGTATGTAGGTTCAATGGAGTACTATAAGATGAATGGCATGGTCCTAACTGGACACATAAACCTGGAGAAGCAACCGGAGTCAACAATGGAGAGGGGAAAGGTGTAGGGGGATTTTCAGTGCTCCAAGATACAGAGTATACCACGGCACGCGTATGAACCAATCATAGCGGGGGGATTTGTGATTGGTCATGATCCCCGACTTTATGGGGTTGATCCGTGATTTTTCGAAATTGGCATTCCTTATTCGTTCGATTTAATCTATTTGGGGGTTTTTCATTGGTTTCTGGGTTCTGTGCTTATTCGCTTATAGTCACGAGACTTCGACGCAGTTTATGCAAGTTCTATGTGCAGTAAAGGGATCCATGCATCTCCCTGTATCAGGTATAAAGAGACTCTGCTCTTTGACTCTGTACTCGGTCCTACGACGGAGACCTGATCCTGGCTTTGACCTGTCGGCTAGAATTGCTGGATCAAGTTCTTTATCACTCTTCAGCCAGTTCAGCTGCCACTGACATTTCTTGCTTATTATAGTTTACTCAGCCCCGCCGATCTTCCCGTGGCGGCTTTGATATGCAGCTAGTGACGCGGCAGATTCGGAGAGGCCGGATGGGACAATGAGGTCTTTGTTCAGTTGTCGAATGTTCTTCAGCTTGAAGTTTCTGAGGTCGTAAATTCTATACTAGTCCAACCTTGCATGCTGAGTGTACAGACTGCACGATGACGGGATCAGATCAGCGACGCGGGCTCAATTAGTAATATCGTATTGCCTTACACCAATAGCACTTGAGAATCAAGGTTGTACTACATGAGTCCATATTGAGAGGTAGACTACGGAGTAGCCGGGAATTGGTCCTACTCAATTCCCGAGCTTGTAGATCATATCATCGCATGTGCAGTTTTGAGCCACGACTCTAGTTAATTTAACATTGAGAACAATTGAATGTACATGTATACAACTTGAACATCGTTGATTCGTTATAAATTCATCGTCACAGTCATACTGTTGCTGTGGACCAGCAGGCAGGGAGGAAGACCTTGCCATAGGACCTCCAAGTCACTCAAATACGACACACAGTCTTCTTCGCTGAGGGAGGTGCCTTCTACCGGCGAGGGCAGCGTCGTGAAGATAACAGCTGTGTCGCTGCTATGCTGGACCATCAACTCGTTGAGAATAAGATGCTGGGCTCGGCTGGGAAGATCATTAAATGACAGCGGGACCGAAGCGGGACCTGGGAACCCGGATGCTGTTTGGCTGCTCTGCGCACCGGTGGAAGTGGGCGAGACGGCCGATGTGCGACGGGCATAGATGGATTCAAGCTTCTGTGCGAAGCGAGGGGGCGATGCATTCGATGCGAACATAATTGACGGACCCGCTCCTTCTTCTCCCGTGTTCACCTTGGCTTCAGGGATTGGAGAAGAGCTGAATCGGTTGCTGGAGGTGGAGCGGTTAATACCAGGGCGAGTGGGATGAGCAAAGGATGTATTTTTCGGAGATGCGTTTTCATCGGTGACGATTGAAGGAATCCCTGGGCGGGACGTGGGTTCATTCTCGAAAGAAGAAATCGACTGTAAGTGTGGTCGTGGCGATTGAGTCAAACTACTTTGATCGCTCTTGGATCGAAGGAGCGGTTGAGACGATGGATGTCGGGTTTGAGTCATGTCCTCCTGTTCAAGTTCGTCATCACCTTCATTGCCCATCTCTGGATCACTGAGGTAAGGGTCGAAGTCACTGTCATCACTACTCTCGCTACTAGAGTTATCCCCATCGTAGTCAACGAAAGCATCCAACAAGCGATGAGTTTGCATACCCAAGTTGACTCCTCCCATCGCTCTAAAACTGGAAACAGATCGTCTTCTTCTGTTGGATTGAATGAGTTTCCTGAGCCCAGTCACCCGTTGATGCAGTGGTCGGCTTCCACTATCTTGACTACCGGAAACTTGCCGGTTAGTCGCTCGGCCTGCTCGCAAATCATCAATGGTTGCGTCTGATTCCTCGGAGTTCTTGCGAGCTTTCGAGACGCCCTGCCACCAATCCTCGTCTCGCAAAACGGAGTCAACGATCTCTTGAGCATCCGATACGTCTGGAGAGGCGTCACCGTTAACGATAATGCGGTACGCTTTCAAGTCCCCACATGCAAGCCAAAACACAAGAACTTCAGCTTCTATCCGTAGTTTGTCCAGAAGTGCTTCAACTCGACCCCTCTCATCTTCCACGTCTGTTTCATATTCTACAAATACAGCCACCCGCAATTTGTATGTCTTCTTCCATGAAGGGACGGTGTTAAGGATGCAGCCCAACTGGAGAATCAGGGTATAAGTATCGAAGTTGGTAGTCAGAACATTTTGCTTGCTCTCCGTATCAGCTCCCAGCTCGGCTGACATCTGGATCGGCCAGAGATCAATGTATTTCTTTGTGTGACGGCCATTGGGATCTGGCAATTCAAGTTCCTCGAAGCCCTTAGCCACAGCAACATTGATGCGAAGCTTGAAGAGAAGATCTTCGAGGACAGTCACATAACTTTGAAGGCCCATGGGCTTGATCGGAACGTTGGCCTCCTCCGATGATTGTTGCTTGGAGCCAAACACAGATGAGCGACGTCGCCATTTAGGGTTGCTGTTCACGGACAAAGTCTCCACCAATGCTTGGTCCTGTCGGAATTGATCAATGACAACAATATTCGGCCGCATGCCTCCCAATCCTGAATTGAGCACGATGTTTCGCATGCCCCACTCCGCAGCAGGTGCAACCGAAATATTCACAAAGGCCTTGATCTTAGAGTATTCGACCAGCTTAGTCCATGTGGTTTGCTGTCGGCGGGCCTCAGGAACGGCTGAGGAGAAATCGTCGGTCACAATAACATGACCGAGAACAAACAGCGCGCCCTTTTTCAATGAGTTGCAGAATGAAACAATATTGTGTTGCTTATCAAGGTCGCTCACAAACAACAGAATCTGAGGCCGCCAGAACTTCACATGCTCCTGACGCAGGCGTAGCAAGTATTTGCGTACTTGATGGTAGATCAGACTTTGGCTGACATCGCCCCACGGTTTAGGTGGCGAAGTATAATGAATCAAAAGGAAGAGCATGACCAGAATGCCAACACATCCGGTTGCATAGAGACCGTCCACAAAGTACATGCTAACTCCGCTGACCAAAGTACCCGTAGCGGCTGTTTGCCAGTTGAAGTAATGAAATGATGGTCGAAAGTTTGGAGCGGATCCAATCTTCAACAGAAAGCAGGCCAAATTTGTCACGAGGAATGTCATCAAAAAGGCCATAGTCACAAAAGATGCAATACGATTGATATCAAACAGCATCGTAACCTGTGCAAAGATAAAAGTCACAATGATGGCGTAGACCGGCTCGTCATTCTTCTTCGTGCCTTGACCAAACATGCCAAGTCCGGGAAGCAAGCTATCTCGAGCAATAGCCTGCAGAAGCTTTGCCGATCCAATGACACCCATCAGAGCAGAGAAAAAACTGGTCGCAAACTCGCCGAGCAGAATAATAGTATCGGAATAGTTCACCTGCGTCACGTTAGCTTGGTATTAGTGAAAAAGTAAAGGCCATGCAGAAGCTCACGATTTGAATCACGTTCAAGTTGTTATAGAACGACTCTCTCGTAATCGAGGCTGCCATGGCAAGCACTACTAATGCATATGTTACAAATGTCAGAGCCAAGCCGGACAGTGTTCCTTTAGGGATAGCCTTGCTGGGATTCTTCAGATCTCCAGACATGCTTGCACCACTAGAAGCTCATCAGCAGTTGTACAATACACTCCATTTGGATTTTGACTTACGCAAAGATACCTCCTGTAGCTGGAAACAGGATGCCAAAAAGATCCTGGAAAGTTTCCCTCCCTTTCAATTGACTTCCTGCTGCACCCTTTGTCAAGTGCGGCTTCAGGTTCTCTGTCAAGGTCTTTAAGCTCAATCCTGTGAACTCGACCCCTTCTCTAAAGAATGGCTTCATGAAAATCGCAGATACTGGGATACTGAAAGTGGCCACGAGCAAAAGAACCAGCAGTCCATTGCTTGCTCTGGCAAATATCGAGCTGCCCGCCAAGCAGATAGCTGTGCAGAGAACCAGAATGATTGTTCCCCACAGGTAAGACCACCAAAATCCTTCCTCGAGGAAATTAGCCCAGCTACCAGAGGCGGTACCAAAATTTTGTACGAAGCAGTCGATCAATCCTACTGCGTTCATTCCGGTATTGAAGACGAGGCCAAGGTAGAACACGATACCGATGGACCCACCGAATTCGGGACCCAGAGACCGGGAGATCAGATAATATGCGCCTCCACCTCTAACAGTACCGTTTGTTGCGATTGCAGACAGCGACATGGTGGTCACCAAATTGATCGTGTATGATATGACCAGAAGAGCTTATCTCGATCAGCTATAGTCACACAGGCCATAATACTTGAGGGAGTCCTCACCTAATATTCCCAGTAATCCTGCTTGACCCAAAATGAATCCAAAGCGCAAGAACATCAAAATGCTAAGTACATTGAGAGTCGTCGGTACGAATACACCGGAGAAAGTACCAAGTTTCTTCGATTCCTCCATTGAACGAGATCGATGTCCAGCCTTATCCTTCTTATCGGCACTGGCATCACGGAAATGACCTGACGAGGGTATATGTGAAGCCTCTCCTGCAGTTATTTCTTCATTTTGATTGTCTTTCCTTCCTTCCCACCATCTGCCCAGTCGGCTAAAAGGATTATTGTGCGACGAACGGCGACGCCCAGAGGATCCCGCAGCAGTTGGCTCTTGGCTGGGCGAGACTAGAGACCAGAATCGAGTCCGGCCACCAGATGAATCCCCATGCTCATTTGGATCCAATCGTGCAGCATCTTCCTCGGCGGTTCGAGTCGAGAAATTAGGGCGTCGGCGAGACATTGCGGGTTTGTATTCGCCGGGTTCGGCTGTCAAGCGCAACGATGTAACCACACTGAGAGGATCATGGGGACGAGTACACTTTCTTTGTATGATAATCAATTGGGAAAAAAAAACAGAGAACAAAGAGAAGAGAGAAATAGTCGCAAGATGGAGTAAAGTGACTTGTATGGACAAAAAGATAACCACCTGCGTCACCGCGCGTCCAATAGATGACAGATGACGTGAAGAAAAGGGACAAACAGTGCAAAGCTCACCCGCAACCCGCACTTGGAGACGATCAACCTCTCTTCGCCTCATCATCTTGCATCTTAACAGATCTGTTCTCCTGAATAGAGGAATTATTACAGGGTCCTAGAATTCTTGGTCTCTATTATTAATTCCTTATTCTTTTTTTTCTCCCTCATGCCCATCACCCCACACCTGTCATTGCTGGACCCTGATCAGGAGGTGGAACACTATCAACATGGCAGATAACGGGGAGAGTTCTTCTCTCAACCCATCACGGGCTGTACCAATTCGATCTCCCTCCCTTCGATCAGCATCGCCTGCTCCAGATGGAAGCATTCGACAGGCCTCGATTGCCCGTCTGGCATCGCCAGTCCCCTCTCCGTCCTTGGGAACATCGTTCTCATCCCGACCAGGTGTCCCCACTAGCCGACCAATCACGACCACAACGTCCAACTTTACATCTGAAAACAACTTCCGTGCTGTGAATGATCTGTCGTCGCTGCCAGGACCAGGGCATTCTATGATTGCATCTCAACTGCAGGAAAGTCTTGGTCGCTCGCCCCCGAGATTTGGGACTCCCTCTCGAGTAGCCGGTTCGCCTATGGGGCCCTCGTTCATAGATAACCGGCCCGTCGCTTCGCAATATGGTTCTTTTGACAACAAGAATGGCGGTGACTCTCCTGCACCATTTGAGGACCCGGAGGTAGTGAAACGACACCTTGTCCTTCCACAACATATCTCCGAACATCGTGATACTGGTTCGGAGCTTGGAACTAGCCTGGGCGGCGACGATCATTTCTCCAGTTTACAGTTGCAAGGAGGTGATATTACTCGAGAGGTTTACCGATGGGCAGAAGATGCAGATTCCGAAAATCGATTCGCGCGCAGCAAGAGTTTCAGCGTCAGTCGGCCAGCTCCGTCAGCAGAGACCGAGGATATTCACACAATACTCGTACCAGGAGGATTCCGACGTGACTATTTGCGTCGGACAGCAGGCAGTCCCCACCGTGGAAGTGTGAACGGATCAAACTCTGGGACTGCACCAGCCCAGCCTCAACTCCCTACCTCGAGCTTCTTGGAATTCCTTACACTGTATGGCCACTTCGCAGGTGAAGAGCTGGAGGAAGATGACGAAGTCCTCGGACCGGATGAGTACTTCTCATCTGATACATGGGACGAACCGGATGAAAGCCGAGAATCTGGAGAAGATGCAGCCCTGCTCCAAGGCGACACCACTGGCCGCAAGAAACGAAAGCACAAGCAGCGTGCACCTCCAGGGACAACAACTGTCACTGGTGCTGTCATGTTGTTGCTCAAGTCTTTCGTTGGTACTGGAATTCTTTTCTTGCCTCGAGCGTTCTTGAATGGTGGCTTGCTATTCAGTAGTTTGGTGCTTCTAGGTGTCTCTCTATTGAGTTACTATGCCTTCATCCTGTTGGTCAACACTCGTATGAAGATTAATGGGTCTTTTGGTGACATTGGAGGTGTTCTTTTTGGCAAGCACATGAGACGCATCATTCTTGGCTCAATTGTTCTCAGTCAATTGGGATTCGTATCCGCATACATTGTTTTCGTTGCGCAGAACTTGCAGGCGTTCGTGCAGGCCGTGAGCAACTGCAAGTCCTTCATTGATCTTAAGTACTTCATGCTCCTGCAAGTTATCATTTTCTTGCCTCTCTCGTTGATCCGAGATATCAGCAAGCTGGGTTTCACTGCCTTAATTGCGGACGCCTTCATCCTCTTGGGTCTTCTATACATTTACTACTACGACGCCAGCACCTTGATCGGCAACGGGGGCATCTCGGACGTAATCTCGTTCAACCCTTCAACTTGGTCCATGTTCATCGGTACAGCTATCTTCACTTTTGAGGGTATCGGTCTTATCATTCCTATTCAGGAGTCGATGAAGCAGCCTCAACGCTTCCCAGGTGTTCTAGCTGGTGTCATGGTCCTGGTCACCTTGGTCTTCCTTTCTGCTGGTGCGCTCAGCTATGCCGCTTACGGATCAGCTACCAAGACTGTCATTCTTCTCAACTTGCCTCAGGATGATAAGTTCGTCAACGTGGTCCAGCTCCTCTACTCTCTTGCCATTTTGCTCAGCACACCTCTGCAACTCTTCCCTGCGATTCGTATTATGGAGAATGAGCTCTTCACCCGCAGCGGCAAATATAACCCATACATCAAGTGGCAGAAGAATGCGTTCCGCTTCTTCTTGGTTGTCTTGTGTGCCATCGTTGCTTGGGCTGGAGCTGATGATCTTGATAAATTCGTTTCGCTGGTTGGAAGTTTTGCTTGTGTCCCATTGATCTATGTCTACCCGGTATGTTCTGCTCCTCCTTGAGTAAAAATCCTTGAAACGCACTAACATTTTTCATATAGCCCCTTCTTCACCTCCGCGCCTGTGCCCACTCTCGGCGCCAGGCTATTGCTGATATCGCACTCGCTATCTTCGGCGTCATTGGCTGCGCCTATACCACGACCACGACAATTCAAAATTGGATTGGTGGTGGTGAAGCCCCAAGCCCGGGCTACTGTGATTCCAAGTAATCATTTTCGTTATGTTGTTGGACATCTTCGTGGAAATTTCCTTTGCAGTTTCAACACTAGATTGTGGCATGGCGTAAGATATCCTTCTCGCATGGTGTTGAGAGCAGCTATGATTTTCTGGTGTTAGGCTTTCTCCTTGACCAAAATTGGATTGTTGGCGCTGTCTTTGTGAATTGTCGTGTATGGAATGGACTCTTTGTACACATACATATCATCTTCGTATAAATGCTCGCTTCGATAAGACCCTTGAGAGTAAACATAGAGTGAACCTTTTAGAAATATATATCTACAAAAATTAACATGGGCACAAAGTTTAGATGAAATGAATCAATTGAATAACTATGTACAGTGACCAGACAAGCAGACAAGCCCTTTAAAGGGAATCTGCTCACCGGCCAGAAGACAGCCATTACATCCCTCGAGGCCATCCTCATCACAACAACCGCGCTCTAACAACCTCCGATCATTCTCTTCCCTCGACCGATTCTAAGAATACAAATACATAGGAAGAGATGCAATGCAGCGAATCGAAGAAAGAAGCCGGAAAAGGAACATAAAGTACAGCTCGATGCTTTTATGCGGATCCACCCTCAGCAGCAACCTTGCCCTCCTTAGCCTTCTCAGCGAGCTGAGCTTCCCGGCCGCCCCAGCTAAACAGACAAATATTAGCACAATCCATATAGATAATAGTATAAGCTCGATGCTTCACGACATAGCCGTAGCTACATCCTTGAGCATCACGTCAGGGCTCGGGGTCAACGTACTTCCAGTAGGCGAGATACCGGTATCCCTGGACAGACTGAGCACCGAAGTTGGTCATGTGGCAAGCGAAGAGCAGGTAGTTCTTAGGGGTGATAGCGAGGGAGTAGCGCATGAAGGTAGCGGCATAGACAAGCAGACAACCGGTCATAGTACCAGAGATACTGTGCGGAGAAGTACCGCGTTAGTTACATCCTTGAGATTAAAGGCAGGGAAAGCAGGCCACGGAGAGATGAAAGGAGAACCGCGGTAGATAAACATACATTTCAGGGTCCTTCTGTGTGTCCATCACAGCGGCAAAGGGAATACCGAAGTTGGAGACAGGGCCCCAGAAGTCTGTCGTAAATCATGATTAGCAATGTACCTGGATAGCTTCAAAAGCTCATCATCCGCAAGTTTCCAGCATTTCTCCCCAGATAAATCGCATGGTATAATGCAAACTCAAGAGAAAGGAAGAGTTTGGTATGTTTTCACTCCTTTTTCCTTTCATCAAACGTGATATCATAGCAAGCCGATCTCGCTCCGGGAAGCAAGCGGGAAACTCGGGGATGGGAATTGAATTCTGAAAACGTACGGGTAGAGCAGACATAGTCCGCCACCTTGTTGGAGCGGATCTTGGCGTTGATTGCCTTGATAGCAGCGGCCATTTTGACGGATGCTTGGGGACAATCGAGGGTAAGGGCTCGGTGAGGGTGAGGTTGGGGTCAGCGGGTGCGGAATTGACTCGACTCAACCGGCGTCGGCCGCGAGTCACGTGTGGACTCATGTAATGAATGTGATACCTGCAAGTAGGTAACCTGCAACGCGGTGCTTTTGCCTCTTGCTGTTTTCTTTTTCTAACGAAGAGCAAGTAAGAAGCTACCAGTAGCCTTTCCACATTTATTTCAAAGTTAGTGAGATTGACTGTGCATCTGCAGAGTTGGAGCCAATCATCTTCGTAGTTTTTCATAGATCATGCAATATGCTTCGAAAGGATTCTAACGTTAAGCTAAGGCGTCCACTATCCATCATTCTGTCAAATCAAATATGTATTGCATTTTTGCGATAAGGGGTCATAGGAACTAGCTAGCATTATTGGGTACTGAATGCAAATCTCAAAAGGACTTCTCGGCTTTTGGGGGATTCAAATCCTCGACACGACCTCCATTCCGCATGCGCCGCAACGCCTGGCCCGTAGATTGTGGGCTAATCTAGCCATTATGCGTGCTGTTCTTCCAAGAAAACGAGAGCCTCAGTTCACTTCTAACCTGGAACTATTCATGTACCCTCTTTTCAAGTAAAAACAGACCGCCATTGTGAAGCGTGGAATCTCCATCCAATGTACATGTTTTCGATCATCTTCCACCGTAACCGGGAGGAGGGTATCCTCGTCCCTGGCCAGGAGGCTGGAAGCCAGGAGGAGGTTGGAAAGAACCAGCTAAAGGAAGAAAATGTTAGTCTGGGTATCTAGAATGGGTATCTGATAGTGGAGCACTCACGAGGGCCACCCTGGGGAGCAAAGCCAGGAGGAGGACCACCGAAGCCAGCTGGAAAAAATGATATGTCAGTATATGTATGTATATTCGAGGGTCAATTGTTAACTTACGAGGTCCACCTGGAGCTCCTCCACGACCACCAGCAAAGCCGGGAGGAGCACCGGGGAATCCACCTGGAGGTCCAGGAGGGAAACCACCAAATCCACTTGGCGGAGCAGGGCCACCAACACCGGGAACTGGACCACCGAGTCCAACGGGCAGGCCACGACCAGCGGGCTTGCTGACGCCGGGGCCGGCAGCGAGAGCGGCGGCGGCACCAATGGTGGGGCCGGTAGCACCGAGACGTGCAGAGGGGTCGGCAGGAGGAGGACCGTCGACAGAGCAAGAAACAACCTGAGCACCACGGACGATAGTCAGACCGAGGGTTCGCTTCTCCTCCGCTTCGACCTGCGGGGTGCCTGTAGAACCGGGGGCGGCCTTGGATTTCCGCTTAATGCGGCGGAATTCTTCTGTGTCGGCGAGAACAAGGTTCATGTGCTATAGAAAAATTCCTGGTCAGTATATTCCAGTCACATAAAAAGCTCTGAGGCGACGAACCTTATCAAAGGCCAGCATTTGACCGGTCATCTGGCGACCATCGTTAAGTGTGACTCTCATGCGGTAGTTGATCTGAAATATTGGGTTAGACAATTCAATTGAAGAGATATCACAGCTGAGTGATTTAACTCACGAGGTTCGCCTAGATAAGAGAAGTTAGCCTCGAGCATTAGACGCATAAAGTGGATTTGCAGAGTAACTGGGGACATACCATCTTGCCCTGCTTGTTGGCGGCCATAGTTGGCTAAAGACGCGCACGAATGCGACTTGAGAGATCCAAAAAGAGGTAAACAAGAGATACTGCAAATGCGCACTCTCTTAATAGTTCAGATCTAGCAAGACGCGGAGATCCGTTGTAAAGCTTAAGCTCTGAGCGCTGCACAAGGTGAACGGGCTCAGTTTCTGGATGAGATGCTGACTCAGCTTGAATATTTCCACCGCCCGGCAGAATGAGTGCTATGATTAGATCAGCAGATGGAGCACATATCACATGACCTTGAATTTAAGATTTGCATCACATGACCTGAGGGCTCGCTTCCGATTTCCCGTGACTTGAATCCCGTGACTACCGAGCCCACACAAACCGCTTTTGGGCTTTTCGCAGATTTCTTCAATCTCGTCGACAACCATATCCACGCCCACATCAGCCACCATGGTATGTCTACACCACAGCCACCTATACCAAAGCCATCGAACAGCACACATTCTAACAACAGAACAATGCAGTCGGACGCCAAGGACAAGACCGCCAACCCCATGCGCGAGATGCGCATCCAGAAGCTCGTTCTGAACATCTCCGTCGGCGAGTCTGGTGACAGACTGACCCGTGCCGCTAAGGTTCTGGAGCAGCTGAGCGGTCAGACCCCCGTCTACTCCAAGGCCCGTTACACCGTCCGTACCTTCGGTATCCGTCGTAACGAGAAGATCTCCGTCCACGTCACCGTCCGTGGCCCCAAGGCTGAGGAGATTCTCGAGCGTGGCCTCAAGGTCAAGGAGTACGAGCTCCGCAAGCGCAACTTCTCTGAGACCGGTAACTTCGGTTTCGGTATCTCCGAGCACATCGATCTGGGTATCAAGTACGACCCCGGTATTGGTATCTACGGAATGGACTTCTACGTTTGCATGTGAGTGGTTCTCCCAATCGACACGAGACCACTTTGGGAAAAGAAAAACAAAGTGGTTGTGGTGGAAAATGGAACAAAGTCAATTGACATGATATCTAGGACCCGCCCTGGTGAGCGTGTTGCCAAGCGTCGCCGCTGCAAGTCCACCATCGGTGTTAACCACAAGAGTAAGCAATACCTCTTTTGAGAGATGGAGTGTGGGATGTACTGACATGAATACAGTTAACTCCGTTGAGACCATGAAGTGGTTCAAGAACCGCTTCGACGGTATCATCCGGTAAATGCCTCTAATTGGAACTTATTGAGGATATCCGGGGTGTGAATGAAATCTTGTGTTTTACGATGCATCGATGGGAGCCCAAAAATTTCTTCCGCCCGAAAGGAAAACAAAAAACTCGGCCCAGGACAGACCCGTCGAGAACCCGGCCGGGCTCTTGATCTCTGCGTCGGATATGGTGTTCTGAAACCCCTTTTCTTTATTTTTTCTACCACGGCAACCAGGATAGGCGTGTTAGAGACATGAATTCAAACACATTTGCACAATCCGCATTTTCACTTTTCACAATGAAGGCTGCACACATGGTGTTGTTTCTACCGCATAACCATTGTTGAAAAGACTATCTGATACTGGACTTTGGTTCCAGTGTTGGTGTTATGACTCGCTTGATTTGATCTTGGATCTTTTCAAAGAGTCGGGTGTCTCCTTCGTGGAGAGTATCCCTCTGGCCTCTCTTGTCCGTTGCTGTCTACACCTGGTGTCGCTTTGCGTAGCAGTAGATGTTGTAGTACGTAGTTCGTAGCCCTACGACCAGATGTATACCTGTGGATCCCAGCAAAAGATCTAGACCCTTCGCGACAGCTGCCCAGACCCTTATCAATCGATCCCTATGGTGAGTCGCAGGATATCATACGACATCCTTGCGTGCCTCTGCACCTTTGTGCAAGGTTCAGACAACTCCATCTCGAATTGTGACGGATCGTACTGTCCAAATGCCATTACAACTTCAATGTTGAGCATTGAACTCGAGTCAATCATGTTGCTCTATACATGCGCATGTACATTTGACTGCCAGTTGCCAGGTGACGTTGAGACTAACTTGAAGTACAGGCCTATGGCCTCAAGAACAATCTCTGTTGATACGATACGCCTACATATACAAAACTACTATGAAAGCATGTCTCTCTCTTCAAACTTTTTATAAAATGCATTCCACAATGATGCTATCTCAGTACCACCTGAAATCATAGCTTGAACGATGACCGGGAGTCACTTGAAGTTTTGCAGCAAAATCAAGAAAAGTACTTGAAAACTGCCAGTGGAATTCAAAGGCACGAATTTCATGAAACATTGGCACTGAGTAAATGATATCCATTGCAAATTACCTTGCCTCAGCTTGGATGCGATCATCCACTAACAGATATTCGATCTTGCTCCGTCACTATTGAGACTCGCGGATAACCAATGAAACCAGAAACACTTTGAAAATATAAAAAAAGCATCAAAAATAATCATGAACCCATAAACTGAAATGAATCTTCTGAGATCCTACTTTCGTGTATAACCATCCCAAAGCTTCCCAAACCAACCCGTGGGACCCTGCTGTTCATTCCAACTAGCACGTCTTCCTGCCATGGTGGCATCATCGGACTGGCGTTTCTGGGAGTGCAGGTTTGAGAAGAGGCCGCTGCTTCCAGATGAGGCACTAGAGCGGCGGCGCTCGTTGACGGTTGGGACGGTGGGAGATCCAGCTTGGTTGGTAGTAGTGGCATTGGCATTGCCAGTTGAGGCAGTGGAGGCATCGGAGCCCTGTTTTTCAATTTGTTAGCTTATGGTTTCATATCTAGAGATTCAATTTGAGATGGATGAAATGATTCAAGTTGAAATTTGGGGGAGGTAAATAGAAGTATGCCGGCGGGTAGTTGATATATATGTTGACATCATAGCGGAAAGAGCAATGCCCACAAGGGCAGACTCGGAACATGAACTGAGGGTTATGTGAATGTATATGCAGAGGTGTATGTTGCTGTCGCAAAAAC
Source organism: Penicillium herquei (assembly GCA_039634405.1). Lineage (NCBI taxonomy): Eukaryota > Fungi > Ascomycota > Eurotiomycetes > Eurotiales > Aspergillaceae > Penicillium > Penicillium herquei. Next base: position 1,400,774 of record CP098390.1, read on the forward strand.
AATATCCAAATCAAAGAACAGTAAATATAGACATACCTTTCGGGCATTCAAGTTAGCCATCATCTCAGGTGTAAGAGCCCATGGAGCCCGAGAACTGGGACCCTTAGCACCACCTTGCGTCCACACATTATGGTGCTCATGGCGATCCCCAGCAGTACCATGCCAGTGGCGACGCTCGTTGTCAGACATGTCGTTTGAGATTTCGAAGAGAGCACAGTCCGTGTTGAGGTAGTAAGTATGTTCCAACGGGAACGGATGTGACCTTGTATGGGAAGTACGGGTCAGTTCAAGCTTGAATTCAAGTTCTGATTTCAGTCAAGAGAATAGAATAGAGTCAAGTGTGTGAGGACTGGATGAGATAATGGGCGGAGGTCTCGGTTTCAGTCACGAGACAGAAAGGGAGTGAGCGGAGTCAAAGACGTCATGCAGTATGGGTATGTGAGGGATCCATGGAATTAGATGACATGGGGGATCGAGGCCGATCGGGGTTATCTTTCCAACCATGTGTCATAGGGGCAATAAAAAGGAAACATACCAGTTTATGTAGTTCAGATTGTAGTGGGAGTGGTTGAAGAAGTCGACTAGAATTGGGTGACAGCGGGGTGAAGATGATTTATAAAGCTCAAGGCACCCAGACAGGGATATCGTGTGCTGTGATTTCTGCATATGCTGGAATTACCCGTAATCACACTATTAAAACTGCTACGCTACATTTCTACCAGTATTATAGTCTCCAGAGCTGCTTGTACTCCAGGGCCCGATGTGGTTCACGTACTGTAACCACTGTAATTTGGCCTAATTTGACCCTGGACTTCGCCCATCAGACGATTCGTGACACCAACATTAAAAGGCTAGGATGTGATTGGAACAGAGAGGCAAAGACGAATGTAGGTCTGGATCAGCTCGAATAATGATCAACCACTTATATCAAACTAAAGAGCGCCAGAGTGGATTAGTTAGCGGGGCTGCAGCTTTGACGTAAGAAGGAATGCGGGGAAAGCTTGGGGATTGAGCAATCAGCTCTATTATATTATATTACGCTTACTGGGAAGAATCAACACTGGTTATTTCTTGTTATGCTCTTTCCAATGATGTAAATTGAGTAAATCGTGATATTTGAATATCATATGATGTACTAACAACCTCACACATGTACAGGTGTAGATATGGATGTGGGGCACACCACTGCCCACCGTAGGCTCCACATATAAATCCCATATGTGCATCATTCATCATCTTCATCATCTTCAGCAGCTGTCTGTAAACATCCATGGATGCTATGTACCACCTGGTCGTAACCGAGACCCAGACTATCTCTGCTATATGCCGTCCAAGTAAATGGGTCTGTTTGCTTCTTTGGCCAGTCTTTGCGATAGAGGGCATCATTAAGCGAAGCCAAAACATGTAGTCTTTCTTCTTCTAGCTAAACCATGCTCATGCTTTTTGATTTGTGAGCCATGAGCTGATGAAGCCGAGGGTTAAATCCAGCACGAGCGTAGAATCGACCGTTAACAGGAACCCATAAGATTTGGTTCAAAGGGATAACAGCTGGCGGGCTCGTGTCGGCGCCGCGGCTGTTGTCGTGCCGGGAATTGGCCATAAACTTGTGTTATCCACTAACAACAGCATGACAAATTCCGTTGCCAGGTAGTCACTCTTCAAAGGTTGTCGATGTCGCAGCCATGGTTACTCCAAGGCTGGGTAAGTAGGGCAGGATGCCATCTTGAATAAAGGGACGAGATCGTGAAAGAATAGCTTGGCCAGATTAAACTGGGATGAGCCGGCGAGCTTATTCATATCCCAAGATCTTTGGTGATTTCACAGCCTTTCTGGTGCTGCCGGTTGATTCAACCATTGGTGCTCAATGATTCGGGCAATATCACCCGTGTGATAATTTCACTTCCATCACTATCATCCTCATATCATAAATTATCCTAGCTCGCGTTTGCTTTCACCTTCTTGCGGTTGACACATATTCTCAGTGCCATCTAGAAGGTCAGATGAAACTGTGTTTGACCATTGGTCTTGGCAATGTCGTCCTATGGGCTAGAATCTTGTCCAAGAAGGATAATCTTGTATCCGCGTGGCCTGTAGACACATTAGATTTGACCAATAGTAACAATGAAATCATCTGAGCCATGCTTACATCCACGTCCATAATAGGTCGGTATGCCTCAAATGCTTGGTATCAATCCTTTGCGAGTAGAAACTCATTTTGATGTGTGTAGAGTCCAATCTGGATGCTCGCTGTGCTGGTGTTGTTACCGTAATCCATTTGTCACTGGAAATTTCCAGATGCCACTTAGGCAGATGTGTGCGAGTTCGTGGATATCGGGAAGCTTTAATTGCTTTTTGCTGGGTTGAACCAGTTGACACGACAACGGGTTTAAATGAGGGTTGGAGTGGAATAGATGTTCCAGGTCAGATAACTTCTAACTTGAAGGTTGAAGTCGGCCTGGAAGTCCTCGGTGTAGAAGGTGTTGTCAAGTGAAGTTGAGGTTGCAAGAGTAAAGTCTAGATCACATAAGTACTGTCAATTAATAGTGTAAAAGTATTCAGAATGAATATTTATTTTATTTCATAGAATTAAGAATTTTCATGAATTGAAGTTCAGAATAGAAGCATCTAATAGAAGCAATGATCAGTACTAACTCAAGAGATGATTCAAAGTATTGGAGTGAATCAATATTCTACAACTGAGATGTAAGGGAAGTATAGGTCAAAGAGGTCTCTGTTCAAGTTACCCATGAACACACTCAGAGAAAGAATGATAGCTTTAGATGAAAGTAAGTTGACAAGAAAAAGATGTTCATTTATCATTCAATATTGAACTAAAAACCACTGCAAAACCAGCAGGGAAAACCATAATTTGAAACGCTAAAAAATAAAACATAAAAGCTATTGTTCACGCCTTGCACATAGCCCGTGCATCTTAAATCAAAACAAAACCCAACCACTCGTTTTATTCTTTTGTCAAGGCTTAAGCCTTGACGATCTTGCAGACCAGGTCCTGGCCGTCGACAGAGTCGCCCTCCTTGACCTGGAGACCCTCGACCTTTCCGCTGTGAGGGGCAGAGATGACCATTTCCTATAGAGAACTCATTAGTATAAAGTAATTTAAATGCGAAAGTAAGAGAAAGATAAAGTTATCACATACCATCTTCATGGCGCTCAGCACCGCAATGGGGTCACCCTTCTTGACATCGTGGCCGTTGTGGACACGGATCTCAACGACGACACCGCTCATGGGGGCACCGACCTGGCTGCTGTCGGCAGCATCGGCCTTGGGGCGAGCAATGTTGTCAATGGAAGCCTTCTTGTCGTCGACGCTGACCTGTCGGACTTCACCGTTGACCTCGTAGAAGACCTCACGCTGACCGGTCTGCTCGGAGAGAGGACCGATGGCGAGCAGCTTCAGGATCAGGACCTTACCCTGCTCCAGCTCAACGTGGAACTCCTCACCGATCTCAGGACGGGCGAGGAAGAAACGGGTAGGCAGGACAGAGAGGTCACCGAACTTGGAGACGAACTTGCGGTAGTCCTCGAACACCTTGGGGTACATGGCGTAGGAGGCGACATCGCACTCGGTGGCGGAGCCCCACTTCTCGCGGATATCCTTCTTGATCTTGACCAGGTCGAGAGGGTCGAGGTAGAGACCGGGACGCTTCTCCAGCTTGCGGCGGTTGCGGAGAGCCTTGGAACGGAGGGGCTCGGGGAATCCACCGTAAGGCTGACCCATAAGACCCTCAAGGAACTCCAGGACGGAGGCAGGGAAGTCGAGCTCACCAGCACGGTCGATGACATCCTCGTGGGTCAGCTTGTTGGAAACCATGAACTGGGCCAAGTCACCGACAACCTTGGAGGTAGGGGTAACCTTGACGATGTCACCCAGAAGGTCGTTGGCAGACTCGTAGGCCTTCTTGGTCTGAGCCCACTGCTGACCGAGACCCAGCTGGCTGGCCTGGAAGATCAGGTTGGTCAACTGACCACCGGGAATCTCGTGCTCGTAAACCTCAGGGTCGGGACCAGTGAGACCAGCCTCGAAGGGAGAGTAGAGGAGACGGAGCTGAGCCCAGTATGTGTCGAGAGCGCGAACCTGGTTCAGGTCGAGACCAGGGTCCTGCTCGGTGCCGGCAAGGGAGGCCAGGATGGCACCAATGCTGGGCTGGGAGGTCATACCGGACAGGGAGTCGGTGGCGGCATCGACAGCATCAGCACCAGCCTCGGCACAAGCAATCATGGAGGCGACACCAGTACCGGCGGAGTCGTGAGTGTGAACGTGGATGGGGAGATCGGGGTAGCGCTCGCGAATGGTGCCGACCAGGAGACGGGCAGCCTGGGGCTTCAGAACACCAGCCATATCCTTGATACCCAGGACGTGAGTGCCAAGCTTGACAACACGGTCAACCAGGGACAGGTAGTACTCCAGGTTGTACTTCTTGCTGGGGTTCAGCATGTCACCACTGTAGCAGATGGTGGCCTCGACGACACCACCAGCCTGCTGAACAGCCTTGATACCGACCTCGAGCTGGTCAACATCGTTGAGAGCATCGAAGACACGGAAGATGTCAACACCGTACTTCTTGGCCTGCAGACAGAAGTGGTAGATGGCGTTGTCGGGAAGGGAGGAGTAAGCGACACCGTTGGCACCACGCAGCAGCATCTGGAAGGGAATGTTGGGAACGGCCTTGCGGAGCTTGCGGAGACGGTCCCAGGGGTCCTCGTAGAGGAAACGCATGGCGACATCGAAGGTAGCACCACCCCAGCACTCCAGGGAGTAGGCGTTCTGAAGAGCGTGGCTGGTCTCGTGAGCGATGTTCAGCATATCAATGGTACGCACACGGGTGGCCAGGAGAGACTGGTGGGCGTCACGCCAGGTGGTATCCATCAGCAAGCAGCCCTTGTTGGCACGGACGGCCTTAGCGAAGGCATCGGGGCCTTGGCTATCGAGGATCTGCTTCCAACCCTTAAAGCAAGGCTGGGAAACATCGATGGGGTTACCAGCAGCATCCTTGAGGATGGGCTTGATGATATCACTCTTGAGCTTGGGCTCACCCATCTGGCCAGCGATGCTGCTGCCGTTGACAGCGACATCACCCAGGTAAGCCAGCAGCTTCTGGGCACGGTTCTGAGAGCCAACCAGGGCGAACAGCTCAGGGGTATCATCGATGAAAGTGGTCCAGCAAGTACCATCAATGAAAGTGTTGTGGCTCAGAAGTGAGGCCAGGAAGGGAATGTTGGTCTTGACACCACGGATACGGAACTCAACCAGAGCACGCAGCATCTTACGGCGAACAATCTCATAAGTGGATCCACGGCAAGTACACTTGACCAACATGGAGTCGTAGTGAGGAGTGATAATGGCACCGGCGAAACCGTTACCACCATCGAGACGAACACCGTTACCACCAGCAGAGCGGTAGACCTCAATCTTACCAGTGTCAGGAGAGAAGCCCTTGGCAGGGTCCTCAGTGGTGATACGGCATTGAATAGCGAAACCACGGGTGGAGATGCGGTCCTGGGTCAGGCCGAGCTGCTCCAGAGTAGCACCGGCAGCGATCTGAATTTGGGCAGCGACAATGTCGATACCAGTGATCTCCTCAGTGATGGTGTGCTCAACCTGAATACGGGGGTTGATCTCAATGAAGTAGTAGCGGTTCTGCTGGTCAACCAGGAACTCAGCAGTACCAGCGTTGCGGTAGTTAACTGACTTAGCCAGTCTAACAGCATCACCCAAGATCTTATCACGGACCTCGACGGGGAGGTCCTTAGCGGGGGCGATCTCAACGACCTTCTGGTGACGACGCTGAACGGAGCAGTCACGCTCGAACAAGTGAACAACATTACCCTGGTTATCACCAAGAAGCTGAACCTCAATGTGCTTAGGCTTGTCAAGGAAGCGCTCAACAAAGACAGTGCCATTGCCGAAGGCAGAGCGGGCCTCAGAGGTAGCACGCTCAAAAGCATCACGCAGATCACCCTGGTCGCGGACAACACGCATACCACGGCCACCACCACCGAAGGCAGCCTTAATAATAATGGGGAAGCCATACTCGTCAGTGAAGGACTTCACTTCCTCGTAGCGCTCGACGGGACCTTCCGTACCGGGAACAACCGGGACTCCGCACTTGATCGCCAGGCGACGAGCAGAAACCTTGTCACCCAAGGCATCAATGGTGTCGGGGGTCGGACCCACGAAAACGATGCCCGCCTGCTCGACCTTTCGGGCAAAGCCGGCATTCTCCGACAGGAAACCATAACCGGGGTGGATCAAGTGCACACCGTGCTCCTTAGCAATCTTAATAATTTCATCGCCAGCTAAGTAAGCTCCGACCGGGGTATATTGACCCCGCTGTCCGATCATATAGGCTTCATCGGCCTTCTGACGGTGCATAGACAACCGATCTTCATGTGAGAAAACAGCGACCGTCTGAAGGGACAGTTCGTGAGCTGTACGGAAGATTCGAATAGGAATTTCACCACGGTTGGCAACTAAGATCTTCTGGAAGTGCATAATAGTAGAGTTCGCCCGAAGACGACGGTGAACGGAGTCATGGTGGTGTCCGATGTGGTCCTCAACGAACTCAGTCTCGTCGATAGCCTCCTCGGGTTGACGTTGCGGGGCAGCCATTGTGACGCGGGGAAGAAAGTGTAAAGCGAGAGGTATTTGAGAAGTAGATGAGAGGAAGGGAAACTATAGGGATAGATTGAGGTGTTAATTTGGGGATCGGGAAACTCAATTGCATATATATGAACGATTTCCGATATATATAGGAATAAGTTTTGCGAGGAGTGACTCACGGGTGATGGAAGCTGGGTTTATTGAAGCTCCGGTTCGTACCCCAGGCCGGTTTCGGCAGAACGCAAGCTCGCAATGGGCTCGCAACGGAAGATAGATAGGAGAAGCAAAGATGAACTTCTCTAAGAAATGGGGGAGGGTATGTAGGATGATGAGACAAAGGTTGAATTGAAGAAAAGAGAAATGGAAAAAAAAGAAGGGGGGTGATGGATAGATATAAAGGAGGGGGGAAGATCAATTCGTCACTGATACTTTCCGGGGTGAATGCGGTGACACGCAGGATGAGGTAACGGGTACTTTACCGCCACTCACCGGTACACCGGAGACTCTCTCACGCGGATCAATCCAGAATAGTCCTATAGATGGATTTAATTTGATTTTTGATTTATTCTATTTTATTTTAGATGTATTTAAGATGATCCTATAATACAATTTAGTAACAATTAGTCCCGCTTACCCGCTTTATATATGGTTGTATATCTACATAAGCCCCTCTCTACTTTTATACTACTTCAGCCCTGGCCACGGTATTATACATGTATCCGTATTGAAATATAGTCTATATTTAATACCTATTAATTCAGGCGAAATCGGCCTCCATGTGTGTACGAGATTCCCCGATGATCTCATTCTAGATGCTCGGGTGGATTAGGTATATCCCACGGGGGAGAAAGAATCATGAACTACCTCGGGTCCTCGGGCGTGATCCAGAACGAATCAAGTGGACTACTAGTAAAAAGATTCCCATCGTCGACGGATATCAACGGGAAAGCTGGAGGGTCCGGGGGAGACTCGGAGAACTCTCGATATCAGAATGAAAAGTAAAATAGGAATAAAACCTTGGAATAAAATAAAATATAAAAAATAAAAAAATAAAATATCTAGGCACCTGGGCATGGGGGGCTAAGTGGTCCAGATTGTCCCCGTATTCATCTTCACCTCGGGGAAAGTCATTCCGAATTCCATATTCTCAATTCTTCTTATGCTATCTCTTGACTCATCCCTAAAATTACCCTGCTAGTGTAGGAAGTGTTCATTTTACCGAGTCCTGGATAAATCTGGGTTGGGTCATGCGTCCATTCTCTAGAGGAAAGGATCTCCTATGGATCTCCTCTCCCCCGGTGTACTCTTCCGACCACCGCAACAGAGGGTCCTCATGTGCAAACGACTGTAACCGAGGACTTCTCATCAGTCCACTTGGCATTGCGGATCTCCCGCCGATGGTATGACAGGGACCTGTGTGACTATTAAGGCGTGGCCAAGAGTAGATATCAAGGGGTAAAAAAGGGCGAGATCGGGAGGAGGGCCGATATACCCCGCCATAAACCCTTTACTCTCCATGTCCCGGCTTAATCTATATTGCGGCTATAGATACTCCGTAGTTCGCACTTAATTATTTATATAAATTTTAAAATAAAAAAAAGCTGTGGGAATATTTAAGGATCCAATGTCAAACATACATGTACAATTATACAGATGCCCAGCTCCGAGTCTCAAAAATGCGACGATCTGCAGCTCCAGATGTCTCTCAGCCTACATGTACTCCATCCCATCAGTCGAGACAACGAGCACACATGTGCGCCCGATAAGCCAAAGTAAAACACTCGATGAACCAATCAACTCTCGTCAATAGAACATTCCTTATCAACCCAGCCACCTAGACACTCTACTATTGGCACATAGTACATATATGCAGTGTAGATACCCGTCCAGACGTCACTTGAAACATCCGGGCGTTCAATTCTGCATTAAATCTAAAATTCCTTTTTAATTCCAAGCTCATCATTGTCTCTAATTACTCTTCAAAGTATTGATCAACCAAAATTAATAATAAAAAAATAAAAAATTCAAAGAATAAACACCTTGAACTTGGAAGTAACACGTCAGCACCATTTCTAACCGCTCTTCAGCCGCAGCACATCATCAATGCACCAAGCCCCGTCATCCTGCAACCCTCGCCTCTGGACAAACCATGTTTCAATGAATAGTTAATACGGCAGTACGCAGATCAAGCAAATTGTTCCAGATCTTCGGAAAAATTCACTCCCACTATTCATCCCGACATTGAGCTTCCCCCAGCTATCTCACTCCACATTTCTCCACGGGGTAAATCATTTCCCCGGGAACCCATGTATTCGAACCCATGACTCCTCGGCCATGCTTCAGTTCCCTCCAGCCGGGCCGAGGATGCGTACCTTGTTTCTTCTAGTCTCAAAGACCCGATCTCGGTCTCCGTGTGATTGGAACTGAGATATTGAGCTTGTTTCCGGGCTCAAGGATGGGGTATTCGGTACTTGGTACATGCACGGGTGGGGTTGATGTGAAGCCAATATGTATAGCCGTTCCACTGAGAGGGTAAATATTAGCAATAGGCAGATGGGGAACAAAATCCCGTGTTTTTTATTTCCTTTTGCAAAAATAGCAATGGATTTAACATAGCCCCAATATTCTTGAAAAGCTTGCGTACCTGAAAAAGCAATGGTATCATTTCAGTGTAGCCCAGGTCACATGGTGGTCTTGATCTTAATGCCAAGAATTTCAATCACTAGCTGCTAATCATCTTCATGTTATCCACGTAGTAATGCCTGAATGTCTGGGCATGTACGACTGCAGCGGAGTCTGGTCATCAATCCCTTGGTGTTACTGCCGAGCCTGGGCACTCCTTACTCCCTGGTCTATTGAGTACTATTTGTACGGGGCCTGCAGAGACCTTGGCATCTTGGCGGGGTTTTTGAGCTCTGACAACAGATTGATGATTTCTGGGCAGTCATGCCCAGGTGTTGAAATGTTGCATTGAAATAATAAGAAATAAGAGGGGTTGCTCCTTATAGACAGGCGCAGCTACATGTACTCTTTACTTTACCACAACTAGAATACGCGCAAGGTACTACCGACTACCACTACTTGGCGCAACGCAATACAATTACTGAACCAAGCCAAGAAATATGAAGAACGCAAAGGCTATCAAAATACATTGGATAATAAAAGAGTAGTAAAAAAAGATAAGGTGAGGTGGCGAAACAACGAATTAACGGACCATCATGAAGAACTTCTTATGGCACATCTCCTGCCTTTTTCCCACTCGTGCGTTTTGCTTCACCCCAAAGAACTCATCACGTCGCTGTATGTTACACATAAGAGAGAAATAAAAAGCATAAAAAAGGAGGAGGGGCGAACGAGAAATCAAGGGAATCATGGTATCTGTCTAGAAAGCACGGTAGCCGGTGGCCTGCGGGGTAATCCCGTTAGCCTGCTGTCCGTACGGCATAGGACTGGCTGACGGGGCAGGGCCTTGAGTCAGCATCAGTCGAGAGCCACCAAGGATGGGTGTGTTGTCCTCCTCGGTCTTCTGTGTCGTCTCCCGAGACTTGCGCTCCTCATTGTCCTTCTTAAGCATCTCGATGGTACGGGTCTGCTCGCAAAGGAAGTTGATCATGAAAGGCATAGTGAAGTCGTGCAGACCCTTACGCCATGAGATCTCCATGATAACATCAGGGCGAATAAGGTCGTAGCAGGCATACAACATGCCGACGTAGCACTCGCGGCTACCAATGTCCACAAACTGTTCAAAAAAATATTAGTATCATTCTATACATCTTGCAAAGACAAAATAAGGGGGAGGTTTGGCAACTTACGTAGCGGAGGAGATCCTCAACAACGTCGGACTTAGCAGAGATAGCAGCGGTCTCAATAGCATCCTTGTAAAGCTTGTCTTGCTTCGACAAGGCAATCGACTTCTCCCAGCGCTTGTTGTTGCGGTAGATGTTGGCCGCAATCTGGCGGAAGAAGATCAGATCGTGCTTCTCGAGACGCTGGGCGAGATCCACGGCATCGAAGTTGTCGTAGTTATCGACAGAGTCACGGAGAGTCTTGTAGTCCTCCTCCTCAATCAGGAGCTCGTTAATGGCGTCATTGACAGCTCGCTTGTTCTGGGTCTGAACATTGAGGAGGAAGGGCTTGATCAGAGGGATGTTGTCGGAGCCCTGGAAGAGACGCACAACACGGTTCACATCAATACGAGGAGTCAAGGCCTGGAGAAGGTCGGTGAGGAGAAGAGGTTGCTCCTGTAGGTAGAAGTTCAAGGCACGGTAGTAGATCTCCAGATTGGCAACCTTGACGACAATGTCCTTGAAGGAGTGGTGCTCCCAAGCATCAGCGGCACGCTCCATCATAGCCAGAGCAGCGTTGTCCCACTCGTCGTAGTGGCAGTAAAGGAAGACCAGCTCGGGCCACAGGTTGGAATCCTCGCAAGCACGGATCATCTTGGGGATATTGATGCGAGACCAGAAGAGCTTGAGGTGCTCCATCACACGGACGGGGCGGTACTTAGTCAAAGCAATACCGAGCTCAGTGAACATACCCATGTGGGCACGCTCCAGACCAAGACCAGCCTCCAGGACAGCGATAAGCTCATCAAAGTAGCCATTGCGCTCATATTGGCGAACAAGAGCCTGCAGCTCCTCAGCGTGGACAATCAAGTTGAGACCGCAAATCTGAGCAAGACGGAATTCCTTCTTGTCAACGCAAGCCTCGTTGACCTGCTTCCAGACCTTGACACTGTTGGCCTTGCGAGCACACTCAACAGCAGCTTGGTACTCGGCAAGGTGAACCAAGGTGGTAGCAAGCTTGGCCCAGTTCGAGATGCTGGTGTAGAAGATCTTGGCAGCCTGGTGGTAGCCCTCCTCGTAAGCCTTGTCACCAGATGTCTCAATATCGGCAACATTGGTGGAGCGGAGGAAGTCCTCAAGCTCTGCAAGCTGATCCAGACGGGCAAAGGAGAAAGCAAGGGCGGTATCGATAGCGGGCTCACGGAGAGTCTTGCGAGCCATGCGGAGGAACTTGACGAGGTCCTCATCCTTACCAGCGTGGGTAGCAGTCTCAATGACCTCGTGGTAGTTGGATGGGTCATTGGCGCGAATGTACGACTCAATGGAGTCGGTGACACGGAGACCATCGAGCTGGGCCTTGGCAACCTTGCTCCACACCTCGGGAAGTTCATAACGCTCGGCAAATTCTTGGGCACGGTCGATGCTGACAATGTTCTCAACGAGGACGTTGACGGCAGCGAGGTAGTTGTTAACCTTCTTGTAGATCTCAAAGGCCTCTTCGTACAATCCAACGCTGATACACATCTCAGCGATGTCATCGGCAGCGAACTCGTTAAGCTGGTGGATGTAATCCATCAAGCGACCCTTGTCGGCCTTGGCAGCAGTCAACATCAGCAAGTTCTGCAAGCTTGCGTTGTCACTGAAGGGAGAGGGCTCCAGGATGATCTTCTCAAGCAGCTCGATCAGCTCACCAGGAAGGTCAGCCTCAAGGAAACACTTGACAGCCACGGAGACATTGTCAGGATCAGTGGATTCAGGAACGGCGGTAGCGACAACTTGGTCAACGAGAGAGCGGCGGTGAATGTTGTTCTCACTCAGAACAAAGCTCCAGACCTCCGCATCGGCACGCTCAACCAAGTAACGGGCCTGGGCACGGTACATGGAGTTCTCGTTGGTGATGTTGATGAGCTCCAAGTCGTTCTGGCCCTTACGGTAGGCAATGTACGCAAGATTAGGGTCACGCTTCTCGCAGTACTTTCCAACAATCTGAGTATCGTAAAGGTCATTTTCCTTGAGGAACTTCTCGGGGTTGTTGTTGCTGTCAATGTAGATCTTGGCGAGAGCATTGTAGACTGCCTGCTGTTGGTTGCCAGAAGCAAGAGTGGCCTCGAGGAAGGGCAGAAGTAGCTTGAGACGGTTACGGCTCTCAACTTCAGAAACCAGCTGATCCATAGGGATAGATTCAGGTGACACGGTGGAAAGAAGATTCTTAATGATGCTCTCATCACAGTCGACATCCAGAAGGCCACCAACAACAGCTGGGGTACGAGAGGGGTTGACACGTTGAACATAGACCTCGATAGACTTGAACTGCTGGTTCTGGTACAGGTAGAGAACCAGGTCGTGGATGAAGTCGAAACGGTCGCAGACAATGATAAGAGGAAGCTGCTCACTCAGGTGGGCCTCCTTCAGGAAGTTCTTCACCTTCTCGGGGTTGTAGTAGTTGCTCTCGCGGCAAATACGCTCAACCTCAGTAAGCTGGTTCATAGCAGTGGCGGCTTCAATGTACTTGAAGTGCACCTCGGAATCCTCGCTGAGGTTGACGATACTTCCCAAGTAGTAGTAGAGACCTTCAGCAGTGCGGTACTTCTCAAGCAGATCGATGAGGCGGTTAGCCCCCAGAAGATCGGAGAACTTAGTGGCGATTTGAACGACTGCCTGCAGGTTCTGGCGAATGTTAACCTCCAGCATTGTGTCCATGCACTCGAGGGTCTGCTCCACAGACAAACGACCGAAGTAGCTCATCAGCCACTCATTGCTCAGCTTGTCGGTGCGGACGATGTTGCGCTTAATGACAGAAGGATCATCGGAGTTCTCAAGGGCGCGCTGAATGAGACCAGCATTCTCGCAAAGCTGGGCAACACGAGCGCGGTCGTAGTGAGTAAAGATCTCGTTACCAAGGATGGCGTCAGCAACCTGAGGAGCATTGACAAGGTTCATCTCCAGGAGGCGGGTCTGCAGTTGACCTTGCTCGGGCTTGTTATCCTTCAGAGCATCAAGCAGGAAAGATGTAGTCTCCTGAATCATGTTCTGGGAAAGGAACACATCCACAACGCGGTCCAGGTCCAAGAGAGCACCGGATTCCTCATTGGCCAATGAAGTAGCGAACTCAAGACCCTTCTGAGGGTTTACACGCACGATGTGCTGAAGGAGCTGAATGTAATCGGGTTGATAGCCTGCTTGCTTGGAGTATGTAAGAATCTTGTCGAACTGACCAGTCTCGGCAAAACCAGCAACGACCTTGTGGGGAACGTTAGCCTGGAGATACACAGTCAGGGCCAGAGGCATGTCATAGGGGCGAATGATGTCTCCAAGCTCCTCGGAACACTCCAGCTTGTTTTCACGCATCCACTTCTCCAGCAAGTGCTTGCGGTTTTGCTGCAGGACAGGTCGGACAAGCTCCACACTCTCGTAACGGTTAAGGGACCCCTTGTCCAGAAGCATGCCGAAGTACTGCAGGATAACTGACATTTGACCGGTCTGAGGGGCGTTCTTGAAACGGTTGATGGTCTCAGGAGTACGAAGGAAGCCACGAGGAGAGTTAGCGGCAACCTTGGCAGCCTCACCGAAGTCACCATCACTGATGAATTTGTCGAACTGGGTTTGGAAAATGTGGTCAACTCCGGGAAGACCAGCCTTTGAAGCGAGTCTGACAGCGATAGGTGCCAATCCCACGGATCCTGTCATGTAACTGATGATTGTGTTCTCGTCAACGCTAACAGACAAAACCTGGCCCTTGCGGTTGACACCAACGATACCAGCTCCCTCGGAATCGGGGGCGGTTGTGAAGATGGTCTCGCTAGAGATACGGTTCATGAAGATGCAGGTACCGGTCTCAAGGTCATACAAGTGGATGAAGCCGTACTTGGTCACCATGTAGACAATATCGTATTTTGTAGATACTTGCATTGCCACAGGGAAGTCATTGACAGCCTCTGTGGGGAAATGCACATCCACAGCCTTCTTCTGGAATCTCGGGTTGGGTTCTTGGTGATCGATCTCGGCGATCTGAAGTTTGGCGGCGCCAGTCGAAGTTCGAACGGCGAATGAGAAGAGGTGGTGGGGTAAGGGAGAACCCTCGACATTAATGGAGGCGAAAGAAGCGGCATGACCTTCGATAAATTGAGAGATACCACGTTCCTTGGAGTAAAGTTGCATGGAACCGACAACACGGCCCTGCTGCTGGCTGATACCGACAACAACCATCCATTTTTCCTCGGAATTCACGCGGTAGTTGATAATTTGGCAGCCCTAAAATAAACACGATTAGCCCATCCTTCTTTGAATATGACAACGGCTCAGTCACAAAGGGGTAAAATCATACAGCTAGGTTAGGAAGTCTGTCGAACATCTTGACGGGGCTCTGCTGAGTGGCATCATAGACATCCCAGTGGTACACGGAGGTGTCGGTAACCAGACCCAGGGACTTCTCGCTGAACCACTTCCAGTACACAATATCCTCATTCATCACTGCTGACTTGAGTTTCGACTTCGCGCCGAGGTCAAAGATCTGAATTGTGCGGCCTTGAGCCTTGAGGGCGATAATGTTCTTGTTCCAGTGCATAATCGCACTGTCGGCGTTGATTGGTCGGCGCATGACCTCATTGTTGTTCTTGAGATCAACGATGATCACTTGAGGCTTCTCGTCTTCGTCCAGCTTCTGTCGAACACAGATGTAGTTATCGGATTCTAGGGTCTATAATTTGGTGATAAGCTTGGTTAGCCTCCGTGTCTCAATGTGCTTGTTGTTTGAACAGGGTGCGCATGAGATACTTACACATGACGTGAAGCCCACCGATGCCGGCTAGAAAGAGATTATGTTAGTCAAGCACCTCAACCAGGCAACAATGGTTCCCAGGCGCGACCGGGGTATCCGGGTCGCCACGGGAGCTCGTCGCAGGGCAAACCGCCCCCGGGGGGAGAAACAATAGATGAGGGACATACCGCAATGCCGACATTGGTCAACTAGTTTCAAACATTTGTCAGTAAAGAGGCCATAGAGTAGGAAATAGATCATCGAGGGGCCATGTGAACTTACATTGACCAGTTCTGTGAACTTGATGGGGAGCGGTAAATTCGCGTTGTTCGCCATATCTACTTAGGCCGCAGGACGACCTGATCCACCCAAATAAACGCCCAAGGGAACCGGTGTAAGACAAAGAAAGGAAAGGGAGGGTGAAGAGAAGGAAAAAGGGGATACGGAAGGAAGGTAAGAAAGATGGAGGAGAGACAGTGAGAGGGAATCAAAAGATGCGGAAGTGACCTCAGGAGGTCCGCTGTTGTCAGTTGCTGAGGTGTCGCTTACTCGGGCTATCACGTGAGTCCAGGGGGTAGCAAGTTAGCACCACGTCATTGGCTTTTCCCGCTCCCCGCTTGTAATTGGCACGTTCAATGCCCCACGCTGTTCGGTGTGTAGTCTGGGGATTGAAATGGCTAAGTCCTCAAGATGTTAGTAGGAGTGAAAGAAGAGTGACTGTGCGAGCTGTCTCAATTGGCAATTATAGGAGTTTGCCGTTTAATATTTGAATATACGGAGCTTTAAAATAATGCTACTACTAGTATTGATGTGGATACTACAACATGCCAATCAATTGATGTCTAATAGGTAGAATTAAGTATTGCCTATGTATGGATGTTCCTTAAATTTTTGTTTTGTGAAGAAAAAAGCAGGAATATCTAAATTCAAACATAGATTAAAGACTTTTATTTGCCAGCAGATAGCGCGAGCAGTACGGTATGCAAGCGGCTGCTCACGTATGCTGAAAGTCATAGACTTATGATTTAAAGGCTCAAAGTTGAATTAGGGCTTGAGCATGCATGTTTGAAAATCTATGGCAAAAGCTAAAATGATCAATGTGCATAATCCAGATGTCAGTTCAGTTAATTGATCAGCCATTGAGTTCGTCTTAAAATTGCAAAATGTAAATTGTGAGTAAAAGCAGTATCGATCACTGGAAATGATTGAATGTGGAAGACATCTGCCCAGGAAGAGACACATAAGGGCGGATTTCATGGATCAAGAGCATTGGACCTAATACCAGGGAGCTTGACTATTCCTTTGTTCTGACGCAGCCTTCGCCCTTCAATAACAAGCTCCACACTCTTCCGCGGGTCCACTTTTGGAGTCCAGGTATTCTATTAAGACTGTCTGGAACTGACCCAATGCTAATACTCGTCAGATTTTGATACCAGGCTTCATGAGAAGAATACTAGTATTGAGACTAGTACTTGATGCGATGTCTCTTGAAAGTGCTTCCGGTGAACTTATACCAAGGATAATATTAGCTTCAAGGTCGGTCCTGGTGTTTTGACTCTTGAGTATAGACATTGCACCAGTAAATTCCAAAAATTAATTCAATGAAGACGATATTCCTCGAATCTGTTCTTCGACAGTATTGAAAGGAAGAGTCGGTGGTTTTAGCCCATTCATTCCCCGATCCTGCGGGTAACATTCATTCTAGCAACCTTGGAATGCTGCCAAAACTCAAGGGTGGGATGATAAGTGCTTGCCTGAGCATCTTAACGGAAGCCACGTTGCTCACAAGGACATATTTCTGGCTGTAGATTGAGATGATCTTTTGCGTCTCTCTGTCCAGATTTGTCTAGGATACACTGATATCCAGCGGCATAGTTTTGACTCCAATTTTGGGGGAATGATTGATGACCAGCTTTTGGGGAGGCTGCTATGACTTTATCGTTTTGTGAAATCGCCGCTTGGGCAAATGCAATATCCAGTTCCGACTAAGGATACCACTGATGAGCCAGATATGGAGAGAAGATATGGTATTGTGTGAACTGTTCGAATATTTCTGCGTTTCAAAATAGTATGGTTGAATGTGGCGAGGATTTGGTCAAATGTCGAAGCTGGAGCTGACAAGGATTCGGTCCTCTGTTTCTTTCTCTAGAGCCCTGGAGGTTGGCAAATAAATACTTGGCTCTGTGCCGCGGTGGATACTCTCTTGCAGAGACAGCTGGCAAGTATCTTTGCATCGATCATCAGCTATTTTTCAGTGAAGAGCGATGCAAAGTACATTTCCTGAATCCCATGTATATCATTGGCTCGCTTAGAATCTGTGATCCTGTGGTTTGATTGGCTCGCTTATTCTGAGATTCGTGATCTTGAGCCTGAAGTAAATAAGCATCGACTCTCAGCCATATTTATATCGGAACCGATGCGTGGGGACTTCTGGGTGATCCCGAGCTTCTGATTGGTCAGTTCCAATCCACATGTGTGATCCTGGCGCGTTCTGCAGGTCCCACCCCCAGGGTATAAATTCCCCAGATTCTCTCACCTTTCTACTTTTTTCCTTCTTCCAACTCCCATCCCCCACTGGCACGCGTCCCTCATCGCGCTTCATCTTCTTCATCAAAACATTCATCATTTCCATCATCCACATAATCCTTCTGACCATCTACATCATCTCCATTTCCATCTCCACCATCCTCTTGGTGCTTGGTCATATCAACAACTTGTCTTTGATTATTGACATGTCTCATCATCCACTTCAAACCCCATTTCTTGCCTGTTGGCATGGACCTACTTGACTTTGTTGACACTCCACTCTATCCACTTGACTCCACCTTACTGGCATGTCTGCCTTGTTGACATCACTCCATCCTGTTGACACGTCCACCTGTGGCACTTTGTTTACCTTTTCTTATCGACATGACCCCACCATCAAGTTCAGTCAACACAACAACCATCTGTCAACGTGACCCTCCATCATGACCTTCCACTTCCACAAGTGTCATGACTCTTAAGGTCCTTCCAACATTCATCAACACATGCATGATGTGGTTGAACTATCCACTCATCGAGTCATTCAAGCACTCGACTTACATTGTCACATGGTCACACGGATCATCTCTGGGCTTCAATGAAAAGGTTTGTTTCCCCAGCCCACATTACACTCGGCTCTCCTAACATGTCACTCTCTCCCAGCCACTTATCATGGCTTCACTTGTCCATGATCCTTCATCCTACTGAACCGACAGTGCAGGTAGTAGCACAACCTGCAGGGCATTCTCTCTCAAGTGAGAGATACCTCTTCGTGCTTAGCTACTGTGCCGTGGCGGGTTTCGCGAGAACCTCAGGTCAATCGGCACAGGGAGCTAATGAGGAAGTAGCTATGACCGTGGCGGGGTTTCGCGAGACCCTGAACGATCGGCATAGTGGGCTTCACGGAAAAGAAAATAATAAATGGGGGACCTGGGGACTTGTATCTATCCTGGCTGGTGGGACACATCAAACAAAACATACCTACTGTCTATTAAGTTTGAACAATCCTTCAAACATCCTGTCCCAGACACCAGTTGACTCTCCATCATACCAATACACTCTTCATCGTCCCATTCTGTTCCAAAATTCTAAATTCTTAATAATATAACTTGACATTGGCATTATAGTAAGCATTACCTACTAGTAAATTGCACCGCTGAATCCAAAATTTGGGGTTCCTGGCATGTTCCTCGCTCTAAAAAAGCTGTTGGTAGCCTTGGAGATCAGGTTTTCTACTATGGTTGGGCAATTGGGGGAAACCCGAAGTAAACTGTCCTTGAAGGTTTCAATGAACCTTTAATTTACTTCACCAAAAACTGATCCAACCAGTTGACAACTTTGGCATGGAAGATATCGACAATTAGTATGTATAAAAAAATTAATTCCAAGGTTGGAGTGTTGTGGATAAGAATTGCTGCCTACGCGGATCAATTGCTGTAACATGGCAATAATGTTCGACGTCACCACTCCCTTCAATCATCTTCAGCACGCAAAATTCATAAACAACATTTTGTTAAAATATCACTTCCCATTGCGAATCGAATTTATTTTGAAGAAATTTCAGCCGATGAAATTCTGTATAATTCGATTCTCCGAAGAATAAGGTAGGGATTGGCAATTCCTAAATGTGATTCGAAGCCACCTGCAGCTCAGCCCAAGTCCAACAATCCATGATTCATTGTGGAGAAGATCTAGTCATGACGAACCATTCTATGAGCATGGATACTTTGAGTCTCGAAAAAATTTGGCACCAATAACTCCAGGTCCTGGGGTCTATATACTGTTCTGGATATCATGGTTGAGTCTAAATTTAGCAATAAACTGTTCGGCTGTGTCGCGATATGAAGATCACCTCAATAGAACACTCTTTATTAAGAGTTGTTCTGTTTATAATTCTGTCACAGCTATGTGTGGCAGATATAGCGACAAATGGAAGCATATCTGATCCAGTTGTACTCACTGTTTCCGGGAAAGGGGGAAACAAGTCGAGTCCATTGCTTTATGGAGTCATGTTCGAGGTGAGCTGATATTCAATCCATAGTGTAGTGAGAATGCCACTGATATATAGTAGGAGATGGATCATTCAGGTATATGGTTACCGCCACCACTTACATTTCAAGGTTTCAACTTAGCTGACATGAAAATGAATTAAAAGGCGATGGTGGAATACACGGGCAATTATTGCAGAACAATGGATTCCAAGGAACTAGCCTTGGAATGACAGCATACGCACCCGTCGGGTCCGTGAATATCTCACAAGATACATCCAAGCCAGTGAGCGATGCCATAGCATCCTCACTCAGGGTTTCAGTTGCCTCGAATGCAACCGAGTATGTCGGCTTCGCAAACACGGGCTATAACGGAGTGCCTGTTAGCAATGCCACCTACAACAGTTCATTCTGGATGTCGGGCACATACTCAGGGACAATCAATCTTCAACTCATTGGGTCTCACAGTGGGATTGTGTACGCCGATCACAATCTAACGGTTGAGAGTACAGAAAGCAACTTCACGCAATTCAAGACAACCTTCAACTCAAGTGCATCCCCAGATGGCGATAACGAGTGGCATTTAACCTTTGATGGCGAGAAGGTTGCGGGAAGCGCATTGAACTTCGGTTACATCGAGTTATTCCCACCGACATATCACGGGAGAGAGAATGGGTTGCGCGAGGACCTCGCAACGGTCTTTGAAAAGGTTAAATTCAACTTTCTTCGGTTTCCGGGTGGGAACAATATCGAGGGTCTGGAGATTGACAGTCGTTGGAAATGGAACAGGACCATTGGGCCTGTGGTTGATCGACCTGGTAGAGAAAGTGATTGGTTTTATCCAAACACAGATGCCCTTGGCTTGGATGAATATCTCTGGTGGTGTGAGGATATGCAAATGACACCCTTGTTGGCGATATGGGCGGGAAAGTCATACGGAGGTATCGTATCGGGCTCCGATCTGCAGCCATTCGTCGATGATATTCTGAATGAGCTGGAGTATCTCCTCGGGAACTCGTCGACTCACTTTGGAGCTCTGCGCGTGAAGAATGGTCGCAAGGATCCGTGGAAGATTCCGTATGTGGAAATTGGAAATGAGGATGATCTCACTGGTGGATGTGACACCTATCCTGATCGCTTCAACCAAATTTATACCGCGATCCACGATGCGTATCCTAATATCACTTTGGTTGCATCAAATGGAGACTATTCGTGCCTGCCATCTCCTGTGCCCGAAGGAGTCATCATCGATCTACACTTGTATCGTCAGCCTGATGACTTTGTGGCGTTGTTCAATCAATTCGACAATCAACCTCGGAACCAGAGCATAATGGTTGGCGAGTATGGATGTCGAAACACATCGAATGCGAAAGGAACGTATTGGTCATACATGCAAGGCAGCTGCAGCGAGGCCATATACATGATGGGCATGGAGCGAAACAGCGATATTGTGCAGATGGCGGCTTATGCGCCGCTGTTAGAACATTTCGGGTTTGTTTCATGGTCGGTAAGACATCCTTCTAATTCTTCGAGATTTATCAATCGTTTTGAAAGTATCGGGATGGCTAATACAAAATCTCGATTTAGCCAACGCTTTATGGTTTCAACTCCTCTCCAGAATCAATAACGCCTTCAACATCTTATTTCGTCCAGAAGATGTTTGCTTCCAATAAGGGAGATACAGTGATCCCAGTCAATTCATCGACAGAATTTGGGCCACTGTATTGGGTTGCCACGAAATCAGACTCGCAGTATTATGTCAAGTTGGCCAACTACGGGCCAGAAGAGCAGAATGTCACAGTCAGCATTCCTGAGACTAAATCAGGGAATCTCGAGATGCTGAGTGGTTCTCAGTTTCAAGGGAACACACCATATGAAGTGGGTGTTGAGACAGTCACCACAAAAATTGAAAGCAAGGATGGGAATTATTCAGTCAGCATGGACCCCTGGGCAGTTGCTGTCTTGGCTGTTGCATGATTCAAGACACTAGACTTTTCATGTCTCGTATAGGTTGAAGTATAATTTTCGTACTCTCTGGAATGTTATCAGAGTTTGAATTGAGACATTGTTTCTGATCTAAGTAATAGTACTTTTATTCAATATAGCTCCATATAATAGTAGAAGGGCTGCATAACTTCAAACACTGTTCCTTTCGTCCGTAACCGCATCCATCGCAGCTCGTACCATGTCCTCCTGCTCAGTAATAAAGATACTGTGATCGGCATCGTATGTCTCAATTTTCACCTCGATGCCAGCATCCTTGACCTTCCCCAGCATGATCTCTTGATAGATCGGTGGGACCGCATAGTCTTGCGAGGTACGAATATAGGTAGCAGGAATAGTTTTCCACGCGCATCCCGTTGTAGTATCAGAAAAGGTTCGATTTGGAAATCGAACGAAGGTTTTGAGTGCTTTCTCAACTATGCTTTGATCGGCCCTGCCACTGAAAAACACCAGGCCAGGATCCGTCAGGGCCGTCGACCCATCCAGCGCGATGTCCAAATTGTCCCTTAATACCTGCTCAAACTTGGCTTCTTTGATAATGTCTCCCATGGAGAACCCAGTTGGAAGCATATATGCACAGAGATACAACAAATGGATGACACCACCTGGCTTCCCTGCAGCCTCGCGTTCAGAAATTGAGAGCCCCTCCACGGCACTTCCACCAACAGCGCCACCATAGGAGTGTAGAATCATTAGAACACGCTGACCATCATCGACAAGTGATGTGACTAGATTTCTCACACAGTCGATATCTTCAGGCAGGGAAGCTGTTGGTGGCGATATCCCGCTGCATGAAGGTAGTTGAGGGCAATGAACTTGAAATCCCCGCTTCTTCAGGGCGTCCACATAAGTTTGATAGCTCAACGGTGTGTGCCAGGCACCGTGAACAAGTACAACTGTTGGAAGAGATGACATTTTGAACAGAAAGAAAAGGTAGAGGATAAAGAAACAAACGGCGGATGGAAGCTGGAGGCTTAAGGCTTCCAGGGTGGAGTGTGCAAGGAATCAGGATGGTGGCGGAAGGATCGGCTTGGGGGCTGAAAAATCAGCCTATCAATATACATTATTGCAGGCAGTGAACCCACTAAATATTAAGTGCGAGCTGCTTAAACCTATTACATTGAATTCTCCAGTTGTTCAAGAGTTTTAGAAAAGATTCCAAGTTTAAGGCCACCTGGCACATATCTGTGACCAGTTGACCCTTACCATATACTTCTGTATACTGATTCAGTCTAATTTGCGCGTTAAGGAGATAATAACCCAACACCGAAGAGAAAATAGAATAGAATCAGGAAAAGACACACTAGCAGCTGATTCGTATTCATTGTAGCATCATGGGGGATCTATAAAGTGATCTTCATTGGCGATATCAAGATGTTTGATCGTACTAGAGGTATTGAGACCATTCATCCATTAAGTTGAGACAAAAAAGTTATAAGCTTTTTGAAGCTGAAGGTTTTGTCTTAAGGGAAAAAATCCCATGACATTGTGACTCGAGAAATGTGGCGACTATGTACATGTATCCAGATTTGAAAGCTTCGGTGGTATGATTCCAACTTCACCTCTGCTGCTGGCCATCGTCAAAGGTAGCTGACATGTATTCTAGGTCACAAATTTGAGGATAATACCCCCTTCTTATCATGAAAAAATCAGGTTTTTATGTTCAATCATACTAGATAGGCACACTGAAGCTGAGTACGCAAATTTGTTCTTCGTGATATCTATAGTCGCGTTGACCATTCAAGTTTCACCATAAAATTGATGTCACTCTGCACACTAGTAGTGATCCGGTCAAAGCTTGCCTTGTAGCTTCTATCTCTATTTGAGTCAAAAATAGCTTTTTTAAGCTCATCTTCTATTGGGCCATAGCCCAGACCACAGCCGTTGCACAATCTCCCCTGCAGAATATCTGACCAACCCACCAACCCCGATACCCCTGTCGCCCATCTCACAACAGAAAACTCGATCTGGTGAGGGTATTACCAAGTCATGCATCAGCTGCCGGGCTTCCCTGTGAAAGGTAGCAGTACTCCCCCCGAATGTCTTTCTTCAGCTTGCCATATTCAAACTCAATGTAACAGTAGAACAAACGGTGAGTCGGGGAGTCGGGGAACCACTCGATCTTCCCGAGACATATGCCGTGCAAATAAGCATCAGACTATTCAATTGCTATGCGCGCGACATTCCAGCTCTCTTTTTAGCGAGTCTAATGTTTATTCCATCGCCACTTGCTTTCGTGAAAGGAGATATCATGAGGTTCAGCGACAGATGGTTGCACGACAAGTGATTGCAACCCGGACTAAAGGATATGAGCATTGTTCACAAGGTAGAACTCAGCAAACAGCATCGGTTTTGTAACATTCCTATACTTAGGTAGTTGGCTGATTGTCTGTGAAGTATGGGACCATGATAGGACTCGATAAGCTGGGGATTCAACATGAAGGAGAGGAATCTCAGGTATAAATACCGGTCATGCGAGCCCGAGTCTATGACTTCGCTTTTCAATATTCGACGAGCAGCATAGCCCATTATATCAACTGGCAATTCTGAGAGCCTTTCAAGGTTCCAAGTCTCTCTACTCTATCCGCTTATAAAGTGAGAATCAATCTTCCGATATTTGCCATGGCTCCTTCATTCACCAATGTGATGGTCTGGACATTGAGTCTCGCGTCTCTGGGCCTGTCCGTCGCCATCGACAAGAATGCGGCAAGAGATATGACTGATAATGGAAAGAGACCTGTTGGCTATACCCCTCATTGTCAGTTGACCTGAGCTCAATTATCACACCATAAAATCGAAGACTCACAGCTTGTATTTAGGCAACTTGTTTTACAAAGTCCAAGATGGAGATACATGCTGGGACATCATCTCTCAGCATCAAAACACCTTCACCATCGAGCAGCTCTTGTGCTGGAACCCTGATATCAATCCCTGGTGCTCCAACCTCATTAGTGGACGCACTTACTGCGTTGGAGTGGTCAACCCTGGCCCTCAGTGCTGAGCTTCCAATCTGAAGGAGTTGACTAGGTGGTTGTTGTGAATGTGTTGGCATGTTCACTAGCTACCCAGAATATCTCAAATTGTCGGTCCTAATTACTGATTCTATTTCATTGGTTCTTGAGTGTGGAAGAGAGTGACAAAGGTTTGAATTAATCTTGAATTTTGATTTTATGCTTATTTTCCAGCCCAGTATTTCTCCATGAACTCTCTCACTGTAATGGGTCGCACTTCAGGAAAACGTGCATTGAGTCTGCTTTCTTTGGGAAGTTGAAATACACCATTAACAGTAAGCCGACTCACTAGTGCCGTCATCTCCTTCATCTCGTCTTCTGGATAGTCTGTGCCACTGGGACTTGGTGGTATGGTAACATCTCCCGAGTTGACTTGCTCAACAGTATCATAAGTTACCTTGAACTTGGCTCCTGTTTGACATGAATTAGTTATGATATTGCAATTTGATGAGTAGCTGCACGAACCCGTAATTTCTTCGGCTATTCTCAGAAGCTGATTATACGTGACTTCATCTCCGACAATCACACTAAATTCAGGCCACTCATCAAGATCAAGAGCCTTGACCACGTAGTCTGCCATGTCGTATGTGTAGGTCATGCAAATAGCATCATTTCCGTCACCAGGAATAGCAGCTTCATGCTTAGCTACATTGATTCCGAAGGTGTATGGCAGCAGATTAGTTGGAACATGCGGCATGCCCCAATAGTCCATGAAGAAGCCTGGCACAACACGGGTATACTTGAGCGAGCTTTCCTTCAGACGGTTAGCTGCATCAAGCCAGTACTTAATACTGGGGTCTATCGAGAGAAGACTGCATGGATAGCGGTCAGTAAAGAATGTGTGTGACATTTGGTGACTCAGGTACTGACTCGGGAGTTTGAATGAATGAAAATTCACTCGGGATGAATCGTTTCGTCGCCGTTGAATTTTCAGCTGCATCGATCAAGTTCAATTGCGATTGACTTGTTTCATCTGAAATGAGTCCAATAGTAGATATGATAGTGTGTACGTTATGGGCATCAAGGGTCTTTTCCATCGAGGAGACATCGGCATAATTAATGTGTACAGTCTGAGCACCGGGGAATGATGGTCCATCCGATACCACCTTTGTATTCAATCAGTATTCAGTATGCTGTAGTTAAACCAAGATTTTCCTTACTTGTCGAGATAGGACGATGACTTGAAACTTAGGCTCTTGCACTAGCCTCTCGACAATAGTCTTCCCGACGCCTCCCGAGCCTCCAGCCACAGCAATCACCGTCATTTTGAGAATAACTATTCCGGTCGATGTCTGTCTTCTCGAGTAGACTTGTAAGTGCACGGATTCCCCGGCTAGTGAGTGCAAGGTCAAAACTCGGGTTTCACCCCGCGTAATGCCCCACCATTTGCCAGTTCGCTAGAACAGCTCTACGAATGGCAAGCAAACGCCATGTCTATGATAGGGATAAAACCGAGTCTAAAGAATAGATAAATGATCATAGAATCTGACAATGTCACAAATATTTTAAATAAACCCCTTTAATGACCAGATTGAACCCCCATAGGGGCGTTCGGGCTTCACCTATCGTCGGTGTCCATGACTAAGATTCAAGATGCCGAAAAAAGCCATATAAAAGCCTTTTATCACTCCCCGCTCACCCGCTCTTTATCTATCGGAAACCAAATCTCTCTCTTGACTCAGTCTTCGAGACCTATCATTTACCTCAACCCATATTACCTCGCATCACACAAACTTCTCCACGATGTGCATGAAGGCTCAGTGCTCGACCTGCAGTAAGTCGACATAGGAAAGGATTTGCATTATTCGTAACTATGGCTAATCATTTCCTCAGGCAAGGTCACTTGGTGGGGCTGTGGTGCCCACATTCCATCCGTCATGGATTCCATCCCTGAGGCTGAGTGGTGTGCTTGCGCACCTCAGGTTGAGAAGGACGGGAAGAAGTACCCCCCTAAGGCAGCCAAGGCTAGCTGACTAGCTGGGTGTTCTATTTTCTGAGTGCTTTTGTTGTTCATGGAGCGAGACTGTTGAGCGTGGCGAATTTGGAAGTAAGGAGTTCTCAGTGTGATGTTGCATGAAGTTGAGGTTGAAATTACATGTAGAATATGACCCAGGTGGGGACATGCATGTGTGGATTGAGCCAAATGGAGCGATGTTAAATGGAAACTTGAACGGTGATAAATCCATGCCAGTAGAAATCACCAACCTTGGAAGGCCCATCTGTGGTATTAGTAGAGAACCCTTGGAACTTGAACGCGGGTCGAAGGTATAGTTGAACATTGCTCGAATCTTTCCGAAGAATATCTTCTTTCATACGGAAAAATCTTCAAATTTCCAATATATTTCGGTATTCTGGCTTTGGCATGGATAATTATTTACAGCAAATGTACTCTTCTGGTCATCGTTGTAACACAGCTCAAGCATGCTCCACCACAACAGCCTCAATCTCCTTCTCGTCAAGATTATCCTCGGATTCAATGCGGCCATTGGCCTTCAGCTCCGCTGCTAGTAGTCTGGCCTGTTTCACAGGATCGCCTCCACGAGAGAAAATCAAGTCAACGTCCTCCAACCGTAAGTTGCCAGTCTCTGGGTAGAAGAAGTAAACAACCGGGATGAAAATAAAGTTTGTCACCATGAAAATGAGATAGGCCTTCCACTGGATGCGATTGATGATAACTGGCGTTATCATGACAATAGTGAAATTCCACAGCCAATTTGAACTGACACCTATGGCAGTTCCTTTCGTACGGGCTTCCAAGGGAAGAATCTCCGGCACGTACACCCAAGGTACGGAGTTAATAGACATGCCATGGATGAGCATATACAGGAAGAAGAATGCAACAGACGCAGAGGCGTATTCCTTCCCGTGAGGCTCGTTTACCTGAGAAAGAAGGGCTGCGATCATGAGCATACACACGCCCAGGCCAAAAGAACCAATCATCATTGTTCGACGACGTCCCATTCGATCTAGCATAAATGCTGGAAGGAGAGAGCCGATCATGAACATGACTTCAATACATCCACCCAGGATTGAAGGAAGCTTTCCAGTAAGTCCAACATTATCCTGCAGGACCGCTAATGGAACCTGTTAGTAAATATTGCATTCATATGAAAATTCAAGGGGAGCTCACTCGGGATATAGTAGACAATCATATTAATCCCTCCAACCTGATTCATCAGCTGCATGCCCCAAGCAAGTAGTACTCGCTGGCCCGTTTTGATTTCATCATTCCGGAAGATTTTCCAAACGGACTTTTTGCTGGAGAAGTTATCCAGTTCGAGAGCAGATTGGATCGCTCTGTGTTCCTTGACAATAAAGTCATCGTGCTCTTCAAGGTCATAGACTGCACATAGCACGTCCACTGCCTCTCTTTCTCTGCCATGATTCATCAGCCATCGAGGGGATTCCGGCAGGCCAAATACGAGCACAATGACGAATACTGCGAAAAGGATCTGAATCGCGATAGGTAGACGCCAAGCAATGGCACCGTCGGTATAAGACATGCCAAAGTCGAACCAGTATGCAATGACGATTCCAACAGCGGTGAAAAGGACTTCTGAAGAAATGAGGCGGCCTCGAGTTTTCCCTTCGCACATTTCCGCTTGATACCTGTGTTCAATCATCAGCATCGTTCTTCAAGGCAACACCATAGGTAAGATGAATTACACTCACATTGGGACCGTAGATGTCTTGATTCCCGTGCCTGCGCCAGTCACGATTCGACCAATAACCAAATGAGGTACTGTAAAAGCAGTGGTCTGTAGAATAGCGCCAACGATGACTATAACCATTGCAAGCCACATTGTCTTCCGACGACCCAGATGTTCTCCAACAAAGAAGTTTACTACATTTTGATGGTAAGCAATGTTCGATGCTGAGATATCACCAGGGTTGACCTACTGAAACACCCCAGCAGGCAACCAAGGTTATAGCAGCTAACGATAATCCCTTCTTCCGAATCGTTAGGATAGTTGAATTGCTTTATCCAATTCTCGTTGGTAACAATGTTGCTGAAAACTCCTTGGTCGTATCCAAATAGAATGAACGCAACTAGACAGCATGCTGTGACTGCCTTCTGCAGGGATTTTCCCCGTCCATACCAGGAACGCATTATGAAGATTTTTGTCTCGAGATCCGTGATCCTCTGTAAATCCTTGGTTGATGTATTCTCACGGACCAACTGTCTTATATGTATACCGATCCAGGTTACATGCGAGTTCCTGCTTTGACCGTCTTCTGGACGGCGTCATTGCGGAGGTTTCCGACTTGAAGCGTCCATTGTGGATCCTACCATATTCTCTGGGGAATCTGGAGATGAATATCAACTCGACATCTTGGTGATAGACATTTCTGTGGGGGTTATGATGGATCCACAGTATACAAAGTCGACTGGTTGGTAGAAGACTTGGTTGCTCCTTCCAAATTGCCGAGCTCGGCACTTCCCGAAAGTGGTTGCAGCTTCCTATTTCATCATCAATAGACGGATTATCAGAAATACCGGTGCCTCACTTGCCATATATGGAATTTGAGTACTGAAATAGGAAATTTCAACCATTGATACTCCGATATCTGATGCACGTCCTGAGTGTAGACATCCACTTCGCTGTGAACACCGGTCTACACGCTCCGTCTTGATTAGTGTAAATTAACCTTAATATTAAATTGAGAAGGTGGACATGTAAAGAACAAAGAAAAGTCAATTTGGCAGACTAGATGAACAATTCACGGCCAATATCCATGGAATGCATGTTGCATCTCTAGGCAAATCATTGATGATACTTCCAGGATCAAGCACAAACTCATTCTCACATCGGAACCAAAGGTGAGAAACCCCCAGATCTAGCCCGGTCAATCATCACGTTTCCCCCTTCTCCAGGCTCTCCAAGGATGCCACCTGTGGGGTCTCTATGTTTGCCTGCGCAGCTTCCGCGAGAGAATCTTGAAGTTGCTTCTCGGCTGCGGCATCATAAAACTCATCGGATTCATAGGGCCCGTCAGACTCGTCAGAGAAGTGGGGGATGTCGTGAAGGTCAGAAAGGTCAGAAAAGTACGACTGCTCAGAATCATCAGAGTTATCCACTGCCATCTCAAAAAGACGCTCCATCTCCATCGTATCTCCTTCCTCTTTCACATCGATATCTTTCTCGGAGAAAGCCCCGGCGGCTTCTATTCGCATTTTTTCCATGTTTATTCGGCGTGTACGTCGGATAATCTTCTTTCGAACCTCTCGCACTCGCTCAGCCAGTTGGGACTTCGGCCCTTGCATGGCCCTCTGTGCTTCCTCTCTGAGCTCGAGCGGAATCAATAGAACTGTTAGCTTGGGTTGATCTCTGGAAGCTCGGTACAAGTGAGCTTACCGGTTTGCATGGGTTGTTGCCTTCGCTGCACCACACACATCGTTTTAAACCCCCACGTCGCATACACATATGATCCTGTGTGGTAATAAGTCGAAGAAAACAACGCTGGCAAGGCTGCTCGGACTCCTTCTCCTCTGAGGGGGTTTTCTTGGCTGCCATTATTGAGGAGCTCCACCGGGGCAGGATAGTGTCTGGGAACTGTTGTAAGGATGAAGACTGGTCTTTGGTATGAAGTCCAAATCGAAAATTACCGAGTTCAATGTGATCTTAAGAAAACGTACAGTGGATGAAAGTAGATTTCAAGTGTAAGGTTGGTTCGTGGTTTGAGATGGGAGCCTTGAGATATGGAAGAATCTTCGCTAGACTCTCCTTTAGATTGACATATCGCAGATCTAGGTAGCCGCAGTGAGGTAAGATATCTTCCGATATTAGTCTGCAAAGTGTTGTTACAAAGGTTGAAGACTACCGGGACATGCAAGTTCAATTTGTCCAACGCCTTTGAATAACAACCGCCTTCAAGTTCAAGTTCTATAGGCTATTGATTCTTCTTTTTAAGAGAGACTCGGTAAAAAGCTACTAATATCTCAATTCAAATTAAAATACGTGGCAGATGGAATCCATCATTCCAAAAAAATGAATATTGAGACTCTGCCCGCTTGACGTATGGATGCTTTGCGCATATTTCCACGCATTCTGGTGGAGCATCCCCCGATTTCACCAGGAATCAGCATCATGAGAATGTCTTCCTGTCAACGTGATTTATTACGCAGACTGGCAATTCTGCTTCTATTTGAAAATCGAAAATTCCTCTGTTTGACTGACTTGTTTTCGCGATTTGAGGAGAACAGGCAACGGAGATCCGTGTCAAATCATACAGCACCATCATCCATTTGATATTGACCCCTCTCACTGAATATGGGTTTCCAACTCATGCACTAAGGAACATGCCGTCTCTCTCATTCAAAGTCAAGATCCAAGACTGAATATCGATTCAGTTGTAGAGTGTTGTTGAGCCATCTCCAGGCCGCTTACTTAATACACCACCGCCACCTGGCACCAATCTCGGGAGGCTGGTGAGTTGACGATGTGGCTGTGCTTCATCTCCCGCATCTTCCTCGCGTTCGCGAAAGACGTCAAAGCCAATAACATCATCCAGCTATTAAATCCGAGATCCAGAGCTCAAATTCAAGTGCTACCTACAACTGAGGCCAATATAATTTCAATCTGTCAATTCAAACAATCAGATTGACTGCCGGGCGACCAACGGGGCCTCAAAGGCTAAAACGCTCCACCTACGAGGTGCATTAGCATCATTCAATACTGGGTACAAATAAATCTATATCCCATTCCGGCGCTCGCCAACCTAATTATATTGAAAAACAATATTCGGTGTCATACGGACTCGATTCAGCGGTTTATGAGTCGGCCTGGTGGCCTTTGCATTCTCATCCCCGTCTCCACACACCATGTCAACCGCTCCAAATACCGCGATTCCTGCGGCGAACACAACAGTGATTCCAAGTCATCCAAAAATTGAAGAGAAATTTGCCAGCACACAGGGTACAGCTCAATCAAGTAATGGCGCTGCTACGCCCGTCAATTGGGACTCGGAAATTCAACTCGTCGCATCACTAGCAAAGCTCCAAGAGCTCGAAAGCAAAGTGAGTACATACAACTTTCTCTCAATACCACCTTTTTTTAACCCATTGCACTCTTATCAAAATTTCTTTCCGTTTCCCAATTCATGGACATATTAAGGGGCCCAATGCTAACAGCACCAGATCCACGAGCTTCGCCAATTCATTCCAGCTGGAGTCTTGGAACCACTAGTCCCAATTTCCAGCTCAAATGGTGTCTCCTCGAGTACTCCAGTCGCAGAAACCCCACCGATTTTGCGCAATGAGCTCGACCATGCGGTCCGCGATCGACTCGCCCGGATCGAGCAGTTCCAGTCCATGTGGCGTGGCCCAGAGCTGAAGCCTGTTTGGGCGCACGCAACAGCGCGCATGAAAGAGGCCAATGGACAGCTTATTCAACCAACGGGGATCTGGGAAAGGGATTACGATGTCCTCCTTGCGGAACTTACCTCAGCAGAGAAGACGAAGGAAGATGAGCGCTTGCGAGAAGAGGAAGATGCGGAACGGACGAAGGTGTTATCTTCTGAGGGCGGATGGGCTGCAGTTACGGACCGATTTACTCAACGTGATATCCCCGGCATCCGTTTGATCAAGGGTTCAAACGATACTTCTATGGGTATTGCGCTTGCTAGAGCTGGTATGCTCTTTATAGTAGAAGGCGTGAAAGATTCTGGCTCCTCGGATGTATCTGGGTGGAATGT
Organism: Penicillium herquei; assembly: GCA_039634405.1. Classification (NCBI taxonomy): domain Eukaryota; kingdom Fungi; phylum Ascomycota; class Eurotiomycetes; order Eurotiales; family Aspergillaceae; genus Penicillium; species Penicillium herquei. The sequence continues at coordinate 1,433,158 of CP098390.1, forward strand.
TTCCAGTAAAGTACCGCCAGCTCGCTCGCCTGGCAAACTGGAAGAGGCTATTCTAGATTGCCTGAACTCACGACCTCGAAAGTGGGACTTGAGTTTCTTGTTGGTATGTTGCTTTGCTCTGATATCAAGAGTCGTCTAATTTCTATAATTCTAACTTCAATTCTAGGACATGATTGCTTCATATGCGAACATCAAACAAACACCATGTACCAAGTGCAACCGTCTCGCCAACAACGCCGCTCAACTCCCCTCTATTCGCCGGGCACAATCCACTCAGCCTTCAAAACCAGAAGATTCCAAAGACCGCATCTTCACCTTCGATGCCTTCCATGCCGCCTGCGCTTAAGCAGAAAATTTGCTCATATAAAATGAATAAACACCATTTCATCATGCCAAAACACCCATAAAAGTCATCCTCATCATCACCCTCTGACCTCATCCTCATGCTCCCCATGGATGATATCATGCCAGTAATTCGCCGGATACTCCGTCCCATTCCGATCCCAGTATCGTCTTGGTACACAATGCTTCTCTCCCTTGCTCCCAATCCGCATCCATCCTCCCTTTCCACGCATAGTGCAGTACTCAACCCGACTCCATGTCCCTAGATCCGGGACCTTATATTTTCGTTGTCGGAAATCGTAGCGCTCCTCATCTCTTCGTCTTGCCCATGGGACCTGGTATGCGGGCTGCTTGTTTGATTCAGAGCCGGCTGTGGAACCAGTTGGGGAGTCCATGTTATCCCAGCGGTCCCAATTTGTCTTTTGTAGTCGTGGAGATGATTTGATATCTGGCTCTGGGCCTGGTGAGGAATACGAAGATGAAGTTGAAAACCATGACAAGGGTGTATAGTCGTGTGCGGGATCTTCTTTGGGGGATGTTGGTCTTCTTTCTGGCGATTTCTTCTTGTTGATGACGCCAACATAGATGTCTGGACCTTTATTCGTCAGGATATCGCGGAGGCGCCAGCGACGGGGCCAACTGGTTGGATTTCCTGGTCGGGGATCTTTGGGCCAGATCCAACCCAGAGTTTGAGTTCCATGTGTCATCTTTCGTACACTGTATCAACGATAGGAGTCTTTTTCTTTCGCTGTGGTTTTGGATTTGTCTTGGATTCCTTGTGGATGACCGATAACTGGCAGGAGTCTTAGAATGGACAAGACCAATGAGGAATGAAGTTTCATCTTGAGGAAACTGTAATTGATATAGAAAGAATGATGAAGATTCTGGAAGCTTTTTTCTTTCATTGTGTAAATGTCAGGTTGTGTGTTCGCTCGTACAGCATCATGCTTGATTGCTTCCATTTTCCGAATAAAGGCCATGAGAGTGATTCTCTGCATGTCTATTATTTCTTTGATGCTTGATCTGCAGGGTCTATGAATTATCAACTTCTGTCATTGATCATCCAATCTGGGCAAGAGTTGTTTGTAGGAAATTGAAATTCCAACCAGTATGCAAGAGGCCATCAAATCCATTGATATTGTGGACCCTGGGACCGTACTGGGGCCCTGGAGGCTGAACCACCCTGTAAACTTCCCGAAGATTTTTCTCTGCTCTGTCTGGCAGTCTTTTTTGTGAAGCCTTGTCATTGAAATACGAACGAGATTTGGCGCTTATCCTCTTTTTGGCGGCATCATGCCGCTGAGTATCGTGGACCGGTGGACTCCGAGTCTTTTGTGGATTTCCCAGGTATCAGATAGCTTGAATATCATCAATATAGAAGCATACTCAATACATGAAGAACAAAAAGACTTTTATTCATATTTCTTGCTTCTGTCTCTTACGAGTGCCAATTTGGACCTGCTACGCATCTGAGGCTTCCGGGTATGAATATCAGGCTGTAGCTCACTGTGTAGGCTATCGGATACTAGTACTCAACTCCGTTTTAGTGAGTCTTTTTTCCAATTGACACATTCACGATGATTTAAAATGGCAATAAATTCATTCAAGTTGCTAAGGTTTTCTTAAGAAACAGTAATTGAAATAGCTCAAAACCCTTCCACTGATACACCACCTGGGCACCAGCGAACCCTATGCCAATTTGAGTCATTAGAGTCACAGGAACAAGAGCGGCAAACTTGATGAAGCAGAAAATGACTCTCAATAGAACTTTGGAAGGAAATTTCACTACAGTCATCTTGGGGACATGATTGCAAAAACGAACCAAGAATGAGGAAGGTTCAAGTTTTCCAAGCACTCAAGATGTTGAAACCTGACTCTTAGATCTCGGGGTTTCTTTGGCACCATTGTTCATAATTCTCCACACTCACACAATCACTATCACTATCACTCTCATCTTCATACTCATATCCGGTGTACCCTTGCTCGTCGCTCTGGAGATGGAGATCCTGTAGAAGCTTCGATAATGGGGCACCTTTTTCAGGTCGAGGGATATCCTTGTAGTAATTTGCTGACACGAGTTTGCGCCAGATATACATTGCCTGCTCATCTGTATTATGCATACCACCTGCTTGGAGATCTCGCATTAGATTGTGAGTTCTTTGATCGGTAGATGCTCTCTTGGAGAGATTGGCGTTTTGGCATTGATAAAGTGCTCTTCTTGGCGGCATGCTAAAGCGTTTCAGTAACTCCTTGAACCAGCCCTGTTCGAGTGGAAGTGTTCGAAGAGCGTGTCTCTCGGGGTTGTTGAGTTCTGCGATAAACCACTCCAAGGCTTCTTCACGTAGACATGACTGGATATTGGCCCTCATCACATTCTCAAGCTTGAAGCCAACTAGAGCGCGAAGATGACTGACAAAGGCGTGGGCATTGTGGAAGATGGGAATGTGATTCTTGGTTTCCATGTGCTTGCTTGTCCAGTTGTCAGGGTAGAAGTAGCCGACTTCCTCGGTATCCCAAGGACTCGCCACAGTATCGAATTCTTCCAGTTTCACTTCTGGATATGTACTGATGAACTGTTTATTCTCCTCACTGGTTTCACTGGCTTCCATCTTCATAGGAGTATGTCCGTAGTCCATCGTTGGATAGCTAAGTGAGAGTTATGTGAGAAATGAAGCTGCTGTGATGCCAGAAGACGAGGTGATGGGAAAGGATGATGATTAAAAGGTGATGATGGAAATTTATGAAGAGGGGTAGTCAATCAAACGCGCAAACGAATCCTTCAATTTTGAAATTCTAGAATGAGAAAAGTCTGAGGTCTGATACAAACATATAAGCCTGCCCATGTGTATTATTGAACTAGGTTCAACTCAGAAGCAGCAGCAATTAAATAAGTATCAGTTGATCTCTACGTACTAATAGGCTCGGTAACTTTTAAAAAGACTCTGTTGTATTGGATCTCGCAGTTAACTGGTAGCTTTAGCTTGGTGTAGATAAATTGATCAAGAATTTCCCAATAGATAAAGGCACAGGTGAAACAATCTCATCGCCACATTTTCCGCAGCCTCGTGCCAAATATTTGCCAATTTCAGTATTTTTGAATGGGAAAAGCCAATGAAATAACGTCAAATAGAAATTCAGAGTCTCGCAGTCGATAGTCGTAAGCATCTTTCAGGGGACATATCAAGAAAGACTTAGAAGAACATCCAAGCCTTCGAAGGCGACAGCTTAAGAATCAGTCTCAAACTCGAATCCCGAGCGATTTGTCGTAGTAGTAGCTGCTAGAGAGCTGCTACCCTGGGAAGAGTATTTCGTAACGACACCCGTCCATCTTTCAGGGTTCTGGCACCACTCACGGAAAACATCAGGGTCCTCCGCAAGGTGGGATTCGTACCAATGTTTGTTAATTCCAAAATCCATGATCTGGTGATTGAGATCCCGGTGAAAATTCGAGAAGGAATCCCCAGGTAAAGGCCGAAGAACCAGACCTTTGTAGCCATTCTGTTCCCAATAACCCAAGTTCGAAGCCGATGTATCGAGACAGCGCCAGATCTGACAGAGGTGTTCATCCGAATCGTGGATACCGGCTGCACGGGCATCTCGAACCAAATTGTAGGCCATTCGGAAAGGGTTTCTGTTGTGAAAATTGGCAGTTTCATATCTAAACCGGGCGATTCTGTTGGACAGGCTGAACCGTAGCAAAATCTGTTTGAACCACCCTTCTTCAAGTGGAAGGGTACGAAGGCTTTCTCTTTCAGCGTCGGTCAGTTCCATGATGTACCACTCCAAGGCAATTTGGCGCAAGCAAGAGTGGATGTTGGCTCGAACTACAGCTTCTGTTTTGAAAACGGCGACGCCACGGAGATGACTGACAAAGGCTTCTGCGTTTTGAAAGATCATGGTATGATCTTCTTCAATAATGATATGGTCCAAGGTGTCAGTGTCAGGGTAGAAATAACCAACTTCGAGGGTATTCCAAGGGCTCAACACCCTAGCGTCGTCGGTGACCCTGGGGTCCATGTTGATGAGCAGCGATGCAAAGAAGTCTGTAAGGATAAAGAAGTGTCAAAACCAGGAGAGGGTTGATAAAGAAAGGTGTTAAAAGATGATGGGTGATACTGATGGTAGATAGAAAGGTGATCGGTCAAGGAGTCGTTGAAGAGAAGACGAACCTTGGAAGTATGCAGTGATGAAGAAAGTTCAACGCCAGGAAAGGGCTGACGAAGAAAGGTGTAAAAAGATGACCGAATGATATTGGTGGTAGATAGAGAGATGATCAGTCAAGGCCTCGAAGAAGAAAATGCCTCGAGCTCTGAAGCGGAAGGTGCCGATATCCAGGTAACAAACAACCTGCTAAACTGCATACTAAAGACAAAGATGATCCAGCAACTATCTAACGTCACAAAAATGGAATATCAACTGGATGCAATTTTTTCAAGTAGAAGAAAATTAATAAAACCCTAAAGATAAAGACACAAATATCCCAGCCTATGCCCACGACTTTAAATCAACAAACGCCGTTTTCCTGCTATTAATCGTAATGTTTCGCTTTCAAGACAGATCAAATAACGCCCTGAAATCAATATATCCATAAGAATGTCATGTTGATCTTCGCTTTCTTCAAAACGGATCAGTACCTCTTTAGAGGGAGAAAAGACCGAATGTACCGGCGAACCACGTGAAGGAGAGGAATGTGATGAAGGCCATGCCAAAGACGAATTTCAGGCCTAGGCGTTGTATCTCAGACATGGCTGCGTTGCAAGTAACGCAGAAGAAACCTATTAACACGTTAGATTTTGCAATTCAACGAAATTGAAGTCAAGATATCAACATACCATTCAATGAAGTAGGACTTTGAGTGTAGTACATTCCAAAAGTATAACCAACACTGGATCCCAGGTAGCCAGCACTGGCAGTGTCACTGAGAGACTTGTCCGCATCGTAGATGTAGAGCGTGTAGCTGGCCGTCAGTAATGGCACAGTAGCGTTACCCTCGTACTTGCTAGTATCCCAAACGGCAGTGCCAGTGGGTTCCATGCTCATGTTACGGGTCACGGTGTAGGTCATACTGTCCAAACTGCAAGAGGCGACAACATCGACAGCAGTCGGTGACACGGAGAGCGAGGTGTAGTTCCAGACAAAGGTGATTTTCTGACCGATCTTGTAGTATGTTGTGGTGGTGGAGTCTGGGGTGAGCATGGAAATGCCGCCCGCTGCATCTGCCGGGTTGATTGAGATCGACGAGGTGGTGGTGGATTTTGCGGTCTTTGTATCGCTTTTGCCGGTAGTGGTACCCGTGCTGGTACCTGTGCTGGTGCCACTGGCGGTTTGGTCACTGGCGGTCTTGGTATCAGTTGTGGATTCGGTGGAGGTCTGGGAAGCGACTGTGGTGGTTTGCTCAGATGTTGATGCCGACGCGGTTGTATTGGAGTCTACGGATGCATTGTCAATATGTGTCAATTGTAAGACAGTCAATCATTCATACCTGCACGCTTCTCTATCAAGCCATTGCCAAATAATTCCCCATAGTTGGACCATGGCCAAGCCGAGGCAATGGTCCCCAGAAGGAAAAATGTGCACAGAATGGTGAGGAAGGCCCGCATGGTGACTATGCTGGTTGTCAAGCTTCCTGGGCAACTGGAAGAAGCAGATCAGGGAGCAAAGGGAAAAGGAGATCCCCTTATCGGAATCGAAAACCGAATCGGCAACCCCTTGCGCCGGTTACCAGTCTGGATATGGTTCCAGCCGACGGGCGGCAAGAGGAGAGTCTGAAGTAAGAGAAAGCAAGGTATCCTCTTTGACGGGAGCGGGACGCGCTGTGAATTCTGCGGTGAGCAGAAAGCGAAGGCTCAGAGGGCTCAGAGGGCGGACGGTTCGAAAAAGCTGACAGGGCGATCTGCTGGTGGACCCTTGAAACCTGTCGATCCCGAGGATTTGTGTGGATTGTGTGGAGAGCAAGCCAACGAATATGGAGGTATGGGAACTTCGAATGCTCAAAACGAGGGTGGCTGAAGCAGCAAAAAAAGGCAACGCAACAAAAGTAAAGCGAGAGACTTGAAGAATAAGTGTGGGAGGACAGAAAGGTGTTTGAGGTGTATTGCGGGGCTAAGCCCAAATGGGTCATGGCTGTCAAGGCATGTGAGACATCCTATTTATAAGTTGGGAATAAAATCAGCTGGATAAGATGTTGGGGCAAATTATGAGAAGTCTCTACAGAAGAAGTCTCTACTCAGATAGACGGATTAATTTTTCTATCAATATACGTTGATCAGAGATACATCAATGCTCATCTTCTGAGAATCCTTTCGGTGTTTGGACCCTGATCGGGTTTTCCCCTCAGACCCTGTCTCCACATCTCGGTTCCAAATCTCAGAGAGAAGAATGGGGCACTCAATTAGGGTGAAATCAGTTTGGATACTTTGTGAGGTTGAAAGTGACCGTCAAGCCTTGCAATGGATGATATCTTGGGGAATAATGTCGGGTATTCCAAAAAGCAACCCACGGATGTCAGCTCAGATCAGACTATTGTTTATGGTTTGTTTTGGCGATTTAGTCGGGGCTTGGCATTGAGGCTTATCAACACCAGATCTACCAATATTTACAAAAAATGTTTAATCGATTTAGTAGGGAACAATAGTTCTGTCATTTTATAGTGTATAAATTAGACGAATTACCCAGCCCCTGAATATCAGGCACGATTACTATACAAGAGGGGACCCCCCGGGTTCTCCGAGCCAGGGTTCCTAGCCCACGATGCGGCATCAAGAATCATCTCTATGAGGCTTTCATATGTCTAAAGTAGGGCATAGGTGTTTTAATGGTTCCCAAAGTCAGATAATAGAGTTTCCCGAGGTCTAACTTCCAAGATCCTAACTGATAGAACTTTATACGGTGTAGAACATTGATATGCAGGGCTCGAATCATAGCAGATCATACTACCACAGGTAGCGAGTATTATCATTAAACTCCAGTCTATCCACGATTTTGACCAGGATCATAAATGAATGTACAGTCGTTAAAACGCCATCATGAGAAAATAACCCAACCGCAAGCCCAAAAAGAATCCTATCATAACACTCTCCAAAGAAAATCATCTAGATGCAATGATGCAGTCTAGGAAGATGGCTTCAACTCGACGATCTCGCATCCCTCATATGTACCGGTTCCAGCAGTGTTGATATAGTACAAGGTGCTGTCGGTGCAAGCTACAATCCAGTTAGTGAAAACGTTCAATCAAATCTCGATAATTAAATAATTGACTCGCCCAACCATCCACCCCAGTGGTCGATAGAGGTTTCCAGATCACCATCACTGGCAAATCCGAATCCAGTTCCACCAGTGGTAGGACTAACGCTCACCTCAACGGGAGCTTTGCGCTCTAGAAAGGAAAATCAGTTAGTAATCATGTTTACATGGTGGCAACGGCTCGGGGTTCCATAATTCGAAGAACTTACCGTCCTCGGAAACAAGAGCAATGGACCATGGGGCACCATTCTCCGTCTTATACCGCACAGTACCGTTGGTCAGCCAGAACGAGGCAGCATCGTCAACTCCGCTAGTGAAGATTGCCAGACTGTTCAAGGGGCCAGTCGACTTGGTGGTCAAGTACAGGCCGTTCAGACTGCTGTTGGAGGCACCGGAGGTTAGGAGGTTGAAGGTCGTAGTGACAGGGCTGGCGGTCGCAGTGGCTGCCAGAAGAGCAAGGGTGGCGAAGAACTTCATTTTGGTTGTGGTTTGACGGTTCTTGGGAAATGAGGTATGTTCTTTTAAAGTAAGAAATATGCAAAAGATCAAAGAGGTTTAAAGATTTGAAAGTCAAACGGATGTTTCGGGGGGCATGAGGTATTTAACCAGGGTGCTGGGGAAAGCTGGGAAGCTGGGAAATAGTGTGGAGAAAGTCCACTACCAAACAGGATCCACGATCGCGTTTCCAATGGATTCTCGGCACAAAGCCTTAAAGTGGAGGGCCTTGGTGCTATTCTAATTTGAGGAGAGGAGTAAGAGAAGGAGTGAGACTGGGGCTGCATTGATCTGCATCTCACCAGTCATTGATTGACAACATTCGAAGTCTTTGGTTGTTGCCCTGCAGGTCCATGGCTGTGTTGTGAAGCCCAGGGTCTTTGGCGAGTCAATTGGACGATCCACCAGGTCCTTTCATTAGTCTCACTAGTGCCGTGGGCTGTTGGATTGATTCAATCCTAGCTTTCTCCAGTGAGGAGTCAACTAGACTGTTGTGAGCCAGTCATGAGACGGGTGGTTGTAGATCAGTTTCTCCGAGACCCAATTGAAAAAAAGAGGAGATGCTCATGCCGTTACCTGCAACGAGGTGTGAAGTCATAATTTCAATTTTGAAAGAAAAGAAATTTTATCATTCATAGGTTAATCTAATCATAGAAATACTTATCTTTTGTTTGGCTGGTTGATCAATATTTTCGAGTTCGAATGTTCTCCATTGATAAACTGGAGACCCTTAAACATGGAAGCCTGAGAGGCCTAAGCCGCCTAACCATGGGTGCAAATGCTCGCAAGACCCCTGAACCCTTGGGTATAAACGACCCACCATGAACTTGAAGTTTCCCGTTGAATTTCCTATGATGGAATTTGTAGTCTGTGGGAGAGTATTTGAATAAAAGGTCTCGAAAATACTATTCCATATATTCTATTGCATTATGGTGTGGCAATTTGTTCCAAGGTTTGGAATAGATAGGCCCCCAGGCCAAGTGAAACAATACTGGAAGCTGACGAGGACAATGGATGATCGACCATCCACGGAAGTGTTAATGTTTGAGGCGACTATGCAAACATTCAAACAATCAAGTACGATTCATGGTACGTATATATGCACATGTGGGACACTTTGGGGCCCAGAGAATCCTTGATGATCCTTATTTCTTTGTCTACTGCGGAGTATATCAAAATTCATGACGCAGTATGGAGTACGGAGTTCTGTAGGTCATTTGCCATCTAGTCTTGGCAGTGATCTCCAGAGCTCCCAGTCTCTTTACTCTGAATTTGAGCTGTGCTAGTGATTCTTCTATGCCATCACTTGCATATATCTACGCGTTCATCCCCACTGTGAAACTCTGTGGCAATGACCTCACCTGGAGTATTCATGGGAGTTTTGAGTCCTCGTTGGTTTGAGAGTGTGATTGATCTCGAAGGGGAGGTGATTACAAGCTGAGCGTATGGTTTCTTTTATGGCGGGGTACAAAATGTGGAGCTAAAAGAAAAGAAGAAGTCAATCCTCGATATACAGGAATGAAATTTATCTGACATAAATTTGTTATTATGTTCAGAGGTAAGAGATGGGGTAAAGGGATGAACAAACACCAGTTGATGAGATGTGAAGGCGGAGAAGGTGGCAGAATGATGAGTCACCAGTTGACTAACCTCAGATGGAAATTCCAACGAACTATTTACTACATCCGAGTCCTAAAGAGCTTTGGCTCGGCAGATACGGATCTATACAATCCTTCAAGCCCCTGAATTTAATCTTCTTGATCTCGTGAGAAATGATCATGCAGCTGACCCAGAATGCAGGGGGACAAGAAGGGAGATGGGAAAGAAGAGTCATCTTCCTGGATCCTAGATTTGAGCGCTCTATATGATAGGACAAAACCACGAGGCTTCCAATGACCTCTTTCTATCCCCAGGGCTGCAGACTCGAACGAAAACAAAGAGAAAAAATTGTGATGATAGGAGAATTTTGAACACTTGGATCTCTCTTAGGCATTCAGGCCGGGACGCTTTGGCAGTTGGGTATGCAATGACGCGACGATCCTGGCCGACACGTCGCCGAGGAGACCACAATCCTCCAAAGTCGTGAGATCACTGACCCAGACCATAAAATATATCCCGATCCACGTAGTCCGAAGTTCCAGGAGACTTTAAACTTAATGTACTCGAGAAAATCAATCCAACTCCCACTGTAAGCATTTGTGACTCGGATCTAGTATTGGCATTCTATCAAGACTTCACCTGGGCATCGGGCTCAAGTTAAGAGGGTTAGACACAAACCTCCACCCACATTTTCTTTTTTTCCCCTCTCTCTCCACATTCAATGAGCTAAATTAAAAGAAAAAAAAAGTTCATACGAATTCTGCAATCTCGAGTCTAGGGTAGTACCTTCATCTTTTACGAGGTGCTCCCGTCAAGAGCATCTTATATTCTTGAAGGTTTACTACTACGCCTACGTCGGTGGCAGAGACCCGCCCCCTCCCACTCTCTCTCTCTTCTTCCTTCTCTCTCCAAATTCTACCCAATCTCTCTTCCGGAAATTTTGGGGCTTTCGATGATGTGGTGTAGTTGATATTAAAACTTCCCACTTCCCAATCGCTCGCATCGCTCGTATTGGGGCCTTCTCTCCCCTTACCTGCGATCGCGCTTCTCGCGTGTGCTGTCTACCCCCCTCGCCCGCATCCCCACGCAAACCCCCGATCGCAGTGACAGTGCACGAAACGGTGTCGGCGTCAATTCTCGCATTCTTATCTACCCCCTCCTACGTCGACTTCCCAGTCCCCAAAAGATCACCCGGAACTCTGCTGAGATTGTGATTCCCTTCCATTATGGATTCTGGATGGCAACCCTATCAGGATCCCCTGATGGGTCGTCCCGCGCAGATGAATCCCGGATTGGCTGCCCATCCCCAGCAAGTAGCTTCGAAGTACGGCCAGCCACCACAGTCACAGCCCCCCGTCGGATACACCTACGAGACCTTTCAAACTCCTGGCACCGCGTCCAAGGCTCCTTCTACCGGCCCAAACTCCAAACCGGTATCCATGGCGTCGTCGCCGTCTGCCACGCCACGTAGTCGGGATTATGTCACCGATGCCGATACCACCATGGAGGACGCCGACCCCTACAACCGCGCCAAGTACTCATCGCGATCAAATCATCACAGTCGCGCTTCGTCCCAATTCCTTAACCAGGCGGAGGAGTCGTCGGCTGCTCGCAGATACTCCCCCATGAACGTCTTGTCGCCATCCGGAATGTCATACCCTACAAGCCCCGGGAAACAGGGCTCCTACTTCTCACCAGGTCAAAGTCAGTCGCGACGATCGCCCGGTCGGACAGGAGACTATTCATCTCCGCCGCAGGGTTATCAGTCCCCACCATGTGAGAGATCAGTTCCTTCAAGAATGACCTCACCTTGTATTGCTTACATGCTAACCCACTTTCTCTTCAGCGAATCGCCCCCCGAGACTTCCACCCCTCCAGTCATCTGATATGAGCCCCGACCAATACTATCCTTCCTCTGCATCATCGCACTTGGGAAGTGCGTTTGCTCCAGGCGCTCGATCTCCCCGATCTGGCTCCTTACCATCCCAAGTCCCGGGCCGAGGTCCGGTTCCCAAGTTCCAGAAGATCAAGGCTGTACAAGATCTCCAACCCCGGGTTCATGCTCAGCCAGCATATCGACGCGCCAACCCGGAGGGTGGATTCATAAGTGTTTGTCTCACCTGCTCCATTCTCTCTTATTTCCCCAGCATATCGCATTGCGATGTTAACCTAGACTGTATACAGCCACTTCATGCGCTCACAAGCCACCTACCTGCAACATACCGTATCTGTAACCCGAATTTCAACTACGAGTCCTCACGAAACCCCCGGCGTGTGTTGACGAAGCCTAGCAAGGGCACTAAGAACGATGGCTACGATAATGAGGATAGCGATTACATTCTCTATGTCAATGACATTCTAGGCAGCGAGGAGGCCGGACATAAGTAAGCTCGTGCGGGATTCCGTACTTTTCCAGAACTATCCCGTCTAACTTCTTCCACCAGGAATCGCTACCTTATCCTGGATGTTCTTGGTCAGGGTACATTTGGTCAAGTGGTGAAATGCCAGAACCTGAAGACACAGGAGGTTGTCGCTGTCAAGGTCATCAAGAACAAGACGGCATACTTTAACCAAAGCATGATGGAGGTCTCTGTTTTGGATCTGGTATGTGCGGTGCTTCTGTACTATAGACAACATACTAACCGCACCGCCTCTACAGCTCAACAGTAAATATGATAAGAACGACGACCACCATCTCCTTCGATTGAAGGATACTTTCATTCACCGACAGCATCTTTGTCTTGCATTTGAATTACTCAGTGTTAACCTTTACGAACTCATCAAGCAAAATCAATTCCGGGGATTGAGCACAACACTTGTGCGTGTCTTCGCGCAACAACTACTGAATGCTCTTAGTCTCCTCAACAAGGCGCATTTGATCCATTGCGACTTGAAGCCAGAGAACATTCTGTTGAAAAAGTAGGTTGAGATGATCTATTCAACTGTTTGGTTTATTTACTAACATATAATTCTACAGCCTGGAAAGTCCCATCATCAAGGTCATTGATTTCGGTTCTGCCTGTGACGAACGTCAGACCGTGTACACGTATATTCAGTCGCGTTTTTACCGTTCACCCGAAGTTTTGCTCGGTTTGCCGTACGTATCAACCTAGTTGTCATTGTTTTACTCCTTGTTATTTTGAGTCCCCGCTAATAAGGTCAGTTACTCATCTGCCATCGACATGTGGTCTCTTGGATGCATCGTTGTCGAGCTGTTCCTAGGATTGCCTCTTTTCCCCGGTTCTTCGGAATACAACCAAGTCTGCCGAATCGTGGAAATGATGGGCTTGCCTCCAGCGTGGATGTTGGAGATGGGTAAACAGTCGGGCGAGTTCTTCGAGAAAACGCAGGATGAATTCGGTCGCAAGACATACAGGCTCAAGAGCTTGGAGCAGTACTCACGGGAGCACAACACCAAGGAAGCGCCGAGTAAGAAGTACTTCGCCGCCTCAACCTTGGAAGAAATTATCAGGGCATACCCCATGCCGAGGAAAAACATGAAGCAAGCTGAGATCGAAAGAGGTACGAGTTGATGGTTTCCATATATCGACTCATTTTATTTACTAACCCTTATCTGATAGAGCTGAACAACCGGGTGGCATTTATCGATTTCGTGCGCGGTCTACTGTCGATCAACCCTCTAGAGCGGTGGTCCCCCCAGCAGGCCAAATTGCACCCTTTCATCACCCAACAGAAGTTTACTGGGCCATTCATGCCCCCAATGAACTTGAAGTACTCTACTATCAACAAGACTGTTGCTCCGGGTGTTCAGCAGCAGCAGCAGGCTGAAGCGGCCAGTAAGCAGCGAGCAGCTCAGGCGGCGCAAGCACAGTCTGCATACACGATGCAAATGAACCCGTACCAGCACACTCCTCAGCCGCATCCCCCACCACAACCGCATTCTCAGCCGCAACTACACCCCCAGCCGCAGCCACAACCGCATCCCCAACCCCATGCCCAACCGCCTCCACCTCCTCCTATTTACAATGGCATGTATCAACAGGGGGCAGCACCACCGCCGTACCCTACCCAGCCCCCAAGCTATGGTCATCAGATGGGCATAGTGCCTGGCCCTGGTCAGGTACCGCCACAACCTCAATATGGCCCAGGACAGAGTCTGTACGCTCAAGCGACAACAAGGGCAGGTCGTCAACGTGCATCGACCATGGATCCACAAGGAGGTGGGATTCCTGCTACAATTCAACGAGTTGCCAGCCACTTGGACCCCAATGCTCCCATCCGACTCCAGCCTAGCCCGGCCTACTACCCTCCTCCCCCAGATGGCTACGTAGACGCAAATGCTCAGCGTCGCCGGGGCAGTCGAGCAGGAGGAGGTAATGGGAATGGCAATGGCAATCAGCGAAACCGCGATTTCATTCGAACTCTCGAAGATGGAGTTATGGGTGAAGGATACATGGGACAAAACCAGTGGCACTAGGGTACACAAATATCTGAGCCATCGGGAAGGGTTACTCTCGCATGTGTGTATACATAAGGGCCCCATCTCAGTGTCTTGGAATACGGTACCCTGGTTACTCTTTGATTGCAGTCAAGCATCCGCACGCACGCCCGGTGCGTGCCTCCTTGATGGAGGGTCGATCCGATAAAGTCGTGCCATGCCCTTTGGGTCATCCCCAACCTCGTTTTATTTTGCTTGGCTCCCACCCCCTGTCCGACCTATGCCGCTTCCGCCGACCGGCCAAAACGCCTTGATCCTGGGATTGGAGGCATTATACTTGGTTCCCAATGGAATGGTTTGAGGTGTCATGAGTCATTCGTGACATCTACCTTCCAAAATGGTCGCATAGGCTCGCGTGAGTATGTTCGATACAATGCTTTTTTTTTTCTTCTCCGTTTTCTTTGAACCGTAGCTTTGTGTCGCATACCCCGGTTACATTCGCATTAGGCAAATAGTGACTGATCTAAAGTGGTTATGATTCTGTACTCCTTTTCTTCGGGCCATGATTGAATCACCACTTTCAAGTTTCTTTGTTATGTTTCTTCCCCCTTGCTATATTTGTTTGGCCTTACCTTGCTCTGTCCGTCCTACATTTGCATGTGGTTCGGGCTATAAGCCATGACTTCTGTGTTCTTTTATATTGTGCTTCTATCTTCATTTTTGGCATAGCCTGGAGTATAAAGAACGACTTCACAAATTCGTCCAATTTTTCCCCTTTCCGTCCCATGTCGCTGCCCAGGTGGTCATAGTAAGCATTGAGTTCTTTTGGTGGGTGGTATCCGGGATCCCTGTGCTCCATTTCTTTGTCTGTTTTTTTTTTTTTCCAGACCGCTTTATTTCTATTATACATGCTGTCTCTAGTTTCACTTGCCCAGGTGGAAGGTATTGTACACGCCATGGTCATTTCAAGGGTTTTCTCTGTTGGGATTTGCATACAAGTATTGGAACGCGGATACCATTGCTGGTTGGTTTTCTCAGGGAAGAGTCGTTGAATCTGGGAGTTGATAGGATAAAGTCTAGTCAGAAAATTCGAGATATTTCTCATTCACAACATACTATTTACATTCTATTCTAGTATAAAAGTGATCGGTGTAGTATAATTGTAGTAAGTAGTTGGACGATATCAGGTGACACTAGTCCCGATCGGGTATAGTCAACCCCTCGCTTAAATTTCGTGTGTGGCTCTCGCCCGGACAATCAACTCCAAGTTTTAAAGGATCTGCTTTTGCTCGTGAACCCGGATTTCCACCCCGATTAAAATCCGCAACGATGTCACGATTCTTTTACCGCGGCGGTGACGACAGCGACTCCAGCTCGGAGGAGGAGGAGGATGTCTACGAGCGCTCCGAGGAGGAGGACAGCGACGCTGAGTCTAGCGATGGCTCTTCCGATTCCGAGTCCGGCTCTGACTCCGACGACGACAAGGAGAGCACCGGCGGCGATGCCTTCGACTTCCTGGTTAGCGATTCCGACAGCGATAAGAGCGAGGATGAGGAGAAGGTCACAGTTGTCAAGAGTGCCAAGGACAAGCGACTTGAGGGTCTTGAGAACACCATTCGCCTGATCGAGAATGCTCAGAAGATTAACGACTGGGCCGTCATTTCGACTGGTGAGTGCCCTTTTATATCACCTGCACGATGGAATATGTTGAATATATGCTTTCGACGCGCGTTGGGTGGAATATCGCGTCACCCCGCGGAATCGACTGGATCAATGGGAGGGGTCAAAAAAATATTCAAAATGAGCACCCAGCTAATGTAGGGTCCCTACAGAGTTCGACAGCCTGAACCGCCAGATTGTCAAGGTCCTCCAGTCCGGCCCTGTCCCCAGGCTTTACGTCAAGGCCGTCGCCGACCTCGAGGACTTCGTCAACGAGTCCGTCACCAAGCAGAAGGCCTCTAACAAGAAGATGAACGCTAGCAACCAGAAGGGATTCAATGCCGTCAAGCAGCGTATCAAGAAGAACAACAAGGAATACGCCACCCAGATCGACAAGTACCGTGCCGCCAAGGACGAATACATGCAGAGCGAGGAGGAGGAGAAGCCTGCTCCCGCCGCTCCCGCTCCCCGTCCCACCCGCGTTGAGCGCATCCAGAACTTCGCCAACGCTGCTTCCGTTGCCTCCAGCGATGACGATGGCTTTGCTACCGTTGGCCGTGGTGGTAAGGCTTTGCAGTACACCCCCGAGAGCATTCTCAAGCACCTGCGTACCATTGTCGAGTCTCGCGGAAAGAAGAACACCGACCGCACCGAGCAGATCCGCACAATGGAGAAGCTCCTCGAGGTTGCCACCTCCCCTTACCAGCGCATCCGTATCTACCTGACCCTCATCTCTACCCGCTTCGACCTTTCCTCATCCTCTTCCGCCACCTACATGAGCGCTGAACAATGGAACAGTG
This sequence comes from Penicillium herquei, assembly GCA_039634405.1. Taxonomy (NCBI): domain Eukaryota; kingdom Fungi; phylum Ascomycota; class Eurotiomycetes; order Eurotiales; family Aspergillaceae; genus Penicillium; species Penicillium herquei. The sequence continues at coordinate 1,449,694 of CP098390.1, forward strand.
CCGACCAGGAGTTTGGCACCCTTCTGTCCGTTCTGGAGCAGCACCGCAACTTCGTTGTTAGCGAGGGTGCTGACGAGTGGGAGGACGACGAGAAGCAGCCTTCCGTTGCTGAGGGCGAGATCTTTTACATTCCCGGCAGCATGGTTTCATACATTGAGCGATTGGACGATGAACTCACCCGCTCCCTTCAGCAGATCGACCCCCACACTGCTGAGTACATTGAGCGTCTGAGCGATGAGCAGCAGCTGTACAACAACATTGTGCGCACTCAGCTCTACATTGAGGGCCTCAACTCTGGCGAGAAGAACGACTCCCGACAGGACAGCGTCAACCGTGTTGTCATCCGCCGTCTCGAGCACGTTTACTTCAAGCCCTCTCAAGTTGTCTCCATTCTGGAGGATGCTACATGGAAGGCTCTCCCCAAGGAGCTGGACTCTGCCGTCACTTCCCGTGCTCAGGCTGGCGATGTCTCCGTCCTCATTCAGACTCTCTGCACTTACCTGTTCCAGAACAGCGATGGTATCATCCGTGCCCGCTCTATGCTGTGCCAGATCTACTTCCTCGCCCTTCACGACCAGTACTACCGCTCTCGTGATCTGATGCTCATGTCCCATCTGTCTGAGAACATTGCCAACTTTGACGTCAGCACACAGATCCTCTTCAACCGCACTCTCGTCCAGATTGGTCTGTGCGCTTTCCGTGCTGGTCTCATCTACGAGGCCCAGAACACCCTCGGTGATATCTGCGGTAGCGGCCGTCAAAAGGAGCTGCTCGCCCAGGGTATCATCCTCCAGCGTTACTCCACCGTCACTCCCGAGCAGGAGCGTCTGGAGCGCCAGCGCCAGCTGCCCTTCCACCAGCACATCAACCTGGAGCTGTTGGAGTGTATCTACCTGACTTCCAGCATGTTCCTTGAGGTTCCCCTCATGGCCCAGACCTCCTCCGCCCCCGAGGTCCGCCGTCGCATGATCTCTAAGACTTTCCGCCGTATGCTCGACTACAACGAGCGCCAGGTGTTCACCGGTCCCCCCGAGAACACCCGTGACGGTGTTATCATGAGTGCCAAGTTCCTGGCTGCCGGTGACTGGAAGAAGGCCGCCGAGATGCTGGCCTCTATTAAGATCTGGGATCTGATGCCCCAGCCCGAGAAGATCAAGGAGATGCTGTCTCAGCAGACTCAAGAGGAGGGTCTGCGCACCTACCTCTTCACCTACGCCCCCTTCTACGACAGCCTTTCCATCTCCTCTCTGTCCGAGATGTTCGAGCTCCCCACCAAGAAGATCACCGCTATTATCAGCCGCATGATCTCTCACGAGGAACTCGGCGCCGCTCTCGACCAGGTCAACGACGCCATCATCTTCCGCAAGGGTGTCGAGCTCTCCCGCCTCCAGTCCCAGATCGTTACCCTGGCCGACAAGTCCATGGGTCTCCTCGAGTCCAACGAGAAGACTCTGGAGCAGCGTACTCAGGGTATGGCCAACGCTTTCCAGCGCGAGCAAGGCCCTGGTGCCCGTGGCCGTGGTCCTCGTGGTGCTAACCAGGGTCGTGGTGGTGCTCGTATCCCAGGTGGCCAGCAGGGCCGGCGACCTGGTGGTCAGCAGTTCGGAGGTGGTGCATTGGGCGGTGCTATCAAGGCTTAAATAAAGGTTTATTGATGTAATGGCATGTTACTTCATTGTTTCTTGTTTCTCTTATTTTTTCTTTTTTTTCCTCTCTACATTTTCCCTTACTCTCATGGATCCTTCTTCTCTTTTGCTTTTTTCATGCCGTTGCCGGACGCGATGGAAATCTCTCGCGTTCTGTTCGATGACCCAAAATGAATGAATATAAATGGTTAGAAAGCATTACTCTTCCTTTCTGGTAATCAGTAGCGAGGCATCTGGATGTCATGTAGTATTCATATAGTAGTCTATCTCTGCGTTTGAGGGTGTATTCATTTCACAACGTTCTTGGAACAGCGTATTCCCTCAACCCAGGCTCATTAAGAAGTCTATCAAGGTTATGTTCCTCAACCCCAATCAAAACCTCCATCCCTCCATCAGGAAGCATCGGCAGAACAAGCTGCATCCCATTAACTAACCCATTAACCGGTACGCGCAAAGCATCAAGTCTATTTCCCAGCACGCTCCCCCAATCCAAAGACGCAAACTGAGAATTAGCCCAGGTTGTCTGACAAACATGAAGCCCAGGACAATCCATAAAGGGCGAAAGAATCAGTTGCCCGATATCATCAAGATTCTCAACAAGAGTCATCAAATCATCGATGAACTGGTCATCCGCTGTCAACACGGTCTTCCGAATTATCAAAGCCAGATCGGCCAGGTTGTAGTCACCAAGAATCTTCCTGATTGGTGCAGTGGCTAATATCCAGGTTGTGAAGGAACCCATCGTCTCTTCATGCAGTGTAGGCTTCATTCTAGTTCGCGCATCAATCGCAAGCGCAAACTCTGATATCGGGTCTCCTTCTAGCGATTCCAATGGATTTTGAACAGCCATTAAGGAGCGCCAGATCAGTGCAGAAATGGCATCGTTCGTGGAAACCCATTTCTGATCAATGCCAGAGACTTGTGTCGCATTTTGTGGCGCTGATTCGGCTTTAAGTCTTTGTAGTGACTCGGGTGAGAGGTAAAAGATGGTGGTCTTATAGTTCGATGCTAGGAGTTTTGGTGGTGGACCTCCTGTTGGGACGGTATCGAAGACGATGTACTCGGGATGATCTTCTGTTTTTCCCTTATTCTGACCTGAAGGCTTCATTACAGCGTCGCGATCAGCCCACATCCGTCTTTTATTCTGAGACTCAATAGGCATTGAACCTGAGATCGACTCGAGTTGACTTTGTGCGCGACGACAACCCTCCGCCCAGATCTTCATCCACGTATGCGCGGACGTCCCATCGATGACCATGTGAAACGCACACCAATTCAGCAAGACACCTCCATGAATGAAATTCGCTTGTGCGAAAGAGACAGGAATCTTTCCTCCGGGGTCAGGCCAGACACCATGTCGATAAACCCTTTCATCGAACGCCGTCGTAGGAAATGATTTTTCCTTCAACTCGGTATACGTCCAAGGGAATTGACTGGGATCCCGCAGGTCCTTAACGAGTACATCTTCAAAATCATCATCTGAACGAAGTTGAAGCTTATCCACGCCACCTTGCTTCACATCCTTGTTTGGAACAATTTCACATTTCGCAAGAGAGATTTGCTGGGTCATGTATTTGTAGCCCTCGCAGATGACCCGGGCCACTTCATTGATATCGTACTCGGGACTTAATTGGAAGGGAAGGATATACCGGATCCAACCTTTTGGTCCAATCCGCTCTAGGAGCGTGATTTCTGGAACTGGCATATCTGGTGTTGAGGCCATACTTTGTATGTCGCTATCACCAGCACGTGCTTTTTGTCAAGGTTTCGGCAGTTACCTGTAAAAGCGGCAGTGATAGAGGGGATCAAAACAAAACACACAAAAAAAGAAAAACAAGAAAAAGATCGGCGCTTCCAAGGTCCAAGTTGATGCTAGTAGCGTCTGCTCTAGCGGCTTGTTAGCGTGCTTTGACAGGTGAATCCGAGTCGGTGACAGTTCGTGACAGGTCTAACAGTGGGGACCAGCTAAGTTGAACTTCTACAATACATTACTAGAGTATCGATTTTGAAATATCAGTGGCCTCGAGCCCCGGGAGTATCATGATTGGGTCCGAGTCAGACTAGGTATAATACATGATCTTATTATTACTATCAATAGCCTGGAGTCAACTTGAAGTTAGACTCGGAGTCCCAGACCTGCATAGTACTCACTTCAGCTGTAGGACTGGCATATGTATATAGTTCTGGAGTGGAACCTTGGAAATATGTTGAGCAACCCGCTGAGTAGTCAGAATCTCCCATCCAAAAACAACATTATTGCATTTCAAATACGACCAAAGGACATACATTAATTGCCACAGAATCGTAGATGAAATAGAGTAATTTAATGAACGTACACCAGCCCTAGAGAAGCCAAATTCAAGTGATTTTGATGTACATTAGTCAGCATATTATGCAATTGACCACCATGACGGGCAAATATGGCGCTTTGGCGGAGTGGTCTAACGCGCACGGCTGCTAACTGTGTTCCTTCGGGAGCGAGAGTTCGAATCTCTCAGGCGTCGATATTTTCTTTTTCTTTTTTTACTTCTGCTTTTTCGGTATAGGTGACCTGTCGTGCAAAGGCTCGTTCTATGCACATGTGGGAAATCTTGGCAGTTGCAGATATCTGCCGACACCGGCAGTTTTATGGATCATCGTCACGGCACTTGTCACCCTGGCGCTCGACCGAACCTTCAAGTTGGAGCATATAAGTACACCCAGTCTTATGAAATATAACTCTTCATAGATCAGTCGCTTCCACGAACACCGAGTCACTGGGACTTATATCTTTTCAAGGTCCACGGAAGAAATCTAACATGGCGAGTGTACCCGAAGCTCATAGGGTGAGTTCCTCCCAAGGTTACTAACATGTGTGGAAATAGATGACCAAGTTCCATTGAACTTGTCAATTCTAGAGGGTGATCGCATGCTCCGATGATGGCGCATGCGATCATCTTGCAGTCAATCCTTCTTTATTGCCTGTTACTCTACGTAGCACCTATGGGGTCCACATCGACCTGACAGCTCTAGATGGGCTGACTATTGTGTTCTGCTACCCTCAAACTGCACAGGCGAATGAGGAAATTCCCGAATCTTGAATAACATTCCTGGTGCTCGAGGATACACATACATCCCAGGCTTGTTCGTTCAGGGACATTATGCCGGAATTGAAGAAACTCGCTGTCAAGCAACTCTTCGGACCAAGCACTCAATCAACCCTCGAGCAAATACAAGTCAAGGAACGTCTACATCTTGCATATCCTTTACTTAGTGACTCCCGATTGGAATTTATACAGAGCCTTAATACATATACCAACATTTCATTGGCAATCCAAGATGGCAGAGTTATTCATCATTGGTATACAATTTTCCCTTCCCATAAGAATGCCGAATTTGTCTTGGATTGGCTTTGGGAGAACCAGCGAACAAACCATTGAAGAAATGTCAGATTCCAAGGTTCCAACTTGAAGACTCCCACGAGCTCGCTTTTCTTTCAGAGGACCTGTAAATGTTTTGGGGATAGCAAGCACTGAGTAGAATACGCTCTTGTATTGACTTAAAAAGCTCCTTAATTGAAAGTATCTAATTTAAACTAATGTTGGTAACCTTCGAAGCAACAGAGATAATAAAAACTTGAAGAAGTTACTACTAAAACAGTAGTGAAGGCAATAGATTTGTAGTGATGATAAGGTAGGAATTCAAATTTTGATGTACATATAAGGTTGGAATCAATCAGATGAACCTTGGAACTCGAACTATTTCCGGTCAATTGACTCGGGGATTATAATTCGAATTTTCAAGTTGATAACCAATCAAAGGCGCTTTGGCGGAGTGGTCTAACGCGCATGGCTGCTAACTGTGTTCCCTCGGGAGCGAGAGTTCGAATCTCTCAGGCGTCGAATGATTATCTTTTTGCTTTTTTTCAATTTTTTTCACCTTACCATATGTGAGAGAATTGAAAACGAAGAAATGCGAAAAAATTAGCGTCAATTTGAGTATTGAAGGAAATCAACTTGAATTTTTGAAGACCTCTACACGGTGGTCTTCCTTCATAACTTCCTTCATACAAACCTAGGTGGACTTCTAGTAGTATGTATATCAATTGCTGCTTGCTTGAATTTTCAAGTTCTAGAGTAGTAATCTATCTAAGCTGACATCATGATCCTGACCGACACATTTGACATGGTCAGAGCCGGTCGTGCTGCTTCTGCCGTCTATGTCTATTGAGACCTAGGCATGTTCGTTCTACACCCGTGAACTATTTCTCTAACTAGAATCTTGGAAAGGAGAATAAGTGGTCAGGGAGTATACTCAAGGCCTTTTGAAAAGCGACGAGGTATACCCTGTAAAATGTAGTTGTATTAAGTATGCCCACATAGCAAACTGGGCGTGTATGAAGTAATAAAACATTAGATAGCATTGACAAGGCCATCTGAGACAATTTCTGGAACCCCCACAAGGATATAACGAGCCCATTGATCTCTAGGAAGCGGTATGACAAAGAGACCCTTCGAGTTGCCGGCGCCTGGAAAAGGAGAAAGAGGACTGGTGAGAAGTCAAGTGAGGCGAATGACGTCGACGAGGATGTGGATGAGGAGGAGGAGGAGGAGGGGGAGGGGGAGGAGGAAGGGAAGATTGATGCTCCTTGGATGGCACTCAGTTCAGGGTTTTCTGGTGTATCACATGGCGGCTCAGGCACGCCTCGACGAAAATACCTATGGTATCTTTGTAATTCACCAAACCACTTGCTCTTCGTGCCCATCCTCGCTGAGTTCATCTTCGAGCCTTCCTCCTTCGAGCCCTTCTCCGTTGAGCGTCTTTCCATTTGACCTTTTCCCTTCGAGCCTTTCTCTTTCTAGCTCTCTCTCGACCAAGGGTATCCTCATAGTCGTACTTCTCGAACAAAGCCTTAAACTCATCCCTATCGTATTCCCTTTTCGAAAAATACCTGGCCTGGACGACATTGCGATAGTTGTCGTAATACAGCTCAGCACGTGGACTGTGGTAAGAGACCAAGGCATTCTCGGGCTTTCCCCATGGTACCTGAATTCGGGTTGGACCAGGGCAGCGACCTCGCTCATCCCTATCCCATATCGGGTAATCCGAGTGAAATATGGGAAATTCACGATACATCACCGGCCATTTGACATTCGGAAGCTCGTCACGGTGGTTGTAGAATCTCTTTGGGTAGACTCCTGCATAAGCAGCTGCGCATGTTCCAGGTTCAGGCCAGGGCATCTTATCCACAAGTTTTGCCAGGTTGTTGACGACGGAACGAGTAAAAAATCTGTGAGGCTCTTTCTCGTCTAGGTCTTCGCAAAGCCACTGTTCCAAGGGTTCTATAGTCAGATTAACTGTTTCGAGACTTCAAATGTTGAAAAGAGGGACGTACAAATGACTCGCAAGACAACTTCTTTCGTAGCTGGGTGTTTGGAGACATATTGCTCGTGAAGGTGGGGTAGTTGAAGTACTGTGAGATCCTTAAAGACACCTTGGAAGATGTGAAAGAAAATGAGTACTTGATGGGGAAGGAAAGAGAGAAGGAGAGGAGGAGGGAAAAGTGAGAGAAGTGAAATTTATAGGCCACGACGAAGATCAGACTGTTTTGAAAGTTTGCCAGTAAGAGGAAGCTTCAAGTTACCAGTACCATTAGGGACGCGTCTTCTATATTTGTTCAAGTGAGAGAAGTCTGAAATGAACACAGACGTACACCCTATACTATGTGAGCTCTTGACTATAACCCACCATTATTGAGGCAACTCAAGTACTGTAGCGTATCTCATTTCATTGAATGCAGATAGCCTAGTCGGCTCAATAAGGCTGCATTAGCTTAATAGTCGATTCCAATACTGGAAGTCAACCACCGTCTCATATGGTTTATATGCATCAGTTGTCTTTTCAGAGTGGACGAAGACTATAGTGACAAGTCCATGTTAAGTGAATTGAATTAGAGGTTTTCTAGGTAGCTCTGTAGAAACGTTCAGCATGTTTTTACCGTAATGGATTACTTCTCTTACTCTTGAAGTTTGGCCCTCAAGTTTCATTCACTTCTTGAACGGAACATAGTCAAAAATCCATTCATTGTTGTTGCAAAAATGGTATACATAATAAGTGGTCTTCAGTTGTCACTGGTGTAGATCTTTGACTTGAGATCTTGAGACCATGATTGTAGGTTCCTCGATGTTTGAGTCGCTCCGGGACACCCCAGCGTGATCTGGGTGCATTTTGAACTCAAATTAGGGGGAGAAACAACATTTTTTGTGGTGTGGAGCTTCTCCTTTAAATTCCAACACAAGATATCTTGGAGCTCAGATCGTATCTGCCATGTACGCTCAATTTCAGGCTCAAAACTCTTTTGCAAGGCTCTGTTTGACTCCTCAAAGCAAAACGGCTTGACCAGGTTCCAAAATTTGAACTGTTCTTTGCAAAACTTGGTTTTGTGCCAAATGTCTTCATTGGAGCCTTCTCGAGAAGAGACAAGTTGTTCGTGCTGTTGCATCTTCTTCACCTAACGTCGGGTCTAGAATATTGACGTCCGTGAACCCGGATCTTCAGTATCACTGGCACGACGACGCTCATTGTGTCTATCAGAACTAAATAAATTCAGTTAGTATCCTCATCAATCTAGATTCTGCTGGGCTTTTAGATCACATCTTAGATTTCTTTTCCTTACTGAGTCTTCAATCGACAATTCCTGGATCTGCCCAGGTGCTTCATTGCCTGATGGATCCGTCCTTTGCGAAGTTTCCTGGGTACTGGTGACCCCTGGCCACGGCTGAGAGCATCTCCATTGCCTTGTAGGCCATGGTCGAATTCAAGAACACTCCGGTTGGTGGCGGCCAGCGGCTGGTGCCATAATAGAGTGGCCAGCGGGAGGTGTCCGGGTACCATTTCTCCGTGTTGCTGTAAGGGGTATAACCCGCGGGCGCGCCGTCATAGCTTGGGCGGTAGTCGTCTGAGTACACCGGTTGGCTTTGAGCCAGGTTCCAGAAAGCTGTAGCATAGTCACGAGAGAGGGCGAGCGACTTGGCCAGCGTTGAGTCTTGTCTCGGGTGTTTCCAGTCTTGGACTTGATGATTTCTCCATATTTTGAGCATTGGTAGCCGGAACTCATTGGTACTAAAGTCTCACTCATAGTTTGAGCTCATATGTCTGGTTGGATTACCACACAAGATTCGAGCCAGCTTGCACATGTGTCTTCCAAGTACATGAGACTCGGTCCTATAACTAGAGGCTTTCCGACTTTAGCACTGGATATCTTCGATACAACAAACTTTGTGTGTTCGCAGGCCATCAGAGTTTCTCAATTTGATGTTCTTGACCTCACGAAGTGTCTTTAATGCCCTCAATGAAGTATCATTGCTGGCAGGAAGACTCAATTAGACCAAGGCGGCCTCTAAAGCGGGATCCTCAGTTTACCCTCACTTTACCATGTTGGTTCCACTGGCAAATGTGGATTTTACCTTGTATACTGTGTGATGGCAGATGTAAGATATGGCAGCCTGCATCTACATATCAACATCTTTAGTAGGCTCCGTGGGAATATCGGGCCCAGGAAAAAAAGGGTAGGCACCCATGATATGTTGTGGGTGGTGCGGTGTGGTAAAACTATGAGTCGTTTTCAAAGGCGTCTATCTCAGCTTCGCGGAGATGGTGAATAAGTTCAGGAAACCTTGGGTCCGCCCTTACTGAATATTTGCAGTAGAGGCAGCCCGATAGCGGCCAACGAGAATATCAAGTTCGGCACGGGCAGTGGGGAAGGATTACTGGATTCGGTCAACGAGCGCATCAGAGATGGCTCTACTCGAGTAATCCTTCACAGAGCCACTACATTGATTGCTATCATTAGGTCAAGCTCTTCATGAGGCAAATGAGGAAACCCCAGGAAAACTGAAAAAATACTCACCTGGCTCGCTCTTTCGAATGAATCGTTGCTCCTCTTTGTTTCCAACATTATATTGTGAACAGGTTCCAGAATTTCTAGTAAGTAGTGGGAAGTGCCTTTGTGATAGACTCAAGCTCGGTGATTTGGTCTTTCTATGCGCCCATGGTTTGGCAGATCCGAGTCCAAGCGAGTCAGAGGCCCTCAGTAGGCACACCACGAGACATGGCAAAAGTGAATCGATATGTCATTTCTTCTGAGATGTCGAGTCTGGAGATTGGAAACTTGATTGTGAATTGAGAGAATGATGATATCCATGGATGGTCAGAATTGCGATTTCACTAAGAAACCTTGGAATATGTGCCAGTCAGTCAGGTATAACATTCGAAAGTAATATCTCTAGAGATGGATATAGCTTCAAACGTTGAAAAACCTGGGCATCTTTTAGAAGAGGCTTCCAAGCCTGGCTGTTAGGCAACACTGCCCAGGTGGAAGAACATTCCAAATGTTGGATATAAGTTTGGGTATCATGTGCGCCACAAAAGACTGTCAAGATATGGGAGATCATCCACGGGTATCCACTGGTATTCAAATGTTCAAGCACAAGGGCTATGGTGCAAAGAAGCCATGCTGATAGTAGTGAATATGATTTTAGTGCACATCCATGTGGCTGAAATATTTGATGAAGAAAACTTGAAGATGCAGAGAATAATTAGCTCCAACGACTGGAGTCCTGTTTGATTATGATACTCGTTTTACCAAACAAATCAATTATCCAGAAGGTTCCAAGCTGTGATTTGGGTACAGTTTGTTTCCTCGGAACCCTCCAACTATCTCACTATCAGTATCACGATTCGGCTCGTCTGGCTGTCCACGGGTTCCCAGATAATTGAAATGACAAGAATTTGGAATACCATCATCGTGATTTTGGACACTAGTGCAGTGGTGGGTCCATACGTAACCCTCGGTTGATCCTTTAATGGAGGGGTTATCCAGGAAGATGATGAACTACGAGTATCTTTCATGAGCCTGAAATTCGGCTCCAAGCGCCCAGAAGATGTATTAGTATTTATTGAAGTATTTGGGATACTTTGAAAGACTCGGCGCCAAAAAATTATTATAAACATGGATTGCAGAGTCGTGAGCTTGAAATGCTCCAACTTGAACGGAGATGAAACGGCCCCCAAAATATGAATAACTAGGCGTACTCGTGCAACTTGAAGGATTGGTACAGGACTAGCTCCAGGGCTGAGAGTAGAGTCCAGAAATTTGCCCCTCTATTCCACTTAAAATACATAATCAAAGGGAACTGGCGGTGCATAATTAATGAGAGATTCCAAGGTTATCCTTATATTCCGAGTCCGACGCAAACGATTTCCAGTCCCCCAGTTCCCCTGCTGCAGTGTCCCCAACCATGGCTACCCCCTCATCCACCTACTTACTGAGGCGCGATCAAGTTGAAGGCATCCGGTAAGGATATTGAAATTGGCCCTCCCTGGAAAATAGAGATACCTGGCTAATAACACTTATAGACTTGGATCCCAACATCTACTGTGGCAGCTGCATTTGAAGCATCTCCTTCACCAGGAAATACCCATCAAAGATGGCATGGCAATTGCAGACATTGGAGCAGGTACAGGGTAAGATAAAAGCAATCTCACATTAGTTTAATTTTTAATATTTCTCACACTTATTTCCACAGAATCTGGGCCCTTGAAGTAGCAAGCCAGCTTCCCTCGTCCAGCGTGACAGCATTCGATATCGCCGAAACTCACTTCCCCAGGCCCGAGTTTCGTCCATCAAATGCCAAATTTGCCTTGCTCAATTCATTGCAAGATGTTCCATCGGAGCTCGTAGGCCAGTTTGATGTGGTTCATCTACGAATGTGGGCATTTGTTGTCCGCAATGACGATCCCAGCCCCTTAATCCAGAATGCCGCCAAAATGCTCAGTGAGTTTTTCGAAACTAAGTGATGAACATGAATGAGTTAATTTAACAATCAACCCAGAGCCTGGAGGCTATCTTCAGTGGGAGGATGCCCGGTTTGAGAGCAGTATAGTAAAAGGCGACCCTGCAGCCCTGATTCGACAGATGATGAGCCAAATGATCAATGCCGCACAGATTAATTTCCAGTATGTTTACAAGAAGTATCAATATATCTTAAGAAGGAGATATTATTATGAAATATGGGGGTGTCGCTGACTATCATTCCAGGTGGCTGGAAGAGCTTGACCAGCGCGTAAACCGTGCGAATGCTAACCTAGAAGTTGTCGACTTCCAGAAGAAAGTGTGGTTGCCCCACCATATCCCGCTGTGTATGGATACATTCATGGTTGCTTTGGAGAATAGCGGCCCTACTCTGGACAAGTTGAAGCAGGTTGAGCCTTCCGTACCCAGCACAAAGGAATGGATGGATGCTCTTGTGGCCTTGCAAGAAGATATTGGCAAGCTGGATGGCGGTCAGCTTTACTGGCCTCCTGTAACACTACTTGCCAGAAAGAGTACCTGATAACTCCACTGGTAGGTGCTAGAAGCTTAGCATTTGGGTGTAATTCGCACGCTAGTTTACACACTCGCAGCCACCATTTGAGTAGTGCAACATATACATATGCATCATATGCACTGACATAGACCTCGGGATGGATACTGTTCAAAAATGTTCTGAATTCTAGTAGTTGTTTCAATACGATCAACATCACTTGAGCGTACTAGTAAACTCTTTGATGTGAAAGGAAGACATTAAATAAAGTGGGAGAATTGATCCATGGTCCTGATGGTGAGGCTGAAAATCCTCAAAACATGCATCAATTTCAACAATCCCTGGGTACATAATGCGAATTTTGAGGCCTGTAGTCATCAAAGGCGCTTTGGCGGAGTGGTCTAACGCGCATGGCTGCTAACTGTGTTCCCTCGGGAGCGAGAGTTCGAATCTCTCAGGCGTCGAATTTGATATCTTTTTTGTTTTTTTTTCTTTTTGCATCCGGTTTGATTTGAATTGCGGAATTTTTGCAAAATTCATGCCAGGTCATTCTTCGATCTTTTCATACAAGCTGAGTTTAATGTTGATACCGCACTATACCTGATAGCTTCACTCCAGGAAGGCAATGGGCATTCAGAATCGAAGAGAACCGAAAGGGTACTAACTGTCCGTGCGCCAATGGCTCTAAAGTTTCCTATTGCTAGAAAATCCGAGTACTGTTACATTTGCTACAAGAATTACAGAAGTACGAGACCTGAACGGTGGCATTGGGTTGTCTGAAGCATTAAATTGACGGAGATCCTAGACCGTATCGCTAATTGATCAAATAAAACACAGCCAGTGTGCTAACAAAACAACCCGTGACAAGTAAAGTCGTGAAAAGAATTTTATTTTGAGAGAAAAGACATCATGAACAACACAGTTTCCGAGAGGAAACAATCTAGTTCATCTGGCGGATGAGGCCGTTGATGTTGTCCTCACGGTTACCGGTGTCACCACCCTGGATGTAGTGCTTGAACTTGCGGGTGCGGAAACCACCGTTGGGGTTGGACAGCTTGAAGGGCCACAGGAAGTTGTTGGCCTGCTTGAAGTTGGGGCCGACGGTGTAGATCTCGTGGATCAGATCCTCCATACAGACAATGCCGTACTTGCCGAGGTTCTCCTCGATGATCTGGTTGTCGGTGAGGGGAACACGCTGCTTGTCAACCTTTCCGTAACCGCGCTTGTACAGAAGCTCACGGACGGACTTCAGGTTGGGGTAACCGTAGGCAATGTAGGGGTTGACAATGGTCAGCATCTCCTGGGTAGCCTTGGTCAGGCGGATGAAGGTACCGCTGTTGATCTGGATCAGACGCAGCAGCTGGAGGATCTTGCGAGGCTTAGGAGCGATCTTGTTGATACCCTTGATACGGACAACGAAGACCAGCTTGGGCTCATCCTGGACGTAGTAGTTACCCTCAGCACGGGCAGCACGGGCAAGGCGGACCTTCTCGCGCTCGGCATCGCGGTACTCCTTGACGTAGGACTCAGCGCGCTTGAAGATAACACCACGCTTCTCCTTGTTGGCCTGGATGAATCCCAAGTCAGTAAGAGATTCAATGATGCATTGAGTGATTAATCAAGTGAATTGAGGTATCAACAATGTGTCAGACCCGAAAGATGGTTAACATGCGACAACATTGACCTTTTGGTCTAGTCGGCAAGGTGGTGTTATGCATCATAATGTTGGATGATGAGAGAGGTGGTAGGAGGGGAATGCGCAGGGGGGTGCGTAAGAAACTGGATATAAACTGACCTTCTTCTTCTCCTCGGCCTCAGCACGGCGCTCAGCGCGGGCAGCCTCCTGGGACTTGCGCTTCTTGAGGAGGGTCTCGGGGACGAGGACCTGGTCCTTGGTGGGGATAGAGCTGTGGAGGTGTGAGTATAGTCTGTCCGTATGAATCATGAAAACATGAGACAATCCGCCGAGTGTAAGAACTGCAGCATATAGCGCCACATTCTCGACTGAAGGCAAAGATAAATAATAATGATTATTTTAGAAACTCGACGAAATTTCTTTAATCGGTGAAGATGATGATATTTGGGACTTTTGGTCTTTCCTTGGTACCGTGGCATATTACAGCACACGGTTCACTCAGGAGAAAATTTTTTCTTGACCACCCGAAAAATATCAACATTGTCCTCATCCGACAACACCCCGAACAAACGTTCAGGAAATATGTGTTGCCGCTCTTCGTCCCATTGAGTTGACTGCCTTTACGACATCAACCACAATGATCAAACGATAGCTGTACAACAATGGTTTTGGAGGAGAAGGCACAGTGGCTTTCAGCCTCAAGACTCCAATCGCACTCCATCAACAAGCCATGCTAGAATAGGCAGAACGCATATTCCAAACCGGATCGCATAGGAGGGCAGAGGAAGGATCGAGCTGGTGCTTAGCGACCATTGTCAAATTTGACGATGGTCGATAGCGTCTCCAGCGAGAAGGACGACTATACCTGCAACCTCACAATCCCGAAGGATTGTATCAGTGAGATAGGGAATCAAGGGGAAGCATACGTGGTGGTAGCGGCCATTGCGAAGGTCCGTCGAGGCGAGTTGGCTGGTCGAAGGTTGTCGTGCAAGGTTCAAATCAGAAAGGAAAAGTTCGAGGAGAAAAGTAGAACTCGCTTGTGTGGGTGATGGGTCCGCGCTAACCGGATTGGGCCGACTGCAGTTTTTTCACACGCTATACCATTTACGGAATTCCATACCCTTATCACCTCGTGACTAGGGTTCGGTTTATCGTCAGATGACCTCATCCCCGCGGATCCACTATCTGCCTAGGTGGGTAACTTGTCTTCCCCTCATAAACAACATTGACACCTTATCAGACGAACCTTCACCTCTATAACCTACCATGTCACGCCGCGGAGTTGGCCTCGGTGCTTTCGCTAATCGTAACCAAGCAACACAATCCTACGCTACCCATGGAGCAAATCTACGTTCTTCGCATCTGGCGTCTCTCCAGACCCAGCTCTCCGTCTTCCAATCCTTGCTACACACATTCGCTCTGGAACATAGCTCCACAATAAAATCAAACCCCACCTTTAGGGCCGAGTTCGCGCGCATGTGCAACACCATTGGAGTTGATCCCTTGGCTGCGAGCAATATCAAAGGCAAGAATGGTCGCAGAGGCCTGGGCGAAGGAGGCAGCTTTTGGACCCAGATCATGGGCGGTGATATGAATGACTTCTACTTTGAGGTTGCCGTTCGAGTGGTGGAGCTATGCCGTGAAACCAGAAGCGAGAATGGAGGCCTTATCGGGGTAGAAGAGTGCCGGAAGCGCGTGCGCAAGGGCAAAGCTATTGGTAGCGGATTAGAGGTTTCGGCGTATGGAAGACCCGATGATTGGACTGATACTGCTTGAAATGCATTACTAACACATGGAAAATAGTGATGATGTTCTGCGTGCTGTTCGGTCTTTGGAACCTCTTGGGTCTGGCTTCTCCATCGTTCACGTCGGTGCCAAGCAGTACATTCGATCCGTACCCAAGGAGCTTAACACCGACCAAGCAACTGTCCTCGAGGTGATCCAAGTTCTAGGATTTGTGAGCGTCTCAATGCTTCGACTCAACCTTAATTGGGAAAAGGCACGAGCACAGACCGTCATTGACGACCTTCTTGCCGATGGCCTTGTCTGGTTGGATGCACAGGGTCCGGAAAAAGAGTACTGGTCACCTCAAAACTTACTTGACGACAGTGGTTGAAACAAGTAGGGTGTTTGATTAAATGAACTATTATCACCACGCGGATCGATTTTACTAGGATGGCATCGACTGTCTAGACTGGTTGAATTATCAAGCGGATCAACCTCTATCAAGTCCCGAGATTCCAAGCTCTCAATTGGTACCCAAGATCCTTGCGGACCTATTATTTTGAGAGACATCACGACTCTTCAAGAGACGTCTGTGATTTCATCGATTTCTTCCAAGCCAGCGGAAAGAGATTGAACATTCCCCATCTAACCAGGTATAAGCTACCTTCCTCTCTTACCCCGTTACTGAAGGGGGTTTGGCCCCATATATGTGAATTACACCTACGGTGGGACAGCGTATGACTGCTTTCCAAAAGAGAAACCCCATTTGCCGCTATATCTTCAGGTTTTTGAGAATAAATTCAAGATAATTGGCAAGAAATACATGATAAGACCTCGGGTCCATGGGTAGTCGACACAATCATATATATATATACCCAGCACCTATTTTATAAGCTCAGCCTCATTTCCATTCCTAAACCCACCAAATCCCATAACCTTCGGATTGTTTCCCACAAACTTCACCAGCTTGTAAACGAGGACATGGAAACACGTGATTATCTGAGTCCTTGGCGGGTGCCCATACGAGCACAATATACGCTAGCAAGGCATCTGTGGATCCAGGGCTGGTGACTCCTTTCTCTTGGTCTCCATAAAAAATAACAATCCCCCAGATACTAATAAGCTTGGAACTCGACAGCCAAATTTGACATTTAATTACAACCGTCCCTACTTGAACCAAGAGCGTTTCCACCGCGTTTTTCGACATGGATGAATTCAGTTTTCATCTAGATGAGCCCAATAAGCATAGAGACATGGTTCAATTCTGTATTGGAACTATGCAGCGCCATCTACGGAAGAACATCTGTAATCTACCAAGCCCCGGAACGCGCAGGACAGACATCGACCCTCAGCATATTTGCCAGTATTTCCCACCGGAATTACGACACTCCTGTCGCTACTGGATACGTCATCTGGAACAATGTCAGTCTTTACCAATTGAGGTGGAGGATGTTTTAAGTTTCCTCCGGAAGCATTTTCTGCACTGGGTGGAAGCCATGTGTTTGCTGGATCTGATATCGGAGGCTGTGACTATGCTTGGTGACCTCCATTCCTTGATACTGGTAAGAAATCCGGTGGACAGCTATTTGCGATTAACGTTAACTTGAATGCATATAGATCAAGGAAAACGGCAGCAACTTTTCGGCGTCAGACTTTATATATGATGCAAGGCGCTTTGTTCTTAAGTATCGTCAAATTGCCGATCAAGCACCCCTTCAAATTTATTGGGCCGGCTTGCTTTTTGCACCTCGAGCAACAATAATCCGTGGAGAGTTCCAGTCAGAGCTCCCTAACTGGGTCTGTCAGTTCCAACAAGTCGATGAAAACTGGGGTGCAGAATTGCAGACTCTTGAGCGTAATTCAATTTCTGTTTCATCGGTAGCCTTCTCTTCTGACAGCAAGTTGCTAGCGTCTGGCTCTACAGGTGATACTGTGCATATCTGGGACACCGCGACGGGGGGCCTACAGCAGACTCTCAAAGGTATTCCACCTTGGAGTCCTTTTAGCAGAGTTCACTCAGTAGCCTTCTCACCAGACAGCCAGTTACTAGCTTGTGACTCTAGTGATGACACTATACAGCTCTGGGATATAGCGACAGGCGGTATACGGCATACTCTCCATGGCCACTCAAGCTATATTAACTCAGTGGCCTTCTCGCCGGATGGCCAACTACTGGTATCTGGCTCAGGCGATAACACTGTGCGGCTCTGGGATATAACGACTGGTCGTCTAAAGCAGACGATCGAAGGTCATACTCATGGAGTTGAGTCAGTAGCCTTCTCGCCTAACGGCCAAGTACTCGCGTCCGGCTCAAAACAAGATCCAGTGGAACTGTGGGATGCAGAGACAGGAAGTGGACTGGATTCTTTCTGTTTAGACTGGCTAATTGGGGTTGCATCCTCATTAGCCTTCTCACCCGACAGCCAGCTACTTGCATGTGGCTCTAATCAGAATATTATACATGTCTGGGATATAGCAACAGGTGATGTAAAGCATCGGCTCAAGGGCCATCTAGGCTGGGTCTTCTCCGTGGCTTTCTCACCAAACGGCCAGCTGTTAGCCTCTGGATCTTTTGATAAAACCATAAAGCTATGGGACACAGCGACAGGTAGCCTGCAGCAAACTCTCAAGGGTCATTTGGACCACGTCACCTCGGTAGCATTTTCTCCCGATGGTCGGCTGCTAGGATCCAGCTCCGACGACAAAACGCTTCGAATATGGGATGTGAGCAGCCTGAGCCTACAGCCGACACCCACAGAACAGCCAATCTGTGCTGCATCTATAGCCACTTCGCCTGATAAACGTATAGAAGCGGGCTGGGTTACCTCAGTTGTCTTCTCGCCTACTGGCCAACAGCTAGCATCCTGCCCTAACGATAACACCGTGCAACTCTGGGACACAGCGACAAAGAGCCTGCAAAAAACCCTCAAGGGCCATTCGGATTGGATTCGTTTAGTGACTTTCTCGCCTAACGGCCAACAGTTGGCATCAAGCTCTTGTGACAATACCGTCCGCCTCTGGGACACAGTGACTGGTAGCCTACAGCATACCCTTGAAGGTCATTCAGATTGGAGTCGACTAGTAGTCTTCTCACCAGATGGTCGACTACTAGCGTTATGCTCTTCTGATAATAGAATTTGGCTTTGGGATACCAGGACGGGCAGCTTACAGAAAACTTTGAATGGCCATTCAAGCAGTGTCGAGTCAGTAGCCTTCTCACCTGATAGCCAGCAATTAGCTTCGGGCTCTTATGATAAGACCATAAGAATTTGGGATATAGCTACAGGCAACTTAAAGGAGACACTCAAGGGCCATGCATATCACGTTAATTCAGTGGCCTTCTCACCAAATGGTCAGCTGCTAGCCTCTGGCTCTTATGACAAGACCATACGGCTTTGGGATCTAGCTACGGGTAGCTTCCATACCCTCGAGGGCCATTCAAGGCCCATTGAGCTAGTAGCGTTCTCACCAGATGGCCGATTACTCGCGTCTAGCTCTTCTGATGACACCTTAAGACTCTGGGATACGACGACGGGCGGTTTGCAACATTCCTTCACCACGGATGGAACTGTTTGTAAACTCGAGTTTTCTGCTTGTGGATCATATATCATCACCAACCTGGGCAGCCTTGATGTTCGGCCTGGAAATGACCTGGAGAATCATGCCTCAACATCGACTCGGATCTTTGTTCACAACAAACAGTGGATAAGCGTCAATGGCGAAGATATACTATGGCTTCCTCCTGATTTTCGGCCTCACTGTTCCGCAATTCATGAAAATTTACTTGTCTTTGGGCACACCACCGGGCATGTTTCTTTCATAAATGTTCAGCCATAGCAAGATTTGAAGGGACAGACGCATAGAGATTGAAATAGAAAGACAAGATTTTGAGGATTAGAAGTGAGCTATATTAGCAGAATAACCAGTTTTGATCCTTAGAAAGAAGGACTATTCAGATAGTTATGTAGAGGTCTCTTGCTTACCATTTTCCATTGTGACTCCGGCATACGATCTCCTTGCCCGGAAAACGCAGACTTGTCATATTGTGGAATAGAGACAGCTACCACATCGAACTGAAGTGGATCGGAGCTGATTCTACTGCAGGGTTGACACCTATGGCAATTGGTATGAGGATTAGTGATGGAATCCCGAGGAAGAAGGGTCATCCGAACCGTTTATCCCGAGGTCTGCGAGGCACTTACTAGCACTGTCTTGCCGGCTCCTCGCACTCCATTGACAATTGTGGGGCATTACCGACGCTATACCGGACTTATGCATTTTGAGACAGTCCAGATGTAGTGGTGCAATTTGGCTTATCGCCATCTTTTGTTGTGGATTCTGATGGGGTTCGTATAATGGGGAAGTGTACGGAGAACAATGTATCGGCTACAATATGCGGCAAGTTCTCCGATCGGCAAGAATCCGGGGTTTCTTCATGCGGGGAATCTTGTATAGAGAGGACACAGCGAGAGAATTATAGTGATTTGGATAGAAAATATGCTCTTTATTTATATGGAATATGAATAGTAACTTGAATTATTTTTTATTAGTAGATTATAGTCTCGAATCCATGCTCCTGTGTACAGTAACTTATGACGTTGTTGGTCACATGGAGTACGGCATCAATACACAATTTCATAAGACAAAGCCCATAATAATCACCTCGAGGGGCTGGGAATAGTGCCAGACTGAATGTAATAATGTAATCTAGAATATCTCAGCATGATCCTCGATTTCTCACCTCGTCATAATCAAATAATCCCATGTCGGCATGTGAAGTGAGCGTGATCTGCCCGTGGGTAAAATGTATGTTACATTACACAGCTTCAACGTGCCGAGGTCCATTTGTACCGAGCTTGCGACTGCTTTAAACATCATCATCCCCCTCCGCATTTTTCTCCTTTCCCCAACTTCTAGTTCTGACCTCCATACTTTGAACTAGTCGGTCTCAATATCATACACATTATTTACAATGTCAGAGCTGCGCTTTGATAACCAGACCGTCGTCGTCACCGGCGCTGGTGGTGGTTTGGGAAAGGCATATGCACTTTTCTTTGCCTCAAGAGGTGCTAACGTTATTGTGAATGACCTCGGTGGCTCTCACAAGGGCGAGGGACAGTCTTCAAAGGTATGGTCAAGTTTATTTGCATCCTATGGATGGAGTGGATAACGTTGGCTAACTATACCCAGGCTGCAGATGTTGTCGTCGAGGAGATCCGCGCCGCGGGCGGAAAGGCGGTCGCTAACTACGACAGTGTCGAGAACGGCGAGGCCATCATCGATACCGCTATTAAGAACTTCGGACGCGTGGATATTCTCATTAACAATGCCGGTATCCTTCGGGATATCAGCTTCAAGAACATGAAGGACCAAGACTGGGATCTGATTACCCGGGTACACACATACGGTGCTTACAAGGTATGGCCCCATTCTTCTATGACTATGGCGAATGAGAGGGACCGTGGGAATAATCATACTAATCTTTGTTGCTCGACTATAGTGCGCCCGTGCCGCATGGCCTCACTTCCGCAAACAAAAGTTCGGTCGCGTCATTAACACTGCCTCGGCAGCTGGTCTGTTCGGCAACTTCGGTCAGGCCAACTACTCCGCCGCCAAGCTGGGCCAGGTTGGTTTCACAGAAACCCTGGCCAAGGAGGGTCTCAAATATAATATTCTTGCCAATGTGATTGCTCCCATTGCTGCCAGTCGTATGACTGCTACCGTGATGCCTCCTGATGTGTTGGAGAACCTGAAGCCTGACTGGGTTGTCCCCGTTGTGGCCCGTCTGGTTCACTCTTCCAACACTACCGAGACCGGTGGTATCTACGAACTTGGTGGTGGTGCCGTTGCTAAGCTCCGTTGGGAGCGATCCAAGGGTGCCCTGCTCAAGACCGATGACTCCCTGACTCCAGGTGCCATCGCCCGCAAGTGGGCCGATGTCAATGACTTCTCTAAGCCTGAGTACCCCTCAGGCCCTGCTGATTTCATGGGTCTCCTCGAGGATGGTCTGAAGCTGCCCAGCGCTCCCAAGGGCGAGGAGCCCGACTTCAAGGGCCGTGTGGCCTTGGTCACTGGTGGTGGTGCTGGTCTGGGCCGTGCTTACTGCTTGCTGTTCGCCAAGTACGGCGCTAAGGTTGTTGTCAACGACCTGATGAACCCTGACCCTGTTGTTCAGGAGATCAAGAAGGCTGGTGGTGAGGCTGTTGGCAACAAGGCCAACTGCGAGGACGGTGATGCTGTCATCAAATCCGCTATCGATGCCTACGGACGCATTGATATCCTGGTTAACAATGCCGGCATCCTGCGTGACAAGGCTTTCACCAATATGGATGACAACCTGTGGAACTCAGTCCTCAATGTCCACCTTCGCGGAACCTACAAGGTGACCAAGGCTGCTTGGCCCTACTTCCTCAAGCAGAAGTATGGTCGTGTTGTCAACACTGCCAGTACCAGCGGTATCTACGGTAACTTCGGCCAGGCCAACTACGCTGCGGCCAAGCTGGGTATTCTTGGCTTCTCCCGTGCTCTTGCCGTCGAGGGTGCCAAGTACAACATCAAGGTCAACACCATTGCCCCCAACGCTGGTACTGCTATGACCCGTACCATCATGCCCGAAGAGATGGTCCAGGCCTTCAAGCCTGACTACGTTGCTCCTCTGGTTGCACTGCTGTGCTCTGACGCAACCCCCGAGCCCTCCACTAAGGGACTCTACGAGTGTGGTAGCGGTTGGTTCGGCCGTACCCGCTGGGAGCGATCTGGCGGTCACGGTTTCCCCGTGGATGTCAAGCTCACCCCTGAGGCTGTTCTTGCCAACTGGGAGAAGATTGTCAACTTTGACGACGGTCGCTCTGATCACCCTGAGGATGCTCAGGAGGGCTCTGCTCGTGTGATGGCCAACATGAACAACCGTTCCGGCCCTGCCCCCAAGAACGAATACCTTGAGAACATCGAGGCTGCCAAGGCTGCTAAGACTGAGGGCTCTGAATTCAACTACGAGGATCGCGATGTCATTCTTTACAACCTGAGCTTGGGTGCCAAGCGCACTGACCTGCCTCTGGTTTACGAGAACCACGATCAATTCCAGGCTCTTCCTTCCTTCGGTGTGATTCCCTGGTTTAACACCAGCCTCCCCTGGAGCTTCGATGATATTGTCAAGAACTTCTCCCCCATGATGCTGCTCCACGGTGAGCAATACATGGAGGTCCGCAAATTCCCCATCCCCACTGCGGCTAAGACCTTGACCTACCCCAAGCTCATCGACGTTGTTGACAAGGGCAACGCCGCTCTGGTTGTCTCTGGATTCACCACCAAGGACGCTGCTACTGGCGAGGACCTGTTCTACAACGAGTCCACTGTCTTCATCCGTGGCAGCGGCGGTTTCGGTGGCTCTCCCAAGCCCACTGCCGTTCGCCCCAAGGGTGCTACTGCGGCTTACAAGCCTCCTCAGCGCCCTGCTGATGCCGTGGTTGAGGAAAAGACCTCCGAGGACCAGGCTGCTCTGTACCGTCTGAATGGCGACCGCAACCCGCTCCACATTGACCCCGAGTTCAGCAAGGTTGGTGGCTTCAAGACCCCCATTCTGCACGGTCTGTGCTCGCTCGGTGTGGCTGCCAAGTCTGTCTTTGCCAAGTACGGCGCCTACAAGAACCTTAAGGTTCGCTTCGCTGGTGTCGTCCTGCCTGGCCAGACACTCCGCACTGAGATGTGGAAGGAGGGCAACACTGTCCTTTTCCAGGCTACTGTTGTCGAGACTGGCAAGCCTGCCATTACCGGCGCTGGTGCCGAGCTCCTGGAGGGTGCTAAGGCTAAGCTGTAAAATAGAATCTTGGAAGGGATTTGCGGTTGACACGATATACCATAGCATGCGAGCTGGGATGATCCAGCCAGAATGTGGCCTTGTTTGTACATACATCTTTTTATTTCGACTGTTTTAGTGCTTATGATATTTCCTTCATTCATGATAACGATATCTTTTTACCTTGAATTCCTGTAGCATTACGGAGTACATAGTGATAATTGTAGATAAGAGCACTTAGATGTATCTTTAAATTGGAATTTCAAGCTCTCTATTGCATGCATAATCGGCAGGTATTTGCTCATGCAGCGCGCAAGGGGTCGGAAGTGACGATGCAGACAAAGCAAAATAGATATAATTAGAGCCTCAGTTACACAAAGTAAGGCCGAGACCATTCATCTTTCAGCTTATTTTTTTATGGCTGAAAATTGTGGAAGAAGATTAATCCAAGTATCAGTTCATGACTGAGACATCATCGGAGTACTGGATAAGGCAACCATCAAAGTCAACGATCTTATGTCACCGCCCCCATCCATCCCCTCTGCATTCCATCCCAACCGGCCTAAACATCCCCCGTCCCTCAAAAGGATTTCCCTCAGACAAACCGAGATGTAGAAGCATCTTCTCCATCCCAACAATGGTGCTCTCGTTGTCGGTCCCCGGCTTCTCCAGATCCTCCACTTCTCCCCCACGCCCCGCCGATGGCACCGCGCCCGCACCACGCCGTCATCGCGGCTCGGCCTCCGGCTCCTCAACCAGCCGAAACACCTGGAAACCAGCTCTTCTGGGTGGTGGCACTTCAACATCGAATAACCAATCTACCACGCTGAGCGAAGCTCTACGCAATAACCCCTTCGGTAGCCCCTCACGCTCATCCCGCCCGGCCCAGACACCTATCGACGAAACAAAGGAACGGAAGCAAGAGCGGGATGATCTGAACCTGGCCCTTGAAGCTCTTGCTCGTATCTTTCCTGATGTGAAGATCGAAGTCTTCAGGGAACTCCTTGTGCGCTTTGACGGAGACAGCAGGCTACACGTATGCGTGGAGCAGTTACTCCGTCACAAGAAGGAATGGGTTTCAGGGAGGTGGAATATACCCGAGGGGAATGATACTGCGGATGAGAATGGCTCAGATGATTCTGCTGGAACCCAAGCCGGCTGTATTCATAATCCCTTACCAGATGGGGGTCTCGTACCTCCAGAAGAACGATTCCGGTCGGATGAGTACAAGGCTGCTGTGCGGGCGACACTGGCTAAAGAATTTAGTAGTCTGAGCAAGAGCACCGTGGAAGGTGTTCTAGCTGAGGTGAACTTTAGCTATCTACGTGCGCGCCCAATACTACGAGATCTCTCGCGGCGAACCTGGCGGGCTACATTCAATAGTATCCTGCCATCTTTTCGAAAGAAGAAAGATCGAGAAGAGCACCCGCTTATGGTGTGGCAACGCCGCAGCGATGGAGAAATCGTGCCAAAACTCAAAGTAACCGGCTCCGCTGAGCTGGACGACGAATTGGATGCGATACTTGTCCTTCCGTTTCGGCAACAGAGGCGCGAGGAACAAGAGAGTACAGACTTTCAATTTGCCTTGGATATCAATGAGAAAGAAGCCAAAGCAGCTGATGCCATATATGAATGCGAGTGCTGCTTAGCTGATGTGACCTTTGAACAAATCGCGACTTGTTCAGAAAATGTTCATATCATATGCTATCATTGTATCCAGCGGACTACCTCTGAAGCCCTGTTTGGCCAAGGATGGGGTAAATCTGTGGATTTGGAGCATTCTACACTGAAATGTATTGCACCACTATCTGTTGGTGCTTGTGATGGATGCCTTCACCCGCAAATCGTGCGCCAAGCAATTCTACTCGATACAGCTGGTGCTGAGACGTACCGCAAATTCGAAGATCGACTAGCTTCTGAAACGCTGCTGAAATCGCAGCTGAAGTTGATTCGATGCCCCTTCTGCAATTATGCCGAAGCTGATCCTGTCTACCATCCTTCATCTCGGGGAATCGGCTGGCGAATCCGTCGTGATGGAGGCGTTCCTCACACTATTTTCATGGCCCTCCTTCTCCTTGATCTAGTTCCTGTGCTTGTGATACCCTTCTTGATTCTTTTATTATTCAACCCTTCTGCTGTAGCGGAAATATTCAACAACTCAATCCGCAATCTCTGTCTCAAGATTCGACCCAAGAGATTTCAATGCTCCAACTCTGCCTGTGCCCGGGTAAGCTGCATGACCTGCCAGAAACCATGGCGAGATCCTCATGTTTGTCATGAGCCATTACTAATAGACCTACGAGCAACCGTGGAAGCTGCTCGCACAGCGGCAGTGAAACGGACCTGTCCTCGCTGTGGTCTGTCATTTGTCAAGTCTTCTGGCTGCAACAAACTTACCTGTGTCTGCGGATACTCAATGTGCTATCTCTGTCGGAAAGCCCTTGGCACCCCCATCCGCTCTGAAGATCGGCACGGCGGCCGACGAAGACGAGGACTCGATTTAGAAGCCTTCGATGGTCTCGCCGGCGATGTTGACGGTGCAGCCGAAGAAGAAATATTCGAAGATGATGAATTCGAAGAACCAGAAGGCTATAAACATTTCTGTGAACACTTCCGTATTAACCCCGGCTCTCGCTGTAGTGAATGCACAAAATGTGACCTCTACCAAGCTGAAGACGAGGAAGCAGTTGCACGTCGTGCTGGAGAGAAAGCGGAGCGCGAATGGCTTATCCGACAAGGAAATGATTCCAATGTCAGCACTTCAGCTTTGGGTCTTCGAAATGTCAATCAAGATCTTTCGGCTGGTACGGAAGGCGCATCTGCTGCCCGTAACCCTTCTACCTCATTATGGGATCTGCAGCTTAGCTCTGGTAAGCCCTGGGCTTACTGGTTTGGTGATGTCTGGGTGGATGGGAGGTGGAAATTAGAAGGCCAGGCTTTAGTAGACTGGGTCGTGGAACGAATCATTGTGATCGAGGATCCCTGATTCCTGTTTCTATTTTCCGCAGAACGACATCTCTGTTTCATCTGCATATTTCATTTGTCTTTGGCGAGCAAATTCTTGGGGAGCATCAGAATGGCTTCAGTTTCCCATTCCTCCCTGAAATGACCGTTAAATTGGAATGGCGTCTGTCTAGTGGAGGATTTCTTTTTTGCATTGTGCTGAACTCGGTGTTTGGAATGATATTATGACTGACATGACTCGCATGACCTTTTTGGTTTTCTTCTTTCTTTCAGTGGACATTACATAGTCTCTTTGCTTTAATACATGATTCTCTTCTCATACTTCACAGTTTCCTATTGCTTAGAGAGGTGATTCCTTACCATACTATCTACAAGGGCAACTATAGTGGACTAATTTTGATCTTGAAATAGAGCATACTAACATTGGAATCAACTTAGCCCGTAATAAATGGAAATAATGGCATAATTCAGGCTTCAAAATGAAAATAAAATCGTTAACCGTTGTCACCCTCAGTCCAACTCAGGATAATGAGGCATTTGCCAAGTGGAAGTGTCTCTCGCAAATCTCTCAATAAGTCGTGGAATGCCCAGCCAAAATAGAAACCTCAAAGCAAGCATCCTCACATTAATAGCCCACTGGCTCTGAGGAAACATAAGCTTCAGGTTGAATGAGCCAATAGTTTGAACCTCATTAACAAGCGGTCTTAGCTTCTCATCATATCTCTTGAGCGCCAGGGGCAAATCATCGGAATTCTGTGTAAGTTCACCAGCCAAAATATACGCCCCAATAAGACTACTTGTAGTCCCAAGACCACTCATTGGAGAAGGGCAATGTGCAGCATCTCCAAGCAGAACAACTCGACCTCGAGACCAGGTATCAGTGGCAACTTGCACAATCTCCTGACAGTAGAAATTCGTAGTATCATCAAGACCAGCAAGGAATCGACTCGCCTCCCATCCTGCATCATGGAACTTCTCCATCCAGAACTTCTTTTGCGTCTCAACAGGCGCTCTCATAAGCTCATCGAATTTCGCAGGGTTTGAATTGTCCTTGAAAATACAGTATACCTGCGTATCAGTTGATTCATGCCATCTGCGCAAGATCGATCGCCGACCAGGACACGAGTAGATAACGAAGTAGTTGGTATCGGTTTCGATATGCGGAACGAACCAATAAGCAATGTACACGCCCAGTTTGCGGTATTCATTGCTCCCTGGTGGGAGGATAGCTGATCGAATATGCGATCCCTGACCATCTGCGCCGACAAGTAGATCGAAAGAATCATGCGAGCCGTCTGAGAACTGAACGTCGACTTGGTCATCCTTCTCATCGAATCTCTCGACAGTCTCACCGAAAACGTACTTGACATTATCGTGGTCCTTCGTCTCGTCATAGAGAAGGTTGACTAGATCTCCACGCATGATTTCATACTCAGCTGTCGCAGCTTGGTGACCTGTTCCCAGTGTCACCTTTACTTCGCCAGCTGAGTTGATAAACTGTGCTCCTTTTTCATAGACAAGTATCTCGCGGATCTTCTCTAGTAGACCCATGCGCTTGATGATCTCGACGCCTTGGTTGCGAATGTCAATCTGAGCACCTAATGTGCGGAGGGATGTGTTTCGTTCGATGATGGTAACACGATGGCCAGCACGAGCTAACCAGAACGCCAAAGCAGGACCGGCGCATCCAGCGCCACTGATAAGAACTTTGAGGCTTTTCATTTTATTTGGATTATTTCTGATTGAGATTTATGAGTCCTGGAGAGAGTTTGCTCTGTAAATAAATAGACGTTGTCAGTGTAACTCTCAGTAAGCACTTGGGGCAAGGAGGGGGAGATTAGGCGTACAACATGAATATGCAAGCGCATAATTTGAGGACTGTGCTTATGACCTTCCAAGGTTCAGGCAAATAAATAATATACAAGATGGTTGGTCCAAATGGGAGTATTTGTACAGGAATTAAGCACAGGGGTTGTCAGATTCAAGTTAGACCATATGCAAGGAAACAGATAGGTCATCGGAGAAATGCTTGTATGAGCAATAATGGATACATGACATGATCAAGCATTAATCGATCGATCGCATTCTTTATATCCAGTCAAGACCCGGAAATCTCTTCCTCTCTCCGATCTTTATGATGCGTATGATGCACATGTACATACTGGCGCTAAGAGGCACCATTATTTACTAAATCACCGCCACTAGTCAACACCTGCAGCTAGTCCACGTATCTGCCCAACAGCCACATGACTTATGCACATTCTCATTTGGTCTTCTCTCCCACTGGTAAAGACTCAGCTGCTTTTTCCTCGTCTGGCTTTTTTGCTGCCCTTTTCTTTGCTTCTTCCTTTAGTGTGGCGTCATCGGCTCGGTTCAGCTCAACGTGGGGTATCAGACAAAATGCAAGAATAAATGCCAAAGCTGATAATGATGCATTAATCAGAAAGATAATCCGGAAGCCCTTTTGATAGGCTGGGATCAGCACACTGCGAATATTCGCCGCGTCCGAGTCTGATTGGCGGGATAAAAATGTCGAAGGGCTTGCGAGTAGAGATCGCGAGTCCGATGAGGAGAGACCAAGGACCGAGATAGAAGACGAGACAATATTGTTACTAGCAGCACTAGTTAGTTCAAGTCCAAGTTGGTGACAAGTCAAAAAGATCAACCTTACATAATTGTTCCTGCGATTGCAAGACCGAGTGTACCACCGAGATTTCGAACGAAGCTGTTGAGATTAGAATGCGATGCAGTGATCTTTCAGAAGGAGACATACTTGCGAAATGCAGTGACAAAGGCCATATCACGACGCTCAACGCCGGCTTGGATTGCAATCAACGCTCTTGGTCTATGTTAGCACTCCAAATGCGAGCAGTAAGGTTGTGATACTCACGGTTGCAGGGTATTCCCAACACCTACACCGGACAAGATACCATATCCAATTTGTTTCCCAAGTCCTGATGATTGATTCAGTGTTGACAGGAGACCAAGGCCTACTGCCCACATTGCCCAGCCG
The DNA here is from genome assembly GCA_039634405.1 of Penicillium herquei. NCBI lineage: Eukaryota > Fungi > Ascomycota > Eurotiomycetes > Eurotiales > Aspergillaceae > Penicillium > Penicillium herquei. Next base: position 1,478,816 of record CP098390.1, read on the forward strand.
AATAAGATGCATTCTCTGTATCGACCAATCCAGTGGACGACGAGTCCAGAGAGGGTACTGCATACCGCTAGGAGACTATTAGCAAATCGATCACCAAGAATTCCAGAAGGGTACATGCATTGTGTCACCGTGATAGGGAGCAACATTGCACCCGCAGCCAAGGTACTGTAGTTAAAGACCAATTGGTAAAATGTGGGAATATAGTAAATCTGAACCAGGAAGTTCCATCCCATGATAAACATGCTCAGCGAACTACCGTTCACAAGTTTCGTACGAAAAATGTGTAATGGGACCAAAGGCACAGAAGTTCCCTTCCACTGCCATAGTACGAAAGCAACAGAGACCACGAACCCAATAACCAAGGACGCGACAACATGAACGGAACTCCAAGCATACTCGCCACCGCCCCAGTTCAGCCCAAGAATCAGCAACGCAGTTCCTCCAAGTGCTAGAAACGCACCGAAGAAATCGATTGCCTTGATCTTAGCCTTCCAGTTTCCCTCGACTTCTCGAAGAGGCATGAAGAAGTAGACACAGCCTGCACAGATGACGGTCAACGGAAGGTTTAACCGGAAGATCCATCTCCAAGAATTATGAGATGCAGATGCTAATGCACCACCCGTTACCGGTCCGATAGCATACGAGATGGCTACTACTGCGCCCAGAATACCCTGATACTTCCCTCGTTCACGAAGTGGAACCACATCGCTCACGATCATCTGTCCGAGGGTTACCAGCCCACCGCCCCCGATTCCTGTGATGGCGCGGAAGACAATCAGTTGGGTGACATTCTGGGCCAGTGAAGCAGCCAGGGATCCGAAGAAGAAGATCGCGAGCCCGACGAATAGGACGACTTTTCGGGACCAGATATCGGAAAGCTTGCCGTATAGAAGCTGGAAACATGTTGATGTTCTACTTCATTAGCTTTGACCTTTTCACTTTGATTGATATGGCTTGCCTACACAAAGTATGCACCTGAAATCCAGGAGGATTGGTCGCTCGCTCCCAACGCGTTGCCGATAATGTACAGACAGGAGGCCAGTGTTGTCTGGTCCATCAATGCAACTAAATCGACGGTTGAACATGCCAAAAAGATCTGATAAGTACCTATCAGCACTCAGTTTCATCGAAGTCCACACATCCTTTTGCCCTGGTGGCTTGTGATCAACATCACCAGACTTACCGTTATAATCGTTCGCTTAGGTACATAATTTGTCTGCTCATTGAAGGATACTGTTGCTCCATTATTCCCAGCATTTTCCACTCCGACCTCTGCTTCATTAGAGCCAGGCTGCTCTGATGTATGCCCAAGAACTCCAGACATGGCGGGCACTTCGCTCACTGAAGATGAGAATGAAGCTGCATTCAGAATCGCAGGTTAAGTCAAGTCCCCTAAACATTTGAGTGATAGAATTACTCTTTTCTTCTCGCATTTTACATAATGTCTAAATCAATATAGTGGACTCGGCGTATGCGTACTCCATAGTTGAGCACATTTCTCGGTGCGGATAACACCCGATTCGACATAGATCGACACTGCAAGAACGGATGCGCCTTGAATGCGATGACAGCGATCTGCGACTTTCCGTTTCGCTAACAAAGTGCTCAAACACTCTCAAGGTACCCGTAATATGCTCAAGCTAGTTCGGTTTGGGGATGACTTTGCGGAGGGAAAGATTCATGGCTTGGTGGCTGTGATGGGGCAGACTTGGCATGTCTCATAGCCCTGGAGGAATACCAGTTGACTTGATGATCCATCTACAATGTTCACCAGTCACCTATGTTACTAGGATACAGGATAGCCTGCGGATTTCGAACAAATGTGCACTTCAAATGTTTTCTAGAACTATGTTCTTCGAGTCTATGTGGAGATAAGACATTACATACCGGGGTATCTGGTTAGCAAGGCACCTGGATACCAATAGAGACCCCTTTATGACGATGGTCAGATTGTCGATCATGCCGTTTTCATACTTTCTGATCCATGCCCGGAATAAAATGAGTCTGTTCAAGGAGGTCTGGGCCGAGTTACTAGAACTCAGTAGTAACATTTGTCTGACAGCAATTGAATCATAGTACAATTCCAGGCCTAACCATGAGTCAATTGTTGATTTCTCGGCTAGCCTTCCCTATTCATAAAATATTGAAGGCGAATTTTGACAAATAGCAGATCATGCTTGCAGCGTTTCCCTATTGATCAAACTGGGTCCATGTGTCTGTCACGATCACGGCCCCTCATCTAAATCTTGCTAACTGGTATGCAAAACCACCAAGGTGGGACGGTGGAGAATATCTGCCTCTTTTCCACTCTCAATCGGTCTTTATTTTAATTTATTTTGGCTTTTGGGGCCTGACATAGGTGGTTAGATAGCAAGGGCTCATGCGTGCCGCTTATACCTGGCTGTTTTTGTACCGGTGGAGATGGGCTGCGTCTTTGTTTCCCAATATTGACTTGCCATAAGATTATCTTCTCGTTGTAAACTATTTTAAAGGACTGAGCTGCCTACTAGGATCGGATTATAAGTTTTGGTTCCAGTGAAACGGCACCTGCTATCTATACAATGACGATCTCAAATGAGCATAATGTTTACTTTGGTCCGGATTCACTGAAAAAATATTTTGATCCGGATCAACAACCTCCTTTGCCTTTGGTTGAACTTCCTGAGTATCTCAATCCATATTATCAGGATGGTGTTCGGATATATGCCAAAATGATGACCATGCACCCGGCCAACAATGTCAAGGCGATGCCAGGTAGGACTGATAATAGAACATCAAACCGTTCCATCCAGAAAGCACATGGCTAACATCTGAACTTATCAAACAGCGCTTAACATGCTTGAAAATAGCGTGGTTCCAAACAAGACAGATACCATCATCGAATACAGTTCTGGCTCAACGGTGATATCAATGTCAATGATTGCCCGAGTGATGCATGGTATCGACGACACACGAGCCTTCCTGAGCAATAAAACCAGCGGTGCCAAGTTGAAGTTGATGCAGTTCTTTGGTCTTGATATCACACTCTTCGGCGGTCCATCACAGCCAGAGCCGATTGATCCTCGTGGTGGTATTCAGGATGCCCGGAGACAAGCCCGCGAGTCAGATAAAATCGTCAACCCCAATCAATACGAAAATGATGATAACTGGCAAGCACATATTCGATGGACTGGTCCCCAGATATTTAGACAATTACCTGAGATCAACGTCCTCTGTGCTGGTATGGGTACTTCAGGGACAATGACTGGACTAGGCACCTACTTCAAGAGCGTGAAGCCATCGGTCACGCGAGTTGGTGTTTGTACCGCGGCAGGAGACCGCGTACCTGGACCTAGATCATTTGCCCTGTTACGACCAGTCGAGTTTCCATGGAAAGATGCAGTGGATACCATTGAAGAAGTTGGATCCGTTGATTCATTTACATTGTCCCTGAAACTATGTCGCGAGGGGCTGGTTTGTGGTCCATCATCCGGATTCAACCTGCAAGGTCTTTTCCAAATGCTTGAGAGGCGAAAAGCTGCAGGAACTCTCGCGGAGCTAGCCGGCTCAGATGGAGTGACGCACTGTGTCTTTCTGTGCTGTGACCTACCCTATCAGTATATTGAGGAGTACTTTCAGAAGCTGGCACCTGAACAATTCCCTCCTATCCGCAATGAGGTAAGAAGCTTCTATGACGTTTCAATTCCCATTTTTACCCCGCAAAGTACCACTGACACAATTATTCTCTGCATAGCGATTGGTCAAAGTCGACCTCCACCGATACGATGAGAGCTGGGAGCGGGATGCCCTGGAGGTTCTCCCACAAGTATACCGAGCTCCTCGGTCCCTCGCGGAAAGCCAGCTGAGCGAGATCACGCTCCGACCCCAGAAACGAGTGATAGATCTTCGGCAGGCAGCAGATTTCCAAGCATGGCACCTGCCCGAGTCAATCAGCTTACCGCTGACCAGCGTCGGGCCACGCACTGCATCGCCGTTTTCGGATCCAGCCGTACTGGAGGCACAGTGGGTGGAGCTTGAACGGATCTTCCGTGATGGCCAACTGGTCTCAGATCTCGGACCGCATCACGTTCTGGTGGTATGTTACGATGGGGACACAGCGCGCGTGGCTACGAGTGTCCTTCGGGCGAAAGGCCTTGAAGCGGATAGTGTTCGTGGAGGCTTCCATGCGCTCCAGATGTATGGGATCGGGAATGAGGGCCCTGCCGTACCCACCAAAGTGTCTGGACCTATTGCGGCGAGGGTATCTGTTTCGGCGGTGCCCCTTGATTGAAAAGATTGAGATCGTCATTCATTCTGTTCATCCAGGGGGATTCGAGAGAACCTTGGAAGGCGGGAATGCAGGGTTGGATCTTCCATGTGAAGCGCTAAACCTATTATGGAGGGTCTTTGCTGTTTTTTGTTCATGTTTTTTTATGTTAATAAGGGATTTAATTGGTTAGAATGGATGTTCTTCTTACTGTTACGATTTATTTGGGGAATACAACCTCATGGACTCAGAACCGAGATCCCCTGAAGTCTAGATTTTGATAAGAATCAGATGAGAGAAAATCAGAGGATAAAGCTACGTCATGGCTGTTACATTTGAGATGAGAGTGTGATCAATGGTCCAAGGAGTCATATATCATTTTGGAGACTATGTCAGTGTCTTGCCTATAGAGAAGTGTCTCTATGATGCGATATGATTACATCTCTACCAAACAGTCAAACACCAAATAAATAAGTTCAGTACCTGATTAATTCTATTCTTAAATTGATTTATACCATGGATTCTGGAACTATTAGACTCATACACTAGACCTAAATTGAAGCGATCCAGTGCGCAAATGTGCTCATCTTATTATAGTACTCGCACCGAAAGCATGAAGCATTTTAAATTCAAGACAAAATAGTAGAGTAAATTAAATAGATTATCAAATATGATATAAGCAGTGAAATCTGCTCATAGTGAATACTCAGGTGAATCATGAATCGCCCCTGGAATGCGGGTGGCCTCCTCTTGGATTCGCCGTCATCAGGTCCCGTTTTCGGTGCAACATTGAACAACTTCACACCATGATTTCCATCCCGCAGTAACCGTTTCCAAACTTTGGACTGTCGATCTTCCGATATATCCTGAGCGGGGTGCGCTCTTGTCATAATAACCCAGGAGTTTGCAAGAGGTGTATACGGAGACCTCCATACGTTCAGGAACAAGCATCTCATGGTGCTGCCATAATGATGGACATGAAGATGATGGGAAGTGGTGTGCCTTGGCTTGACCAACCAGTATTGCTTCATTCGTCTCGAGCAGACAAGTGCAAGTTGTCTCCTGAACAGTGCGCATATCGGAATTCTCACTGGCGCTACTGGTATGTACTTTGAGGGTCTCACGAATATTTGAAATATAGTATGCTGACGTGGGATGTTCCTGCAGGTACGAAGCAGACCATGTATACGCACTAGCTACAATTTACTTCTGTTGTGCGGTGATCGGTTTATTCGCCATCTCGAACTTTCTTGTCAGATACTCTCCGGACTGGGTGAAGCGCACTCGAGTATGGCGGGCTACTACTTCGATGTCCCGATACCTGTCTTATCGGGGGTATGGATTAAAAACACTACGATATTGGTCGCCATCATTGGGGGTGTTATTGCTGGGCATAATTGGAGCAGGATTCTTCCTTGGTGAGAATTTATGCTATCTCGGAGAACGACAAAGGTCTAATCTGTTATGTAGGAATGACTCTTGGCCCTCAGCCGTACTACTGGCCGACAGATGCAAATTTTGGCAGTAGTCCTCCGATCGCGACTCGAGCTGGGTGGATGGCTCTAGCCTTGCTACCATTTGTTCTGTAAGATAACCACCAGTCACGAAAAGCAGGCCAGTCTCTAACTATTGACAATAGTGCTCTAAGTGCGAAGGCAAATATGATTTCGGTGTTAACAGGAATTCCGCATGAGAAGTTACAGGTTTTCCACCATTGGACGAGCTATGCTATGTTTGCTCTGGCACTCGTCCACACATTTCCATTTATCATCTATCACATCTCGAAAGGTGATATGGTCAAACAATGGAAGACAAGTGTGGTATATTGGACTGGAACTGTTGCAATAATCTCACAGGCGTATTTGACTATAATGTCACTGCCTTTTATTCGGTACGTCACCAATCGATCAATTTCGGGAAATTCCACTAATTACCAGCAGTAACCGGTTTTATGAATTCTTTAAAGCTACCCATATCGTTGCGGCTGTCGTGTTCGTAGTCTTCTTCTTTCTCCACTGTGACTTCCGTCTTTCCTCATGGTATGCTATATCCCCTATTAGATAACTTCAATTCCTAACGCAAAATAGGGACTACTTTATCGCGACTGGTTCAATCTACCTTGTATGCTTGGCAGCATCCTTCGTCCGCACCTATCTTATCAATGGTCTTCATACAGCCACCCTCGAAGTCATTCCAAGTGGTCTCATTCGGGTAGCAGTCCCAACAGCAATGAACTGGACACCAGGCCAACATGTATTCGTGCGATTCTTGACCTCGGATCTACATCTTCTAACCGCTCACCCATTCACAATCTCTTCCGTCTGCAAAAACCCCGATGAAACTGGCAAAGCCTCCGAACTTATTTTCTATATTAAGCCTCGCGGGGGCGTGACTGGACGGCTTGCAGCCATCGCAACGAAAAACCCAGGCTGTTCGAAGAAAATTCTAATTGAAGGACCGTACGGAGGTGTGAGTGCACACCACATGGCTCATTTTGACACAATCCTCGTCATTGCTGGTGGTTCGGGAGGTGGATTCTCACTTGCAATGGTTGATGAAGCGCTGCGACTATCAGCCTTAGAATCCAAGGATATCGTACCAGGACATGATGGTCGTCGCAATTTACAAGTTGTCTTCTCAACTCGGGATACCGAGATGGCAGATTGGTACGTGGCAGAGATGGAGTCCCGCCTTTCTCACTCTACGACTCTTTCTCCAGACCTCGATAGTGGGTACGAGACATCTGTTTCAGTGCACGTTACATCCCGTGTGAGCTCAGCATCCTCATCACCGGCGATTGGCTTTGAGAAAGATACGAGCAAACTGCCACCGACGGAGATCACGACAACGGGAACTTTCAGTTTGAATGTCCATCGCAATGCCCGGCCAGATATCTCGGGCTTGATTGCACGGACAGTGGCGATGTCTGGTAGCCAGGGCAAATATGTTGGAAGGAAGCAGCGGATTGGAGTGTTGGTCTGTGGACCTGCTTCTATGATCCATGATACTCGGAATGCGGCAGCTTTGGCTCAGACGAGAGTGCTAGGTGGTGAGGTTGAGGAGCTTTACTTGCACTCTGAACCTTTTGCGTAAGTCTTGGAAGTGGAATGTGCTTTTGGGAGTCATTAACTAACTATATGTGCAGGTGGTGATTTGCTTCATTCTGAGCATTTTATCTGCTGGTCTGATATTGCTCTCTTGACAAGTACATTTTCTTGCTTTTATACATAATTTAGTGGACTACCTGAACGTCCATCAATGTGCTTAATTTATTCGCTTATAATTGCCTCCTGGGAGTGTGCGTATCAGGGATGTCTGAGCACGCGAGCACTAGCAAGTCCATTACGGAGCACTAGACTGTTGATCATCTGAGATATCTTATACACATAGACAGATACTAATAGACATTGAATAGACATCATTTAGCCCCACTTTCAGATTAAAGAGGACCTTGGAAGAACTCCAAATGACTGAAGTGTGTGCTGTGACGAAACAAAGCTATGTAATCATGCAAGTTCCCCGCGTTAACGAAAAGTCGGGGTAAGCTCCACCTATAAATAGTCCTCTTCATCTTACCATCTTCCTCCTCCTCAACACCATCTACATCTCTCTACCATCAACAGCCATCTCGTTAAGCAACCACCAAGCCAATACTACTCACACATAAACTTGAATCACCATGACCCGCGGCTTCGCAACCATCACGCCCGAATGCGAGGCTGCATTCGACGACGTCAAGGAAACCGACAACCTGAATTACGTCATTTACCAGGCCTCAGCACACGACAAGAAGATCACAGTTGCCGAGTCGGGTAGATACGAGGACTACGCAGAGTTCCTGGCTCATTTCAAGGATGATACACCTCGCTACGCGGTCGTGGAATTGAGCTATGATTTCCCCGGTGGTGATAAACCACGTCACAAGCTGGCTTTCATTACATGGTATGTGCTCTTCATTTCCATTAGCTGATAACTATACATGGATGCACATGCATAGCTCGGGCTAGCTTGTTTCCGTGGAGACCGTGGTCGTATGATGTCTTGTATGATGCTAATCGTTCGATTCGGATACAGGGTCCCCGAAGGAGCGAGTATCCACGATAAGAGCTACTATACCTCCAACAAGGATCATCTTTACCGCGCGCTTTTAGATATCAGTCTTCATGTGCAGGCGCATACCCAGGCGGATCTTGCTCATGCTGCAAGTATGTATCTGCCTATGTGGAATGGTTAGTGTGGATGTGGGAACTTGTGCTGATTGTTTTTATAGTTCTGAACCAGTTCAAGGCTCTTTGAGAGTCATCCATCGACTCGGGTATTGATATTGATATGGGCCAGGAGACTTGGTATCGATATATGCCACTGGGTGATTGCTTTTCATTATTCTATCCAACAGTCAATAACGAGTAGTAAATTATGATATACTTCTTCCAAGGAGGATGGTTTCCCCATTAAATGTTGACAGTAGCACGATCGTGATGATTCAAATGTTAGTAGTAAGTGAGAAAGATCATACTCAAGCGCTAGTTTATGTATGATGTCGTAGAGATATGGATCAACGCAATTCCAAGTTCAAAAAGACTATCATTGATCTATCAGTGATATTAACAAGACGCATCTTTGCAACTCTAGTAAATATACCAGATGGAAATATTGCACAATCGAATCAGCACCACAAGGGTCAATCAAACCGAAAATAAATCACAGACCCGAGAGTCAAACGCGAACAAGAATCAAGAATCAAATCTAATAGAAGATTCTATTCAACGCCAAGGCCATATGATAAATGCAGTTCCCGTTCAAAACAGGAGAAGCAGGGAAGAAAATAACAGAAAGAGAGAAAAATCCAGACCAGACTCCATTCTCGAACTCCGAATCAATCACAAAGCCAAAGGCCAGAAAGAAATAGAACAAAAAAAGTACATCTAGAGCGGAGATTGAGAATCAAGATCTGGACCAAAACAAAAACAAAATACAAGGGAAGAATCATTAATTCGTAATTCAATTCTTCTCCAGTTTAGCCATTAGCGCCGCTCTCATGCGGACATTAACAACACCACCAACACCATAAGCCGGAACAATCTTGCCCATACGCGCAAACGAACTAGAGATATAATCTCTCCGAATACGCGCTGCGCGGTCACTCCAGGGTAATCCACCCGGAGGTTGTCTGTTATACAGATCCAGACCGAGGAGATGCATGGGTGTACTAAAGAACTGCATAAGAGCCGGACAAGAGAATTGCGCGATAGTCGACTTCATGCGAGGAGTTTCGGCGATAAAATCAGGTATTGAGGGTGCGATGAGAGAGGGGACGTTAAATGAGGCGAAGATGGTGATACTGTCACGGAGACAGAAGAGGCCGTAAGAGATTTTTGGGATCTTGGGGGCGGATGCGGTCATTGGTGGGTGGCAGCTGAATGAGGATGCGCCGTTTCCTGCGCCTGCACCGGAAGGTTGAGTTGGTGGAGGGTTGGCGCCGAAGATTTTGGCGAATCGCGCATCTTTGTATACGCAGATTGCCATGTTGACGGCTGTGGTGGAAAGGAATTTTAGGGGACCGGCGGTTACGGTGGAATATGGCTGATCGCGGAGAGTGGAAGAGAGGGTATCGATGGCATTGGCGGTTAGATATGTGGCGCTGTACAGAGTGTAGATGAGGATGAATGGTGTGCTCAAGAAGAATCCGCTGGGTTTTGAGACCATAGACCGTAGACAGTTGGTGATAGTTTGGCGGATGGGAAATCCTTTTGAGGCCTTTTCGATAATGGCTCTGTAAATGAGACTGATGAGTATTTCTGTCCTGTTCTCTCCTTTGGCTCATTCATCCAAATGGGTCGTCGCTGATATTTTTTTTTCTTCTCCGCACTTACCGATCAATAATCGTGATCAGCGGACATGTCAGCGCGCCGGCAGTTGCTGCACTGGCGACATCGACACCCAGTCGAAGTCCGAGATCCTTGGTATTCCATGTTGGGGGTTTTTGTATCGTCACTGGGGGCGCCATCTTTGGTCGCGTAACAGGGTGATCGGAGACCGTGGTCATGTTGAAATTATTATCTTGCGCGATTGGAGCATCGCGAGTCATACTCATGCGGTAATTCCGAGTTAGATTACCGGGCTTTGGCTCATTGGGCAGCAATGAAGTGCCTATGACGAGTTTCCCCTGTGTTGAAAATGGGAGAAGAGAGAATACGATGACACAAAATCAAATGAAGGAGATGCAATTACCAAGCTCTCGGGGAAGTGAGGCTCACTCCGGACGAGAAAGGACCGGGGGCGACCCGGTGCCGAAGTCTCCGATGCCGGATTCTTGTTAAGCGGATAAACGATCAGACACCGTATAGGTATAGTATTCATAGTAAATCATATTTCATTTAATTTTAAACAATTCCCCAACGCCCCAATTATTCACAAAGATGAGAAAAAAGACATGATTGAAAAACGTATTTGAGTATTTAACCTCCTACTCAGATGCAGTGTTGGCAGTAAATCCATCCAGATTCATGTTCACGGCCCCGGATTGGACAAGCTGTGGCGAAAAATGATTAGTACATGGGGGGTTTTATCTTTAGCCATTCACGATTCAGGGAAAACATACCGCACGGCGCAGATCATCAATGAGATCATCAACATCCTCAATTCCAACACACAGTCGAATCAGATCCTCAGGCATGGCGCGTTCCGCCCGGGTCTTCGCATCAATACTAGCATGGCTCATCCGACAAGGCATACTAATCAGAGAGTTGACACATCCGAAACTAACACTGATAGCCCAGATCTTTGCGCTCTCAACAATGCGCTCACTAACATCCACATCTCCAGTCTCAAAGGAAAGCACGGCGCCTGCACCGCGTGCCATCGAGTTGTGGAGCTCGTACTGCGGGTGCGAGCGCAGACCGGGGTAGCGCACCTTGAATCCATGCGACTCCAAGAACTCAGCGATACGCTGAGCGTTGCTCTGCTGCTGGTCCATACGGACCTTCAGAGTCTTAACACCACGCATCAACAGCCATGAGTCAAAAGGTGACAGACCACATCCTGATGCGTTGATAGGGAAGTACAATCGCTCACCCAAAGACAGGTCATTCACAGCAAGAACACCAGCCATCAGGTCATGGTGACCGGACAGGTACTTGGTACCACTCTCGTAGACAATATCAGCGCCCAGATCGAGAGGGTTCAGTAGCAAGGGCGACATCATAGTATTATCCACAGACACCAAGCATTTGGGGTTGGCCTCGTGGGCAGCGGCAGCAATCTTAGGGATATCGACAATCTTAATCAAGGGGTTGGTGGGGGTCTCGAGGAGGACCATGGCGGTCTTCTCACTCAGAACCTCCACAACCTTCTCTGGCTGTGTGGTGTCGACGTGGTGCACGACAATGCCTCCATTGGTTGAGAGGTACTTCAACAGGCGGTGTGAACCACCGTACAAATCATCACCAGTGACAACCTCATCGCCCGGTCGCAAGAGACGAGTGATGACATCCAGGGCTGCCATACCAGATGAAACAACGAGAGCACGCTGGGCGGACATGATCTTGGCTAGGTGTCGCTCGAGGTGGGTACGAGTAGGGTTACCGGAGCGAGTGTAGTCATATTCACCACCCCCGCTGCCGGATGATTGTTTGAAGGTAGCACTCTATAATGGTAAGAATGCAATGATTAGCGAATTTGAATACTTTTGATCGAAATTGGCCATATGACCTGTGTTTGTTATGCATACCTGGTAAATTGGCACACTGCTGGCATTGTACTGGTCATTGCTGTCGGTATAGACCAATTCAGTGGCAATATTATAGCGGCGACCGGTGTGGGGGCTCGACGGAGCTGGGGATGGAGGCAGGTCATTGCCCTGGAGGTCAACCTGGGGGAATGCCTTCTTCACAGAGCTCGACGCTCCTGCATCATTGTTGGATGCTCCGGATCCTGAAGCCGACATCGCTTTTCTGCAAGGCGGGGCTGACGCACAGATAGAAGGTGGATAAGAGGCGTGATAAGTAGAGGATAATTGAATTGATCTGATGATAACTGATGTTCCAAATTGGCACAAAACAAACAAAAATCAAGGTATCACGATGAGTCAAGGGAGAAATGGAATTGAAGAATCGAAAAATGTTCGAATGCTGCGTTCTTCCACTTTCCCCCAGACTATGACTCCGCTCTCGCAGCCCTCTGATTGGTCTGATGGAAGGAACTGCGATTTCGTCATCCGCTAGTCCGAGATAGGTTAGACTGGTGTTATTTGTGATGATTTGAGATTCAGCGAGTGTTGTATAGACAGCTAGAAAGGAATAAAAACATAGAAAGATCAATTAAAATGAAGTAGAAATCAAGGGAAGAGTATATAAGGAGACTCAAACAGGACTCGCATAATTCTATCCCAATTAACCGTACTAGGCCAATTTGGGCCAATGAAACAAAAGCGGCGAAACTAGTTTCCCCGATATATACCTTCTTACTATCCTCAAGTGCTACTATGTGTCCGACACTGCTTTGGGTGTGCCTATATCTTACACATGCAGGTATGGCTATACTCACGTCAGTGCCAGTATACATGAAGCACATGTGCACTTGAAAGCCTAGTATACAGAGGGAGAAGTTGATTCCAATATTCAGATATTGAGATACACTTTAACAGTTTCGCAGTTTCAAGCCACTAGGTAAGTTGAGGAACTTGGAACCAAAGCAGACCGTGATTTTTATCATTCTGAAAACCTAATGACATCTGTTTGAGAAATTGAATGGACATGCAATTCATAGCTTTGCTGTTCTTCGCCTTGCTGCTATCTCCCCAGGCACAGAAGCAGCATAGTCTTGGCTGACCCTCCCTTTTTCTTCAGAACATTCTGCTCTCCAGTCACGAAGACGCCTTCCAGCGCCGTCATTCCATCTCCGACTTTCCTTCATGAACCAATCCACGATATGACTAGAGATCTGTTCAATATTATCATCGAATGGCATATCGTGGCCTGCACCTTCAATGATAACCTGCTGAACAGCGCCGAGTTTCATACCCCCATTTCCACCCACTCCGGTGCCAGTGATTTGTGCTCTCAGGTCTCGGGTTGAGGGGTCTCCAAAATGAGGTGAGCTGGTACCATTGACATAGAGTACCCAGGGTCGCATTTTAGGTAGCAGATCCCAGGAATGCTGGAACTCAGACCGATAAAACGAGCCATTTAAAGCGATCTTGGGATCAAGATCCGGCACCAATTCACGATGCGCCAGAGTCAAATTTGCCAGGTCATCAGAACTAACATGGACGGACTTTGGTATGTGTCGTAAAACCACACTTGCGATCTGATGCTTCGGTGTTGTCAACGTCCACTTTAAGCCAGTCTGCGTCTTAACCGAGTAGATCCCATAATGCTTGAGCCTTGCTAAAACCTTCTTGTTCCAGGAATAAGCCACTTGGGACTTGACTAGTGCCTCTTCGGTTTCTTCCCGGGTATCCCAGAAATCTCCCTGCTGAAGGGCTTGAGAAACCCATTTTGCCAGTACTCTTTCCCCATAATTAGGGTCAATGCCAGGCTCGATAAAGGCGAATGAATGAAATAGACTTGGATGCCAAGATGAAAGTAACAAGATCTCAGAACATCCCATTGAATGGCCGAGGCCCACAATCGGCTTTGGCATCTGATGGCGGAAATGATTCATCATACCCCAGAGGTCACGGGAATGATCTTTCGTTGATGGATCACGGCCCAGGTTTTCTCGATTGGCCACTGCACTCTCACCCATATTGAATGGGTCTGCGATCCAGAAAGACCGGATATTCAATCCAGCAAGCGATGATTTGCGGAGCACTTGCTCAAAGAGTGGCTCATAGGACTCCTTGAGAAAGCCCACTCCAGCCGCAGCTACGATTGTCATGGGATCCGAATCATTTTGCTGATTCAACAAAGGTATGTATTGTTTCACGGCCAAGTACACATCTTTGGTATCATCAATGATCCCTTGTGGATACTCGCGAAATGAATGGACAGGAATCAAGTGGGAGACTACCCGAAAGGGAAAGTCATCATCGACCAGTGTTTTGGGAAAGGAGGTTGCCATTGTTTAATATTTGATGATGGTCACTGAGTTAAAGATAACTCGAAGTTGAAATAGGGACAATTAGATCAAATCTTCAATACATAGTAGCTCCTATGGAAGCCCATTTATAGGATAGGAATCGTGGGCCACAACCACTGTATTAGGCTCTGGCATTACTTGCATTATCATATTGATATTTTCAGAACAATCCCGAGATCCCGAGCCTATATCAATTTTTAGTATTAATATTCTGAATCCTTTGAATCATGATGGTCCCGTCAAGCTACATGTTTACAGTGTCTGGACTCCCAGTCTGGAATGCATAATTTGGACCCACTATAGGCACTATCGTTTCGTGGTAAGTTATACACCTTTCGAACAACAATTTGTATGTGATTAATCACGAATATCACTTTGAAGCCTTTCTCCTGAAAGAAGAATACAAAACCGCAAGGCTGTACCCAGTTAGCACAGTGAGCGGGTCCTACAGCTTCTACATGCCAGAGGGCCGAGGCTGTAGCTGATAAAAAGCCCAATTGTTGAGAACATTTGAAATGGCTCTGTGGGTTACACATATATGCAGCTTCCTCACGGTCACACAGCATCCTGCCTATCAAATGTGCACAAAGATCTGTTCCATGATAGTACATGTATGCTAGGGGGTGAGGTGGTATGACTCCTCCACATTTGATATCGAGCCAGCGATTGAATCTGTTTTTGTTTTCCCACCTGGGCATGCATGAATATCCCATGATTTATCATCCCCCAGAGATTTGTCTGGAAAAAAGTCCCGATATCCGGAGCTGAGTCTTTTCATTTTCATGAAATAATTGTATGAATCATTCGAGTTGATGTTTAGGTATATCAACCTAAGGTTTTTATGTATCATTTAAGTGTGGCAGCACATCATAGATAAGAATCATGCTCTTGATCCTTGATGTGCAAAACGTGGCTTTGAGTTTTTCAAACACCCTAATAGGTGGATACCTATAATTGTGAATGTCAATATCGCGTTTTGAATATCTTGGGTATTCAAATTGTCTTTGCAAGTTCAAACTTACCAAGGTAGCCTTGGAAGATATGAGGCGTGAGGCATGACTACCCCCACACAGACCTCCAAGGCTGGGCACACATGCATCTGCAAATACCAAGCTGTAGGTATGGTCAGCTGGTGCCTCGGTGGATCTTAAAAGCCTTTGATAAGTTCACCGAAACATCCCAATTCATCACCGTCGATAAGCTATGTCCTGAACGATCACCATGTCTGCCACATTCGAAAATCGGATTCTCAGCCATATTTTGCATAATCAGGCTGAGAAGAGCCCCTTCTCCTTGTACTGCATCCATGGCTCAAATGATGGGAAGAGTGACTGGCATCATATCACAATTCAAGAATTTGCCAATGCAGTCAATAGGCTGGCATGGTGGATTGACGAGAAAACGAACGGTCAGAGGAAGCAACAGGTGTTGGCTTACATTGGGACGAATGATTTGAGATATGGAGCATTCATACTGGCATGTATGAAGACAGGTCATGTAGTAAGTTTGGTTTTCAGTCATACTAACCTACACCTACACCTACACCTACACCTACACCTACACCTACACCTACACCTACACTTATTCACTAACACTTGAAATTATTAGGCTTTGTTGCTTTCGACACGGAATTCTCAACAAGCCCAGCGGCATCTTTTACAGGCCACCAAGTGCTCCGTACTTGTCGATGGCAGTGAAAAGACACAGCTCCGATCTGCTATTGATGACCTGGAAACGGCTTGTTCAGACATACCACTCATACGGTGGCAAATTCAGAGTCTGAAGGATGTCTTCATATCTGATCAAGTCCCCCAATATCCTCACGACGTAAAGTTCACTGATGTTGAAGATCTACCGGTCATAATCATACACAGCTCTGGCACTACAGGAAACCCCAAACCCATTATGATAACCCATGGATATCTAGCCACGATGAATAACCTGCAGAACATACCGTTGCCTCCAGGACGTCAGAGCTCACTAATTTCCCATTCTCGGAGGGGTGAGCTTCGCTTTCACTGCACCCCAATGTTTCATTTCATGGGCATAATCACTCTTGCCGACTCCATTTTCTTCGAATCTCCGTTTTTGTTTCCACCCGAGTCTCCATTAACGCCGAATCTATTCTCCGAAATGATGAGTCTGAGCCCTACACCCACCTGGGGAGTTTTTACTCCCTGGACACTTGAAGGACTTGTCGCCTCTGAAGAAGGAGTCGAAGCCCTGAAAAAGCTATCAGGTATTATCTACGGTGGAGCACCCATGGCAGAGGCCACAGGAAATAAACTGTCTGAAATAACAAAGCTACAAACTGTTCTCGCAAGCAGTGAAACCAGCTATACGCCTGTGTTACTTTGTGAAGATTCTGCCGACTGGGGATATCTCGAATGGATTCCCGAGTATGATCTACGCATGGAGGACGCAGGTGATGGACTCTGGGAGTTGGTTTTACCTAAGCCAGCGACTCGTCAATACCATGCGATCTTCCATTCTCATCCACACCTTGAAGAGTACCGCACTGGCGATCTATTCAGACCTCATCCCTCAAAACCCGGACTATGGCGTTACGATGGTCGAGGAGATGATATCGTTGTGCTAAGCAACGGAGAGAAATTCAATCCTATTGAAGCCGAGAAGCTGATAGAAACCCATCCTCTCATCAGTTCTGCCGCCATCTTCGGCCAGGACCGATTTCAAGCAGCATTGCTGATTCAACCAAAGTGGGATCAAGTACCATCCTCTTGGCCACCCGAGCTGCTAAGACGCACGGTCTGGCCTGCGGTTGAAAATGCGAATAGCTCTTTACCAAGTCATGCAAAAATCTTTGAAACTCACATTGCATTTACTTCTCGAGATAAGCCATTTCAACTTTCACCCAAAGGAACTTTGCGCAGACGTGATATCTTCAGAGATTATGAGACTGTTCTTGGTCAGCTATATGAACAAAATACTGTGATAGCACAACCCATGAAGCACGAGACCGAGGTAGTTGGAACTGGTCTCTTGGAATTACAGCACTGGATTCAGCGTCAAATTTCACAGATACTTCGTCTTGATACCATTGACCAGGACAGTGATCTTTCTGCCCTAGGGATAGATTCCCTCCAAGTGCTTCAGCTCGCCCAAACTCTTGAACGTGCCGAGCGTGAAGTTTTCCAGCTTCAGAAGCCATCTCTTTGGACGAGCGCCGAGATATACAATCTTTTTTCCATTCCTCGGCTGGCTCAAGTCCTATTTGACCATATCCACGGTCGCGAGCCTGAGACTAAAGAAAACAGAGCATCTGTCTGGTCAAGAGAGGACAATATTATCAAGCTCATCTGGGAGCAGAAGCAACTTCTAGGCCCAGAGGAACTTATTGTCGCCATAACTGGCACAACTGGGGAACTAGGATCTTATCTCCTCCACAATCTCTTGCGAGATCCATCAATCTCCCGGATATACTGTTTGAATCGCTCCGATGATGCAGCCGAGCGGCAAATTACGAGCTTTGAGAAAAAAGGATTGTCAACCACTTGGCTGACAGAGACGTCACGCGTGCAATTCTGGACATGCAGTCTAGAAAAAGACAATCTAGGACTGTCGCCCGAGAAGTACAATTTTCTCAAGCAAAATGTTGATATTGTACTTCACAACGCCTGGACTGTCAATTTCAACCAGCCCGTTGCATTTTTCGAATCTCAGATAGTCGGAGTCAGGAGATTATTGACCTTAATTGGGCAATCATCTCATCGTGCACACTTCCATTTCGTGTCTTCTGTTTCTGCTGTACTGGGCCTGAATTCAGCAACACCAGACACATTGATTACAGAAGCCCTGCACGACGTGACACAGACTCTCCATCAAGGATATGGAGAATCAAAGTTCGTAGCTGAACAGCTATGCGGCATTGCTTCTCAGCAAAACAGTTCTCGAATCTCTATTCATCGTGTTGGTCAACTGGGTGGCCCTAGTACTCCAGAAGCAGGCATGTGGAATACTCGAGACTGGTTTCCGGCTCTGATTCGGTCTTCACGGACGATGGGCAAAATTCCATCCAGCTTGGGCTCACTCTATGTAGACTGGCTGCCTATTGTAAGTCTTTTGTAGTGGAGATATTTGGGGATTTTTATTAACTTTGGAATAGGATGTCGCTGCTCGCGCAATGACCGAAATTGTCCAGGGCAGACGGCAAAAGGATGGCCCTGACTTCATGGTCTACCACCTAACAAACCCGAATGTTGTGGACTGGGGAGATCTCTCAGATCTCGTGGCTCGAGCATACAATGCCAACGTCGTTGCGCTTGCTGAATGGGTTCAAGAGTTAGAGTCTCGCGTTTCTTATGAACCTGCTAATCTCGACGATATTCCTGCCGCGGGTCTTTTGGATTATTTCCGCTTCCTTGTTATCAAACAAGATTGTCCCAAGCTCAAGTTGGATGTGAAAAATTCCCGAATGGAAAGTCCTACGTTGCGAAGTGTAGGACCTGTCGATAAGAGTTTGATGAATACCTGGTTACAGCAGTGGAAGGGATGGATTCCAGAATGAGCTATTGAGATGGGTGTTTCGATGAGCAAGGATTTAGTATGACTTCAGTCCTGGACTCAGAGTTGATCGTGGATACTGCATGTGTGTATGGTTGAATACTACTCAGATCAGAGGAAATTGCAATTCAATATCATAGACATCTCTCATAAACAGATGCATTTTCATACGACTAGTAAACATTTGAACACAAGAAATAAACCCAACAACTTGAACCATGAGGTATTCCCTCCTGAAACATCCTGGGAACGCCAGCAATTCCCTAATCCCAATCCCACATATACCCTTTTGAACAGCCAATCGAGACAGTTGAACTATACACCAGAATGCATTACATTAGAATAAAGTCACGAGCAAGTAATGGTGGCATCTTATTGTGCCAGGTCGCCGAAGCCACCATTAATACCAAAGAATTGAAACCTGTAAAAATTAGTACTTGAGCATATAGTCAAAGTGCGTAGAGGAGAACATACCAATCTTCCACATTCAAGGTGGTTGGTGCAGTTGGTCCACTGCGAGAACTATTACTCCACGTATCATCCTGGCTGCCAGCGTCCAGCGCTGGTCCACCCATCGCTCCATCCATCCCTTGCATTGGCCAGGTCTGTCCTTCCATACCGAACATCTGTTGTGCACCTGGCTGCATACCCATTCCACCAGGAACACCAGACATCATCTGTGGACTACCCTGAGAAACGGACATGTTGCGTCCAGGCTGGGATGGATTACCCATCATAGGGCGCTGACCAGGCATACCTGCGGGCATTTGTAATTGTGGATCCATGGTAGCGGGAGGTGGGGAGGTCAATTCGGGGAAGATAGCAGTGCCATCGGGGAAAAGTTGATCGGGCTGGAAGTTCTCCCAGAGAGATGGGGAGAGGTTTGGTGAGGTACGGGTTACAAGGAAGAAGTCGGGAGGTGTAGCGGGGAGAGAGAACTGAGCGTTGAAAGGAGTAGTGGGCCGTGTATTGCTTCGTGAATTGCCGGGTCCAGAGATTGGGTCCCCGAGGCCGCGGTGGGCGTTCGGTGATGTGTGGCCCAGTGGAGGCTGGTTCAATTCACGAGACGGGGTAACAGCTGGAGTCTGGGGTCGTGATCGCTCATATGACACAGGGGGTGTAGGTCCACCGTTAGGCAGACCCAAGTCCATATCGTCAAATTTACGCTTGGGCGGATCAGGTCGTCTCGGAGGTGGAGCGGCCACATTGGAATTGTCATGAGGCCGACGCTGGTGTCGTCTACCTGCGGCCTTTTGCAGTCGTTCCTCCAGCAATTTGTTTCCAAGAATAGACTCAAACAGCGTGTTGACCATCTTCGCTACGAGCCATACCTTGGAAACGTCTTTGAGCGCCCTCATGCAGACATTAATTCGTTCTTGACAGGTCGCCACAATCGATGGGACTGATGAACGCATTTGGTACACGTGCATGATCAGGGCAGAGAACAAGCTGTAGACACTGTAGTAATGAAGTCAGTATACGATAGCAGATTACCCTTTGAGCAAGTAACTTACATGAATGCTGGGGTATAGCGAAGCTCTCCATGAGTATGGAGATTCTCAATGATAGCAGTCATCATTCCTGCAGCTTGGAACGCAATGGTGCGCGATGGATATGCCATTTCTTCAACCCTGTAGCTGTTAGGCGCAGAGGAAGCAGGCGGCATATGAGCTCTATGCAAGAGACAGAGAGTAGTACTATCAATAGGTCAGCCATTTGATCAATTGTAAGAAATTTCGGGATTACGTACTAGTAATTCGAGTGCAGAAGAGCAGCCCAGAAGTGGTGATTAGATCTTTGCCAGCAGACCTCCTTAGGACAGTTCTGCAACCAATCGGCCAGCGCCATATCAGAGTGAGTGAGGTCCATCGCATTCATACGCCGTGATTTGGATGCCACAGAGTATTGCTGCGAAAGGACCAGACCCATAATCTCACACAGCTTGACATATTGCAGGAAGAATTGCACATGAACCGGATCTGGTGGATATTCGGCTGCAACGTCGAGCTCGTCTTCAATGAAATCATCCTCGGTTACCATCTCAACATCAGAATCCTCTGTGTTGATCCCGATGGGTCGCCCTAAAGCCACAGCGACCGAACGATCTCGCGTGAAAAGCGTCCACCAAATCCTCTTCCATAGCCTCTTGTCAGGTTTGCTGAGTTGCGAAGTCTCCACACTGCGATGCATGCCTGAACCCTGCGCCACGACCATAGCGACCCGAGTCCAGTAGAATACGTTCTTGGTTACATCTAGAGAGGATTAGACAAGAATTCCACAAAATATTAGAATATCATGGAGCTTACCTTCAGGTCCTTCCCAGTACCAGCCCAGTAGTACTAAAGCCTGAACAATAGTAACCCGATCATCTTCATAGTTAGCATCATATAACGCCTTGGCACGTTTATAAAAGGTCATCGCAGCCGGCGTAGTCGATCCATTCGCATCCATAAGTTGAGGATTCGTGCAGACCCTTGAACCCGCTAAGAGTATAGCCTGAAGTAAAAGAAGCGACGGAGGGTTTTTCGGATCGCGATAGTGCCGCATAAACCGACTCTTATTGATAATCGGCACAACTGGCGCAACCCATTTAAAGTACGCCTCGACCAACTCATCACAGAGCAGTTTCGGAGGTAACAAAAACGCACCACGCTGATGCAAAATTTCAATCTCCAGGTTATCCAAGTCCGTCAATCGGGCGCGCGACCCTCTGATATTCGGCGGTAGTGGGTAGTGCACCACATCGGTAGTTCCGTGACGATCCTGTACCAGCAACGATAGATTCGACGATTCACCGAGGTATGCCACCCGACCTGCTTCCTTGATCGGGGCCCGCGCGAACTTGGGCTTCATGAATTGAGCATAGGCGTTCTCGCCTGAGGCCTGTTGAGCGGCTTCTGCCTCCGACAGGGCGGTGATGGGCATGCCATCGGAAGCCATCCGACTCTTTCGGTATCCAAATGCATCATCCTTCTGATCTGAGTCCGGAGATGGACCTCGCTGATCGACCTGCGCATTGTCGGTGGAGTCCTCGGTGCTGGAGGGGCGGAACTGAGCAACGGCCGCATCGACTAACGAGGAAGCTGCAGTGTGGGGTGGGCTGTCATATCGGGTATCTTCTTTGGATTTTGAGGAGTTCTTCTTTCGTTTAGGGGTTGGGATCTTGCATTCGATGGAGAAGGCGACACAATTTGTGCAGGGCACGCCTAGACTGGCGGCGTCGCAGCGGACCTAGTTGGAGGGCACGGGTTAGCGGGGAAATCAGCGACCGGGGGAATAACGTTGGAAGATATCAAATTTATTCCATGAATCTGATATAAAATGCATACCTTTCGAGCATGACATGTCTAATCCATTTCAAAAAACCCATAGTTAGTTATGCTATTCGGGAGATATACCATTGATGCGATAAGGAGGGGACCGAGGCACACAATAGCCTCGGCTCTTAGCACCAGATCGCGTCGTTGGCAAAATAGAATAAAACGTACCTCGCACGCGCGTGATGCACGTTGTCTAGAGATTAGATAAAACACATTAGTATTCTTGAACTCTTCTTTTTATCCTTTGGGGATTTTCCCCCTCCATAATCCTGGATCTCTGGGTGTAATAAGGGAAAACCCTGTTCAACAGCATCCTTTTTCCCTCTTTGCGCCCGGCCCCGCGACACAAGACCATCGCCCATGCAGGATTCACCACACTTATAGAGACGGATATGGAAATTCGAGAATCAGAAAGTCAGCTCACCTTCTAAAACTAAGTGCTTGACCACCAGGACCATTGCGCACCGTGATGCCGGAGGTTCCTGTTGAACCAGTGGCACTGGGCGCAGGACTGCCCTGGTCGACTGGTTCAGTCTGGGATTCAAGTTCCATCATAGCGCTCATAATCGCGCAGTCTCCATATAGCCCTGGAGAGGGAAGCTTTTCGGGCGCACAAAGGAGGGATCGGGTCGGAGGGGTGGAGGAAGGGGGCTTGCTGCCAATGATATAGGACGGATCGGGACGATTTCGAGAGCGCACAATATAAAGTGAAAATATGGGGAACCTAGTCAAGGAGGTCAAAGATTCTCAAGTTCCTGACAAGGAGCGCCACGCGATCAGGATGATCGGAAAAGAAAAAGGACCGGAAGCACCTTGAGAGGTAATGAGGTGGAAGAGAAGGAGACCGTTAAGAGGGAGTGTGGGTAGTGGCAATAGAGAGCGTGGAACTGCTATGTGGGGTTGCTCCATAGCGCAAATCATCTTCACGCTGAGTGGTCAAGCATGGCCTATTCACTTCCAAGGTTGTAGATGGTGATATGTGCATTATCTTTATTCTATTTTACATATAGATTAATTATGTAGTTCTAATCATTCAGGCAGTACTTCATTATGTCAAGGCTAGTAGCCGGCATATGATATATGATACTATTAATTTGAGTCACAATTTGTACTAGCAGGCAAACAGCCTCAAATTGGACTAAATATATTAAATTACCAAAATTGAGGCTGTGTGATTACCGGTGAAATAGCCTGTGTGTACTAGAGCAAACGTAATATTGTACCTTTATATTAGTTCTAGGCACTAGTCAAAACCCCAAGTACTGAATTCAATTGTTCATTATGCTTATTATGCACCAAATTCCTATACAGAATTCCCACGTGTGGTGTCATGATGTAGGGTTCCACCTGATGAGGTTGGAGTTATGCACTAGCATCCAAGTGATCGACGACGCGAACACCAAGTAAACTTGAAATAGAGAAGCAAAACGACCAGGTAAAGCCAAGAGGGTTACGGGCCAAGGGCAATCCATCTCCCATGGTCAAGGCCAGGCACACTACCCTATTTGATCTCCACCCGTGCCGTGGCAATAAAACTGGAAATAAGCTCCGGTGTCAATGCACTTTAGTCTTCTGTCTTCTACACACTACATACTTCTACGTATTCATATCCAAGATCCAGATCCAGCCTATACAAATCTAGAATGCTGTTCATTACCAATATGAATGACTAGGATCACCATCAGTGGCTGATCACGACCAAGACACTCGGGCATATACTCCGTCCATGCTAGTACTATACCAGAAATGATCCCCGATCTCACACTTGGACTAGAATACACTCTTACCGCCACGCGGGAAGACGCGGATACCTAGACTGAAAAGAGGGTATCACACTGAAGGACCTAAACGGAGTACGGGGCTGAGGATTGAGTCGAGGTCACGGAAGATTTGGAGTCGCGGACCATTCAGGAGGGAGATGTGGATTTGCCTGTAAAGCGGGTATATGCAGTGTCACCATGCTGGAGATGTTAAATGGATTGGGTCAGCAGCTTAATGGATGCAGGAATGTTTCCCTAGGCCTCGTGCGCTTGGATGTTTACGTAGACCTGCATGGGGCTATGTACTATGCAATGGGGTAGATCATTTTAAATTGGACTAGAATTGCAGGGATCATAAGACATTGGGCCTTGGTGGATGATTGAGTGTTTTATTCTCCCTATAATCCACATTGTCTGTACCCCATATCCAGTTCAAAGTTGACCCTCAATTGCGGGGAATTTGAATCCATTGAACCCTGGAAATCCCGGGGGTCACGATGTGGAATTTGCGGGGTTTCAAGATATCCAGATTCATGGAAATATGAGACCAATTCATCATGGGATCCCTCTTCCAATGTGCAGTCTAACGGTGTGTTATTACCGCATCTGTCTGGAGTGCAGTGAATTGGCTTGTGATGCCTCGGTAACTCGACTGAACTGGGGCAAGCTTTGACCAATCAAAAGGGCCCACTCAGTGTAGTCAAATTGAGGCTTGTAAGCCATGAAGCCATGCGGGTCTTGACTGTCAGGCACCATTTTGTCTTTCGGAATATCCTGTGGATTCGTGGTCTGTTCGCCGGTGTGATCGGAGTGCTTCTAGCTTATGCACTTTACTCAGTTTGGGAGGATGTCCATGTGGTCACTAATTAAGTGGAAAGTAGTGCCGATGATACCCGATTTGCAGCACATCCATTTATACACTGATGAACATACCATGAGTCATGACATTCTAAATTGATTGCACCTAAAATAGCATAACTCGAGCCCATAGATTGAGTGGCAAGAATCTATATTAACAAGGTGGCCTAGAAATGGCCGAAATAAAGTACATGAGGTCTAGATTAATTCACTTAGTGAGCCTTTCGGCCCTTCTTACCCTTGCCTTTAGGCTTGGGGTTAGAAGCAGGAGTTGGCTGAGCCTTAGCTTCATGGCCACACTCCGCAGTTTCATTAACCACTCGAGCCACAACAGCAGCAGCGGGGCCAAAGTCCACACCACTAACAAACTGCTCACTCACAAACTCCAAACCAGCGACGAAAATGCAGAGAATGCTGGCAATGCAGTAATGGCTGATGGTCATACCAATATCAAGCCAGGAGCCCTCGTCACGCACCATGTAAAAGAAGTTCAGGGTCATTACATCTGAAATGGACATGACTACCATGAACAGTGCACTAGGTCCAACCTGCAGGCGACGGTTGAGAATACCCAGGTTTGCACTGATGATGGCAAATGGGATCAGAATTTGGAAGATCAGGAGCGCTCCTTGACTGAAAGGTGCGAAGACAGGGATGAGGCGGCGGACACTGTTCAAAGAGAAAGAGGAGATGGATGCGATGTTGCCGGTACTGAAGAATGCCGACTGGAGAAGGAAGAGGAAGAACAATGCCACGCGAGCATCGGAGACCGCAAGGGTACGGTAGTAGTAGGTTTGGCCGTCAACAGTCGCTGAGCCAGTAGATTTGGACTCCGCTGTCACCGCGGATCCGTTACCAGACTCCGACGACTTGGTCGTAGACCCGGTGTGAACGTAGACAGCGTGCTCAAGGCGAACCCATGTAAGCACGGTCATACAGAACACAAAGTAAAACAAGCCCTCCCATGAGATTGTGAGAATAATGAAGGCAGGGGAGAAGGTCAAGAAAATCACCATGAGACGGTGTAGATAGTGGCTGTTGGGGTACAACCGGTGGAAGAATGGGAGAACTACGGAGGCGCCTGTAATAAAATTAGTATTGACCGGAATGATAGGCTGACAAAGAGCTGGACTTACCGAGCACACCCCAGCCGACAACTTGATTACCAAGAGGTAGACCCTGTCGAGCCTGAAGAAAGGAGACACTAGATCGGGTAACAATGAGGGCCAGAAGAACCAACCCGACTTGGGTGCCCATAACAACCCGTGATCCAAGAGTACTGAGAGCGCCTGGACTCTTAGGCGCAGAACTGCTCTTCCCGAGAATAGTGTCTTCGAACATCAAGTAAAGAACACCAGTGAAGAACATCAAAAGACCTCCATAGGTACTGGGAGAATATGTTAGTGAAAAGACTAGACTTTGAGTGCTCCAGGGTATCTCACATAGTATCAAGGTCCTCAATTTTAATAACGGACAGCAGGGTGAACATGCCCATGAGGGTGCAGCCAAGGACCCAGGTGGCAATCAAGAAAATGTGCTGGCGGATGAAGCTGAATCCATACACGATGGGCCAAATAGCACCCAATCCAAAGCAGATAGTCAGAATCTCACGGTAGAAATAAGCTTGCACCTGTAATTTAGTGTCAGTAAAGCCATTCACCAGGGTGAAAGCGCCAAAAATTCATTGAATGCTGAACATGACTTACAAGTCCTTCCAATACACCAATAAAAGCAACCAGCTGTAACCCAAAGCTCAAATATCCACTGAAAGAGCGAACGTGGCCAAGAAGAATTTCACGGCCAGCAATGAGGGCCTTTCTGCGAGCGAAAACCTCCTCCCAGAAGTACACAGGGAAAAATCCGTAGAAATAGTAACGGAAGGAAGAGCCTTGATACAGGAAGACGGAGAACAATGCCACCAAGATTGAGGAAAAGAACGAGATACTGGCGGTTGTGCGGTGGGAGTCGGATGTTCCATGCAAGACATGCAAATCAATCACGGTAGTCAAGGAATAAGCGATCCAGCCGAGATATCCTAGAGTGACCAGGGTGCGAAGGAACAGCCAGTCATAGGTTTGCAGATAGCGTAAACCCTCAAGACCAACGACCAACAGCTCCGAAGACAGAGCAATGGATTCCTCGTACGCCCCGTTGGAAATGAGGGCTTCCAGGTTGGCAAAACGACCTTCAATGGAAGTTTCACCGTCACCTGACAGAGCTTCGAAGGGAACATAGCGGATCATTGCCGACCTCTTTTGCTCCTCTTTCACACGGTACATCTCCAGCACTCCCCGTGTGTTGGCAAGGGCGGCCAGCGCCTTCTCCTCGGGAGTACCATCGATGTAGGCCAACGGCAATTGACCTACAGAGTTCACGGGGTAATCCAAACCCACAAGGTAGGCCATGAGAGCAGCTACATCGGCCTGTGCAACATCATGTCGTCGGACCTCGTCGAAACCCCAATCGGACGAAAACCCATCCTCGTGTCCAGTCAAAGCACCGGGGGTATTGAACACTGGCTTTGCAACACCGGAGCCCCATGCAACAAGCGGGGTTCGTGTGTTATCCGGGTGGCCATCGCCATGGCTGCCCAAGTCGTTCATACCATGGTCCGCAGTGAAGACAAAGGCAGTCTTGTCATCCGCATAGAAGTCCTCGATAAGCTTGGTAACAGCTTGGACACCACGGTCAACAACCTTGATATTGTTCAAGTATTCCTTAGAATAAGGACGATGGGCATGGCCAGTGGTATCCAAACCCAACAAATGGAGGAAGAAAACCAGCTTGTCCTCACGCAGCTTCCTGTCCAATTCCGGATCACTCTTAGCAGCCTCGAAGAGATCATGCACTTTGTCAAAGACCCAAGTATCCAAATGCGGCGCATCAGTACTGAAGTCCTCCATCTCTTCGCCATATGTGTCCGCATCAACTCGGCCGGGCTCCGCACCCTCCCTGAACATCAACAGGATATCCGGACTTCCCCAACTCCATGTGTGTCGACTCTGATTAAACACACTGTCGAAGTTGACTGGATTCAGCTTCCAACCTGTCGTGACAGCTGAAACATCCTCATACAGGCCCGCAATTAATGCGACATGGCCTGGACGAGACTCGGTAGGGACGCGGGTATGGGAGACGCCGAAGGTGCCTTCTGAGAGGACTTTTGAGCGAATGAAGGGAGCAAGACGAATCAATTCATCGCTTTGTTCGGCGGGGTTCTCGGGCGAGGGGTCGGGGAAAGCTTGGAAGGCCTTGTCGGCGCGGAGACCATCGGCGACAAAGAGGACCAAGCGTTCAGCTGGAGCAGGAGTATCGGCGGGTCGGTCAACGCCATATGATCGCATGCCACTCACGATAGGGCTGACGAAGTAAATATCGAAAATTGAATATGTATAGATCAGGTGAAATACCACCGCCAGGGCTAGGAAGCCCACGCGGCCTAGACGCGCCATGATCTATCCACTTATCTCTCACAGTGGAACCGGGCTCAATGGGAAAGAATGGAAATGGAACCCCCTGGTGAGATGAAAAGAAAGGAAAGGGGAAAGAAGGAAGTGATTATAAAAAGGAGGTCATCACGGATAATGGATAATCATTCTTAGTTACTTCTCTTGAACTGACAGGGAACCTTGAGGGACGGGCGGTGAGACACCCAATCACGGGCCACCAATTGTACACGACGGTGTTTACTCCTTACTGTCAACTGGTGAACTGGCGAGCCATAGTACTAGAATGCAGAAGAACGTGGATATAGTCATAATTGGATGGATTACTCCATATAATCATACAAGAATTGATATCCAATCCATTGGGTCAAATCGCTCATAAATACAGATCAACTCCGCCAATGACTATATGTATAACTCCCCAAATGAACCTTGGAACTATGCCCGCGATACTGAACTGGACCGCCGTTTGGTCAGGGCATCAATCACCCGTGTATAAAATTTAGGGGCCTGGTCCCGGTCAAAAGTAATATGATCAATCAAGAAGTCTGGTAGGATATCCACCAACTCACGATCGCGGTTGGCATCTAATAGAGGCAAGTACTCAAATACTGCCTTCTCATAGTCCGCGCCAGATACCTTGGGGACAGCCAGCTTGAAATGCAAAGCTTGAAAGAGAGTTAGTAATTTTAGCCTCTAAAATTAGGGAGAGATAGGCAACTTACTTCCGTTCACACCTGTTTGAATACAATCATACAGATGGTCCGTCTCTCGAGACTTTACGTCTCTGATAATCAGACCAGTCAGATCGCTATATAGGTCTTCCCGGAGTTGAGCAATCTGTGCAGCCTGGGCGGCCTCTGCATTGGCTGCTGCCACGGCGCGGTTCGCAGGACCTCCCTTCATGGCACTGCCAGGGGCCTTGACCGTGCTCTCCAGACTTGCGGCTGTATTTCGCGCAGCGGCGAGCTTGGTCTGTAGAGCCTTGTTCTCAGTTTGACTCGCAGCATGTTGAGCACGCAACTCAGCTGCCTCTTCCTGTAGACGAGCAATCTCGGCATCTTTCTCCTTTAATTGTTTTTGAAGACCACGGCTCTGCTGGCCAAGTGACCTCTGTGCCTCCAGCTCAGATCTAAGTGAGGAAACCAGCTCATTTGAAGCTACATAGAACAATCAGTTGTGAGATTCAGACCAAAAGAGTAAAGTTTCATTGATAGCATACCTGTTGTAATAGTGTCACACTGTTTCCGTAGCTTTTCCATATTTGTGTTGGCCTCTACGACTCCGATCTCGCGGAGGTTGCGGAACTTGGATTCAAGAGCATCGTGCTTCTTGGTCAGATCACCAATCTTACGCCTCAATTCCGGATCTCCGCCTTGCTCCGCATCAATGATTGACTTGCGTTTACGAGGGGAAGTGTCTGAGACATTGCGCGCGCGTACTCGAGCTAAGATGTTCTTTGCCTCAGAGGACCGTTCGGACGGTAATTCAGCTAGTATTGACTCATCTACAACATCTGTAGCTTCAGTCGCATCCAGCCGTCGCTGAGCTGCTCGTGGGCGGGGGCTAGGTTCTGCTTCTTCCGCAGACTCGTGTTGAATCGTAGCATGCCTAGAGCCGCTAGGTGTATACTCAAACTCGCCATCAGTTACTACCTGCTTAGCAACGCTGGGCGCCCGAGCCTTGCGACGGACTGGGGCAGGTTTGGCTGCCTTTGTCGCACGTGTGGATTTGGTCGCTTTTTGTTCCGTCGGATCCTCATTTTCCTGCTCATAGTTCTCCTCGTCCGATTCCTCTTGTGTTGCTGCGAGCTGCGGTTGTGTTTCTGCAGCTTCCGTTTGGCTGCTACCACGGGGTCGTCCTCGACGAGTTGTCTTCTTGGTCGCAGGGGCCTCAGCTTGAGCTACAGAAGACTCGCGCTTCCGGGTTTGTGTGGTGGGTTTCGACTCGGGCGCACTATCATTCGAGGAACGCGGTCGGCCTCGACGTTTCTTGGCAGGAGGTTCGTCGCGCGATTCTTGAGCGCTTTCGGTTGTCAATTGCATAATATCTTCATCATCTGAGCCAGTAAGGCCAGATAATCTAACCGGAGCTTTTCGTTTGGGCATGGCATATAATTGATCTGAAGTTTTTTTTGTATTTTGCGGGGATATAGGTACCTGGAGTAGTTGCGGTGATAAACGCGTGAACATCAACAACTCTCCGCCTTTGAACATGTGACATTCCGAGCCACAGATCGCCCGCGCCACAGCCCGATTCATCTCGGTCATCTCGGGGAACTTTTGTTTCTTTCTTGTGAAAGTGTTCCTTTAAATCGTCTTATTTTCGATACCTGCGTATCTGCTGTGTCGCCATGGCTCCGCAAGGTGATCGAAGTGGTATCCCCTGGGTACGGTTCGTTCAGGAACTAGGGATGATGATAGTTACGGTGAGCGCCCGCTTCCCCGGTTCTCGGCCTCAGGGTCCAGCACCTCTGTCGCCAGCAAGCCAAAATCTAATCATTTCTTCAGGGCGTGGTCGCATATGGTGGCGTTAAATTAGTCTTGAATCACCTTACTCCTCCGGACCCAGAGAATCAGAAGAAAGAGGAACAACGGCAGAAGTCAGCAGCAATCTTGCGCCGATTGTACGGCGAGAATGGGAAGGACGGTTCACCGCGCGGCGAGCTTGTTCTTAACCAATATGAGCAAGCGATCGCTACAGAACTCGTTGATCCAAAGGACATACCGGTACGATGGGACGATATTGCAGGTCTGGATGATATTATCAAGGACCTGAAACAATCCGTGATCTGGCCATTGATGTATCCCAAATTATTCGCTGCCAACCCCGCCACACTTCGCAGCGCACCATCTGGTGTAATCCTCGAGGGACCACCGGGATGTGGAAAGACCATGATCGCGAAGGCACTGGCAGCGGAAAGCGGAGCTTCTTTTATCAACTTGAATATCTCAACATTAACCGACAAATGGTATGGTGAATCGAACCGACTCGTCCGAGCTGTATTCACCCTGGCGCGCAAGGTTCAGCCGTGTATCATCTTTATTGACGAAATTGACGCCCTCCTGGCCAAGCGATCAGAGCGCGACCACGAAGCAAGCGGAATGGTGAAGGCGGAATTTATGACACATTGGGATGGACTGCAGTCGGAGAGTTCGACGGAAGGACGCCAACGAATCGTCGTTTTCGGTGCTACAAACCGCAGTGATGCCATCGATAAGGCATTCATCAGACGCTTGGGTGGCAAGCCCATCGAAGTGCGACCGCCAGATGCCCGAGGCCGTGCTATTCTTTTCAAGAAACTCCTGAAGAATGACTACGTTGACTGGGAGGACATTGAACTTGTTGAAGAAAAGGAGGACCTGATTAAGATGTCCATTGCCGACTTGATGCAGAAGCAAATAATTCGGAGAACAGAGGGCTGGACTGGTAGCGATATCAAAGATGCCTGTGTTCGAGCTGTCAACACCACCACCCCTTACGAGACGATCGAGGCAATGTTGTCCACCGGCAAAGACCTGAACCAAGTGGCAACCGAGGAGGTTCTGAACCCCGTTCGCCTGAGCAACTTCTTCAAAGATGCGGAAATCCAGGCAATCCCATCGACTATCCGAGTAGCCTCTGCACCCGTCACGATTGTTGAGGAGAAAGAAGACTGGTACACTGAATCCGAAAGTCCCTCGACCGATACCCACCCTTTGAGACCCGAGTCACCTGAGTAATGGTGACCTTTTCCATATTCCTTTAGATGATTCCTTTGGCCTTTGTGTGTCTATCTTTCTTCTTTCTCCTACATCTCTTCAAACGCAGTGCGATGGCAAGGGGTGTTATCTATGGGCCATTTTTGACAAGGATTTGATTCAGCTTTCTGTTCTGGCAGGGCCGGTTTGTGCATAGAATCGTTCATCTTTTCTGTAGAATGATTGTTACTGGGGATCTGAACTACATAATACATATCTTGCTTTTTCCATCTTCCTTTTCCAATATCAAAATTGGTCTTTCGGTGTCTATAAAAATCACAGCGGCTATTAAGTATACAGTACTTACTGTGTGGTGGGAGAAGACGGGTCAACGTCATGTACCAAATACCTGGAGCGGCGAAGTCACCTGCCGATCATCCAACATGTGTCCCGAATACCCACCCTTGCTCGTACAGGTCTCTTATGATCCTTTTCTTGTATCCTACATCCTCCCCAAACACCTCCATTAGCGATTGTTGCTTCTTGGGCTCAATTCTCTTCAAGTTGGGGTTGTCCGCTGTGTGGGTCGTTATCGTCACGACGGCCACGCCTCCTTCTGTCCCCTATCGCATCATTAAGCCACCACTCCTCACTCCACATCCCCCGCCTCCTTCACTTTAGACCTTGACGGTACTTGATCAATATACAAGAAAAATAAAGAAAAGCAGCTCGAGGCTATTGCAGGACGGGTAACCTGCTTTGCCTGCTTGCCATACCCTATTCATAGGGCCACGAATGCGACACGGCAGGTGGATGACGAATGGGTCTCTCCTAGGAGACTACTGATGGCAATCAGTGCCTTGGCAGCACCCACACTTCCAAAGGGAACCTTTGACTCGCGTTCTGGGGAACAGATCTCCTTCGAACTCACTAACAGGAATGAGTTCCCAAAACAGCCTTGCCAATGCTTCCCTGAGCTCTAATACTATCGGCGCAAGCTCCACCTCCAACTCCGCGGTCCGATCGCGCCCTCGCCGCCTGGTTTCCTTGATGGATGATGAAGATGCCACGATTAGCTCAAACAACCATTATGCCTACCAGGACTCCCAGCCTTTCACCTCGGGTCTCTCCACCACACTTCTCACAGAGGGAACCACTCGTTCTCGCGGTCCTACGCCCTCGCCGCTTTCATCCCGTGGTGCATCGCCCCTGCCGATGAAACATCCCTCCCGTGTCACCGAGTCTGCAAATCGAAGTCGCAACGAGCTGGCATCGTTTGGGTTAAATGGGTCGTCCAAGCCAGTACGGGGTACAACGGATTTCCTAGATTCCCCATGGTCTTCACTCCAAAATTTGGCATCCTCTGTCCTCGGCAGTAATACAGGGCGGGACGCCGCAGATAATTCAACAAAGGCACATTCACGAAGGAAACCCTCTCGATCGGACTTATATATTCGGAGCATTCCCAGGTCAACGCCGTCAGCGTCGACGTGGGGTCCTTTGGCGCCCGCTTCCCCAGAAATCGGGAGTGGGACCAAAGAAGAGCGGCAGGCGCTAGTGCAGGCAAAGAAACGGGAAGCATTGTTGTTAGCGGACTCCGATCCCATAGCGAGTCGCAATTTCCAGCATAAGAAACGATATTCGGGCGATTTCTCTGATCAAGCAATTGATCCAGATCACGACGAGGATGCGCTGGCGTACGTGCATCGTGTTCAAACAACGGATAGCATCACAGGAGTGACAATCAAATATGGGTGTCAGGCGGCTGTCTTCCGGAAGGCAAATGGATTTTGGCCCAACGACAACATCCAAAGCAGGAGTATTGTTCTCCTGCCGGTTGATGCGTGCAGCGTGAAAGGCCGCCCTATCCGACAAGAGGAAACCAGAGATCTTGTGAGACCAAACTCAGAAGATGGAACAGGCAGTTGCATCCGTCCGACAGATTCTCTGCCTGATTCACCAAAGGATCGAAATACAAGTGGTAATACGGAATCGGACAGCAATCAGATCTGGAGGCACGAGTCCTGGGTACAAATAGATGGGTTTCCAGCGGCCATTGAAATTGGACGTGTTCCTCGAAGAGCTCTTGGGTTCTTTCCACGAACACGCCGAAAATCTGTATCATATACCGACTCTGAGCCTGTGTCTGCTACCTCATCACAAGGTCCCACCTCGTCTCCAGCTTTTCCTGGGTCACCACAACTGGATTCATCTCAATCTGCACTACCTCGGATCCGGCCTCGTGATGGAGAAACACCCAAGCCAGGTGGCCAGCGCCCTACCCGTCCTCAGCATCGTCGTCAACGCAGCAGTATACATCTCTCAGGAACTGGCGTGGGCACTCTTGACCGCACGTCGACTGCACCAGGACCTGCATTAGACGGATTGAGCAAGTTTTTCTCCCAGCACATGCCACAATTGGCACCGCCTGCACCATCTCAAGACCCCCGGAGGCCCTCATTTGGTTCTGAATCTACTGTGGTATCCAATGCTTCAACAGGCTTGGAAAATATCGGCGGCGCACTAGAAGGATGGGTCCGCAAGGTGGCCTCGCGTGCGAAAGTCGGGCTTAGTGACATGCAAGGTTCTTCAACTCCACCTAAAACTGGTCGAAGCCGTAGCCCAGGTCTATGGGGTATGGGTGACCTAATTGAATTGGATGATGCCTCGGAAGGTCGAAGGTCGCCTAGTGTCATGGGGACCTCACGCAGACAAGCGCAAGCCTCATCCTCTTCCTCCTCATCTTTCCGCCCAACAGCCTCTGCTTCCACAACGAGCAGGTCTCGTGCGCATGGATCAGGCCCCGGTGACCGAGTCAAAGACGATTGAGATGTTCAAATGTTTGATTGAAGCTGCAATCGTACATAATAGAAGCTGTCTTGTATCTGAACTCATTGGATTGTTCACGGATTTGCATTTTTGTCTCTTCTTTTTCTTCCCCCTTTTTACTTTCTCGGATCTCTTGTTTATCATGAGCGGCCTGGTGTTTTGTTCATCTACTTTCTTTTGCATTCACACTACCCCCTTCGTTTTTGAGTCGCTTGGTGGCCCTGATGAATCAGGGATTTGTTGAATATACCGCCTTTTCTGGCTAAATGTTCAAGATAGTCTAGTATGATAATCTACATATACACATCTTGTTTCGAACCTTTCATTCCGTGCAGGGCTTAACAAAATCAGTTCAAGGATTATAAATCAAAACAGTCGGTCATTTCGCATCGAATTGAAACTATCAAGCAGAGCCTTCCTTTGGAAATTTCAAGAACAACACCCGTCCCGTCACACTGCCAATCACCACAGTTTCTCCATACAAATCTGTCTGCTGAGTCGACTCTGGACGGTATTCAGGTGGCAGCCATAGGAAATTCACGCCGTTCAATGTGATCCAAACCCGATCTTCACTGAAGCCATATCCCTTGGGCTGTGGCGATGAGATCAAATGACCAGTCTCAGGGATTGGTTTGGTCAGATATGGTCGAAGATCGAATGTCCCGATGCTGGTGTGGAGAGTATAGGGGTCATTTTCAGAGAAGCGAATTTTGCCTGCATGTCGACCGATGTCAAGCAGAAGAGCACACCGACTTGTTGCGATATCCCAAACCTTGATAGTTTTGAGAGATGCTGAAACAAGCCATTTGCTGTCATTTGACCAACACAGGACCGTCTCTACAACCGCTTTGCGCAACACAAGCCAGGATTCCATGATAGGTATCCATTGTCCAGTGTAGGGATCTTGAAACAGTCCCTTGCTATTATATCGCCACTTATTGACCAATGTACCTTCATCGGGGCTGCGATGACCCTCCATCGTTAAACCGAGTTGCCCTGTTGATGCATCCCAGACTTTGATCGTTTGGTCATCAGAGACAGAAGCGAAGTATGCTCCATCATATGAAATGGTTGTGTTTGCCCCAATATCTGAGATTCTCAGACATTTTAAACTTTGAGATGTGGCTGAGTCCCAAAATCTGACAGTTCCTCTAAGATCAGAGATAGCAGCATATTGGGACCCATGATGAGATCTGTTCATGGACGTAACGCGCCAATCCGTTCTTTCTTGGACGTCAAACGCATGAAAAGTTAAACTGCAATCATTTGTCCGGTGATTCCATATCTTGATGAACTTTTCTTCATCGCCAGTGAGCGCTATAGCTATGGAATCCTCTGACCACCAAGAGACCCTCCCAATTATATCGTTCTCGCTGTGAAAGGTTGACACGCATTGACCTGCGGCTGGATCCCATACTTTGACCCTGCTATCATAGACGGATAAGAAGAGCATTCCTTCTGGTGAGGCAATGACAGATTCAGCCTTCTCTTCGGCTGTTTCGTTCTCTGTCGAGGCGTCAATATCCCATATTTTGACACTCTTGTCCCATGAAGCTGAGATAAGTTTTGTCCCGTCGTGAGATGGGAGCAAATATGCCATCTTGTCCCGATGTCCTTTCAAAGTCGATATGCATTGACCAGATGAAGTATCCCAAATTTGAATTGTTCCATGGAGCCTTGATGCTGTAGCAATTCTTCCATCTTTGAACAAAGCAAAATAGGGCATGGAATATGGACTGATTGAAAAATCAACTACCCTTTGACCGATTGAAAGATCCCAAATTGCGACCTTAGATGTTGGGTGGTCTAGTGTAACAAGTTTGTTATCCTGGGACAGCGTCATGCATTTTAACCCACTCAGAGAGCTGTGACCTTTCAGAGTCAGAATACACTGCCATGTATTGCTATCCCAGACCTTCACAACATGATCTTCGGATGCGGAAATGAGTCTGTTCTCATTGCAGCATGAAATAAACGATGTAATGGGTGAAGAATGTCCAGTAAGCGTCAAAGGACTTTGGCCTGCATCGAGATCCCAGATCTTGATGATACCGTCCTTTGACCCGGATACGAGTTGCTTTCGCACATTTAGCCAAATCATGGAGATGACTGCGTCGATGTGGCCTTCCAAAGTCTTCATACAGGCACCCTTAGCTCGGTCCCAGATCTTGATTGTCTTGTCGTTAGAGCATGAAACAAGCTCTTTCTCATTATTCAACCAGAGAATATTATTGATGCCCTCGGCGTGTCCTTCCAGCGTGGATGCACATTTCCCGATTGTAAGATCCCAGATTTTGATCATCGCATCGTATGAGGCTGAAACCAGACATGCGCTGTCTTTTGACCAGATAAAAGATGTTATCTCGTCGCAGTGGCCGTCTAGGCTCAACACAAGCTCGCCATTTGTTGAGTTCCAAAGCTTAATACAGCCCTCCTCCGAGGCCGATAGAGTATATTTGCCATTTGGCGATACCCCCAAGATATTGACGCTGTAGCGATGACCTTCAAGCGTTTGGAGACAAGGGTTCCAATGATCTATGCTCGGCTGTAATGCGATGTCGCTTGAATTATCATGCTGGAAAGAAGCCCGGATTGCGCTCTGAGAAGGGCAGAATGTCAAAGCTGATGAGTACAGTTGCAAGGGGCTTTTCTCAATAACAAGCTTGAAGTACTGAAGAAACCGAATTGCATCTTGAACTCGACTGACAAGGTCCGAATCTCTTGTCTGGTGCAGGGTCAGAATCTATAGGAATTTTTCCAAAATCATAGAGCTTGACTTACCTGAACTAGACTCTGCAGTTGGGACATTGCCGTCAGCCCTTCTGAGACATGACCAAGCAGACCTAAGGCCTCGAGCCAATGCAGATACACCTCCGATAAGAAGCTATCCACTCGGCCTCCATTCTGAAGCTCAGTTCGAAGATCACTCTCCTCGCAGTCAGTCAAATGAGCAATCCAATAGACACAAGAGTATGAAATTCGTTTTAGTGGGTCTGGGTAAGGCCTTCTTGACCGGGCCTGATCTATGGAACACCCAGGGTCATTCAAATCCCAAATGTCGCGACGAAGTGTGACGCTCATATTTTTGAGAGAGTGGAGAAGGATTTTCTGATGCTGGTTCGCTACCCCCAAAGGGAGGATCTCAGAAGTTGCCTTCTCGAGGAGAAATTCTTTTGCTGATTGATGGACGAAGAATATTGTGTTTTTGGAGATGTTCAAGAAGGATCCACAGTAACCGACAATCTCTTCTAGAGACTCATAGTCCCCCAGCTCCTCAGAAACATCGATAAACATAGCCAGCTC
Organism: Penicillium herquei; assembly: GCA_039634405.1. Taxonomy (NCBI): domain Eukaryota; kingdom Fungi; phylum Ascomycota; class Eurotiomycetes; order Eurotiales; family Aspergillaceae; genus Penicillium; species Penicillium herquei. The sequence continues at coordinate 1,516,862 of CP098390.1, forward strand.
ATCGAGATTGATGGGGCGTTTCACTGTTGAGACAAGTCCAAGGACACTTTTATACAAGGGAGCCTCTTCCTGATCACAGACTTGTTGTAGCATCCGTCGGTAAAGAGCATCAAGTCCAGCAGGGAAGGCAGTAAGCTTCTCAATGGTTTTAAGTCGCGGTATCTGAGCAAGTTTCTCACAGACCAAAGCAACCCAAAGAAAGGTTCCCTGGGCATGTGATAAAAGATGAGTTTGAACAGCATCAATGATCTGCTGAGTGTATTTTTTGAGCTTTGCCAATTGTTGAACCTTGTTGTGAATGAATACTCTGACAGCCTCCGAGACGGACTTCTCGCTTAACTCAAGTTCAATCTTTGCATTGTCTGGGATCAGATCCAGGCGCTCCTTGATGTTGGGCCAGCTTCGGCTTGAAACGATCCACTTCACATGAGGGTGGGATAATGAGATGTGAGTGATCAGGTCTAAAAGCTGATTCAGCCCATTGGTACATTCATCTAGCGCATCAATAACCAGGGAAGCACTTGGCAGGTCACCCAGAATGTCAATGAAGATGTCGGACAAGGCTTGCCACGCATTAGATCCCTCAAAAAGCTGCTTCCCTGTCGTGTCGTATCTCTGTCGAACGTGAGAGATTAAGGAGGGTTCTTGTTCGATCATGGTGTATATCAAACCCCGCAGCACGGCAGTTGCAGTGTTTAGCTCTGCATCAGTCGCTTCACAGAAGAAAAACGAGAGTATCCCATTATTCATCGTTGATATCTCGTCAATTATGCCACAAACTAACATAGTTTTGCCCTTTCCAGGATCACCTCTGATCCAAAGAAGCTGGGCACCTTTTTCAGATACCTGCCACTCGAGAAACCTCTTGTCACTCAAAATCCATCGATATGATTCTCTGAATAGACCACCTTTGTGCTCCTCGATGCGAGCTTTATCATCATAAGGATTGGTTGTTCGGAGATCCCGCAAGCAAGCTTTATCCTCTTTCTCAAGCTCATAACTGCCTATCTTGTTGGCTTGATCTGGAGAATTGTTAGCTGATTAGGATTTAGTAAAATACAAACAGGACTTTTTACCGACTTGTGCTGTCCAACTATGAAGCTGCCAGAGCAGTCTCTTGAATCCGGGATCTTCATCAGACGCAAATCTAGCCATATCCCGATGGTTGGCATAGATGCTGTAAATCTCATATCCGTCAAGTGTTGCAGATTCAGTTGTGACAATTTTGCCAACAACTGGAAACGGAAGCTCTTCAAAGAAGCATGTTATCTCAATGCTTCTGCCACCTTCTCGGAGTCGTCGAATCATTGTGAGAAAATCGACCTGGATGGATTCTAATAGTTGATTGTCCTTCTGCAGTATATCCAGTAACATCACGTTTGTGGATTTAACGAGGCCAAATATCGAAGCAGGAATTTTGGCCCAATCTGCCATCCACGCCCCTTTATGGGGCGTCCCCATGAACACAACACCTTTCACAGAATTGAATAGCTCCCGGGAATGAGACTCTGCCGCATTTTGGGAAAGTAAAATTGTCTTCTTGCAGACAAGGCCTCCAAGGCTATGAGCAACAAAGATGATAGGGCGAGAAGACGCATTACAGAGACCTCGGTCAGCTGTCAAGTCACCTAAAAGGTTCTGGGAGTGGTTTATCAGGCGATTTGTTGAAGCAACGGACTTGCGTGTCACATGAGCATCATAGCCATACATTAGAATGCGAGCATTCAGTTTTTTTGGAAGCAGTATCTTGGGCCATGGAGCGCTCTGTCCATGGGCGGTCCAGGTTTTATCCCGGTCGCCAGTTAACCCATGAATAAAGCAGATGTCAACAATGGCGTCGGGGGAGTCATGAACAGTATCGAGTCCAAACTTCACCGGCAATGAATCGATTTCTTGATGGGGATCTGTCTCATACCGTGGAGGTAGATCATCGCGGGGTGTATCTGTGGGGACGAGGATAGCTTGAGCTGGCTTGCGTTGTTTTCGCCACTTCTTGAATTTATTCATAACTTAAAAGAAATATAGCACTTGAAAGTAAATTTGGATAATACAATCACATAATGGACAAGGTTGAGCAGTCATGGTCTTTAAAGGAGGGGTCGGTGGCTATGTGATCCAGTTAGCGCCGGTGATGCGTTGTTTATGCATGATGATCCCAGCTATACCTTTCTAGGCATGGGGTTCTAGCCAGTGTAGGTGTGGATTTTTGTGGCACTGTTACTGAGGAGCTTTGATCACGAGACTTTATCTCCTACTAATAGAAGCCTGAGGTGTTTGAAGGTAATTAATGCGACTCAGTAAATATTGAACCTGGAAATTCACATACACCACCGGCAACCTTGAAACCTGGGCAAGAAAACAGTCTATTCGTCCCACCTCCAATTCGGATCGTGAATCAAATTGATAATCTTATCCTCTTTTCCTCTCAATTAGCTACTAGGTATTCTTCTCAAATTGGTTAACCGCAACTTGAATGAGAGTTTCTGATGTGTGCCATTATTAGTACCTTGCTATCTATAGGAGGAGATGAGGCCATAGCGTTCGATGATTCTTTGCTGAGTAGTAAAGAACGCGAACAACCCTATAACTTACCAGGTGTCATGAAATTAAACTTTTGATCTATTGATTATATTGAAGACCGCGTTCTATCGAATATAGGCACTATTCCCAGTGTCGTCATCCCCGCTCCACGTTACCCCGGAATCGTCTCCATAAATTTTCCCACCTATAAGCGTTGTCTTCTCTATACAAACGGACTATTCACCCCATAAATTCTCCTCTTCTCCAACAAAATGCTTGGTGTGAGTCGTTTACTCCAGTGAAGAATGATGATCTGCATTTGATGATTCTCCGGCCGAGTCCGATTGGGTCCAATTGATTAGGTACTACTAGTATAATTGCGGGGGTAGGTCGAGGAGATTGATAAAAGACCAGACGTAGATCCCGCTAAGATGAATTTTGATAAACTGAGTCGGAATCATAACCGAAATGGCGTCTCTTGCAATCTTGAGATATCTTGTCATTCTTCTGTACTTCGGTCTTGGAAGAGCAAGTGGAACAACATCCAGTGATCCACCAACAGCGACTCTTGAAAAAACAGTCTTTGTTGGTCGTTCCCTTCCTGAGTTTGATCAAGATGTGTTTTTAGGTATCAAATTTGCTGATGAGCCTGTTCGTTTTACCCCTGCTCAACTGAAGACAAGCTACACGTCGAACGACAGTGACTCCGGAAGTTACGATCTCTCTGCAACAACCCTCCAACCTCAGTCTGGCTTGACCTACTATAACGCAACTGAATATGGTTACGACTGTCCTGGCTATGGCTCGGATACGACTGAGATTGTTGATCTGGGTTTTGTTCGTCTGAATGAAAATTGCCTCAATCTTAATGTGATAAGGCCTCAAACTGATAGCGATGAGCTACTTCCGGTCTTACTTTGGATATATGGAGGCGGATGGATGGAGGGCTCAACTGCAGATCCAAGGTTCGCTTTCAAGTCCACGGGTGATCATATATCATTGAATGCTCGACTAAATTTTCTCGCTATCAGATACAACATGAGCTATATGATTCAACAGAGTGCAGAAAACAATAAGCCCGTGCTTGGAGTCTCAATCAACTACAGACTGGCTGCTTTTGGATTTCTAGATTCGAAAGAAGTGCGAGTAAGATATTCTCGGTATCCATCTACTAATGGGTTCAAAGGAAGTTGTTTACTAAAACCAAATACACTAGGCCGAGGGAAACACAAACCTTGCGCTTCGAGACCAGCGTGTTGCAATGCACTGGGTTAAACAGCATATTGAGGCCTTCGGCGGGGATCCTGAAAGAATCACTATCTGGGGTGAATCTGCGTAAGTAGTATCACACTCAATTCTACGAAAGCAAGATCATGGGACTCGATGTTAATGGGATATCTGTCTAGGGGCGCTTACAGTGTCGGTGACCAGCTTGTCACGAACGGAGGAGATAATGAAGGTCTTTTTAGAGCCGGTGAGAAAGATGAAAAGCAGTCTTACAAGTTGACCGACTAATCTTTCCGAATACTAGCAATCATGGACTCTGGCAACGCTGTTGGTCCACCATACAATGGTACTGAGTGGCATCAACCGATGTATGACGGTATTGTTGAACGAGCAGGATGCTCTAATGCGACTAACACTTTGGAATGTCTTCGTAATCTTCCTTACGAGGAGTTTTATGATGTTGCTTATGATGGCCTCGAGTGGTTTGCAACAATCGACAACATCTTCCTTTCAGAATATCCTCAGATTAGCTATCGCGAGGGCCGGCTCGCCAAAGTTCCTCTACTATTAGGAACAAACACAGATGAAGGAACGAGCTTCGGTACCACAGGGGTCAATACAGACGAGGAAGCGATTGCACAACTGATCAGTTCGTCTTTCCTCATAATGTCATCTTGAGTGGTCAAGATTATCTAATTCTCTGCCACAGCTTCGAAGCGTTGGGTTCTTTCTACTGATGAAGCCACGCGAATTTTGAGCCTCTATCCTAATATCTCCGCAATCGGATGCCCTTATGGATGGGGCAATGTTACATGGCCAGCTTTGGGTTATGAATATAAACGATACGAGTCCATAGCCGGGGATTTATGCATGGTGGCCCCTCGTCGAATGCTGGCACATACAATGGCCAATTTTGATCAAGCCATCTTCTCATATCGATGGGACGTTGCTGCTTTCAATGACTCAACATTGATCGGCGTACAGCATTTCGCAGATGTAGGTTTTGAAGATACCTGCGTTTCAAAAAGAAAAGAAAGAAAAAGAGAAATTCGTGATTCTGACCCCGATTACACAATAGATTCCATTCGTCTTTGCCAACCCAGTGCAGAACATTACTACTCTTGAGGCATCATTACCAGGTAGGCTGCCTCTTGGGCAAATGGCCGCTCGAATGTGGACCTCATTCGCAGCAGACCTGAATCCCAATGGGCATGGAAGTAAGTTCAATGCTACATTTATCACGACCATATCATAATCCTAATATTTATGCAGTTTCAAACATCCCACAGTGGCCCGACTTTGCACACAATGCAACGAATTTTGTATTCCGTCTTCCTCGGAATGAAAGCTACATTGAACTTGACAACTATCGCACGGCTGGAATGGACTACATTAACAGCATTTCACGGTAGAGGAAAGCTATTATTTCAGATGAATTCTGTCAAGTTGGCGAAGGTATAACCAGCCATTGTGAGACTTTTTTTTTCTTCTGTTTCTTTTTCGTATTCTAGCCTATCATCCAGGTTGTATCAACGATGTATTCGATTTCGCGAGGTTCGAAAGGGATTTATTCGGAAGAAGATATGGTCTGTCCATTGGGAGCTTAACGAGTGTAGCCAGGAGCCAACTTGGTACCGATGGCAACGAGGTGAACCTCGCTATAGATAAGAATATTAGCCTCAGTACTTTCACTCAATCTAAAGACTTCAATGGCTGAGATATTTTGACTTACAAGATCAAGCGGGAGTTGGGAGGGATGACAGGAGGGTAACCACTATTCACTATTAGTTTTTGTTCCAAGCTCGTCAAGCTTTATAGGTTGTTGATGTGTTCTGTTTGTTTGCGAGGGCTGGAGGGTATATTCGGGGAGTTTATGGAGGATGATTCTCTGGGAGGAGTACATACCCAGCACCGTAGCCGAAGTCACTATTGATAGAACGTAGAGTTAGTCGCGAGAATTCTCCATTCAGAGTCTTGGAATTTTATTCGATCAAACTTACGGGGTGATATCGAGGACGGCCTTCTCGCCCAGGGACATCTGGGGAACACCCTCATCCCAGCCTGTACAATATAGAGATAGTTAATGAATGATACCTTTTGACGGCCAAAGGGGCCCAGCAAGAGGGGGAATTGTGATTATAACACACCCTTGATCAGGCGGCCAACGCCGATGGGGCTGCCGAGAGCGCGCTTGCGGTCGTAGGAGCTGTCGAACCTAGCAAGGGTAAATCCCATGTAAGCAATCATGAAGGATAGACGTCAAAGCAATGAGCCTCGTAACATATGTACATACTTGTTTCCCTTGCCATCAGGCTTGGTCGCATCATACAGGTAGCCGGAGTAGTGCATCTCAATCAGAGATCCCTTGGAAGGGAAGTCGACGCCATTGCCGGGCTCGTTGATAGTCTTGGTGACACCCATTGTGAATGAGGTTGGTAAAGATGGTTGTTTGAAATAAAGAGTGAGTGGTGAGAAGTGGTAAATAGGAAACGGAGGAAAGTCGCAAGCTTTATCCGATTTTCTCCATGTGGGGGGCTTTTGCCCTCTCGACGTAATAGATAACCGCAACTACTCTCAACATTACTTCAAGACTACAATGGATATTGTCTTAGTCTCCAATCATACAATTCCACCTCAATTGATCTACCAAAGCTTGCGAAGTCAAAAATAGTGCGTTGCAAGCATCATATTTACCCAGCGGCTATCAAGGAGGGGTCAATTTGTCTATAATAGGAGTTCTGGAAATAGAATTCCATAGAATAAATGCTATTTTGCTGTAATCTGTATAGAAAAGACCCCCGGTCATACCCTGGTCAATACTAGTAAGCTCTAACTAGGGTACAAATGGGCTAGGACATGTGTTCCGACCTACATCCTGGTCCATACATGGCGCTAAGCAGGGATGTGATTGGAATGCCCATAACACCGGGATTATGGAGTATCAGAAAAGATGTCCCTCGCCAACTCACCGCAACCAGTCTTTTCACCGTGATTTTATTCGAATTTTGGGTGATATTCCGTTTGTGCAATTTTATTTGATGTGTCTTGGACCTTTCTTACCCCTCCATGCCCCTCATTGGGATGTGGCGGGGTTAGTTCGGGCGGTAGGAGGATGATCCTTCTAAATGCGCTCGGTGGCGGTATACGATGGGGATCTAGATTCATCCTGCATGCAACGTAATCCCGGTTCAAATGTTATATTTCGTAGATCTTATAGTGAAGCGCTGTAAGTTACATGATGCTCTCTCCAGGATAGGGACATTTGCACATTGCCCCACATCCACCGGATGCACTATACAGTTTCCCAAAAAGCCATCTGTCTCACATCATCCAAAGAGATCGATGCCACTTGGGTCCGTGGGAAGCGCGCGTCGGGCGCAATGAATGTTTCTGACTCCTCTACCATTTTCAGGTAGTGCAGCTCCGAGATGCCCGTACTGTCCAGGAACTCCAACACACGGTGGAAATTCAGGCTAACCTGATCGACTCCATGACTGTCATCAGATAGACAAAATCGACCTCCTCGAGCCATAAATTCCTGCAAGAAATATTAGTCCGTCTGCGCGTAATAAACAGAGCCAAAATTGGATACACACCTTGCAAATCTCAGCCTTGGGATACGGCTCACTCATCCCCTTCCTCAACGCTGCCCCATTCAATTCTAACATACCACCGTAAGACGCAATGAAGTCCAGATTCCTCAAAATCCGACTCCAGACACCGGGCCAAGTCATGAAACTCCGCTCCATATCATCACTCTTAAGCCGAATCAAATCAAAGTGACCCACAACGAGCGGTTTCATTTGCTGCAGCATTTCCAACTGGGCATCGAAATAGTCTTCGAATAAGCGCTCATCAGTGCCACCTGCAAGTTCGCGCGCCTGCTCATACATCGGTCTATCGAAGTCGATCGGCACAGTATGCATGTGGTGGACGGATCCCACGAAGAACTCGAAGGGGAATCGGCTGAGCGAACGATCAATTAGATCCCTTGATTCAGGGCGGATCCAATCACACTCGAATCCAATGATAATCTGGATCTGGGAGGCGTATTTGGCGCGTAGTCTTGTGGCTTCTTCCCAGTAGGCTGCTTCGTTACTTTCATGCCACTCTTCTGTCTGCCCCACCTCGATCTCTTCGGGGTAGAAGTCTTCTTTGTGTCGGGGCATGTGCTCTGTTAAGCAGAAGACTTGCATCTTCTTGCTGATAGCTGTCTGGATTACTTCCTCCAGAGAGTCCTTTGCATGACCTGGGCAGAACTGGCCCGAATGACTGTGGTGGGAGAATGGCATATTTGCTGCCTTGGTGGTATCTGGACCGGGTCAGTTAAGTTTTAAAGACTTGAAGATGGGGTGCATAAATACAAGCAATGCAGAGCAGGTTTTATATAGCAATCTCTGGCCCTCCTTTGTACTGTGTGGGGTATAGAAGAAATATAGGTGAAGGCAGATCCTCCGTGTCATAAGTCGATATCGGCCCGATAAGGATTTCATCGCTTCCAAGGTTATGGAGATGTACATAACTTCACATGTCAAACAGCATACGAAAACAAATAGAATTTAATTTTTATAAATTCAAGTTCCGAGGTCGAAATCAGATATATGAGAGATAATAGTTGTTGTATAAGAGTAACTAGGTCTCACTAGTCATTTTCAAAAGGTATTATGGTGATATGCCACTGGTGACACTATGTATACCAAGTCCAAGTATTTTCAACACAACCCCGTCCCCACTGGCAGTGCTCCAAAGCTGAGGTCCGTTTCCATTTCAGGGCCTTGACAATTGCACTGATTAGAAGAGCCGAATGGCATTTATCTCTTCGGTGAAGGAATAAAAGTGGCCAGAATGAGCTGCCACAGCCTCAGTTCAGGATGATACTGCAGTCCGTCCTGAGGACCGGGCGACCAACCAACCCAAGCAGATGAAGCCACAGATGATGTGGTCTAAAGAGAAGATTCTAGTAAAGCCCCAAGAATCATTCAACCTGCCGCCAAAACAGTAGCAGTAACATAATCCCCATCATGGGAAATAGAAAGCCGCCCAACCCGACTATCACTCCCATCATCCTTTATGCCCAAATACACAATCTCCGGCCTCCGACTAACCCCCTCAGCATGTGCAGCCTTTATCGCATCAGGATGTACACTGGAATTCATATCCGACTCCTCCTGAACCCGAACCATGACATCCTTCCATCCAATCGAAGCAGCTCCACCCGGTGCAGCTTTGCGCGCTGCCTCTTTCGCGGCGAATCGACCCGCGAGCCAACGTGTCATATCAGCTGTTATGGGTGGTGAGTGCGTAGAATTTGAAGGCTTGGATTGCGATTGGAGGGCGAGGGAGTCTTTGAAGCGCTTGTTGAAGTCGCGCTGCTCTTGGTCGCAGAGGATGCGGCGTGTGAAGCGGGATAGGTAATTCCCGCGGCGGGTGAGGAGGGCGGTTATTCGAGGGAGGTGGACGATGTCTGTGCCGACATGAAGCGCTAGTGGGAAAGGAATCATGGTAGTCTGTGCCACCGGAAGCTGTGGCGGTGGTTTATGTAGAGGGATGGAGGAGGAGTGAAGGTGGAAAGTCGGGATTCTAGCGGAGTTATGGCGGAATTGTAGCTTGGAGCTCAAGGTCGAACCTTAACATATGAGAATGGTGGGGTCTTGTATAATTTCAATATAACCAGATGCATCACTCATGATCAAGTATTGCAGCCAAATAAATACTTCCTACGGGGTTTCTACTTTTTACTTCACAGCTTATACCAAGGAGCGCCGCGTCAATGGCTCATATCTGCACTGCTCGGTTCAGCTTGACAAGTACGGGAAATCCATGACCACAGGCATCGCAGAGAACTGCATAGGTTGACACGCCATATATATAGACACCCTTTTACTGGTGTTTCGAGCCATGGCATTGTCAACATGAGACCGTTGTCCGTTTTTTGTGAAGACACCACATTGATACCGAGGATTAATCGAGAAGGAGCAGAAGTTATAATTCTTCTATGCAGCGTACACGCCTATGTACAGATCCATGATAATCCATCCATCAACCTCCGGGATCGACCCGTCTTTTCGCAGGACTCTCCAAGCCGACGTATCTCAATGCAACGGCGTAGCGGAAGCGACGAACAGGATGAGGCGACTCGATTTAATGCATCACGCGGTTTTATATCGGGCCGAACCATCTTTAACATCCGTTCTCAGGGAAAGGGACATTTAGTGGCCAGAGGCAGGCTTCTTGTCGCCTCCATCGACCTCCTTCAGGAAGTTCCTATTGACAAGCTGTTAGCGCCGAAACTCAACCTTCAACTGCGCGATTCGCTATTTGCGTAGAAGCAGTGCCATGCAGTCCAATGCGTCATTGTGCAGGTTGGCGAGACAAGGTTGTCACATACTGAATGAAGTCACCCTCTTCCTTGGAGGAGGCGTTGATGGGAGGACCGGCGGCAGTCTTGGGCTTAGCGCTGCTGCCAGTGGCGGCCCAGGAACCAGCGAAGATCGTGCCGAGGGTGGCCATGGCGAGCTATATCAATCACAAAGCAGTTCCGGTTAGCTTGTTGAGGTTTCCAGCTGTAGCCGCAAACTGGACATAAAAAGGGATGGGCGACCGAGGGCGCCTGCGGCGTGGGGAGGGATGGATTTGCCACTTACGACGTGGGAGCCGACCTTCTTGCCGGCGATCTGGTAGTAGACAACCATCTTGAGTGACTGGGATGGGGGAGCAACTGAAGATTAAATGCAGCGATGTGGAAGCGGAATCCTTAGGCTTGACAGAGATGAAGTTGGCTCCGAGACCGCCTTTCCTAATACGGTTAGTGTCATTGCATGACTCAGCAGAGTCAATGTCATGTGACTCACCGGGTTGTCCCGGGATCATGTGATTTGGTCGGGTATGTCACGAGCATCCTTTCCCGATCGAATGTATGCATTTGTGTTGGGAAGATGGTTCAATTCCAAATATTTGCATCATTTTGGGTACAGAATGGAACAGAGAACCTTCGTCTCCAATTTCGAACATTTACAAGGCTTGATAGCTGTTCATTACTCGTTTCCGGCTACAAGGAAGCTCGTCAACGGAACCTCGGGGGGAAGTAAACTATTCCATGGTCAAGCTGTATACCCCGGTTATGGCGATATCTCTTCGGCTGTCATGCACGGTTGATGGCTGTGTATTGGCACTTATAGATGGATCCACTCACTGTAGTACTTTTTATAAACTTTGTTCTCTCTTTCTGCAGCTGTTTTTGATTTTCCCTCTTTTCATTGAAACCTGCAGTCCACCATTGTTTACTTCTACCTAGCAATCCAAGTTTTTGCTTGTTACATTACTCTCATACGACGTCTGATTGACTTAAGAGTCTCTTCTGCTGTAAATCTCACTCATCGAGCTTCTCTTCCTTGACATCATCCTCATCCTTCAAAATGGCCTGGGGCAGCTGGGGTGGTAGCAGTCAACAAGGCGAAACGCCCAGTCCTGCGCCTAGCAATAATCTACCTGATCAAGAAAAGCCCGAGTCGCACTCAGCAGACAAATATGAGGATCACTATCCTCCATAGTATGTACATCCCCACTCTGTTCCTTTCTTATGCCAGTTTGCCCTCTCGTCCCATATCCCTTTTGCCTGTAAAATCAGGTGTCGCTTTTGGTCAACTCCACTTTCCGGTTTAGACGTACCCCACTCAAAGACATCATCGGCGATCGCGCGCAGAGCTCCAGCTCCAAGCAACCTCCAAGTCATCTCATCTCTACCCCCATACATACTAACCATGGGCTCTTCCAATGATTACAGCACTGTCGATTCTACCGACACCACTGTCCGATACGCGGCTTATGGTAGCCGTATTCGCACGATCCTCCTCTCCGCACACCGTTACGTTGCCTACACATCTGACATAGGCGAGTCATTTCGTCCCGTCGCACACCCGCTGCTTGTTCGTTCCGCCTACGGTATCTCCTGGGCCTACCTACTGGGTGACGTGAGCCATGAGGGATACAAAGCTTATCTGCGCAACCGACGTGCTCTCACCCTACCCGGCGAAGCCTACAAAGACGCAAGCGATGTGCCGCAGAACCAGATCTTCCGAGGAATGGCGACAGGAAACCTGTCTCGTCCACTGAACGGCTCCAGCGATCTTGAGCCTTGGCCTACTACTGAGATCTCGCTCGCGGAGGATTACCGTATGATCATGGTGAAGCGTGCGGTTTTCCAGAGTATCGCGAGTATGGGTCTGCCCGCGTTGACTATTCACAGCGTTGTCAAGTACTCTGGACGCATGCTTAATAAGGGCAAGCCCACACTTCTGCGTACTTGGACGCCTATCGGAGTATGCTTTCTTTTTCTTCTCTTTGTCTTGATCCGTCTTTGGGGAGTTCATGCTGATTTCCTGTCTAATAGCTCGGTCTTTCCGTTGTTCCTTTCCTTCCATACCTGTTCGATCATCCTGTTGAAGAAGCCGTGGACTGGGCATTTGGTACTGCTCTCCGCGTTTACGGCGGCGAGGATGCTGTTCGTCCCTTACCTCCGCACGCTCGTGGAAGCGACCACGCACATGGCCATGACCACGATAACGTCGCTGTCAAGGAAACTCCCGTCACTACAGCTGCTGCCCAGCTTTCCTGGGAGGAATACAAGGATGAGCGTGACCGAGTCCGTCAGGTTCGCCGGGAGGAGAAGGGTGGTCAGTCGTGGTCAAGCTGGCTTGGATTCTCCTCGGGATCTGACGAAAAGTCCAAAAAAGATTAAATTCTCAGCGATATGTCCTCGTTGTATATTAACATTCCTTCCTATTTCCTTTTATTCTTCTCATCTGAGTTGACATCTCCCCTGTCAAGATGTACATAATCATTCTCTGCTCTTAGCTTTACGTTGCATCGATATCCCCTTTCTGCTTTCGAGTCTTTCTGACATCCCCATTTCCCCCCATTCATGTCTACAGCCTTCCAAGGTTGACGACTATGGGATTCAATGTGTGAAATTTTTGCTATTCATCATGACATCATTTCACTAGACTCGGGCTAGGTCAAATGCTATGTTTACTAGCTTTACGATCACGCCACGGTACTTACGCTGCTATCCAACACCTGCCAGTGGGCACATGTGAATCCGGCGAAAGCACCAACCAGTTGACTGCTACAGAACATCAAGTTCCGTCCCATCTCGGGACGATATACTCAATATACGAGCCTTATACATACATTGAGGATCATATCACGGCAGTCTATTTGAATGTAACTGATATAGATAACTAGTATGCTACCTAATCATGCATACCAGGGCATACATGGAGAGCTTCGAAAGTTGTACACATGCGTGGGTAGCAAATAAAAAAAACATATCTGGAAGCAAAAAGTCAGACTAAATGAACCTTGGAAACAACCTTGAATTTCAACAGCTCGAGTAAAGAAAACCCCATCCATGGAAACTGACAGGAACCCGTTGCTCAAGCAACCCTATTTGAAACCTTGTCTTGCATCTCGGTACCTCACATGCAGAGCCGCAGGGTCTAGCCTTTGTGCAAGGTACTGAAACTTGGAAAGAAAACAACATGAAACACTTGGGCAACATGAAGATACCCCTCGCATCATTGTTAAGGCAACATAGATGACCCTTACATAGATTGAAACACTGGATTACTTCCAAGTCTAGCTTTAGATACTATGTGACGCTTAAAGTATACAAAAATGATTAAGATAGAAGTCTACACCTCTTATTCTACCACTTCATACGAACAACTATACAACATCTGTACAAATAGACAAGGAAAGAAAGCATTCAAAAAAAGAAAAACGATAATGATTCAGAGTCCAACACATAGTTGGAGAGATAAGGAAAAAGAGCAGGGAACTAGCGTCGGCTCATCAAGGATTGTGGCCACCCAGACCATTAGGGATGTGCAAAAGTCCAACATAATATGACCAGTAAAAAAAATAATAGGATTTTTCTCTTTTCCATGAACAGAGGCAGGAATCAAGATTGGGGGTCTCATTCAGTTGTCAAAGTGCCATGAAAAAGAAATCAGAAAAGAAAAGGAAAAGGGTATGGTAGAACAGAAGGGGGAATATTTCAAAGGAAATAATGGGGAATGAAATGATACAAACTGCGCCGGCACATATATGACGTCGTGGGGAGTATCAGAAGAAATAAGAAAAGAAAACACAAATAATGTTGGCCAATGAAAAATTTCACAGTGGGAAGGTTACGTGATATGTGACATGGTGTATCCTTAGAGATTGATGGACAATGAAAGGAAGTTTTGTGCAAACTCTCATCCTTCCAGCTTCGGTCGTGGTAAAGTAGAGATCAACTTGAAATTCTCTCTGGCGGGCAAGGACGCTGGTGCCGTCAAGTGGTTGAGACTCATCTCGGTCACAGAACCGAAGAATAGGATGGATTCGAGCGAAGAAGGAGGACCTGGTCTATCCATGTTGTTATGTAGATTTTTTTGTATTGATTTTTCTTTTCGTGTAGGAAGAATCCCGTCTAGTTCCAGCCCAGAGAGTTCTCAGCCATGACTGGGGCACTGATCATCTGGGAGCGCTGGCTAGAAACACGGTTGGCGCCAGCGAAGATGGAGCCAGAACCACCCTGGCTCATCTGATCAGCAGTGGAGGGGGAACGCTGGTGCAGCTGCTTCTTCTTGCGGTAACGGCGAGCAAGGTAGAACATACCCGCACCGTAGGCGGCAGCACCAGCCACGGCACCACAAGCAATACCAGCAGAGCTAGCGCTGCTCTTGCTGCTGTTGGAGGAACCATCATCGGTGTTTCCGGACGAGGTGTCATCATCACCGCCACCGCTGCTGCTGGAGCCGTCGCCGCTGCTACCACTGCTACCATCGGAACCGGAGGACCCGTCGCCGCCCTCGCTTGGCCAGTTGCCAGAGTAAACGAGGGGAATGGAAGAATCAACCATGGACATCAGGGACTTAACAGTCTCACTCTGAGTCTCAGTGTACAGGGCAGAGTTAGGGTTGGAGTGCTCATCCAGGAGCTTCTGGTATCCCTTTGTGGGGTAGTAGAAGATGATAAGGGTGGCGTTGTAACCAGTGGTCTCCCAGCTGTAGTAAGGCTCAAGAGCGTACATGACAGCCTGGCTACCCCAGTAGGGCATAGCATGCTTAAGAGCCTGAGGGATGTACTCAAAGATCTGAGACGATGACAGAGCAGTAGTAGCCACAAAGGACCAGGGAAGACTGCTGTCGAAACCGAATTGAAGCAATTCAGAATCAGCAGGCGCCTCGGTAACGCCGTTCGAGGGAGTGATCGAATCTGGCAGAGTACCCACAGCGGTTTGTGTGGAAGTGGCAGCAGTGCCAGTCTGAGTGCTAGTCTCGGTAGGGAGGGCCAGAATACTTGAACCCACCCAGTTGCTGGTCTCAGCAGAGGCGGTGTCTGTTGGGGTTTCAGTGGAGGTGGGGGCAACAGTAGTAGACTCAGTCTCAGAGCTAGATGTGGGTAGAATAACGGGTGTAGGGCTAGGGGTTGAAGAACCCGAGACCTTGGGGGTCTGGGTGCCAGTAGGCGTAGGAACAGCACCGGAGCCAGAAGCCTTGCTAGAGCCAGCACTAGGGACGTGGGGTGAAGGAATGACGCCGATGGAACCGGTTGGGGTTGCAGTGTTGCCGCTGCTACCGCTGCTGCCGCTGTTACCACCCAGAACGCCAGTGGAGGTAGCAGATACATGCTGACTTCCATGAGGGGTGGGAACCGCACCAATGCCAGTAGTGGTGGCATCAGTGCCATTGAGAATGGCCGAAATACTACCGAGGATAGTGCTGAGAGCATCGCCTGTCGCAGTGGGGCTGGCAGTCAAAGGAACGCTAACTGGGATGGTAGATGCGGTGGAGTTGCTGGCTGTTCCTGTCGCAGTGGCGCTCTCGGATCCAAGCAACCAGCTTAGGAAATCATCGCCAGCAGATGAAGTGGCACTGGCACTGGCGCTGGCGCTGGCACTACCGCTGGTACTAGCGGTCACGCTGGAAGTCTGGGCAGTAGCGGTTGTGGTGCCATTGGATGCGGCAGTGGTGGTGCCTCCACTAAGAAGATCCGAAACGCCGCTCTCAATGTCGCTAATGAGGTTGTCAGAAGAAGACGAAGTCGCGGAAGCAGTCGCAGAAGCAGTCGCAGAAGCAGTCGCAGTGGTGGAAGCAGTTGTACTAGCGGAAGCAGTCGTAGTAGCCGAGCTAGAATCCTTAGCGGTTGTTGTGGAGTCGTCCACCGCAGTTGTAGTAGTCTCCTTGTCAGTTGACAGAGCAGATTTGGAGCGAGTCTCGGTGGTGACAGTGTGTCGGTGTCCTTCACTGTCGATAGAAATTACGACAACAACTTCACTTCCAGTTGTAGACGCGGCAGCTGAAGAGGTGGTTGGGCTTGGGGTGTCGCCGGTCACATCGTCGAGAATGGATTCAATGGGGTTTTCATTGTTGGTGTTATTCCGGACGGTACGTTTGATATCACGAGGGAAATAGTAGCGCGGTCGTTCCACATGCGTCACATCATCCTGAATAGCTTCCTGAGCAGTTACCAGCTGGAGGCCCCCCAGGGACAACGCGGCCAAAAGAGAGAGAGTATCGGTACGCATCTCGAGTATTCGACCTAATTGGCGAATTCACTAGGAAATTAAGGGTCCGATAAGTTCGAGGATGCAGAACGAGTAGTCTAAACTCGTCTGCAGATACCTCAGGAAAAGTTATGGCCGAGGCCTTTGTCGCGTCGGTTCTCTGCAATCGAATCGGGTCGAGGTTTTGGTATCGATAAACAACAATATCGAAGGAGTCGCTGGACACAGTCACAACGTCTCGCCGATAAATCCTTTTTCCTCCAATCTCCCTCTTTCTCTTTCAATTAAAGATAATTCGAGAATTCGGCGTCACGATGGGCAACCGAAAACAAGTGAAACCGATCGAATAGAATATGACGATCGAAGATTGTAAGATTGTAACGAATGGAAGGGGTCGACCCAAAACTGAAACGACCGAAAAGCAGCAAAAGCGAATGTGGGCTGGGTAGCTGTAAGGAGCGAGCGACGACCTACTTGAGGCGGTACGAAATGAGAACAAAGAAGCGGCAACCGTGGGATAATGCAAGGAGAAGCAGAATTGGCTTGACCCAGGTGCAAAATGCCGAAGTCGTAAAACGACGATAAAGCGAAAAACGCGAAGTGATCAAAGGAATGAATAGAGGTGAATTGAATAAGGAGAGAAACGGATCATGAGAATTAGGGGCGGAAAGCAAAGTGGAATGGGGGCGGTACACGTGTGTCCCCCATGGTGAACTTGTATTATGACGGTAAATTACTGTAAATTGTGTCATTCTCGTAAATTAAAGAGGAGACGATTATTATCCACACGCACTACACCAACTACTGTACGCAGTACTTCAGGTCTGTTTACGAGCATCTACACTAAGCGAAGGAGTAAGCCATGAAACATTGGCATATTCGTAGTACAGAATCCTTACAACTTGAAATTACAGATGTTCGTCTATCAACAACCTTGGAAGGCTAGACTTGTCCAGGTGTACATAGTACGTGTGTGCACTACGACATTGTTATGCCACCTACTCTCACCACTATGGAATACATATATCCCTCCTATCATAATTCATAATATTGACTTGCATGCTCCGGTTATTCCCCGGCATCATTCAGGTACGCTGCATACAACTGCAGGAATCCGGAATGAATCCAATCCTCCAAAGCCACCCCGAGTAATAGTCCGAAGTACGAAAGCCAAAAGCTTGGGCTAACCATCCTCTATCTGGTCGTGATCGACCGCGGATACGCTCGGAGCTTTTCACTCACCTGCACGGTTCCCGACCCAGTCGACCGTTTTGTGCAACCCAAGCCAGTCTCGATAAAGCTGCTATGATCGGCAAAGCAACCTACACATGTGAGCAGCGACCACTTAGCCGAGCGTTATGGGGGGCATGCATATGGAGACGAGGCCCTGGAGATCGATCACCTCGAGATATACCCAGTGGAGCAACAAGAAAATCTCTCGGGCAACAAATAAATCTCGGATCAATTGATAGCAATGAAAATGGATCATAATCGCGTTTACTGGGTCATCCCTGAGTCAGGGTCTTCGGAAGGAAAAGAATTGGATTTTCAGCCTTCTCCAAGGTGTCGATCCCAGCTCAGAGTGCACATCCCAATCAAACCTATTTCGCTTAGGTAGTGAACCAACCAGGCTTTGGGCTACACCAGTCCGAATTTGACGCCTAAGGTTCAGTCCGTCTCATGGCCCAGACCGACGGCGTCGTAGGCAGTGGAGTCTGTCCAAGTTTGAGTCCACTATGTGCCTGGTCGTGGTCACAAAAGTGAAAGTGCGTGTATCAGCATTACATAGTGGGACATAGCGGGACCATGGTCCTTCCCGCGCAGACAACAAATACAGCCTAATACACGGGGATTACATCCAGGTACAGGCATTGCGTATGGAAGAAGAAGCCCGCGGGGCCACCTTGCCGAATCAGGCCTTAGTGCTCTTCCTCCTTCGACGCCAGTCTCGCTCGTCTGGCTTGTTTGGGCAACCGATCAACACCAAGATCAAATCCCAGTGGGTGCGTTTTGCGCTAGTTGTTCCCTAGTCTTTCGCCTGTTTTTCTTCAATGTTTGCGCAACTCGTGCTCTAAGCGTTCGTCTTGGTTCTATGGGGGCCGGCCCCCCTATGAACTGTATTCTACAGGTTCTCATGCCGCTCCATTCAGAATAAAGTGCGATTTTCTTGGGTCTAAAAAATTGGAAGCAACCCTAGAAGCGTCTGCGCTCTACGTCATGGTGTCTTGACCCTTTCGCAGCCCTCGTGAAGAATTCAAGCTACGAATTCTTCAGACTCGTCTCTGGGTCGGGCGCATTTCTTTCAAAGCTGGGCGCAAATGGTCCTTGCAGTTATCTGACAGGCCCCAGATAATATGGATAAAAGGATTCAGTATCACGGACCAACTGTGCCGTACACGTCGGCGATCCAGTCAGGAAAGGAAATGCGCCCATTGTCGTACGATCGCAGATCCCAAGCTTTTTAATTCCACGTGTGTCGGGGGGCTATCGGAATGAAGGAGAACTCCTTCTTCCAAGGTTCCATCTGACAGGGCGTGTCATTTGACTTTGTACATTCTTTGGCTTTGAGACTGTCTGTGGAGAGTGGAGGGGATTCATTGTGGTGCCAATTTCCAAATCTCGCACTTTGTTTACCCTCTAGCATGCAAATAGCTAGTCATTGAACTTCTGCTAAGCAAAGTAGAGCTCGGCAGACAATCTTTCATATTAAATAGCGAACTATTCCTTCGGGCCAGTTTTCGTATAGTCCAATTTTACCCGGTTGTCAAGTTAAATATAGCCTCGGAAACCCGTATACGCTACTCACGCAATTCTTTGTTAGTTCGCCCCAGCTTCTGCACTCCACCCAATAAACCCATGCATGAAATCTATCTTCCGTGCCTAAATTCGGGGAATACTAGTATGCATTGAAGAACATTTGAAGGCAAAGACCAAGTCTATGCCAAGTATTCTCGATGACTAGAAATAAAAACTTGAAGACCCTACCCAAATTAAAAAATACAATAAACCCCACGATCATCCGCACAACCACGGACCAGCACAGCCACTAAGCCTGTTCCTGAGTGTCGCAAGTTGTCGGCCCCACTCACTATCCATGGTCATTTCCGGTGTGCCCCGTGCGTGCCTGATTAGGTCAGCTTTCATATACATCACGTGATGTCCCGGTCTAGACGCACCGGTGGAGAATTGGGTGGTCTGGACTGTGCTTAAGGCACAACGTCTTTTTTACCGTGCAGTATTGTGGAGGCCTGCCCTATGGGTTACGTGGATGTGGATTTTTCTTGTGAGGCCTGGCCATTTGGCTCGTCATGGCCTTCAAATCTAGAACAAAAGTGGGTGTTAAGGCTGAATGTGCTGCATTTCAGAAAACTCAACTTCGTTTCAAATGGATCTGATCGATCCATTTTGCCACATACCAGGGCTAGAGCCCTCAAGTGCTGGAAAGTCGGTGTATCGCGGTTTACATATGTTTGATCAATCAATTGATGTTTATGGAGCCCCGGGACTTCTGGAGTTTAACTTCAAGTTGCCCTGGTGATGCCCCCGGGGCCACGGCGAAGTGTTCAGATCGAACATCTGGACCTTGGATGGTATATTTACCCAAAATTTGATGTCCGACTCGGAGTCTGCCTGTAGAAACCATGTTCATTGGGAGCAATTGGCCCGGTTGGTATGGATCTGACTCTGTGGGGTTATGGACATGAACTTGGACTCGGAGGCCATTATGATGTCACGGTGGTCGAAGTATATATATCATCCTAGAAACCATACTACTACCTTGGAATTTCGAGTTTTGACTTCAAGTTGAGAGATTCAAGTTGCTGGATGCATCTAGACCGTGACCAGAGTACCTGCCAGTGTCAGTGACAAAATTGCCCAGATATGTAGAATAATTGAATGAAGTGGTGCCTGGAACTCCTACAACTGTCATTTCACGTTGTCAATGAACCAACAGATACTCAGTCTCAGACTCAGAATGAGGATCAATCAAAACAAAATCAACCTGGAATCCATTCAGTGAAGTCACTCTGTCTGGAAAGCTCGGTAAGCTGGTGCCATGCCCTTGGCTGCTGGCCCGCTCTTCATCTTCTTTCGATGATATTCAAATGTTTGGTGGGTTCATTCAGTTTCGCTCGCTCGCGTGCCTTCTGCTCTCGATCACTGGGCAATGTTGCTGGATCCGCCTTCGGCCGACGCACTGTTGAGAGGTGCTCTCGCTCGTCGCTGTCACTCGAAATATAGAAGGGGTCAACACTTGCAGGGGAAGGCAGCTTCCCAAATTCAGGTTGGTCAGCATCCTGTCCGGTCGGCTGCTCATGCTGGCGAAAGGCTCGTCGCTGATAATCCACCAACGCCGCTTTCTGTCATCAAACTGGGTTCGGAAAGCTGCTAACTTCCTCATCGTGTCTCTCTTTTCTCCACGGAGGATAGCATCCTTCTTCTCAAGTCTCTTCTGGGAGTTCTAAATCTCACGAGACTGCCGAATTAAAGTCCGAGCTCAGCCTTTCATGCTCCAAGGTCCAAAACAATATGACACTGTCAGTGCCATCGAAATTTGGGTATCCGAGTCAAGCGTACAGTAGTACATAGTCAAAGATCTTTACTATATACTACTACTTCTGGATTTGAATACTACTCGAAGCTTCAATCTTGGAACCATCCAAGGGAATTCTTAGATTCACGTTATTCTACATATTATAGATATCTTTTTCTGCCCGTGCCTAGACAACATTGAAGCTTTTGTATCATGATGCTACGCACAGCAAGCTTCACTGATATATAGAGACTATAAGATCAGGCTCCAGTGCCACCAGTGATGAATGGGATTTACTGTAATATAGAAGAGTCAAGAGATATTGCAATAACATTAAAGGAACGTATATTCTGCAGGAAATTTTACCAACTGTTTTTCTTCAAGAGAACAGCTCTAGAATCTAAACTCAGTGAATGAGATCCCAGGATTCAAATAGTCCAAAACTTTTACGACAGAAGTCTTTCCCCTCCTTCACTGAACCCAGACTCTCACTCAACACACCTCCACAAAATCCAACCTCCACAGTCTCCCTCCTCTTCATCCTTTCCTCCTACTCACGCCTTGGCAACGATCTCTTAACATAAATCCCAAAACATCTTTGCCTCTTCGTCTTGTCGCGTCTCCGACAGCTTCATCCTTCGTTCTAAGGTTGAAGATTTCCAGACTCTCACTTAACACACCTACACAAAATCCACCCAGAGTCCCCCTCCTCTTGCTCTTTTGCTCCTCCTCACGCCCAGGCAACGATCTCTCAACATACATCTCAAAGCATCTTTGTGTCTTCGTCTTATCACGGCTCCTACAGTCTCATCCTCCGTTCCCAGGCTGGAGATTTCGACTTGGAAAGTCATTTGATCAAACACCGACAGTGACGTCCTTGACCAAATCTGAAATTCACTTTCCAAATCTTGGAAGTCACATTTCTGAAAGCTCAGGTCACCCTGATTCGTCGTCTATCGAGAATCACATTTTTTGAATCTCAGCTTGCACCGTTTCGTCGAATATCGAAATTCAGATTTTTCGGCATCTCAGTTCCTACTGTTTCGTCGAATATCGAGAGTCACGTTTTTCTGACTCTTGAGGCATACCGTTTCGTCGAATATCACAGGTCACGTTTTTTTCGAGAGCCCTCTATCTATCCAATATGGATTCTCCTGCACCTGATACGTCCCCACCACGCGAGCAGGGGGAGAGGTCCATCAAGTGTGACGTTGACAACCTGAAGTTTAAGGTTTTCTTTGATCAACCTGGTGATAAGCTTATTCCCGTGAAGTACCTGAAAGCGATCGCGCGTGCTGGTAAGTGATTGTACCCAGGCAGAGCCTATAGAAGTGTTAAATAGCGTGATCTATTTGCACAAATCTATAAATTGCCAAGCAACCTTATATCAACCCTATAATTGAATATTTGCTAACCTTATTTCACCCCAGCTCTTTTGACTCGTCGACCATGGCTCTTTCGCAGAGACGAATTTTGTCGTGATGATGTGGACCAGCCGAAACGGTCGGTGAGAGACATCAGGTACAAAGTGGTTTTCAGAGCCCTGAAGCGGAACCTGTCTTTTCGGAAGGGTGTTTTTCATAGGTCCGTTGGAGAGAACGACCCAATTGATGGACGCATCACAGCTCAGACTGGTATTATCCAAAGACTCTCTAAGGAGGCAGATGGTCTTTTGAGCGTACATCGATCCTCTTCAAGCCTGAAATGTGTTCTCCGGTTAGAGTAAGTCTTTGACCCCAGTTTTTTCAGTCTGAGCATGAGTTGGAGACTCATGTTCCACCTTGACAAGCATTGCTACTATCTGATTTGCACAATGTGAGTACTAACAATCCATTCATTATTAGCCCCACCTTGGCCAGTGATTTCAAGCACAAATTCTTTGTGGGAAAAGGCATGAAGCCCGGCTGGATGCATGGCCCTTGGGTGGCCGGTTATCTCATGCTGGAGCGTAGCCTTTGTCCTGACCATGATGGCCTTCCTGCGGATCACAGATGCCCTGGACAGATCAATGTCCCACTCGTCCCAATCGACGTCGTGAGTTTACTCTTCCCTTGCAATACTCCCAGCCTTCCTTTCATGAAGCCTTCAGTTCGAGGGGACCTAGAAAGTATTAAAAACGTCCAAATAAGTAACTGACAATGCTCTTAATTAAAAAACAGACCAAGGAACGTCGTCTGGAAACATCGGGTGCGGTTCAAAAGAGGTTTCACAAGAAATGCAAGGTTCTCCTCGGCAGTGTAATGTTGAACCTCCGGCCATTCTCAGCTCGCCACCAAGAGCAGCCTACCCACGAGGCCTTTCTAATCGGGATCCATGGCTCAAAGCTGCATGTAATGCGCTGCCAGTTTCCCGGTGAGATGGTCTCCGAGGTATCCAGCTCCGGATCCACCATCGTGCCCCCTAAAATCCTACTGTGTGATGATGCAGATTGGGAGAATGACACCACGGATGTGGATGAGCGCAAATCCTCCTCGCCTCCGGCCCCGACCTCCGCCTCGCCTACATCCCAGACCGACCCTCTCTATCTACCTGGATCACCCACGCCAAAGAGATTCTTTTCTCCCCGGCTAACAAGGGTACTGGTCAAGGCTGAACGTGCTGAGCAATGCCCTCGTCTTCGGGTTGACGTAACACGGGAATACGACTTGTGGGATGAAGAGGACTTCCTATGTGCAGCGAAGATACTCGCTGCATTGCAGCTCTACCTTTTCAGTGGAAAGGCAGAGTGTGCCATGGTGAAGAAACTCCTCCACACGTACCCGGTCGACCCTGAGGACGAGTGGACTGACCTCAGTGACGAGGACAGCGATGGCGACGATGTCGCGGACTATTGGGGGGAGAAGCGGTTTGGATGCAGTCTGAACGAGGCCAAGGGGAAGGTCCGGCTCTCGTCAGAGGAGTACTGGTCCTAGACACATGGCCCTGTACAGTGGGCCTGTGTGCAAGAGGGGGAATGGAAATTAGTAGATAGTTGACGCCCAATGGGAGGTTTAATGAGAGGTTCATTCCATTCTCACTTTTCCGTTTGATTATTTTTACTTGTTTGTCCACTCTCCGCTTTGAACGGCTAGTCAAAGTAAGGCCTAACTAACGTAAATCTTGATCAACTTCAAGTTTACTTAAGACTAACCTCTCTTCTTGTTCAATATCTGAGAGGTATCTGCATACGAATCATTCAAGTGGTAGTTATTGAAGCATCACATCGAACTTCCCAACTTGCTTTAGATCTTGAACTTCTAGACTTTGCGTATTGATTTATTCTAAGATAAAATTGAACTTATATCAAACTAGAATCATGAATACTAATAGTAAAACTTGAATACAGCTGTATCATAGCACTCTTGGTTATAGCTGTCCATACATGTATGCGACCATCTTCCCTTTCTCATAGTCCATTCAAATTGATCTATAACATTTGATTTAATACTAACATATGTATTGATTATAACTCTCAACAGTCTTTCTACCTTCTACCTTCAACACCACCTCCTGGCCAGAGCCATTCAATTTGCCAGTTACCTTACCCAGGTGCCTGCTCCTGCAACGAGAAAACCACTGGGCCGAAGGCTGGATCCTGATCTTTGCTGTTGACAACCCTTCCCTCCCAATTTGAACCGCGAGATATAGAGCATCTCGAGCTCAGTGCGTTGCACCGGATCAGAGACTGGATGATCTGAGTGTGTACCAAGTGAGAAAACAGCGTAGAAAGCTTTTCTGTATTTTCCATCAAGATGACTGGAACAATTACGATGCCCTGCGAAAGATCCGGTACCCAAAAGATGCCACATTGTGTGCAAAATGCTTCGGCATTCTGTGGATAGTTGGGTGTGGCAACCACATGCATCATAGCGTGGGCGGCAATCTACCTGACAGCCCTACAGAGTTCCCTGGTTGATGCTGTACTGTGCAGACCACATGCTCAATGTTCATACTCCCTCGTCTACGATCGAAAATGAGATAGGGACTTGTCCCAGCTTTTCAAAGACCCCAGTTTGATTTTTTGGTCTTATGTACTCCCTGATATTGATTACCGACCCGATAAGGCACTCCGAAATTTTCTACTCCGCTCCGCCATGAAGTAGCTGCTCATCGCAAATTGATTTTGCTTGAGCTATTCCAAGACGTTGGTCTTGCTACCAGAGAGGCGTTGCATACCCTGCACGATGCATTGTTATATTATGGAGAACGAAATGAGGCGCTCCTGAAAATGCTCTAAAGGACAGAGGAGAATCACTGGCAAAGATGCTTCAATTGTGACACTGGTGGACAATTTTAGAGCTCGAGTCAGGCTGTCGTCATTCCTACAAAAGCGAGGTATCCCAGGTGCCCTTTCGCTTGTAGACAGACAAAGAAGATTTCAAGGATGATACGTAGAGATCTTCTTTATGGGTCGAAAGATTGGGAAAACTCCACTCTGCAGACGAAGAAATTGATTTTCAACGAGAAGGATCAGGAGCCGGTTATTTTGAGGGGAACGTTGAAGATTGCCAAGTTGAAGTAAGAGTTGCAGTACTTGAGTGATTGACTCTACTTCTGGCTTTCTGTTCTCCCTTTTCTCCTCCTGCACTCTTCCACCCAGACTCGACAGCAAAGACTATGGGACATTGATATAGCACTATGTATAGTTTTATCGTGTCTAGTCAACGAGGAATCAGAGTTGGATCACTAAAATGACCTTAGCTTGTGACTGCGAGACTTTTAGGGGCGTCCGACCCTGTATATGACTATAACCTTTGATCTGTGTCGGATTTAATTACTGTTCTGGCATGAGAATGCAGCCTAGGGCACGGACTCGGGACAAAAGTCTTATTTCGTCTTGGCTTTACCAGACCAGGCGCTAATTGGTTCAAGTTCCATGGTTACTCCAATGGCTCTTCATTCTCAATCTCGGCCCATCGCGCATCAAACTGGTCAGGCTCCCAGTCCTCCCCGTAGTCACCAGTCTCCCACCATCTATGCATGAAATCCTGACCTGAGCATAGCATAGCGTCAGCAGACTGCCACTCTTCAGCACCCTCCACCCGACCGTAGCGTACGGTCCGGCCACGATCATCGAAGTACACAAGCAAGACCTCCCCTTCCTCATTTGCTTCCTTATCGTAGATGAGGACATGATCCCATTTAGCCGCTAGATGAAACATCGCTATAGCGTAATCACTGTGTTGATCCTCCAGAGCCTCATCGTGTGTTTCTTTCATCCTCTCGTCACGCTGAATGGCAAGAAGTGCAGCACCCTCGATGATCTGTGGGATGCGGGTCAGAATTTCATGGAGCGACTCTAAACCGTCTTTCGACCCGGCATCGTAAAGCTCGGCATCGTCGAAGACAGTTTGATCGAACTCAGCTTCCTCCATGAGCTCGGCAAACTTTTCGCCAGAGTCTTCGCCGTAGTACGTGCGTACTACACGTGAATAGCTGATGTCCTTTCGGTCTGAGGGATTGCGAACACGGGCGATGAGATCCATCCCTTCATCTGTGATATCGACGTCGTTCATACACATGTCTTGTAGTCTTACAACGTATGGCTTCCATATTATTAGTTATTGCTTATTGACTCAGGGCAATGAACTTGAAAACCAACCATACGACCGGGGGCGCCAATATCTAGCCACCTGGTGAAGATCTCCAAGCGCTGGGCTTCGTCGGAGATAGTAAGGTCATGCTGCCATTGATCCTAGTAGCGAACTAAATTAGTTTATTTTCCCACATTAGGGAGTTTCGGGCGATTACCAGGAGATAAAGGTCAGCGGCGTGAATTAACACTGTCTCCTCGCCATGGGTACGCTCTAGGGCATAGTCGCTAGGCATTGTGATGGGGAGGGGTTGAGTTGGTTGATAAAGGAACAATCTCAGCTGAGGTGAACAGCCCTGGAGGGGAAATTAGACCAGGAAGCGGAGTCAGCCCCGGGGGTCCGGTCGCGCTAAACAGGGTCCAGGTTACCGTATGTATCCATGGATAGAACATTGAATTAGTAAAGGGAACTGAATGAGATTGGAACGATAATTGACTACTGGAAGTGTTTAAGGAGAAATTCATTTAAATGGCTGTTGCCGTGTCCTAAGTCTTAGTCTTATATTGTATGACTCTTGTATAGTATCTCATAAAAATAATCTGAAGATGCACTAGATGGGAAAGAAATCCTTGGAAAAGAGGGGTATATCAAAGAGTGAAATCGTGAAGCCTGCATCACAATTTCTTATCAAAAAGAATAAAAGGAAATCCGGAAAATGAAATCAGCGAAGAGCAATGGGTGACAACACTCTGTGTTGATTACCCTAGCTGCCGACGCTCCGACTCAAAGGCAGTGAACCCGTCAATGCCGTGACCATCTTGTCCTCCAGTACGAAAATATTCAATTACAACACCAAGCGCATAGCATGATGCAGCGGTGGCTGTACAGGCAAAAACAGCCCTATTGAGGGCCTTCCGAATAGAGGAGTTGGATCTGGGTGGTGTCGTAGGTCCATCCTCAGCGCCATTTGATTCGTGTGTGGGAGGTGGCTATATGAGTCGACCAGTTAGGATGGCGACCGGAATAGACAGCTTTACTGTCTACTCACCTGGTTGGTGAAAGGCGACCGCGAGCCCGTGGAGGTTGCGGTTGGGTAGGAGTCGTGTCGAAGGAATGGAGCGATATCAGCGTGGATAGCAGAATCCTGCTCTGCTGCAGCTACGTTGCCGCTCTTTCGGAATACAAGAATATCACCACCGCCAGTGGCAATCTCGTACCCATCGCGCTGCATTTTCTCGAAATAGGGCACAAACTTGGCTGGGTTTTGCAAGCGTGACAGAACTTCCACCAATGGGCTGGTGTCGTTCACGCCAAAGAAAAGGTCAGACTCGGCTGTGGTAATCTCGGAAAGAGAAGAATCGTAGGTCAGGATGCGGTAAATAGGGGACACTTCTTGCTGCGCTTCAGGTGCGGACGTTTTCTGATTTTTCAGAATATAGTCACCGATCCGGTCCTCTGAGCCCGAGTAGTCGACATTCTTAGATAGATGAGACTCTGGCTTAGACAGCGGATCCAGGGAAGCATATCGGGCGCGGATGTCGCTTGCTTGCAAAGAAGTAAGGTCTTCAGCTATCGAAGGGCTACCACTGGCAGCCTTGGAGATGAACATAGCCTCTAATTCATTGCCTGGCTGGCAGTCAAGAGTGATATTGGCCTGCTGGGTGTGGAGCCCATCGGAGACGAAAGAAGGTTGAAATTGGCCGTCTTCAACTGGAACCGGATCGGTGACGAACTTTGCTTCCAGCTCATTGCCAGGTGGGCAGTCAATGATGGCTTCATTGCGAGTGGTGGCAGCCTCAGAAAGTATCTTTGCCTCGAGTTCGTTGCCAGGGGAGCAGTCAACCGTATCGTTTTTGAGGTGGGTGTGCTCACTCTGAGAACCCAGCTCCGAGACAAACTTTGCCTCCAGCTCATTACCCGGAGGGCAATCGACTGTAACATTGTTGGATTGACCGGAGGAATGGGCCCCATACGCTTCCAGCGGAGATGTCTGGTCTGCGCGAAGAGCAGGCTTGGAGACGAACAAGGCATCTAATTCATTCCCAGGCGAGCACTCAACAGTTCGTCCAGCGGCGATGCCAGCATCTGCGGACAGTTCTTTCATATCTTTCGAGGGCTGAAATGATGCAGCGTGTGGTTGTTCTGGGTGAATGGACTCGGAGATTAACAAAGCCTCCAGCTCATTGCCAGGTGGGCAGTCAATGTTGATGTTGGGTTTATGAGCAGACTCTTGGAAAGAGCCAGTCATTGCTCGGACATCTTTATAACTGGCCGGGTTTGAGGTGAATAGAGCCTCCAGTTCGCTTCCAGGGGAACAATCAATAGTTTTAGAGTTGAGAGATGCTCCAGGAGCAACGTGCGGGACGGAAGCCCCTGGCTGGAATTGACCCTCGTCAACCAGAGATGGATTTGAAGCAAACTTTGTTTCTAACTCGCTACCGGGGGTGCAGTCAACGGCCTGAGCACTGGATGGCTGACTTTTAAGATTCGATGGCTGCGGTGCTTGCGGTGCCATGCGCCCGCTGATCGGATCGTAGTGGCGGCCATCACGAGTGATCTCCGGCGATTGGGCAAAGTTGAAGTCTTGAAGGTGGGATTTAAGAGGGATGTCAGATCGAACAGGCTGGTGCTCAGCAGTGATGATCGACTGCAAAAAGCCAGACCAAGCTGCTTTGGATTTGTTCATTCGGCGAAGGGATTCTACTTGATAACTGAACAGGGCATTTGACGGATCTTCTGATAGGTTTCTCTTCAGATGTGCCATACGCTGCATCATCTGGTCTCGCTCGGCTTCCCAGAAGCTCTTCTCGCGACAAGATGAGATATCAGAGAAGCCGGAGCGAATACCGGCGAGAGGACGAAAGCACTTGGTAAAGGATCGAGAGGTGCGTTCCTGTTTCTCGGTTCCAGCTTGTGTATTGCGAGCAGCACGACATATACTTCGGCATTGGGCAGGGTGTGAGGACACTAGATGGGACATGGCTGGGCGGGTGACACCAGGTCTTGATGCCGCCGCAGCGGATAAGGCGATGGAGGAACTCATGGTAAAAGGTTTGGTTGTATTTGCTTTAGAAGTATCATTGAAGGTGAGATTCACCACAAGATAGGATAGTTCGCGTGTGAGATCCGGGGCTTAAGGGCGCCGATCATATCCACACGAAATCCACACAATATAAAGCGGGTCACGCTTATCTTGAACTTCAAGGGTCCACAAGAGGCCGTTCAAGATGGAGCAAATTCGAGGAGAGGATAAAACAAGAGACCAACTAGAAGAGAAAAAGCCGGAGGCGATTGAATATAAAGGAAAAGGCAGAACAAACAGAAAAACAAGGGAATGTCTAATAAGGGGGTATGACGACGGATAAAGGCAAGATGCCAATAGGAGTACAGCCCTCCGAGAGTGAGAGACCGGGGAGGTGATAGAGAGTTGATGATCGCGGGGTCACCCAATCATAATGGAAAGGGAATCCTCCCCGCAAGTAACGTTGCTGAGGTCATCAATATTCTGACGTCACCCTCTCCCTCTTTGGTCTGAATCATTCCCAAGAATTCCGATAGTCCGCATCACTTTCCTTCTTGGTTGTTCTTATATCGTCATCAGGATGCACGCGGTGCAGGAGGCCTGACTGGTGGAACCATTCTTTGTCTAGTACGGGAATAATAGCGATTCGCTTTTGGTCTAAGCCACACGCTCATTCGTATCACTTTAAACTGCTAGTGAATCGGTAAATCTGTTACTCCAAAATCGTAGCCCTTCAATTCCTTCTTCTCGACAGAGAGCCCCGCGGTCCTCTGCCATCTCAAGTTCTTCCGCAGCGACTCCAACACTCCACATGAAGCGCTGGGCGGTTTCCTGTGCAGTGACAGCGCGACCAAAGACTGTCCAGTCCCATGGAACTGGCTCATCCGGTGGGACCTGCCGTAGCTCTTCCATCCAATCCTGTAGTTGGCGCACCGTTTTATCATCACTCCAGTCATATCGCTGAACCACCAGAAGACCACTTTTGAAACGCCTTAGACGAACCGGTAGTTTGAGCTTCTCCCACAGTTCTGCCGCCCGTTGGAAGTCTGAAGGGCTGATAAGCTCCACTCCGTTCCGTGAGCGGTTGAAGACTGCCCATAGGTCGATAAGACTCATGATTCCCCCTTCACGCTGGAGAACCCCCTTACGGTCATCTGTCAAATATTCGGCCAGATTGCGTGCTAATTCCGACAGATAAAGGTTCTCAGACCCAGAACTGAGCATATCTTTGGTGGTTACCATTCCCAATGCGGCTACAGATTCAGATAAGACGGCATGGGTCTCGGCAGAGCCCTCGCTTGACATTCCGGATTCTCGGGCCAGAGTCTCGGCCAGTGCAACAATCTGCTTGGCTGAAGCCATGAGGGCTTCAAGGTCCTCAAAAGCATTTCCGATGACTAGTTGATTATTCATGCGCGCTTCCAGACCTCGTTGTTCGAGACCCGCAATTCCAACAGCTGTTGGTCGTGGAGCTGCTGGCTGTGGGCTCTCAAGGGTAGCTGTAGATGGGGCACTCGTTGTCGAGCTTTGCGATGGTGGAGGTACTGGAGGTGCATTCTGGAGCAACCATTTCCGTTGAACAAGAGCACCTTTCAACCTCTCGTGGAACGTCTTTTCCCCGCCAGCGCGGAAAGACAGCTTGATGGTCTCGCTCACTTCCGTGTTAGGAATCCGTGATTGCTCAAAAAACGGAGCTGGTGACTCTACACGGAGATTCCCATTCCCGGCAGAAGAAGTTGCGACTATCAACGAGGTGCCACACATTTCACATTCTATAAGAGATGGGTGATTGACAAAGGTACATCGAGGACAAGACACAGAGCCAGAGGCTGCTTGGTTACTTGTAGTAGAGCTCGTATGTTCACAGGCAGGTAAGGAGCTCGGTCGCGGTAAAGGCGATTCTCGACTAGCTGCCGCATTGATAGCAGCTTTTAACACAGTGGTCAAGGGCGGTTTGATGCCACAAGCCAAGCATGGTGGGAGATTGGTTGTAGCTGTCGCTGTCGCGGGGTCAAAGTTTGATGGCACAGGATTTGAGAAAGAGCATATGGGACAAATCCATGTTGCATTTATCGGTTTGGGAGAAGGAGATGGCTGTGGTGCAATCGACTGTGGTAAGGGAGATAGCGGGTGGAGGGTGGATGATGAGGGTACCGCCGGACTGGAAGTTGCGCTACGCGACTTGTCGGTCTTGCTTTTTTGTGGTTTGGGATAGATCGTAATCTTTGGTGACGATTTCAAAAAGCCTGCCTTAATATTCTCAAACACCCTGTGTTAGTGGAAGGAGATCCCTTATCATGCGGCAGGTGGGGGAGGGGGAATGCTGATACCTGATACTCTGCACGATCAATCTCCTTGAGATCAATCGCCACGGAGAATTTTCGAGGATCTTCGGCCGCTATATAGCATACTCGATGCGATGTTAAATAAGCATGGCCATTTTGGTAATCAGGGATCTTGTATTTCCTGATTGAAAGCCGTATCAGTCATACATATCCATAACGAGCTCGGGAGTCATAACAAATGAAACCACTCACCCTTCGTACAACCCTACCGCATCCTGGACAAAGAGTAAAGTCTCGTCAGGTAACAGTAAGGGTCGTAATGCAGTCGTGAGATCGAGGGACTTGAAAAACATCTAGTAGATATCAACTCTAGAGCAATACAAGTGACGAGCTCAGTCTTGGCTGCGATAACCGATAAAGCACGGAAGATCGGATAAACCAAAGATCCGTCGCTTGGGGTCATCCCTTCACCGGCAAGTTGTGTGTGGGCTTCTTCCTCTCCCAAGGTTCCTGAGCAAATCATTCATCTAAATCTCCCCAGTCTTATATTATATCTCATTTATCTTGCGAAAGATAAAGTGGCGTAGGACCTTTCCGTCTCTCAAGTTCTTCTCTCGTCATCAGGATTTCTCTTTTTTGTCCTCTTTTCAAACGTAGCCGTCTCTTTTTTTTTTTCTTCTTCTCTCCCCCCTCTTGTCGCTCTCCCGATCTTCTACTTTTTCCGTCTATTTCCCCCAACCCTTTTTGCCTCATCAAGCTTCATTTTTCTTAGAAGTCGGGATGAGCTCCAGCATCCCTCCTTGGCGTGCAACTGCCTCAGTACCTTCCTCGCCATCCGTTGCTTTCCCAGCTTCTGGTAAGCCAGACACAAAGATCCGCCACCCTCCAGATTCACAGGGCGCTAACGGCGGTACAGCAACCCCTGCCTACATCCCAGTACAAGCACGCCGTAGTCTCAACCATAACAAACCTACCTATTCAGTCTCAAATGGTACACCTATGACCAACATGTCGACAACAACCACAGCTCCTCCAAGGGTGGAGTTCTCTGCCGCGGTTCGCTCTTATGTGCAGCGGTGCTTTGCCCCCGAAAACCAGATCGCAAGTGTGGGCAATGCTGAGATGCAGGAGAAACTGCGGCAAGTCATTACCGACGCTGCAGAACATGACCGACTCAACGCGATCGACTGGGAAAAGTTGCAACTACCACAGGTCATGATTCAGAATGAACGCAACAAGATCCTGGCCAACCCTAGCGTCTCGAGCTGGGCCACGTCCAGTCGACCATCTTCCCCGGGAGATGCCTCGCGCAAGCGAAAGTCGACCGATAATTTTGAGCAGTCCGAGCCCGAATCCCCGCCGTGGCGGAAAACTAACAATCGCAACCGTATTGAAGACCGAGTCACTTACCCATCCACAGAGAAAAAAGCACGCATGACGCTGGACGAGTCTAGTAAGTCCAAAGCTAATTTGGAAATGAGGAGGAGACGCTTTGAGGGAGCTGGCGCCAGCTACGGAAACTCGGCAACCTCCTCCCCAGTCGATTCCCCTAGAGCCGCGGTGGACCAAGGACCCGTTGTGGGAAGATGCCAGACCCTTGAGAAGAACTATTTCCGATTGACCTCTGCTCCGAACCCGGATACTGTTCGCCCCTTGCCCGTCCTTGAAAAGACCCTAAACCTTTTGAAGAAGAAGTGGAAAAGTGAGGGCAACTATGGATACATTTGTGATCAATTTAAGTCCCTGCGTCAGGATCTGACGGTCCAACATATCCGGAACGAGTTTACTGTGGACGTTTATGAGATTCATGCCCGTATCGCCTTGGAGAAAGGGGATCTTGGTGAGTACAACCAGTGCCAAACCCAACTGCGTGTGCTATACGCGCAGAACTTGGGTGGACACCCGACGGAATTCAAGGCCTATCGTATTCTCTATTTCATTTACACCCGCAACTGGACGGCTATGAACGACGCGCTGGCCGATGTGACTGCTGAAGATAAGAAAGATCCCGCCGTCAAGCACGCTCTTGCTCTCCGCTCTGCCCTTGCGCTTGGAAACTACCATCGTTTCTTCTCACTCTATCTCGACTCGCCCAATATGGGTGCTTATCTTATGGATATGTTTGTCGATCGCGAGCGGTTGAGTGCCCTCGCAGCCATTTGTAAAGCGTAAGTGTATCACTGTATACTATCTTTCCTCTTCTATCCCTGTTACAAGATTGCTGACATGAATTCCAGATACAAACCCGATGTGGAAATCCGATTTATCACAGAAGAGTTGGGCTTCGAGTCCGATGAGCAGGCCGCACGTTTCGTCCTAGACTACCAGGGCTCCGAGCTTCTCCAAGAGAGAAACGGGGTCGTGAGGCTGTTGACTGGCAAAGCGGGCGCTCTGTTTGAGCAAGCCAAAGCAGAAGCCCATCGCGTCGTCGATATCAAGGGTCAAATCTGATCTCGAAAGTCCGAGCATCCGGAGATTCCCAATTAACCCCAACTAGCCTGGTCGGCATCCTTTCCAGTCCTATCCGGGGGCCGCCGTGGTTTCTTTTCCCTTTCTATTTCTGTTTCTTCCATTGTGTTTCCCCCATTCCTTCAGCGAGAGGCGTTATTCTGGTCCCACAAAAATCCTCCAGCTTCCTTTTTTGGCCTTGGAGTTGTTGCATTATTTCTTCATATTTTCCCCCATTTCCGTCCTCTTGGATCTCACCGTGCGGAATCCCATCCATGCGTTCAGTGAGATACGTACGACCATACTAATACCCGCCGGTCTTCCTTTTCGATTTTCCAGGTGGGTGGGGGCATCGAAGTGCACATAGCGCCCACAGGTGTTGTTTTGAGTAGATATCATTTTTGCCTCATTTACAGCAGAACCTATTTGATTACAGAATAAAGTTACATTTTGACAGTATTGCGTTTCTTTTGTAAATTGTGGGCGGAGAACTCCGTAGCGAGGCCAAATCCATACTCCAGTAAATGCCCCGACTCTCGACTCCACGATCTGTTTCAAATCTATGGCACATGACGCGGCCCCAAAACGCCTCTCCGCCTCATAAATTAGGCAAAATGCCATTTCGCCTTCAGTATTGCCGAGTCCATATACACTATCTCGTCTAATTATTTGCCTCTCCAGCTTTTTCTATTAATTGATCTGCACGTGCGCTTGTTCCCCGCCACTTTACACGCGACTTTCCACTATTTGATCTATTTCTTCTAATCTTTCGATTGTTCCATGGAATCTCATTAACCGCCCCGCCACGTGGGTCCTAAGTGCGTGGCCGCCATGGGAGGGGCTCTTGAAGTACAAGTGGCGTCCACCATTTTCTAGCGTCATCGGTATTATTCTCTGGTTCAAAGTAGCGGGGAAGAAATTAAGTGTATACTATTGACACGCTAGGAAATCATATTGAAGCATCGTGGAAGTGTAATAAATTATATATGGGGTACAGGTCTCGTGCCTGATTCCTAATTCAGTTCAGATTAATAGATCCATAATCTTCCAAGGTTACTTCTAAGGTTATTGCATATGTCAGGTACAAATATTACACGAGATAATCCTGCGCAGAGAGAGTGGAACATTTTAATACTAGCATATTACTCAGTAGGGGAATCAATAGGCTTATCACTAGCAATTTGACACTAAATCAGACCATAGACGTTCTGGCCCGATTCTCCAAATTACATGCATGTCCCAGGGCCCTGTGGATTCAAATGTTGTATTGAAATTGAAAAACCGATATCTTGTGTCAATCCACTTAAGCATCAACGTCCTTTGACATCATATCCCCCATGATCGGCACTCTTTCATCCAACGGTGAAGTAAAATGGAGATCATCCAGCTACCCCTGTTCACTAAGCTTAAGCTTCAGCAAAACACACACATGCAGTAATCACTGACATTTGGCCCCCAGATCTCGTACTGCGGAATAGAGATAGAGACCCTGATATGCGAACCTGATCGACTCTTACCCTATTTTGAATCTTAAATGGCGAACCTATAAAGGAAAGGGGCCAAATTAATGAGCCCGATTGGCACTTAGACTGGAACAAATGCTCCGTTTGGGATAGTTGATCGGGTGAGTGCAGGAGCCGCGCATGCGAGACCCTAATTTAAAGGCTTTTTAGTAATTTGATTCTAATTTGGGCTCTTTTTTCTTATTTCGTTCTTATTTCTTTTTCTTTAGACCATTGAATATGTATGATTTGATTTCCTGGTGGCTTGAGGACTCGTATACTATGTAGTACGAAGTACTCCAGACTCCATAGTCACTTCCAAGGTTTCTGCAGATGTCATGTCTTAGAGACAAGTGTCCTGTTTCTTTCAGGGTATTTTTGACCCCCTGTATTTCTTGTGATTTACAAAGAAAGGGCCGATCCTACAGTGTCTCCAAGGTTGGGACAGTGCACGGGTTAATCCATGGTCCCTGCACTATGATGACCACGGGTTGGCTGTGGATAACCAGGGAATCAGGGAACCAGGGATTCTTTTTCGTCTACCTAGTAGGATCTGAGAGACTATTGGCACTTGAACTTTGAATAATATTAGCACTAAACTATCCATGCAAGTACAGAAGGACTTGATATAAAAATATAGACCAGTCAAATTGCATAGGTTAGGACCTCGGATAGTCCAATATTAGGACTAGGATTAGCCGCCGGGGTACACCTGTGCACATGTGTGTGCCCAACGGTACCTGGACTCTTTAAGTGGATCTGTATTCGGCCCATTAATGGTAATGAAATTACCGGTGGAACTTCCTATAACCAGATCTAAATGGTACATATCAGATATATGCATGTCCATACTGGACTCGATATGAAATATTGGTTATATGTATTTCAAGTTCATGACTCGGACCTATACAGGGTTAATTTTAGGACATTACATCTGAACGTGGGATTGGAAGATCCCTGCATGATCTATCACATTTAGAAGTAAAAATAAGTCCATTTACCATTCATCCCGTTCCAAGGTTAAGCGACGGGGAGTGGTGTTTGCCACAAGGAACCCGATAGATGTATCCCTGGATCAGGTCTTCTGGAAGAATTCGAAGATATCTGGAGGATCTTCTAACTGGTACCATGTTATACATCTCCCTAGACACAAAGAGAAAGTAACAAAGATCATCCCTTTACAAATAAAAGCGGGCCCATCCTAGTCCCCAAATACTCATCCCAATCCCAGCTGTGGTTGGAACCGCAATACGTTGATTACATGTTCTCCAATGTGACACTCTCTCTCTCTGGGAATCTCTTCTTGACTTCTTTCCATCACCCCTGAACTTGTGAACCCCCTTGACCTTGTGCCTTCTCGGTTGTTCGCGATGAAGGTAAGTTGCCGCCCCAGTTGTCCCCGCCACTGAAACATTACCATGGTATTGTGTGTGTCATTTAATTAACCCACTCTATAGGCTATCAGACGGTCCTTGAAGGGGGAGAAAGATCCGAAGCATCACCATCTCTCCATAACCCCCAAATCCGCCCTGGCTATTATCCCTCCTAAGAAGGTGAGTCCCCTTTTTTTGTGGTTCGCGTTTGTTTCCCTTGGTGATACGCGTCTTTCTTTTTCTTTCCCCCCTTCTTATTTTGTGGTGGCTGGGGAGGCAAAATAATATTTGGGGGAAAAAAAAGAAAAAAAAAAAAGTTCCCATAAGAAGACGAGGGAAACAAAAGTTGTCGCGTTTGCCCCTCTTCAATGGTTGTCCCACCCGTCCTTGGCAAATGGCTGACCGCACTCCTTCGTGTCTGTGCGAAATAGGTGATTAAAGCCCTCTACGATTACCGACCAGAACCTGGCAATAGTCAGGAATTGGCTTTCAGCAAGGGAGACTTCTTTCACGTTATCAGCAGGGAGGATCATTCAGATTGGTACGAGGCCTGTAACCCTCTTATCCCTAGTGCTCGGGGGCTCGTGCCCGTGTCCTTCTTCGAAGTGATCGCAAAGAACGAAAGGGATAGTGGTGGTTCCGACGATCATAAAAAGGTTCATCACGACTCTGGTTTCGCCGACCGCAATATCTCCGACCCCTATCCTCCCAATCAACCCTCTTTCAGAATGTCGACCTTAAAGGGCCAGGGCGCCATGGTCTATGGAATCGTGCAGTACGATTTCCAAGCTGAACGACCCGATGAACTGGATGCTCGCGCTGGTGAAGCCATTATTGTTATTGCTCAATCCAACCCCGAATGGTTTGTCGCAAAGCCCATCGGTCGCTTGGGTGGCCCTGGATTGATTCCTGTTTCCTTCATCGAACTGCGCGACATGCAGACTGGTCAGGCCGTGACTGACCCCCTCGAGGCTGTGCGCCGTGCTGGAGTACCCAAGGTGGAAGAGTGGAAGAAAATGACCGCCGAATACAAGAACAGCAGCATCACTCTGGGCAAGATTGAACCGACTCCCAGTGGTGGGAATAATAGTAACAGCATGATGGGCGTAACAGGCGCAATGGATAAGATGTCGATGAGTTCAACTTCGAGCCATATGAGCCAAAACGGCAACAACTATGTAAGCGACTGCTTTCCGCGGTTCTGGATCTTGGATTATTCGGTTCTCGCGGGGACGCCGAGAGATATTCCC
Organism: Penicillium herquei; assembly: GCA_039634405.1. Classification (NCBI taxonomy): domain Eukaryota; kingdom Fungi; phylum Ascomycota; class Eurotiomycetes; order Eurotiales; family Aspergillaceae; genus Penicillium; species Penicillium herquei. Next base: position 1,555,089 of record CP098390.1, read on the forward strand.
CCTCCCTCTCGACGTCAAACAATCATTGAGCAGCTTGCGCTAATCATCACACTCACTTAGGCTTACCACCAACGCGAACCCAGCAAGGGCACCCTGGCATCGCAGACCCAACCGACTCAGCCCCCACCACAAGCTTACCAGCAACTTCTTGCACCAGTCGCTGCATCCATTCCCCGGTATTGCTTTGACAACGACAAGTACTGGTACATTATTGAAGCTCAGATGGAGGACGGCCGGTGCTGGGAACTGTCGCGATTCTACCACGATTTCTACGATTTCCAGATTGCGCTTTTGACCCAGTTTGAGGACGAGGCCGGTAATCGCGGTCGCCCACGAACCCTTCCCTTCATGCCAGGCCCTGTTACACATGTGACCGATGCGATCTCCAACGGGCGTCGCCAAAGTTTGGATGAATACATCAAGAAACTGATTGCCATGCCCTCGCACATTGCGCGATGCCAGTTGGTTCGCCAGTTGTTTGCGCCTCGACCAGGCGACTTTGAGATTGACCCTGATGCGTTCGGCCAAGAAGCTCGGTACTCCGATACCTCCCATCACTCCTCTGCCAACGTCGAGCCCGCCCAAACCGTGTCCCGCCAATCATCACAGGCGCCCATGAACGCTTCCCAAGATCGCATCTCCCAGCAGCAGGGACGCAGTACTCCAGGTCCTGGATCCTACCTCAATGGTGGACCACCACCCATGAACCGTCAGGCCAGCTCTCTCACACAGGCATCTGCAAACTCCGCTTCCAGCGCGATGAAGGTGAAGGTGTTCTTCCAGGATGACCTGATTGCTATTCGTATTCCGTCCGGTGTCAGCATGCAACATCTCAAGGACAAACTTCAAGATCGACTCAAAATCCAAGACAATATCATTGTACGATACAAGGATGAGTCTTCTGGTACATCTGTTGACCTGGTCACTGATCAGGATCTCGAAGATGCAATGCAGCGTCATACAAAGTTGACACTGTATGTCAGCATTGCTTAAATACCCCTTCAAGAAAAAAAAAGCCATCATTTATCAAATGAAGGGACTGCGATAACCAGACATACTTCACTGCTTCACCTGTCTACAACTGTCTACAACTGTGCCACTATGTTTGTGGCCTCTTCACTTCCTTTCTCCTGTCCACAATTCTCGATTCTCATCTTATCTTTTATGGTTCTCTGCAATAAGTACGGCGCATCGGGAGTTATGGGCATCCTATTCTCGACATTCTCTGTGCTTTATCTGCCTTTCAGCGATGCGCACCTGGTTATTTCGACGAGCAGGATGGTGTTACGAATATTATGCGTTATGTATGGTATGGGTTATTGTTTTCATCTTTATCACCTCGTCTCTTTTTCTCTGCAAATCATTGTGATCGTCTCATCCTTTATGTGCTTTCCGTCTCAGATATCTTCATCTCGAAGATCTTCTCTCATCTGTGCCTTCAATCTTTGTTCCGCGGGTACTATGCCCTGGTTCAATCTGCTTCAGTGACATGTACATATGGTCTTCTTTTTTTTATTCTTACTGGATATCCAAGCAAAGGCGCAGGCCTCAGCCCTACTTGCGACCAAACAATCCAACTCCAAAATAATCATTTTTATCTCGGTATCTAGTTCTGGCAGCCGATGTCTGCTGATCAATTGCCGAGTCAGGTGACTGACATCGGCCCGTTCTTTTCTCGTAGAAACAGAGTCGGATTACTCGGTACTTCCAAGGTTATTTCTATACTATTCTTTATTGTTTATTGTAGACACGGCGATCCCTCACACTCATTTGAAACCCGAGGCATACAAAAACTGCCAATTGAGACTTATAGTACCAGCGCGTTCTACTCCGCCTGTCACCGCCCTAATCAGTACTCGCCCCCGGAAGAAAACAATTCCTGCGACATACGAATACCTCGGCTACATCCTCGCCTCGAACCCGCATTCACGACCTGCACGAACCTGTCCCTTTAATCGTATATCGGATTCGTAAATCCCTGATTCGCAAATGAGCCGGCCGTCTGCCAAGCTCTGCGCCGAGTGTTTCCCGGGAGCGCTGCGGTCTTCCCGGGGCCTGCGTGCAGCCGCACCGCTGCGGGGCGCTGGGACTCGAGAACGCTGTTACGCTACGCACCGGGGTGGACTCTCACCGCTGAATGCGAACGCAAGGAGGGTCCGCGGTTTGTCTGGTGCGCTTCCCGTGGAGAGATCCGTTGCCTCTCAGCTGCCATTGCGGCCGGCGCAGAGACGGAATCTGGCTACTGCTAGCGCTGATGCGACATCCAAGGATGCTGTCCTCGAGAAGCCGGCCGGAACTCCGCTGGATGGACCGTTGAAGGAGTATGATGATCGTGTGCAGTCGGGTCGACTCCGAGACGATCCTTATCAACGAGGTAGGTTGGGATGAAATGGTGGATGTTCAAGGACATGTTGGCTAATTGGATTTGTGCAATGCACGTGCAGCGATCATCCAAAACCTGCAGAACCTTTACGAGGCATTGAAGGAGTACGAGGCACCTACAGTTATTCATCCGACAATCGAGTCCTTGAACCCCGAGCCTCCTAAGCAGTCGTTCTTTGGATCTTTGTTCAGCCGCGGAGGAGACAAGGAAGTTGCGAAATCGACTATTCCTGAGAATCTCCCCGAGGGATTGTACATGTACGGCGATGTTGGTTGTGGAAAGACCATGCTCATGGATCTCTTCTTCGATACATTGCCAGCCAATATTAAGACCAAGACTCGCATCCACTTCCACAACTTCATGCAGGATGTACATAAGCGCATGCATGTTGTTAAGATGAAGTATGGCAACGATTTCGATGCATTGCCCATGGTTGCGGCGGATATTGCGGACTCTGCGAGCGTGCTTTGCTTCGATGAATTCCAGTGCACAGATGTTGCTGATGCGATGATCTTGCGAAGGTGAGACCCACTCTAATTATTAGATTTACATGATCCAAACGAGATCAAAAGGGAGTTTACAATTTACTAATAATATATTAGACTTCTGGAAATCCTCATGTCCCACGGTGTTGTCCTCATCACCACCTCCAACCGTCATCCCAACGACCTGTACAAAAACGGCATTCAGCGCGAGTCATTCATCCCCTGCATCAACCTTCTTAACAATGAACTCAATGTCATAAACCTCAACTCCCCAACCGACTACCGCAAGATCCCCCGTCCCCCCGCCGCAGTCTACCACAACCCTCTCGGCACAGACGCCGACGCTCACGCCCAAAAATGGTTCGACTACCTCGGCGACCCTATCAACGACCCACCACACCCCGATACCCAAGTCGTCTGGGGTCGCACAATCAACGTGCCCTGTGCTAGCGGCAAAGCCGCCAAATTCACCTTCAACCAGCTAATCGGTAGCGCCACCGGCGCAGCCGACTACCTCGAGCTAGTTCGACACTACAACGCCTTCATCATCACCGATGTACCAGGAATGAACCTAAACCAGCGTGATCTAGCCCGCCGGTTCATCACCTTCATCGATGCGGTCTACGAAAGCCGCGCCAAGCTCGTTCTTACCACTGAAGTACCACTTACGAACCTCTTCCTCTCCGCTTCGGATGTAAAGGATTCGCTTAAGAGTGGTGACCACTCTGATTTATCCGATGCCATGCGTAATCTCATGGATGATTTGGGTTTGTCGGTGCAAGCACTTAAGAATACCTCTATCTTCAGTGGTGACGAGGAGCGCTTTGCGTTTGCGCGTGCGCTTTCGAGATTGGCGGAGATGGGTAGTAAGGAGTGGGTTGAGCGTGGAATGGGTGTTGGTATGGATGCGCAGGAGAGTAAGGAGGAGCGTGAGGCTTGGTTGAAGACTAGGAGTCATTGGAGTGAGGATAATATGTAGTTGAGCTACATTAGAGTCTATGGTTTTTGCATGTGTATACTTTCTTGGTGTCCCTTGTGGATTATTTGTATAGAAGAACTTGAATAAAAGATTATGGTATAAGACCAGTGGCGTATATTTTGCTTGTAAAACTTGACTTGACTTGAGTTGACTTAACTTTAAATGTTGAACACACATACTGTCGTTGAATCGATTAGTGGCGGATGTGTTGGTGATTTCAAGGCTGTATGGCGCGAAAGATGCGCTGAGGAACCGAGAGTCTGGTATAGGCAGGACGTTTTGCTGATAAGATGAGATCTTGTAATAGGCAGGCATTGGCTCCTGCAGCCGCCTTCAGGTTCAAGTGACCCCGGGCTGAAGTTGCGGCACATCTCTATAGGGCATTTTAGGCGTCCCTTGATGGCGAGAAGTGGGGCAACCTGAGTATACAGAAAGCCAGCAATCAGTGCGAAGTATAGATGATTCATATCCGTAGGATCCAGCTTTCTGGCCCAGCCGACATCACTCCGAACTGGATATTCCTAGCCTAGAATTCTGCAGCACAATGATGAGATATGAACTCTTGCTGGGCGTCGAAGACACGTCGGTCAGCACAATCGATCATCTTCAGGCGATGTCGGATGAGCTTCATTCCTTTCAAGGTTCGTGTCTCTCTAGATTTCGTCATGGTGAGGGCAGTCGGCTCAGTGGAATTCAAGACCCTTCGACGATACCGAAAACCACTGACTATTACTCCAGGCCACGAAACTTCGGTTTCAAGCAGTGGTTACTTTTCTTCCATATTCTCCTTGACCTCTTTCAGGGCTTGGTCTTGATTGAAACCTCGTTCGCATACACTCGATGTCACAGAAGTAGTAAAATACCACTTTGTCTCAAGGAAGCTTCTTTCGCTGATGCCTGGTCTCTAGCATCTAAGCTTCTGTATGATAGGTTTTCGGTCTGGATAAAAAAAAAACTCCTCAACCCCGTTTTTTCCATCTCTATACCGAGTTTTGCCCTAATAATCGATTGTGAGTACGAGTCCTTGGTGTTCCCCAGCCTCTACCAAGGCTGAGAACAAATGTAAGGCAACTTCTCACGTGCTCGTGACTTTTCATCGTTCCCCCAGCTCGGAAGCTTTAACAGCTTGTGATTTGTGTATCTGGCTAATATCGGCGCTTCATTCTTTGGCCCTTCGTCCTTTGCCATAGTACACCCGTGGACGGTTGGTACGGGCGCAGGGTAATCGGACTTTCCAGTATCCCACCGAGCACAGCATACCATGGCCATGTAGCAGAGGGCTTGGGACTTGGCTACCGAGATATGCGGCCCGACTTGACCTCAAGGACAACCAGTTGCATTGGAGTCACTTGTTGATAAGAATAGTCCGGTCTCATATATTTTGCCTCTCGGCTGAAAAGTACTCAGTACCTTAGCTTAATGCGGCTGATAACAACTTTGGTCCAGATTTTGTCTCGCATCTGTGGAAATAATCAACCAAATAAGTCATCGACTATAGAAACCTGTAGCTATAGGAAACTTACCTTCGTTCATCACTGGAACATGATGACGGACTGCTGTCTTAAGTATTGATAAGTCTGGATATCATAGCTCACTCGCCCACGATAAGGTAGCTGGGTTTAGGATGCTCAGGAATTGAGACTCCTATAGCATCGTAAAAGTCCACGGAGTGACAAAGTGCTAGGTTGAGGCTTGCTCAACGCCCTCAATAAAAAATACAAACTCCTGGATGGGTAGGATGTGTATCAGTTTGGGGAAATAAGCTGTGCATCCGCGGAGGCCAAGAATGGTTGAGTATCAAAAGTTATGCGATTCGGTTGAAGTCATGATTTAAGCACGACGTTCACACCACGCGTCATAAGGATGGTTCATGCACCAGCTGAAGCGTCTCCATTAATCTTTCCAATTTTCCATAGCGATCTATATCATTAGAGCTCTATCAATCGTTGATATATCATCAGTGACTCTTACCTAGACAGTCCGCGCTTTCAATCCTCCTCTATCCACGTCTCGCTGTTGACCGTGATCCCCCATAAAACACCATAGCCTTTGCTTAGCATTTTAAAAAGCTCCTTGTTGGTATTCCAAACTTCTTCGCAGAATTTGTTGGATTTTCCACTCAGCCAGGTGATTCATCTTTGGGTCTTGGATTGAGTGTCCACTAGTTCTAAGTGGCTATTATAGCCCCCAGGAGGGGGCATCTCGGCAAATCGGCCATTTCATGCCAATCCGAAAGGCTGCAATAGATTCTTAGCGACTGAAAGCTTTTCAGCTGGGAGAAATTAGCCATTTTTTGACACCAGTTGGGATCACAACATCCGTCTCCCGTCTGCTTTCCTGGCATCAAGCTCTTTGTATCTTTGACGGATTTGCCAAGATAAATTGCTCAGCAGGGCGATGCTATTCTGATTTGAGATCTGTAGCTGAACTTCTCTTCCGTCGGAACTTAGCCATCGCACCAAAGTCACTAGACCAGGTACCTGTCGAAACTTTGTCGTAGCATTCATGGAGTTCTTTCCATCCTTTTCATTCTTTCATGAAGGTTTTTGTGTCGTTCTCGTTTTCATGTCGGGGAATGTGTTCTGGCAAACATTGATTATGACTTTCAAGAAATCAGCACTGATCGAGAGCCGGATGAATCATCTCTAGGCCATTTCTTGATTGATTTAGCAGAGATACCAATGTCGATGATTCATTTCGAGAGCACATACTATGGTAATTTCTCCGTTGGCAGTCAGAAGCAAAGATAGGGAAAACGAGGTTCTATCCTGTTGTCGCAGGAATCCCTATCTGTTTCATTGCCTGAAGGAGGTTGAAGACGAGATGTATTTCCTGCATGACGGATGATTGGTTTTTGTTTGAATTAAAGGTCGCAAGGGCCGTTGTAGTGGTGGTGTTTGGTCGGGGTTTGGCAACTGAGTATAAGGAGATACCACAGGTAGTGAGTGCATGACTCGCTAAGATGTGATTGTCAAAGTTGGTAAGGAGGTAGACGAGGGAAGTTTCGCAAGAAATATACGGCGCAAATAGGTTTTGGAGGATTCAAGTATACCAGAAGAAAGGTTGCCAGGGCTTTCCTATTCAATGAAACATGATTAATGAAGACAGGTAAGGAGAAGAAGCAGAAAAAGGGCACTGACTAGGCCTTGATGTCAGGTGATAAAAACACTGTGTTTCCTCATTCCATGAGTGAAGCATGTATGCTCCGTGGTTTAAAAAGTAATCAAGAACTTGATTCTCGAGTATCCATGTTGTGTGATATAATGAAGTCAGGCAATGGAAGAACAGAGTGGTTAATGAAGAGAGGTGGAAGAAACCTTTGAACTTGACAAGACATGGAGAAAGTTGTCTTAGTAAGGTATAACAACTTGAATTCTTACTCATACAAATATCTCTTTCTTTTTTTGAAATTAAAGGAACGCTTGCCACCGTGGCATTTACTCTGTTCCTTCACATTTCAATATTCAAATTTGCAAGCTCTGAGGTATGTATATTCAACTTCCAACGTTGAACTTGTCTTCACTTTTCTTCACTTGTCTTGGCTCTGTTCCCTTTACGGCTTCAAATCACTTAACGTCAGTGACAAGTCTCTTCCATGAATCAATATAGACATATACGCCACATAATACTCTGTTGTCTCATATCTCCCAACAAGTCTCTCAAACACCGCTTCCGCATTACTCTCAAGGCCCCATCTCTTCTTTCCATCTCTATTTTCTTTTCCATCTCTGTTTTCTTTACCACATGGAAGCCGGCCTCTATCCTGGCCCAGACCAAGCCCACATAGTCATCACAGTGAGAATAACCTTGGAAAACTGGCTAATTCTCAAGCAAGCTTAATTCAAGGCATGGGAGAGACAAATTACACTCACTGCCTAGCTTCCCCAACTCCCAATTGGTGACATGACAACAATGCCGCGAACTGAAGGCTAGAACGAGATACTTAGGAATGAGTTTGAAGCAACATCAAGCTGAAGACAGCCATGAAACTTTCAAAATGATGTGAAGAGGCAATATCTTCCTCATCTACAAGAATTACTACCGAAGGTTCCTGCCAGACTGTCCAGATGTCATAACCTGGATCTTTTGGTCCACACTACTCGTCCTGCCCGCCTCCTGCTTCAAGGTGCTGGTTGCCTATTGCAGTATGCAACACTACTTTCAGGCTTTGCATATGAAAAACTTGAAATCGGCCATTCTCACTCGGAGCCGTGCGCAAAACCAGGCTTTACTCACGGTACCCTGGTTGGCCAGTCCATCAAGACACTGTCCAATGTCAATGTATCAGGGCGGAAGAAATCAAGCGGCAACTCATATCGGACCAGAGATGATGCCGATCGAGATGCTTGGACGCAACTCGCTGGTATCTCTACAAAATTTGCTACAGCTGAGAACAGGAAGCTGGAACCGGCAGGAGAAGCCGGAGTCATTTGGAACCGTTCAGTGCACCACACCGTATAGCACTTGAGCTAACTCCGCGCGGGGTTCTATTAGAAGTACTATCCTGAACGACTGATTTATTCTCTTCCCTGTTGAGCAGGCTGATTTTCGATGAACTCACTACAAGATGAGCAAGGTACGCAGAAAATATCCCCACTGGCAGGAACTCTGGGTGAATTTGAAGCCAATGGCAACCCATGCCAAATGAGGTGCTCTCAGAGACTTATTCTGGCAAGATCAATCCAATTACCTAGTTTCATCAAGGATTACAAAATCCGACTCATGCCTGCGCTTTGCACGTCACGCTGTGCGCTTTGTTTGAACCATATCAAGTTTCATGGGACGGAAACAGAATATAGGTACGTCTGCTTTTGAGGTTCACTTTCAGACTTATCTCAAGTGCTTCTTCGGAAATTTATTTGAAGACTATATCTAACCTTATACAGACACCAATTGCTTCGAAATTATGCAGGTCACATTTGGACGGTCTAGAACTGGCAGTAGAAACGGAATTCCGTTTGAAAATTGCAGCAAAATCGTGCTATTGGTCCATATACTTTGGTTAGTCTCACAATATTTCCAGCACTTGATACAGGAGCTAATGTATTCATAGTCTCTAGTAGAGGCCTTTCTAGTGGCTACCAACCAAGTCACTGTTATCGAGATAGAAAGGTCTTCTACCAAACAGCCTCGGACCCCCGTTCTTTTCTCCAATCTCGTTATGATTTTCCTATCAATTATTTTCTTGGGGTTTTCCGACACCGCGCCCCGACTTAGCAACTATTCTCCCTCATACAATCAATACCCTTTCAATATTCTCGACAGAGAGCCCAAGATGGCCTACTGAACAGGCCGCAACAATCACCTGCACACCCTCAGACAGCTTTTATTACCTCGGTGTTGCTGGGCACATCTTGGATAAAAGTTGTGGACTTGCAATCCCAAAGCCAAAAAATATCACGTGTCATTCAAAGGAAGTAAACTTCATGTGTCGCACAGATTGAAGCCAATCTCAAAGGCCCTATTAGCTTATTATGCAGTAAAATTAGAGAAATGTCTTCCGGGATATTCAATTTACTTGTAACAAGTGCTCGGATATCAAGTTCATTATATCATCAGTCATCTAAAACCATACATGCAATCACCATGGAAGTCGTCATTCCACCAGTAGGGGTATAAAAGTCTCTTGGTCTCATCTCGCCCCGACCTCGGGGCTCTAGCTCGCAACTCCGATCCCACATCTCATCCAGTCCAACGGCAGACTGTAATTGACTGGCAAGATATTCCTGAAGCTCTGGGACGGGGAATAGACTGTAAGGAGCTTCCTTGAAGCGTTGGAGCTCGTGAACAGAAGCGGCTAGCATGGTGTATTTGTGGAAGTTGATTAATCCCTCGGGTGTAAGCGCTTGGTTTCCGTCTTCAATGAATGTTAGATCCTTAAGATAGAGGCCTACTTCCATAACTCATTAGTCTTGGGTTCCTCTTTCATTACATTCCGCGTCGAGAAAGTAGAGACAGGGCATTTTTCTTGTCTATCATGGATTGGGACTGACCAAGAAATGGGATGCAGGGTGGTACTGCCATATTCAGTGTTTCACGATAGGCAGCGTAATTTTGTGTGCAAGATGTGAGATTTTGTAATGGCCTTAACAAGTTGCAACTCTTCTCTGTGACCATTGCCCATGTGCGAGTAAGTCGGTAGATAGGAGCGCTTTGGAAGCCTGATAGGATGGAGACTACTGCAGAGTAGTTTTGAAGTTCAACACATGACTAGATCGAACTTTGATTCAGTATGGAGCAGTGGAATTAGCCATGCAGGATGTTGGGATAAGGCATACATTTGCTATATTGACCAGGTGTCCTATAATCTGGGCTCGCTTCTTGTAGTCTGATTCTGCCAGTATGAGAGCTCCCACCCAGTTGGAGAGCTGATTAGAATATCGAATTAGAGCCCGAATATTGGGGGCTGGTGCAGGTCCGGCGAAGCTTTCTTTCTTTTGCCAGGCCTTTTTCAAGAGTTCATTTGGTCGGATTTTTCGGAATAGGTGTGCTTCCATAATAGTTAACTGTCGAGCAAATTCACGGGCATCGATTTTGAGGAATTGAAGTTTGTCCAGTTTTCGAGGAAGAATTGGTTTTGGTGGATTTGAGATGGATGGTCGAGATACTTTCATGATAGTAAGACCCGCAAGTCGTCGTTGGATGATGCCCAGAAGTTGTTGAACGGCGCTGGTCTCCGAAGAGGATGTGGCGCCTGATGCAAATTTTCGTATCCTCTCCAGGTGTTGGTCTGTCTCTGGGCTGTGAGGTTCGATCCAGAAGTGCTCGAGCCATTGTTTTAACACGTTTATCACTCTTAGTCGGATCAACGGCCTCGTTTGATCTGAGCCAAGGGCTGAACGGTCGAATCGGGCGATTAACAGATCAATCAAGGTGGCTGTTGATGTGAAATATGTGTATGTGGTCAAGAATGTGCGATTGAATAGGGCGTCCAGCTTATCATGTCGAGTCAGATTCTCCACTAAAGATGCAAGACTCCCGGATTTGACGGCTTCATAGCCCCCACTGTGATCAAAGACGATTTCATCTACTGGAGATTCGATATGATCCGAGTTGGAATCCTTCCGCTGTTTTGCATCTTGTTGATTCATATTGAAGATGTGACCCCGCAAGAGCTAAACCGCTGGGCATGAACCATCTAGGTTCAATCTGCTCTTCATCTGCTTGAACGCGGGTGGGTGATTTCCGCTGTCATACGACGCGTAGCTGAGCCAGCAGCGGCGGCTACCAAAGATCTTATCCGCGACCTTCGTAAGTGTTTGTTAATGAAGCAGGGAAAAACCAAGGAACCGAGTCAGAAAAAAGAGGATGCAATGATATGTATTGATTCGGGTGCTCCGTAGTGGGGTCTCGTCTCCAGCGCAAGGCCACACTGTGCACATGGCGGGCATGGGCTCCACTCCAGCACGCACAGGAAATCTGACCGTACGGACTTGTACGCGCTCAGAGCGACATGAGAGTGATTGGGCTGTGCCCGATTTCGGATCTTCGCCGCCACCTTGGCGTGCATTGAATCTAGACACAGATCCCGTGTCGAGGGATGGTCCCCGTATTGCTCGTGAAAGAAGCTCCTTTGGAGATGCTTGAAAAACTAGTGCAGACTGCATCCCTTCGGGCCGATAGTCCCTTTTAGTCGGACCACAAATAATCTAAGAAAAACGACTTTTCCACATAAGGGAACACCCATCCTTTGACGTAAGTGCTAAGTGGGCGGGCCCACTGCTGACTGCGACGCGTGGCACTCACGAGCCAATTTGCCTAGCTTGGCTGGATTCGCTACTAGTATTTTAGGCTCTAGTACGTTCATATGGAATGAATTGATCGCCTGGAATACGGCCACTAGAGCTAGCATTTTATTTTCAAATGTCTCATGCATGAAATGTATGAAACTGGGCTACGTTTTACTAGTACTAGGGACAGAGCAATTCTAGAACCTTGGAATAATACTTAAAAATTCATTAAAATTCACGATATGTGGATCTAGTTTCATTAAATCGTGTTTGAGATCTATCAAAAGTTCAAATCGCGTTTCAGCCTTAGAAGACCGTACCCCGAACCTGGACTTTCTTCCTGAGATCAACATTCTTGATCAAAAGAGTCCAAGGAATGGCCAGAACTATCACACCACATCCAACAGCAAGCAGCCGCAATTCAGAATAAGCATAAGCTTCTTGAATGCCCAACCTTGTCTCAGTTCCAACAGGATAACTGAGTTGAGTCTCGAGGCTCTCGTAAATATCGTTTATGCTCGACATGGCCGATTCAGGGAGGTATTCACGCAGAGCCTTCAGATATGTGTTCTGCCAGATAACTGTGCTGATCGTCAAACCAGCGGAGTCACCAATGGTACCAACAACATTCAATATGGCCAGGGCAGTAGCCACATGCTGATGATCCACAGTAGACAGGATGGCGATTTGCTCAACAAGAATGAATATCGACCCTCCGACCGCAAGGAAAATCTGGCACATGACCTGGTATCCAACATTCATATTTGGTCGGCGGAAGTAGATCATCAAGCCCTGTGTGAAGATATAGAGGGGAACCGCAATGTAGAGGGTCCACTTGAAGCGACCAACTCTGCGGATGATCCATCCGACCAAGAGTAAAAGCACACCGGAGACCATATCGAAAATGTTGTCAATGTAGTTGGCGGTGGTAAGTGACAGATCATTATTGACCCGGAGCCAGGATGTCAAATAATAGCTCCAGCAGTAGTTTGAGATCTGATAGGTCGTGTCCAAGAGGACTGCGCCGATAATGGTTGGATCCATGAAGAGTCGCCAATCCATTCCGACTAGTGGCACTGGTGCCACATACCACTCCCAGATTCCAAAAAAAAAGATCATCGAAAATCCAACCACCAACATAGCGATAATATAGCCCGAGCCCCAGCCATCAGGGGCATATGAGGCGATGTCGAAGGGTAGTTCAAATAGAACAAGGCCGATGGTAAACAGGAAGACTCCAATCACTAAGATTTAACATGTTAGAGTCCAATCATCATAGGTCGAGCCATAGAACTCACAATCAAATTCAATGGTCCAATGCCAGATGCTCTCAAGCACTGTTCGACCACTTGGTCGTTTAATGCGGTGGCCCTCTTTCTCAGCCTTGTGCAAATTCCATTTCAACATAATGTAAAGAGGCGCGGCAACAACAGGCGCAATGATTGCCCAGCAGCCATAGCCCCATCTCCAAGAGACTCGATAATAAAATTCGCTTGCAATCTTTGGACCGGCAAAAGCTGTAATGATGTATGGTGAAGAGGTGAAGGCATAGGCGAAAGCACGGTTTCTCAAAGTGGAAACATCTGCTGTCACGACATCCACGGCATATTCCAGACCGTAGAAACCGACATAGTAGAAGACCTAGGATATCGCTTGTCAGTTTCACATGGCCCATAATATTATCAGGTTGAACTCACATTTGCAGCGCAGTAGGCTTCAAAGGTATTGCACGAGGCCATAATCACCAATCCAATTGTAAGACAGATTTCCATGAGGAGAAAACCTTCTGCACGACCCCATACGTCCATCATTTTCGCCATGGGAAGATATAGCGCAGCTGCAAAGGCATCACCAAGAGCGGTAGGAACCGCAGATAGTGAATGCGCTTGGAATTGACTCGTCACATATGGATTTAGACTGCTATTCGTCGTGGATATGAATGCGTTCACGAAATATAGGAACCAGATGCTATGAAATTCAAATTTTGTCAGTTTTCACCGTCAGGTGGATGGTCACAAGACCACAGGATGAAGTTCAACATACTTTATGAAGACCGCAATCAAAGCGCCCTTAGACCAAGTGATAGCGACAGCTTCAACATCTTGAACACCCTGCTGCGCAAAAGGATTCGGCGCCAAATCATGTGGCTCAGAGCTGCTATAACTCGGCGGGCGACCGAGTTCTCCATCGCCCTTATTGTGAGCCGCGCTCATCTGCACCGAATTCCTCTCATTTTCTTCTTCATTAGCAGACAAAATATGCCTCCAGACCGTACGGCCTCTTCGAATCAAGGGTCGGAGACCCATATTGGCATAATGTGATCAATGTTTCACGCAAGGGCCCAGCCCAGATACTAAATAACAGCAGAACATAGCTTCGGGTCTTTGCCAATATTGTGCACAAGCCCCGAAATCGGATGGGCCTTCGGAAACAAGCTAGCACGAGCAAAGCAGACCGGGGGCCATCTTGGCTTTGGATCATCATTCGTTAGGTGGAAATGAATCAATCAACTCGTGCAGTAGTGGCTCCACTCGGGGGCTAGAAACAAGAGGAAGTGAGAAAAAAGCAACCAAAATCCCCTCAACTTACTCAGACCACTTCTCACCACCGGTTCAACTCGTATCGATCGACGCTAATATCCTAGTAGGTGTGGTGGGTCGAAATTCTCAACATCTATTACTGGCCACTTTTCTCCGTGCGGTAATGGAGAGGGGCAATCCCAGTGATTTGAAGAAATAATGATGAAAAATAAAATAAAATAAGAGAAATGGATATCCTGAAGGAAGAAAAATCCATCAACGGTATTCATTGAGTAGTCTTGACAACAGCTTTATTGAGTAAATTTCATCGAGTTGAATTCTGGATCATGTATTCCGTAACTGTGAGTTCCACAACCGTTCACTGATCAAAATGACCATCGTTTCATGACAAGTGGAGTGCATCCTCTGTTAGTAACAATTCCACATGAGGCGAAGTCAAAAATGCGGTTAGTGGGTTCAAGTTACCGGTTATCAATCAACTGATCCGATAATCTGATCAGATAATCTCTTAAGCGAAACAAGCGAACTTTTAGCTGCCTTACCCGCTCCTGAATATTACTCGTCCCGCGCTCTGCGCACTTTCGGGCTGATCATCTTATATAGGCAGTGATCATTCAGAAAAAAAAGTTTTCACGAACCAATAGTCTGGTATTTTAGCATTTTGAGTAACTGCCAGTGCCCAACGTTCGCTCTCCGCTGCGCCACACGGCTAAGAAATACAAGCATGGCCAATGAACGTTCATAACTCGAAGAGAAAACGAACATCTCTCCCAGCTACATGGTTATGGGTTGTTCATATGACGAAGGATATGTGGGTCTCAATTCAAATTGAAGATTGGGCCAAGTTTAACCGTTCAGCTGGCGCTTCCAGTACGTGCCCAACTTGAACTATTCAAATGTTTTGTACTAGAGAAATCTGGTCTGAGAACTGAATGCTCAAACATGACGTTGTCTGACGAGATTGTGAGAGCCTGAGATGTTCAAATGTTGCTATTACTACCATGTAGTAGTAGGTGTAGCCAGTGGATAGGAAGCTATTACTCGATTCTGTTGATATGCTTCCATAAAGACACATCACTCCAAATTGATTTGAGCACTCATTGTCTCATCACAATCATAAATTCCATATTAGTCCCATAGCCCTATTTGTCCCATACTTCTTGCTCGCTAGCTTATTCCACCTGCTTGGTCGTAGGGAGATAGATGTGGTTGTATCTTCCCAACGCCCATGAAGTGAAATAAAGCTTGTAATTGGGATATCCGATCATACTTCATAGCAAGATAATATCAGCTGTTATTCTCCTCAAATTTCAACAGCAAGATTCTATTAAAAACTTACCATGTATTGTTGAAGACGCCTTCCACGTCTTCCTGGAGCCACTCTCCGTTGCTTTGTTGACGACTCATAATAAACTGCAGTCATTTAGTAAGAGCAAAAAGGTATAGGACTGGGGAAGAAAGGAATATCATACTTTGAGTCCTCTCTCAATTACTTCCTTGTCCGGGAACTGTGCATGCATCAGAGCCAAGCAAGCCCACGCCGTGTTAACAACCTGACTCTGCTCGTGTTGAACGTACTCCTCCAGCTCGCATGAGCTATAATGCTCGCCCCAGCCACCATCATCTTTCTGCGTGCGAAGAAGCAATTGGCAGCACTTTCTGACAGCATCACTAGACTGCCACGTTTGACCTACCAGCTCTAGACTTTGCATTGCAAAGAGCGAAGCATAAGTGAAGCAGACTCCCCAGGAACCATACCAACCTCCATTGGATCTTTGTTCACTGATAATCCAGTTAACAGCACGGCCAATGGCTCGGTCAATCTCGCGGGAGCGATATGCTGGGAAATGTCGTCGAAAGAGAGACAACGCAGTCACAACAGCTGTTGAGCACTCTGGATATGAGTACTCGACCATGATACGATCGAAGATCTCTGAGGCATTGAGATATTCCAACATAGTACTCGCGCGACTTCGCTCATAGCTACTGAAGCCACCACCTGAGTTCTGCAGCAGCAACAACGTGTCAACACAATCATAAAGCCGGTCATCCGAGATGATTTTGGGGAAATTGCTGTAAACATGTGAGCTTAATACTAGACAAACACACTCAGGTGATACATACCATTCTTGTTGAAGCATCAAAACAGCCTTAAGACCCTCCGCTGCGCAGTCCGAGACAACATAGCCATTATCCTTAGTGCTAAATGGCCAGCCACCTTTCCGCGGTTGCCGATATGGATCTTCTAGATTATCTCGCAATTGAGATATATCCAGATATTTCAAAGCATTTTCCAGCGATGATTGGAACTCCGGCTCGGCGCCAAATCCTGCATCCACAATCGCTTGAATGGTAAACGCGGTATCCCATGCCTGGACACCATTTGTTCCACTGCACGTCATTCCGTTTTCTCCTTTCCACATGTATGGCGCTATCTTTTCCCTGTGCATATTCATGCGAGTGCTATCGGCACCTTCAGAATGCCATACAGATACCATGTGGAGAGCCTTGTTAACCGGTGCCAAACAATTATAAGACGTATTCTCATCTTCACGGAGAATCAGAGCACAGACTCGCTCATTAGCCCACTTAGCAAGCCAATCTGGTCGAATATAGTTCTCCCAGAAACGAAGTAGCACATTTGCTGCGCGAAGAAATGGTGAAAGCGGTTTCTTGAGGTCAGAAGGAGCTGTTGTGTTTCGAAAGCGGTTGAAGTCAATCTCCTCAAATGGTCGCGTAAAAATTTCTTGACGAAGACTTTGGAGAAGCGGATTGAGAGGCTTGGTCACTTTATTGGCGTAGAGATATGATACCGGGAGATACACAACGCGACACTGTACCCACCACCGCCATGGGTGGAATGGTACCCAGTCTGGAAGTAGCCAAAACTCAGGAGGGATTGGGTTAACTGCGCTCCAGCTATACAGGTTCAACAATGCAAGCCAAACCTTTCCCCATTGAGGTACAGCGGTCGCGCCACCTGTGTTGTTAATTAGCACTGTACCTCGGTAGATGAAATGAAGACATACCTAGTTTGAGGAGACGTGCTCGAGCCTTGGATGCCAAGGGCTCTGTCGGTTCGAGACCCAAGATCCGCAATGTGATGTAGTAGAGAGCTGTCGCAAAGACCGTAGTATCACCCGCGGAATGCAAGCCCCAGCCACCATCTTTATTCACTGTGTTTGACAGGTACTGTATGATCTCAATCTTCCATTCTGCAGGAATCTCAGTCTCGGATATGTACATCGCGATGACGATTCCTGCAAGGAGAAAGCTAGGACCACCATATGCACAGCCCCAGTGGCCGTCATCTAGCTGCAGCTTTTCATAGAATCGAAATCCATTGCGAGCAGCATCCTGGAAATTGGATGCGAGCGGAAGTTTCGGTAGCCCCTGTGGATCTCAGTCAATATGATTGATCATTCAAGGTGTAAATTCTGAAATATTGCGTACCGTGGGGAGGCCAAGAAAATACTTCTCAGCTACAGATTGTGGCTGTTTGGCGGATGCAGCCTGGTCAAGATATTGCCAACGATGAACACCCGCGTTGACGTGGAGGCGCCATCGTTGTGGGTCTGTAGGCACGGTTGAGGACATGAAAATTGCGTTACGAAGCAGCAAAACAATAAATGAATATTCTGGTGAATTTATGAATTGATTTAACTTGAATCGATTGGTTTCGAGTTTTCTGTGGGGAAAAAAGAAAATCAGGGGGCGATACAGTGTTAAGGGGTACTAATGTCTTTGTTGTAGCCTTGTAGCTCCCACTTCACCTTCCACATGCAAATTCTTTCTACTTTTCATATGTCAAGAACTCCTATACAGGCGAAATATCATTCAATTCTACTCAACTGATGCTCAATTTATCTATCTTCATGATGATCCCAGCATAATCTTTACGGAATACCCTTCAGGACTTCAACCCCAGTTGACCAGTTGAGGCGGTGGCTGCCGTGCAGGCATGGTGGCATGCCATGCACTCATTGCCTTCAATATACTGGCCTCACCACCAGCACGGGAGATTATACATACTCCAAAGGGTCTGCCATTGATAGACGAGTATCCAAGAGGCATGGTTCCAACAGGGCATCCTGCTGCTGCTGCAACAGTGTGGATATTGCTATCCATTGGCCCCATAATGACATCCAAGTTGTATGCGGCTAACACGCGGTCAATGCCATTGACTCTGGCTGTTTCGCGAATCATCTTGGCACCTTCGGTGTATTCCTGTTCCGACATTCCACTGTTCAGACACCACTTTAGGCGGTCTTGGTCAGGATGACCTGCATATACCAAATTAATATCGATTCCAACTCGATTCTTACGGTCGGAACACTTACTAGGTGGCAGGGCTTCATCGCGATGTTGTCGGTTGAACTCTACAATATCGGCTAACGAATGAATTTTGATATCTTTGTAGCCCTTCAGAAACACATTCCATTCCCTCTCAAAGTCATGATCTAACTTCATGGTTAGCAGGGTTTCAAATCAATTCATCGGTTTATGAAACCCACTCCACAACTGGTCCAGAGTGGTGTTGAGACGCTCAATCAGCTCATACATTGTTGGCAGAGGCACGGGCTGTTTGACAACTCCACCATTCAGGTGGATAGCATCCCTAGCATCCTCAAGTGCTCGTATCTGTTGGTGTATGAGAATATGTTCGGGTTCACAGTTAAAGTAAGCAAAATTCCAAAATTGCGGGTCCACAAAACCAACTCGTTGGCCTTCCCATGATTCTGTCAAAGAGCTAGAGAAGTCAGTCTTGGTTAGAATACTCATCAGTATAGCAATATCAGCAGGCGTTCGAGCCATTCCGCCGATACTGTCTGTAAATGAACTCCATGGAGATGTTCCCTCTGTTGGGATGAGCCCAACTGTGGCCTTGAGTCCATATAAAGCTGCTCGATTAGCAGGCTGCACAATCGAGCCATCTGATTCAGTTGCCAGAGCTAGCGGGGCAAACCCTGCAGCTACACCATGGGCGCTTCCTGAGGCTGATCCACCGGGGGTCTATTATTGGTAATGAGCAAATGGGAAATTTCCTCGTAGAATGAACGTGAGGTGTCCTTACAGTATGTCCCAGTGGCCTCTCGTCGGGCTTGACTCCACCCACGATGTAGGGACTCTGTGTCTGACCACCTACAGCTGACCAGCCCGTAGTAAGACCGGCATCCTTCCATCCTGCCATCTCCTGCGTATGGGGTTAGAACAACCATTTATGGAATGAACTCTAGTCTTTCTTCGTACCGACAGATTTGCCTTTCCGATAACTATTGCCCCTGCCGCAGTAAGCTTTGAGGTATTAGTAAATTATCATACAAATAACAAGATTAGGTTCCCGACTTACCATGTCCACAATAGGTGCATTCTTTCGCGCCACGGCTGACCTGAGAGCTGCAGATCCTACAGTGGTAGGCATCTCAAACTCAGGCCCAGTCATGATATTATCCTATCCGAGTGAGCCGGGACACCTCATCAATGATCTTTGGAAGATCCTTACCTTGACTGTTATGGGAATACCGTGAAGAGGACCACGGATATTGCCTTGTTGTCTTTCCCAGTCCCTCTGCTTGGCAATCGAGAAAAGTAAATCCTTTGGAGTGGTGGTAATCATAGCATTTAGCTTCAGGCCATTAACATTGTGACGCTCGATCTGGCTGAGAAAGGCCTCGACTATACCGACGGATGTGATGGTTCCTGCAGTGAGGAGCTTCTGGAGCTCGACACAGTTTGTCGTTAAGACATCGAATGCTGGCTTGGGATTCATTTTGGTTATTTCAGAGAGCTTAAAGTGAAGTCAAAGTTTTGGTGATGGGTGAGGAATGGCGGGTTTGAATAGTAAATAAGTGAAATGTTTGGCAATGTAAGAGTAGGTGATGAGGATGACCATCCATAGTAACAAAGACTAGCAAGGTGAAAGAAATCATTTGAAGGTGAAACGAACCCCAGATTCCAAATTAGGCCAAGCAATGAATCATGAGTCTTTCACTTTTTGGTTACCCTCTCTCTCACCTTTCATGCAGCAACTCGCATTTACAAAGAAAAAAACTGTATCATTTATGCTGCTAGGGATTTCAAACTCCTTGGAATGGTCTGTGCCTACTCTTGTCATGGGAAGTTTTGTTTCAACTGTTGCTCAAATTGGAACTTGCTGAATAATTCTTCCTGTGAAGAAAGAAAACATCAAGTTGAATAAATGGATGATTTCAAGTTGAAGGAAGAAGTATATAAATAAGATGAAGCATCCAGCACATGAGTAAGTGATGAAAGGATAGTAATCATGCCCCTTTCCACATCATCATTTCGTCTCATAATCTCAATATTTCGAGTTATTTCGTAATCTTGGAATGAGATGTTGCGCATTCCCAAAGTTGATCTTATCTCTGAGCTCTGCTCCCATCTCATAGTTCTCCAAATCTTCTAGGAATGCGGGATACGCCGTAATCGGGGCATATGGAAAGTCGCTCTATGTAAAAATTGTCAGGAACCCGCATGAAACTTGATTTATCGAGAAATTAGTAGAGACACAACTCACTCCATATAGAATATGATCATGCGGAATCATTTTCAATGCCAGATCTAACACTGATGGTGATGCCGAGAGAGCTAGATCGTAATAAAAGCTGCGAAAATCCTCCATAACCTGAGTGTGCGTTGTGCCCATACGATGATTAACCACCAAGTCCGGTGCCTTGCGCATTGGAGTTGCGACACGAGTCACTAGATACGGCAAAGCACCACCAGCATGTGATAAAATGACTTTACAGTCAGGAAACTTCCGCCGAGTTCCCCGAATAATCATATCCATAGCTGCTCGAGTTGTTTCATGCGGATAGTCGATCGCAGGTTGTGGAAGTAATTCATTCACGGGAGTTGTATCAACCGGGTGCGTAGGATGTACGAAAACAACACACTTACGGCGGTTGAGCTCTGCCCATATTGGTTCCAATGAAGGATGACCCAAGTAGACATTACCTGTACCATAGCGAGTGAAGAGAGTGACGCCATCTGCGTGCAGCGTGTCCAAGGCATATCTTATCTCAGCAAGTGCAGCTTGTGTATCGAGAAGACTGGGCAGCGAGGCAAAGAAGCCGAAGGTCTGTGGCTCTTTGTTGCGTAGTTCAGCGCCGTAATCGTTGAGTTTCCGTGCAAGATCGAAGGACGCTTGGCCTTCCAGAATACATGCACCTGGGGCTGTGACAGATAAGATAGCTGTCTTCACACCGAGTCGCTTCATGAGGAGTTTAGATCGGAGGGGAGTCCAAGATGGTGTGGGCCAGCCACTGGGGTCACCTAGTATAACGCGTTAAAATGACTTCGACATGGTAGGGTGGGTGTGGTGTTATCACCTCCCGCATCTTCAACCGCTGTTGAGTATTGTTAGTCTCCATCATGAAATGGGTACGGTCAGAAACTCATTTAAGTCAACATACCTTTACTATAAAATGATGGCACATAGTGGTGGTGTGTGTCGATCTTGTTGATGGGAGGTGCAGACATCCAGCCCAGGAACTTGTCTTGCAGCCAGTCAGCTGCTTCGTCTGCCATGTTATTGAGGCTCCCTTTCCATATGAAGTATAAAATTGAGATACAAAACACAACAAGGATAATAAACAACATACTTCAATCTCACAACTCCACCGAAAATGCAAAACATTAAGAAGGCCATACATACCCTGATGCTTCGGGATGAACCCGATGTCTATAGCAATGATCCCGAGGTCCGGGTCTTCCGTATGAAAACAGGAACTTCAACTTGCTTCAACTTCTACAAAACTAATCATCTGGAAGATCCCTTTTCCTGCTCGCAGTCCTCTTCCGGACTCCACTCATTTCTACACCCCGAATGCCGCGGCCTTTTCGGCATTGATCTCAGATTACGCGTATCCCGGGTTTGACCCGAATGGATGACCGGGATGCACCCCGTCTCCAAAGAAAAATCCTTCAAGAACTAATTCTTTCTCCAATTTCATGCTGTATGTAATACCACTAGATACGACATGGATTCGTCAGCTGGCGCGCATGTCGCACGCTATCTAGGTGAACATCCCATCACATCAACACTATTTGTCATCACCATAGTGCTTGTATCTACCTTCTTGTTGATCAGTGAGATTTTCAGACCAGTTGGCAAAAGAAGATCATTCTCTGGCAAACAATGGCGCCTACCACCTGGTCCAAAGGGGATACCGATATTCGGAAATCTCCTTGCTATGAAATCCATGCGCCATGATCCAGATCATAAAATGGTGAGTGTCAGTCATATAATTTCCAAAGCTGGGATCTAACGTGGATCTTGCAGCATCGAGATCTCGCGCAATATGGCGAAATGACTACATTGCATCTCGGGTCCAAAACGTGGATTCTGCTCAACAGTCAGCGCGTCGTGAATGAGATAATTGCTAAGAAAGGATCACTCACCAATGGTCGCTCCCCAATGCCTGTTGCTAGTGGTATAGTCAGTCGCTATGGTCGCTCACTACTATTGCCGCCGAACGGATGGACGGAAAAGCGCCGAGTCATGCATTCTCTTCTTAGTGGCACCGCGCTACGGCAGTACGCTGCGTGGCAAGAACTCGAAAGTACACAGCTTTTAGCTGAGTACCTATTTCAGCCCGAACTATGGTACCGACACCACTACAGATATGCCAATTCTGTCGTTCATCGTATTGTTCTTGGCGAGCGATTAGTCAAGACAGGCAAGGAGCTGGCAGACCTTCAAGATGTGGTAACTCACTTCGTTGGCAGCATTGGTTCAAGCATGATAGACTGGTTTCCAGAGCTAGAGTCGCTGCCAAAGTTTCTTCATCTGTGGCGTCCTCATTGGGAAAAGCTAGCTCAGTGGAACTATGATGTATACCGATCATGGTGGGTGCCAGTACGTGAGCAAATCAATGCTGGGATCGCGCCGCCTTCATTCGTCCGTGATGTTCTTTTGCATGATGATACAAAATTCACTGGTGACGATCAGGAAGCTATGTACGTGGCAATGCAGATCATTGAGGCTGGAAGTGACACTACCCGCGAAGCTCTCAACATTTTTGCGATGGCTGCGCTCTGTCACCCAGATGTATACCAGAAGGCACGCGAAGAGGTCGATCGTGTCTGTGCAACTGAGCAGGATAGTTTGAGGCTCCCAGTCATGACTGATATGGAGCAAATGCCCTATATATGTGCTATCATTAAGGAGGTCCTGCGCTGGAGACCGATCTTTCCATTTACGCCTGATCATGTGCTCACCTCGGATATGGAATTTGAAGGATATCACTTCCCAGCCGGTGTTGGTTTCGTAATCAATGGCATTGCAGTCTGCGAGGAATGTGAAGATCCAGACATCTTCAAACCAGAGAGATGGCTAGATGGGCACGAAACTGATGCCGCTCACGGCTTATGGCAGTTTGGAGGAGGACGGCGTATCTGCGTTGGATATCGTCTCGCCCAAAGGGGGCTTTTCCTTAACATCGCTCGCTTAGTGATGTGTTACGATTATGCGGCGGTAAGGATCCTGTATCCTCTATAATGAACGATGAAGGTATTAACATTCAAACCATCTAGGCCGGCCCTTACAGCTCTTATCGACTTAACCATCATAGCACCGACGAACCATTCCCTGTCAAAGTAACTGTGAGAAGTGAAGAGCATGCTCAACTCATCAAAGAGGATGCGACTCGGAATGGCATCCTTGAAACTAAATGAGGTTCCAGCTGAATCTGAGAGACATTCAACGTTCCATGGACAAAATTAATATTTCAGAATCTAGCTACCACTTAAGGAACAAATCAAATCCCATTTCCTGGACGTGTTATTTGCCACATGCCAGTGAAACAAATAAAATAAATTTTCCAGACCTCTTCATGTAAGATCAAGATAGAATTAAGTGTCAACATATTGACAATTATAAAAGAAATTTAATAATAGCGGCCCTGGGGGTTTTTAAAGAAAACAAAGAGATCATTATAGGTTGAGTATAAATCGACCGATCTTGCATGCTCTGAATATTGTTGGTTTCAGACTCATTCATAGCTCAGGGTCATATAATCAACGCTTTGATTTCAGATATCAACAGCCCGGATGGCCTACATAGTGGTATGATTCGCGCTTAGGGTCTTAACCCTGAGCATCAAGCTCAGTAATGAGTAACAATTGCGCGAGGTCCCCGTCGATCCCGGGTTCGGGCCTTTCTTTTTTTCACTTGGACTGACACCCAACGTCAATTAATTCTTTGCTTTTTTTGTTTTATATTTCTATTTATTTATTTTTTTCTCGAAAACTTGAATCAACTCGTTACAAACTACTAGATTGAATGATCAATCAAACAATCTCAGGATCATGATCATGCCCAGTGATGTCCTCTAAGTCCGAGTCGGAGGCTGCACATCCGCCGCGACCCTTAGGGGTGGCAGAATTCAAGTTAGCCTACAGCCCATCCCTACCAGTTACCTATATCCAATTATATACCAGCCAGCCCTTAACTTGCGGGTAATTTTGCGTATCTTCAAGTTCAAACATTGAATTTTGACGGATTGGACGTGAAGTCTCCCCCTCCGACTCCGAGTCGTCTTCTCCAGACTCTGGGGTAATATATAGGTATTTCCGATGTTTCCAGATGTCACTGGCAAGTTTATGGACAAGGACCATTGTATGGCAGTGCCACTGGCAGCAGATGGCTCGCTTCGAGTCTGACTCGGAGCTCTGCCCAGATAGAGGCTGAGTTCTTAAAGACAACCCTTGGAAGCCAGACTCATTGCCTTGGCTTAAAACTTGAATTATTCGATTCAAATTGTTAAACCACTGGCATTTCAGGTATACCGTTATGGGGGTTGAAGACTGCATCTTTTTCATACCAGACCAGTGGTGGACTATCTCGCGTGTTTAGTGTTATCGTCAACCACATGCAGTGGCTGGTTAACTCAGTTGGTAGAGCGTGAGATTCCAATCTTAGAGTTTCATCTGATTCTCATGGAAGGTATACATCTCAAGGTCGTTGTCAAGCCCTGCACCGGTCATAACTTTTTTTAGTCTACACTGACTGGCCATAACTATTGTCTCAATTCCTCACTTTCTTCGTTTATTTTTGTCCCACTGTATTTCTTATTCGGAAGATCTAGTTTTCATGAAGAATTTTTTTGGTTAGTTCAATGTTTCTAGATAGGAGAACAAGTTGCGACTGGCAGCGAAGAGGGCATGGTCTTATTCCGCATAGATATTACTAGTATGATCGGAGATCTGGCTTCCAAGATTGCTCAAGATTGATGATGTAAATTTGAAATTGAAGCTCATCCATGTGAACATTAACTGCATGACATGCTTGGTTGCTACTACATAGACTCAAGTGCTCTGTCAGCGGGGAAACGTTGGGGGTAGATCGGGATCGGACCCGGCTATGTCGGCATAGGCTCCGGGACCATCCCGGTTCTCCACATGAGGTTACGGGTGTTCTCCGAGCGAGTCCCCCACATTACAGACAACTTGAGATGGAAACACTCGAAATTTTCTGGCTAAATATGAGCCGAATGATGGTCACAGAGCTACCATTTGATAAAGACTCTATGCTTTCAAACTACTATGTTCAAAAGTTCTAACTTGAACTTGAATGCATCAAAAGTAAATTCATCACTAAAATTTAGATCTGAAATTTCTATTTAAAAAGAGCCTCCGCATTCTTGAAGTAAATTTTGTCACGGAGTTCTGGATCCAGTGGGAAATCGTCCAGGATTTCCTTGAATCCGCGTGTCTTATCAGGGGCTGCGTAGGGGTAGTCAGAGCCTGTGCCATGTTAGTAAATATTGAAACCAACCCGGAACACTCGAGAGCCTACCATAGAGAAGGTGGTCATTAGGAATGACCTCCAAGACCAGTCGGAGCACAGCCGCCGAACTAGAGAGTGCGAGGTCAAAATAGAAAGATCGGAAGTCCTCCATAATCTCCTCGGATGACTTCCCGTAAATACGTGCAGTGGCGACTGCCTCCTTGGACACGGTACTCATCCGGGTGATCAGGTATGGAAGGGTACCACCGGCGTGGGATAGAATAACTTTACAAGCGGGGTAAGTCCTCTTCGTATTGGTGATGATCATATCCACCGCTGTTCTGGTGGTCTCATGTGGGTAATCAATAGCAGGCTGTGGCAGAAGGGGATTCACCCGGGTTGTATCAGCAGGATGGGTGGGGTGGATGAAAACCACAGCCTTTCTGGCATTCAGCTCCTCCCAAATAGGCTTGAAAGCTGCATCGCCCAGATACTGGTTACCAGCACCGTACCTTGTGAACAAAGTGACACCCTCTGCCTTCAGCACATCGAGAGCATATCTGATCTCGGCCAGAGCTCCCTGGGTGTCAAGAAGGCAGGGCAGAGCTGCAAAGAAGCCCCATCTGCTGGGATCTTCATCACGCTTTGCGGCTGCGAATTCGTTGGCCTTACGTGCCAATTCCCTTCTCTTCTCATCGGTTGGGGCGATGACGGCTCCAGGAGCAGTTAGGGATAGAATTGCCTTGGAGGTGCCGTTTCTATCCATAGACGCAATGGAGCCTTCAAATGACCATGAAGGTGTTGGCCAGCCTGAGGGGTCACCCCCAGCTTCCTCAACAGCTGCAAATGTAAATTTAGAATCTCATTCTCTGTTCAATAGTTTGGGAGTTCGTTTACCTTGAGCATAGAAGTCAGGCACAAAGTGATGGTGGGTATCGATGGCAACCATTTTGATAGGCAGTATTGATAGATTTCAATTCTTGTGGTTTCAAGAGAAAGCACTTGAGGTAGTCTATGAGATTCCTCTCGTTTTATATGCAAATTTCGGGATGAGATCCGGAATGTAGTGTGGAGTAGTTGGGTAAATATTTGAAGCAATTGAAGTTTCGTTGGTACAATGCCGCTTTCCCGGATGCCGCCCTATCCGGAAGTTGAAGAGTTGAAGATCTTAGGATTGAGTCCCGAGGCTCGTACTACTGTGTAGTATTAAAAGCTTATATCAGAACTATTAGTGGGTTTGGGTGCCAAAAAACTCAGATCTCCACGTCCGCTTGCGGAATTCCGTGTCCGTGCCATTATGATAATCGGCGGCATCTTTCTCAAGTGCTATAGATTTACAGCCGTATAGTATTCAACCACGAAGATGCACAGAATTTGAGAGCGAATTTTGAATTCTTTTGCTGTTAGACCATGGATATGAACAGGCCTGAAATACATCGATCAATATGCCACATTTGAAACATTAGAATACATGATTGATCACACGGGAAATAAAATCAAAATGACGGAGAAAAACAAGTCCGAAAGAGAGAAGAAATAGATAAGCTTTTATAGACGAGCATGTTGAATGATTCCGAGAGTATGAATATACTTCAAATTATTTACAAATATTCAATTTTCAAATCATTATTCCAGCAGGTCTAGAGTTTCGTCTGAAGAGTTCAGATTTTAATAGTCTAACCGGTTAATAAAATTCGGATCAATATGCTGACTTCAAGTTATAGCTTTCATCTATGCATCCGATGCGCTATGTTGTAGAATGTATAAGATAGAACTCGTCAACCCATAGTTCATAATTAATAAAATGTTATTTATCAAGTTTGAATCATGAAGAAAGCGAT
The DNA here is from genome assembly GCA_039634405.1 of Penicillium herquei. Taxonomy (NCBI): domain Eukaryota; kingdom Fungi; phylum Ascomycota; class Eurotiomycetes; order Eurotiales; family Aspergillaceae; genus Penicillium; species Penicillium herquei. The sequence continues at coordinate 1,582,799 of CP098390.1, forward strand.
GGTGTTCCAGTTTGAGGTGATTGGACGTGTCGGACGCTGAGGACCCTAGTCACAACAAGCAACGCAGCGATCAGAACATCCAACTTGAAATGAATATGTGGACAACTAGTATATGCATCCTACTATGATTTCTGAAATGGTTACTAGGTATCTCACATACCAACCTTGGAAGTGTTCTGTCCGTCACAAGTGGTTACTTGTATCTGACGTCACTATTGCGGGTCAGATATTCAGCAGCTCAGAAACAGGACAGACGACTCACGATCAAGTATTCTGTGATCTATTACCATTCACAGGGAACCATCAAATATGATTAATCAGAACCAGAGTTCTAGACAACAGTAAGATCGTCATGAATGCTGCGATCGGAAATCACAGCCTGAGAGAGAGAGCAAACCCGATCCACCTCCCGAAACCAAGGAAAATATTGATTCATATCATTGAAAGAATATCGACTTGATGAATTGAATCTATATGATCCGCCAATGAAAGTCACTTAATTTGCAATGATCCTTGTCTGGATCTTTCTTTACGGCAGGTTTATTACAAACTATAGCTCAGAAGCTAATATCTTGTGCATCGGTTCGCAATGACCACAAACTGAATCATCATTGGATCATCTACAACAGCTGCAATCAACTAACAAACAGGTAACTACTGTACTGAATTGTTCAAGTTTCTTGGATCAAGGTGCTTAGGATGAATAATCCTATCCGAGTCTGATGGTCCACTTGGTTTGATTTCATCATTTTTTGATTGGTGTCTCTTGTTATGGAACAAGTTACATCATGTCGCTGCATCCATATATCCTGGAACTGTCAAGCGTTGAAATTCCAAATTTCTTATAAAGCCCGATGAAAATCCACATTTCCACGGTCAAGGAATCCCCTAACATTCACTTCTATCACCTCAACCCATACACTTGGATATTATCAATATGGCAGCTACAGCCAACTCAAAAACCGAAGATGGCAAATTCGCTGATATGCAGAAAGACACAGTGGAGGTTAATGGAAAACAACATATGACTACCGACTATGGCATTAAGATCTCTGATCCAGATCATTGGTTGCGAGTGGCAAGTAACTCAAGCACCGGGCCAATGCTTCTAGAAGATCAGATTGCTCGCGAGAAGGTAGATTTGTGCTCCGAGTCATATTAAGAAAGAGAATGCTAATTCTTAACGTCAGATTATGAGATTTGACCATGAGCGCATACCCGAGAGAGTTGTTCACGCTCGTGGCACTGGCGCATTTGGCACATTCAAATTATTTGAAAGCGCAGCAGATGTTACGACTGCTGGTGTTCTGACCGATACCAGTCGCACAACACCCCTTTTCCTGCGTTTCTCAACAGTACAAGGTAGCAAGGGTAGTGCTGATACTGTTCGTGATGTACGCGGATTTGCCGTGAAGATGTACACATCTGAAGGAAACTGGGATATCGTCGGAAACAACATCCCTGTCTTCTTTATTCAAGATGCAATCAAGTTCCCCGATCTAGTCCACTCAGTGAAGCCAGAGCCTCAGAATGAAGTACCTCAGGGCCAGAGCGCTCATAATAATTTCTGGGACTTCGTTTATATGCATTCTGAGACGACTCATATGAACTACTGGGTAAGTTCGTGAAGCAGAATGGTTAGACTGCCGAATTTTCTAACATCCGTTGTAGCAAATGTCCGACCGAGCAATTCCTCGGTCGTATCGAATGATGCAAGGATTTGGTGTGAACACTTATTCCCTCATCAACAAAGAGGGTAAGCGTCACTTCGTCAAGTTTCACTTCACTCCCGAACTTGGAGTCCACTCGCTGGTTTGGGACGAGGCATTGAAGATCTGTGGCCAAGATCCAGACTTCCATCGCAAGGACTTAATGTCTGCTATTGATGCTGGACACTTCCCCAAGTGGAAGTTTGGCTTACAGCTCATCCCCGAGGAGAAGTTGGATGATTTCGAGTTCGATCCACTGGACGCTACGAAGGTCTGGCCTGAGGAGCTGGTACCCATTCGATACATCGGTGAAATGGAGCTTAATCGCAATGTGGACGAGTTCTTCCCACAAACCGAGCAGGCTGCCTTCTGTACCAGCCACATTGTGCCTGGTATTGATTTCTCCAATGATCCTTTGTTGCAGGGTCGGAACTTCTCCTACTTTGATACTCAAATTTCTCGTTTGGGTGCCAATTGGGAGGAACTGCCTGTCAACCGACCCGTCTGTCCATACATGAGCCTCGTCAACCGCGACGGTGCTGCTCGGCATCGCATCACCAAGGGAACAGTCAACTACTGGCCAAACCGCTTTGAAGCGAATCCTCCCGCCACGCCTGCTCAGGGTGGATTTACGAGTTTCCCCGAGAAGCAACACGGCATTAAGACTCGTGCTTTGTCTGATAAATTCAAGGAGCACTATAATCAAGCCCAGACATTCTACAACTCTCTATCCGAGATCGAGAAAATGCATCTCGCAAAAGCATTCTCCTTCGAGCTTGATCATTGCGATGATCCGATCGTCTACAAGCGCATGTCGGAGCGTATCTCAGCAGTCAGCTTGGACCTCGCGCAGAAAGTCGCGAAGAATGTTGGCGGCGATACTCCATCTAAATCTTCAAAGCCGAACAAGGGACAAAAGGCAAAGGGCCTGAGCCAACTCGAGTACACGCCCGAGAAACCCACAATCGTTACCCGACGAATCGCCATTCTGATCGCTGATGGATTTGACTATTCCACTTATCTTACCATGAAGGAGGTCCTTGAGGCTCGTGGTGCCTTCGTCTTCACTATTGGCGCTCAGCGTCAGGGTGTCGTCGCCGAAACAGGACAAAAGGTTGTACCTGATAACTTCTTCTCTGGCATGCGATCCACGCTCTTTGATGCAACTTTTGTACCGGGCGGAAAGCATATTGCGAATGCATTGTCCAAGAATGGTGTTGCGAAGTTCTGGATTACCGAGTCTTTCGCCCACCTGAAGCCAATTGCTGGTATCAATGAAGCTGTACCTTTTATCGCGAAGCAAATTGGTCTTGACGAGGTCAAGGTTGCCAAGTCTCCATCCTCTATTACCGAGTCTTATGGGGTTGTGACTGGCCATGGCGATGCGACAATGCTGAATGTTGACAACGTGGGTCCTGATTCAAAGGGACTTGCAGAGCAGTTTATCTGGCACATTTCTCAGCATCGCAACTGGCAGCGTGAGTTAGATGGATTGGCGGATCAGATTGCAGCATAAATCAAATTGCTGCTGGTTTCAAATATTAAATTTGATTATTACATACGTGTCGACAGATCTTGAATATTATTTCAAAACTTACTATTGCAAAAACTATATATCATTTTCATCTCATCTAACCACGAAGACTTTTCAGCTGAAGATTAGAGGTAGGACAATGGTCTTAGGTTTTAGCAAAGTTATAAGAACGCCCCACAGGGCGCATAAAGGACAGAATATGAGGGAAATAATTGAGAATCGAAAATATAAAAATACTGAAAATCATAATAAAGAACCTTGGTGGCCTTGCTGCATAATATTGTGAAATCACACGATAAATGCTAAGGGAAATGACATGCATAAAGGAGATATTACATCGCGTCGCAAACCTGCATTCCTCACGGGGCAGACCAAGTTTTAAAATTTGCCCTACGCGCTTGTGTAAGGCTGGGATAGAATGAAGATCCCCTTTAATATAATTCTATTTCTCTAGAAATCAAATTCATTTGAGCGAAATATTGTAGTAGATCATTCAGTGTAGTTTGGTCTTATATAAGAGCACTTTGGATGATTGTTGTCAAGGTGCTTATTTCAGAGAAAAAGATAATGCCCCTGAGGCTGAATCCTGGGATCATGCATAAATGTCTTATTTAAAGCCCTGTTTGAATCACCTGGGCAATTCTTTATCTGCAATATACCGTGAAAAAAGTCCTTAGGTGTTAAATTAGGAGCAGGTGGGGACCCGAGTGGAAATATGGCTCCATTAACATGCCGCATCGCCGTTAGCACATACCTCTCAGCGGCCGGGATTGGCCATCGCATAGTTACACGACTGGTGTCATAATAACACTGCGCTCTAGTCATTGATTTTCGGACTAGCATGAAGGCAGAAATTTTTAGGTGTCTTGAATGAAAGGTCTCTTTTACCCTGATCTTCTCTCGCAATTTTTCAAGTTTGGATTCATCATTGCCCTGTACAATTCTGAGTACGTCAAGTACTCAATTGTACCTTTCTTTGTACTTTTTTCTCTATATATTTGACTCATTTGCTATATAAAGTCATTCCTCCACCATATGATTACTCGGTCAATTTGCTACTAGTACTAGTACAGTGCTTCGAAGTTTTGAAAGAGCTACACTTGACAGAGGAGGTGCCATCTGCTGCCCAGGTGGATTTTAAGAGAACATGGCATTTAAATTATCACGCTCAACAAGACTGTCCGTTGTCATTGCCATATCGACATGCTTCTTTCTTGGAGAGATTTCAGGTACAAAATAGTCCCCCTTGACTCAACCTACTACTAGGTGCAAATGCTGATGAATTTTGAAACAGTGGGGTTCTATACACATTCGCTGGCACTTATTGCAGATGCTTTTCACTACGTGAGCTTCAAGTTCAAGTTCTGATGGCTATTATTTGGTATAAGATCCAAGTCACTAATAATTTTACAGTTAAATGACTTGGCAGGGTTTGTCATTGCATTGGTTGCATTGAAGGTATGACCTGAGACTCGGAATCAACAGCTCAAACCGGAGAAAGACAATATTGATGATTCTTCAGATATCAGAACGGGGAGATTCACCTAAGGGATTTTCCTTTGGATGGCAACGAGCTCAACTCTTGGGCGCCTTTTTCAATGGTGTTCTTCTATTCGCGTTGGGAATTAGTATATTCCTTCAATCCATTGAAAGGTTCATTGTCCTGCAACGTGAGTGGTCCTTCGAGCTTGTATACAGGAAAGAATTGATACTGACTGCTGTATTCTAAATATAGGTATCGAGGAACCAAAACTAGTCCTCATTGTTGGCTGTATCGGCCTAGGCCTGAACATCATAAGTGTGCTTTTCCTTCATGGTGGGTATCCTGATCTGACAGTACGGTGGCATGACTTTCAACTAACAAAGTCAGAACACGGACACGATCATGGGCATGGGGGCAACCATGATCCATCTCTGATAATAGAGGATGGGATATCCCCTATCAGCGAAGATGATTCCGATTCCATTTCCAAGGTGACTTGATAATCATATATTTTTCTGTCATTTACTGACAATCTCCAGCACGACGATCATAAACATATGCGTCTTGAAAATCAAAACTCCCCAGTATCTGGTCACTGTCACGATCACGGGAATGGTCATGGACACGGGCACGGGCATGATCACGGCGACTTGGGAATGATGGGAGTCCTCGTGCACGTTCTATGCGACGCAGCCAACAACCTTGGTGTCATCGCTGCTGCACTGGTTATCTGGCTTGCGAAGTATGACGGCAGATACTATGCTGACCCGGGTGTTAGCATGGGGATAGCCGTTATGATAATTCTATCGTCTCTCCCACTAGGTAAGGCAAACTTGGTAGTACACTGCAGGTCCCTGCATCAAACCACATGAAGATTTGAAGCTCACTCGTTGCATCTGCAGTGCGTCGATCAGGTTCAATCCTGCTGGAAAGCGCCCCCGTCGGTCTTGATATGAGTGATGTGCAACATGACCTTGAAAAGGTAGGTCCAACCCTTGATCTTGTGAGCTTGATGGGTGATATCATGGGGCTGACACAGGTTTCAGGTCCCGGGAGTTCATTCGATCCATGAGCTCCATATCTGGCGTTTGAACCAACAGAAGACTTTGGCTTCAGTTCACGTTGTTGTGTCTGATCCTTCAGTGGCCGGTTTCCTCAAGACAGCCAAAACCATCAACCAGTGCTTCCATGCATACGGTATCCATTCAGCCACTTTGCAGCCGGAGGCGTTATCAGAGTTCAACGGTGATACTGTGCACCCGCCCGGGGAGAAGGGGCCGCGTTGTCAAGTAGTGTGTGGGACGCTGTGCGAGGGGCTGACCTGTTGTGGATGAGCATGATATCTCAGGGATAGGCAGTGATGGGGATCATAATGTCAAAAATGTCGAAACAGACATCAACCAGCCCAAGTGGTCGAGCGGAACTCGACTATCTCATCTTCCTTGGTCTAGTGGTCATGATTTCCGCTTGTCATTAACACCGATAAGCGCGGGAGACCGGGGTTCGATTCCCCGAGGGAGAGTTTCTTTTTTGCTTCTTTTTATCTTCACAGATATGAGTGCATATTCATAAACTTTTGCTTTTCTTTTTCATTTATGATTTATTTTCATTGAGAGATCACGAATCATACTGGATCCTTTTTAGGGTGGGTTGGCTCGTTCACTATTCCAATATCCTGGAGTTCACAGACCGACTCGGGTCAATTCACATCCACTCCAATTAGAGCTAATCACTTTTATATACTCCTTACTGTATATTTGAGAGTATCTCATCATCTGATAGATTTTAATTACTTCCAACTCTCACATAAATCAATCTCTGTCCCCAGACTCAAAATTCAAGGTTTGAATATTTTGACCTTGCATCCCACATGCATTCATTGGAAGTGACCAATGATAACACTTCGTACTACTCAACCCAAAGCTATCTCAGCCAAGAATCCTCGTAAATTGACGGAATATCTCCGCAGCGGCAGATCTATTGAGGGGCCTTCTCTGCCATCAACTCCACCACCCGAGAGATAACGCCCCCTCGACAAGCTCCACCTTATCTCAAGACGCGGGGAAGAGTCCGCCTCGGCAAGTATAGGAATTCGTTCCGATTCCGCTAATCTATACCTCAGATTGCCAATGCTGTCTTTGCTTATAACGTGCAGTGATCCTGCAGTGTTTCCGAAATTCCTTCTCCCATCTCTTTAACCGCTCTGCAAGACCTTCAACGCTGTACTTTAGCAGCAGTCGAATCACCATAACGATTACCAATATGTCTCTTCATCGCTGGGAGACCCAAGCTCAACGTGGCAGAGATATCCTCAACAATTCTATCCCAAAGCAATGGCTGGCACCAACCGACACTCTCCCGCCCGCAACTCAGAAGAATGTGATCGATTTCCCGAGAAAAAGTGGTCTCCTCAGCGAGCGAGAGCTCTCCATAACTGAGCTCTCTGCGACACAACTGGTAACAGAAATGGGAAGAGGGAAGCTTAAGGCTGAGGATGTTGTCGTCGCGTTTTTGAAGAGGGCAGTTCTCGGACACCAGCTGGTGAGATTCGTCGCAGTGGCTCATACATAAATCAGAATGCTAAGTCGACATACAGCTCAACTTTGCCACGGAGTTCATGGCAGAAGCAGCAATTTCTCGAGCGAAAGAACTAGATGCATACTTTCAGCGCACTGGGAAATTAGTTGGACCTCTGGTGAGTAGCCTGTAACAGGGCATGCTGGAAACGGCACGCTGATTATGATTGTCTTGCCGGCAGCATGGTGTCCCTATAAGTGTCAAGGAACATGTCGAGCTCAAGAACAGGACTTGCAATACTGGATATGTGGCATGGTATGTTGAGAATGCCCCCTGGGAAAGAAGTAAGACTGACAATTAGGGAACAGGGTTGATCAGGTTGCCACTGAAGATGCTTATCTAGTGCAACTGCTATCAAACGCTGGTGCCGTGTTTCACGTGCGAACAAACCAGCCCCAAACACTCATGGTTTGTGCATCACAGATAGTGGTTAGGCAGCCGACTAATATTTGGATATTCTTAGCATCTTTGCTGTGTCAACAACATAACCGGAGCGACACTGAACCCTTACAACCGGACTTTGACGCCAGGAGGTTCATCTGGAGGCGAGGGTGCCTCAACCGGCTTCAAATGCTCACCTCTCGGCATTGGAACTGATATTGGTGGATCCATCCGCGTGCCAGCTGCGTTCTGTGGCTCCTATGGATTCCGACCAACATCAATGCGTCTCCCAAGAGCAGGTCTCAAAGTTGCGGCTAGTGGACAAGAGACAATTAATGGTGTTGTGGGTCCATTGGCGAGTAGCTCTTTGGAAGATATTGAGTTATTCCAGAAAGCCATACTGGATCAAGAGCCTTGGGATACCGAGACATCGTTGGCACCTGTCCCATGGAAGACAGTCACACCTAATCGGAATATGACCGTTGGCATTATGTGGGATGACGGGTAAGATTCACAACATCTCTCATTCACGAGATGACAGGGCACTGTAACTAATTTTATCAAAGATGTGTCCGTCCTCACCCTCCGATCGTTCGAGGCCTCAAACTCGCAAAGGAGAAGCTGCTCGCTGCCGGGATTAAAGTCGTGGACTGGGAGCCATTTAAGCACGACCACGGCTATAACATCATTGTAAGTTATGAATTGGCCTCAAGGATCAATATCAAGTTGCTCACCTCTATAATCAAACAGTCCAGTTTATACTACCCCGATAGTGCAGCTCTACAGCGCAAAATCATTCGCGAATCTGGCGAGCCAGTTCTGCCATTAAGCGACTGGGTATTCAACTTCTCACGCTCTAGTCCACTCAGTCATCCCGAGGCTTGGGAGTTGCAACATGACCGAGATGTTTACCGAGACGACTACAATGCTCTAATGAAGAGTCGCGGTGTTGATTTTATTCTCTCCCCCGCCTTCCCAGGCGTTGCAGCGGTATACGGCGAATCGCATTATTGGAACTATACTGCGATTTGGAATGTCTTGGATCTCCCTGCTGCCATCTTCCCATCTGGAATCAGTGTCGATCCAAAGCTGGATGCACTGACCGAACAAGATAAGAAATATAAGCCGCGCAGTGAGGTTGATGAAAGGGAGTGGGAGAAGTATCAAGGCCCGGAGCGGTATGAGGGTGCACCTATAGCATTGCAGGTTACTGGCAGACATTTCAAAGATGAGGAGACTTTGGCTGCAGCTAAGTTGGTGGAGGAAGTTATTAAGGGTGGGAAGAAGGATTCTAAGCTCTGAGCGGACCTGGGCTAGGTAGCCATCTGGAAAGCTACTATGACGAGAAATGACCCATTTCACTCCGTTACTCATGAATATTTTCGAATTCTTAATCGTAATAACTATTGCATCGAATTTAGTAGGAAATCGTTTTAGAGTTTCATATCCTTAGTAGACACTAAACATCAGTCCCTAGTACCACCGGCTAACCTCATTTTTCAGCCGTGGGTGTCTACCTACATATTCAAGACCACCAAGATAATCACAATTATTCGAACAACCAAAACCTTTCTTCTCAATGCTCAAAAGAGCGCTCTATATCCTCTCCTCATTTCCAGTCCGTGAAATTGCATTTGACTCTTTCTATATTTCCTTAATCAATACATCATTCTGTGTCATATCCGAGTCGGGAGAGACTTCCGCCGGGGTTCACTCTTTATCAACAGGGTAGCTGAGAAGGTTCTTGGTACAGGAAAATCTGTATCTGAATTGATATTTCGCTAAAATTGAAAGGAATTTATCTCCGAGCCTTAGCTTATCACTCAGATGCCATCAATTGACTCAGGTCTATAGCTGCCGACGGATTTTCCGCTCCAAAGTCCGTTGCTTCACACCCGTTTGCCTCCCCTTCCACATGAGATGATAGGATTTAAATTCCAGATCGTGGCTCTATCTTGAGGAACAAAGAGAAATCAAGAGCGCGTGGGATATTTCCTTCAAAATCATCATTGAGATCAGCATGGGTCAAAAAACAGTACTGATAACCGGCTGCAGCGATGGTGGCCTCGGAGAGGCAATGGCAAAAGTTTACTATGCTAAAGGCTTCAGGGTCTTCGCAACTGTCCGTAACAGGGCCAAGCTTGGCTCGCTAAGCGCCATCAAGGATATAACTATCCTTGATCTGGATGTCACAACGAGCGAATCCATTGCACAGTGCGCGCACGTCGTCGCAGAACATACAGGAGGATCACTCGATATTCTCGTTAATAATGCCGGCATGCGCGCCGTCATGCCACTGTTGGACACTTCACTCGATGAAGCCAAGAGGTTATATGACACGAACGTTTGGGCTGTCCTCGCGATGACACAAGAATTTTCACCGATGCTTATCAAAGCTCAAGGGGTGATATGCAACATCAGTTCCATAACCGGTGAAATGGCTTTTGCGTGGCAAGGTACGCTAGCAACCTTCCCTAAGCACGCTGATGCTAGACTAACTTTGATACAGGTATCTATGGGAGCTCTAGGAGTGCTGGAACTAGATTATCTGATACTTTACGTCTTGAGATGGCTCCTCTCGGGGTGCGAGTTGTTACTGTTGTGCTTGGAGGTGTTCAAACAAGTGGAAACGATGCGACTAAAATCGCCGACCTTGAATTACCTGCGGATTCTCACTATCAGAAGATATGGTCGATCATCGATCGCCACCATAAGGTCCTGGTGCATCCTAATAAAGCAGATGTGGATGTCACAGCAAACAAGATAGTCCAGGACGTTCTGGGGCGGAATGATATTTTCATTCGACATGGTGCAGCTTCCTTCATCAGTTGGTTCTGCAATACTTTCTTGTCCTACAATTTCTTCACGAATCTCATTAATAAAGACTCGGGTCTCAAAAATATGGAATTCAATAAGCGAGATAAATAGGCAATTCATGATGTCAGTTCTACTGGTTGTCTACTTTTAATGAAATCGCTCGACGTAGGTTATAAGATTCACTTCACATTTATCATCTATCATATACTAGATATTGAATAATTTGATATTTCAGAATATTCAAAGACCCGTCGGTACACTGAGCTCAGTATACTATAATCGAACATCCATGCACATCAGATGTTTAGGCGGCGGGACCGCAGTAGGGCTGCTCCTCCTCCCAGTGAACACAGTTGGGCAAGCTGGAGGGACAGTCGGCATCAGTGGTGCAATCAATAGATCTGCGCACTATCCAATAAATTTTCATTAGTATAATGATCATAACCCGAGCTTTTTGGTATGAATTTTACGTACGAGTAACAGCAGCAGGACCGCAGTAGGGCTGCTCCTCTTCCCAGTGGACACAGTTGGGCAGACTGGAGGGGCAGTCGGCATCAGTGGTGCAGTCAATAGATCGGCCTATTTATCATAAATCTTAATTAGCAACATGATCATAGCCCGAGTCTTTGGACTGGAATATGGCTTCTTTCACGTACGAGTAGTAGCAGCAGGGCCACAGTAGGGCTGCTCCTCTTCCCAGTGAACACAGTTGGGTAGACTGGAGGGGCAGTCGGCATCGGTGGTGCAATCAATAGATCTGCGCACTGTTGATTGAGAATTTTCATTAGCATCATGATCATAACATGAAACCTTTGGACTGGAAGATGACTTTTTTGACATACGAGCAGCGGCGTTTGAGAGGCCAGCGAAGGCGGCAATGGCGAGCAGGCTGATTGAGAACTTCATGATGATTTTTGATGGAGGAGAAATTCAAAGACTGAGGAATTTGAAACTTCAATTTGGAGGATATTGGAATTGGAGAGACTTGGTTTGAATGAATTGTTGATTGATACTCATTCTCTCGAGAAAATGCCAGCTATTTATGTCTTTTCGAGTCGTATAGAATGACTTGATTCTTTCCGCTTCTCTTCCAAAGGATTCAAAGGAATCAACAGGCACGCACGATCATCCGGTCTCGACAAGCATTACATGGCCCCTCGCCCGAGTTTCATGCATGCATCGTCGCCCCATCGCCCCAAGGGTGCATCGACTCTACAGGAAGTGGACCTTTGATGACGATGGGCGAGCGGCTGTGAGCCGCAAGGCTGTCATGAATGGGCCGCCAAGTGGAGCAGACCCTTGCTATTCTCCACAGTCTCTTAGTTGTTTTGTCAATCATGGCCATGTAAAAACCGGGGGCCGCCCTAAACAGGTTCGCTCAAACTTCGCCAAGAGACAACATGCGTAGATCTCTTTCATATGATTCGAACCAGGAAACGATCGACTTATTCTAAAGAAAGATTGGTCGAAATTGGGATTCAGGATGGGACTGCATGGAAGGAGTGCCAATGAAAATGCGTGTCAGAACCCAGACAAACATTTACGATTATACCAAGCCTAGGCCCCCTGGCTTAAAGTTCAATCGGACTACTCTTACTACATGCTCAAATGCTTGTATTCTTTACCTATAATGCAGCTGAATATAGTGATGTGCAGAAACCCCTCGGCTCGCTATAAGGCTCGCCCAAGATCCCAGGGTTCAGGGTTCAGGGTTCAGCTCCAGGGCCACCCATCCCCACCTAGTAGTGGGTCGCAAGGGCCAGTGAGGCTATGTATGTCACAATTACTCCGAATCTCCACTTATAGATTTGTGTGGAACTCATGTGGGCATGAATGTAAACTTGAATGGGCGGGCGAGAACTTCGGACTGAATACTACTTTGAGATAATACAATTATACCCTAGAATAGTTAACTGGACCGAGTCGGATAAAAGGTTTAGCTGTAAGGAATCGGATATACCGACGTGACGTCAATTGAAATGTTGGAATTGATTGTAAATGGCAATAGAATACCCTCTCAAAGTCATTTAATTCACCTCTACCGAAAATATCCCTAGGCGTGCTGCTTCATTGCACAGGTGCCTTCACAGTGTATAATCATCGCCATAGAATGAAAACTGCATCATCGTATGTCTTCAAAGAATCCACGTCCTTTGCATCAGGGAAACGAGACTTTAGAAGTTTCACAGCCTCGTCGCGTAGGCCCTTAGGAGATAGATCTTCTGAGTCATCGGAGTCCTCTGGATCGCCATACATTTCTTCGATCTCTGCCAGCTTGAGTAGTACTCTGGCGTGCTCCACTGGCATACTAGCCTTGTAGCGGCGTGTGATGTCTTTTGCATTATGAAGCTGGCGCCTAAAGAATTTGTGAGAGAAGTCCAATAAGTTAAGTTTAAAACATGAGGGAGGGCCACATACAGCGCTGTTAATTCATTGCCTTGATCAAGTGCTATGCATGCCATTCGGTACAGGCACGATGCAAGTAAGGGTTCCAAATCCAAAAACCCGTATTTTTCCCCATTGGCTGGTTTTTCTTCGACAAAACAGTTCTTCATGGCCTGCTTGAAAAATCGCTCGGCAGAGGATAGCAGACCCAGGGATTGATACATTTTACCCAGAGCAAAATTGGCACTGCAAAGAAGGTAAGCATCATGAGCCTATGTGTATCAATATCACAAAGAATAGTTGAGATCTTACTATGGGACTATGCTCCGTTGTATATGCTCTGGAAGACCCAACAAACTTGAAGACTTGGAATTGAGGTAAGTGCCCAAATCCCAGATCACTTCCATCTGCTCCGCTTCATTGCCTCTTCTAAGCTCAAAGAGACATATTTGACGTGACCAAGCGAAGCTCAAAGGGGTCTCCTTTGGACTCTCTCCATTGTTAGTCCCAATGTGCTCCTGAGCTCTCCAGCTGCGGGCCTGTTCATAATGTTGCATCGCTTTCGCAAAGTTACCTATTGACAGCATGGCTTCTGCAAGATGCTCTGCGCATGATGCAGCCTCGGCAAGCCTGCAATATGGCTCGTCTGTGAAGAATATATCTTGTGCTATCCTGAGCTGTCGTACTCCTTCCTCGATTCGGCCTGTTCGAACAAGTGCTTGACCTTTGTATAATGCAAGTTCACCTTTGGTGCTGACTCGAGTCAAATGTGAAGAGAACTTGGCTGTCGAGATAGCTACTGTGTTGTCTTCTGCCAAGGCAAGTAGGTCGTCGTATTCATTCTTCTTAAGAAGATATCTATCAAGAAGTTAGTCTTTGTCAAAGACCACCTTGTCTTTCCAGCCTTACCCGAGAGCAAGATTTAGCAATTCACAGAAGAGGCTTGGTGTCGAAAATTTTGGATCGGTCTTCCTTTCTTCAAAAAAGTAGTCTCTCAACCGCATTATGGTTGAGAGATGAGTAACACAGTCAGACCACCAACTGTGAATCTGGTAACATTCGGTGTCTCTCAAAGGATCAATGTCAGGTATACTTCCAGGGTAGTGAGCAAATGCTAATGCAACTGCATTTTCAAATCCCTCTTGACGCTCTTGAAGCTCCATGAACGCCTTGAACGCAGTCTGTACAAACTTGCACATTGAAGAAACTGGTGCATTTCCAGGAAATTGAAGCAATCCAAGAGACACAAGTTTCTCAAATTCTCCACAGCTCCTAGGGCTGTAGAAAACTTTAGGATAACCTGGAGTCAGAGTTTTTATATCTGCAGATACAAAAAAGGATTTCCAGATGTATTCTTGGGGAATAAAGGTGGACATGCTTAGAATGTCGCGCTCTTTCTTGCTCAAGGCATGGAATGCAATATCCCAGATGGCCTTGACCGGGTGGTCAGGATGGTCCCCACACTTCTTCAAAACCTCTTCAATGGTCCATGAGTTTTGAAACCTCAGACCAGCTACCAGTGTCATAGTAGCGGGATGTCCTTCAAAATCAGAGGCTAGTTCACGCACAGCAAGTGGAAAATCTCCCTCAGGATCCTGTATACTATTGACTGGGCTGATTGAAGGAAAGAATTGATCCGGTATACTGTTGACTCGGCTCATTGAAGAAAAGAATTCCGCGCCTATATCGAGATCCCATTCAGCAAGTTCAAGTTGACCTTCACAAAGATCATTGGCGATTTCAGAACTGCGCGTTATGATAACCACTTGACCAAACGGATCAGAACCAGGCAAATACTTCTTGACCAGAATAGCATCATCCACATTCTCAAAGACAACGAGCCATGGTCCGACTATACACGTTAGAAACATTCATCAAGCATTCATTCTTATAGACTTACGATTTCCCAGTAACCATTTCTGGATCAAGCCTGTGTTGTAGACATGGTCTTCAGATCGGACTGATGGCAACTCTAGCTCTTTGGCACAGGCGCTGAATCCTTCAAGAATTGAAAGCTCACTCTCGCATGATATCATGAGCATCGTTTTCACCTTGCTATCATCGATTTGTTTCATAGCAAACTGCAGAGCAGCATAGCTCTTTCCGACTCCAGCACCACCGTAAAGCGCAAACTTGGCAGGGGGTAGCTCATCCCCTTTCTCTTGTTTACTGAAGAAATCTTCCATTTTAGCCATAACATCTTGACGATAAATCATACACAATGGCGATTTCTTCGAGATATTGGATCATGGAAGCTTTTTGCTCTCATCCCAAACGCGACCGCCAATGTCATTCTTGTCGCTCTCGTCAGACTTGTCAGACTTGTCAGACTTCTTCTTTTCGTCTTCCGTATCAAGCCATGATTCAGGAACAGGATGGTCAAAGCCAAATGGTCTCTCTTTTGACTTCTCAGGCTCTGGAGACTCGATGACCATGCGCCTATATCGCTTTCCTCCATTTTCTTTCGCATTTGCCTCTTCAAAAAGAAGGCTGCAGGTGCTTATGAAGCTGAATGCCGAGTAGTTGAATAATTTGGATTCCAGGCAGGCTGCACCGCCATCTATCAATCCATCCTTCAACATAATAGTGTCAAAGCCTGCGACATGGGCTTCGTGACCCCCAATGGAAGCACAGACATGAGCACTGTTACCAGCGAAGAGCAAAGTGCGGATTCCCTCTTTCCTCAGACTGTCACCCAAAGTGGCTCTTTCAGCATAGAGGCCACAGTTACGACTCCTGTCAATCAAAATATCTGGGCAAGAAGTCGTCTTGCTTTGCTCGTATGCATCGTTGAAGGGTTTATAAAGAGCGGCATTCCAAGTCCCTTTGACCATGACTCGCCCTGGCTCGAAAATGCTTCCATCCGCCAACTCAATCTCTTCCCTCGACTCACCAGGTACGTTGTCAAGGTCAGGAATGAGGATTTTCTGACCCTTGGAAATGGTTGGGCCAGATAATTCATCATCCGTCTGCTGCTTCTCCAATTCGTTTTCAAGTTGTCCACCGAGTTTCTCGCCCTGGTTGGAAAGTCGTAGGTTTCCAAACATAAACTCCAAAGCCTGTGCTGGGCGTATGCTCTCGGCTTCTTCTTCCGTGAAACCCCAGTTCAACCAAATGATTTGGATACCAAGCTTACGTGCTGCTGGTATGGCATGCTGTAAAAGTGCATTCGAGGCCAGATCTCGCCACTTTGACATCTTATACCCAGAGCGGAACTCATCGTCCAGGAAGTTGTTTTGCATGTCAACAATCACTAACGCAGTCCTTTTGGTATCGATCTTGACTGGGCCAGGTGTAGAGTCAAGTGTGATAGTGTTGTTCAGCAGTGTTGACCCTGAGTCCTCACTTGGTTGCCACGATAGGTCCCATCCATCCTTTTCCGACCAGAGAATCGCGTTCTCTTGCGTTCCGAAGAAAAACTTCTGGGAGCGTCGCTTGTCGGCTTCAAAATCCGTGGAGTCATTCTTGTCAGGGGTGGTGGCCATCTTAGCAGGCTGTTCTTGTAATGAGGTGAATGGTAGAATGATAAGTTGGTATAAACTTGAATTGAATGGAATCTTGGCCGTAGGATAGTGATATAGGAAAATCCTCTTTGTTGAAGGATCTACATGAATCCATGCCACGTCTCCAGCTGGATTATTGGAGAATTCTTTCAGTCTGTCCCCTTGCTCTCTATTCTCAAGAATTTGAAGCAACGGGGCAAAATTTGCGTGTTGAATCTTAGTGTTTGCTTTCATTTCACCGTGACTTTGATGCAAGAGTCTTATTCTGGAGCTTCCTGCTTCTTCATACCCATGCCCCAAAGGTACACACCCCACATAACCGGGCTGAAAAAAAGCCAAATAGCGGCGATCATAGTACCAAAGCATCGATCTTCAAATATATCAAAGAATCAGACCCTGTCACAGCTCTCGCCCCAATGATACAACGAGACAAGCTCCCTGCCGTGTTAGCTGTCGATGGTCAATAGCGTCGTCAGCACGGTTGACGCGGCAGCAACTGAATGGGAAACAAAGAGGAACACGACAACTCGGAGGAATCCTGGCAGATTAGTTTGAGAGAGAGAAGTATGACGCAGCTCTATAGTACTGGCAGGCATTACAAGAAGCAAGGTAGAGAATCATGGATCATTAGATTGGTCAAAACGCATAAATACATCCATCCATCACGCACTAGCATAGACACATAAGTCCCGGGGCATAAAAAAAGATCAGGATCATGTCAAATATTTCCATCATGAAGCAGAAGGAAAACATAAACTCCGAGAAAGTAAAAAGGTAACGCCAAGAAAAAAGGAAAATCATATCAGAAGGCAAATGGGGAATCTAGTTTTTGCGCCAGAACATGGCTTTACCCATCGTTCGTCCAACAGCCCATCGGGCCTCAGAGACACGATCCTTGAAGCTAGGCTTACCACTGTAGCGGATAGGCTTCGAGGATCCGCGCTCAGAGCTAGTACCAACACTGCTTCCGCCAAAGGCACTTGGGGCGAAGTTTGTCAGGTTTCCAGCATCGAATTTGGTCTTTGTTTCGACGATCTTGTGGATTAAGTGCAAGATGGCGTAGGTTGTGGAGCCGACGGCACGAACTAAAGCTAGACCGGCCACGGACCAAAGAATAATGGAGAGGTAGATGTTCGTGCCACCGCCATCAACACCGTAGACTTCGGAAACAGCCATGGCCAGAATCAGGTTGGCGATCATCCAGATAGACACCATGTACGTACGCACAGCACGGTAGTAGTCCTCTTGCATTTGAGCTTCGCTGAGAGGGGTCTCGGGAACCTCAAGACGATCACGCAGGTTGCGGAGGGCAGCATCGTAGCCACTGTCAATATCCAATTGCTCCGATGGCATCTCCAGCAAGACAGTTTTTCCGTCAATAGTCTTTGCGGCACCAAGATCAGTGTTCATGACGTTATCACCCTTAGTACCCCAGGTGACATCGTGAGTGTTGCAGAAAGCGTAAACTTGCAGTGTGCAGACGTAACTTGGCATGAGGAGGAAGTACTGCAGCGAAGAAGTGATCATGTGCCAGGGGTCGAGGTAGAGAATTGAGATGTAGAAGTAAAGGCCGACAGTACTCAACATGGAAATGACGATGTTCATCAAGAGAGAGCTGCTGACATTTAGTGATGTGTCTGTCACTCCTGCTCGGGACAACAGCTCCATAATACACAGATAAAGCGCAGCGAAGATCGTGTAAGCCATGATAATACTGTAGACAATGATACCGGACAGATAGAGGTTTTTGGCACCTTGCGGACGGTTACCGAGGGAGATGATGAACTGAAGACACATGACCAGGACGCAGGCATAACGGAGGACAAGGAAGATATATTTGCCCATGTTGTGGCCGAAGGGGTCAGTTTTTTCGTCAGTCAAGGAGCCAGCAATGAAGTAAAAAGCGAGGTAGAAATTGGCCTGAATAAGGAATGTCAGTAAGGCGCTTTGAGGTATTTACAAGACAGAACAACTTACCAATCCGAAGTAGGTGAACAGGAGGTTGAAGAATTGGTAGGCGAATTCAATGTGCAACAGGATCTTGCGACCGATACTATGATCGGTATACCAAATCTGTTTGGCATTGAAGTTGGAGTACACAGCAGCGAAGAAAGCACCGTTCAGCCAACGACGACGTTGAGAGATGAACTCAGGGATCGATTCAGGAACATCAGTTTCACCAACGGCACTCTTGACAAACTTCAGAACCCATCTTTCTTCTCGTTTAGCCACCAACTCCCAGCAAAGAATACGATCTTCGGCAAGGTACATGTTGGCGGTAAAAACGTCGGCATCTTGACCGTGCAAGGTTTCACCCTTGAAGTATTGGTTCAGGGGACCATTGCCATCGGCATCATTTTGCAGAGCAAAGAAACGGTATGCACTCAGCGCACCAGGCAACACAGTAATGTATCCGAAGACAGATTCCAAAGGCTTATCCAAAATGTTGGACATCTTGTATTCGAAGTTCTGACTGGCGACAAGAGGGTTAAGCAAGCCAAGCATGCCCTTGCCCTTACCGGCCTTGATTTCACCGGCAGCACCAGCAATGTTAGAGTCCTGATCGAAGGCCTTCCAAAGGTGATACAACGCAGTTGGCTCGGGCTTGGTACCGACATCCAGAAGAATACAGATATTAGGCTGGAGAGCGCGACCGAAGGCATTGAAGAACCAACGGTGGGAGTTGAGCTTCTTCTGATTGTGCTCCTTCAGACAGAAAATAACCTGGCAAGGAACAATTCCCTTCTCCGCACCCTTGAACTTCAGATCGGAGTCGAGGGAGACCTGAGTGGTGTACTCGTAGACGTGAGCCTGTACTTCTTTCTGGTTGACAACGTTCTTCGCGATACCCTCTTGGTAAACACCCAAAGCAGCCAGGGCATTCAGGGTACGAGGATGAACCTTCTTACGACCATCGGAGATAATACAGACGACAATCTTCTTCCAACCGTCCTTACCCCAAGTACGGGATTTGGTACGGGAACAGAAGTGGCTGATATTGCGCATGATACCGTGCATGGTACGAGTGAAACCGATTTCGTCTTCGTTGTACATGGTGACACAGATGAAGAGCTCAGTCTCACGGGCAGTTGTTCCAATTTGCTGTCGCAGCTTGTAGCCTCGGCTTGTGAAGTCGTCCGGATCGGAAGTAACGGCGGTGTATCGCATATGAGTAAATTCGCGATCATCGCGACGAGGCAGGAAACTGTGCAGAATGGTGGGGATCTTGCACTCCAGGATAAGCTCTCCGTTGATAAGTTGGACCTCCTTCTTGGCCATCTGCGCCTCACGCACACCTCGACGAGCCTGTTTATCAGGCGCAGGTCCGTAGTGCATTTTAGGGTCAACCATATTGGCACCCTCCTCCTCGTATTCCTCGTCAAGGTCAACCTTAGACATTGTGTCTTTCTCATCACCCATGTAGGTCGATTCACTCATGAATGAGCGCACACTACCACGTGAGTTATGATGAATGGTTCGACCACCACCTCCAAAGGGGTCTTCTCCGTCCATTCCATCTCCGATGTCGATACTTGAGTCAACGCCAGATGGGGCAGGTCCGGAAAACAAAGGCGCAGGTGGCAATGGTCGGCGTGGGCTACCTCCGTATCGTGAGCTTGGGGTGCCTGGTCGTGGGCTGCCGTTGATATCGGCACGTTCATATCCAACACTTGAGACGGAGGGAGGTCGAACATGGCCAGGGCTCCATGGACGTGTGGGAGAGCCTGTTCGTGGGGGAATTGAAGGGTACACTGATGGATCTGCGAGGTTGGCTGTGGGTGGGGGCATATGAGGCGCATTTCCTAAGCTTGACGCGGGGCGAGATGGTGAGGAAACACTGGGAACTTGGTAAAATCGACTGTCGTAAGCCTGTTGGCCGGTCCTATTTCGTCCGCGAGTGTTAGTTCGCGGTCGCGCCCGAGAATCCATGACATGAAAAGGCGGCGGCATCTTGTGTGGGTTGTGTAGCTTGCGTGATTGCGATAAACAAGTGCTATGTGCCTAGTGTTTATTGCAGACGAACTAGCATCAACTTTCCCAATCACCAACAATCCTCTACCAAATGCGGTCGTTCATTCTTGGGCGGTCCAATCAAGCACCACAGTGGTATGGATCTTAAGAAGGGAGAGCCAAAACTGAAGAAACGCGTCTCTGGTTATGTCGCGGGGCAACGACTGGAATGTGCTTTCGGTCCCAAGTCATTTCAGTGTAGGAAGTATTATTGAACTTACGGAGTAGTGTCATACTCTTGCGAGTAGTATGATTGAGCGGTAGTTGGACTATCACCCAAGTCATGATGACCGTATTCCTCCCCACTTGTTGGAAGCAAGCGCATTGTCGCGCCATTTTGGCGTGACGGCGATTCCGCTTCAGATAAAAAGGATGTTGTTTCCATGTCATAGGCTGGGGGCGCGTCCCCGTAGCCAGACGGTGGCTGACGGTTCATAGTGGAATGTGTATTCTTGTATCTCAATGGCTCATAGTACGGGGAAGGCGCCTATTGTTCGCAGAGGCTGGTTCACAGTACCTTGAGCACAGTTCTCAGCTACCAGCACTGAGACAGTGATCGCAATAGGTCTGACAGGTTGACAGTTGCGTTAGTGGATAGTTGGGTGAGGTTGAGGAATGTTGATCACTGAAGAATGCTACTCACATCAATGGATAAAGTACAAAAGCGAGAACGTGAGATATGGGAGAATTAAAAAGCAGAAATGGATCCAGGCTCCAGTTGATAAAACTCGAGAGCCACAATAGATATGCAAGGTTGAGAAATCCAGTCTGGCCCGGTGCCTCCGTGCTCGATCAACAAAGCGGAGGTGGAGTGCGTTGCCAGGACAACTCGCGCTCACCAGGCACGGGATAACAACGTGATTAATTGCATGTTTCTACTTTTAACCCCAACTGCTACGTCATATATATTCTCAGTGGAGATATTGCCAATATACTCATTTCAAATAAGAGTCGATTTGAATCTCATTATCAATATCAACAATATTATCCGTTCATATCCCTTCCAAAACCAAGTTGTGATGTAAACAACTGATACTTCCAGATCCCTGCTCCACCTGGGCACTAAGTGGGTCGGAGGCGCTGAAAGCTGCGCAATCCCGGTGTTAACAGTGCGTTAGGTTCATATATCCCGGCCCAAATCAATCCAAGCTAGACCAACTCCAGATGGTATTACGACTGCAAAGGAGAGGGGAGATCATTCGTGATCAAAAAAAACATCATATCATGCCGCCCGTGCCACATCACATCCATTTCCACACCATACCGAATTAGCGTCCTTTTTCCAAGTCCCGGTTTCCGACGTTTGTGTTTATTGCTAACCCTAAGCAGCCCCAATCCTGCAGGAACAGGTTTAGGCTTCCTCGTTAAGCAGAGGTTGTCTTTCGCGATCGGTGGACTCGGGATGTGCGATCCGGCGGAATAGCGAATCCCGGCCCGCGTACTTTGTGGTGGAAATGTACAGCGAGACGACGAGGAAGACACCAAAGATGGTAAAGGCAAAGATCCACTGCAAAGCAATGATCTTGATAGAGAATTGCTGGACGGCCAGTGCTATAGTACTCATTATTAAACTCGTTCACCACACACGTGCATAGCAATCAATCGTCACTTACAGAGGGTCAGGAAGCTCAAGCAGTAACCCAAGATATAGTCCTGGTAAATGACAATATCGAATAGACCAATAGCCAGGATCACCCAAATGAAGATGTTAGCCACGATGCGACCGGGGAGATTATGGCTGTGTACAGCCACAGCACCATTCCAGAACAGCGCAGTCAGTGTCCAAGCATATGGACCTGCAACGGCGGGCAAGTGTACGAAAGCCGGAAGCCCCCGGTGGCGCCAGTAACATGAGCTCTGGTTGATAAAATGAGCGACGAGAATAATCTCTGCACCCCAGAAATGGTTGCGAGTCCAAAGTAGAATCCAGGCGAAGGTAAATAGGTTATTCAAGATAAAGTGAGTTGCTACATTGGCGGCGGAAGCTACCAGCGCAACATCTTTGCTGAAGAGATGCCACACATAGCTTAGCTGGGAGAGTAGCAATAGAACCCTATGCGAGCATTAGAATAACTTGAAATGCTTATGGTTACTACAGTGAATTTATTTACCAATAGATCTCAGTGACAGTCTTGTTCTGGGTAAAAGGTGTGGGATGTCTCTTGATCTGCTTCCAGATCTTCTTACTATGCTTAGTGTCATCTGGCGAATTGAGGGAATAGTAAATCCCAACGATGACGACCAGCGCCCACGTGAGAGGAACCAAGATGCGGTACAGATTCAGGGCGTGAGCATTATGAGTCTCACGCCTGGCAAAAGGATTGTAATAGTTGGCCATGATGAATTCGAGAAGTCTTCAAGGCTACCTAGTCGTAAGGTGGGGGAAAAGGGATGTCAGTGGTGTTATATACAAGAAAGGGATCCCCGCAATGATCTGGTGACCAGGTTCCCACCAGTCATGGTTCAAGAAGCTGCAGTGGCGCGGTACAATGAGGTCAATGAACTCAATCTTCGGTGATGTCAAATTTTGTACAGTGCAACTTGATTGAATGAATGATGGAACCAACATTAAAGTTGGCAGCTCATGCCCCACCGTAACCAAGTTTTGCTGTACTCGAGACTCGATACGACCAGTTGAAGATTGGGAGTGGAATGAGGGATTTGAAACATTTGAACCACAGGGATTTCGTCTGGCACGATGCATAATGTAACAGGTGCAACAAAGCTGCCATTTGAATGGCGCAACTGTCTACTCGTGGTGCTGATCGACGTGCACGGTCCCCATGCAGCAGATCAACCTGGGGTTGAGAGGATCCTGTAGGATTCTGGGGAGTAGTACAAAGAAGTACTTGATACCCATGTGGGTAGTACTAGTAGTCCTAGTAGCAAGCTGAGCTTCAAATTCAAGTTGAGGTGCAAGTTGGTTTAGACTACTCTCAACTAGGCAGATTCCGGGTACTATATATCAGATGACATATTCCACTACTAGTTCAGATCAAAATGTGTACTATACTTTCATGTGTCTAAACTTCTAGTACTATACTGGAATTATGCTCCGGAAATGAGGTATACATCAAAGACTTATATAAATGTACACCCATGTACTCTTAATGCTGTCACCTAGATGGACGCGAATTTGAGAACGCGGGGCAAACACCTTGGAGGCCAGTGCCACACGCCTAAGAGCCGATCTGACTCACATAATGCATACAGACCTAGGTGCATCATGCAGCGAGCACTATTTAAACTGAAAATTGCCAGTGGAGATCCCATCCTAACGGGGTACTAATAATACCCTTGCGTGCCCTGGTAGACTGACCGCTGAAAGAAAGCTGAGTATCTATACGGGATAGCATTAAATCATACATATATTATTCATTCTATAGATCTCGCATGAATGGTATCTCCTTTTCTCCCATCTAAAATAGTGGGGGTATAACTCCCTAGACATGATCAATGCAGTAAATTACTCCAATTCAAGTTGCTGCCGTACAACCCGAACAGACTCGAGTATCTGACCATGAATGGACGCAGGCGCCACAACCATGCCGTGACATCCAGCTAAAGTCCGACCCAAGCCGCAATCCACTGGGCGACCATCTAGATCTGACACCACGCACCCAAGCTCCTGCGCAAGCAACATCCCACCAGAATGGTCCCAGATCTTCGATCGGTACGTCGCCTTCCGTGGCACCTTAATGAAAGAGTTACACCCTCCCTGTACCGCGATAGCAATGTACCGCATTTGAGCTGACCAGAGATCCACAGAGTTCGGCCACGGGCAGCTCAGATTCGCTGCGATCTTCTCGTGGGTATCAAGCCGTTGGGAACTCGCTTCGTGTGTATCAACTAGTCGCACCTCTGTGGTCTTTGTAATTTGTGGTACAGGTTCCAGATGTTTTCCAGGTAGTAAAGCACCTGTACCAAGTGGTTGGATGAAGGCGCCTTGACCAGCAATCGCAGTTAAAAGCTGACCGTAACCGTCCCGATCCACCAGGTCCTCAGCGACGCGCCCAGTACCAAGATGAAGATTTGGGCATCCGATAACACCAAGCTTCTGTACTCCGTCCTCCACGAGGGAAAGACAGACTGCATATTGTTGTCCGCGAATGTACGTGGCCGTGCCGTCTACGGGGTCCAGTGTCCACGCCCGGCGGCCGTGCCTGCACTCGCCGCGGGCTCCGAGATCAATTAGATCGAGAAGTTCTTCCCGAGATTGTGGGGTGTGTAGAAGAGCTTCGCTGGCTTCGTCGTCAAGGTGGACGGATGTGGCGAGTTCCCATGTTCGCTCTAGCAGGGCGGGGTCCTCACGGAGAGCTGTAGCGTCTTCTTCGCCGACGATGTCATCGTCAGGGAAGGTGTGGTGGATCGCGGCGATGATGGAGGCTTGGGCGGCGAAATCGGCTATCGTGACGGGAGATGCGTCGCTTTTGCTTAAGGAGCCCTTGTCAACCTCATATAGCAATTGTTTCGTTAGGATTGCGGCGCGCTGAACGGCGAGGCAAGCTAGGTGGAGCTCTTGGGTGTAGGCGTGACTCATGTTTGCGGTTTTCGCAGATGGGATTGAAAAATGAGGAAGGGAGCTGGATAAATGTAGGAATTGAAATGGGACAGGTGTCCCCGTGGTAATTGGACCGGCCAAAATGTGATTTATCTGTGGTGCGAGGGTCTCCAAGGTTGCAATTGTTGAAATACATTTCGTCGATCCCTGTCCCCTTTATAATGGGTCACGTGGGGCGAGCGAATGCGTCATTCAAATACTACAAATTATTTACTCCAATAGATAAAATATTAAGCACAATTGACTTGAGTGCTATCTAAATGACAAATACTGAGACAGGAATAACATCTGAAGCTGAAAGAGAGGAAGGAATCTATTGATTCGAATGTTCAGTGCAGGGTCCAAGCCCAGTCATGAATCGGAAGCCAAAGACGGATCTAAGATCTAAGATCGTCCTGAGTGTATGTAAACGAATGCCCCATAGGTATATCTCGCAAACGCCGGTATTAATAAACAAGAAGAAAGAACATTGAGTATCATCAAAGGGAAGAAAGAGGCATTCCCTCAATCAAAAGGGCGCAAATGCCAACTCGTATGCAAAGGCCAGGCTCATCTTGGCATGCTGGAGCATGTGATCAAAGCTCAGGTACTTGATCAAATCATCAGTTGAGTGAATCTTCTTGTCCGAATTCTCAAACTGGGACTCGATCACGAATGCCGAAGGGTAGCCAAATCGGCTAGCCGAAGCGTGATCAGAACAGGCATAGCCGCACTTGGTCTCAACGTAAGGGATATCGCAGTACTAGTGAAGCGGGGCGACAGTTAGAAAAGTGGATCCTTGCATATTCATGGGGGGATGATCGGTCACTTACAGTTGTGATAACTTCCTTGATGAATTCGGTGAGACCTTGGTCGACATAGTCGACAATGACGCCAACTGATTCTTCCAGACCCGCGTCCAGGGTGCCTTGAACGTAGCCGGTCATATCCTGCTGGAGCATAGCCTTGATGTCGCGCAGCTGTTTCTTGTAGCTAGAAAAGATAGCCTGAGAACCCAGCAGACCGCCTTCCTCCGCAGAGTACCAGTGGAACTCAATGGTGTTCTCCGCCTGTCCCTGAACAATGGCTTCAGACTGCAGCAGAGCCCGAAGAGTTTCAAGGATAGTGACAGTTCCACTGCCATCGTCATCAGCACCTGGAGCAGCCAGGATAGATGGAAGGAAAAGGTTGATGCTGTCCTGGTGGGCGCCCAGCACCACAGTGTTGTTGGTCTGACCAGGAATTCGCGCAATGATACTGAATTGGCCCCATGGGTGGTCGAAACGCTCCACGGTTGCGCCATACTCAGTTGCGCCTGATTCGTGGACCACATCAGAAACCTGCGATAATAGCCACTCGGCAGACTCAATTCCAGTCTTAGACTTGTAGTAGCGGGTGTGATAGGAAGTGAAATGCTCCAGGTTCTTCTTCATGTTGCTCTTGGATAGATCCTTGGCCAGTGGGAACACATCGCTGGAGTGTTCCATTTGTCCGGGGTATCGGACGATGCGCTGGGTATGCAAGACACCGTACGAGCCCGACTGAAACTCATCGGTGACATCGATGAAATTGACTCCATCCTAATGAGTAAACAAAAGATTAGTAACCGCGACCAGATAATAAACAAAAACTGTCTGAATCTATGACATACAAGCTTCAATGCCCACTTCTCTTCTTCTGTAACCCAGCGAGTGGTATATGGGGCCAATTCAATGAGCCATTTAAGCTCCTGGGTATTTTGGACGATTGAAGGCCCAAGTGGTTCCTGAGGAATGACCGCAGCCAGAGCGGTCGAGATTGTTGCGCTTAGCGCTAGGGGAGTCAGGAACTTCATGATATCCCAGTAAGTCGAGTGAAAGGATACAATAAAGATACGAATATGCAGGAACGAACAAAGAGCTCTTATAAAGAGGAGAATTATGAGGAGTTGGGGGCGGAGCTCGCACGCGCCTAGGTATCGCAGAAATGGAGACCGCCAAGCCCTTGATTGCCTATTCGGACCCCGCGCTAAACAGGGTTATTAATAGCGAAAAGTAGCCTTGCTCTACAGTAAAAAAAGATATCCCTTGTTTCAACAGAGCGATCTATGATCCACTACGGAGTACGTTGTACGATGTTCAAAATCTTTGATGATGGCGTTATTATCCCTTTTTGTTGGGTATCAGTCACTCCATGCCAGGCTCCACCCGGCCATACCAGGTTCCTCCTCGGTAAAATCGTAATCGCAATGATTTTCGCGCGGGGATTGGGTGGAGAGGAGATAGCTCCACCCTTGATCTTGTCCGTGAGTCACTGGTGGAGAGTGATTCATCATTAGACATTACAAAACACGAGTCTGGGCTGTGTATAAAGAACCGGGGCTCGGTGAGATAGTTCTCTTCATTCTGTTTGGATGAATCACTTGAGATATCCATTGGATCTGGATTTCAATCAGGCAGAAATCAGACAAAAAGGACAAACGATTGGAACCAAATCAAGTCACGCGATAGTCTCGTGACGTTTTCACGTGATTTCTGACAAAGGCACCAGTCATTGTTCCCTAATTAGGAAAGCAGGGCTAGGGCTGACCAGTTGGTCCACTTTCCGCCAATCAACGCGTTATCTGAATCCCGTGCAGCAGCGAGGCGTCTTTATCTCCTTATCTACCTGCTCGAGGGGTCCTTATCCTTTCAACCTTACAGTATCCTTATACCCCCTCAGGACCTCTCCTACATTGCGGTCTTGTATTCTTATAATTACTCACATCATGGCTATTCATCCGAGATTACGGCCCCAGGACTCCCAGGGGAGCCTGTCGCCACAGCAGACTATGGCTATATCCGCGTGGACGGAACAAGCCGCCGCATCGCTTCAGGATTTGTCCCTCTCAGAGTGTAACGGAGCCAACAGGCCTGCACTGCCAGCAACACCAACACGCTCACCTCTGCGAGGTGCGACTGTATCTCTCTCGATTCCTCTTGACGATGAGCCAGTCATTCCTTCCAGTGTTAAGGTCGCTGGGCCACCACAGACTCGCGCGCCGACAGTCAGTTTCCGGCGCCGAGAGCCTTTGAGCCGAGATAGCATGAAGAGTCGCGAGGCCTTGCTGAAAGGCAAAGATGGTAGCCGGCGGCGACAGCGCTGGGAGAATGGTGTGTGATCCCACCCCATCTCTGTGATCTGGTTCTATGAGAACTTGAATCATTATCAAAGATAAGGTAGAACCATGAAAGCTAATTATATGCAAGACCGGTTGCTGCATAACCCATGGGCAGAGCCGCCATCACCAAAGGACTGGGTAATTCAACCCACTCACACGCGTCATAATCCGATGCCATACTACCTGGCACCTCTCTGGGATGTCCACTATTCCCGTGTTGCTGATCATGATTCGGTTCGGAAGAACGCTGCAAAGGCCGCCAACTCGAAGCATCGTGTGCCTAAGGAACTTCGCTCGAGACTGAAGCATGCTCGTGGTGCCCTTGGCATGTTGCAAGACTTGGAGGATGACGTTCGACTGTTTATCCGAAAGTGGAACGAGAAGCAACAGTTCCTGATGAGCGAGGGACTTGAAGATGCCCCCGAGTCGGGCAGTGATGAGTCAGAAGATGAGATTGTTTTCGTTGGTCGTAATGGGCAGATGCATGACTCCCCTGAGCGCAAGCAGAAGCTGCAACAGCTCCGTCAAGAGCTCAGTTCACATGATGAGCGCGATGGCGAGAAGATGGTGTTTGAGAGCTTGGTGGACGATCGTGCGGCAGCATTTGGGTAAGTCTTGATCTTGGTAGATGGCATAACAGATTCAACAGAGTACTAATATGAGGTTCAGTCGTTGGCTCGTGCATTCTATCGCCGCCTATTATGGGTTGCATACCTGGTCTGTGACCGTCGGTAGCCCTGCTCGTCGCGAAGCCTATGTTGGCTTCCACCCACCCAGCCCTGGCAGCCGTGTTGGGCTCGTCACTCATCCTGCCTGCCCGTCAGAGCTGCTTAAGCCAGGCGAGGAACTTCCTCAGCCTCTGTACACGCAGATTTAGATTTCTTTCGTTTCGTGATGTCATCCTCCTTGTCGGACTGGATGTAGACTTTCTTTTCTTGGGGCATCCCGCTGGGTATTTATTTCGGACTCTCTTGTAATAATGCCATGCTGGCATGGACCAGTCAGGCTTGAGTTATTTTCTCTGTTGAAATACTACGTATATATGGGTTTCATTGAATAGTTCCACTCCCATCCGCATGTTGCCGGGGAGGCCTATTGAGCCTGAAGTAAGGGTGATAATTGTTGGGGCTATGACTAGCGGTCTGAAGTCATCCAGGCTCCAACATTCAAATGTTGAATGCTATGTGTAATAACCTGGAAGATTGGATCGATTTGAACTTGAGATTTGACCAGATCATGACACAGTTACAGACTCCTTGGAAATAGTCTGAAGACATGCTGTAGACACTAACTTCACCTTGAACCTTGGAAGTTCTAGTAATGGAGAGTTTGAAATTCTCCGCTAAAGTATGTTTACGAGTAGTGTCTGTGCTCAAGTTTGTTCCATGTCATCATTCAAATGTTATCGATCTTCATTATGATCTTGTATGTGATGTTGACGATGACGATGTTGCGATGAGAAATATGCAAACATTGGAGGATCTTCGATATTCCTCCCCGATATGTCAAACTCCGTCATCGGAGCTCTCCACATCAAACATGACGACGAACTCAACTCTCAAATTCCAAACCTCATGAACCATTTTGTTCCTGGTCTATATTCTCCCATTTTAATATGCTCTCCATATCTCATGACAAACAATAGGGCGCAATACTACATAGACTAGGAATCACGCCCTCACCAACACCACCACTACCACCACCAAAGATCGGTTCCGGATCGGACCGTGCTTTACCCCACTGTTCCATGACGTCTCGGTTATTCTATACGAGACCAACTCATGCACAATAAAGGGGGGCAAAACAAATATCAGAATCCCGAACAGGTTCGAGAAACGAAACGGAAAACTACCGGACCCTGCATCCCGTTTAATGACATAACATATCTCACGAGGTTATCCCTCCATTTGCAGAGTGCGAGCACCCCTCATAGTCCAGACCCTGTTCGATGCATTGACCGCTTAGCGCTCACTGGCCGATGGAAGTGGGGGGAAGAAGCACAATCCCATGAGGGGGGTTTGGCGACGAATAGAGGCCCGACACACCAGACACACTAGAAACCCCGAGCTTCTAGTCTCTCAGCCTAAACATTTGAACCGCCTTGACGGGGATTCCGCATCACACAACTCCTTCTTTTGGGCTAGAAGTCCGGGCGATGCTTTCTTCTCATAGGTAGGTTCCTTTCCGATGGTGAGGCGACATGTTTCTTGTGGTTCCCATTGCTCTGAGTGAGTCTGTTTTTATGTTGCAGGCTATGCTGTACGCCTTGAGATTCGGTATTTTCTTCTATAGGATGGTTTCTTAGCTATGAGAATGTGAGAAGATATCAGAAAGGACGCCTTAATCTATTACCACAAGGATAATTCTAAATCTAAATCTAATTTTAATTTTTAAACATTTGAATCATGTGTCTTCAAATGTTCTTTTTCCTTTCTTTTTTTTCGAAACAGCCTTTATGGGGAAAAGTAAAGGTGCATGTAGTGATCGACCAAACATGAAAACCGGATGAGACATTCCTTGGCCTCATTCTCCTCATTCTTCTCTTCTACGTACTCTGTACTCTCTCCTATGTACAATCCTCACATTCTCAACGCTCTTGAGACTTTAATTTTTCTAGTTTTTCTTCTTTGACTTTGGGTTACAAGGCCCCTCTCTAGCACTCTCCACTTATTCCACTTTTTTCTTTCCCAACTTGAACGCCCTCGTTGGGCTTCATCAACCTGATCATTTCCCCCCTTACTGTGATTACTCTTTGTTTATTTTTTTTATTCCCTTCCCTATACTTGGTCTCATATAACACACATCCGGGCCGAAATCTCTCTCTAGTCCAACTAATCCCTGCTCTTGTGTCCCGAAGACCCCATCATATGATTCTGGCCCAGGGGCTGCCTATTCTCTCCGATATACCACCATTTCTCGCGTGGCTTTCCGAAGAATTCCCTCCCTTTTTCATACCATTCATTCATCTGATATGAACTGCGTCATGGAAATCTAAGATTCGAGTTCCCCCCACTTGAACTTTTAAGATTCTGAATCCTGAAATCTCAAAATCAACTGGGAACCCCAGACTTTTGTGTCACCGCTTTGTTAGCACCTCTTTATCGTCCCCTCACTTCTAACACTACATCTCTCTTTATCCAACCTTGCCGCCTATTTCGCCTCCCATCCAAGGATTCCGTTGTTCTGTAGACTTGCACATGAGTGGGTCAACAGCCATGGGTTCTTATAAGCAATGCCAAGATCGCCCAGCCGACAGAGGAAGTAGTTCCAGTTCGACAGATACAAGCAACTCAGTGCACACAAAAAGTACCACCAGAACAATATTCAGCGACCGCACAGTGTCAGCCAAGTACCAGGATTGGCAGGAGGAGTTTGATGCGTTTGAGCTCGATGACGATGATTATGACGAACCTGAAGATGATGGTGGGCCTCGTGATTCGGTATCAACATATGCATCGACAACTCGCTCAGCTGCAGAGATTCAACCCGAAGAACCAAAGTACGGCGTAGAAGACCGCCAGGAAAACTTCCCAACTGATGCACTGTCATCCACTCCGTCGTCGTTCGCAACATTGTTCCCTTCAACTCGAAGACTGCTTATCAGACATGACGATGCGACTCTTGATGGAAATATGAACCTGCGCGTTGATACGGTTGTCCCTCGTCGAGGTGGCTACCAGCAAGATGTGATCCTCTTTCATCTGCGCATGTATGATCTCTTCGCTCGCAAGTTCTCATTCCGCCGCTATTGTCGTGATTCAGGTCGGGAGGTTTGTCATTCATCGAGGAAAGAAGCCCCGACAACTCATACCGATAGCCCGGGACAACGTCGCCGCTCACTGAGCAGTGTTCTAGCTAGCTTCCGGCCGACATCGAGTGGACACTCTGCACCCTTTGGTGGAAGTTTCAAGCGACAGGATTCAGGATATGAAGATAAGAAGCATGGGCACCGTCGTTCTGGCAGTGAAGAATCGGAATCGACTCCAGAGAAGGGCCCGGCACTCGAGAATACCATCTTGATGGAGTTCTCCAACTATGCGCATGTAGAGCTCAAGCGACGAGGTCCTGGTGCAACAAAACGATATGAATATGAGTACTGGTCCACGAAATACCAGTGGCGTCGAGATTATCACAAAGAAGGTGATTTGCGCGAGGTATCATACTACCTTGTCGACACGCGCACATCAAAAACAATCGCCCATATGGTACCAGAGATTCTGACCCCCCTGGAGGCGGTTGAAGAGGAAAGCAAAGGTGGATGGGTACCCCCCTGTTCACTTTGGATCAGCGATACTACAGTTTATGAGCGGATGCCTGACATTGCCGAGTAAGTACACTCTGAAGCTATGAGTTGTTCTTGTTTTTGTTTTTGTTTTTTTGGTGATTGCTTCCCAATCATCCTAGTCTGAATTTAGTCCCCACCCCCTTTCCCCTCTCACCTTTCCTGTTCCTCTTGCCAACTACCCCTGGTCTCGGCCCCCTCCTTCCATTTCCCCCCATGTCCTTAGCTCCACCATCATTTTGATTCGCTACAAATTGTCGTGGCTGCAGGGCTATAGTGAGGCTGATGAACTGGTTTCCCTTTTTAGTGTGATTGTCGCAACTGGTCTAGTCACTCTCGTGGATGATTGCATTCGTCGTCGCTGGCATCACGAGCGTCGTGTTCCTTGGATACTCCCCGCACGATCCTCCCTCACTAAGAGCCTAGAGCGCATGGGCCCACGTCGACTGATCGGCGAGGTACTACAACGGAGAGGATCCGCCTAGAGCGGGGCCGACAAACTCATCTCGACATGAGCATGAACATGATGCACATGAATCATGAGACCCATGAGCTGGCTGGTGCTTTTGTTCAATCCTGATCGTATTTTCTTTTCTTTTTTTTCAAACTCCCCCTCTCTTTTGTATCTCATCCTTATGTACTGGGCCACATCTGGCCTCGATGCTTTGACGACATTTTACGACATGCTTATGATGGTTCGTGGTTCTATGGCGGGTCTCTGCATACATGTTCACCTCCTTCCTATGTGAGTAATATTTTTTGGATTCATTTTTCTTGAGTGGGTCAGTTTTAGGACCCATCTCAGGCGAACTTGCATCGGGGAGATCCCTTGGACCTGGTCCGGGTTTATCTATTGGATGACAAGTTCGGAATCTCGGAGGGCGTTGGGCGGTTCATCTATTTTATTTTATTTTTCTGCATGGCAATAGGAAACAGTTTGTGGGCCATGTGGCTTTTGATCGATTGCGCTTCTGAGTATTAACTTCTAGGATGTGTTCTTTTCCCCTCTTTTTTTCTTTTTCTTTTTCGTTTATCCGCTGTCACGGTCTGATGCTCAGGACCTGCGTGTACATGACGTTTCTATTTTGCGATGCTCCGCTGGCGATGCATATTCAAGTTCTTGGTAGTTTCTCAACAAAACGGTTCTGAGAACTACTCTTCATGAATTACTAGATTCTCTTTTACTCCGCCAGTTTCAAATTCACCTGCGCCATCATTGATCTTTAGGTAATAGACTGAGAGAATAGCCGGTCTACTAATTGAGGCGCAATCGCTGGAATCGGGGAGGAGCAGCCCCACTAAGCATGAACCATTGAAGAAAATAACTGCAACCATCTCATTAGGAACCTTGGGACTAATACTAGTAATCATGGAATCAATTTATCTGAAATAAGGATTTATCTCCACCGGGTTAGACAATCGATTGGCTATGGATGAATCTTTTTGGATCGTACCCAAGAGGAGACCCTGGACTTGCATTAGTATTCATATATTAGTTACTTATAATAGTTAACTTATATATTACTTTCTTGCTGCCTGAGTTTAAGCTTGTGCGGGGCCCAAGGCGCTTACACCTCGAGCCCAGAACGTTCAATGTTAGCCCTGGACTTTTCGCCCTGGAGCTAGCCTGGAGTCGTCTATCTTGTAGCCGCATACCTAGTCATCATATCCCCGGGCATGAAACCGAGGGAACCATGGAACCAACTACCACATAATCATCAACTGCAATGTATGAGTGCCCAACTCATACTGCTAAAGGAAAGCGACGAATCATGCCCCTCTCTAACCCTCTCGAATGGATATTATTATTTATTATTTATTATTTTATTTTTATGATTCCATTGGGTTTGCGACAGTGGTTCATCGAGTATTTACCTATGAAATAATTATTCTAATTCTAATTTTCGGGGAGGATGCCTCTACTCTTGACTCGTGTCCCCCCTATGTCAATGCAGGGCCGGGGGGATAGAACCCGAAGAACGGAGCTAAGACTCCCAATGGACCCGACGAATGACCTACATGTTATTGGTACCGATGTCCAACCCTAACTAAGATATGTACCTAAAAGATGTATGTACATAATTTAGTGGATCTGATGACAGCGAACTGGAGTTCCTATGGGTGTCTCTACCGGAGCAATGGTAATGATCGTCATTTGTTACAATCGGACCTAAGGTACCTCCAGTGTGCATGAATGTACCTAGTGAAGAATATCATGTCAATCATTTCAAGGGTGTCCAGATGTCATTATGACAAAAAAATTGTACCTAGCTAGATTATGATGCAAAATAAATAAAATAAAAAGATTGTCTGGGTCTATTGTTCTATCTTGGCTACCAATCTGAATTATCGAGTTATGCAGAGCGGCCCGGCCTATACCAGAGTGGCTAAAGTCCCAGGTCCGAGTCATAGCTAAACCAGCCCTTATCCTTTATTGCCGGGGGCTACCTCTAGGCCTGAGGGAGCTAAGAACATTTCTTTTTCTGGCATGGATTCTAGATTATGATCTCATTTCAAGTTGATGAGCTGGCATCCTCTAGATGTCTCGCTAGAGTCGCTTCATTATTATTATATTATTATATTATTACTTATTTTTTTTAATTATTCTACTACTAGTCTTGATGTCCATTTTTAGATTCCTACATACTATGCGGCCCAACGGTTCTTAAGGTATGAGAGATATTATACACAGTAGTTTAGAAACACGTTAAATTCTGATCTAATAACCTTTCGGGTTGTGCTTCGTTTCCCCGGTACTTTTGGGCACCAGCCATTCGTCATAAACTAGTTATGACGGGGATAGCCCTACTCCGCTTGGGCAGAGATCACCCACAGACATATCGCTTCCGCCACCATGCAATTCATACCAGGTAGGGTTTTGAGAAAAACCCCACATTGAACATTGAATTTCAAGTGTGTGTACTCTGTACTCTCATCTCAATGCCTGGATGATGAGGCAGGGACGGGGCAAAATTCAAATTGTATTATCAACGTGGGGATCTCTGAGTTGTTCATCTTGATGAACCAATCCTTATTCACTCTCGGCCCCGTTATTACATTTTTCATTATTTTATTTTTTATTTTATTTTATGGATTTTTTTTCTGGTTCTTCTGGCTTTCCCCTGGTCTTCTTACCATTTCGATTACCATGGATTTGATTTGAATTTTTTTCTTTTCTTTTTTTCCGTTCTGCATTGCTTCATTCTTCTTTTTCAGT
This sequence comes from Penicillium herquei, assembly GCA_039634405.1. Classification (NCBI taxonomy): domain Eukaryota; kingdom Fungi; phylum Ascomycota; class Eurotiomycetes; order Eurotiales; family Aspergillaceae; genus Penicillium; species Penicillium herquei. The sequence goes on from CP098390.1 coordinate 1,618,377, forward strand.
TATTCTTTTTTTTTTCTCCCCGGGGGGCTTATTCCCCTAGACCTTCTATGTTCCCCTTGCTTAATGGTCAAATAACTAGTAGAACTTGAAATCTGTCACATTGTGGATTCTGTGGGACATCTATCTTTCAACCCTTACGGCATTGTCCTGTCTAGCGTTTCTTCAAGGGTTGGTCTGGTCGGCGTGCGCCGGCCCGTTCCAGCTTGCAGCCTCAAATGATCCGCATGTCCTTCCCGCACCACTCCTTCACTGGTGGATAAGAGAGGGGGGTACTCAGGCTGACTCTGTACCATGTATCCATAACCATGCATAAGCCCGTTCCTTTTGGTTAGGTTTGACGGGTTGGGCTCCATGTTTGTCAAGCCAGGGAATGAGAAAAAAAAATTATTAAAAATTGATGAAAAAAGAAGGGCCTGAAAAAAAAAATCTGATTTAAATCTGATTTATTCAAAAAATGTTTTATTATATTTTTTTAAGTAGATTTTTTTTTTATTTTTTACATGGATCCCTTTCCCTAACATCCCTAAACGGGGATCTTCTTCTTTGCTGGATCATTAATATAGAAATTATTTATTTTTCCCTTGGGGCCTTGGAGATATGGCCCACCGTTTATATGACTCCCCGCTCCCCATGTCCATCGCCGAGGGGCATTTAAAAAGGTCACGCAAGATTCCCGGTCCATTGAGCTTAGGTGGATTTCTTTCTTATATTTACTTCGTTTTCCCCGGTGATTTTATTTTTCTTTCCCGGTTTACATTCTAAACGACTTTGACTTTAAAGATCTTGGTTTCCTATACCAGTTGACATTGTCCCCCCACTAATCGGTCCTCCCCGTCAACGATTCCAACCCATATTACTCCCTCAATTGGTCCAATCTTGATCCAACACTTATCAAGCCTCTCAATTGATCATGTCCATGCCAAATAGTCCCCCAGGAAGTGCCGGTCGTCCTACCTGGCAAGATCGACTCTCGGGTAAGTCAATTGGACTATACCCCTCTCTATACACATCATTAACCCCCCAAGACCCATGGAACATTATAGAATCATGAAAACTAATCAATTATGAGATAGATCATTGCAGACGTAACAAACTGGCTCCTCCGGTCTTCAATATTGTCTCCGATCGGCGAGGTACCTACCCAATTTCCGTTTTTTCCCCTGCTTACACCTTCCTTTTGCCACCATTTGTCATATCTATCCCATATCCTTCCATTACTTTCTTCAATTTCCTGTTCTACCCCTCCCATGGCTATCTGGGCTTCTTTCCTTCGGGCATATATGCCTTGTCTATGTCTCCCATCATCGCGTGTCTCGGCATTACAGGTGTGGAGCTGCAGAAAGAACTCGTACACCGACTTTTAGTTCCGACAGTTGACAGCGGATGCTGATTGCCCTTACTTCGGAAATGCAGGAGGTCGTACTGCCTGGTCGAGTACTGTCACCGTTTCAAACCGAAATGTAGCGGCTCGCTACTGGTACGATGGCCAATACATCAACAATGCCAAAGAGGACGCCGCCGAAGTCGCCCTGCAAGTCCTGAACCAGCAACCCCAGGCCTCCACCATCTATCCTGGTCAACTCTTTCCCCAGGCAACATCCGGCAATAGTCGGGGTGTTGGTGGACGCTGAGTCCCATTTTTCTTCCTGAATACCTTTTTTCTTTTGTCCGGGTGGCATTCTCTCTACTTTTGTGTTTATTTTTACTCGATTCCGAGTGATCTGCTGATGTGTGTGTGGCCTGGCCTGCGGAGTTTTTTTTAAACTCTTTTCTGCAGACATCGGGGAGGAAATCTTTCCCTTATTTCTTGTTTTGTTCTTTTCGTGTTCATGCTGCTACTCCCTGTGCAGGCCCACATCAGCAAGACCTCGCTGTTACTCTCTCATTTGTTCTTTCTATGCGCAATGCAGGCCGAAAAAAAACCGCCACGCACTCTCCTACCTCATCCTGCATCGAACGTCCTTTCCTCCTCGAATCCCGGATATGCACGCGACACTACCCTGGTGAAACGTTGACAGTTGGCCGTCTGCGAAAGGCCCTGCAGGTTTTTTCTTCACCGTTGTCCGGGAGAACCGGAATTCGACGAAATAGGATGCTGGGAGGCCAGAGCAGTTGAAAGGGGACCAAACATATGCAGATGCAACTGGGAGGCCTTGCTGTCTCCCTCTTGCTTCATCTGGAATTTCCCCCTCCGTTTCTTTGTCCCCATCGACACAACCAACCTGCAAGGCTTCATCTTGCAACCTGGTCTTGGCTTTGTGTGACTTCCTGTTGTGGTTGTGATACCCAACTCAATCTTAACGGCCCAGGAACGGCAGCTTCCAATTTCGCGGCTTTCTTTTTGTCCGGTGGATTTCAGGGACCCTTGTAATCCATCCTAGCATTCACATTCAACAGAATATCTGAATCCCAGAAACCCCAGGATCGAAACTTCCTACCTGATGATGGTTCAGCTTGAGATGAAATTACATTGCATCATGACCGGGAATATACCTGCACTCTGCAGTCTGTGCGTGGCCGTGGTCTCTCGCCACTGACCTGGGAAAATGAATCGGTGAAGATGACCATGCCTGTGGGGCCTTCCCGTCAGCCACCCGCCTGACCCTTTCCCAGAAGAAACACTGTGTCTCTCTGGTTCCCGCATGGGTCGTATGATTTATTTTTCCTTTTATTTTTAGGAGGGAAAGTGGTCGATCCTGGCACGTTGTCAACCTCATCCGTTTGGGGGTACTGGGAAAGAGACACGCTACGTGGTACTTCCTTGCAGGGTGCCCTCGTGATAATCCCTGCTCCTTGTGCATCAAAGAAGCCAAAGGGCTCTGGCATTGCCGTTGTCTTTGTCTCAGGAACATCTGGCATATATCAATACATGTGTAACTTGAAGCGGGAAGCATGTCGCCTGAATTCAAAACAAGCCAGGCACGATGTCACCACTGCAGTGGCAATGGAGGCGGTGAAATCTGAGAGAGTTACAGAAACAGAAAACATTTGGAAACGACAGGCTTCAGATCCTTCTCTTTTATTTTATTTACTGATTTTTTTTCCATTTGTGATATTTGCTTCTTCTTCTTCTATTCAAGCACAAAAGGCATATGTTGCTTGCTTGCTTTATTTAACCCTTTTATGACCATTTGCTATGAATTTCCTTTGTGACGCTATGAGTTTGAATGGGAGTTTTTCCTTTGGGATAGTTATTGTACGGCTGTGTGGGACTTGGGACTGCATTTTAGGTTGTTTTCATCTTGACTTCTCTTTTCCCTTCTGCCTTACAGTCACAATGGTGCCAAGGCTGGGTTTCATCAAATTGGTTCATTGTCCAATGTTGCAATTGCTTCTGCTCCGGCTATACAAATATCGACAGGACACTTTCTAATACACTCCACTATTTTCTGGATACTTGAAATACAGACCCTAGTTATTTCCAAATTTTCATCTGATTCTATGATTCTGGAAATCAAATGAAGCTTCCAAGGTTTGGCTTGTGAAACGTTGCCATGTGTATAGTAGCAATGTTCCAAGATTCCAAATGTTTGAAGTGAGAAATTCTCCGACATTGAATATTTGAATATGATCATGGTAGGTAAACTTCAGAGGACTTTGTCAATTCTAGATACGATGTTACTAGTACATCTACTCCAGGCCATCATTGTCTTCGTGACTTAGAGTTAATAAAATGGCATGATATTCAAATACTGCTATAAATGGTCATATTGAAGACAGCTGGCACTGTAGTCCATGCATAAACCCTCAACCCATGTCAGCAAGCTTTGCTCTGTCCACCAATCATCAGCAAGACCGCAGGATTCTGTATGCAGGGTGCCTCCTAGGTGGCATTGATAGTCATAACCTTGGGATAATGACTAGCAACACACTCTATACCAGTATCTATTATTAAGAGCCTACGAAACTAGTAGTTCAACTGCGCCTTGTTAAACTAACTCTATATCCTCTAGAAGTGCAACATTAGTCGGATAATAATATCCACCTGGACACATGTGACCTCTTTGTTAATGAAGATCGTCGGTTCTTATTTCCTATTTAGGGACTGTCACTCCAATCAAATCCGGGGAGATTCAAGGATCCAAGCAACTGACTCATGACTTTGCCCCGGGCGGTGGCTGTGAGAACCAGGGTTCAATGTCCAAGTAGTAACTTGGGACGCCTAAAGGTGCTATATAATACCTATGACTATCTTCCACGAGCCTCAGGCCCAGTATCAACATTTGAACAATATTGACTCAATTACAATAACCTCAATTGCCCATACTGTCCAGAACTTGAAAATTAGCTGCAACTTGCATATACTCTGAGTCCGTGCATCTAAGAGTATAAGCCTAACGGCCGGAGCTTTTCAAACCCATTCAACATTCAAGCTTGAACCACTGGCATTTTTTCCCCGGGGATCTTTTTCCATCCAATAAATATTCAAGTTGTTCCAAGGTTCTCGATCACTTGAAGCCTCCGGTACCTCAATATGTGCTTCGGGTTTAGTGAACTCAAACCCCAACCTCCAAGCCGTGAGGCGTACCCGAATAATGAAACTGCATACCTTCGTGCTCAAGAAAAATACGACAAAGATATTGAGAAATATAAAAAGAACAAAGCTCGGAAACGTCGTACCCAAGGGGGTATATACGCCGGCGGTGCGGGAGGGGGTGCTGCGGCAGCAGGAATCGCAGGATGGGGTGGGTTTAGTGGTGGCGGCGGCGGAGGATGTTAAAGACTCGGAGATTCTGTGTTTTCCTTCGATCCAGCTATTGAGTGCCGACATGTAATAGTATTGATAATTTCACGGTGGTTGAGTCCTTCTATTGGAATTGTTGATTTGGAAGAATTACTATGGGGTCACATGGGACGCCTTGCATTTCCAATGTTTCTTCTATTGAGTTGTTGCTTCATTCTACGTGTTCGTGCATTCTGTATACTTGTCCTTCGTTACGAGTCTTATATTCGAAGTGCAGAAACTCTATGCACCCTGCGAACTTGAGAATTCTATTTTCCAGGTAATTAATGCCCTACTGCCATCTTAACAGTAGTATCCCAACGAACACGGTAATTCAATTGGCTGCAAGGGCGAAGACTGCATAACTTGCAAGTTGTTGAATAAACATGAAAATGCAAATTCCAAGCTTCTCTGTCTATTCAGCTACGCCACCAACACTGATTTGTGATATACCACCAATTCACGAGAATGAATCCCTCTTCCGAAAGCCTAGACTCCAAGTAGTCCTAGTCTCCAAAACCCGCCCCACAAGTAGATGAGCTATCTAATATGCAAATTTCTTCCCACTTCCATCCACATTCCACCGCTTATTTCTCCACCCATAATAGACTCGTAGCAGGATACATCCGGCCGTGACGAATAAAAGAAGTCCGGCATTGGTCCAATGTCCCGTTGGGTATCCTTTCTCTTCTTCGCCGCTTTTGTAGATCCATACTCCAACGATCTGGCCCGGTGCCCCGAATGAGACATTCAATGCGATGGCTAGTCCCGCCCCCGCTGTGGATCGAAGATTCGATGATAGCCATCCTAGGAGTGGTGGAATGCACGCGAAAGCACCACTGGCAGCGACGATCAGACAACCGTAACGATGCTGGAATTGATTAGTAGGGTTCAATTCAATGTGACTCTTTAGTTATAATCAACTCACCAGGTATGCATCTGCTGGAAGTACAGCTGAAGCAAGAAACCCCATCGCTCCAATAAATGCAAAAATCGCTGAATGTAGACCTCGACTGCGATTTGTTAGTAAGCCTGAAGAAATGTATTAGACCGGAGATCATACCTATTGAAATGGTCCGCAGACCAGGCTACTGCTACGGTTACAACATATGCCACCGCATAAGGAGGCACAGTCATAAGTTGAGCTCGGAGATTGGAGTATCCCAAGCCAGCCGTAATAGCAGGTGTGAATAACGAAAGACTAGAAAATGGTGTCGATATACCAAAATAAACCTAAAAAAAAATCATTAACTCCACATTCCCTTCCAGTTCATTTCTTTAGGATAACAAACCGCATAATGAGCATATAACCGCCACTCCGTTAGTACAGCTTTCGCATCGGGCCACGACATAGCACTCGCAGAGCCATGCGACCCTTCAGTTTGCAGTCGATACGCCGCTAGCTCCTTCTCATCCGTTGATAACCAATTCGCCGTCTCGGGGTAATCTGGTAAAAAGAACCAGACCAAGATAGCCGACGCGCAAGATGGCGCTCCTTCAATAATGAATAACCATCGCCATGCGGAAAGTCCCTGTGCACCGTTCATATGACCCACACCATAGGCTATAGCTCCACCGAAAGCTCCTGCTAGTGTTGCGGAAGCTAGGATTAAAGCGACTCGTATAGATCGTTCGGAGTTCCGGTACCAGAAGGTAAGATAGTAGACAAATCCGGGGAAGAGACCTGCTTCTACGGCACCTAATAGAAAGCGAATGCCGGTGACTTGAGCGTAGCTGTGAGCGCCTCCAAGTCCCATCGATGTTGCGCCCCAGGATAGCATAAGAAAGGCGATCCATCGCTGTAGTGGTTTAGTATCTTGGGTTCGGTAGAACTTTTTGTATGCGGAATTGACGTACACTTGGTCTCAATTTCTTCAAGAGATAATTTGATGGGACTTCAAAAATGGCATAGGCGATTAGAAAGACCATTAACGCAATTCTAGTGATACAATTGTTAGTTGATAGTCGCTCGAGAGTATATGGTAGACGTACGTATAGTCATAGGACGTCATATGTGTTTCGGAGAGGAGATCATTGCCAGTGTCCGCGTTCAAAAGTTTCGCATTTCCTTTAAAAATTAGCTTTTATCTCAAATTTCAATGAACAGTCTCAAATCACACCAATATTAGATCGATCTAAGTAACATAGCAAGTAGATTGCCGCACAAAGTGGGACAATTCGTAAATCTTGCTTCCATACTAAAGCCTTTTCTCGAGCCTCGAGAACAGGATCTGTTTCTTCATTGGAGATCTGATGTATTCAAGTTCCTATTAGCCCACACAATTCCAAAGAATTCAGTCAAAATTCCAGAATAAACTTACCTCTCCAGTGTGCTCAATATCTTGTGTATATTTTTCGTCAGCCATGTTGAGACCCGAGAAAAGGCACCGGGAATCTCGCGCCGATCACTCACAGGCAAAATAAGTCAAAAATGCTAGAACAGTCCAGAGCCCCCCTTTTATTTAGCTTGTTTGCTTTTTTCTCCTTCTCTCGGCATAAGCTTGTCCCTGAACCCCGGAGAATGCCCCCGCATCTCCGCACTGACCAGGTCGGGCATGCTCCGAACATGAACATGGGGGGTTTCCCGATTCAGGGATTCCATATGGATAACCTTGGAAACTTTGATTGATTTAAACTTGAATATAGACATTCACTATATTGATTTTGATCTTGAAAACATCCTACAAATCTGATGTTATCTACTTCAGCATCTCGGACTTGGCAGATAGTATCCTCGGTATGTGCTACTAGTAGTGTCGATCAGCTCTCACCGGTCATTCGGATTCTAAATGGGACTAAGAGCCTATCTTTGCACGATATCATTGGATATCACTTTTCACTAGTATGTCTGCAGAAAGTGAAAAGAGCCGATGATACCACCAGTTGCTCATTTTTAGGAGTGCCACATACCACCTGTCCTATTCATTGACCTTGTAGCGGTCTGACCCGCTCTCTCATTGAATATCGGATAAAACGATACTGGTTATCAGATGAAATGTTTTTATTTCTAGCCAATCGTTCTCCATCGTGACACTGTATGGCAATTAACGTATTATTTTCTATACAAAGTTGTATATTCAAGTCCATGCTCTTTGGGTTATAGTAGCAGACAAGGACCTCGGGGGCATATACTAGCGAATTGAAACGGCGACTGCTTATTTAATACAGTCATGCATGTAGGTAGGTCTTTGAGCCATCCATTTTTTCGGAATTTTTCAATCTATCTCAATCTTAATGGATTCAAGTTCAAGGTCAGCGTAAATCGTGTCATTTGCAAGGGCACATTATGAGTACTGAGTGGGTTGGATAACGTCCCTGATCAACATCATGGTGCAAGTCAACTGGCGTCGATGTCCCAGCACTTGAGTATTGTCCAACTTTGCTGCCATTTAAACGCCTCAATTACCCCCATGACTCTTGCAAAGTAATTTCTGCATTTCCCATTGAGAATGGACGAAATCCACTTGGAAGACCAGTACATTTTCGACTCGAGTCAACACTTGGGCCGCCATGCAAACCAAACAAACATCTATCGCGATAAGGGTTCTTGATCGCATCGCAAACGTTGCATTTGCGACAATTCTCCATGCAACGCGGTTCACTGGTCAGATCGCTGTCTAATAACATACGTGTGGTATTTTCCAGTCCGATCGCAAGGATGTCGACCGCCACCGAATCCACCCGCAAGAGCATGCCCTCCGCATTGACATTTGAACGGCACGCGAAATGTTCGGTATTGTCCCCCTACCCCACCACCTCTACTATAGAACCATCGCTGACAATTGAATTGGCTTTGTCTCTAATAGGCTACAAAAGCCCGAGCGAGTACCCTTCATCTTCCTCATGGCGATGTTCCTCTGCCAATTTTCATGCCCGTCGCAACGCAAGCGTCCCTCAAAGGTCTTACATATGATCAACTGCGCGATACAGGATGCATGCTATGTCTTAACAACACCTACCATCTTGGATTGAAGCCAGGACAGGAAGTCCTCGATGCCGTTGGTGGCGCACACAAATTACAAGGCTGGGATCGTAACTTGCTTACCGACAGTGGAGGGTGAGAAATACTCTTAAATGCGACAATCTACTTAATGGCGACTAACTGAGCCACCTTGGTTTTAATAGTTTCCAGATGGTATCTCTCCTTAAGTTGGCTACTGTTACCGAGGAAGGTGTGCGATTTCTCAGCCCGCACGATGGCTCGCCCATGTATGTCTTCCGTTTATCACAAATTGCAGTTTAACAAGAGTATAAGTGGTTGACAATTGACAGGCTTTTGACTCCCGAACACTCAATCTCGCTTCAAAACTCGATTGGCTCAGATATCATCATGCAATTGGACGATGTGATTGCCACTACCTCCCCAGATCATGCACGAATCAAAGAAGCCATGGAGCGTTCTATCCGGTGGTTGGATCGCTGCATTGATGCTCATAAGTACCCCGAGCGACAAAATCTCTTCTGCATTATCCAAGGTGGTCTAGATTTGGAGCTTCGGAGACAGTGCTGTGAGGAAATGGTGGCCCGAGATACTCCTGGAATCGCTATCGGAGGGTTGTCCGGTGGTGAAGCTAAAGAGGAGTTCTGTAAAGTGTAGGTTTCTTTTTCCATTTCATTTGATCCATGCTGACTTCCGTAATAGTGTCGATACTTGCACTTCAGCTCTTCCAGATAACAAGCCGAGATATGTGATGGGAGTGGTAAGTTCTAGTTCTATAACGAATCCTCGAGACCCAAGCTCACTTTATATCAGGGCTACCCCGAAGATATCGTTGTAGCAGTCGCTCTCGGAGCTGATATGTTCGACTGTGTTTGGCCTACAAGAACAGCTGTAAGTTCCATCTCACTGTCTTCCACTAGTATTCAAACACTAATAATATATAGCGTTTCGGACAAGCAATTGTGTCATCGGGCACAATGAACCTACGCAATAACATTTACGCCGAGGATTTCACTCCCATCGACGAAGGCTGCACTTGCACCTGTTGCCGACCTACGGACCAAGGTGGCCTTGGACTTACCAAGGCATATATGCACCATGTCACGGCGAAAGAAACTGTCGGTGCTCACCTGTGAGGCTCTACCATAATCCCTGACTTTTATAATTCCTCACTGACAAGTATAGGCTCTCAATCCATAATGTGCATTTCATGTTGAACTTAATGGGCAATGTGCGACAGGCTATTCTTGAAGATAGATACCCTGCCTTTGTTCGTGATTTCTTCTCCAAGATTTATGATGGGGATAAATCTAAGTATCCTGAGTGGGCAGTAGGCGCGTTGAATGGAGTTGGAATGGACCTGTTGGCGGATTAATATCGATCATTTCATGGGTCTTGGTAGGCTCCTTGTTAAAAGCATTTGTACATGTGTTCCTTTCATTTATTGATGAGCATTGAATATGATTTTATGCTTTGTGGCTGAGAAAATTATATGCTTACTACTGGTTTATGAATATACATCATGATCTATAACCACCTGGCAGGCAGGTATAGTAATATGTGGGTTTACCAGTTGACACCCGTGGAGCATAGATAAGATAAGAAATACCACGTGACAGCGTGTCGCGTTTGACGCGCAAAAAGATCCCCGGGATCCGACAACATTTAGGACTTCCTCAATTGATCCATTCCTCCCAAAATTATACAAGGGTGTTCCATACAAGACACTCGATCATATCCATCATGACCCAAGAACAAGTGCCCGCTGTCGCCCCTGCGGCTACATCGCCGCCTCACGATCCCTCGCATGAGGAGCACCAATACCTCAACTTGATTCGTGATATCCTTGCCCAAGGAGAACATAGACCAGACCGAACAGGCACTGGCACTCGCTCCCTATTTGCCCCACCACAACTCCGATTCTCTCTCTCAAAGCCCAACCCCGAGGGCGGCGCCCCCATCCCTGTTCTGCCCCTCCTGACCACAAAGCGTGTCTTCTTGCGCGCAGTCCTTGCCGAGCTCCTGTGGTTCATCGCAGGCACCACATCCTCAATACCCCTCTCCGAAGCTGGCATCAAGATCTGGGATGGAAATGGAAGCCGCGAGTTCCTCGACAAGGTTGGCCTGGGTCACCGGGAAGAAGGTGACTTGGGACCCGTGTACGGATTCCAGTGGCGGCATTTCGGTGCCGAGTACGTCGACGCCAAGACCGATTATACAGGTCAAGGAGTTGACCAACTGAAGGAAGTCGTGAACAAGATCATGAACTCACCTTTTGATCGTCGTATCATTATGAGTGCCTGGAACCCCGCGGATCTGGGCAAGATGGCTCTCCCGCCCTGCCACATGTTCGCCCAGTTCTATGTCTCTTTCCCTCCTACGATGAAGCTTGATGAGAATGGTCGTCCTAATGAGAAGGGCTCTCTGTCTTGTCTTCTCTACCAGCGTTCTTGTGATATGGGTCTGGGTGTTCCCTTCAATATCGCTTCCTACGCTCTTCTTACCCATATTCTGGCTCATGCGGCTGATCTGAACCCTGGTACTCTTATTCATACTATGGGTGATGCCCATGTTTATCTTGATCATGTTGATGCGCTGAACGAGCAGCTCACTCGTGAGCCTACCGAGTTCCCTGAGCTCCGCATCAAGCGTGACGACCGTGGAAGTGCCGTGATTGACGGATGGAAGGAGGATGAGTTCGAGGTGATTGGCTACAAGCCTCACAAGATTATCAAGATGAAGATGAGCGTTTAAAATCTTGGCTCGCTCTCTTTTTGGTCATTTAAGTTTAAATTATGCTATTATGTTTAGACGATACCAGTGTTTTGGGATAGTTGCGATGAATCAAAATCATGTTCAGTGGAAAATGCTAGTTTCTGACTGAGCAAATGTATATATCATTTCAAGGTTCACACGCAGCCGCTTGTAAATGCAAAGAAATGGCGCATGAATAAAAGGCTTGATGCATCATGACTTCTCGAGAATCACCCCAGCACCTCGTAATAACACAATCGTATCTCCTGACTTCACCTTTGTGCCAACAGAATCAGAAAATTCTAAGAACTCTCCCGACTCAACATGGAAAATGCGCAATCGTGCCTCCTCCCCACCACTTCGATTGTTCAAGTTCTCAACTCGTAATCTCTTGGCCACATCATCCAACACTCGTCCAACCTTCCACCGCTCGTCGTAATAGAAATCCCCAGATGGGGGCTCAGCAGCTTGCGTATCCGCCGTTCCAACAGTATGTAAATATATGCGTTTATCAGCCGGAACACCAGCTTCTCCCTTCGCCGTCCGCTTCATAGTATTGACCTCCACAGCCCTCGCAGCCGGACTATTCGGTTTGGGCTTCGACTTCGGCAGTAGACTCGCACCCGCCGCCTGTTTATCCTTGCCCCAGCCACGCACGCGCGCAAACATAGACTTGATCGTTTCATTTGGTGTTGCGCCGTTGCCTTGTCGTGCGCCCAGCGGGGTAAGCTTGGCGCAATCGTGTTCCTCACGGAGTCGGTGCTTCAGACAGTATTGGTGGTTGCAGTTTGGGCAGCGTACGCCGGGGTCTTTCAGGGTATTAATGAGGGTTTTGCAAGAGACCTCATAGCACTGATCGGAGTTGTAGATGTTGGGTTTCACCGTTGCGGTGCGGTTCTCTTTTTGATTATTTGCTCGGCGTCGAGCCCATTCGCCCGCGCGCGGACATTTGTGTGCTGTTTCGGATCGGTGATCGAGACAGTAGGTGCTTCTGCAGGATTCGCAGCGGAATGGGAGGAAATCGAGTTGTCCGCAGTATTCAAATTGACAGTGGCGGCCAATAGACTCTAGGTCTTCGTCGGCCATTTGTGTAAATGATTCATCGGCTGCGGTTCCGCCTCTTGATATTGAGAGTGGAGACATGGTAACGAGTGTTGTTGAAGAGGAAGAAATGGGATATGTGAAACGAAAGTAGATCTGAACGCAGTACTTAACAAGGACAAGAAGTTAAGGTCTAGTAATGAGTAGAAGGTGCTGGTTTGTTTGAGTAATGCGGAGACGGCGTGGCTTATTTAAGCACGGAGATCGGCGTTTGGGACTCCGACTCTACATCAAGTATCATCAACTGGTGAGATCCATGGAATAACATTTCACAGTCCCAAGGTTCCAGGCTCGAATCGTCCAAAAAGCATAAATCATCAGAGTTCTTACTGTGGCTTATGTTTACCCTTGTCTACGCGCCGGGGCTTTAAGGTGAAACAGTGACCCTTGTGGGGCTACTGCGAGGGCCGGGAATCGCCCTGAGATTGGACGGCTAAACGCTGGCGTTATAGCCCACATCGAATCCACTATGAACACAAAGCACAGGCTGATACTCGGAGGATTCTATGCTTAATGGCATTGAATCCTTTCACTTGAATCTGACCGTCTATCTTCGATCTCAAAGCCCCCGGGGCCGCTTCCTGGCGGTTCCCTGGCTCGAACAGTCCACGTATAGCCATGCCATCCTTATATTGGGCTATTATACCCGGCAGCTATAATGTTTATTACAATAATAACAGTTCATATTTTTCTTTACAGACCATGATACCTCTTAAAGTTCTCACAATCATTTGATTTCTATTGTTAACTCCCTTATTCGAGAGAGTTCCTCGTGCTGTCACCATTGTGCAGCATGGACTTTCGAGAAAAGAAAGAAGACAATATTACTGTCTCTCCCGTTTCTTCGATTAAGAATGGTTCCTCTGTTTCTTCAATCCATTCAATTTCGACCATATCACCCAAAGACTATACATCTATAGCAGTACCACCTCCTGGCTGGCGACCGGCGTACCTTCGAAAGCGTGTGTTAACTGGATTCGCGATTGCCTTCTGCGCAATTATCATCGTCCTTGAAATCCTGAACTATGTCTCGTCAAACAATCAGGGCCTTACCTCCTCCACCGAAAGCCGACACTATCTTTGGACATATGGACCAACCGCAATCCTCACCTTGGTGTCTGCATTCTGGGCGCGCGTGGAATTTCAAGCGAAACAGAGTGCACCATGGCAAGCCATGCTCAAAGGGCCTGAAGAGTCGGAAAAGAGTGTTCTGCTGGACTATATTTCACAAATGCAACCTTTTGCACTGATTAGCGCTATCCGCAACCGCCATTATCCTGTCATTTCTGGTATTAGCGGCTCACTGCTATTGCGTCTACTGATCATCATATCGACTTCTCTGTTTAGCCTGCAAGAGGTCAAGGTACAAAAGACGAATGTTTCGATACAAGTCCAAGGCAATGTCAGCACACTTAGCACCGCAGATTTCTCAACCGCTTATAGTGAGCCATTCGACACCGTCAACGGTATTCTTTTCGAAGGCGTTTCCTACCTCGACGGTACCACTGCAAATTTCTCCTTTCCGACCTTTTCGGCACCTAGCATGTCTAACGACTCCGTTATTATCGCGAATGTCACCGGACTGGCACCGGAGCTGGAGTGTGAGAATGCCACCCTGGATGTGAAGGTTTGGGAGATGGTGGCGACTTGGATTAATAGTAAAAGCTCAGCTGGAAGCCACCAAGTTCAGGAAAATGTCTTGTCAACGTCATCATGCACCTTATACAATGTTTCCATTGATATCCCATCCAATCAGGAACTTGGGATTCAGGTCACTTTGAAGACTTCCTACGCTGCCCGCTATCAGACAGCGCAGTGTGAAGGCTCCACTGGCTTGGATGGAAAGCGTATTGTTTTAGTTGCAGTGGAGACTCAAATGAGTCCCAATGTCACTACCTCAGCATTTGGCAATTATACATCAGATGGCATTGAGTTTTATGGCAACTCCAATTGGTATAAGACAACACGAAACATCACTGTTATACGCTCAGCAGCAGCAATCTGCAAACCCAAAATGTCTCTTATCAAACTCCTTGCAAAGACCAACACGACAGCATCATCATCTACTACGGACTGGCAGATGCTTAAAGAGGAATCCACCACGTTACCTACTTTGACCGCTTGGGATATCGCCAGCAATGTCAACTCGGAGTCTCATGACAGTGATGGTTTCCAACCTATCTCAAGCTCAAGCCAATTTCCGGAAACAAATGAGACTTTGGTGGATGTCGATTACGCAATCCAACTGGGAGCCATGTTCACAGGAAAGACAGGCAATGTCAGCCATCTTTTCGAAAAGGATATGCTTTCAGATGCAGCTTCTGCTTATCATAGTGCTACTGGTGCCCAGCTTCTTCGTGAAGGCTTCCTATCACAAGAGAGTTCGGAGTCTACTGGGTCCGCGATTGTTAGTGAGAACCGAGTCGTTATGACTCAGGTCACACTGCGCGCTATGGAAGCATGTCTTATCTTGATTATCTTATTCGTGATAGCCATGATTTTGTTCGTTCCGCGCGGTGATCTGGCTCCATATAATCCCACAACCATCTCGGCAACTGCAGCGATCATGTCGAACAGCAAAATGCTTCGAAAACGTTTACATGGAAGTAGTTCCATGCCCTTGGAGAGCCTTTCCGTTCTCTTGGAGGGCAAGCGGTATACCACAGAGCTAGCTCTTGGCGGATTCTCAATCGCAGCTGTAAATGATGATGCGAAAAGATGCGCCCCTCGCGAAAACCTCCCTGATTCCAAAATCCAAAATCCGAAATGGAGTCCCTTTCCTAATCTTACCGTCCGAGTGATTATCTTCATCACGGTGGGATGCCTGATTGGTGCATTGGAAGCTGTTCTACAGATCTCCCAGACGAATGATGGACTTGGAAACGTCTCCTCTAGCAGTGGAACTATACACTACATATGGACCATGATTCCCGCTCTGGTCATGGTCCTCATTGGCCTTGTCTTCTCAAGTATGAATTCTCATGCCCGATCTTTGGCACCATATGTACACCTGCGAGACGAATCTGGCACAGAATCATCCCAGTTCATGACATTAAACTTTAACGACGCACTCGACGTGACCAACCTCATCGCCTCCACCAAGCTGAAGCAGTACGCTGTTCTAGCTACAACACTAGCCACTCTTATTACCTCCGTCTTAACAATTGTCACAAGTGGTCTTTACACTGCCACAGACCTCTCTGGACATCTGAAGCGGAACTTCAATCAGACAACAACATTCCACAACGCCAACCCCAGTGCCGAGGATAGTGGTATAACCACAGCAAAATACATCCTCCTCGACAACCTTGAATACCCTAAATGGACATATCAAAACCTCGCATTTCCAAAACTCTCATTCAACACCTCATCTCTCACCAAGAAACAATCCACAAATTCCTACCTCGATATAATCGTTCCAGCAATGCGCGGAACTCTAACCTGTGAGCTCCAAACCAGCGACCAACTTCAAGCATCATGGGAAGACTACGAAAACAAAATCTCATACACAATTCTCGCCCCAACCTGCGATTCAAACAGCACCTCACCAACCTGGACCAACGAAACCTTACTCTCAGACGAACTCTCCTCCAACCAAACGATATTCGGATTCGAGCAGGAGATTGAATGCGTAAGCAATAACAGCACCAGCACCTCCAACGAAACCATGGTGATAGAAAAAATCCCCAACGAAACAGCCAGTCTCATCAAGGGCGGCGGATCAATCTCATACGTATGGGGCGCAGTGCAAAATAAAACAATGACACACATAGCAGCCCTAACATGTCGCGAATGGGCCGAGACTGTCGATACGAAGACCCGATTCATTTTACCGGATTTTAATATCTCAACTGAAGTCCCACCTCAACCTGATGAATCTACTGCGCGCAGAGTCCAGAATTACACAGATGGAGAGGACTGGTATTGGGTTGATGGTATCATCTCTGGTGCTAGCATTGATAATTTCTTCGAGGCGCTTGTTGAGGGTAAATACGCCATTCCGATGAACTATCTCAAATCGGAGAAGTATAATGAGAAAGTTGCCAACGCTATTAAGTTCCAGAGTGGGATTGTGAAAGCGCAGCAGTTCAATACCTATAATCGGGAATCTATTGAAGGCCCTTCTGGTGATGAGTACCTTATACAGGGGAATATCACTACGTCTGGGGCAATTCGCTTATTCCAGGATGCGGTCTCGACGCGGGTTTTGGAGGCGTTGTTGGGGGTTTTGCTTATCTTGGGTGCGTTGGGTTCTTGGTTGATGAATACGGATCATGTTTTACCGAAGAATCCGTGCAGTATTGCTGCTGTGGCGAGTTTACTTGCTGATTCGAATTTCTTGCATCGGTATGGTCCGGGTGTTGGGGATCCGAATGCGAAGCAGGTGGAGGAGAGGCTTTTTGCGGATTGTCGGTTTTTTATGGGGATGTGTTATGATGGGCCTTTGAGAGGGTTTAATGATGATCGGTTTACCATTTATCTTACTGATTATGGGATGGATAAAAAGCTCGCTGCGACTCCTGAAGGATTGATATGAGTTCAAGTTTGGATATGAAGTTATGACCATGAAAGAGAAACAGACGACCTCGATTACATCATTGTTCTAAAATTTATCAAAACTAGTGACATCTATTTTAGTCTTACAAAGTATGGTGAACTTGAATGAATCGTTATTTGATTAGGATTCCCCAGGCAAAACTTGGTTAGGAAATGGAGATTAAAAAGACAGAAATTGGAGTCGATATCGCACTCCAGGGAGAATTAATAAAACAAAGGGGACGAGAGAAGGGAAAAGGGGTCAGATACTAGCGTACAAGGGGGCAAATACAATAAAAACACTCAACATAAGGGGTATATGAGTAAAACATACAATCCGACAATTGAAACCAGGACCATGACACCACGGTTCCTCAACGCCAGAAATATCCCAAGCACAAATGACAAAATGAAAGTGTAATCCACAGCTGACTGGCATGTAATAGAATCAGCCGTTTCGAGGGTGATCCTGAGGGTTTGTGGTAGGGTACAGGGGCTTGTTGTTCTCTGTCTGAACACCCGTGGCAAAAGGAATGGCAGTGTTGGAAGTGAAGACAGGCAGTCCTGTCTTAGTTTGAGTCTCGGAAGTAGGAGGGGAGAAAACATTGGTCTGAGTACGGGGCACATCCATGTTCTGGTTGAAATGGTTGGGGGTTTGAGGAGGGGAGTTGCCTGCGAAAAAGACTGGCATTGTACCGATGGAGGGAGTAATCACCGGAGTAATCGATTCAGAAGGTTTGAATGCGGCTTCCATCGGTTCAAGAGTTCCTGATCCAGATGCTGTGGCAGAGAGCATGGCATCAGAGGAGATACCAAAGCCGAGTCCGAGGCTTCCATGGTTGTTCAGCGTTAATGGTGCACTTTGGACACCTAGTGGCCACTCGGTAGAAGGAACTGGTGGAGAGCCAGCGGGCGTTGTTCCAGATCGGGCTGCAGATTTCCCACGCGCAGATCTAATGCCAGTCGTCTTCTTGGCAGACTTTGGAGATTTGGGAGTCTTGGCCACCTTTAGAGCATGCTTTCGCTCCTCAGCAGCCTTCTTCTCTCGGGCAGCCTGCTCCTCTGGTGAGGGCATTCTCAGTTTGATCTTGCGAAGGCCAGATGATAGATTCTCCACGTCATCTTGAGGCCGGGTTACTCCGTCAGAAGACTTAGTTCTGGATAAAAATGGGGAAGGGACCTTTGGAACAGGAGGAGGCTTGCGTGGACTAGCAGATCGTTTCGGAGTTGCTGGACGTGATGTGCTAGCCTTTTTTGCGCTACCAGATGGTGTGGGTTGCGAGCCTGCTGATGCGGTTCTCCGGGAGGGTTTCTGTTCCTCGTTTGAGGCATTGAGGTCAATAGCAACAGGGGTTACTCCTGTTGCACTCTTTCGCCGACCGACATCCACAGAGGGAGACGACTCGCTTGAAGCATCCGGCAGTTCATTTCCATCAATGGTCTTCCGCCGATTCTTGCGCATTGCCTGCTGTCGAGGAGTCGCAGGTCGAGGCGAGTAAGGGGTTGGCGATTTGGCCTTCCGCACACGGAGCTGTCGCTTGTCATCAACAGGATCTGGGGGCGGGGGAGGAACGATTGCTGGATTCACCACGCCTCCATCAAGTGCCACCTGCCGTTCCAGTCTTTGACGAGAGGCCGCAGCATTGAGATCCTCGGGCCTACAGCTCATTGTCTGTCGTGAGTCAGGGATCAGAATCTTAGACAATTCATGAGCGGCTGTAGCCCAGCCTACGTCAGGCAGAGGTGGGAGACTAGGGTCAAGACTGGAAGATGATCCAATACTCCGACGGTCACGGGTAGGGGTCACGACTTTGGCTGAGAATGAACGAGTAGAATTCAAGAAGGTCGGCGCGGACTTGTCACGAGATTTGGCCGGAACAGTAACCAGCGCCTCTAGCTCATCAAGATGTTGCGCAGACCACCACGACGCGTTATACTCCGGGTGGCAGAGCAATGGCTTCAAGGTGTCCTTGGGTGATATGCTAGCAAGACTCGGTCGTCGTGATTGGGCGTTTGCAGATGTAGTTCCCAGTCCAGCCAAGTGACTGATGACACCGCTGGTTAAGGCGCGATCACTGTAGCCGCCCTCGAGCACACTAATGACACGCCCATCGACACCAAGGCCTTCCTCTTGGGACATTCGCACAACATCCGCAGTAAACTTGGCATAAAACTCAGTGGGTACATTGACTCTGTGTCGCTGCATACCGACACCTTCCCATTCACTTGCATCGAAGCCGGCAGATATGAAGATAGCCGCCTTTGGAGGCGGGCCATTTGGGTTTTGGGCAAGTTGCTTGGCGTGTTTCTTCAGAAACGCGCGGGCTTTGCTAATCAAAATCATGTATTTGTTTCGATAGATTCTCCAGAAGTCATTTTCAGTTTCCCAGGTGTCGAGATGCACGTTCCAGATAGACTGCCCATGTGCACCATCCATGCAGACACTAGCATTTCGGACTTTCTCCGGGTTACCATCTTCGCAGGGGTAGGAATTGATATCGTGGAGACTGTAATATCCGATCGGAGTCTTCTCATAGGCCGACGATTTACGCGAGGCAGTCCATGCCTTCTGGTTGTGGTCCCACGCAATTTCCTGCGAGCCGTCACCATGGTGTAGATCGAAGTCGAGGATAGCGGCATGGGTCAAGCCATACTGAGCAGCTGCGTATGAAATACCGACATGCACATTGTTGATCCAGCAAAATCCAGATGGGAAATCTGCAGAGCAATGGTGCCCAGGAGGGCGAATGCAAACAAAAGCACGAGTAGTGGGGCCTTGCCCAAACACAAGATCAAGTCCATCACAGACAGCACCCAGAGCACCCTGGAAGGCATTCTGTGATTCCGAGCACAAGTAGAGGTCGCCCGAGTGGAGTTCTGGGCCGCTGGAAGCTAAGCCATCATTATCCTGCGTACGCTTGCGGACCAGTTCTTTGCCAGTCAGGGCAAGACGTGACTCTGCAAGGTCACACATTCCCTTGAGCTCAGTCATCCATGATGTTCCATGGACGCTGGTAACAGCTTCATCAGTGAGTGGCAAGGAGCGGGAGGACTTGCGAATCTGGAATGGTGGTGGGGGTAAATTGTGTAGATCGAGGTGAGGATGAGGCGCGAATGGTTCTCCTGCATATCGACGACCAAGCAAAACATAAGCTGCAGCAACTCCAACTACGCAGGCGCGAATGCGCTCCGGTCTCTCCACAATAGTACTAAGCTGTGCCCTGTTTGTACGAGGGCGCGAGAAGCGATGACCATAACAAGCGTCATGAACAACAACCACGGTTTTGGAACCAAGATCAACTGATTGATGGAGCTCAACCTCTTTCTGGAAGTGTTCTGCTGCAATCGAAGCTGCTGTGGGGCCCTGGGGATCTGGAGGGGCAAACGCGAGCCGGGGTGGCAACATTGCGGGAGACGCGGTGGAGGTCGGGGACCCCGCGAAATTGGCAGAGGAACGACGCGATGAGTCGAGTGGGGAGGAACTGTTGTTACCAGCAGCCGAACGAAGTGAAGCAGTCGACTGGCGTTTTTGAAGTACAGGGGTTGATTTGCGACGTTCGTCGCGCAAAGAACTGGAGCTGGGGGTACGTCTTGGGGTAGGTTGCTTCACAGGGACAGGGCGTGACGCGACATTGTTTGGAGATAAGAGAGAGGGGGAGGGAGGCAACGGTGTCGCAGAAGCATTTCCCAGCGACAACCGATCCAAGGAACTAGTTAAATCACCTGTTTGATCCATGACAGGCTTTGAATTGGGATCAATAACACATAAAAGGGGATCATCCTTAAATGCTCTGAAGGGGTATGTACAGTCACAACCATTTGAGGAAGGCGGAGAACACAATCCAAATCAGATATAAAGAAACTATGTGAGACACAATACAATGACTACATAGCCCTGAGGGAGTCATGTTGAAGTTATTTAGATATTTAAAAAATACCAAATAGACATCTTTCATTTGATTGGGTTTAACCAATACTGTAGTACACCCCCTTAACACCTGCCCAGGTGCTCATGTATAAAACTTAAGAAATAGGGCCATGCTATTACTACACCACCTCAGGCTGTGTATATAACAGCTAGACTGGCAAGGTAGTTATACCTTTCCCTTTTTCTATCAGAGCCTAGTTATCTACCCTCTTATGTTTAGAAGTACATATACGGGTACCTACCTCAGTACCTACTACTTCACCCAAGTGCTTGTCCTTCTAGGAAGTAGCCTTGCATACCACATCTTTATCATTACAGTGATCTTAAACAAAAACCTCCATTATGTAGCTGCATGTGATTGATTACCTAGTATCTCGGGAGTCTTGATGTATGAATGAATGTGTACAGGCTAAGCTTAATGTGCCATAGGGTGTCCAAATAACATCGCTCCCCTTTCACTGAAACTCTGAGAAACAAGAACTACTCACTCATCACTGATCACTCAGTACGCGATCTGTGCTTCACCCCACACGTCTTTGGCCAGGTAAACCAGTTCACTTCTCTGCAGCACTATGTCTCGCTCTCGCGGGGCGTCTGCGGCTCGCATCCAAAATTGTTCAAAGGGGATGGTCAATGGCGCCTGGGAAACTGAGATATGGCCACCTCCCATTCCCCTCACTTCAATATGCTGGACCATCTGGGGTCTCATAAGAGCCTCGTTCCACTCCCACTTTTCTATCTTGAGTAGTGGGGTATCCTTCTTGGCGATGAAGGTGAGGGCAATGTTGGCGCCCCCCTGCCCGGGATTTACCCACATCTTTGTATCCTTAGGAGCTCGCACTCCGTCTCGGCCAGGCCGACTTCGATCACCACCGAAGGCCGATCCTTTCTATGCCCATTTGGCGTTCTCTTCGGCAACCAACCTCCATCTGCTACCTTCACAACACCCCCGCCGACCGGGACATCACGCGCTGCAAAGCACCTAAAATCATCCTCCAGCCCCATGGGTCTATGGGCTTTCCGCATAATCTCGGTCATGGTGGAAGCCACCGTTGCGTGTAAGGCGCTAGGCATCTTGAGGGTCAGTATACTGGTGGCGGGGTTGTAGCAGTACTTGATTCGACACATTCGATTTCCATGATTCGATTCATGATCGAACGAGGCAGGTTCAATCAAAAAGATAATCCGATCGGTATAAGCCTGGTTTGACTCAGAATTGAAAGACCTCGAGCTTGAACGCGCACTCAGCTCAAAATTCAAAACCTTATCGAATTGTTCGCTGTCTTGGTAGATATATCTCTTGGTAGCAGGTGGAGGCAGCGCCTTCAGAAAGCATTCTTTATCGTCCTCATATCTAGCAACGATACCATAGATAGACTCAGGGTTGGAGTCAGATTCAGCCATCATGATAGATGTGGGCTCAACTTGAACTTGAACTTGAAATAACTTGAAAATTATGATATCACTTCCCCTGTGGTCTGGTGAATATAAGAGAGTAGTAGATTCATGTTCCAATGTTCAAAATTCTAAACCTGAAGTGTTGAATTTGAAGATATTTGCTTAAGTGTTCTGTAGTATCATTGTTACCTCATAGTGCGTAGGCTACCCAGGAGAACATAAGTGATCTCTCACTTCAAGTTTAGTTATCTCTCACTTTCACCTTAAATATCTCTCATTTTGAATCCAGATATCTCTTACTTTAGTTTTACTTATTATCAGCCTTTTTTTATTATAATGAAAATATTTAAAAGTAATCAACACCTGGGCAGTAAGCTGGTTGAGGTTAATTGTGGAAAATAGGTTTTGGCTCTATGGCCGTTATAGGCCTCCGTCCCTTATAGTGACATTATGTTCTACTAGTAGGCAATAATCAAGGTACTACTCCTATAGTAATATGCTAAAGTAATTTTTGAATTGAAACTTTGGAATGTTTTATTCATCTGGCATATTATCACTTTAAAGTGTACACCCAAAAAGAAAAATCGTGTAGTCTGGATTCCGGAAGTAGTAACTTGAATGGGGGACTCCGTTTTGCCCATAAAAAAACGCCCAAGACACCAAGGCTGTAAAAGAATCACAAGAAAGGAAGATATCAAAGACCTAAAAGAAGAAAATCACAAGAAAAAAAAGATGGTAAAATGAAAGACGAAATGTTCCAGAGATATCTCATCTAGCGAGACCAGAGCCCACGCCACTGATACCATTGATACCAGCGACGGCCCAGAGAAGATTTCTCATCTAGAGATTCCTGGGATCGGCGACGATTCTTCTCTGCTTCTTTGCGTGTCTGCTTCTCTGTTTTGAATCCACGTGTGGCGTGAGTGTGGCAGAAACAGTGCATATGGACTGTCTCAATGCTGATGCCCGGACAACTGTTGCGGCGGTGTCCAGAGCAAACGTTTTGACCACCGTCCTCTTCGCAATGGCACCACTCATACAGAGTGTAGTATTGGCGGCACATCTTGAGGATTGGTTTTTGAATTTGTTTGTGTCGGTGAGGTTGGACCCCTATTGCATTCAATGGAACAGGGGAAGTGGAGTAGGATTTGGAATAGATAGCCGACCAGATCCGGCTAAGGAGGTGTTGAGCTTCGAAACTTGAAGATTTTCGTAGGAAGAATGAATCTGATTTGTTGGAAAAGGAAATTGTAGGTGAAAGATCAACGGTGATGTGTTCCGAAGATCTGTGTAAAGGTCTCACGATGCTGCAGTTGACAGCGTTGACGTGTTTCGTTGACGTGTATGAAGCTGATATGGAATGAGATCGTCTGAAGATCAAAAAGAATGCAGATACGAGACGATATTTGTTTCAGACCAGCTGATGGAGGTGTAAAGTAGGTACAAAGATAAAAAAAGGGTAGTGTTGAGAAAGCTTGCAGATTTTATGTTCTAGATCTAGATTAGTAGACTATTAACTAGTATGAACAGGGATCATGCGTGAATGGTAGCACACCCAGGAACCATGGATCCTGCGGGGTTTGACGTCAAAGAGACTAGGAACTAAACGGGATTGGGCGGCTCATACAAGCCAAAAGGACCAACCGAGGCTGGATTGAATGGTGAATTGCCCTGTTCGGCGCTTCGGGTTACATCTTCGTTGGTTAAGCTGGGTGGTATTGGTTGGGACTAGTTGACCGTTCACTGGAGTTATGAGTTGGATCTAGTCTACAAAAGGAATGAAATTTCAGCCAAAATGAGGTAATAGACAGAAAATATTGGTCTTGGCTAAAAAGCATTGACAGATCAGATTTCAGATTTCAGGATACTAAGGGGAAATGTCAACCTCTCCCTGAATGTAACTAGAGATGCTATTTCTGACAGGCGGCTCTGAAGGTTAAAAATAGGGTTCTACCGGTGAGAAATAAAGCTCCAAGAGAGCAATGGATCTGGTTTGAAACTCAACGGCGAACAATCCGATCCATTTGATCGACATAAGCTAGATCATCAGGGATCCGCGCAGACCCGAGCGGTTCCTCAAGCGGTTCTCGCCCACCCAAGCTCCTTGATTGGCTCTGGACTTGCCGCTTAATGCAGGGTCAAAGTAGCCCAAGTCTCATTTGGCGCCCTGGGCAGGTTTTCCTTAAGTTAGACCAGGCAACATTCTTAACGTCGCATGGGAAATAAGATCCCGAGGGACATCCGAGTCATGTGGGAATCAATGGGATTCTGTCATTTGGCTGCAAACGGAGATGCAAAAGATGCAAAGTGCAAAGAGTGCAACATAGCTGTCAGATTGATTGAGTAGGCGGTGTATTTATACTGCCCACCATGTGACCTGTCACTTTCCCGCGGAGGAGGCCTCAGGCCACAATCAATATCATCATCATCCTATCTGCACTTTCCTTGCTCAATTGACTCGGTGGGATACGTCTTTAAGTGCTTGACCCAATCAACAAGCTACTACACAGACTACTCTTGAAGATCCACATAAACCCCCCACCATCAAACCACATCATCATATACAACCATCCTCAAGAGATTTCAAAAAAGCATCTGAACCTGCAATGACAACCCCCGAAATCCCACCAAACATGGCCACAACCCCCGCGCGAGCCTCTACCCTGCTCGCAAACCTTACAGCTGTCTCCGCGCGTGTCACAACCGCCGCCACACAAGCCCAATCGCGCACCAAGCCCGTCCGTCTAGTCGCAGTCTCCAAGCTCAAGCCCGCATCCGACATTCTATCTCTACACCAAACCCCCGCCTTGCAGCTCCACTTTGGCGAGAACTACCTGCAAGAACTACTTGAAAAGTCTCGTCTCCTTCCATTGAGTGTGAAATGGCACTTTATCGGTGGACTCCAATCGAATAAATGCGTCACACTTGCGCGAGACGTGCGCGGATTATGGGCTGTTGAGAGTGTTGATACGGAGAAGAAGGCTCAATTATTGGATAAGGGCTGGGGTGAGAGAAAGGCTGAAGATATGGGTATTGATGCTACGGAGCAGGACTCGCGACTTCGGGTTTATGTTCAGGTTAATACATCTGGCGAGGAGAATAAGGCTGGTATTGAGCCCTCTGCTGCACCGGGTCTTTGTCGTTTTATTAAGGAAAAGTGTGCCCGCTTGAAGTTGCAGGGTGTTATGACCATTGGAGCTATTGCGCGCTCTAAGGCTACGACGCCGGAGAATGAGAATGAGGATTTTGTTTGTTTGCGGGAAACGAGGGATCGCATTGTGGAGGAGTTGGGGTTGGTTGGAGATGATGCGGAGTTGGAATTGAGTATGGGTATGAGCTCTGATTTTGAGGGTGCCATTGTTATGGGCTCGGATCAGGTTCGTGTTGGTACGACGATCTTCGGGGATCGGCCGCCAAAGTCGGAGGCTCGAGTTGTATAAAAGCGTGGAAAAGTGGAAGGTCAATGGTTGAAAATAAAAACTCGGACGAAGACATCATATATCATGTCACTATTACTGCACTCAAAAATTATACAAGAAGTTATACAAGACGAGGGACCTAGTAAGGAACGCTCGCTGATATTTGACTCGCAAGCTGGTTAGAAATATACATGCGTTGCCTCTTCGCTGGTCCTGAAAATGCAATCGGAACTAGTACTAGAAGGAATAAGACGAGCCATCACTTTTGAGTCCTTGTCCCAGTTTCTGCTCCATCTGTCGAGAGAGTGCTTGGGGGACGCCCTCTTGAGTGGCACGAATGGTCACCCGGTACATCTGTAAGACAATTAGCATTGATCAAAGGAAATAACAGGAAATGGGTGAGGTTGTTAACTTACCGACTTCTCGTAGTTGGGCTCCAGGCGCAACAGACAACCTGTCTTGCCTACTTCAAACTGATACACGGCGCAGCCCACAATATTCTTGGGGTTCGGGTCCACGCCATCCAGGATCTTCCATCCAAAGCCTTCAACAGTCTCTCGAGTGTATGCCTCTGTGATAGTCTTGTTCTTTCCACTCAACCCGAATGTCTTCTGAGACTCCAACGGTCCACCATTGATCTGCCTCCAGCGCTTGAAGAAGTCTTCCGCGGAAAGAGACGATGGCTCCATGTACCGGTGCATCAGAACAGGCAGCTGGAGGGTGTACGCTTGCAAGGCACCAGCCAGGTAAGAAATACGAATGGTTGGCGCATCGGAGAAAGGCCCGTGGGCAGCGCAGAAGAATGTCTGCTGGGTCTGTCCGGCGGCAGCGACGCTCGAATCGGGGAGGTTTTTGCTGTCGATTTTGAGGTTGGGGTTGGCGGGATTATCAATAGTCGTAGTCAAAGATCCGATAGGGTATGAGGATTTGTTGGAGATGTAGAGTTTGACGACACCCATATGGCCACGGTATTCCGACCGCAAACCAACCTGAATCTGAGCGTCCTGGAATAGTACGCCCTCTTGAGAGAAGTACAGCCTGTTGTAGCCAACATCCCAGTCTGGGGTCAGATGGGCCGCACTAGCCATGTTTGGAGCAGGAGCCGGCGGTCCGCTGAGATCAAGGCCTGCAAGATCGCCAGATGCACTGGTTGCGCTTGTTGGGGTATTGCCATTGGATCCGGTCCGAGTACTGTTAACAATAGTAGTGAAAGAACGCTTGAGACCAGTTGTCTGTGCCATGAGCACTTCCTTCTTGTCTGCATTCGCATCTTTGCCGCCAACCACCCATGTCTTCCGCTCGCTGGTCCCAGCTGTCTTCTGGTGGAGACGGGACAGCAAGATGGAAGTACGTTCGGAGAATGGGGGCATTTCATCGCAAACAGTTCGCAGCAGATCATCCGTTGGAAGTGTCGCCAGGGACAGATACTCAAAGGCTCGCTGTTGCAATTCAGAATCAGGAGAATGGCTGTAAAGACGGAAGATCTGGAGCAGCTGTGGCTTAATTTCGGGGAACAAGTTGACAAACTTGACAAATGAAGAGAGAATCATGGCCCTGGCATTGTCAGAACCACTGAACATCTTCGCCTGCAAGGCCAAGAACTGTTCAATGGGACTTGATCCAGGGTTGTCAGCAATGAGGTGACCGAACTCGCCCAGAACGTAACAGCCAATCTTGACGAGACTCTCGTGACAGTCAGTCTTGAGATATCCGAGAAGAGTGTGAGCTGCATATGCCTGTAATTCTTCGTTGTTGGTCACAATCTGAATGACTCGCTGCCAGACTTCTTCATTGACATGATCGCCTGCAAGTGACAAAAGCTTCAGAGTCATGTCAATGTACCATTGAGCATCCGTCGCATATTTCTCAGTAAGAATCGCAACCTTCAAAACCATCTCCTCTCGAATGGCGTAATCAGCGGTCTGGAGATAACGCAGAAGCTCATTCACGATAGGACCTGCATTAGTGGTATCACACATGCTGTACAGCAGATCCAATCCCTTGCGGCGGACACTAATATCACGGTCTCGAAGAGAACCCAGAATTATGTTTTGGTGTTTCTTGATCGGATCAAGGGTTTCTGCTCGTGCAGCGAAATGTGTCATGGCATCGAGGCCAAGGTATCGGACGTTGGTTTCACGAGATTGTATGTATTTGCCGAGACGAGCGGAGATTTGCATCATCAGGGTATGTTCAGAGTCGAGATGAATAAGGAGGTTAATGGCTTCGAAGAGGATTGCGTTTTGCGCATTGTTCTGCTGTACATTCTTAGGAGTCTCCATGGCAGCTTGCATGATCTGTTTAAGTGACTCGCGGATGATCTCGCGAACATGGCTATCCTCTGCAATGGGGGTAAGTAGCTGAAAGTTGAAGTGTTGGTTTCTGGAAGAATTCCCACATACCTGATGGGGGATAATACTGCAGTAAACGTAGCAGCTTAACTTGAATCCATGGGCATGGAACTCGGTAGTAAAGGTAGTCAGGCGCAATATCATTGTCAACCACAACCCTCTTCAAACGCTGTGCAGCCTTCACGTAACTTCCTTTGTACTCCTCGGGCATGTCCTGGGCGAGTGCCATTACTAGGGATGTGACTGACAGCGTGACACCCATGTCGGGATCATCCATGATCGAGATAATTCGTTCCGCCCATTCATTTCGAACAATGCCGGGGTATTTGCGGTACAGGCGAAGCAACGTGAGGGCGGCCTTCTTCTTAACAAATGCCTTTGAAGTTCTGGGAACTGTTAGAATTTCACTTCGCAAATAAATGACTCGACGAATGGAACTTACGGTGAGATCAAAAGTCGGTGGACTTCCGCTCCCAGGGCCTCTCCGAGCTCCCGACCACCGACGTTGGCGACCGCATGCAAGGCCAGACAAATATTCAGCTCACTGTTATCCATCAAGTCTTTCCGAATACTGTTGACGACCAGATGAAGCAGCTCATGCTCTTCGTGTAAGAACAGGGTGACGGCGAGATATCCGATCTGCTTCTCGGAGTACTTAGTCGATGAAATGAGATTGACGGCTTCCAAGTGGCCGAAGTCGACATCGTAGCCCTGGATGTAGACATAAAGCAGCTTGCAAACGTATTTCTTCTTCTGGTAGCCATTCAGGTTACCAGACTTGAACTTCTGTCGAATATTGGCCAACTCCTTATTCACGCGCTTCTCCTCCAATTCTCGCGCCCGCGCATTACGCAGGTCCGCGATGAACTGGACCAGTCCTTTCATGGATGACATGATTGCGGTTTGATCTCTTGTTTTCGGTCTTCGTTTCGGTTATTGTTATTTGGTTTCCCTCCTTTTCGAACCTTCTTTCTTTTCGTGGGCCGAAGCCTACAATGTCCTTTTGGACTCGGTAAACACTAGACTTCGGGAATGAGGAGTGGGGTGGAGTCGGGGATATATCGCATGCCACGCGGGGATGTTCACCTCAGGGGTTTCTGATCGGACTGACAGCGTCACACAACCATGTCCCTATTGTGTGGCAACGTCGAATGTGCATTGGCCGGAATCGAGTCCACGGGGATTCTGGATGGAGCGAAGCTTAGTAGCTTAGAAACAGGGGGTTAGCCCGGTCGCGACGGATCCCTAGAATGGAGAGCGTGAGAGTCGAGTCTGGCATTTGGAAAAGGGTGTAGGAATTACCTTTCTCAATCACACACTTAAGATATTGATGAGGATCTTCCTAAGGAAAGGAATAGGAGTAAACTAGTAGTTCCGGCTGGATCTTCTCATCACACGAACCTCCCTCTTTCCCTTGGGCCACTTTCCGCTGTCGATCACTCCCTTCCGCTGTGGCACAGGAATAACGTTGATGCGGCTGTGGCGGTGCAGCTGCTTTTATACTATGTACTCTGGACCTGCATAGTAGATCTTACTCTATCAATGCTAGGGTCCATTGATGAAGTATGAAGATTATATGGACATATATTTAAAAAAGATGAAGATGGAGAAAATATTATTTTGATTTATTCATTTCTCATGACTAGTCAAGAACTGAGCCATTCTTAAGGTGGATCAATCCATGATGCAAAACAAGAAAGCAACCCGATGAGCTTGATTTCGACGCCATCCATACTCCGAGCCCATAACAATGCAATTCATAATCGGGGAATCAAACGCTCTCCCTGAGAGCAAGCAATAACAGCAAAGTGTAAAATGTTTAAGCGCGAGTGGTGAAGTCGACCTCAAGGGCAGACTCGACACCCTCGGACTTCTCACAGGTGCAAGAAGCTATAAAAAATGTTAGAACAAGATCCATAAAGTTCAAGTTTGAATTATCAAATTCGGAGACTTGTTACTCACCAGAAGGGCGGCTGCCACAGGCGCAAGTGTCACCAGTAACAGGCTTGTTCTCGCTCACAGAGCGCTCGCAGGTGCAGTGACCAGCGGGACGAGCACCTATAGAGAATGTTAGCTACTTTGCCCCACAGGACCCTGAATAAGAGGTATCAAACTTACGGCATGAGCAACGAGGACCAGCAGTGGTGTTCTCGGCGGAGGCCTTGTTGCAAGAGCAGTTGAGGGCGCTCTCCTTGCCGCAGGAGCACTTAGCCTGAGCGGCGCAAACACACTCTCCAGCACCGGAGGTCTTGCAGCAGGTGGAAGCGGGGTGGACCATTTTGGAAGGTGGAGAATTGATATTCTTCAAGTTGATAGTTGGTGTAGATTGAAGGTGCTGTTGCGAAAACAGAGATTTGATTGTGTTGGTAGATTGTGTAGGAAGCTTGTCAATTGTGAGTAGAGGATGGAATGATGGAATAAAAAGAAGTTAAGAAGACAGCAGCATCTTATATTTATACTGATCTGGATGCGTCACTGTTCACCAGAGGCAAGTGCCACCCAGTCGCCTGATTATTATCATCATGACGCTGATTGGCTGAAGGTGTCAGGTCACGTGGGTTATGACCAAGGGATAGAACGTCGTTGATTGGTCCACTCCCCTTTGCCATCAATTCCTCGTTCTTTGACTGGTCAGAGCAACTTCATTCTACAATTGATGACCTTTGATGACTTTTACGAGCTCTCTGATTCGAGGTTGGGATCTAGGAGGCTGTTTTCTGCATGTCATCCTATGAAGATCAGCAAGAAATGCTTATATCAAAGTTGGAAGATTCAGGAACAACCTGGGAAAGTTGAAATGTTGGGTCATTCACACTTTAGCCATGGATCCACTCTTATCCAGTCAGCGTCAGGCCTAGACTCGGGGGATACCATGTATGCACTACGAGTGGCATAGTATGCAGCTACTCAAAGGTAGATAAACTTGAAGTTCTCGAGTGCTGCTAATAGCATCAGACTTGAAAATAGTATCATAACCTGGAATATCCTAGTACATACGCATCCAGTCCTATTTAGCCAGTGGAGGTGCTCAGCCGGTGCACATGTAACATAAATTTCTTAAAGCTGGTGAACGATTACCGCCAGTGAAGATCATCCAGATGTCGCCCGCGAAATGGGCATCTGGGCACAACATTGAACTACTTGGCAGTATTACCAATTTTAAGTGAACATTTGAACGCATACAAGAGCACAGATGATGCACATGCATACTATGTGATAGACACCACTGCAGACAAGCACATGCACTGTCACGGTACTACTAGCACTTGAGAGTACATACTAGTAGTATGCATACATTATTTTGATGAGTGGCACCGGGTGCTGGAATGCTTCTACTAATTGTGACATACTATTTAAATATGGAATTACAAACATTGAAGTGAGGGGATATCTGATGGACACAATCTAGCAGCCTGAGAGTCTATGCTCCTGAAATCACGGTCTAAGGCAGTGCAAAGATACGATTGATGATGATATAGTATTGACCCAAATGGAGACGGTTGAATTAGACTAACTTCCTCTCATTCCAGAGATCCATGGATATGTATGATAAACGCTAGAATACCAAAAGGCCAAAGGCAATGAAAGGGCCACCAGAAAGAAAAATCGAACCTCAGAAGACACACGCCCCAGCATGGAAGATCTCACTCCAAAACCAAAAAATTTAAAAGCAGATGGTTAACATATACAGATGAACGAGAATGGGAGAAAATATAAACAACCTGAAAACAGAAGACAAGTATCAAACCGAGAAGAGAAAAAAAAAGGAAAAAAGCTGTACAAGCATTAGGATTAAAACACGCTGGTATAGGTCAAATGTGCAATGGCTACCACAGAAGCCAAGTAATAATAAAAAAGCGAGGGTGCCAGCCCAAAAGCTGCCTCGGTGTAAGCAGCAGAAGCAAGGTGGAAACACATTTTCTTTTTTGGTGGTCCTGCCCGTATCATATCATTGCTGGATATAGCTTGCGTAGTTGAATGATGGATTAGCGAACTTGCTTCGCAGAGATTCGATAGATTGAGTTGTTGGCTGCTGGAGTTGATCATTTCCAGCAGCAGTGGCAGTTGGATCGGTTGACGCAAAGGAAGTGGGAATGCTCAGTGTTGAGTTGTTGGCCTGCGTATAGGGGATTGTACCCACTGAGGGGGCTCCGTAAGGGTAAGGACGGTATTCTTGTGAGGTAGATACGGGCAGAGAATGGAGTGTTGGCATAGGCCTGTGTTGTGATAGTTGGGAAGCCATTCCCAGTGCATTGTAGTCCTTGGGTCCTGCCATGGAGAGGTGGGATGAGTAGCCTTGTGCTTGTGTGCCTATTGTCGAGAATTTTGTTAGATTTGGTTTCTGCGGGCACTGGCTGCCAATATTGAATAGGGGCTGAACAAACCTAGATTACTCATATCGTATGTCATTTGAGGTCCTTGTGAATCGGTTGGAGATACCGATCCCTCGAAAGATTGATGTTGATCAAAAGGTGTCACCATTCCGGCTTGACGAGCAACTCCATAGTCCATCGCTTGTCGTCCATACGGCATATGAGGTGGATTCGAAGCAGCTGCAAAACGGCCATGAAGAGGGTATCCAGTGTGGAAAGAGGAAGGTTGAGACGAGGCATCCGACAGACTGCTGGATCTAGTGATGGAATAATCGCTTCGAATCGTTCTGTGCAGGTCATGCATCGAGGCTGATGCTGCGGGTCGATTAAACATCATACTGGACTGAGCCAAACTGTCGTTCCGTCCCTGTCCAGCAGAGGACATGTAGGTTCCTGCTGTCGACGCAGAACTCAGAGGCGAGACAAGGTAATCATCCTCGCCTGGGCGCTGATAGCAATCGGTGCGTAGTCCCCTCAATGCCGCAAAGTCCTGGTTTGGAGCACTGTAGTCTTGCGGCGATGCAACTGGAGTTTGCCCTGTTGATTTGCTCTCGAATGGCGTACGAAGCACCTTGGTCGTGTCGAAGTCATCGGGCAATGCTCGCGACTTGAGCACTCTCTCACGGTCATTTGTTGTGAGGCGCTTGAGCTTCGCTCGTCTACAAGAATGGGTGATTGTTAGATAAAGGTCCAGCTGGTACTTTGAGTTATAGAAGAGTCGTAACCTACCGATTCTGAAACCACACTTGAACCTGACGTGGTGTTAATCCAGGGATTTCCCTTGACAAGCGCTCACGGTTAGCAGCGTCTGGGTGTGCCTGGCGAGTGAACTCGCTCATCAAGAATCGAGTTTGGTTGTGAGTTAATCTGTCGAGCAGTTGTTAACACCTGGCAGAATCATCCGATGATTCCTGATCTGAATCCTACCTGAATCGCTTCATTTTCTTCCTGTCTATCGATGACTTGTGGTCCCCGTCGCTGCCAGCTGTGTCGCCTTTCTCATCCGAAGGACTAATGGTAAACTCTCTGTCGGGGTCTTCCTTAACGTCAAGATCCATGTCTTTCTCTAGATCGTCAGACTCAGTCCGAGGCTGGAACGTCGAGAAGTTTGAGCTGGTGCCGGGAATATCTAGCTTCACTCGTGAGAGCAAATCTTCCTTGGTAGTTGAAGGTCTTTGGCTCGCTGTGTCGCGCGACAGGGTTTCTCCCTCAGAATACGATCCAGATCCCGGCAGGCTTCCTGGGTTCGAGGCCGTATTGAATGCATTCTCAGCGCTCATACTGGCCAGCTGTGTGGTATTAGAGAGTGTGTTGGAAGAACTAGGCTCACGTTCCTTCTGCAAATTTCGCAACGGTGAAATGGTCCTTGGTGATGAAAACCGGTCTCCGTGACAAGCCGCAGAGAAGTGAGAAGTCACTGCAGATAGAGATGAGGGAACGGGTGAGGATAAAGAAGGCACCCAGAGACAAGGGCCGCCGACTGACATGGTAGAAGTTGTGACTTGGGGCTTCCTTCTGACCGGAATAGTCTCACGACAGTAAGATCAAATCCACGATCCACGGAGTCGGTTTGGGAGCCTCAGAACGCGTCAGGCTTACACCCTGAACTGACACGAAACAAATAAGGTCAAGAAGAAAAAAAATAAGGGTCAAATGAACCAAGACGCCCTTCCCCAAGGTGAGACGTAGGTGGGTCGGGATCGAAGTACCGGGGCGCTTGCGCAATAAAGTCGGGGCTTCTTTTAATTGCCTTAATCAATTAAGACGGAAGAAAGGGTCAACTTAAATCAAAGTTCTATGAACCCCTTTTCTGTATAAAAAATGATGAAGAAGAGTCCAAGGAAGATGGTTTCTCCAAACTTGAGGTAGTAGAAAAACGTCAAGAGCGGGACAACGGCTACCAAAGCGTCCTCTTTAGATCTTAGATCACTCGCACGATTCGTATGGTGATGATCCTTACGTATCTCGGCAGTAAACCAGACACGAGGAGATCCAGATATCCACAATGGAGTGGTGCCTATGCAAAGGCCGGTGGAGGGGGAGAGGAGGGTTGACCAGGGATCAGCCGGAGATCTCCTAAACAATGACGAAGCAAGGTAAAAAACGTGAAAAAAAGGTAATAAAAAATAAAATAAAATAAAAAAATCCCACAGCCAAATCAAGAGTCAAAATCAAGAGAAAAATAGAGTGACCAAGCGTAATTACTGGGGACCAAGCCAAAAAGGATACGTCCGAGGAAGTGGAAATAACAGATATTAAGACGTCCAATCCTTGTCGAACGTAAAGGGTCCACCAAGCAGGATCAGAATTGTAGTTATAAAGAGTATTAGAAGACGAATACTATTCTCTTTAAACTTACAAGCATCAGAGAGAGAAAAATAAAAATAAAAGAAAAGAAAAAAATACTTTTTTAAGGGATATAAATGACGCTTGGTCGATATGACGATCTCGCAACGGTCTAAACGGTCCGAACGAGCGAAAAATACTAACTAGAAAATAAAATAAAATGAAAAGAAAAATAAAAAAAGAGAAAAAAATACAAACAGGAAAAGCAAGGAATACAGTACATCCAATGATTTCAATGATCTAAACTTTGATCCGGGTTTAAGAGAGAGAAAGTGGGCCTCAAAGAGGGGGGCATAGTAGAGGGCGAAGTAGTGGCACCGAACTGAACTACGCGTAGAAGGTGCACACACCTGTATTTGGTAGTGAATTTTGAAAAGATCAGCAATCCCATGGTGAAGGATTTTTCTTATGATGTATGATATTACCAAGAGGATAAAACCTGAAAAGCAGGGGCAAATAATAATAATAAAAGAAAACAAATCCCGATCTGAAAGCCCTAGATCTCTCTGTACCAGATTGGGTATAAGGTGCAACCGCCCACCAGGTTGAAACGATACGAAACAAGAATAAGATACCTCTAGAAGTTTGATCCAGAATACCAGTAGAATAGGAGAAAAGTACGGGGTAACAAATCAGGATCATTCAGAAGCGTGGACATCCCTACCTTGTGCCGTGCACAGAGCACAAATCATCTTGTATTCCCCATTAATCACCACGGCCAGGACCTTCCGATGGGGTCTTGTGGCGAATTACGGTTCTGCCCGAGCTGAAAAAGCCCTGTGGGAATGAAGACCACGGACTAGAATCTCTTCTTGTAAGAAGGACCCAGACAAGCTCCTGGGATAAGCCAGAGGAGCGGTTGGAAGTGGACATCCTGATCCGTATCAAGTACCCACATGGACGCTTACCAGATACGTATACTCCGTCCTAGACTGGGACACTACTCATGTACTAGAATACGTATGGGAGGTCCTTGCTCTGACTTCTATCTCCGTGCCGATTGCACCGAGAACTCCGTACGGGAGGTACATAATGGGGAATCCACTACTCCGTACAGGAAGCACACTTACAGCCTTGGCTCACAAGGACCATTAGAAAAATTTTCCGACGTGGGCCTAATTTGTAGTGGCCGATCTGGCTGTGGCAAGTGGCCAAAGCCCAGAGATATCACTGCATTGACCACCAGCCAAACGCTAGGGCCGGAGGGGATCGAAATACATGTCAGACCCTTGCTCACCGGCACGAATTGAGGCTGGCCACCATGTGGAAATCCTGTCGGGTTGGCTGGCGTGCTGGATCCATAGGTCAGCCTAACGCCGCTGGTCCCCTCGGGATAATCGATCAAGACAGCTTTTCAGCCACTCAGCGCGCTGCCCGCCACAGTCCACTGTGAATGGGTGTGATGCGAGAGGGTGCATGAGTGGCTTGCTGACCCAGTGGAGATGGACCAGAGAGCCAAGAAAGCAAGAAAATTAGGGGAAATAATCATTTTAATCCACATTGTATAAAGAGGAAATAATTTGAACCATACGGATTACTTTCTACTTCTAAGGTAGTGATCCATGGACGTGGACTTTCAGTGGAATATAATGTAAAAGCCTTATTGGTGATTATCAATGATCCCTGAAACCCACGATGGGGCATTGGGTCGGCTAGGACGGAGAAAGGAACATGAAAAGTGGACTACAATGATAAAAAAATAAAGAGAAAAATCTAAAATAAAATAAAATAAAATCATTAAAAAAACAAAAGGAGAAATTATCACATGGATCGGAAACAGCGTATTTCGTTAGAGCCTCCAAGATGTCTTAAACTTGAATGTTCAGTTGATTCTCCCCTGTACGGTACTCCCAGGATCAGGGTACCTACATTAACTACATCATGCTCGAGCACTTAATAACCTTGAATTTCTTAAATCATTTAGTGATCTTATGAAAATATTCATAATTGACTATAATTTACACCAAATTCTTTGACATTGTTAAAGACAGGTTTCACCCGACACTACGGACTCCGAGCCTCCCAGCCTGAGGTGTTAGGGTTACCATGGGTCAGAAGCCGTACGGTCTCTCCACCCAGGCAAGCTCCTTGAAATCTCCACATCCAGCACCATGAAACAATCCAGGTCACAGCTGGGAAATGAGCACTCTACTGAAGTACGACAGGGTTCATTTCCTTGTACCTCCGTGTACATTACTTTATGTTCTTTGAGGAGTCACAGATCGTCTGGAAGGAAGTGGATCAAGATATCTTCTAGGCATTCTACGGAGAATCTCCCTAATGGGCCGGTGAATTTCTCCGATGGCTTCGGGATTTTGGTCTACACTAGGTGGTAGGCCTGGACTTTCCTAGATCAGTCTTGTTTACGGAGTACACATTTGCACATGTGGGCAACTGACGAGTCTTCTATCCTGCGATCCTATTCTACTAGTAGCACTTGACTAGCACCTAACTACTCGGTGGCACTTGCACTCATTCTCTATAACCTTAAACAATGTCTATACTGAGTCAAGTCCTTTTCATCCGCCTATCTCTTCCAAACAGGGAATCAGGGAATTCCAGAATGAGGTCATGTACTGTGCCACACCCGCACTGAAGAAGAAGCATGACCGATGAAAAATCCCCCTAGAATCATCCGGAAATCAGATAGGAAGGCAACAAATTATTAATTTTTGGGTCAAGTTTTTTTTATTTAATTATTAATTATTTATTTCTCCCAACGTCGAGCTAATAGGCTAGTTACATCTACAGTGCATACCCGGAATCAATAGTAAGTGGGGGCCCGAGTCCATTACGCAGGACATCGGGAGACATTGAATCGAGGCAACGTGGAGACAAACTGGGGACTTGACTTTAAACGAGTTTCGGAGGAGAAAACTCGGAACCGTTAGCCCTTCGATCCCGAATCACAGGGCATAGCGACCATCTCTACGGCCGAAACCTCTGTCGATCGCTGCAAGTCTCAGGTCTTCAACGCGTCCAAGTTCTCATTTTATTCCATCCGGTCGGCTCCGTGTGGGGGTGGAAAGGAATCAAATTGGTCAAGGAATTAAATAAATCATGGGATGAAATGTCATGAACGACAGCGTAAATTCAGATCAATCGAGTATATTAAGGGGTTTCTTCAAGTTGTAGTCAACTGGTTCATGCTGGTTCATCCCAGGTCGCAGTTGACCTGGCATATGTACTAGCATCCAAGTTTATATTGAACTTTCAATCTTCAAATGCCGGAAAGTTTCCAAGGTTCTGGGGCGTCTACTAGTAATATACATTTATGCAGACTCGCGTAACTACCAGAGATGTGATTCCAAGAAACACATGTGCATAATTCCAAGCCTTCCAAGCCTTCCAAGTTCAAACTAGTATGGATAGAGTCGAAGCTGCAGTGGGAACTTAAGCCACGACTAAACGATTGAAACCTGAAGTACCTGAATACGAACACTAAAGCGGGGAATCCGATCGATGCTCTGATCGCGTGGAAAAAATCGAAACAATCCGAAATATTCAACTTTAATTTCGGGGGCGTAAGAGAAGCACCAAGTGCAACACTAGGCCTGCTCCTTCAATTTCGTATCGCGCTCATTCTCATAGGCTAATGCACCTAGTATTCCGCCTGTACTCGGTGTACATCGCAAGTATACTGCACGTCGTCATACTGAGTAGCGAAAGGTTGAAACGATCAGAGGGGTGACGCAAGCCGATCGCTTGGCTACCGAGTACAGTACATACAAGAGCTCCCCTGATGGACGGCCCCATGCACGTTCGTAGCCCGGTAAAATGGGCCGAAAAATCACTGGAATCTTAGCCCTGCAGATCGGGATGAGCTGCAAACCATACGACTTTTTAGGCACGCCAAAATTTGAGGTCCTTTTTTTTTATCCGAGCTTTGCTCGTACTTGAGTTCTAATGCTATCCACAACATTTTTTCCCTTCTCTGAATATCGCGTGGCGGGTCACCCCGTTCAAAACTTTGGTTGACACATTCGGCCGTATCTTTTCCATGGGTCTTGAGTGCCTGAACTGGAAAGATTTCAGGATATCATGTCTTATGTGCGGATACGGGAGCACTGGATGTGATTTTACTCCAGAACTACTACGATATCATACAAGTAGGTATACGTAGTAGTGCAGTTCTAGTCGTGGACTGAGAATACTAGTAGAAACTATTAAACTATCGCGTTAGTGTCAAGATACAACTTCCCAGCCTCATACAATTCAGACATAAGGCTGCGCACATGTGCATCTTGCAACCCGTACGGATACGGACACGGAGCTCCTATGGAATCCATAACATGAAAACGACCTCGGAAACAAAGAGAAAAGACAAAGAGAACTCTCCGTTTGTAGCGTCCACCTAAAGCTCCACTGTGGATCTCGCAACGTGACTCCCAAGCGGTGGGCCAGAGTGTTCTTTGCACACGGTGCATCCTAGGATCAGTGCGTTATGAGTCTTTTTTTTCGAGAATAGTCTGCCATGCGAACATGCAAGTCAAGACAGAATCCACCCTGCTTCCGTTCAGGTACGATGGGTACAAAGGTACAATGCGTGGACACCCGCCCCATTCTCCTCTCTTCTCCTCCATTCCTTCTCCTCCCCATCGGGCTCCCAGCGGAATCCTCGGAGAAATAGATGTCGTTACGCAGGGGCCAAACTTATGTGCCCACTCGCTTACTCCGTAGTACATCCCGCTAAGCTACCATGGTCTCATAGCTCGAAATCCTCTGACACCGAAGCTTTCCTACTGCATTTTAGTCAATTGGCTTTGGACTAAAGTGAAACATGGCTGTGACGGTTCGGCGCCCCAGCATTCCCACTGCAATTAGACCAGGGGTAATGTACTAATGGCACATGATAAAAAAAAATTTAGCGAAAGAAAAAAAAATCAAAATAAAGGGAAAAAAAAGAGAAACTCAGAACATAGACAAAGACTAATTGTTTCATTTCATGCAGGAACCTCGCGGTTCAATAGAGTTGCCGATTAGCTAGAATCTTGGACCCCACGTCCACGGCTCGGTAGCTCATTCAACATGCAAAGTTCATGGTCCCACTCGACTAGTATAATGTACTCCATACTCCGTATACGATGTGTAAATAAGAGAAAGTTCTTTTGTTTCTACTTCTACATCGGGATAAACCTATCTGCATAGTACACTGTACACTCCATCCTGCGAACCTCGCTAACTCGCTAAGCTTTCTCCGCTACGCGACCATGAAACCGTGTAGTACGACAACTAGTTCTTGATCGACATCGCCTTGCATCGTCTTAGCTGTTTCCTGCACCAGGCCTCGC
Organism: Penicillium herquei; assembly: GCA_039634405.1. Classification (NCBI taxonomy): domain Eukaryota; kingdom Fungi; phylum Ascomycota; class Eurotiomycetes; order Eurotiales; family Aspergillaceae; genus Penicillium; species Penicillium herquei. The sequence goes on from CP098390.1 coordinate 1,658,537, forward strand.
AATTACCCCCCAACAGATTCGGAGTGGGGAGAGGGAACCACCACACCATAGATCACGCGACGGGCATTGGATGACCGGATCCGTTCGGAGGCCAAAGGACGAAGAGGTTGGGAGGTCATGGGAGATGCTTTGCGCGGCAAGTGAAGCATGAACTGTGTCATTGTTCCGGTGGATGCATGGTGTAAGAATCAAGAAGCTTAGTGGACGATTCGGCAAGCACATATCGGCAACAGACGTTATTGAAGGAACGGAAATATGCACGACACGTTGGCTTCATGGCACTTAATCTCCCGAAGAACACTTCGGATGTCCGAGAGTCGGGTCCTGGTACCTGGGAAGATTGAAGGGGCATTAGCCAAATGTCGGTTGTTATGTACACGCCGACTTGCATACGTCCCATACTATCAAGGTATAGCAGAAATGCAGGCAAGTGGCCCAAACGCAGATTTCACATCTGCATGTTCTGGTACTCGGGGTGGGATATCATATTCTCACCGGGAGAGTCTAACAACCCAGCCACCTGTCCGTGGCTCGAATGCGACACGACCGTTAAACGATACCCCTTGGGGATATTACTCCGCAGACGAAATGCGTCCAAGCGATAGACGGATAAACCTTTTTAGTGTACCAAACCTGCCACGCTATCACGTCACCAAGTTATCCATGGTATTATCTCCGGAAGCGGCGCTAAGCACTGGGGGGCCTGGATCGGGTCCTTGGTCAGTGATCCTGTTCCTGTGAGAAAACGCCAGAGCCTTGCAGCACGTGAAGTCAGCAGATATGAAGAAGGAAGAGATAAGGGAGAACACTGAGAACACTAAGAAGGTACCAAAAGGTGTCAGAAGACAAAAAGCGCCTCAGTTCGAGCAATGTAGGGCGGCAATCCAGGAGTTTGGTCTACAGGTTCATCGCAGAAGCGTGGCTCTTGTTCGCAACCATCAGATCTATGAAGACATGGACGTTTGATCCAGCGTCTGAAGAACTTCCAAGGTTGAAGAACCAGTAAGACCAACCAGCTCAATAGGCTTCAACGCTTTTCTTGGGTCAGAAATCCTCTCTGGTTGAAAAATCAGTAATCCCACTGTACGATGTCGTCCGAGTCTGCGTTAGATTATTAGAGGAAACCTGATTCATACTCAAGTAGTGACTACTAGGTAGTAATGAAAACCCCAACCTTGGAAGTCGAACTTGGATGAGAGACTCGGAGTGCCACTGGCAGCACTGACATCTGGAGTTGTTCAAGTTGGTATTGCGATAGTATATTGACCTCGGATGCAGCTATATATAATAGCTTGAAGACTTGGGACTCTAACTTGAACCTTTCGCAATCTGCAGTGATGGCCAGTGTTTACCTCAGGCTCCGAATCGGAAGTTTCTCTCTACTACATATTGAAATACTACTATCAGTCACTCGCTTGAATAGTATTGAGCTGATATGTATGCTGTTCAATGTTCGGAAATTTCAATATCATATTCAAGTTCCAACTTGAAGCCCTGGAAGGTCCAAGGTTGTGTAGTAGAACTGAAGCACTTGAGGTGGACGTCAATCTTCAACATACTTTGGTTTTTGTATCAAGCCCTTATAGCTCCGAGTCCAGTTTCCCATTATGTCGTTCAGTATCCCATAGTAACTTGAATGTATGCGATAATCCCAATTCAAGTTGATACTTTTGAAGTTATCTTGGTGTCAGCCATGGAGCTGACTCTTTAGACCTCGGGATAGACACAACTCTCACTTCATCTTCTCCATATTCCATGAGCCTCACCTGGGCACCATTCTTCGACTCTTCAAGTTCCTCCAAGACCCATTTTGATAGTATGCGTCATTTCGCCTGCTCTGAATCGACAAAATTCCCCAAGCAACTTGAAGGCCACTGTGTTGGAAACCTGGAGAACAGTGAAGACGAGGGTCAACTGGTCACACTGGGAGTGATTATATCATGATATATTCAAACTTGGCACTCAAGGAGATAGTACAATATTTGAACCTTGGAAGCCACACACAAGTCCCAGGCTCAACACACCTCGTAAACCTAGTAGTAAAAGATGTCCAACATGTATGTAGGTGTCGTGGATTGAAAATTTTTTTGGTATCCATTTGATGGAACGTTGGGCGAGGGCCAGTGGTAGTACTAGTAGACATCAGGTTTTGATACATATGGGTGTAGAACATTCAAATGTTGTTGGAAACATTGAACACCTGCCAGTGGGCATTGGATAATAGTATTGGACGTATATGTACTAGGACTTTACTAGTACTACTAGTATCCAAGCCTGAGGATTGCCTGGCTTAGATTTCAACTTGAATCTTCAAGCTGCCAGTGATCAATCGGATCACTGGCCTAGTAGTAATTCTACATAAGTTCACCTTCAGGGCTACTACTAGTAGTTGATTCGATCATTTCAAGATCATAGCATTCAAATGTTACTATGTACATTACTAGTAGGAGGATAGTCATTAATATTTTAAGTCATGTCAATTTCAAAATTTGAAATCAACCTATTCATTCAGCGACGGCCATAGTCTCTTCGGTTGGGGTATCCGCGGCTGGGGTCTCTTCAGCCGGAGTTTCTTGGGTTGGAGTCTCTTCGGCTGGAGTCTCTTCGGTCGGAGTCTCTTGGGTCGAAGTCTCTTGGATCGGAGTCTCTTGGGTTGGGGTGTCTTGAACTGGGGTGTCTTGAACTGGGATTTCCTGAACTGGACTTTTGAGACCTTGTTCAGTACTCTCGTCATTAACATCTTCAACATCAACGTCCTCATTCTCTTCGGTCGGCTGAGGAGTATCCACTGGCGCTGCTGGTTCCTCAAATAGAGCCTGGAGTTTCTGACCGTCCTCGATCTTGTCAAATGCAGAGAGCTTTGTCTTAGCAGTCAGGCGGAGAATACGCCAGGTCTTACTGTACTTGGCTCGAACAGCAGCTTCCTTATCATCAGGAGTTTGGGCCATGTCGATATCCATATCGTCATCCATGATACTCATCATTAATGAATCGGTGGAGGGGATGGAGAAACGGCCAGATTCTTTGAGTCGCTCAATGTTGGCTGATGCTTCAGCATCGGAAAGGAATTTCAAGTCAAGAGATCCCATCGGTGTGGGACGGAGGCGCTTGTTGGAATAGATTTTGCGGGCCTCATCTTGTGCTTTCTTGTAGTCGGGCACTGTGATTGCTGGTCGTTCAATGGGTGGACATCCCTCAGCCTTCCATCGTACCCAGTTCCTGTCTCGGGACAGGACCGTATCCACCATACGATAGTAGAACTTGCCGCCCGGTCCGGTCTGCAGGTAACCTTCGATCCTCTTTCGCATATCTGCCACCCACCTAGCATCGTCCTCACTTAAAACAAAGCCATAGAGGACAGACTTATTTGTTAGGTCTGTCATCTTTGCCTTGGATTTTGAGGTAAGCGAGAGCATGAAATCTAGAAGGATGAGCGCCTGGACCAGAACGTGTCGTCGAAAGGCGGTGTCGCCGACTTCAAGGTCAAATAGATCTCGACTGGTCAAGTATTTGGGGTTGAAGCTGGTTCCCACCTCATTCTCATCGTGCGTACGTTTTCGCTTGTGAGACTTCTGAGCTTCATCTGAAGGCCGAGAGCCTGATTGGTTTTCGATGTCGGTCTGAATGTTATTGAAAGCCTGCAAAGTAGCATCGAGGCCGGTTTTGAAAGATGCGAAGCGTTCAGCATCAAACATCTTGCTTGGGGAGGAGAAAAAGGATTGAAGATTCCAGAAAATGGGATAGAGGACATCCAGGTCGACGTTATCCTTGGGTTTCCCGTTGGAACCTCCGGAAACAACGACCTTTGGAACTTGAGAGCCGGACTGATCTGGGGAAACGCCATTCTCCTGCTTGTCTGTTGTGCCATCCGGGGGACCGTCTGTGATAGCTGATTCGTCGTTGCCCTCAGTCATTGTTGTATCTTCGTTTTCATCTGCTGTGGTGGGTTTGGAGATTTCATCATAGCTGGTCACATTTTCGGTGTGAAACTCGCCGCGAAGATTTACCGAACTCTTGTCGCCAAGTGGGAAGCTCTGGAATAGGAAAATAAACACACGTCCACAGAATACCGTATCTTCGGCGCGTGAAAGTCTTCGGAGGAGTTCATTGCAGGATCTGAGGATGATCAAGTTCTTTTGCTTGAAGTGTTTCTATGCGATAGGTTAGCAAGTATGTTCAATTCCGGTCTGTTATAGAAAGCAGCCATGGGACATGCCTTGATATTGCGCTCTCGGCGTGATTCTAGGTAGTCGAATACCTTGCGACAGCCATCGATAGTCTGACTGTCCAGAAGCTCCTCAATAAGCCAAAATATTAAGCCAGGTTCGCATTGTTCTATTAGGAGTCAGCAAGGATGTCGTGGTTTCGCATTCGGTTAGGCGACTCGGACGGACCGTTATCAGAGAAGATGGAAACGATGTCGAGGAGATTCCAAATATGAATAGAGGAAGGGCCGTTAATAGATGTTGAGGCCTGGGAGAGGAGCAGGTGGTTAGCAAATCTTCAATTCCATTCATTGGAATAGCGGCCTCTTACCAGAGTGTGATAGAACTTCTCGCGAAAAGCGATCTCCACTGCAGCGAAGCGGGTCTGCGGGTTCAATAGCTTGATGCTCTCCTCATGGTGAGACGGAACTTCCCAGATTGGTTCGCCGAGAAGAGCTTCGGTCAATGGGGGTTCGATTTGCTGGTCGGGCTTGATTTGCGCCGCGCGGTCTAACAGCCCATCCACAAGCGCTTTGTAAACCTGCACCGCTTCGACTTCGACCGACGACATCTTGATTTTCAGAGGATCAAGACGTGAAGAGAGTCGACGCAGGTTAATGAGTGGTGGGGTAGTTAGGTAAAGTTGAATGAGTGACGGAGTTGAAGGGGTCACGTCTGCGGCTCGGCGGAGAGAAAAAGCCAAGACTTGAAAAAGCTCCCCAGCTTCAACCTCAATGTTCCCGACGTGCGTAGATCCACACGTCCAACCAACCCCAGTCTATCAGGAATAGGGACAATCGAGTGCTGCAATGGCGCAGAGTCTCGAAGCCAGACCGACGGTGGTGGACTTTCGCGAGGACAGCCCGTGGGTGCAGCTAGCCAAGGCTCACTGGTTGGATGCGAAAGTGCCCAAGGCCAAACCCGACGTGATCAAACAGCAATTATGGGATCCGCTGGAGAAGGAAGGCTTCAACAGTCGCTCTTTGCTGATCTTGGAGAATCTGAATATTTTGGAGAAGTAAGTTTTATGCGGGGATTCCTTTTGAGTATGCGTGCGCGCGCAAGGCTAACTCGGTCGCGATTGAAGGTTTCTGTGGCCGACATACACTGAGGATGCTTCGAATCACCATGTCCTTCTTATCGCTCTTATTGTCAGCGTTAAATATCGCGAGCATCTCCCGATCTGGGGTGAGTGAATGAATACTCGAGTGAATGGGATATCTAACTATATTGGGCGAATACTGATAGTGAATGCAGACATCTTCACCGATCGCAGCGATGATTTCTCGAGCCTCTTCCACCGCATTCTCTCCATGAGTATCGACCCTTCACTGCCGACTCATTCACGCATGTCGATCATCTCATTCATCATCGGTGCTTTCCAATCCCTCGAAAACGTCCTAATCCGGAAAGAATGTGCTCCGCTCGTCTCGATCTCGATCTGGCACAACCTAGCCAGCGAGGAAGCTAGGGAGAAGTTGATTGCTAAATCACCTGCCGTCAAAAAGGCTTGGAGGGCCGCAGGAAAGCGATACGATGCAGGTGACGAGGCGGCCAAGGCCAAGAGTCGGTTCGAGCGGTCCTGGCTGTACACCATGTTGTTGGATTTTCTGCGGAAGCTGAATGGCTCAGAGCAGCAGCAGACCGAGAACTTGCTGTATTGCGAGCGATTCTTGGAGCTTCTCGTGGATCTGTTAAGTCAACTTCCAACCCGCCGCTATGTCAACACTCTTCTCAAAGATCTCAACCTTCTACCCATTATTCGCCTGTCACAACTCTACCGCAACCCAGAGAATGGTCTTCTTCGTGACTTCTACAACCTTCTCAAGCATTTCGTCGATTTCGCCATTGATGACTACTCTGGTGAAGCTCTTTCGCCGCAAGCAGTCTATGATTTGCACTGCAAGGAGCTAGCACAGCTACAGAGAACATCTATGAAGTTCTTCAAAGACAAGCTTATGATTCTTGCCCTGTCTAACCTTGGATCGATCGAACAACGGTCTGAACTTGAAGGCCAGCTTTCAACATTGGAAGAGTCAGAGCTGCAGAGCCTGTGCTCCCACTTGGGCTTCCGAACAAACTACCCCAAGTCATCAAATATTAATCCAGATCGCCATCTTTACCTAGAAGTTCTCTTGTCTTTCTACGAGCGCAAGCTTCCATTCCAAGAAGTTGCATCTCAATTGAGTGTGATACCAACGGAGGAGAGCCTGTACGACCCAGCACTGCTGAGAAATGAGACTTATGATGGATCCAGACCATTGGCAATTCCCAAATTGAACCTTCAGTACTTAAGTCTTGGCGATTTCCTATGGCGATCGTTCCTTCTGTACAGGTCTGAGGCCTTTTTCCAAATCCGCAAGGATATGGAAGCCATTGTCAAGCGTATGCAACCCCGAGCCAATCGCAGTGGAAGCGTGGAGTTCGAAGGGTTCTCTCGGATGGCAATTCCTATTTCCAAGCCTGCCATCATTGAAGTCGCACCTGCGAAGGTAGGATCACCAAACCCTGCATTTGTTCGTGCGGAGATTTCAATTGAGGTCGGAAGACTGGCAGACAACATCCGCAAGGAATGGGAGGCACTTCGTCCAGATGACGTTGTCTATCTAATGGCAGTTCAATCATCCTCAGCCAGACAACTCGGTGATAACGCTTCAGAGGCCCCACACATGACTTATCTGCGGACAGCTGAGATTGTCCAAGTGCTCGACGAGCAAGGTCGTCCTCTGAGACAGCCAGCTGCTGGTCAATCAAATGGACACCAGTCTCGCCCAAGATTGCGTAGACTTCTGGTGAACTTGGATGCAGCATCATTCAAGGCCGATAAGGACCGACAGATTCAGGGCAAGCCAGATATTTATCCTTTGATTAATGTGGTTGCTCGTCGCAAGGGCCGAGAAAACAACTTCAAGTCCATTCTGGAGACTATGCAGAAACTGATCGTTTCACACATGGAGCTTCCTGCCTGGCTTCAAGATATTTTCCTCGGATACGGTGATCCTGCAGGCGCCCAGTACACTAACTTGCCTAATCGATTCAAATCGGTTGACTACCGAGATACTTTCTTGGACTGGTCCCATCTGGTGGAGAGCTTCCCCGGCAAGATCATTGAACCATCTGGCGCTGAATCATCTAGCTTCGGACCTCCTTATGTTCTTGAATCTGTCGAGGGCGAGGTAACTGCAGCCCCTGCCAGTGCGGCCCCAGCAAAGAAACGCCGACGCGATCAAACCGAGCAGGCGGAGCAAGGTCCTGCTACCCTCCGTGTTTCAACATACAAACCTCCTAACCCTGGTCCTTACCCTGTTGACACGCGCAAGCACAACACAGTGAGGTTTACACCCGCCCAAGTGGAAGCAGTCGCTTCCGGTACTCAGCCAGGACTTACTGTCATCGTGGGTCCTCCTGGAACCGGAAAGACTGACGTTGCAACACAAATAATCAATAACCTTTACCACAACTTCCCCAAGGAACGCACACTCCTTATTGCCCACAGCAACCAGGCACTCAACCAGCTGTTCCAGAAAATTATTGCACTGGACATCGATGAACGTCACCTGCTGCGACTGGGTCACGGCGAAGAAGAGTTGGATACAGATTCCAACTATAGCAAATATGGCCGAGTCGAATCCTTCCTCGACAACCGTTACCATTACTTGTCAGAAGTCATGCGCCTGGCAGCCTCAATCAGAGCTGAAGGTGCGCACGGTAACTCCTGCGAGACTGCTGGATACTTCAACACGGTCTACATTCAGCCTGCGTGGGCTAAGTTCTGGGATAGAGCCGAGTCTGAACAGACTTCCACAGAAGATATTCTCTCCTCATTCCCATTCTACGACTATTTCTCGAATGCTCCTCAGCCCTTATTCCAGGCTGATGCCTCGAAAGAGACCATCTTGGATGTTGCCGCTGGTTGCCAAAGACACATTGAGCGGATCTTCACTGAGCTCGAAGATATTCGACCCTTTGAGATCTTGCGACAGCCTCGGGACAAAGCCAATTATCTCCTACTGAAGGAGGCACGTGTCATTGCAATGACCTCAACACACGCCGCTATGCGCCGTCAGGAAATTGCGGACTTGGGCTTCCATTATGATAATGTGGTCATGGAAGAAGCCGCGCAGATCACTGAGATTGAGAGCTTCATCCCCGCCGCTCTTCAGAACATGAAGAATGGAGAACTCCCTCTTAAGCGTGTCGTCCTCTGTGGAGATCATTTCCAGAATTCACCGATCATCCAGAACCTTGCTTTCCGTCAATACGCACACTTTGAGCAAAGTCTTTTCCTCCGTCTCGCCCGTCTAGGTGTTCCCGTGATCACCTTGGACAAGCAAGGCAGATGTCGTCCCAGCATTGCCGAGCTTTTCCGCTGGCGTTACCAGGAATTGGGAGATCTTCCATCTGTCGAGACCGTGCCGGAGTTCAAGCAGGCGAATGCAGGTTTCCAGTTCGATTACCAATTCATCAATGTTCCTGATTACCAGGGCAATGGTGAGCGCGAACCTACACCTCATTTCATTCAGAATTTGGGCGAAGCAGAGTATGCGGTCGCTTTGTATCAATACATGCGACTGCTGGGTTACCCGGCCGCGAAAATCTCGATTTTGGCCACATATGCTGGACAGACGGCTTTGATTCGGGATGTATTGAATCATCGTTGTGGCAAGAACCCTCTCTTCGGTCTCCCCAAGATTGTGACTACAGTAGACCGATACCAGGGAGAGCAAAATGACTGTAAGTTCAATTCCCTTTTCATTATGATTATACCTTCATTTTGTACTGACTATGTTCTCTCTTTCCAGACGTTATTCTTTCCCTGACCCGAACCCGTACTGTTGGCTACTTGCGTGATGTTCGTCGTCTTACTGTGGCCCTGTCGCGTGCTCGATTGGGTCTTTACATTCTTGGCCGTCGTGAGGTTTTCGAGGGCTGCTACGAGCTCAAGCCTGCGTTCGATCGCCTTCTACAGCGCCCGGATAAGTTGATGCTTGCCCCGGGTGAGATGTTCCCAACTACCCGAGCGCTGGACGCTGAGACTGAGGGCACCCCCATGGAAGGAGTCGAGCATCTTGGCCAGTATGTCTTTGAAATGACACAGGCTAAGGTCAAGGCAATGGGTGATGGGGCAATGGTTCTTGACGACGCTGCTCCTGGCGAGGATGGACTTCTAGACGAGGATGAGGTTATGGAAGGTGCTGGCGAAGATGAGGACATTGACATTGTATGAACAATTTCAGTGGTTATTGATACAAAAGCGGATTTAAATTAATCATTTGAAGACGCATGAATGATATTTGATATTGATGTATTAAACTTACTTTATATTGGATCATGCTGCGGATGCATGATCCAGCTCTAGTGGTAAACCGCCTTAGAATGGATGAATAGTTGCGCACTGGCAGATGTGAACCGATGTCGGACCTACGTACTACTGGTAGTGTTTCTATCGTTGTGCCAATAGGTAACTGACTCCGAGTCGTACTTATGCTTGAATCATGATGAAATTGGTATTCTGTACATCTGTGTTGCCGACTTGGATTCTAGACTTTGACTATTTGATTTTGTTGATCTCCTCAACAATGTTCTGAGGATCTCTCCATGCCAGAGTGACGTACCTATATTCGATAAGTATTTGTATAAAAACAGCCGAAGGGTTCTACTTTCAAATATCGACTTACTTGGTGTGGCTGCCTCGGGCAACAACTTCGCCTTGGGCGTTAGTGAACTTGATGTTGGTAAATGCAAGTGTTTTTCCGACTGTTCGGTATTAGCAGTGATTCATTGAGGCAGAAGAGCCATTTCAACATACACTTGTCGCATGTCACCTCCTACATTCATGTTAGCCTAGCAATCACCACTGCATTTCATAGGTCAGACTTACAGCCATGATCTTGTCGCCAACCTTGCCACCAGAGTTCAAGTATGTAACTGTTTCCATTAGTAATACATTCAAGAAAATAATCAATATCAGGTCCAGTGTTTCAGAGAAACCATACCGTTGAGATCGGTTGATACGCCAGTTGCGAACAAACCACGGGATGCTACTGCGAGGGAACCACCAAGGTCCACTATAGGCCAATTGATAAGCATATACTTGAATAGAGAATTTCGAGTGTGTAGTTTCAAGTAAGCATACCCATGCTTGCAATGGTGCCTCCATGGAGAATGTTCAAGCGGTTCTATAGTAGGTTGATCAGTGATAGAACACGAATAATTGATGTGATATTCCGATGTAAGATTCCTGAAATCCCTCTAATTCTGATTTTGGAGGGAGTAATCCAGGGCAGTTCAATTCTAACTTACAGTGTGCTGCTTGAGAATATCCAGCTCGAAGTTGACAGTTCCTGGCCGAGCGGCAGTGACACGGAGCTATAGCGAGGTGCAAATCAGACATTGATCTGGTCCCAAAAGTCGAATAGATCCATAGATCAGGTCACATAGTTCAAAATGTACATACACTGTCCAAGAGTCTTCAAAATGCAAGACGGGATGCCGATTAGTGAAAGATACCTAGAAACAGAATCGGGTTCACTTACCGAGGCTCTAGACCCGAGGAAGCCCGAAAGGACTCCCAAACCTGGATGAATCATATGTGTGAGCATGGGGTAATTTATAATAGGCTCCAATAATAAGGGACACATACCGATCGAACGAATCGCAGTGTCGTCATCTTAAATTATCAATGAGTTATAGATAAGAGTGAATGAGGAGGAAACCCTACCAGTGAAATGGATGGTTGTCGCGTTTATCTCGGGAACTGCACAAAGTGGCCGCTACGGCTCCCGTATGAAACTCCATTACCTCACTGCACTTCTTTGATCATCTTCTTGCAACGAGGCATAGAGGCCCTAGTTCTCTCAGGTCATAAACATGGCGGCATCAACGTCTCGACCTCTTGAGTATCTGGAGGGACTCCCGGGTGTTACTTTCGAACGGCTTTATAAGCAACCATCTACAGCTCTTGCGATTTTTCGGCGCATGCTACCTGATCTTGGTATATGGAGCTCTTTGAATCCCAATCTCGACGGCCTAGACTGACTGAGAACAGCAAAATGCTTTGTGATGGCCCTTCTCTACCTGAAGGATCCTGTTCCTACAGCTGACCTTGAAATTTGGGTGAAAGCAGAAAGCAAAAAGTAAGGATGACCGCTATTGGAGATCATTTGACCAAAAGAAGTTTAAGCTAATCGTTTGTTATCTATCGACTTGAAGGGAACGAGACAATGCGCTGTCTATCCTTGGAAGACTTCATATTCTCTCCACCACCCTCACGGATGAAAAAGCTCGAGCTTACATGGTCTCAACCACATTCGCCTCCTCGCTCCGCCATGCCCTTACTGGTTCTAAGGACCCCCAATCGTTTGGTGTCTTTTCTCATATCCCCGATGAACGCAAAACCTCGATTCCAGAGTTAGATGAATACGCTCGGCGCCAATGGGAAGGCGTTTTGGGATATATGGTCGGAACAAGTGCTTTGACAGGAGAGAGTGATCCTGTGAATCTGAGCAGAGGTGTGAAACAACTGCTTCAGGCGGGTAATCTCGTTGAGATACACGATCGACGCGTAGATATCACAAAGGAAGGCTTTGGTTTCGTGCTGCAAGATGTTAACACGCAGGTGTGGCATATCATGATTCTCTACGTTGAAAGTGCTGATTCGCTCGGCATGGACAGTGTGGAGGTCCTATCATTCCTGTTCCTGCTCAGCAGTTTGGAGCTGGGTCAGTCTTACGAGAAAAAAAACATGACATCCACACAACTTCGCACTCTGGCAGACTTGGCAGACTTTGGTATCATTTACCAAGAAAGTCCCGAAGCAACGCGTTTCTACCCCACCAGACTGGCCACAACTTTGACATCCGACTCCAGTGCGCTCGGAACTCCCGGTGCTAGCTCCTTGACTGGCCCTACCGGCCAGGGCGCCGGCGCAGGTGGATTCATCATCATCGAGACCAACTACCGTCTCTATGCATACACCTCATCTCCGCTTCAGATCTCCCTTATCTCCCTCTTCACAAATCTGAAATACCGGTTCCCCAACTTGGTGACTGGTAAGGTTACGCGCCAATCGGTCCGTCGCGCCATTGATATGGGTATTACAGCTGAGCAAATCATTGCCTACTTGTTGTCGCATGCCCACCCTCAACACCGCAAACCAAATGCCGGCCATGCTACATTTAACATGTCAGGCATGCCGCACTCGGTACTCCCGCCTACCGTAACAGATCAGATCCGTCTCTGGCAACTCGAGCGCGATCGTCTTCGAGCTACACCGGGCTTCCTGTTCAAGGATTTCAACAACGCAGCTGAGTACGAGGCACCATGCAGGTACGCCGCGGAAATTGGTGTGCTGGAGTGGAAGTCGGACAATAAGCGCATGTTCTTCGTATCTAGACATGAGCAGGTGGCTGCATTTCTCAGACAGAAGAAATAAGCGGCGTTCAGTTTTGCAAGGTTGCATTGATCGGTTTACGGGGCTGGTATTCTTTGTGATGGAACCAGGCTGGCGTTTCTTAGGTCTGGAATGGCATCTTACGACATAATGATTTGTTTGCGCTTCATATCAAGTATTCTTATCATATTTGAAAAATAAAAAAAGATCATCAAGTTTGAATTCGTCATGTTTTCGGTAAATACTCTTTGTCCAGATTATTTTCGAAAGAGCCGAAATGATGACTCTGTATCTCTCTCACTGTCTGGCTTGATTATATGCTTATAGAAACTCCAATTCCCAGCTTGGAGCTTTTTATAACTCAAGAGCGTATTCTCCTTCACTTGATCTGGTAGAATAACCGCTACATCGGAGAGACGCGATAAAGCTTTGATACTCGATGGTGGAAAGTCCTTAGCAGATGGCACAAACGGAAACATGGGCACATCCACACTAGCCTCTTTACTCTCGATTCCATCTTCCTCAATCCTGATCACCTTGTCCAAGACCTTGGCAAGAAGTGCGCCGTTCCATACACCTTCTCTGTGTGGCGCAGCCTTCAGAATCCGAATAGCTTGTCGTCTGATCTGAGGAATGCGACACTTGAGCGCAGTGAAGTACACAGGTGGAATAAATCCAGATTCCACTGTGAACTCATGACATTCGAGGTCTGACTCGGGAGTACTGAAGATATCCTTGATCGCCTTCACTTGCACGCTCACACTTGCCCATAAATTCCACAAGTCGGTAAACCCTTTTAGGATGGCGATGAAGTTGTCCGTGTATGAATCGAATATCATTTCATCGTTTGATAAACAGACAGACGCCATTATTGTCGCCATTTCATGATATACAGATAGTAGTGTAGTTCTGAATTTTTGGCCGCCACTTTCTTCTGAATCAAGAAGGGGCAGGGAGGCATTGAATGATTTTCGCCATAGAAATAGATCTGCTAGGATACGTTTCTGTGTCTCAAACATAGAGGATTTATCTTGCCTCTCTTCTGAGTAGACATCATAATAGTATCTTTTCAGACAATGGACTCGATTTAAGAGGTCGTCCAGTGTACGTCGTGCATCGAGCATATCGGAAAATGTGTATGGTATAGCATGCTCTTTTGGATCCCGTGTGCTAATACACAAATTGGACGGTATTTGGCCGAACAGAGCTGATTGGACAGTGAGACGTGAGTATGAGTCAATCAAGGCATTATGCGCAAAGTCTTCCGCGGGGCTTAGTATATTCGGCGACATCAGGGATCGAGGATGTGGCGATGAAATATCGGAAAGTAATTTGACTCCATAACGGAGATGTGCACTACCCATCTTGTACTGGCCACGCAGGAATTCCAACGTGACAAAGACCAGACAGGTAATCAGAGCGACGCGTAGAGTGTATGGATTCGTTGGACCCGTTGTTGAACGTAAGAAGTGGATGGCCTTATTGTATTGCTGTAACGTGAATTGTTCCGCATCGAAGCCATAGGTTACAGGGATAGCCCATGGCTGGTCACTTCGATCGAATCTGTGAGCTGCTGACAAGGCGACCACCGCATGGCGTACAGCAGGTTCTTGTGCGCTGGCTTGTAAGACAAGGGTCTCCCAGAAGTCAGATGGAAAGACGCCAGCAAATTTCTTGGTGGTTCTCTCCATGAACCAGGTGAAGTATGTCTGCTCATCGGCTGTCATACTGCCGGATGGAACCGGGGTACAGTATACTGACAGAGCCCGGTTGCTCTGTGGTTGACCGTATGGGTTACCACCTCCTCCCCAAATTCCATAGCCATCACAGGCTCTTCCAGTGGAAACGCAGCGCCGGCAGGCTGGTCTACTTTCATCACATTTAACACGACGGATCCTATATTTGGTTAGATGAGACTCTATAGAAGTCAATGGGTGGAACTTACTTGCAAGTCCTGCAGCCAGTTTTGACCCTCTTCATCCCCCGAGGCTTTTTCTTATTCTGAGTATCATGCATTCTTCATACAAATATGTGAGGAAGGTGGAAGTGAAGAAGAGAGAGATAGATCAAATCAACTAGTATGAGGGGGAGAAGTGAAATGATTGGACAGCTCGCAAATGATGTGATATGATTGGTCAGGAAGCGCCTCGGTGGATCCTTCTGACTGCGCTGATCTCTGATTGGCTGAATGGCGTTTAAAGCCGTCGATTAACTCCGATCCTCATCCACGATTCAAGACTATTGCAAAGTGTTGACGAAATCGTCCATTCAAGGTCAAGATTGACTCCCTGATCAGAGTAATCTGTTAGAAATCAATGGAGCCAAGCATAAAAACAGGGTCGATTGATTTCGGCACGATTCTATGACTTCATCCGAGAATCAATATTTAAAGGCTCATCAAGTCCCGCTTGAATATGACTTTCAGACTCTCAATCACTAGTATCCCCTCAAGTTCACCAGTGGTGACTCAATTCAACTCTCTTCCTTCAATATCAACTGCTTCAATTTGAGACGCTGAGCAACTCAACAACTCAAAATGCCTATTCCAACTCGAACTCTTGGCCGTGGTGGTCCCCAGGTCCCTGCTATTGGGTTTGGCCTGATGAGCATTGGTGATACATACGGATATGCTGGTTCCCTCGACGACAAGGTCGCTATCTTGGAGCATGCTCATGCCACTGGTCAGTGGTTCTGGGATACTGCTGATTTGTATGCCGACAGTGAGGATGTTGTGGGCGAATGGGTCAAGCGCTCGGGCAACCGTGATGATATCTTTCTTGCTACGAAGTTTGGCATTCAAATTGACCGAACTACCTACAAAGTCACAATTCGATCGGACCCGGAATATGTGAAGGCTGCCTGTGAGAAAAGCCTTAAACGGCTCGGCGTTGATATGATCGACCTGTACTACTGCCATCGGGTAGATGAAGTCACCCCCATTGAGAAGACCGTGGAAGCCATGGTGGAATTGAAGAAGTACGTACCCTTTGACTCCTAAGTCAACAACAACCTAAGATTTATCTGTGACTAACACACATTACAGCGAGGGAAAAATCCGATACCTCGGTCTTTCCGAAGTGTCAGCAGCCACCCTTCGTCGCGCCCATGCTGTCCACCCCATCACGGCTCTACAGATCGAATACAGTCCCTTTGCTCTCGATGTTGAATCACCCAAGATTGATCTCCTTAACACCTGTCGCGAGCTGGGTATTGCAGTAGTTGCATACAGCCCCATTGGACGAGGTCTTCTCACGGGACAAATCCAGAAGTTCGAGGATATCCCGCAGAACGACTTCCGTCGCACGCTGCCTAAATACCAGCCAGAACATTTCCCTAAGATCCTTGAGCTGGTAAAGGGTCTGAAGAAGGTGGCTGATGCGCATGGAGCTACCTCCTCTCAGGTGACACTTGCATGGCTGTTGGCACAGGGCCCTGAGATCATTCCGATTCCAGGCACTCGGTCGCCCCAGCGCATAGATGAAAACACCAATGCTACACTGATCATGCTTACCAATGAGGAGGTGCAGACTATTCGACAGCTTACTCAGCGTACTGAGATTGAAGGAGATCGATACACACCAGGGTAAGTTTTATTACTGCTATTCAGTGTGCAACTTGAAGTTGTTCATTTCATAATACTAACTGTCTGTTTATATAGCACGGGTATTAACGTGATTGCCGATACACCGGCACTGTGAGCATGATCATGATAAGTGGCAGTTATTCTCTCATTTTTTTCAAATGGTATTTCAAGTTCAACCTAGCATGTCATATTAGCTAGTCAATACAATTTGATCCCAGTTCCCATACTACACCACATACTCTCCCAACCCCAAGATGATGCCATTGAAGTGCACATGTGGATCCCATACAAAGTGGAGATCGTACGTCAGATGGCCTGTGCACTCCGAAAGAGCACTTTGTTCACGATCGCGATCACGATCATTGTTCTTGAGATCTGATATTCCTCGTATCCCAGTGATCTCGCTTGAATTTAATCCAATTTAAGCTTAAATCACGGACCTCTTCTTTAATTATTACACATCTTCAAGTTTCAAACCATTCAAGGGTCAAATTCAGGGGCCTTTTAGGGCCAAGGAGTGGGTCACTGAAATGTTTTTCTAATAGCCAAGGCTCCCCAACCCCGCGAAATCTCATCCCTGGTTGTTTTTCCCCTTTAACAACTTTTTTTTACTTTGTCAACCCCCTTCTTTTAAGCCTTTAAGCCATATGCCTGCAGGATATGTCCTCGTCCAGCGAAGCCAGTCCCGGCCACTGGATTACCGGCAGCTATACAGGCAATAGTCTTGGGGTCCGCATCACAATCGCGACATTTGTGGGCGTCGCGTGGTACAATGTCATTGAACTGATTGTACTCATTTTCTTGACGTTTAAGCGGTATCATGGCCCCTACTTTTGGAGTCTGTTGATTTCCTCGGTCGGAATCCTTCCTTACTCCGTCGGTTATTTGATGAAATTCTTTGCTTTGACTTCTGCCACTTGGCTGCCTGTCACTTTGCTCACAGTGGGCTGGTGGACCATGGTGACTGGCCAATCATTTGTCCTATATTCGCGACTGCATTTGATCGTCCAAAATCCACGTATTCTGAGTATGGTCAAGGGAATGATCATCACCAATATTTTCTTACTTCATGTGCCTACCACCGTCTTGACTTTCGACGCCAATTTCTCCGAATCGCAAACTTCCATCGATGGATACGATATTATGGAGAAAATTCAATTGACCGGGTTCTGTGTCCAGGAGGTGATCATCTCGAGTATATACATGTGGGAGACCAACCGAATGCTGAAACTGAACCCCGATCGCGGAAGTCGCAAAACCATCTTCCAGCTCCTCGCTGTCAATGTCGCCTGTGTTCTGATGGATATTGCATTGATGGTTATAGAGTTCATGAACTTCTATATCTACCAAACCACACTCAAAGCCACTCTTTACAGCATCAAGCTCAAGTTGGAGATTGCTGTCTTGGGTAAATTGGTCAACATCGCCCATCAACATCTTTGGCAAACCTCTCGTGTCGCTGGGGGTCGTTACCCTTCCTTTGTCGATCCCTCCCAGATTACATCCGATTACAATCACGCCGACTTAAACCACTCTGATTCTTTGCCGACAAGTCAGGGCTCAAACTTGAAAGGCCGTGCTACTGGACTCGAAGCAATTGACTACGAAGAGCCATGATGGCAATTTACATGTTATTTTGGCTTCATCCTCTATGAAGATCTGCGCGGACCTCCCGCCAGCGCGCATCGTCGACTATCCCATTCTGTGTGCGACCATCAAGCATTGGCTGTCTCGCGTATACTTCACAGTATTCTGTCACGACACCGTGACTGGGCCAAGTCTTCGCGAGCCTTTTTAATGGTGTCCCCGAGTGTCTTCCAACGGATCTGCGCTTCAGACTAGGTGGCCGTTATGTCTGATTCACTGGATATCACGGGTTTCCAATATCCTGCTGCTCCCGACAAGCACCAGCGCACCACTAGTGAAAACATAGCGTCCAACCATGGATTGCCCCTTTTGCAAATTTACATCACGAAGTTATGATTTTTCAAAGCGTTGCATCAATACCCAATATTTGCATGCCTTTCTGGCTGGTCGGTTTATACCAAGTTCATCCATCCTCGCTTAGTAGCGAGACAAAACTTAATTCAATTTGAATTGCATCTTATTCTCTACTGGAGACTTGAGCACCTTATCAGAGAAATGTGTGATCTTGAATTTCTGGATTGTTTAAAATAACCATTCAATTCAGTTCTAATCAATAAATGTCAAGTTGGGTATGAAATGTAGATAAGGCAATAAAAAGCAAGCATATGACACCCAATTCAAAGTCTGGAGGTCTGAATCCTTCCTGGAAATCCATGCGCATCGATTTCCCTCTTGCTAAACGCGACGCTCCGGGACCAGGATTCAGGTGCAGCAGCACAGCACACCTTCGACCTGGTCGGTAGAGCCCGATTTGTCGTTAGACATTCAGCCCAAATCTCGTTCCAGGAATGTCGCAGGAGGGTTTATGGTCCTTCCAGTGTTTGCGCTGGCAGCCCTATGAGAATTTGATGAGTTAGATCTCAGACATCTCCACGATAGGGAAAGTTCTTACAGCTCCGCAATAGTGAGCTTTTTTGCACCGACCACATCTCTGTAGAGCGCGCCCAATGTCACTTTGAATCTTTCCGCAGCTAAAGCAGCTGTGAGAAGGTAATGAGTCAATATCTTAACCCACAGAGAAAGAAGGATTCCAAAGGGCAGTTCTTACCTAGGCTCCGCAAAGCTTCTGGGTACGCCAGGCTGATAATGATCCAAAGCAGCCAAGAACTGCGCTCGACCAGGGTCCCGGAACCCTTGATCATTGAGGGGCCAAGCATAACCTGGGCTAGAGTGGATAGTAGGCGTCAAATCACGCAGGTACTGCAAGTCTTCTTCTTTCATTTTGGCGCCAACTCTGATCATCATGGCACCGAGGATGATGACTGGGTATTTACCATAAAGCAAATCCTCGTCCAGAGAGCGGCATTTTGCAAAGAGATCGTAGCCAAGGTTATTCCTGTCGAACTTCTCACGCACGTATGGGATAATTGTGTTCTTGAGTTCGTCCGCATACTCCTTAGTCTGGTAGATGGCTCTTGCGTCGTTTGGAGCGAGCATATCGGAGTGGTTGACAGTATTAGTGGGCGTCCATTCCCAGTCTTCATCAGTAATCCCAAGTTTGTGGTTAAGGTCACATGCGATATCGAGATCTTGGTCTCCTTCAAAGAGACCTGGAGTGAGAGTTAGTTGTATCCTTGGATAGTTAATGAGAGTAGGAGAGATGTCACACTTACGCCAACCCCAGCGACCCATGATGATGATGTGGTATTGAATATTATTGAATTATTTCAATAACCTGAAGAAGGATGGAGGGTGAAGAAAGTGTGTGGGAAGATACGCTGGGAGAGAAGAAGATGAGGTGCAGTGAGGGTCATAGACGCACCGAGCCTTAATTTGGCAGGTACGGACAGAGGGAAACAATTTAACCTTCGAAGTTCGATTGAGCTGCTTACTTCAACTTCAAGGAAATTCTCCACTATATTCTTTATTTATGCCAATTCAATCAATATTCATATCTATGTAGCAAGAACAATTGTATGTGTGCAGGAATATCCCACCGGAGTTTCTAATACTAGTATTAAATCAATCGTTTAGTACGTAGTATGTTCCCATCGACGCTCGCGCTATGTAGCTCTCCGTGTAGATGATCTCCAATACAAATGAAAGCTTCATCTTTATTGAGGTCAAGTAAATAGTGAACGTCTTAAAGTCTTCCATGATATAAATAGACCAAATATTCCATTCATAAATGTGAGATCTGTATTTTAATTTGACGTTATATCGAAGAGCAGGTCTACTCCTCCCCACCGCCTCTCAACCCATTTAATTCTCTCTTCTCTCACTTCCCCTCCTTCTCTTCCCCTTTCCCCTCCAGACGGCACTGAAGTCTTGGTCCCGAGGGTCCTACACTCACCTACAGTGGGCTTTGGGAAAGGGTGAGCCTAGGTAGGGACTGAGATGGAAGTGTTGTCTCCGTCTCCTAGTACTTTCGTCTTTCGGTGATCTCAGTTGGGTATGGAGCGGTGGGAACCGAGACGTTAAGCCCAACCCGATGATGGTCAACCGAGTCTCTGTGATGTATAAGCGCAGACAGCTCTTGACGAGGAGAGGCACCCTATCTTCAGGACATTGCGGAGGCTGCTTTGTGGGTGATCTCCAGCTGGCAGTTCGAAGAAACTTTGTCTTGACTTGAATCATACTAAAAGCGCATGATGAGACGCTATAAGCACCCTCTGAGCTTTCTTTTACCCTTGCAAGTGCCCTTATCCTGTACCTCCCTTATTGTTTCCCTTGATGATGAACAAATTAACATGTCAGCCCAAGTGATACCTACGGGTCCATAGCGCTTTATTCCCTTCCCTACCGGACCAAGCTATGTGTATGGGCCCCAGATGAAACTGACTCCAGCTTGTTGTCAGCCTATAGACAGTCAATGGTGATGATGATACTGCTAAAATTATACAGTCCGAATCAGGAAATGATAGACACCGGAACATTGATTCGCCGACTTACACGTGACTTACTGTAAGATGACATCACAGCTGTTTCCCCCATCAACAATGGACCCCAACACCTATCTATTCAAAGTTCGAAGCATACCCCGATATCAGCCTCAACATGCCTCCCCACGAAGGATTAGTCCACCCCAAGGAATACGACATCAAAGACAGCAATGTAGAATTGATCGGATCCGACCTCGACCACCGTGTGAAATACAACTCCGCCGCCTCGGAGCCCGCATGGAACAACGGCAAGGTGGGGCAAGAAGCTGGACTATTCATATGGCGAATTGAGAACTTCCAGGTTGTCCCATGGCCCAAGGAGAGGAACGGAGAATTCTATGATGGAGACAGTTTCATTGTACTTCATTCTTACAAGGTCGGTGATGAAGGCGATGACGTGAAACTAGGCCATGATATCTTCTTCTGGCTAGGCAGCAAGACTACACAAGATGAGGCTGGAACCGCTGCATACAAGACAGTGGAACTGGACGAGTTCCTGCATGGTGCTGCGACCCAGCATCGCGAGATTCAGCAACAGCCATCTGAAGAATTCTTGTCTCTCTTCCGCCATGTTTCCATTCGCTCTGGCGGCGTGCGCTCGGGCTTCCACCATGTTGAACCCGAAGAACCAAAGGAGGTCCTCACATTGCTTCGCATCTTCAAGCACCCTGGTTCCGGCCGCATCAGTCCCATCATTGTGCATGAAGTGGAGCCAACATGGCAAAGTTTGGATGAGAATGATGTCTTCGTCTTGGATAAGGGCGAGAAGATCTGGGTCTGGCAGGGTAAGAAATGCAGTCCGATGGAGAAGGCCAAGGCAGCTCAAGTCGTTAATGACTTGACTCTGGCGAAGCATGTGGATGTTGAGGTCCTATCCCAGCTTGAGTCAAGATCCAAAATCATTGTGGACCTGCTGGGCGGAAAAGATGCGGACCCGTCCTCTTTGCAAGCAGCCCGACCGGGCTACTTTGCCAAGGCGTCTCAGGAGAGCAGCAGTGCTTCTCGACCCCGTAAACTGTTCAGACTCAGCGATAACTCTGGAACTCTGTCGTTTGATCTTGTCAAGGATGGTGCCCGCGTCCAAAAGTCTGATTTCGACGGCAACGACGTCTTTATCTATGACGCTGGAAGCCGACTGTGGGTCTGGCAAGGTCTCCAGGCCAGCGAACGTGAGAAGGCTCTGTGGATCAAGGTTGCCCAGGCCTATGTTCGCCATCTTCAAGACAGCCAAAGCCAAGGTCATGAGGATGCCTTCCTCACTCCTATCTCCAAGGTTGTGCAGGGACATGAAAGCCCGGCATTCTTGAAGGCAATCCAAGTCTAAGTTGTAAATATAGAAACCTCATGTGCATGGCATCTAAGCATAAGTACAAATGTGATGAATTTATGGCGCAGAATTTGAAGCTACTAAGAGCTATGCATGGATAGTATCTGAATAGTATCTGAATATAAATTGATATCTTAGTATTTAAAAGTGACTCGGATTCTCAAAGGCACAAATTCCCTTGACTGGAAGCAAATACAGCCACGATTCTCATTTACCAAGTTGAAGGACCAAAAGTCTCTCCATCTGCAACCGTCTTTCGAATAGCCGTATAAAGGTAGTCCTATTGATTGACTCCGTTAGTATTTAGCAAATCGAAATTCAAAGAGTAATGATCCATACCATAGTCTCAAACGCAGTTGTATTCCCCCACCAATTTGGCACCGAGACACCGGGCAGGGTAATAGCACAGAAGATGACAATTGTCGAGAGAATGAGTCCAGAGTCGAGTGCAGCTGCGGTGACATAGTTGTATTGGCGCCACCAACCACCCCATTTCTTTCGGATCCAGTAATTGAAAATGAGACCGAAAATGACCCAAGAAGTATAGCTAATAGGTGTGGCACTAAATCATAGTCAGTATTTCTTCACATCTGATAGCCATGTCGGTCAGAATCTACTTACGGAGGCAGCCAGGACATAGCGCCTAGCATGCTATTGTCACATTTTTGTTAGTGAAGGTCACATCAGGGAAAGATAGAGTACATACACAGGTGCGCTCAAGTATCGGGCTTTGGATCTGGGGAAAATTCGCATGAGAGCATAAAAGGCGACCGGGAGAAGGGCTCCTAGAAGCCAGAAATATTGAATCGATGTATACATTGCGCCGGCTCCGAAGATACGGGTTGGCCCAATGACACCTGGATAATGGTTAGTTAGGGATGGAAATAAAAAAGGAAAATCAGATTGTAAGCTTACCCCAAACAATGCTCGAAGAGAAGAATGTACGTCCATTCGGGCACGAGAAATGGTCAGGTTGATCCCTATTAATTCGTCAGCACTGTCATCCTCTTTGAAAACGGGATTTATTGCACATACTCGGAGCAGGCGTTAGGAATGGTTCCAAGGGTCCAGTTCATCACTGCAATTTGCACAAAACATGCCCAGATTGTAGCAACGACTTGGCACATAAAGGTGACTCGTGGTGGAACTTTCATGTAGTGGGCAAGCTGTGGGATGAGTGTCAGCCAGGATTCAATTTTCTTTTCTATTTCAAGCAGATTTTTACCTTGAGATCGGAACAGAATGTTTGACTAGAAGAGCATCGATGTCAGAGGTAGCTATTAAAAGAAGCATGCAGGACTTACGCTTGTCCTAATGTGATTGTGCTGAAGACTTTGAAAACCATGACGCCGATCGGCTTTCCGGGGATCATGAACCCAGCCAGGAAGGGAGATAAAACGTTGAGAGCTATAATTATTAGGTGGCGATCATTGAATTTGGTGTGGAAGAACTTACAAATTGTGATATTGGTGACGGCCAGTACCATGCAGGTTGGAACCTTTATAAATTAGCATAGATCTCAAAAGTATCGGCGGACTCGGTGACATACAATGAAAACAACGGCGATGATGATCGAGACAAAAAAAGCCCCACCCTAGATATTTAGTTAACATCTCTCAAGCATGCAGATACTGAGTACTCACAAGGCAGCTGGGAATCATATCCGAGAACGCCGCCCAATCCCAGAGCTATCGCCAACAGGAATAGAGCTCCATACCACCACTCAGGAACTTCGACATATTTTTTCATGAGAGTCAAGTGAACATCTGGCTCTTGATCACGCGCAGCCTTAGCTCGGTGCCAGATTTCCTTCCGGTGGTATAGAACGACATGAACAAGAACGGCTGTCAACGCTGCAAAGGAGAGACCATAGTTCAATAAGAATGTCGGAGCAAGGAACATTGGTGAGTAAGCCTTGTATTTCTGCTCGTCAAATGTGAAGCCAGTGCCAAGAATCTTGCTAACGTTATATTGTTGTTGCGTATTATCATAGGTGGTCGATGTGTTGATGGGCAGGTAGGCGGAATAGCTATCAACATTTGAAGGTATTAGATTTGTCAACACTCGGGTAATGGGCATCACTTACAATGCTCCGGTATAGGCGATTCCAATAGTGGTGATCAATACAAAGATCACAAGTCCAATGAAAGTGTTCATGATTGCATGAACCGGGGAAAGAAGAGGGTCGAGGAGGTATGCCGAGACATAGCTGTTTAAAGTCAGTGGCGCTACTTAGAGTCTCGAATATTTGGTATACTGACGTCCAGTCAAACGTTAATGGAATGAGGGAAAGACCAGTATAGCCGCCAAATAGTTGATTCAACACCACATTATTAGGCTTGATCCCTATGTAAAGAGTAAGAATTGTTTTCACGAGTAAGGGCGGTGATTCTTACATGTCACGAATGCGAAAATCGATAGACTTTGCCAGATCACGCCAGGAAACCTAGGATAAAGTGAGCTTGATGCTAATGACTCAGGCTGGATTAGACCCAGTTTGAACCTACCAATACCAGCAAAATGCACCGATCATGACGTAGAGGAAATAGCGGTATCGTGAAATAGTCCAGCCATTAGTCTGCGATGGATCTGAGCCACTCTTATCATGCAATGCATAGAATAAGGTTGTATTTGCAAATTGAGTGGGCCATATCATGGCAGCCGGCCTATATGCTGTCAGAATGGAGATTTGAGTAGGTTGGATCATATCAACTTACCACACGAGCAATCGGCGGAAGATTCCAGCTAACGCAATTCCGACAATCTGACTGCTGATTGCAAACAAAAGCTGAAATCCCCAGCTGATATCAAGACCATAAAGAGCTAAATTTTATGAGTAAAAGCACGTTGGATAGAGAAATATTCGAAGGCTCTATCTTTGCTCACATTTTGCTTTCAAAGCTAGGAGTGCATCGGTGCAGTATGCATATCCGATTGAGACGCTACTGGATGTTAGATTTGACTTCATAAGGAGCGATCAGTACTCACTTTGCCATAATCTGAAAAAATGATTAGTATTAATCTTAATTGAAAATGGATTGAGTCTTACCGTGATGACTGTATGCTCCTTAATAGTAAACTCTCCTGGGTTCAATGTCCATTTGAGGCCAAATGTATTGAATGTCCTGGTAGGCATTGTTTTCGCCCAAAAGCAACCTATCGGATACACAAGCAACTGTACCACGATCGAGGGGAAGGAAATTGCTGGACTCCTGTGAATTTGGATCAGTAAAATTGAGCTTGGTTAAAGAGACCTTACTGGGATTCAGTACCTCATACTCAAGAACATGTTCAATCCGCTACCAACTGTGGTGAATAACATCCCCAAAATCCATGCACGCACAGTATTTGCGACTTCTCCTCCATCTGTATTGCGCACAGCAGCACGAACAGACTCGTACTGTGATTCCTGCACGAAGGATTTCTCGAACTCAACAGCTTTCTCCTGATCGCTGGTATTCGCCGCCTCATTGATAGCGTCTAGTTCCTCCTGGGGTAAGTTCGGATCCCATTGATGCGAGGCTTGAATATCCTTGAGCTCCTCATGAGTCTTAGTGAAGACATCCTTGGTCTCCATTATGGTCTCTGATTGAATTGGCGATAGTTCTGGACCATCCTCAAACCGAGCAGGGTAAACTATTGGCATTTTGAAGAGGATCAGTGAAATTCAACTGCCGTGCGACACATAAAACCCCGCATCGCTCTATTTATACGACTCAAGCTGCTATCATGAGTTACCCCGAGCTATCTCGTGAATTGGCCACTAAGATCCCAAGATACGCCATGTCTCCCCTCGGCAGTTGAGCGCCAATGCAACCCCTTCATTCTTCTCTGTGCCGCTCCAACGTTAACACGGCTTAATTTCTCTTGGCGGATAGGAGTCCGACGCACGTCCATCAAGTCTAGTGCTTCAAGTTAGACTCAAAACAATTTAGACGCTAAGAGTGACACTAAGACCAGGCTGACCAACACTAGAGTATCCGGTTAGATAACAGAGTGACCCATTTTGGTATGAATGCGGAGTAAGTGCACGCTATCCCGCACTTTATCTTTAACCAGCCTCGTGACTTGAACTGACTTCGATATCATCAGGTTGACCACTCGGATCACTCAGCGACATTTAGTCTATTGTCGGCTTATACTACCGTGGTGCTCGCTAAGAGCTGCCTAGCCGACGGTTATCCCTTGCTGCTTTTTTACTTATCATCAACCACCAACGGACCTCTAGTGGCGCATCTAGATCACAACATGGTTGACCTGGACTCACCTCGTGGCCTTGCGCTTCGACGCGCACAGAGTGGCAATATTCGCGACCGAATCGAGAGAATCACGCAAGACCTCAAAGAGATCAAAAAGTTTTATGCGATCACAATCTCGGCGACAAGAATAAATCGATTGCGCAATTTGCTGCATGAGGAATTAAATGATCTCAGCAATCAACCATTTGAACTATACACCCAGGAAGAGAAGGTAGATTATCTTCTCATCAAGAATTACCTGGAGCGCCAGCTACGAGAATTGGCCCTTGAGCAGAATCGAGATCAAGAGGCTCTTCAACTCTTTCCATTCGTGGGCACATTAATAAGCCTCTGCGAAGAACGAGCTGCTGTTTCTCCATTGATCCCGAAGGAGACTGCGCAAAAGCTGTTTGAGGTACAAAATCAAATCGATCAGTTGAGAAATAAGATTCAAAATGACTCGACTCACTTCAACTTGAGTAAGACCTCGGCTTTTCGAGCGGCCAACACCGTCGTCTCTTTGCAAGATCACCTGAAAGAATGGCATGGTTTTTACAAAGGATATGACCCCCTCTTCGATTGGTGGGTCTCTGACCCTTATAAGGCTTTGAAAGGGAGCCTGGACCGGGTCACAAACCTCATACGTGAGAAGCTGGTTGGCATAGATCCAGCCAGTGAGGACACTATCGTGGGACAGCCCATTGGGCGTGATGGGTTATATGCGGAACTTCAGGCTGAAATGATTCCCTATACTCCCGAAGAGATCATCTCAATAGGCGAGAAGGAGTTTGCCTGGTGTATCAATGAGATGGAAAAGGCATCGAGTAGCTTGGGCTATAGTGACTGGCGCCAAGCTCTGGAATACGTCAAGAATGACTATGTCGAGCCGGGACAACAGACACAGCTTGTTTCTGATCTGGCACAAGAGGCTATCTCATTTGTCGAGAAATATGATCTCGTGAGCGTGCCACAGATTGCCAAAGAAACCTGGCAAATGTTCATGATGTCTCCTGAGCGGCAGAAGGTGAACCCCTTTTTCTTAGGCGGTAAATCCATCATCGTGTCGTATCCAGTGAGCTCTATGGATCATGAAGCCAAGTTGATGAGTATGCGTGGAAACAATATTCATTTCTCTCGAGCAACGGTCTTCCATGAAATGATTCCTGGTCATCA
This sequence comes from Penicillium herquei, assembly GCA_039634405.1. Classification (NCBI taxonomy): domain Eukaryota; kingdom Fungi; phylum Ascomycota; class Eurotiomycetes; order Eurotiales; family Aspergillaceae; genus Penicillium; species Penicillium herquei. The sequence continues at coordinate 1,685,984 of CP098390.1, forward strand.
TTTGCAGATGTATATGAACGCAAGGCACAAACCATATAGACGTCTCTTCGATACTCCTTTCTGGATTGAAGGATGGTCTCTATACTGGGAGTTCCTTTTATGGAATGATGATCGATGGAAGAAAACTCCCGAGAACCGTATTGGAATGCTCTTCTGGAGACTTCATCGCTGTGCTCGGATTATCTTCTCCATTAAATTTCATCTTGGTCAGATGTCTCCCCAGGAATGCATTGATCTCCTGGTGGACCAGGTTGGCCATGAGCGAGCAACAGCAGAAGGTGAGGTTCGACGATCGCTGAATGGAGATTATTCGCCGTTGTACCAGGCTGGCTACATGCTGGGTGCATTGCAGATATATGCGTTGCGCAAGGAGATGGTTGAGACTGGACAAATGAAGGAAAAGGAATTCCATGATCGGTTCTTGAAGGGGAATCGTATGCCTATTGAATTGGTACGAGCCTCGATGCAGGATCAGAAGCTTACACCGGATTTCAAATCCTCTTGGAGGTTTTACTCTCTTGATTCCACACATGTTCGAAATTTGAAATAAGGCCGAGAATATGATAACACAGGCTATGGTTTAGCACTACTAGTTTACATATAGGGTTCTTCAATTTATCTGTAACTAAAGTTGGAGATTTCATTGGCACTCCAGATTCTTTGAAATGGGTAGAATTGATAATCTGAGATTTCTTTCGAGGTTTTTCACTGGCAGGAGTGTAAGAAGAACATGATCATGATAATTTGATTCCATACGGTCGCAAAATAGATGGAAGCCCCATGTATAATGCCTGTAAACTGAGAGTAATATCAGCCTCACCACCCGCGGCCTTCACGCATGCCCCAAACCATCGACATCCAATTAAGATGATTCATATCAGATGTTAGCGGAGGTTGGAAATTGGTGAATAACCGGGGATCCGGTCCAGAAAAATCACTGTGGCCACTTATTCCACTAAAGAAGCCCTCGTTCCCAAGCCCCATACCAAATTCCATTGGCATTGGCATAGGTGGTTGCTCCAGCAATGTATTAAGGCTATCCTCTGACTCTTCATTGCTGGGGGCTGGTGTATTTGGTGTCATTTCGAGCAGTCTCTGCTTAATCGTCATGACAATCTTCGGCGGAGCCAATGGCTCTCCCGATCGTTTGATAGCTTCTTCAAGAGCCTCCCAGGCCTGAAGAATAACGTTACTGAATATCACAAACAGAGGATACTCGTATCCATCGCTGCAGGTGAACCGAGCTTCGTAGTTGGCATTCATCACCTCCCAAGCTTGATTAGAGTGAGAGCTAATTGGTCGCTTCTTCAAGTCATGGATGATGTGGAAATAAGCAGGGAAAGGGAAGTAAGCCCGCACAGCCCAGAAGAAGCCCGCGGTCCGGGGTGAATTGATAATTCTTGTATCTGAATCAAGCATACGAAATGCCCTGAATACCAGAGCGTCACTTTCAGCCTGTGTTGGCGAAGTGGAAGAATCGATGTATTTTGCGTAAGCCTCTAGCAGATGGCATTTTGAAATATGTGCTCTTCCTGCCCAGATCGTCATGAAATGAAGAGGATTTTCCTCGTCACAGAATTTAAAAAATTCATCCTCCATCATATTTTCAAATGTGGCTACATCACCACCATTTGGGAGTTTCTTAGCAATCTTTTTGAATGTTGGGTTTAGGAATTCAAGGTGAAATGAGGAATTTCGGACAAAATCGGCGATTTGAGCGCGCATGACGATGAATGTTGATTCAGTCGCTTTACCTTGCACAACAGGAGGCTCCTTCATCTCCACCCAGAGATCTGAATCATTGACATTCATAGGGATTTTGCAGTCCCATGTGGGATTCAGTGATGAGATTTTGAGTCCTGAAAGTTCACCCACTCGAGCGTCGAAGAGTGTAAGCGACCACCAGAGCCTCCGCCGCATTTCAGCTTCGAAAACGCTGCAATTTGCTAGGAATGATTCGCTATGAATGCCCATCCGCTGAGCAAGTTGAAGTGCAATGCCAAGCACTGATGAAAGGGATCGAGGGTTTGTGTTCGGTTGGAGAGAATACTGGAATTTTAAACAAAATCAGTAAACAATCCTCACAATGGCCATTTTTAGACTTACAAGAAAGAGGCATAATGCAGTCAGACAGTCGCGATTGTCCGAGCGCAGGAACTGGCAATTGAGTAATGCTTGCTGACAGCCAAATTGATGTCTTGCGATGAGTTCATTCTTGGATAAGCCGAACATCGACTGGCAGTCTTCTGTTGTGAGACTCTGGATAGACATGCAATATATGCTAAACATCAGTGCCTCAAGGCGAGGCTCAATGTTTGCTGTGTTGCCAGCCGCCTCGATGATTCTTCCTTGCAATGTTGGAGCATGTATGATCTTCAACAACGGATTGATTTTCTCAAGATATAATTGCCACAGCTTGAATATATGCACGGGTTCGGGATGCAGAGTGGCAAGATCAACGGAAGCTTTGCGAGAACCAAGGATGATGTGGTCGTCGCTTGCATACATCTGATCCCATGAAAATTTGACTGCCGACTCACGAAACCCACTGATGCAGGTTGGCTGATTGGGTCTATTAGACGAACGAATCTACATTCGGTATTAGTTTCTCAACGCTCAACTAACAGGAAGAGGACACTTACCCCTTGACACATGACCTTCCACAAATTCCTGTCCAAGCGTTAGTATACAAAACACCTTCGCAGAGATAATACATTGAAAGAGACTCACTTTGGTTCACGGTCATTTTCCAGCCTTACATGTCGCAAAGGAAACGGCCCATTAGATTCATCCTGTTCTTCCTGCGGCTCGGTATCAGATCTACTCTCCGTTATATCGTCTTCCACCGAGTTTTCGTCTTTATGAAGAGGATCAAACTTGATTTTGTTCTGTCGAAGTAGTTCCTCATATCTCCGGAGACGACCCAGGAGTTCTCGCTCTGGAAAACGACGTTTTCTTGTGCGTGTCTGTGTCGCTGGCACGCATTGCAAGCTATGCTTCAAGCAGTTTGCGCAGGGAGATTTTCGATCGCATTTGATCTTGCGTTGCTGGCAGTTTACGCAAGCCAGAACGCGCGATCTAGGCCGTGGTGATTCGGGGAGTTGACCCGCCCGAGAGTCGGGGAGATTTGGAGGCCTACGCTCCGCCATGATGTAGCCAGGAACTTTAAGTTCCTTGGGAATCTCGTTGTTAGGCCTGGAGTATTTGATTAGTACGTGGAAATGAGAACTTTTTTCTCTCCTTACGAGGGAATGGTTTATGTCATTTCAGGAGAGACGTGTCGGAGGTTAGAAAAGTGCGCCCGGGTAAACCGGAGTTTTCTACTCCCCGAGAGTGTTTGGTCCGGGGATTAGTTCCGCCCGAGGAATCGGTGGCGGTTAGACCATCTTATTGATTCTACTTCATGGGAAATATCAGAGAAAAGTGTAATATGTTCGGAATTTTTTGCTAGTAGGCCTTGGATGGCTAAGCCGGAATTTGATCATCAGGACCCATTGGAGGCCGACTCGCCGCCATGTTACACTGTCTGAAGATGCGAACTTCATGATCTTTAAACGAACCAACAATAGAATGCATGACACCATGGTTGTTGAACAGAACCAAATCTCCCTCCTGCCAATCATGTGGGTAAATGAGAGATGGGTCAATCGCACGTCTTTGCAACTTATACAGACGCTCGCGAATTTCCGGAAGGTTATCAAGAACCTCTCCATTCTCAAGGTGAATCTTCCTGACACATGTGGGGTAAACCATCATCGCCAACTTTCCGGTAACTGGGTTCTTCCAGACCATCGGGTATGTCTTGATCTTGGAGGACTCGAAGGGAGGTAGCTCATCATCCGAGAGCTCCAGGCCTTCAGATACGATGCCCAATCCATTGGAACGAGATTTGGCTTTGCTCATCCAGATATACGGGTGAGGCGCATATTCAACTTTGCTTGTGCGGACAAATAGCTTCTCTTCCTCGGATAGCAAGTCGTATAATCTGTACCCGCTGAAGAATGCCGTTGTGCCAAGAGGGACATCTATCGTAGTGTCGGTTCCATCGTCATAGCGACAGATCTGACGACGTCCCTTGGGGACCTGAACAGCCAAAAGAGATGTGACAAGAGGCGGGTCCAAGTTGTACATGGCTGAGTCAATGTGCCAGCGGTAGAAGTGGGTGAAGTCGTCATTCTCTTCTTCTGAGATTGGGTCTTTGTGGAAGGTCTTGTGGTGTGGGTGACGGAGTTGGATATTGGTCAATCCTTCATAGTCCTTCACGGAGCCATGGCCGATGACTTGTACTTGTGGTTGATGGGGAATGGTTGTGAGATCGGCATGCAGAACACTTCTTTTATCGATCGACTTTCCGTGACTATAAACCCCGGCGGCAGGGTCGAATCGACGGGTGAGTTCGTATTGTCCTCGAGGAGAGAGATCGCCCTGGTTCTTGATGACGACCACTTGGTTTTCGTATAGAGCTTTTCTTAGGATTGCAAAGTCGTCATCTGGGTGTTGTTAGCAACTAACCAACTAGGTTTTCATATTCAAAGGGTTATAAGTGGTCATACCATCCATGGATTCAACATTGATTCCTGTCAGCTCAACGCCGAAGTTTATGTTGGAGCCCATAGGCTGCGTGAGAGGCTTGGAGCAAATCGTTAAGGTAGTAGCCATGGTTGTGATTGATTGAAGACCTAGATAGTGGAAGTGAAGTTGAAATAAGCATCAAATAATTGGGAGGAGTCCAAATACTTATACATCCCTCATTCTTGAAGGACCTCATCGTCCTGCTCCACAGGTGCGGGTGAGTTTTTTAAACTCTTCCTCAAGATGCATCCAGATGCGGGAGAAAAAATGCATTCATCCCGATACTTCATCCCAATGGCTGTAATAATAATCGCGATGACGAAAATCAAAACAGATAACATGCTCAAGCCCAAATCTGAACGCGTGGGTGCGGATGAGTTCCCGGCGGACGAGTGCGGTAACTCACCCGCAATGTCGAATTTCAGGTCTATATAATCCAGAACAACATCATTTTGTCCACAACACTCAATCATCGAAGCTCTAAACAACATTGACTCTCAAAATGCCAGAAGCAACAAATCTCACCTTCAGTCTCCTCCCAGAGAGCATCCGACAAAGCTCAGCCATCGGTGCGGAAGTACAACTTCCACCTGGAATGTCCATTCTGGATCTTGATCGATTGACCGAAAATGACAAAGATACCCTGCGAAAGGCCCTGTTCGAGAACCAGGTCATTGTGATCCGCAAGCAAAAGGGAATCGATGCTACTGTTCTTCCCAAATTCGCCAAGATCTTTGACCCCAACGCCTCTGATATTCATTCGGCTGGAGAGAAAGCTGTCAGCGACCCGAAAAACATCCTCTCTGCTTATAAGGCTGGGAGAATTCCCAAGGCTCCACAAGTTGGAATTATTGGATCGGGCACTTTTTACGATTATGAAGGTCTCAAGGAGTTAGAGGTTATTCACTTGGTGAGTTCGTTTTTATCAGATGATGACACTGAAGTCTAATTGGTTACTAGGATCATACTCTATTCCATGAGACTCCACTCGAGCAAGATGAGCTGGACCAGGGATTTACTCGCCCTTACAGATGGCATATGGATACCCCATTCTATGAGCGATTGCCAGGCGAGGTAACTATCCTTCACTCGATTCGCATCCCGAATGTTCCAGACCAGAAGATCAAATTCCCAGATGGAACAGAGAAGACCGTTGGTGCAGGTGCCACAGCGTGTAAGTAAACACCTGCCAAGATTTTTCATATCCACTGGATCTCCTAATGACTTATGAAATTGCTTTAGTCTTCTCGGGCGCTCGTGCTTTTGCTCTCTTGACTCCAGAGGAACAAGAGTTCGCGTTGAACACCACCGTAACATATGCGCCACAAGCCTATGAATACATCCGGCAGTGCAAGGCTTCTGATGATGGCTTGACTATCCCAACAATGGGACGCGAAGTTCCAGTTGAGAAGCTGTCAGAGTGGAGCTGGGATAAGGTTGCAGAGCACCCTGTGAGTGTACCCAGAAACCAGAAAACATAATCACAGTGGACTAATCATGTTTCAATACTAGATGGTTTGGCGCAACCCACTCAACCCCGACAGACCATTTCTCCAAGTCCACGGCTGCTGCGTTTACAAGTTGACAACACGCGACCCGAAAACTGGTGAGGTCACAGTTATGGATGATGTCGAAAAGGTACGAAGTGTGGTGTACAATATGCAGAAGAAGATCTACGCGGCTGAAAACATCTACCCCCATCGCTGGGAAGAGGGTGACTTGGTGATCTTCCATAACAGGGGTGTTATGCACAGCATCACAGGACAATTATCGAAGCACAGGCTCGATGAAGATAAGAGACGATTGTTGTGGCAATGTACCATGACCAGCATGGAGCCACCGAAGGCATTTCGCAGCTATGAAGGGGTCAACGAGACAGGATATGTCAGAGTCTAAATTGGGACTATTCCCACAAATAATAGGCGTTCATCAATCATCAATCATCATCTCTTCGGCTCTATCGTTTCAATCATTCTCTCCAGTCCACCAGACAGCGTAGACCCTTCAAGACATTTGATCTGGGAAGTTATTAAAAATCCCATTGAACCAAAGATCAAAGTCAATTTCTTCTTGATTCCATGGTAATTGCATTTCACCCACATCAACTGTATCAATAGTCTCAGGTGTGCCGCTAGAGATTCTGCTCGGCGTCAATTCATCGGCGAATGGGATCATACTCGCTTTGCTCAGAGTTGAGAAGTTTGTGAACACCCGATTGAAATCAATAGATGTACGGCGATTCACCTCTGAAACATTAGAGCCGGACTGCTCAGCAATGAAGATAGCATTTATCAGAGCAACACCTCTCTGAGCAAGAACATCGCCATCCCTAGAGGCAAGACGGTCGCGGGCGCCAAGGACAGCTGTTCGATACATTGGTACAAGTCTCTTATCTGAAGTTTCCATCACCGTATTCACTTCAAAACATAATATAACGGCTGCAGTGATGGCAAATGCGGTATGTGTCCAGATTGATAGATCGTCATCGTCAACTATTGTCTCATGTTCGCGCAGAATGGTCATCGCTGCTGCAACACAGGTCCTTCGAGAGTGAACGAAGGTTGGATCATGGAATGAACGAAACAAAAACAGTCGATGAATCATAATGATTTTCTCTGCTGCCGTAATTGCAAGGCTTCGACGAGCAATCGTAAGCCAAGGAATCTCAGCTTCTTTGAGTGGATCCGGTCGTAACATAAACGATGGTATGCCTTTTACAATGGCACGCATTTTTTGGTCCACTCGAAGAATATGTTCATATTGCTCTCGGAGTGATTTGCGGCGGTGCATGGGTCCAAGTCCATCGACCAAGCCGGGCATCAAGGCAGCTAAATCCACGAGAACGCGAACATAGCTACTGATGGTTGGAATTTCAGATGGCAGACCTGCTAGGTCATGGTCATCTGCGTTGAGAGGTCGGCCTGTGGAAAAGTGCATTGGGGAGATGCTATACGTGTCTGTGAATGGAATGGCGAAGTGATCCTGGATAAGCATTTGACACCATACCCTTCTTCCAACCTCTCGCTCCACCCTTTCTTCCCATCCATCATTTGTTTTGTTCTGGATGGGAGGGTGGTTCTTAATTTTGTGAATGCCCAGGCACTCCGCAATACGCACAGCAGCATTGAAAAGAGTTGCGTTCAACTGGCTGAGACCTAAATTATGGGCAATCTCTGTCGATATGACGACCGCTTGGACGGAATATACCGATAAGTTGTTCAGAAAGTGGGCGTTGTAAAGTATCTGCACCATGGTGGAAAAGAGTTGCTGGGCAGACTGCATAGCGCTCAGATCGACGTTGATCAGCACTGTCAATTTTTGACTATTCTGTATCGAGTTGACCGTGCAACTTAAAACAGAAAAGTAAAGTGCCAGCCAAAGAGGATGATCGCATCTTCCCGTCTTCCAAAACAATTCACATTGCTCGAGAAAAGTCGGACCGTGGAAACTGTTGTGATGCCAGGTGAGATGGCTGATATGAAAACTTATCAAGCTTTGCGCATCCACAGCTCTGGGTAACTGATTTTGCACGATGGGCTCCAAATATGAACCATACATTTGAAAGCTGCCGCTGTTCATAGATAACTGTTCTGGAGTGTCTCTTCGGTATTGACATTCGCATCTCCGATGTGGATAGCAGCCGGCCGCATTTCTCCCCCAGGCCAGATGCTCTATTGCAGTCAATAGCGGTGGATCTGTACTTTCCAATGGCGCTTCTGCAAATCGATGATGGAGAGTATGGTCTTTTCGAATACTGGGAAGTTCCGGCTCCGGATCTTCCGTTAGTGACCCAGCACTGAGCGGAACATCAGGATCGTCCGCTCGGCCAGTTTGTAGTTGTGATATTCGATCCCTCAGCTTAGCACTGACATGTGGGGACCTTTCACTGGCTGAATCCAAGTCTGCGAGTATTGAAGCCAGGAACTGGATTTCAGATGCATGCTGCACTGTGTTTCTTCGCAGCTGCACGATTTCAACGGAACAGTGCAGATTGAGTCTCCGGCATCTTGAGCACGGGATCTGTTTGTCACATTTTCTTTTCCTTTTGGTGCATTCTACAAGTAGATCTTGTTAATACAATGACTCTTTAAATCCAGGGGTGATTACAAATACCTCGACAGGCCAGAGGCCGGCGCTGCGAGACGCGTAAGGAGCCAGCTGCGTCACTCTCGGGCATAGAATCAGCTTCAACCCCACAGGCTATACCTTCTCGTTCTAGGACTCTCAATGAGGCCTTTGAGGCTCGTATTGCCGTATGGGTCTTAAAGAGATGCGGGGATGCGGGTGGGCGGATGAGCATTGACACTCAACCGCTATCAAGTCTATCAAGTGCCCGACTTATCAACGATAACGGATTAGTCAACCAATCAAACAGGAAGTATTATAATCCTCCTATCATCTTTCATTTAATCTGAACTTGATGTATGCAGATGCCGATATCTTTTACATTGATCTAAATTTCACATGTTACTTCCCACGTGGAATAGGTCCCTGGAAGCCTGGAAGGGTTTCCTTGTCCGAATATTCCGGCATTTCATGATCCTTCGCTCGGCAGTCGTAACCCCTAGCCTACTAGGTTGAGCGACGTGGTGGGAGTTGCAGACCAGAACAACGCTAGTATTCTTGATGACTGAATGAATCTCAGACATGATTATGATTCTGCCTCGTTCATTTTGAATCAAAACGGTGACTAAACTGGTATTTTTTCTCCTAGTACTCGATAACACCTGGGCAGTGTACTGTCATAGACCCTGGGCACAATCCGAGCTACTTTTGGCCATTTAGATATCAAATCCAGATCCAAAGGAAGTCATTCACAAATTATTGTTTCCATTCTTTTGCTAGTATTATGGCCTTGTAGGCAACAGGTAGCTGCCGCCTCAACTAAAACATCATGAATCTCATACTTCTCCATCTATCAACACTGGCAGTCAACCAGGCAGTTGGATTGAGATATTTGAATACTCCAACTTTTCCAACTTTGCTATTTAGACTGAATTGTGGTCACTAAGAATCGTGAGGTTTGTAGGTGCCAGGTAAGGCAGCGCTCAGATCACGGACCATATCGGCCATCACATACAAACCGACCTGCTTGAAGTTTTCAGGTTCTCTCACCTCCTTTCTCTTCAAGCTCTCCTGCTTCTCCTCAATTTCTTTCTCTTTCTCTTCCATATATCTCTGTCTTCTCTTTTTCCCATTTCTCAACCCACCCAGACCGAACCTCATTCTCTTTCTCTTCCATATTTCTCTGTCTTCTCTTTTTCCCATTCCTCAACCCACCCAGACCGAACCTCAGGCCAAGGATATCTCAAAATGGAAAAGCGTTCAATCGACTCTTCTGCCACTTACCCTTCCAAGCGTCCGAAACCTCGCAAGTTCATCATAGATCAACCTTTCATGATCAGAAATCTAAAAGAGGGCGAGACAGTCTACCAAACATGCATTTTGGTGCATGGAGAATGCAGTAGTGGCAGGGTTGATGTCGAAAAAGCTACCTACATATCAGTTGCAGTGACTGATTGTCTGCACCGGACCCAGCCAAGCACACAGTGGTCACATCTTGCAGGCCATTGGAGAGCAGTCGTGATGTTGACTCCCGGCGCCAATAAAATCAAGCTCGATATCCATCGTTATGGCAGCGTCCAGATCGAGGACTCACTCGAAATCACAGTCAACTACGTTCCTCTGCTACAACTTCCCCCGCTTCATTTGGCGATTCTTGTAGCGAAGGATTCACCACTATTGATTGACTGTCCTCCAGCAAAGTACGGTGCTATTTCAACTGCTCATAGCAGCTTGGATGCCGCAATCTCCAAGTTCCGCATGACAGCATACATGTGGCAGGCTCTTACAGCTGAATACTTTCGTGGGAAGGAAATGGGGAGACGTTCATTCCGTTTGGATGAGGAATGGACTGTTAACACCACATCCCAAAAGGCTCACCAAGAAGGCCCCGATGAGCCTGCTGCTATGGGTATGGTTGCAAAGGTTCACATCATTCGATGTGGAAAGTCAGTCGCGGAAATACGGGATATGAGTGTGGCTCAGCAGAGTCCTTGTGATCACGATCGAAATGCCTTGCACAGGTATTTTGAGGCCGCTCTACTCAATTTAGGTGCTCCTTTTGAACCCAAGTCCCGTTCAGTCGTTGCAGGCTTAATCTTGGATGCACATTACTCGGCAGATCAGTCTGTTGCTCTCGGCCATGCCGCACTGGGCTGCCATAAGCCTAAAGGTATATCTTTGGGAATTTTTGGCAGTCATTTCACCTATTCCTGGCCTCGCTTCCTTCAAGAAGTCCCTGCTTGTCTCACTGATCGGACTCCCATCGGTCATGTCATAGCAGATGACGTTTGGGAACGTGATTCCATGGGTGAAGCATGTTCTTTTAGTCAATCCGCATTTCTCCATCAAGTTGGTCATGCATTTGGTGCTAGACATACCAGTAGGATCATGAATCCAGAAACCACCCCGCATTGGGCTGTGAGCTTTATCGAGAATTATTACACTGCGGGGATGAATCCTAACGATAAATGGGATCTGAGAGACGCCTATCGGTTCAGAACCCTCCCACATTTTGCACTGCCTGGAGATCCTCCCATGGCAAAAGACTTCAAGAATGCCGCCGTCAAAATTGAAATCATAGTTCAGGAAGGACTTGATCCAAATTCAAAGTCTCCACTTGTTTGGGACCGTGAGAGCAACATTGATATCAAGGTTTCTTGTTCAGCAGGCCTTGCAGATGTGCATATTCCAAGTGGTTTGGATGATTTTTCATTTCCCGAAGATGAGGAAGACATGACTTCGAAAGAAGGTCTCATACTTACTTCGATTAAACCGAAATACCTTGACCCAAACAAGCCATGGAAGATCACTGCTCTGGGTATGAATGGAAAGGAGCTGATAGTGACCGATGTATGGACCTTACTGGAAAGAAACTCCTATTTTTTGATTCCCGGAAGCGAGGTCCGACTTCGAAAGCGGAGTGTCCGATTTGAGGGACACGATGAAGAAGACGATGTCGTCCACTGGGCTATGCTTCTCCACCACCGAGGAAAAGATGACCAGATCTACCGTGCGTATTGCATTAGTCTACAGGTTGGGGATACCATGAATGAAGTAGGTGTGCACTATGTGGATGGCCATTGTGAGAAATATGGTCCTGCATTGGAAAAAGACACTGGCCAGCTTCATGTTGTTGGACAGTCCTCAAAGTACCATGGCTACCTCGCTGCCGATGAGAACATTGCCAAGGTGGTTGTCCGTAAGAATGAAAGTGGAGGCTTGGTTGGATTCCGAGCGACCATGAGTAATGGAGATCAATGGGGCTTTCTCGGCAAGAATGGCGATCATGATAGCGATGAGTATTCTGAGTCAGCGACTATTCAGGAACACGAGGAGCAACACAAACGAGGTAAATCTGTTTTCACGCTCGAGCCAGCTGAAGATGAGGTTATCGTTGGATTCTACGGGCAGAGTGGCTCCAAATCTGGATTCATTCACCGGTTTGGCATTCTGACTGCTCCCAAGGATGTGAAGTTGCCTGAGACAGTCTATGACTTGCCGGAGTTCAACAATTGTCTCAAGTTTGGTCTTGGAAATGCGCATTTTTATTCTCTTGGACACTCTGCTTGGTCTACTTTTTGAATTTCTTTCCTCAAATTAGTTCCAGAGACCCGTTTATCTCAAATTGAAACCCAGTCAGTTATGCCCTTTGCTCGTACAACTCTCTCCCCATCTAGTTACAACATACATATCAAAAGCTCCAGATTTCTATGAAAAAAGAATTCAAATACTAGTAGGGTCCCATGGATTTCTGAGTTGTTGGAAATCAGCATATGAAAAATTATATTGATACATAGAACCTCACTATCATCCCTTTCCAACTTCTCTGTCAGCGAGCCATAGCTCCCATCCAGGAATTCTGCCATTCGCAAAAGCATCATTGTCCCAATTATCATGCGACGCCATAATATCACTCCGCACAAATTGATGTACTTGGCTTGGAAGATCATCAATACCTAGATCCCAAGCTTTCATCTTCAAATCAAAGAGAACACTGCATAGGAGATTGTACTGATTGGTCGGTCCTCTGGCGCCCTTCTGCTCTATCGATGTCACAATGAGATTTTTCTTGTCTCCAGCACCATAGATATTCACATAATCCCTCATCAGTAGACATGTTTGCTCGACGAGAGTTGCTACTCTCTCGGGAGTTTCCAGGAACTCAGTTTCCTTAATGATTTTCGCATCGAATGTATTTTGTTCAGCGGCGATACCTGCCAACACTCGCTCGAAAGTGGACTGCAACTTGGTGTCGTTCTGATACAAGTCTTTCCCTTCCCATCTGCGTACCAGCGCCCACCAGTGAACAGTAGTTAGAACCTTTTTCTGGGCTTGTCTCTGGCTATGGAAGAAACATTGGCAGAGATGTACGATATTGTCTGTGCTCAGAACATTCTGCTCAATCCATTCCATCGGGAAGAGAGCCTCACGCTCAACATTACTGGCCTCTCGTTGTAACCGGCACTCTGGTTTCCAGAAGCGGAAGAGTTCGAAGATACGGCTTTGTAGCACCCTGAAAGTCTTCTTGGAGAGAATGATCACATCTTCTCTGGGAGGATAAGAAGGAAATTCCCAGGATATTCCCTTACTGTCCTGCGCGTCAAGAAACTTCTGTAAATGCTCTGGTGGCTCAGTTCCTGATTCCTTGAACATCCAGAGTGGAATGTACAGACAGCGATCCACAGGCTCACATCTTCTCGCACGAAGAAGTACTTGCACGAGATCAGCTAGGGATTCAGGCTTTTCTATTTTCGTACCTGCTCTTTCGAACCAACGAGGCAGTTTCCCGCAAAGGGTGTGGAGTGCCATGGTTTTGGCGACGTATGTTTCAGTTACTTGGTAACTTGGAGTCCACATACAACTTGTTGTCAAGATCCCACCCATCTCTTTGATAAGCCTCCTCGCATAATCCATGCGACCGGCAGTCACCATGGCAGAGACTACTATGGCAGCAGCCTGCTCAAGGCGGAAATGACTCCTCGAAAGAATGAATCTTTTCAGATCGTTCGGGGTGATTTTCTCTCGACATGCTTGGATATTTCCGAGTATTCGTTTCTTGGGGTCATGGCGGCTTGGGTAGTATGATGATTCTGTACTACTACTACTCATAGTACTTGACTGTTCTGAATAGTAGTTCCAACCGACACACCATGGCATTGTTTCGTCGAGAGAGGTCAATCGAAATTCTTTTTCGATTGATACGGGGTAATCATCTCGGAAATATGCGATGACCGTGTTCACAATTTGAGTGCGAGTGGACCAGTCAGTTTGCATATATTCCTCGAAGCCAATGTTGTGGTTCAAATGTGGTATCAGGTGTTCGAGTTGCTCAATCCTTAATTTGCCAAGTTTAGTTGGTATTGGGTCTGGCGATCGCTCTGCTCGACCGGGGTTATGGATCTCTCCAAGCCTCGTTTGAAGAGTATATGGGAGGTGGACGGCGTCTTCCATACTGTAGTTAAAAAGTGATTCTTGAAATATCATTCTCGGGACTGTCTCGAGGTCAATCATATATGGACGATCTGTTCAGCCTTGATGGTCTATTAGATGTTGGTTAAATGTTGGTTGAGTCATTTCTTGTTGGAACTTCATGAGTCACGACATGTACTTGTACATGGATCCTTGTTGCTCCCCATATCTGGTGTTGAATATGATTTGCGGGGATATTTAGCGTGAGGCTCCTGCGCATTTGATTCGCGCTGTTCTGTTGGCCTTCTCGAATGAGCTTTCAACGTTCCAATGTTGGAGAATCAGCCTTGCCAAATAGAGGCGCAGCAAGTTTTTGTGGCAGTACAACTCCACGTCCATATTCGTTTGGATATGTCCTAGATGAGGTAAATACTTGCAGTGAGTAGATGACGTTCTCAGTCAGTTCAAGCAATCCTGTAAAGTCCAACGAAAGAATGGATTCTTCTCGTTCTAAGTGGTCTTTGGAATGATCAATAGCAAATAAGATGAATTAAAACCGATAATTAGAATTTAGGCACAGAAAGTACCAAGTACATTTCCATCGAGAGCTGCCAGTGAGATGACTAAGTGAGGTCATCTTCCACCTGGCACCTGGACAACCCCTCAATCTTATGCGGTCTGTGTGCCCAGAATGCTAAGCTATGCGCTTTAATTCCCCTCAGTATTTGAATAGACAGCAGATATTCAGCCACCACGGCGATTCCATCCATCAAAGAAATGATTTTACGTGTACAGCGAATCCTCCACAAAACCTTGTCTCTTGCTAATGCCTGATTTAGCGAAAGGAGAGCAACCCCACTCCGTACCGATGCGGTGAGGAATCAGGATAGGAGAACTTGAGTATGGACAGCCAGTCGCGCTCTACACAGACAGTATCGGGAGAATGCGGGGATAAATCACATCATTCCCTTTGAGGCAAGCCCATGCGTCCAATTCTTCCCGATGGCTTGTTCACATAGTGAAAGGGAGAAGAAACACCATCGACTTCTAGAACGATTTGGTGCCTGAACAAGGGAGGGCGATCATCGGCCAGTTCAACCAATCAATGATCGACATACATCACCGGGGCCCGGGCCGGTTGGGCTCTGATTGGACCGAATCACCGATTAAATAGTCGGTTTCCAAGTCCGATCTATAAAAGTGTTGTGTGCTTGATATACTGTGTTGATAAGATGGTTGGCATTACATGATCTGGTGGGTTTCAAGTGTTATATCTTGGACTCCAGCTTTCGTGACTCTTTCTCTCCTTTACTCTTCACACGATATCGTTCATTTGGGCTCCAAATCTCTTTGTTTCACCGGTTACAGATTTGGGTACCAGCCCTAGACTGATCCACAGTGAGTTGTCTCTGCGACAAGTGATACACTGCCCCGCGGTGGGATTACCAAGGTTCTTTTATCTAATCGATAGTCTTCTTTCAGATAAACTAGAGGTTTAGTGGGGGATCTACCTGTCTTTACATTCTCTTTCTTCTCTCTTCCCACCTCGACCACTCGACTACTGGACCAACCGGGACTGTCACTGGATTATGACCGTGTTGTCAACCTGAACCTCGAACACCATGTCTCAGACTCTTCAGGAAAGTCCCATTCCAATGGGCATTCAACGCAGCCGAAGCCGACTCGGGGAGCTTCTGGCAGCCGATACACTCGTTGCTGCAGGCTCAGCAACTCTTATAACGCCCGCCGTGATGATCTTTGATAGGTGAGTTTTTCTCAAGATTATCACAACTACACAGACTCTCTAACCCTTAAGTTGATATAGACTCGTGGTCGAAAAGTCATTCTACAACCAACCCCTTCTACCCGCATTTCGCAAGCATCTATGGTTCTCAATCACACAGCCAGCCACCTTCTTAACATCCCGCCCCAGTCTCCTCGTTTGGTCTCTCTATACTGCTACATTCGCGACAGCAAACATGTCCGAGACAATCTTGAATAAGGTCTATCCGAAAATCGACCACGCGATTGCAGGCATGACCACATTCGCCTCTACATTCTTCGTGAACTCATCCGTGGGCATCTGGAAAGATGTCAAATTTGCCCAACTCTTCGGCCACAATAATAATACACCATCACCCTCAACATCATCTACTGGACCATCCAACTCTACATCACCACTACCCAAAACCGTTCGCTCGATTGGCCGAACCCGAATTCCCTTAGCCACATACTCCGCCTTCTTACTTCGAGATGGCCTCACTATCTTCGGATCTTTCAGTCTGCCCGCAATGCTCTCTGCAAATATTCCTGATTCTATCGCCTCTCAGGAATATTTAAAGATCTTGATCGCACAACTTGCCATTCCGGCTTCTATCCAGCTTATCAGCACCCCGATTCACCTTTTCGGGCTAGATGTCTATAATAGACCACAAGTCCTCCCAACAAAAGACCGCATCTCACGAATTAGTCGTGACTGGATCGGTGCTTCTCTTCTTCGAATGTGTCGCATTATCCCCGCGTTTGGTATTGGTGGATTCGTCAATACAGAAGGGCGGTTATATCTACATGAACAGTTGGATGAACGGCGCCGTCCTTCCTAGACCAAAATTTCTTATATAAAATAAAGATCAATATACCCTTTTACTTTCATCCTCTCCTTCTTTTCTTCTTCTTTTCTTCACCTCATTACCAAAAAATTGACAATTACCTTGTGTAAGTGCTTATCGTTAACCCCACCGATCGACTCACCGGCCCGGTTTTATGCGCTTTCCCTCGGCCTAGACCCGGGCCGCACACCGTAATTCGATATAGAGCCGATAATGTTGGAATGTTGGGCCAATATGTGTGTGCGGTGATGCCTTAGCGAACATTCAACCTTGGATGTTTCAAATGTTTCAAATGTTATTGATGTCATTTCAAGTTTCTATGGTGCTTTGTTCCTGAGTGGGTCCTTAACCACAAGTGCGGATCGACAAGTGATCTTGACTAGGATGAAGACATTCGGCGTTTGCGGCGCATAGTCAGTAAGGCTTGGTCTTGCTGGCCCGTTCTCATGATATGCGTCTACAAGCTAGAAATACCCATGGTTCTTGTGGTCAGAGAATTCCACCACTCGTCAAAAGAACCGTGGCAGCATTCCAAGAGGAGCCATACAAGGGGTCTGCTCTCTTCTAAAAGAATTTCAAGAAGCACAGTCTACTTATACCACTGGAGAAAACATCAATCGTAGTCCCTTGTCAAAAGACAAATATTGACAAGCTGTCTTGGAGAAGGAGCCTTGAGTTGATATCAGGGTACCGACTTAAAGGACACGAAATAAAAAAAGGCTGTGTTAGCTCCTATTCCTTCTGTATTTACTCTATATTATTCTACATCTACGAAGCACCACCGAATTATAAGTTGGTTTTCGTCAAAGCTGAGCTAGCACCCCCTAGCAAGCTTTATCCCAGTGTATATGCAACAATGGCCGGTCAGGTTAACCCAGGTTCTCGGTTTGCCCTTCGAATCGCCATACAACATTGAAGATAATGATGGGGAAGAAACCTTTTTTTTCAATTTTCGAAGAGTCACACATGGAAAGGAATAGCCATTGTAAATACCTTTGTGGACACAATCTCTACCTCTATGTTCATAAAAGAACCAAAGACGTCGCTGTTGAGTTACGACCATTCATCGGTGGTGCCTATCGGGATGATAAAGGGAAATTTCAAAATTCGGGTTGAATACGAAGATATCCAAAAAGATACTGTGCGAATGACCATGAGAACTTGAATTGATCAATAGTTCCTAGATGCATCAGCATGACAGTTATGTCGGTTAAGAGGGGTAGAGGCTACCAATAAGTAGCAGATGCATACCTACTAGGTAGCCATGGCTTTCCTAGCAAATGCCACACTATCATTGATTGATTTAGCCACTGTTACCGAATGGCTATCAGAGGCATGTACTAGTATCATTTTTAACCGATAAGGCCCTTCTAGTCATTTGGTTTTACCTTTTGATTTTTGGAGTTACCCTTTATTTATAATAGTCTGCTTATGATATTCTTGTTTATTAATTTATATATAAGTAACTAGGGTAGCTAAGTTAGTTTAAGTCTATAAAAAAATAAACGACAGCTGCAGGGTTCGAACCTGCGCCCCCGAAGGGAATAGATATCAAATGATAATCAAGATGATGAATCAAGTGGATAAATCAACAGGATAATTCAAGTCTATCGCGTTAGACCACTCCGCCAAGCTGCCCGTTGATACATTACCTCTTTGAAATCACCAATCTCACCCAGTGTCACTTAACATTCTAACTAAACACTAGTGGGTGGAGGGACCATGGTTCGTGGTGGGTAGTCCCCTATCGAAACTTTACGGTGGAAGAAGGGCCAAATTCTATGTTCCGATTCTATTGCGGTATGGGAGACACGGAAATCCTTTGTCCTTGCCCCTTGGGACCAAAGGATTACAACCTTGGAAGCGTTATTGAAGATGCAGAGAAAGCGAGGATTTCGGCTGAAAAAGTGTACCCTGGCCTGGGGCCAACTACCGGCTTACAAAGGTCCCAGAGAAGAAAAATCTCCACTTTTTTGAGGGTTTGCCCAAACACTGTATGTGTAGAAATATAATTGATGGGAATTAGATTAAAACACTTTCTCTATAATATTAATGTGGTGGATTCAGATAAATATGGGGTGAAGAGGGGTCATAAACCCCGCGGCACGTACTGTTGCAGTGTCTGAAATATATCAAGTTGCGAGAAACCCTGATTAGCAAGTTAATAGATAAAACCGATCTCTTACCTAACTAACTGGACTATAAGTTGAAAACCATCGTAGGCTACCCATAAGTGGCTTCAAGTTGCTATATCGCTAAATTTATACTAGTTATAAACAGGGCTACTTAGTCAGTTCTATACCTGTCAAGTTAAACCGGAACCAGACCCTGTAGACACCGAACGCGACACCGGAATTCTGGAAGAGGCAGGTCAGTGAAGACACTGATTATAACAGTGATACCAACACATGTCGCGACCGAGACGTGACGTATACGCCTTCAAAAACCTTTGCAAGTCCAACAAAACCCTAATCGAGAGGATGTAAGAGTGATTTTGGACGAGTGGTCGAAGTAGAAGAGAAAATAGGGAGAGATGGAGAAAGATATAGTCTGTAGCGCGGGGCGCTGGAGAAACATGCTTTTACTATGTGTTTTGCATTCTTTTATTATTTTTCTTTGTGGGATCTGGCTTTCTGTGGGCTCTTTGTTTTATGTTTGGCAATCGCCACTTTCCTTTATGTTTTCCCCATTCACCTGGCGTCTGGGATATTCTTGCTCCGTCGGGTGAGTGTCTGCATTACCATTGCGACTACTAGCCAGGTAGCATCAGATTAATAGAATCTCATCATCATCACCAGACTCGAGCAGAGTACTAGTGCTCTTCTAGGTGGAATAGTATGATCGTACTAGTATTATGGCTGCGCCACTAGGCTGTGATGCCTAGCCTTGTACCCCACACTCCACAGAGCCTCGCAAGGTTGACTCAGGGTGATTCATTTCAACAGCAATATTTGAAGAAATAAATAGACCATAGCAATATTCTCTATTCCAAGACTCTGCATATTCGTCATATCCTCAAACTGCCAGTGACCTGAAATATCACCATGCCCACAAAACAGAACCCAGACTTCCTCCGAGGCCCTCCTCAAAATGCATCAGTCCATCAAATCGATTTCACAGAAACAAACCCACCCATAATGTCATACAAAGGTAAATTCGCCGCCGTGATAGACAATTTCATGAGCGAAGCCGAATGCACCGAGCTCCTCCGCCTCGCCGAAAAATCCTCAAACCCCTCCAACCCAAAAACTCCAATCTGGGAGCAGGCCATGATCAACGCAGGCGGAGGAAGACAAGTCATGTCAGTTGATACACGCAAAAGCGGGCGAATAATCCTTGATTCCCCGGATCTCGCAGAACGAATCACCGATCGCTTAATGCCTTTCCTGTGTGACTTTAATATCGATACCGTGCATAATATGCCCCTTGTAACCGGTCTTGGTCCTGCACGACGTGGTGAAACGTATCGCTCGCCACGGATTAATGAGCGACTGAGATTTTTGCGCTATGAAGGTGGGGATTATTTTCGCCCCCATTGGGATGCGAGTTATGCTACTCCTGATGGGAAGGAGCGGTCGCTTTTTACTATTCATCTGTATTTGAATGGGGAGGGGGAACAAGATCTGGAGGAGTTATTGCCTGAGATTGAGCGTACGAACAAGAGGAATGCATTCTTTGTACGGGGCGGGAAGGTGGATCTAAGGAAGGTTGCAGAGACTCAATCTGACCCTGAGTTTGAGGTGCAGTCTCCTGCTAATGGTGCTAATACTCGAAGTAAGGAGACGCTGTTGGGTGGTGCTACTTCATTCAGCGATGGTTATCGTAACCGGCCAGTTGTGCGTGTATTTCCCAAAACTGGGTCCCTTCTGATATTCCAGCACAGGGACTTGATGCATTGTGGCGATGATGTTTTTCGGGGTGTCAAGTATACAGTTCGGTCGGATGTGATGTATACTATGCCCGGACAGTCTGATGTGTAATGAAGATGGTGAATGATGATCATCGGGGACACGAAATGCCGAGCTTACACATTCCCGGCGATGTTTGTCAACGGCTGCGTCATATCCGCAGAACGGGAAACTCAGAGCTTCACAACTACATAAAGCATTGATTAGCTTAATATCTTCTCCGAAATCAACTTCATTCCAATTCAACTCAACTCAATCAAGTCAAGTCAAGTCAATTGAATACCAAAACCCATATTATGTCCTCCGCAAACAATATCGCCTACACGGCTCTCATCAATCCAAACGGATCAACCCCCCTCTCGCGCGACCAAGTTTGGGCCGGTCTTCTCTTGAAGATTCGTTCGGCGGAGACCTTCGTTCCAGCCGCTATTTCGCACACGAAAGTCATAAGCGAGTCAATTGACCCTGCCGGCAACCCAGTCACAGTGCGGGAAGTCTTCTTCCTGGAATCAGGCAAGACAGTGCGAGAAACTGTCGTGGCGTATGAGCCTACTCGTGTGGATTTCCAACAGGATGGAGGAAATATCAGCAATGTCGTTAGTGAAGGGGCAAACGGAGAGCTCTATATGACGTACATCTTCCAATGGAAGCATGACGGTGCTTCGAAGGAAGAATTGGAGGCGTTTTTGGTGAAGGAGAAGTCTATGGCTCGGATCGCGGTTGAAGGGACGATACAGGCGTTACACCAACTGGCATTGGAAAAGAAGCTCTAGGTACATTTGGAAGATTGTTCTGTCTTGAAGTCTTTTCAAAATGTTTGTTATAGATTTTGTCAGGTACTCTACATAGCCCATATACTTCCAAGCTTCTATACTGCTTGGAAGTTTACTGGGAAAAATACTGAAGCCATTCTGAATACATTTAATTCAACATGAGTCATACTAATACTTTTCATACATCATTATTCCACCAGTTGACTTCTGCTCATGCTTCAGGTGCCAGAATAGTACCCTCCGAGACCTGCACCGCTGTACCAGTCAACTCCACCTGCTCGATCTTCTTATCGTTACCAAGCGTAACATTGACTCCAATATCACTGCGTCGGCCCATTTCAACGCCCTGTACAATGTGATACCTATGCTCCTGTCCAGCTTGACCCTCTGTCAGGGTCAGGTAAGCAGTCAAGCCACTGGCTGAGCTACCAGTCGCCGGGTCCTCGAGCGTGCCCAGCATCATACGAGTGCGAATAACCTTCTGGTTCATGACACTATCCTCCACATCGCGCACGAAGAAGTAAACACAGATAAGTCCCGATCGCCATCCCTCATCGAGATGCTTGTCCACCGAGACAAGTTGACCACCCGTAGGGAGTGTAACAGCTGCCAACGCTTCCAGAGAGGGTAACTCAATAAAGGTCTGAGCCATGCCATTCACAATAGAAAATAAGGGGAAGGTAGTATCCGACTTAGGGAAGAACGGCGCCAGAGTCGGGTGAAGATGCAGTAATTCTTGGAGTGGATACCGCGAAGCATGGATACGAGTGTTATGCGCAATGCGCGCAGCAACATACTTGGTTGCAGGATCCTGGATCGAGATCGGGATCTCTCCAGACTTGGTGATCAGAGTATTCACGCCGTTACCGGCTGCGTCCGGGCCGTGACATAAGAACCAAGTTGCGGCGCCGATAGTTGGGTGACCAGCGAATGGAATCTCGCATTCAATGGTGAAGATGTCGATTTGGCGCTTGGATGCATCTTTCACTGGGTAGACGAAGATGGTCTCAGAGAGGTTAAACTCCAGTGTAATCTGGTGCTTTTGGCGTTGAGTCAGTGCTTGCGATTCATCTTCTGGTAGGAAGACCACAGCTAGAGGGTTGCCGGAGTATGGCTTTGAGGTGAAGACGTCGAGAGTGACGAAGCGGAGTTGAGTCATATTGGGTAGATTGATGTTTCGAATCAACTTTTAATTGTAACAATTGAAAGAAATAGGGTCCAAAGGTGAATTTTATACTCTTCCCCACTTGATTTGACTCATTTCGCATTGCAGATGTGGAGCATAGTGGGGTCTGACACGCTGCCGAAGCATGCCGCTTGTCATCGGAAAAGGGAATTTTCAGTCTAGAAAATCAAGAAAATGTGATATGAGATATGCAG
This sequence comes from Penicillium herquei, assembly GCA_039634405.1. Lineage (NCBI taxonomy): Eukaryota > Fungi > Ascomycota > Eurotiomycetes > Eurotiales > Aspergillaceae > Penicillium > Penicillium herquei. The sequence continues at coordinate 1,708,700 of CP098390.1, forward strand.
TATAGGTTAAATGATCTTCCACAACCTATGGAATGATAAAATCATCGGGATGACCACGTTCATCACCCCATAATTTCAACCCTTCCATCAACGCTTTACTGAATCCCTCATGATATCGTAGTCCATTCTCCAACCACGAAACTCGACCTGCTCTCCACAATGCCCAATTCCCTGCCATAACCCCTTCAGGTGCTCGTAGGATTCCAACTGCTACATCGACTATCTCTGGTCGGTCCTGGCAGTTGTAGAATACTGTCGCTCCACAAGTACCGCAGAATGTTCTAAGAACATCCGAGGTGGAGCGATAGGTCTTGGAAGACCCAATCACTAGGTTGGTAGATGGAGTCGGAGAGAGATGGCTCACCGGGACAAACATCCACCCGATGACATGAGTGCCGTTCACTAGCCGACAATCATCACACGTATCCATGCAGGCGAGCCACTTGTTTCGATCTATCGAAGAGAGCCAGACTTGACTTTCTGGATTGGCGATGAACTCGGCTGTTGGTCTGGCTATCCTGAATGAAACACCACCACAGTGACACTGTGCAAGCAGATCCCTGTCTGTAGATTCATTGACTGGGGGTATTGGTGTGTTGGAGGTCTCCGGATCAACCATCTCCATAGTATTCCCATCGATCACAGGGATGAGAGGAGCAAGACCATCGGTTGCGGAACTCGGGTATAGATGGGTAGAAAATCTCCAAATGCCGTGATCTTCTTTATTGACATCAAATATAGCTGTTGAGATGACCCAGTTTCTATTCTTGTGGTTTTGGTCTCCAATCTGGCAGCCACAGGTGCTGCAGAAGTATCGTGCTGACTGTGAGTTTTGGTAGTCGTAAGCGGTCAATTGGTCGGAGCTGGATGGAGAGATGAATTTCGGTTCAATCCCAGAGGGTAGTCGAGTATGAAAAGTACATAGCGTGCCATGCGTGTGGCGACAGATGCTGCAATGGCATAGATGTACCTTCAGTGGGAGAGTGTCAGCGGGTATAGAAATGGTGAATTGCACTTTACGGCAATGGCAAGATGCTGTTAGCACCTTCAAGGTCTCTGTAGAATTCATTTTGAAATGAGATCAGATGGAAATGTACGTCCCTTCAAGTTATTTCAAGGACCAAGAGAGGAGATGGACATTCCTCGTATTCCTGTGCACGGGCCGTATCCAGACTCATATACAGTCATCCGAGTCATGATGGTCTCACATGTGCAACCAGGCCTGTTAAATGTACCGTGACTTGAGGATGAAGTGGATGATATGGTATAGAAATCAAATATTCTGTTCATTGAATTGGTATCACTCTTGTTTTTACAATTCCACCTTTGAAATAATGTCAAACGCCTCATCAGGTCATCAGAAACATGTCATCAACTCCAAGCTTACTCGGAGTCACTGTCAATCACAAATCCTCCCCGCATGCGACGAGATGGAACAACCGGGGTATCCTCTTCTCCATCTGAATCATTGGCAGGTGCTGAAGGCTTCGGGCGATTCCCGCCAAATGCAAAGTCTTCATCGAAATCCATATCATCCTCCGCAGATGTGAGGGGAGTGTCCTCGTTATCCTGAGCTCCATGGCTGGTGGAGACTCCCTCCTGAGGTTGAGGTGATGCGGCATCCATGTCCATCATGACAACATCACCATCGCTGTCACTGTCTGCGTCACTCTCAGCGGAGGCAGACTCACGTCGTCGCCTCTTGGATTTACCGGCAGCAGAGATCCCTTCATCACTCTTGCGCTTCCGCACACTCGCCTTTTTCTTGCCCTTTGCTGTGGACTTGGCCACAATTCCAGTCATCATGGCATTCTTGATATTCTCTGCTTGCGCCTTTCGTCGCTCCTCCTCCAAGCGGAAGAATTCTCTGTCGGCTTCCTCGTCGCTCTCTTCATCACTAGGGTGAATAAACAATTCACTCTTGATCTTTTGTTGACGAGCCAGCGCATTCGCAAGACGAGCTTGTCGGTGAGCCTCTAGTATTTCATCATCCACAGGCTCTGGCTCTCCGGAGGTGGCTCTGGTCTTCTTCTTCTTTCGTTTCTTCTTTAGTTCATCCAACGCGTTGGACTTCGAGCGAGGGTTAGGAGGGAACATGATGCCATCAGGAACCGTATCTTCTCCTTCGGACTCTGAACCAAAGTTGACATCAAGGGCCTCGTGTACTCCGCTGTTCCGGCCGCTGCCAGTATCTTTACGCCGCAGCAGGGTACGAGGGTCTTCGTCGCTACCCTCCGGAATCGGGTTGACAAGTGTCTGGTTAAGATTCGAGATGGTTTCTCGTAAATCATCAGCCTTCAATGTTGGTGGAATCACCCAGGAGGCGCCAGGAACGTCTTCCACTCCGAGTCGCTCAAACCCAACCAGCCCCATGAGGAGTCGAAGCTTAGCGTTGGCGAACATGGCATTTTGGCAAAACTCATCCTGTGCTTTCACATCTATAGAAGAGATAGATTAGTATTGGCGCAAGAATAAAGATTAGGGATAATGGAAAGAGGTGGAACGTACAAATCATGGGGTAGGGCGTGCTTTCGGCTTCGGGATCCTCTGCAAGACGCGCCTCATGTTGTGCGTCCCAGGACTCTCTCTCAGAGGCCGCCGAGCTGAGAACATCCACGACCCATTTGCCGAGATCTGCTCGCCCATCAAGAGCAAGTGCACCAGCCACAATACTTTGCTTTGCTGAAGGCGTGCTCGCATCCGTGGAAATAATTTCTAACTCGGCTGGGGCGCGCTTGGCGGTGGACAGAGTCTGTCTTTCATGTCCGTATTCCAGATAGTAGACGGTAGAGCTCATTTTGCTAAACAGAAGCTCCGTGATGAGGGCAGGCCGTTGGTCAATCCTCTTCACAAGTCGACGAATAAGCTGGCGAACCAGTTCCTCCCATTCTTTAAAGACGGACTTGCTTGAGTCTATGCCACCGGGTCCTTTGATCATTCGATGGAAAAGGTTAATAATGTCCAGTCGGAACAACAAGACAGTCATCTCATGCTTGAACGCAATCCGATAGAAGTAGCGATGAGCTCGCTTCAATTGCTCTGAGCTGAGTTCGCGGTAGAATTCGGTAAACGCCACGAACGTATCAACACATTTCTGGTTACAGAACTTGGCGGCAAAGCGTTTGAAATCGAATCCTCGCTCCTTCACAGTCTGGGTGGCATCGACCATGTCCTCATCTTCGGAGTTTTGCGCCTCGTCATTGTCGCCATCGTCTTGCCCGCTAGCTTCGGCGGCCTTCTTCTTATTGCGCTTGGCCCTTCGCCGGGATCTGATCTGCATGTCGGCATTTTCTTTGGAGTATCGTTCAAGCATACGGAGGAAGACATGGAAGAGCTCCGTAGCAGCATCGAGGTAGCCAAAGCCCTGGTCCTTGTAGCCTCGCACGATAGCAAGAACTCGGTCATGGGTGGTTTCCTCGTAGAAGATACGGTTTTGGATGTTTTCCGCAATCTCCTGGTCTTCGTCGATTTTCGATGCTGCCATCTCTTGGACTGTAAGCAGAATCTGTGTGAAGCAGCGCATCTGTGCAGTCAGATCCTCCCACTCCTTGTTGTCCAGGCTGTTCTGCATAGCACGGTTCAAAGAGATGAATGTCTCTTGGTTCAGAACGCCGGCTACTAGACCGTAGCTATCTGGCTCCAGATCCTTGGCTTTCTTCCCATTTTCCATATGTTGCTTCATCTGTCGGGTTCGTCGAGTGCGCTCGGCTTCTAGGAACCAAGCAACAGTGTAGAAATACTGGCGGACATTGATCTCCAGAATTCGTTCTGCCTCACGCTCGATCGCTTTCCGAACATGAGTAAACAAAGGATTAAATCCGGAGTCCAAAAACTCTTCCACGAAGGTGCGGAGGTTCTTGGACGCTGAGGAGGAAAGATAACAAGGCATGTTGAAGTTGTTATTCTGAACAACTTCGTCCTGCTTGCGGCGTGGTCGAGGTTTGTTCCACTTCTTACTTTGATCCATCTTCTGGAGAGTGGTTTGATCGTCACGCAAAACATCCTGTCCAGAAACTGTCGACACCTTGGCGTCGTCTCGCTTGACCCAAATCATGGTTCCGAATCGTCCATGTCGGGTAGGAGCATTTCTGGCATATTCTCTGCGTACCTGGTTCTCCTTCTTCAGAAGGTCACCAAGTTCATCTGTGCGCTTGACTTTCCTTTGATCCTCGTCCATGAAAAGCTTCTCAACATTCACACCCTTCACCAAGTGAAAAAGAATCTCCAATAATACCACATCTTGCAGGTTGAAGTCATCCCCAACATTGGAGCACATGGTCAGGATAAGCGCAAATGCATCCTGCGCTTGAAATGCGTCAATTGTAGCCGATCTCGATGTCTCCTCCTCCTCGCCATCAGCTGCAAGACGTGCATTCGGTGAGATGATTGCAATATTTCGCATAAAGTACAACATAAGTTTCAAAATGCCTTCGTCTCGGGATTCGCGTTCGGATCGGGGCATAGCCATGCTAGGAAGAGCAATGCGGATGATAGCGCGGAGGAGGTCAGAGTTTCCATGTTTGAGAGCTCCCCGTTTGTATTGTACTTGGGCTTGCTGGATGTAGGGTGTGTGGCGGTGGTGGTTGACGGTCATCTGGCTATGAAACTCAACAGGCCAGGTCAATGGCACGAGAAGTTCCACTAGATATACAATTAGTCACCTCTGCTCCTTCCGAAAGATCCCCCAAGTCAAATATCACATACAGCATGCTAGCGCAATTCGTGTCATATGCTTGTTCTTTTGTCCACTGGTCCACCAAACTGACAGAATGGGAAACAGGTCGCCATTCACCAAATTGGCTTCTCCCAGACACCGAGCCACGTCCATTCGGTTGTTCTTTTCGTCGTACAATTTCAACCATCGCTTAATGTCTCGGAGACAGGCCAGGGCATCATCACCCAAGACATAACGATCGGCATCTTCGCCATTGAAACCTCCCAACTAGGAACACATTCAATCAGTACGCGTGTATATAGGAGGGGCTCAGAGCACACTTACAGCAGTTACCAGACTGTACACATAACCACGGACATCTGGATCAACCACCTGGACATCATGGCCCAGGGCTATCGGCTCCTGCTCCATGATAATGAGTTGACTTCCAAGGATTTGGCGTCTTCAATAAATGTAACTCAAAAGGGAAACGCGTCGCAGAGAACGCGTCTCCGCTCTTACCGCCTCGGCGAATTAAAGATACTGCCGGAACTTGAAATCAGTCACCGCCTTTGACCAGCGAGAAAATGCCGAAGATAACCGATGACGTCGGCACGTCGGCATGTGAAGGTATACTTTCCTCCTCTCCATATCCTTCTTTATTCCTTTGTTTTTTGTTCTAAAAATTTATTGATTTACCTTGTCCTCATCATGTTTGCTACTTCTCTTCGTTCGTTCTGTCACAATGGCCCTAAAGCGGCCCGCAGCTTCAGCTCCACTGCCGCTACAAAGGCAGCCGAGGTCAAGTCGCTGGGTGTAATTGGTGCTGGTCAGATGGTGAGTTTTGATGGTGACTTCTGGCAACTCCTGAGGTTCCAATTTCTAATCACAGATTTTAGGGTCTAGGAATTGCTCTTGTGGCTGCACAGAAGGCTCAGGTCCCTGTGACTCTGGTTGACAGCTCTCAAGCCTCCTTGGATAAGGGTCTCAAGTTTGCCGGTATGGAGTGTTCCCCGCGGATCAAGCTCGAGTCGATGGTTCAATATCACCACATACAACTGTGAGATAAGTTGCTCATACAATTCTTATTTTCAGACAAGCTGCTTGAGAAGGATGTCGCAAAGCAACGTATTACCCGAGAAGCTGCCGATGCGGCCCGTGGGCTTCTTACCCCGAGTTTGAAGCTTGACGATCTATCCTCGGTCGATTTTGTTATTGAGGCTGTCCCCGAGATTCCGGACCTGAAACAGTCCATTTTCTCTCAGCTCGCTCAGATTGCTCCCAAGCATGCTATTCTGGCAACTAACACTTCCTCAATCTCTATCACCAAGATTGCGGCCGCCACCACCACCGATCCAACAGACCTGCAGGCCCCATCGCGAGTCATCTCTACCCACTTCATGAACCCAGTCCCCATTCAGAAGGGAGTTGAGATTATTCGAGGTTTACAGACCTCCCAGGAAACCATGGAAACTGCCATTGCATTTGTGCAGCGCATGGGCAAGGTAGCGTCGGTTTCTGCGGACTCCCCTGGCTTCCTGGCCAATCGTATTCTCATGCCTTACATCAATGAGGCTGTTATCTGTTTGGAGACAGGTGTTGGTGGTCGTGAGGATATTGACAACATCATGAAGACAGGTACCAATGTTCCAATGGGCCCATTGACACTGGCTGATTTCATTGGTCTGGACACCTGTCTGGCAATCATGAATGTCCTTCATCAAGACTCCGGAGATAGCAAGTACAGACCTGCTGGCCTCCTGCGCCGGATGGTAGATGCTGGTTGGCTTGGAAAGAAATCTGGAAAGGGTTTCTACGATTATTGAGTCCACTGCCTTCATCTATAACATTGTCGCGGGTTTCTTCCGCCTGCATTGAAAGATACCTTTGTATGCTAGCATTCTAGACATTTGACGAATAGTATTGTCCATTTTCATTCAATTTGCCAGGGTTAGTTATCTCAAACTGCTAATAATCAAATACCATCTATGATCACAAATTCCGAACGCAGAATACTGAGTTTGTGTGAAGTCTGTAGAAATACCGAATTCAGTCTATTCCAGCACTGTATCACTGGGCCCGACTATCTTAGCATATCCCAACATATAGACGGCCCAGAATGGCGATGCATCGATGACATTGTATAACAACATGTCACCCGAGTCTGCTTGTGTCAATTCCATTAATCATCATCTCTCTCCGCACGCTCCATCGCAGCAACTACCGTGTTGACATCGAGGTCACCATATTCTTCCAACTGAATACCATCGTACGCAACTTCGGTTCCTCGACAAGTGCAAGGATATGGATCACCACAGACATAACTAGTTCAACGTAAGTACCATCCAGGAGCCGAGTTCACATACCCATATATTAATGTAGGAAGATATAATAACATACCAGAATTCCGCTTTGCAAACACACCTCATATGGGTGCAACCACCGACCTTCTCGACCAAAGCATGACACCTGAAACACCGCTGCCAATGTTTCCGCCTCGCAAAAAGAAGGATATCATTAAGATTCTCATCAACAGTGCATCGACGAGCCTCATGGGCCAAGTCCCGACAATTCCAGCAAATCTGAACCCGACAAAAAGGGCATTTCAGTTGCTTGGACTGGTCGGAGCTACTCAAGTTTCGTGGATGAATGAATCGAGCACAACTTGTCTTTGGACAGTACCAGCGCTCACTTGGTGGAACTCCGTGCTCTTCTCTCCGTTGAAAATATAGTCTCTTTTCTCGGATCCCAGGCGTCGACGTGACTTGCTTCAATGGAAGTTCTTGGCCGCAGCATTGGACTGGGAATAAGCTCTTGTCTTTCATGACATGAGTGGTCATTTTGGATATACACTTCGAGCAGTACTTATGCTGGCAGGGCGCGACAATTATTCTGGTGGTCTGGATATCTCTGTTACAACTAACGCATTTTCTGCTTTCTATTAGTGAATGAAGCTTGAAGTTTAAGTGCTAGGTATAAGGCACATCGGAGCAATACTAACTCTGTATTCGGTGAAGCAGTCTTCCAGATGTCTTTCAGGCGTGCTCTGAGTGAATAATGACGCTTAATATGACCCTTATGACTCTCCTTGCCATAGCAAAGGCTCGGGACTGAGGTTTGTGGAGATTTGGCTTTGGCGATGGACTTTTCTTGCTTCGATGAAGATGGTTTTGATCGTGTCTCCTTTTCTGGGAGGTTGACGGTCGAGGTATCGCAAAGTTCCGTAGGGGGTGTGTTTAAATCATGAAGTCGCTGAGGTGGGTAGTCCCAGCCTATCGCTCTGCAGAAAGAGGCAAGGAAGGTCGCTCGCGCTGGCGGTGGTGGATCTTTCAGTCGGCTGTCGATGGTCGTCATTGACTGCTCGTGGACTGGAGTACAGCTTGAGCTGCTCTGTTCAGCGTCCTTCCTTTTCACTGTAGCCGGGATCGTTGCTTTCGGTGTAGCACCTTCACGCTGGGAATTGTGCTGGTGAGAATGAATAGATGTCTGGGAGGACATAGCACCTTTATATGCCATCTCGAACCTATCCATTGGGGAGATAATGAGTAAAATATTGAAAAATGTCAGAACGACAATCATACCTTCAGGAATACCTAATTTGCATTCAAGTGAGGTAATCAGGCTCAAACTTGAAGTTTCCATACAGTGAATTGCTTTTGTGTGGCAAGGAAAGCGGTTTATAGAGGGGAAACACCAACATCGCACTTGGGGTACAAGTTGGAAATCCAACTACAATGTATGAGCGAGTCAAGGCTGCGTCACCCTCTTCAGAAAATAACTCTCGGAAAGTTTGTGTTGTTTACTTTTAATGTTAAGTCTTTATAGGTAGACCCATTAGGGAGACCGAGATCAACCGTGGTTATGCAACTGATATCTTTTTTGACATAAGCACTATTAAAAACACATGGGTATCACTGATGCACCACAACACCTTCATATAAAACCAAACCGGCCAACTCCCAGAATGTTTACATAGCTCTGAGATCTAGTCCTTCAGCTCGTATCCTACACTGCCCCAGCAAATCGTCGACCTGCCCACCCGGATCCGTATTCTTGATATTCTTGTCGTGTGATTGCAACCTTGCTCAATTCTTCCCGATTACTAGCAAGACGAGATCCTCCTAACCAGCTTGAGAAGATGGGGCTATAATTCATCATTAGTCTGGGACTCAATACTAAAATATTTAAGATAAGCCAGGTACACATACTCTTGAGCACGACGAACCCGCACAACACAGTCGGCGGATGCAATTGGACGAAGATCGGTTTCCCTAAAATTGCAAGATCAGTATGAGTACAGACATCTGCCAAGGTAGATAGTTTGTTGGGAACATACAGTCTTTCCATGAAACCCGGAATAAGAGAGTTGCCACCAACAACTAAAGTATTGGCTAAAAACGCGGCGTGCAAGGCAGGTGGAAGAACAGAGAGACTTTGGATGATCATGTCGGGTATGCCAGCTTGTGTCATTCCAATATCACCGGGATTGAATAGAAGCTCCGGCACCGTAAAGCGTTCATTGCCCAAAACAAGTACATCCTCGGAGAGCACCTCGGCGCTGAGACCAGAACCAGCACCTTTCTTTTTCTTCGCATGAAGAAGGGGATCATGCGGCCTCGTGAATCCTTTCTTCCCTGCATTTGGGTCCGGTAGGACATAGTCCACCACAACCCCTTCTTCAAGGCGGTTCTTGGTCTTGGCTTTCCAAGTGCGCTCCATATCTGCAGCAAAGTCATTGCTCACGAATGAGACAGCCTCTTTCACCTCATTCATAATATAACTTTCATCCACCATGTTGTACTGTCGCACTGACACAATTTCTTTGAGGTAGTTTGTGAGGAGTTTTCCACCAATATCGAGGCGCCGGATCGCACGTTGTAGCGGACGTCCCTTGAAAACAGGCGTTACCGTTGTATGGGAGTAACCGGAATCAACGACAAGTAGACAATCCATAGGCAAAATATCTGTGTCGGGCTTGCTAGTAAGGGGATCGCCGAATAAAGAATGGAGTTCGTTCCATGCGTTAAGAGTCGGGCCTAGAAAGATCAATTCATCAGTACAGATCGAACACGAAGGTCAACTTCGAGAATGGATGGTCCTTACCAAGACATCTCGCATATCCACCAAATCCCCATTCCTCCATCACCATTTCATCTGCGTTTCGTTGCAAAATTGGCATAGCATTTGGAGCCTCGGTCAGGATGAGAGTCGTCTCTTCTGGCGCAGGAATACGAAGGTTTTTGTTTCGCGCAGTAGCCTTCTCTTCGAAGAAAGTCTGCTCCCAAATCTCTCTCTCTGCTTCCCAGTTCACAATGTATCCCTTCTCAACTGGTCGGCGAAACACAGCTTCATTCCAGTCTGTAACTTGTGTGGCGAGCTGAGCACCAACTACAATTCGATTATCGCGAGTTTTGACAATGGTGTTCGGTATAGAGGTGCAAGCTGCGAGTGCATCCTCCGAAGACAGGCTCGGGTCCGCGGCGTAGCCCGCTTTCATTGTGTATGCGCCATTGTCGAGAACAAAGGTCTTTTCAGGGAGGTGTCGCGCTGGGACATCTGGGGTGACCTTTTTTGCCTTCGTCGAGGCGCGCGCTTTTGATGTTCCCATTCTGGCGGAAGTTGGATGCTTGAAGAGACGAAAGTGACCGCATGCTTCAGATCATGAACAAATGGTGTTTGCTATGTTTGTATATTATTCTGCCGCGGTGCACCGCCTTAATATTCGCCAGTTGGTGTACTTATACCAACCTTGGAAGTAAGGATAATCTCATATCATTATCAAAGACTTCATGTTTTCCTTTTAGTTGAAGTTATCGAGAGCCAAAGGACAAATTATCGTTTCGTTGTAGTACGTTAAATGTCCACAATGCCATTGGTGATCGCGCGATCATTCAAGTTCAAGTTCGAGCCTGAGGTAGTGTGAGCGTGGGAACTATATCTTCGGGCCGTGCATAGTGACTCGGACAGTAATAATAATAATTTGACAACCTTGGAATTTGAATTATAGTATCTATACAATAAGAAGAAACGAACAATAGTAGTATTTACAGGGTATTTGCCGAGATCTCCCGTCCAATGGACATTTTGGTATTGATGACAGACTGGTTCTTCAATACTCTTCCTCAATTTCATCTTCACGCTCCCATTCCGGCAACTCGTGTACGGGGATATGTTCACGCAAAAATTCAAGCACAGCATCAGTCCCCTTGGCGACAGTCTGCCATCGTGGAACACGGAAACGATTACCAGCAACCTCGAAACGTCTCAGGGCAGAGCCAGAGCCCCAATTCTTCGGTGACCGCTCTGCACCCAGCAAGCCAATCTTCGATGGCAGCGAGTCAATATCGTTGTTGCTGACGTCTAGAACTTGAAGACCTTGCACCGCTTCAAATTCCAATCGAGAGAGCTGGTTGTCAGAAGCGAGAACTGTTTTGACCTCTGGGTAAACCAGTCGAATATGCGGCAGAGCTCCAGTGAGACGGTTGTTGGAGACATCGAGGAAGGTAAGTGAAGGCGCTTTGAGATTGGTCAAGAGAGGCTCTAATGTGGTTACACTCGTGGCGCTAATGTTGAGTGTCTGGAGTTTAGGCAGTTCCAGTGATGAGGTCAGGTATTCAGAGCTGTCCATGGCATTGTGTGAGAGATCAAGCTCGATGAGATTCTGGGATAGCACTGCAAGAGCTGGAACAGGGAAAATACGCAGTTCGTTGTGCTGCGCATACAAGTTGCGAACCTCTTGCGTGTTGATCAATTCCAACTTTTGTACTTCCAGATCAGTGAGGTCGGCGTATGATCGATCGAGCACACCGCCATGCTTAATCCTCCAACCGCTTTCGAGTGCCGGGGTTTCTGGTGCCAAGGTGAACTGGGTTGCCACAGATCCCTCATCATCTGTATCTTGAGGATCGGGCTCACATCTATTACGCATGTCTAGTTTGATGTCTTCCGTATCCATGGTAAGAAGCTTGCGCTCACGCAGCGGATTGTTAGCAATCCGCAAAGACGAGAGCTTCTCCATGAAGCCAATCTTTTCATCCAGTCGTGTGATGTTATTTCCAGTGAAATCAGCAGTCTTTAAATGCTTCAGATCGACAAATCCAGCAGGGATCTCGGCAATGCTGTTGTCATCTGCGGAAAGGAGCAAGAGAGATTGCCATGACGACAAACAAGGCAAGCTTGTGACACGATTCACACTGAGAAATAGACTGTGAAGGCTCGGTAGAGATAGCATGTTGTTGGCAGCAAAGACTTCAATAGTGTTGTGCGCGACATTCAAAGACTGCAACTTCTCGAGTCGATCCACAGATGCAGGAATGAGAGTGCCGTTCAAATTGTTTTTGGGAGCATTGAGCGTGATCAACGGGACTTTGCTCAGAGCTTCAAATGGCAAAGATGACAACCGGTTCTCTCCAACGTCCAAGGTTCTGAGGGACTTCAGTTCGCCTAGTTCGTTCGGTAGTTCTGTAAGAGAATTTCCATGTAGATCCAGCGACTCTAACTTTGTAAGAGAGCACAAAGCCGGAGGCAATGGACCTTCTAGCTTGTTGCTTGCCAGTTTCAAATCGACTAGAGAGGTAATCTCTATAATTTTGGTGAGCTGATCCATATCAATGGCGTTGTTTGATAGGTTAAGAGAGCGAAGCTGGCTCAGTCGCCTCAGCCCGATTGGAAGAGAGTGAAGAACATTGCCATGAAGATCCAGTGCCTCAATTCCGCCGAACTGAGGGCCCCGTTCATCACTTTCTGGGTCAAAATCCTCCATATTGATATCAGGGAAAACTGCATCGGGCAGCTCGGACAATTCATTGTCAGCGGCGATGAATTTGACCAGATCGACGTTCTCAAACCAATTAGATGTGCTCTCAGGATCAAACTCGTACATAGTAATAACCTCCTGGGGAATCTCTTTCAAGGACAGCGCTGCGATGTTCAAAGTTCCTGACGAACGTGCCCCTTCCACTCGTTTGCGAAGCACGTTACCACTTGCGCCTTGAGGGAGTTGATTAAATGGGTCGTCATCATCCATATTGCTCCATGACTCAACAGCGACTTTCGCCTGTGGGAGAGGTTCATTTGTTTTTTCTGTTGCTGCGACTGCTTTCCGGGCTGCCTTAGCCTTTGCGATTGTTTCGCGTAAAGCACTTGATGACTTCGAGGCCTTCCTTGATTCACTTTCCGCTTGCTGTTCTGGGGTCAAGTCATCCTGCAAAGTAGACGCAGCAGATACGTATCGCGAGGTAGTTGACGGAGATCTCAGTGATGAAGGGGAGTCTGTCTGAGGCTTTCGCGTCTTTCGAACATGGAGAGGCCGTTCTGGGGGTCCCATGTTTGAGTTCGGAGGCTTTGAGCCCGCGCTTGGGGTAGGGCGAATGGCCGATGTTTTTGGTGGAGCGATAGTCTTCTTTGGTGGCGCACTGTTTCCCGAAGCTGTACTTAAGGCTGCAAGACTTCTCCTTTTGGATGGTTGTTTCAACTTTGAAGGGCTCTGAAGAGCCTCAACACCTGCCGTTGGCAATTCCGAAGCTGAGGCCAAAGACATGCGAGATCGAGATGGAAGTCGCAGTTTAGACACGGGTTGAGATAACAAGTCACTGCTGGTGGTCTGATGGGATGACGATCGTGATGGGGACCTCGAATAACTGGACACATTGGACGGGGTTCGAGAAGGCGAGCGAATCGGACTAGCTCCATTGAAAAAGCTGGATTGCCTTTGCACAGAGGCTGGAGATGGCGGAATATGGGCCAAGGTCTCGATCGTCCGCTCCGATAGGGAGGGGCGTGTACGGCCGCGGATTTCGCTCGATACACTCTCATCATCTCCGATCATGGAACCCGCTTCTTCCGGTGTATTGGCTCCATCTTCACCAGGTCGTTCCTCTTGGCTTGGGAGAACTTCGGCTCGGGGCTTTGCAGGCGAATAGCGCGTAGTAGGCTTCTTGAGCAAGGATTCATAGGATGGTCTTCGCAGACGCCGGTCGTCCAGGCCAGGATCGGCTCGCAATCGGTCTCGGGATGGAGATGGGCGGACAGATTTCGATGCTGTGGAAGTTGGGAGCGGCAATCTGGAAGCTAGTCGTGGAATGCCACTTGGTGGACGGTTGACCTTGGGCTGCCCTTCCATGGCGCGGGGGGTTGATTTTTAGATGAAACAGTTGCAGGAAGTGTAGCTATTATTGGGATTAAGAATACCGGGAGGGGTCAGGGAAATGACAATGGAAATTCTGTCAGTGACAGGCCCACTTTCCTAGCTTGTTCTTTACCCCAGGCAACGGCAACCGAATGGGATTGTTTTAAGGTTGAAGTTGTTTACATTTAACCCGCGATCGCCGATAGCCGCCTTAGGCAGCGAACCATCCCGCGTTCTATATCCAAATTGCAGTGCCATTTACTTCGCAAGACAGAGTATAAATTGCATGATTTAATTTGGTAACTGAGCCATATACTCCATTCTCGGAGAATTATACAGAACATGATTGAAGTTACCAGGCGGAGTTTATAGTAAAGATCTACAGTGTCTTATGCTAGAGAATTCTGGGGGTGGAACTTGTTTTAACACCTACGTATGGACTTAGCCTATTATACTATCTCAGACCCCCAGAATGGCTTTAAATTAATAAAAACATTTCTCATTTCGAGTGGGGAGGATGATAAATTTAACCATGTAAATATACCATATAAAACTTGAAATTAATCTGCTTTATCTTCACTTAAAGAAATCGCGACTTGGAGTTATATAAGCGTTTTACGATGTTCCAAGTAAAGAATTTGCAGTACCTTACAGACACCCCGTTTGCATTCAACAAGAATAATGGGACCAAAAAATTGGGACGAAACAAAAAATTAGGATGAAACAAAAAACGAGCAACGCAGGGAATCTCTAGAACCGAAATCTAGCGCCTTGCCATTATGTAGGCCAGCCGCCCACCATAAAGTCGCGTGTTTTTAATGGCATTATAGTTTAAAAATAAAAAGACAGATGCTCAAGGCAGAATTGATACCCAGTGCTTAGCTTCAGCACGTTTTTACTCGTTTATAAGCGGCGGGTATACTGGGACTTCCACAGTACTTCCTTTTTTAGGTACGATCTATAGTAAACGGAACAATCTCGCATAGTCTGTCTAGTCCCGATCAAACATTGAAGGCGAGTCAAAATATTGCTGCCCAGGTGGGTCTCAAACCATGCCATAGCCCTTGGAAAGCCACTGATCTTCCTTCCTATACCGTTAATAATCTATAATAAGATATTAACTTACTCAGTGGGATAGTAGGTATAAAATAAGCCACACGCCGGTGTTAGTAGTGTGGTGCCCAGGTGGGTACTAGTATGAGAGGTTAGGCGGACTAGCAAGGAGTATCCATCAGATATGCGCAGGTGGATCGCGTGGCATTTCAGCCTCCAAGAATGCGATATTAGTTAGAATTAGTCTACTGCGTGATATTTCCCAAGGATTCTAGTTCAAATAGTCTTACTCAAGTATTGTTTGGATTGATGCTAGGTATTAATTTTTTTTTTTTTATGTCTTTCACATACTAGTAGTAGGATTCTGCTATCTAGGTGTATAAGAGACGCGGAATATTTGAGTACAAAGAATAAAACTGAAGTAAATTGAAACACCCTATTTTTAGTGACAAAAATCCGGGGCGCTGTATCTAAACCCAGGTGCTTTCCAGGTGCTTCATTTAGGAGTCTTAGTATTGTGGACCCTTTTGGTGAAACTTTGAAGTTATAGTAATTGGGATTGATGGCTGTAGACCAGGTCACAATATACCACTCAAATGGTCTCTTTCAGGTTTCATGGATGATGTAATTCAGTCTTAGGCCCCAAGTACTGGGACATGTCTGTCTCTCCCTAGATACAGGTGAACGAATCAGTGATTCAGAGATATGAAACTAATAAAATAATCAAGGGCATCTCTACAGTGTCTCACAATATCATGTTCAACAAATGGGATCATTTGACCACCTTGGTTCTGTCAAATGCGTCTTCAATGCTACTTTAGTGTAGTATAGTATCTACTACGTAGTCAGATCCTAGCTTATCGGTTGCCAGTCCAACCTGGTCGACATCGATGTTCACGGCTGTTTACTTGCCCTGAGCGTCCCGTGATCGTCACTCTAGCCGCATCGGGGAATGTGGGTCGGTACCTGAGACTGAAACAGCGATCTGATTGGTTTGTGGCTATAAATGGTTGACTGAGGCTGGGCACACCCCCCAGCCGCATTTCCACAATGGCTGTTCCCAGCCTCCCAGCCCCCCCTCCTCCACGATCGCATACAAAGTGCCCACTTCCATCCCTCCATCCCTCTTATCCTCCACACATATTCTCTAACTCCCTTCAAACACCACTTTGAATCATCTCTCAAACCCCCTCGAATCATTTGCTTTTTGCCTTACCCCGCTTTTTGTCATTCTCCGGTATGCGCCCCCCCCGGGTCCGATCGCTTATCACAGATATCGATCTTAGAGAACGATGAGCTAACATATTTCCAGTGCGCGGATTCCTTTCCCCACGGCTGACGCATAGCTGTCTTATCATCACTGTCCAACTCAATTCCTCATTACCGGTCATGTTTCAATCTAGACGCCTGTCTCCAAGCCCCCTCGCAGCACCAGCCGAGATTCTTGTCCCGGCTACTCCAAGTCGTCGTCCGACTCTCTCACCTTCACCGGACCTGAGCGCCGGGTTCAAGGACCGCTCATCAGAATCGAAGCACTTATCCCCACCACCTGTATCATCATCCGACATGACACCACCACCTTCAACTCAGATCCCGGGCGCGCCTCTTCGCCGCTCCCGCTCCCGATCCATCACTCCCTCTCTGGCTAACCCAGCTGGCCTGGACAAGTCACTTTGTGATGCCTATGGAGCATCGGAAAATCTTCCCACCATTGAAGATATTGACAAGGCCAGTGAAACTCAACTGCGCACTATCGCCAAAGACCTCCTTGCAGTTGCCCAAGAGGCTCGCATGTCCGCTCTGCACTTCAAGCTGCAGAACAGCTTAGTCTCCTTCGCTAGCAATGAGGCTGTCAAGCGCGCCGAGGTGGAGCATCAACTTGCAAAGCGCGAAGTTGAAATTATTCAGAGTGCTGAATATCGTCGCACACGTCCCACAGAACTCATTACCCCCAAGCAGTCCTTCTCAAACGAGGACTATTTCACTGCAATCCAGCGTTCTCAAGAACTCGAGGGTGTTAACACCGTTCTGGATCGACGACTACGCCGAGCCAAACGGGCTATTGATGATGCGACCGCCCGATCGGTCGAGTTAACCGAGCAGAATGATATGCTGAAGCGACGTATCGAAGACAATCGCCGCCATTTCTCTCAGATTTACAACTACGGATCCTTGTCACCTGGTATGCAGAATGAACTTCATACTATTTGTCGTGGTGAGCATACCGATGGCCTTGCAGCCTTGCTCTTTGCGGACAAATTTACCAACCGTCTCCACGAGCCCCATGGGCCCTATGGATCTCACACCTCTGTTCCTGTCACTCCCAACCGCTCCGCACGCCAGGGACGTCAGTACTTGACTCCCGGTCAAGCTTCCCGTGAGCAACAATATGACAGTGATAGCACCGTTTCTTTGTCCGCTCCGGACTCCGAGGACGACACTGTGCAGACCCATCGCTCTGAGATGCGACACATTCCTCCCAAAACAAGCGCCTTACTTCAATCTAAATTGTTTGGGCAGGTGAAGAAGGCTGGTATCGAACAGAAGCCACCTACCAAGCGCAAGGCCAGCTCTAGCGAGAGCAGCCCGGCCATGAAGAAGTCCCGGACTACTGCAAAGATTGGATTGGGAATTGAAACTTGAACATTTTGTTTCTCACTCTCATCTTTATTGATGCCGTCATGCCCAGGAAATGATTCATGAACTAGCGCTGTTCTCTGCACTTTAGCTTGCCCTTGTTACGACATCCCTTGGGGAATATTATGAATGATGAATGAATTTTTAACGACACGGGCTTGTTCAACCTAGCGATTTGATTCTTGTGTTTTTTTAGTGTTTTGGTTGCAATGTTCTCTAGTAGTTCTCATGACTACTCACGGCGTTTTAAAATGGGACAGGTTACAGCCATCGGCCCCCTCTGTTACAGTGGCACTTGTTGGGAAATTAGCTTCAGAATGCATTGTCTTGCAACTCTGTACAATAGAATAGGAACAATGAACATTATGGAAAAAGAACCACATGTCTCGTAGTACCTATTGCCATCCATCAATTGTAAGAACCTATAACTCAACCTTCGAAGGTCTGTATAGATCATTGTTTTCTCACGGCCTATGACTTGACTCCGAAGAACTAAGGTTATTCCTGAGCCCCCTTCTCTGCATATAACAACGCACTCATGTTTAGTCAGTATGTACTCAGGTGCTTTGATGAATCCTCAAACGTTGAGGTGGAAGTATATAGATCCCCAGAACGGAAGCGGTCCAGTCTGCTGACTCAGCAACGGCAGATATCCAGTGGATCTCGATTAGGACTAGTTAGGGCTCGCTAAGCGAGGCGGTCAGTGGCAAAGCGGGCCACACGAAAAATGGGAACTTCAGAGTTTCTGCCGTTGAAGGGAGATTTGACCAGCAACCCTCCGACGACCACCACCCGGCTCGATCCCCATCCGTCACCATGGTGCGTTCCCCTCGATTCTCTACGATGTTGTGTTGGAAATGATTGGAATTGTCGTCAATGGACGACTGTGTCTTGGAATTTCGTGGTGGAAATGATGGCTGATGGATTTATCATTTGGGATTATAGGCGATCAAGCACAACAACCAGATCCAGAAGAACCGTGAGTGGCCCTGAATCGCCTCCAGTTATGCGCCAATGTCTTTCAACGCCTGTTGCAAAGAATCAGTCGCTCTCCAAATCGGAATCATTCGACTGACATTTCATGATTAGACTTCCGCAAGGATTGGCAGAAGCGTGTTCGCGTGCACTTCGACCAGGTACGACCTCGAAAAATCTTTTGTCTCTCCCACCCAAAATATCGTCCTACGGAATATCGTCCAACAACCTGGGACCGATCGAAAAAAAGAGAGAAATTTTACCCCAGGACCAAAATCGACTAACATGGAATTTTTCTTCGACCCTATAGCCCGGCCGTAAGCACCGTCGTCGTGAGAACCGTATCGCCAAGGCTGCTGCCGTTGCTCCCCGTCCGGTCGACAAGCTGCGTCCCGTTGTGCGATGCCCCACCGTCAAGTACAACCGCCGTGTTCGTGCCGGCCGTGGTTTCACCCTGGCTGAGCTCAAGGTAAATTCGACTTCGTCTATTTCCGTCGGAATTGTGTGGAATTGAGGGGCTCACATGTACTTTTTTCGAACTTATAGGAGGCCGGTATCCCCAAGAAGCTCGCTTCCACCGTCGGTATCTCCGTTGACCACCGCCGTACCAACTACTCCAAGGAGTCCCTGGTCGCCAACGTTGCCCGTCTCCAGGACTACAAGGCCCGCCTGATCCTCTTCCCCCGCAAGAGCGGTCAGTTCAAGAAGCTCGACTCCTCCGCTGAGGACGTCAACGCTGTCAAGGCCGCTCTTGCCTCCGGCAAGACCGAGGGTTTCGCTACCCGTGCCAGCGCCAGCTTCCCCATCGTCAACGACGCTGAGGCCAACGCCATCACTGAGGTCAAGCGTGACTCCCTCGTCAAGTCCGAGGAGTCCGTCTACCGCCGCCTGCGTGACGCTCGCTCCGAGGCCCGCCACAAGGGTATCCGTGAGAAGCGCGCCAAGCTCAAGGCTGAGGAGGAGGCCAACGCCAAGAAATAAATGTGTTAATTTACTGCTCGTGCTGATGATGATGATCGGGTCGGTTTTCGGATCGGGGATGAGTGTACTGTGGCATGGCGTGGCGCCTCTTCCATTTCTCTCAAACTGAATCCCTCTTTTTCCCTCCCCTCCCCCTCTACCCTTGAAACTACCCCCTTTTTTGTCTCTTAAAAAGAAAGAACTCGGAAGATCCTTCGAAATGCAAAACCGCCCAATTTTTCTCAAAAAGTTTATCCTCGGCCGTGCTTCTTGGTGTTGGTGTTTTTTATTCGGTGGTTCCCCTGGTCTTCGACTTCGCTCGCCTTGATTGAATGCTATCAGGTGCCCAGGAACGGGGTTTCTCGGTTTCTTTGGCGTTGGTAACTTTCAACGGAGTTGGAGGACATTGGAACTATGGATTTGATCCAGACTGGAAAGAGGGTAGAGGCCCATGCCGTGAAAGCTTTCTGTAGTCATAAATGAAAAGGGCTTCCACGTTTACAACATCGCATTGCGTGAGCAAACGTCTCTAGTAGACTGTACTTATCCGTGTCAAAGTTAAGCCCACGCTTACACGTAGCCATCGTAGACTGAGCATGCCAACCTTGGAAATTGATATTGAACGGTCCAGATGTCTGTGGATGTCTATCATGATTCCGATAGTGGGACTCTACAGATTGATCTTTACGATAGTGTATGAAGTGGATATCACTTTCTGTCATAACTAGTACCTAGTTATTTACATGAATATATACTTACATGAATATATACCACCGGCTCGATACTTAGGTAGTACTTGTCTTGCCGCGGCATATCTTACTTGGAATGTGATAACGAGTATTGAAATCAAAATAAATCTTTCGATTCTTCAATTCATCCCAAAAGCGCATATTCCCATGGTATCTTAAAATCATTCCCAAATCCAATGCCTACGCCGACGCTTCCTCAAACAAATTAGCAACATCAATCGCGACTAAACAAAGCGCCCATGGCACCTTCAGTAGCTCGGATGATAGCATCCAAAGAAAAACTCCCAACACTAGCTTGCATCGAGCCAGAATTATCCTCATGCACCAAAGCATGGAACAGCTTTTTGGTTTCCTGGTCAATCTTCTTGCTTGCTCCGGAACTGGAGCTAGTAGAAACACTAAGCTCTGGTCTCAGTTGTGGCTCCCCAGTCCAATCATCAATAGTCAAAGCATTGGACAAAAGGACCCGAGGTCCGTTTCTTTCAGACTTGGACTTGATAACCATAGTGCTACGCTCCAAGTGTGGTATCAATCGCCGCAGCTCCGAAAGCATAAGGACTCCCGGTTGTGATTTTGGCAGATCGCCATTCTTTTCACCACTGCCATATTTGTAGTCGATGTATGCCCATAGCTCGGCGCGAGAGATAGATGCTTCCCAGTATCTATTGATACCCCAGCACAACGTTGCCACGTCAAGCTTGAGAAGAGGGTTTGCTAAACGGGCCTCGATCCATCGACGGAGTACCTCGGGTACTCGTCGTTTCTTGCTGCTACTCCCTGTGGGCACAGATACGGAGACAATAGCTTGTGCCTCTGGGTCTGTCTCGTAGACAACTGAAACGTTGTATAACGAGGACGGAAATGGAGAAGGTGGTGTGAATGTCAGTGTATGCGTCTCGACAATAGTGCTGGTCCTTGAGGCGGTTGAGCGGCTTGTGCTTGTTTGAAGAGCTAGCGGAGCAAAGACGGTCAAATAAGATGGCGCATGTGATGATTCTTTTAATGCGAATGGATTCGTAGGTAATGGTGATGTCTGGCGAGAAGGGCGGGGGATGTTTTTAGAAAATGGGAGCAAGGTACACAGAAGAGATGAAATTGGCACTGGAGCTCGACGTGGCATAGGTCGGTTTATATGGGATGATTCTTCAGATAGTAGATCCCTAGATTCTGGTTAGAGTAAATTCAATATTGCAGCAAGAGATCGGCTTACAAGAAATGACTGAGCTTATGGGGGTCATCATTCAGGTTCGAATTCGACTCGATTTTCCCAGTCCATTCTGTCAGCTCCGCGACATCATCCTTCAACTTTTGTAGCTCCGCCGTAAGACTCTTGCGCAGCTTTCGCTTTTCCAGAGCAGCCACTGATAGTCCAGCGTCATCCACATCTATGTCGGATACAGAGGCATCGGGGCTTTGATGTCGAAATCGCATGGTTTTCAAGGGACTCCCTTGGATGACATCAATTGCTTTCCGTTTCCTGTGTTTCTCATGTCTTGCACTCGGGCTGCTGCTTAACAATCCTCTTGGACGATCGGGTGCCTTCTCTAACCCAAGCTGTGTAGGGGTAGGGGGAAGATCCGGTTCCATGGAGTTGTCATCAAATGCACCATCAAAGCCAGCGTCGATGGCTTCACGAGTGTCCGCTTCTCGAGTTGCGCTTCCTAGCTCCGAGGCCAATTGACCTTCCGGGGTATTTGAAAGATCCTCCTCCGTTGGATATGGTTCCTTCTTGGTAGGCGAGCCAAACAAAAAGTCCCCTGGCACAATTTTCCTTGACAATCGGCGGGGTGGCTTCGTAAAAGACTGAATGCCACTTGGTCGTTTAGCTGGGGAGAGTAAAGGCGAATTGTCGGGCATCTGACGCTCTTTTAGCGGACTAGACATCCCACCCAACGAGGGTCGCAGGGCTTTTCGACCCCGGAGCCCAAGTGCGCTGCGATCTGGTTGTTTCCCCTGGGGTTCTCGACTTGTCGGTTGGCGGCTTGGAGATCTACTGAGGGCGCGCTCGAGAACGTCGGGATGTGATTTGGCCAAACTCGATCGCGTGGGTGACTGGAAGGAGAGCCGACCGGAGGGTGCAATCGCAGGGCCAGGCATTGTGAGATGCGATGCGCCCCCAGCATCTCCAGCAATATTGGCACTCCTTCGACGTTTCGGAGGTGAATTCATTCTTGGGATGTTTAAAATATACTCGAAATCGCGCTGGACTCGCGGGGAGCATAAACAAGTATGTTTGCATTGTTTGCATCTATGACCTAATTGTTCTGCCGCGGTGCCGCCTACGCCGCTTTTGAACCTTGGAAGTTGGAGAATGCAATATTCCTTTTAGGTGCTGCGCCAGCTTACAATGGAGTGCCTCATGGTGGGAAGGCAATCGTTCCGGAGAGTGAGAGTATTCTCTACACCTTTCTCTTATCAACCTATTCACTCTTTTACTCTGAACCGACAATGTGCATCGGCCTCATCCTCTCGGCGCATGACCCATAGTCAAACGTCAAACCATAACCGTGGTTCCTTGAAAGATACCGATACTTCTCAAGCCTATCCTTTATCTGGGTACTATGCGTTGATCTTGAATTCCGCGTCTCCATATCGCGGCCGTGCAAAAACCGAACGGCCAACTACACCTTCACCCGAGGTAAAGCCAGCACCGACAAACTTGAATGAGGCGAAAACACCCCAAGAAAAAATGGCCATTGTTTTTGGCACCCGTCTTGCTGGTCCAGGCCGCGAGTCTCGTTACAATGCCGGCGAGATGCCACCAGAATCCGAATGGAAAACTATCAACGGAGTGCCTATCCCACCCCGCCCAGAGGATCCCGAGAACTGCTGTATGAGCGGTTGTGTACACTGTGTTTGGGATGACTTCGGAGACGAGCTGGAAGAATGGGCAGGTCGAGTCGCACAAGCCAAAGCCAAAGGTGGCCCTGAGAAGGGAACTAAAGACATGCGCACTGCACCTCGTGCCGAGGTTGATTCTGCTAGCCTTAGCATGGATGATGATGGAGGTGGCAGCGAAGCTAATTGGCCCGCTCCAAGTCAAGATGAGGATTTATTCGCCAATATTCCAGTTGGAATTCGAGAGTTCATGAAGACTGAGAAGAAACTGCGGGATCAAAAACAGACTCGGGCTGCGACTTAAAATCCTCTGTCCTTTTGGGTTGTTACTTCAAGTTGTTCCTTTGTTCAGCTCTCCCTCAATATGATACCTGTCTCATATGGGCTTGGACTCGGAGTTCTATTAGGAGGCATTGTGTTTGGTATTTGGGACAAGCGTTGTACAGACACCTATTAGATATGTATATTAAGACTACACCTTGTATATAGAGATCACTACGACGTTATGATTATTCAAGTTTTTAAGTTCCCCTTCTCAGACTGCTACTAGTACATGCACAGTATATCCTACTATTTTGACTTCACAAGGGCAAAGTGAGTAAATCACTGTGAGAATTAAATAATACTTGTTAGGAATTGAGCCTGTAAATGTGCACACGTGAGCATTGAACTTCAAGTGTCTTGTGTCAGTGTGGATCAGATATTGGAGTGGATACATGCCAAGCCATCCGCCGTTTGAGCACTTGCCGCAATCTCATCCCGACCCTTTTGATCTTCAAATTCCAGAGCTTAGAGCTGCGTGCTTGAAGCCTTCTCAATCGTGTTCATTTCGGTCATGCAGGTCCGGAGTTCTCCACTGGATATCTACGTTACTTGAATTTCTGTTTGTTCTCGCGGACTGGACTCACCCAATCAATCTAGTCGCGATGCGCGCCGCTTGCTATTTTTCGAACTCGTGAACAGATAGCCATGGCGACCAGGGCCAACACATGTAACAGCATGCGGAATTTTACCCTCGCTCTGGGCTCACGCCAAGCGGACTACTTTGGCCAGGTTACCACTCGAGGGCTCCGACAGCCCAGATCACGTCCGTCGCCGTCGTCCCAACGGACTTTTGTAACGCCAACTTCACGACCGTTGACCTCGTCCACTCGTCCAGTTATATTATCTAAGGAGGCTAGGAAAGACAGTCAGGAGACTCAATTACACAATGCATCCAAAGAAACGGCTCTGTCTACCATGAGATGTCGTCGACCTGCGATGGCCTCTTTTCATACCTCTGCACTGAGGAATAACAGTTTGGCTGCAGTGGCTCCGCAAAGTGATGAAGGTCTTTCGAAAGCCAATTCGCCTTGGACTGCAAGTCCAAACCGCCAACTAAGATCTTCTACGGACGAGGTGGTGAAGATACAAGCCATGTATAAATGGCTTGACATGAAAGCAAAATTAGGACACATTCAATTTGCATCTGCATTCACTCCTCCAGGCTCTAAAGTCTCGCGTTATAAATTCCGGGGAGGATGGTTTGATTACGAGCTCTCCAATCCCAAAACGGGGAAACTATGGAAATATTCTTCATGGAGCAAACACGCGGCTGTATGATTTCTTCCCCTTCTCTCTCTCTGCGTATCATTACGACGGAGGCATAATTCTGACCGGCTATCACATAGTCAATGGCGAGAAGAAAAGCCATTGCCCCCCTGATTCCTCAATTGCAGCAGATTTGTGACTGGAATTCTCCTTTGGATGATCGTCAGAAACGTCAACAAGAACACACAAGATTTTTGGAGATGGTACTTACTGATCGTTTGATCCTACAATTCCCACATTGGATGAAACAAGCTGTGCTTCAAGTTTCAGGCACGGAGCGTATTTTCACTTTTAAGCTTGATCCTCAATTGACTTGGGTTTGTTCAATCGTAAAACATCAAACTTTACAAATATGAGTTTGCATTCTAATGACTGTTCTTCACAGAAAGAACTCGAGAAACACCCTGAACTGTGGGATAATGTAATCTCACTGTGCATTAAAGAGATGCGAAATGACGGGATTTGGGAAGATCTTGTGAATGCCCCATTTCGACAACCAAGCCATAGTTCGACCCCCCAACCATTGGTGGTGGAAAAAACACCTCCGCGGGCTCAGGATACAATACTCCAATTGTCAGAGGAAACGATGCACAGGTTGTTTAAAGCGTACGTCCTCAAAGAAGAGGACGCCGAGCTGTATAACCGCATAAAGAGCTTGGTTCGATTTAAGACCGAAATGGGCTGCGATGCTCGAGGATCCAAAGTCTGCCATGCTATCTATAATGATGGGCTCTACGACATGAGGAAGATCAGTATTGCGGTCGATCCTGATGATCCAATTTCAATGGTTGGTTGTTTTATTCCTCAACTCAATCAAGTTACTGTCGTCGCCTCAATGTCTAACCTTGTGTGGTAACAGTGTCAGCTAAAAACCAGGGCTTTCAATCTTCTGATGTCAAAGCTGGAAACTACTCAACTGTTGAGTCGATTGAAGGGTACTATCTTTTTGGATGCTTCATTAGACGATGATCTCATTTGGGGACTTAAGCAAAGAAGAGATAAATTCTTTTCCCTGTTAGGGACTACTAAATTCTTACCAGCCACAGACCCCCGGGAGAAGATATATGTACCTTCTGACCTCGATGTTCGTCAATCCCGGAGATCTGAAGAGTTGGCTCATTCCTTAGCCAGCCGACGTGCTTCGCAGTGTCCAAAAACTCGTGCTATCTTGTCTGATCGAGCTCAACTACCCGTATCTCAAAAGGGGGAAGAAATCTTGAGGATGATCGAACAACATACATACAGCATAATTTCTGCTGAGACTGGATCAGGAAAGTCTACCCAGATTCCTCAAATGATCCTAGACGAAGCAAGTCACCGCGGGAGTGGAGGGAAATGCAAGGTTCTTTGCATACAACCCCGACGGATCGCTGCACGGTTGCTGGCAGAGCGAGTGGCCGCCGAAAGAGAGGAGTTCATTGGAAATACTGTCGGATACGCGACCCGATTTGACTCGAGATGGCCTCGGATGAATGGCAGTATCACATACTGTACTAATGGTCTCGCGTTGAAGATGTTCGAAGAGGATGCTGCTTCGCTTAAAACGTACACTCATATCATTCTCGATGAAGTCCATGTCCGAGATATCAATATCGATTTCTTGATGTTGCTTTTGAAGCGCCATGTTGATCAATGTCGAACACTTGGTACTCCTGCGCCGCGAATTGTGATCATGAGTGCAACCTTGGATCTGGATCTTTTTACTTCCTACTTCCGCAGTGTTGGTCCAGATGGGACCTCCATTCCTGCGCCATCCATAAGCATCTCTGGCCGTCAGCACCATATAAAGAAACACTACCTCGATGACATCCTCGATGACCTGGCGACTACGCTTGAGCCTGAATTCCTGACCCCGATTCTGAAGGAAGCTGGGACCTTGTCTTTCTTGGAGAACCACTATACCAAATTTATTGACAGCGGCAACTCTAAGAAACTTGAAGCAAATGAGGATCCTGCTGTAGAATCACAAGTGGATTATCTGCCCTATGGCCTTATCTCTGCGCTGGTAATCCATATTCTGAAAACTACCGAGTCGGGCTCTATATTGATCTTCCTTCCTGGTCTTGGTCCCATCAACGCGGTATACGATAGACTTTCTTTCCTTGCAAGCACACCCGAGTGTGGCGTTGATTTTTCAGATACGAGCCAACTCCAAGTCTTAAGGTTGCATTCTGCCCTCCATGAAGAACTGGCTGAGCTCTCAAATCGGGTTCCGAAAGGTTGTCGACGGATTATTCTCTCGACAGACATAGCCGAGGCATCAATCACTCTCCCAGACGTGAAATATGTGATTGATTCTGGTAGGGTGAACCAGATGTTCTATGACTCTTTAACGCATTCTCGTCAATTGGTAACTTGTTGGGTCAGCCAGTCCAGCGCAACCCAGCGGGCCGGCCGTGCTGGTAGGATCCAGAACGGAGAGTACTACTTTCTGGGAAGAAAGCAGTGCTACGATAGTCTCCGAATGACGAGGTCTCCTGCGATCCAGCGAGAGAATCTGCATGGCATCTGTCTCCAGGCTAGCAATATCGCGCCTGATGTTCCTGTTCTTAAGCTTCTCCAGCAGGCCGTCGAGCCCCCTGATCCTGCCAAGGTTCTTGATGTCCTTGAATCTTTGAAGGGTTTGAAGGCTTTGGATCAAGATGAACGCATTACTGACCTTGGTGTGCTTCTCTGCGGCCTCGGGTTAAGCCCGCACGCTGCAAAGTTGGTCCTTCTGGGTGTGCTGTTTCGATGCTTGAACCCGATGGTTATTTTAGCAGTGAGAATGGATGGTCAGAGTGTGTTCCGACGGCCCAAAAACTGGGACGAGATGCGACCAATTCGCAACAGCCGTAAATTCTTTGCCGAGGAATCTGATAGTGACCATGTTGCCGAGATCAATGCCTTCAATGCCATTCGGCAGATGAGTCAAGAAGGTTTAGCTAGGGATTTTGCCTTCGACAACAACCTCGAGCTGCCAGTCTTTTTTGAGAACATGCGAGCTGGTCATCGGATTATGCAATGGCTATCGAAGGCGCGTTATATTGCAACACCATCAAAATTTCAAAATGAGCAATTTGGTCACAAGATACTCAACACGAATTCTGAAAATATCTCACTTATCAAAACTTTACTCGCCCACACTCTCTCGTCGAGATACGCAATTCCAAGCGCAGCCAGGACATTTTCTACAAAGACCGAAGAAAAGGCGGGTCTGCACAGTACCAGCGCTGCTGAGCTTGGTATCGGTCCAATCCAGCGGATTGCTACATACAATGAAAAGATTCTCAGTTTCGGTGTAACCAGCTTAGTGAACGTCTCTGCAACCAGCCCCATGGTTCCATGTTTATTGGGAGACAAACTGACCTGGAATGGAGAGCTCCTTCAATTCAGCAATTTCTTATCCATGCGAATTAAACCTGAAAGTTCATTTACTGAAAACCAGGCTGCGCGGGTGCTGCTCGGGTTTCATCATGGTCTTTCCCTGGTGAGCAATACCTGCCCTGTCGATTCCATAACCGTTCAATGCTAATACTGAATCTTTTTTTAGACGTTTGCTGCCACTTTTAGAGCCATGAGAGAGCGGGCTTGGCAAGTTAAAGGAGGCCACTCGGTTCATATGCCCCTTGAAACGGCATTGATCAGAACCCTGCGATCAGGCGTCTTCAGTGTAGTATCACTTCAAGACGTTTGGGAAGCGGACCGTATCAAATCGCAGCCCAAGAAGTGGAAAAACAAAAAGTTGGATCAAGTCCAAGACAAAGATCAAGCACAAGACGAAGACGGAGATCGAGACCAAGACGAAGATCAAGTTCAAGTCCAAGTACTAGAAGAAGGCCAAGATCTAGGTCCGAATCTAGAAGAAGTTTTAGATCGAGATGAGGAGAACTTGAAAGACGGAGAGCCCTTAGCGGAAGGTGAAGAAAGGGAGGAGAAAGAGCTTTCATAATTACTTGTATAATAATTACTTCCAAGGTTGTATAATATCTGACCGGGGTTTCCAAGGTTGTACCTATTGGATTTCTTTTCAGTGTCAATATTCGAGCATTCTCTGCTCCGGTCTCTTTTCAACTACATTGTGACTTGACATTCTGCATTTCTGTACAACACTTGGGTGTTCCTAACATCACTAGCATCTCTCTCTCTTTCCGAGTCTCTCTCTCTATTAAATTCCTCCCTGTATTTGTATTCAAACGTTGTATGCTACTTTTGTCCTCGTTGAGAAAGAATATAGTCCACTCTCTCACCGCCTTTAAGATAACGCTTATCACAAAATTATATTGCCCACCACATCCATTCTGTTCTGGTCTAGAGGGAAAAAACAGATTCCCAAAGTTCAACATGTCACTCTCAAAAAGCGAATCAGATATTATTCTCAATCGCGCAAACGTCGCTCTGTCCCGCAGTCAGCGTCTCGTCGCATCATGGCTCCCCGCACAGACCGAAGAAGAGCTAGCCAATACGAAAACCGATGAAGAGCTCCAACGCGAAGAAGATGAGATCTTTACTGCAGTTCCAGAGACGTAAGACACTCCCTTCAATCTCATTTCTCCATATTAAATTTTACCTCTAACATCGACTTATCAGCCTCGGAATCGGAGCCCCTCTCCCTGAAAAAGCAGCCGACGGAAGTTGGAACCGTACAGAACTAGGCTCAAACGATAAACTACGAAAACAGTTACTCGGCAAAAACTACGATCGATTTATGAAAGCTGCGGCGGCGAATAAGGCTCAGCTGAAGACTGCGCCGGCGGCACAGGCGCGCGCAACGGCTTCGAACAATACACAAGATAATGATAGTGAGGATGATGAGGAGGGTCGGACGGCTTCTATTGGACAGAAGAAGAGGAAGGTTATGCCGAAGAAGGTCAAGGCTGTTGTGAACTCCGAGGATCAAGATACAAATGTTCAGGGTGATCAGGATGCGCCTACTACGACTGAGGTTCCTGTGCGACAGGCTCCTTCGAAGGGGAAAAAGAAGGCTACGAGCTATTTGGATGAGCTTTTGGCTGAGCGGGCCAAGAAGAGAAAGAAGAAATGAGGGATTGTATCCAATAGATTCATTTGTTCTCATTTGTTCCTCTTTTCCCATGGTTGAAGTGCCAGCTCCGAGTCCATGATGCACGAGCATTGCCTCTGATCAATTGGCATCTCAAGACTCGTTGAATGGGCAGTTTTTGAGTCGGCGCTGGGTCGCGACTCATTTCTACTGTATATTATCTTGTCAAATTAGACATTAAGAGACTGACTGCTCAACTCTCTCGCATGCGCACACCAGAGGCGTTCGCTGTCCATTCAATATAAATTAAGGGAGGACCGGGCTTAAAGTACAAAATTCATTCCAATCTTCTAGATGTCACCATGATTTTTTGTTACTCCGCCCAACCCAAGGGTATATAAAATATGCGGTAGGAATGAAGTATAAACCCCAAGTCTTCAATGACTTAGGTGCGACAGCACGACTCCACCTGGAATATCCAAGAAATAAAAAATAGAAAAAAAATAGGGAGAATGTAGACAAAAAGGAATTGAGAAAAAGAGGGTGAGACGAATCGAGACATCTACAGGCACAAAAAATGAAAGAAGAAAAGAAAGGAAATAGAAAGTCTGGCGCTGCAGTCGATATTCTCTCGGTGTGAAGGGGAATAAGAGAGAAGATCGTGCCTTGTGTGTGTTTCAAGTATACAGATGTTGTCAAATGGCGAAGCACATCTTTATAGACGTGCTGAGTAAATGTTTGTGGATGGGGTTATCCAATGGGAATTTTCAGGAACTTGTATGGGGTGTTCCTCTATTCCAGTCGCTTGCGCTTTCGATCTTCGCCCATTTGTAGATCCTCATCGGGTCTTTCAATGGTATCTGCGGGATTCAATAGGGAATGAACGTTGCTTGCCATACTGGAGCGGCGGGTTGCTGGTAACGAGGAGTCTTGTCGAGCGAATCTAGAACCAGCAATAGTCCAGCCATTATCAACACTAAGCATGGATGGTGATGGTTCGGCATTCGCTGGTGGTGTAGCATGACGGGATTGGTCTTGAAGTCGACGAGGCGCCCCCATTTCGTATTGAGCAAGCACATCGCGGACTTGTTGATCACTTGAGCCTGGTGCCCGGTTTGGAGATGAAGGCCAAGGTCCACTACCAGTGTTTCCTGGTGGGAAGGGAGAAGATCCTCCTGGTGGCCAGTCATGCTGTCGGATATCTGCAAACGTGTGGCGACGACCCATGTTTGGGCCTGGTGGAGTCGATATAGATAAGGGTGATGGTCCGGGTTGATGTGAGGGTGCTACCTGGGGAGCCTGTGGTCGGTTATAATTAGGCGGAGCGTTGGCGCCACCAATTGAACCATATCGTCGCGGTGACACCGCAAGGTGCGGCGGAACGGGTGGTCGAATCATGGATTGACGCCGGCCATCATCCTGTGGTAGTTGGCGAGGAGATAGAGGCGGTCCGGATTCAACGGTTAAATTTCCAAAATACTGCTGGCGCGGCGGCATGAGACTGTCGTGGGAAGTTTCCATGGCGCGCACAGTTTCCAGATGCTTCTCAACTTCTCTTTGCATGTTTGAGACTACAAAGCCGTTAGCGAGAAAGAATCACCTTTAGAAGAAAGATGATGCCCTACTTTCACGGTATAGAGGGTTTTCCCTGTCAGGAACCACAACTTGGAGGAAGCGAGAGATAGAATGAGTCCACTGGAAATATCAACCCGGTTAGCTCATGTGGTCGTCGCAAACGAAAAATACCCGGACATACGTGATAGCATTTGGCTAAGCCCTCGGCCATGCTCTGACACTTGGAGTTGAGGGCCATATTTCCTTCTTCAGCCCGGGATAGCCGATTGTGCATATCATATAACGAGTGTTCGAGGTTCATCAATCTAGCTTCAGTGGCGTCGGGAACAGGCTCTGCTGGGGTTCCAGGTTGTGACGCAGCGGCTTTGTGACTGGGGAACGAGTCGCGATGGATCAATGCATGTCGGGATGCTCGTCGTTTGATCTCTCGCAGACCAACGAGGTCGCCTCGTTTGAAATTCCCATTCCCATGTTTGAACTCCCACAACGCAGAATCAGGAGACCCAGTATGAAATACATCGCTCACTAAGGAAAAGAAGTCCCGAGTTAATTTACAATTTTAGTGTAGTAGAATCAAAAAGCTTCATACCTTTGTGAAACCCATACATATTCAGTTGTCGAACAAAGGACGAGATATTAGTGTGCTTAAAGTACTGGCTTTGGGACAGTCAGCGACTGAAGTCAATCAACTCAAAATGAGACCAAAGGTAACTCGAAACTCACGCTAAAACTTTGGAGAATTCTGAAGTCGGAGACATGACGAAACTGTCGTTCGTGTTTGACCAAGAGATAAGGTGCTGGATGCCATTATCCTCGAGCATACTATTTTTTGAGGAAATATTAGTCACCGGGACCTCCATCAAGCTTCAACATGAGGGGCACTGTACTTGTAAAGCTTATGAATAAAAGCAGTCTGTACCACTTTAGGTTGCTGGGCTGCAGCAGCAGCACCAACCGCTGGGTTTGGGGGGTTACTCGTGTTCCCAGGCTCAGAACCGTTGGTATTCATTGCGCCCCGGTCGCCATCAGGGCTACTATGCACTCTCATAGCTGGCGCCGCGGATGACGGAGGTGTGATCTCCATGGGTGTGGTTGAATGGTGAGCAGAGGAAGAAAGGACCGGGATGTTTCGTGTTTTGCCAGGAGCATCTGCAGGCCCGGCGAAAGTGTTCCTGGAGGGAGGATCGGCGAGACCGCTCATATCGCGCGGGAAAATATAAAGGGGGAGGGGGAGAGCTTTTTTTTGTCCTTTTTGGCGCCAAGTATACTGAATAGGCGACGGTGAACGATCGAGGGCGACTGGTATATAGCTGATAAAGAAGATCGGAGAGAACCCGAAGTGTTCGGGATGCAGGGAAAACGCGATTGACCGTTAGCGGGTTGCTCGTGGCGGGAGAACGTGGGGAAGTAAGCAGTTTTCGCGGAAGATCATAAGGCGCAGATCAACACCCAAGCATTGACACCTGGACTGTCATCGCGCCCATGAATTGAAAGGTCCAGTTGATGGGGAAGTGAAGGTTGGAGAAAACCAGTTCACAGGGCTGCGGGGAAGAAGGGGGGGCTGTGGGAAGCCGGAACGCGAAAGATTCTCGGGAGAAAGGAGTTCAAGATTATTGCAGGATAATCAATATAGATTAAAAAGATCGATAAGATGTGGGAGGGTGAACTCTCAATGAAGAGGTTTAAAGGGTGGAGAAAAAAGAAAAAGGGGGGGAAGTTTTGGATTGAAGAAGGAATGAGACTTTTTCCCTTTGCTCCTGCTCCACTACTTTCTACTTTCTTGTACTTCTACACACCTTGGGATCTTCATATCTCCATATCACATCACAAGTCCAAAATTTACTATTAGACTGGAAGCTGGAATGGACCCTGATGCTCAGTCCCTATTGACTCAATTCAATGCTTTATCTCCATTGAGTCGGCATGCCGTGTATTTATTTGCCCTGGAGACTTGGATCCTGAACCCTGCACCTTATATGCATCTACTGATCGTCAACCCTGCAGATACCACGGAATCCTAGACCAGCTGCGCCGCGGAGAGTGGCGGGAGGTCAAAGACCGCGCCGACTCCATTACTTTTCAATGTGATGTATTGGGAAATCTACCAATAGAGGTGATAGCACTGGTGGCCGAGCATTTGAATCTAGCCGATTTGGTGCGTCTGCAGAGAGTGTCTCGGAGATGGTTCCAGGTTCTTTCATCGCCCATGGTCCAGAATGCCGCGATAAGAGCTACTTTAGCCTGTGAGGAGATCTCAAATCCAGATCCCAGAGAAGTGATCCATCAACGACTACGACTCGAGCGTGGACACCCAGCGACGACTCATCACCTGGATTCCCCCTTATCACCAGACCATGATACCTTAGTCAATATTCGAGGCATGGGATATGCCCATGGTATCTATGCCTACATCACCGGAGATGATGGCCGAACTTCAATCACACTAACAAACTTGAAAACACGCGAAATCATACGCTTGACAACGGAGAACCGGGAACAGCTCACCGAGCTGAGAGTGTCTAAGCTGATGATCGCTGCCGTCTCCACGCGGGGTTATTGCCACATCTGGGATTTACGTACCCAAGAACACCGAGAGTTTCGACTATCTTCTCTACATTTTACCCATTTCTTGATTCACGGACATAAGGTGGTTCTCGGTTACCGTACTTATTTGATTCACTGGGGATGGGATTCAGGCATCGCTCGAACCATTCCAGTCCAAACCCAAGTCGTTCTGGTAGCTCCTCACCCAACAGAAGACCAGTTCTCCATCCTTCGCGTAGGTGAAGAAGTGTACTATGGCGACTCGATGGTTATTGCGGGCATGAACTGCCAGATGTATGCAGAGAAGTATGTGCTCAACAGCTCCAACCAGTTCCACTGCCAGGAATCACAAGATCAAAGATTCCCCTTGGTCGACTCCGAGGAACTCTATGATGCCCACGAGGCACAGGAAATCTATGAAGGCCAAAGCAGTACCCTAATGTCCAAGAAGGGCAACGAGATTCATGGCAGAGTGACATTGTATTTCTCCCTGGAAGGCAACCAGGTCATCACTCATACTTTGCCCCCTCTGCTCCCGATAACCAATGTGGTCTGCATGGGACCAAACCTGACCTATGCTGCTCTCAAAGACGATGATATTCTGATGATTTTCAACTCCACATACAAGAAGCCTCCAACTCCGGTATCCAAGAATATGAGGGAGTGTCATCATGCAGTTCTACGACACACGCCAGCCTTCCGATGCTGCTGGATATTTGGAGACAGCGAGTTCCTAGTAATGGCTAATCTGCAGCAAGTAGAGATCTGGCGATTCTCTGATCCTTACTTAGAGCTCTTGTCAGGCGGTGACCTTGAGTAACCAGCAGGCTGGTTTTTGTTTCTCTACCTTTACCAATATTCTATCACACTACGTACACACTCTACATACTCTTAATGGAAAACACATCTCATCGTACGATTGAAATCTCAGATCCCCTTCCGATTAGGAAATGATAAATAAAGAAAAAAGGGTCATAGAAACACTCAAGAATACAGTGACAAAAGAAAAAGTAAATGACACAGGAACGAGCAGCATAGCTTCACGGGGGTAATTCTCTAATAAAGCGTAACTACGAGCTCGCGGGCTCTCAAATGCATGCCCTCATCTATTTGAGTTCAAATTTATAACATCGCTTAGATGCCCAGAGTGAACTCAACACCAACATCGATCTCACGGGCCATCTTGACGACCTTGGAGAACTGGACGGACTTCTCAGCAGCGGTCTGGAGGTCCTCAATGGAGAAGATCTTAAGACCAGACTCGTTGATCTAAAGAGAAAAGAGGGTTAGTGTGAAATTCATCATAGAAAAGATATTGGAAGTTCAATCATACCAGCTTGTGAGCCTGCTCCATGTTAGTACCCTGGAGACGGGCAATGATGGGGGTGCGCAGGCCCATCTCGTTGACAACGTTGATCAGACCCTGAGCGATAGCGTCACAGCGGACAATACCACCGAAGATGTTAACGAAGACAGCAGAGACCTTGGGGTCGCTGGTGATCAGCTCGAAAGCGCTCTTGATAGCAGCGGGGGTAGCACCACCACCGACGTCAAGGAAGTTAGCGGGGCTACCGCCGTTAAGCTTGATGATATCCATGGTAGCCATGGCAAGACCGGCACCGTTGACCAGGCAGCCAATGTCACCATCCAGCTTAATGAAGTTCAGGCCGTGCTCAGCAGCCTTGACCTCATCGGCATCCTCCTGGGTGTGGTCGCGCCACGAGAAGACCTCCTTCTGACGGAACTCGGCGTTGTCGTCGAAGCCGAGCTTGGCGTCCATAGCCAGAACCTGGTGGTCGGAGGTCTCGGACAGGGGGTTGATCTCGAGCTGAGTAGCATCCTTCTCCATGAAGACGGTGTAGAGGTTCTGGATGGTGGTCTTGGCCTCCTCGATGCACTGCTCAGAGAAACCGAGGTCGGTGGCAATGGTGCGGGCAATGTCATCAGTGACACCAGCGTGGATGTCGATCTTGGTGGTGATGATAGCATCGGGGTTCTCCTTGGCAACGGTCTCGATATCCATACCACCCTGCGAAGAGGCGACAATGACGGGGCTCTGGGTAGCACGGTCCATCAGAATGGCGAGGTAGAACTCACGGCGGGCGAACTTGCGCTCGCAAATGTAGACGGCGTTACAGTCGCGACCGGCGGCACCAGTCTGCTTGGTGATGAGCTTCTGACCGATCATCTGTCCGGCGAACATCTTGGCCTCGGTAGGACTGAGATAAAAGATTGTTAGATTTGGCATTCCTCCAGTCCCCTCAAAAATCAACTTTTATACTTACGAGTAGATGACACGGACACCACCCTTGAGACCGTTGGTGAAGTGACCCTTACCACGACCACCGGCAAGAACCTGAGCCTTGATAACCATGTCATCGTTACCTGTGAATGAACAGTTAGCAGAGCGCAACTAAGGGATGGCCCGGGGGCCATGCATGAAAACGTAAATGGGAGAAAAAGAAAAGGATAGATATACCGATAGACTTTGCGACAGCCTCAGCCTCCTCAGGAGTGTGAGCGACCTCACCCTTGGGCACACCAACACCGTACTATATTCTGTTATCAGCAAACCGATCGGACTTCCAGAGAGTCTCTGCGACCAAAGGGCGATGCAGGATGACATACCTGCTTCAGGAGGCGCGCGGAGAGGTACTCGTGAATGGACAGGTTACGCTTCTGCTGAGCCAGGCGGGACTGGGACTCCTAAATTTGATTGAAAACATTAGTCTCTTTTTTTCACCCTTGATCCATCTCGACAAAGAAACCGAGCCACGGGCCGATATCACGGCAGTCGCGAAGAACTTACAGTCGCAGCCCGAAGGGCGGCAGCAATGGGGCGACCGCGAGCGAGCTTGAACATTATGACGAAGGAAGAAGAAGAGGGGAGAGGAGGAGAATGTAGGATATGATAAGCCCTTTGGGAGGGAGTTTAGAGAAGGAGAGATATCGGGAACTCGGGGGAGAAAGCTGTTTCTTCTTTTTCTCGGAATGACATTGCAGTCGCGGTAAAACCGGGTGTTGCAGCCAACCAGCTCCCGTCCCTGGCTGACTCAGCTCAAGCCTCGGGGAGACGCGAATATAACGGAACTCGACTTCAGATCATGAATTACTATGAATATTAAGGATAACTATGGAGATATTGATTGATCTCGATCTATAGGGTTCATCTATGGCTTATAATTCCCTGGCTTGATCTTTCCCAGCTTAAACATCCGACTCAACACCCATCCGATGGTTCCATTCCACGCCCAACCTCCCGTCACGAACCAGATCACCCAACTACGATGACCTTCCCAGATCCACAACTTTCGTCCTTGTGCCCATGGCCATACCCATCGCCATGGCGCAGATCCATATAACACTTGAGCTACAACGCTCTTAGCGTACGCATCATGGGGCATGGAATTATGCTGGCTGTGAATAACCCGTTGCTCATACTCTGCCTCGATATCCCCGTATAGGGAATCCGGCCTCAAGTGACGCTCAGTACGTGCAATTCGAGATTGTACTCCGCCGGTTACAACAGTGGTGACATGGACGCTGGTGGAGGAGTCAGTAAAGAACTTGATCATCAAGATGTAGAAAGGATGATTGGGTTAGCACATACCCATAAGGCGCTAACTCTACTCGGAGTGTGTCACTAAATGAGTGCAGAGCTGCTTTGGATGCATTGTAGACCGATCCAAAAACGTAGGGCATTATCTGGATTGGTTAGCAGTGTCTTTCGGGTTCAAGGGGTTGATCAATGTGGGACTACTACGTACTCCAGCAATTGATCCAATCTGGACAATGGTTCCCTTGGCCTTGATCAGCAATGGCACAAAGGTTTGACACATTGTGATGACAGCAAAGAGGTTGGTCTCGAAAGTTTGGCGGATTTCGTCTAGTTCAGCCTCCATGGCAGGAACCGTATAGTCTACTAGCTGTTAGTCTCCTAGGCAAGCTCACAGAGAGGTGAAAAGCATACTTCGGCCACTAAGACTTCATCAGCATTCATATCAAACTCAAGGAAATGTCTCTTCTACTCACGCATTGTTCACGAGGTAATCCAGTCCCTTATCGCCCAGCAATGCCTCGACTTGGGCTCGACATGCCTTGACACTCTCGAGGTCATCAACCACCAGGCTCACCGTCTCAATACCGAGCTCTTTCAGATCGGAGATGGTTTCCGTTTTGCGGGCTGTGGCTAGCACGCGCAAGCCTTTGCGATGGAACTCTCGAGCCAGGGCATTTCCAATGCCACCTGGAGAGCATCTTGAACATGGTGTTAGCTTGTAGTCTTTCAAGGTTCAAATGTTGTTATCAACACGGTTACTTACCCTGTGATCAGGATAGATTTGCGATTATCAGTCATCCTTGATGCGATTGAGCTTAGAGCATTCCAGCTTGCAGTAGCTGAGGGACCTAGATATGAGTCTTATCTGAGAAAATGCTGATGTGTAACATCGATCAACCTTGGAGGGCCTTGTTGTATCACGCTATCTATGCCTCGGCATCATGAAATCCACTAGCCCTAAACCCTATTACCACTTTGAGCACTTGAGTTCATCGCAAGCATGCTCAGTGACTACCATTGACTATATTCAGATCTAAATCGATGGTTTACATGATTTGCATACCTGGCAGTGATTGCAGTATACCGCTCGGGCGTTCCAATCTTGAAGGATCAACCGCCAATCAACTTGATTCATTTGAATCCTCTCCTACAAGGAAGATGGAGCCATTAACTAACAAAATCATTAAAGCTTGTTTCTCCTCAACCCAGAATGTCCAATCTCCAGATCCACGTATTCTGAACACTCTCATAGGTTGACTCCATTATCATCCTTCTCCATTACTATGACGTGGGGTCTGTGCCGATATCCGAGTCCACTAAACTCAATGAATTGCCTTGGTACTTAGGCACAACGTCAAAAGCCAGAAAAGACCAGTCTGGGCGTCGATCCTTGATTTTGATCGAATTCCCCGTCGGAAACGTTAAATTCAATTATTTATGTTCTTCCTGCGCGCAATCATCGTATTCACTTGAAGGCACTGGTTCCGATAGGGCTAGAATCCCAAAGGATCAATCATCTCCACTTCCAACGAGCTAAATCCAACATTGAAACAAATCGGAAAAGTCATCGGATATCTCTGTTCCCAGGTGTGGCGTCCCCGCTAAGGCGGCATTCATAGCCATGGCTTTTGAAAATGCAGTCCCCCGACATATGAGAAGCCCTGGCGATGATGGATATCGGACTCCGACGATAGAAGATGCCGAACGAACCATCTCTTATTTTGGGGGTGTGGACCGCCATAGTAGTGTGGCGCGCGATGTACACACGACAGCATTAGAAACAACAGTGCAGAAGACCTCATCCAGGACGACTGATAAATTTAAGAGAGAATCCAGTCATTGTGCCGAACCCAATGGTGAACACCTCGATCGGACAACAACGGGATCGTCAACAGCCCGTCTTGGCTGGAAGAAACGTATTCGTCATATCACCTGGGCATACTTTACATTGACTATGGCCACTGGGGGTTTGGCAAATGTGTTGTACGAAGGTAAATATGAAATTGAAACTCTGATTGGCGCTGATCTTGAGACTAATAATTTACAGTGCCATACCGTTTCAGCGGGTTAGAGATGATTGGCACGGTGATCTTCTTGATCAACATTGCATTGTACCTCGTAATCTGGGCACTTTTGATTGCAAGATTCTACTTTTACCCATATACATTCAAGGCATCCTTTCTGCACCCTACAGAGTCTTTGTTCGTTCCCGCCTCGGTCGTCTCGTTCGGCACGATCTTGATCAACATCTCCCAGTATGGGCCTCAGAAAGCAGGCCCGTGGCTGAACATGGCAGTCGGTGTTTTGTTTTGGATTGACTGTATTCTCGCTGTGGTGTTCTCAGCAGGAATCTATCTTATCTTGTACTGTCTATCTTCTATCGCCTTTGTCTGTATGATTGCTAACTTGGTCTCAGATGGTCGACACAGACATTTACGATTGCTCAAATGACGCCTATCTGGATTTTCCCTGCATATCCCATGCTCATCATCGGTCCGCATGCTGGCATTTTAAGTGCAAAGCTAGAACAGTCACGGTCATTACGTATCATCGTGGGAGGGACAACTATCCAGGGAGTTGGGTTTTTGGTATCGTTGATGGTATATTCAGCCTTTATCTATCGACTCATGACCCAAAAGCTTCCCAAAGAGAATATGCGACCTGGAATGTTTGTCTCTGTTGGACCCAGTGCCTTCACAGTTGCCGGTCTAGTAAATATGGCCTCTGAAGCGAGCCGCTCGTTTCCAGCCGACTTCATGGGTAATGGGCCGTTGGCAGCGGATGTGCTAAAAGTGATGGTCGATTTCTCCTGCTTATGGCTATGGGGGTAAGTCATTTCCCCAGACCTTTTTTGGCATAGTATCATCTAACTTGAAGTTTCGAACAGCTTGGCGATTTTCTTCTTCATCATTGCCGCTGCAGCTAACCTGTCTGCTATTGGACCAGGCAAAATGGTCTTCTCCATGACCTGGTTCTCCTACGTCTTTCCGAACACTGCGTTGATCACCGGCACATTCGCAATCGGCAAGGCATTTTCTTGTGAGGCGATCAAAATTGTCGGGTGTGTGATGATACTTCCATTGCTATTGATGTACTTCTTCGTCTGCTATATGATGATTCGAGCCATCGTTCATCACCAGATTCTCTGGCCACAGAAGGGTGAGGATCGAGATGAAGGTGGATTTGAAATTCATCAGATCAACCCCGAT
This sequence comes from Penicillium herquei, assembly GCA_039634405.1. NCBI lineage: Eukaryota > Fungi > Ascomycota > Eurotiomycetes > Eurotiales > Aspergillaceae > Penicillium > Penicillium herquei. Next base: position 1,749,151 of record CP098390.1, read on the forward strand.
GCAGAGGATAGCGAAGATATTGGGGTTGTATAGGATCCTGACCCTGTGATTACAAGACTGTTGACTTCCGTTGTAAATATCTGTTCTTATTTTGCATTGCTCATCTCTCGAGATACCCCTGCACACGTCTTTCTTGATCATGATGAGGACTACATTTAATTTGACATAATACAAGTCCAATTTTGATTCTGCTCACTACATGTTGGCATAATCGCATCACCGTCACTCTCAGTCATGACAGTCATGATGGTGTAGAACTTGAAGCTGATTCGGACGTCTACAAGCCTTCATTCACATTTTAACTACCATTGGCATTAAAGAATTTCATCGCATGATAAAGAATGGCTATTCATTTAAAGTTTTCATAGCACTCGTCTAATCTTGTTATGCGAATTACTCTGTCAAATGCTTAGAGGACCGCTTGCTGATAAGATCCTCCATAATATCTCTATACCCAGCTGGCAATGCGCCGCCCTATCAAAAATTAGCATTTGTAAACGTCAAGTCCTCGTTCAGGAAACATACCTCATTCTTCAATAGCTCCTGCACAAGAACAAACACATTGTCTCGATCCTTAGTCACCTGGGCCTCCTCGGTTTTCTCGGTACTTTCATCATCCAACTGCTCGCTGAGTGTCTTCTTGAGCAGCTCCAGGACTTCCTCATTTTGGAGACAATCCGCAATTGCCGCACAGCCAGACTTGTTATTTGCCATCAGAGCTAAAGCGAACCATCCTTCACTTCGCACAACAGGCCACTGAGTCTGTGTAATCATTGCACCAACTGGACGAGCAACACCCTCATGCAATTCGTACAGAGTGTTCAGTAGAGAGGTTGCTTGTTCGTCTCCCTCGCGGACCTTGGGAGTGAGAGTCCGGCAAATGGAAGCCACCGTACGTCCGATCTCTGTCTTGATAGGCGCAGAATCTGTCTTCTCGAAGAGTGCAAGTAACAAGGACAGATACGTGCGTCGATTGGCGGGAGAATCAATGTCCTCTGAGAGCGGAGCCAGCAGTCTTGAGATATTCTCTATAGAAGAGATGATAACTTGACGTGCAATGGTTGCAGCAGAAAATTGGACCTGTGGGACAGATTCAAAAGCCCAGAGTTTCGACACAGCGGGAATGATCTCTGCCTCAGCCAAGTAGGAACGGTTGTCGCCAGCAATTGCCAGATTCTTCAAGAATCCCAGAGCGGAATGGAGGACAGCGCCTCGTGCATCGCTTTGAAGCACAGAAATCAGCTCTTCGTGAATTTTCAAATCCCGGACCATTGCCTCGCAGACCTCATCAGATCGAGCCAGGTTACCCAACATCACACAAGCGCAAATTTGGAGTTGGTCTTCCTTAGCACGAATCCATGATTTGAGAGTCTGTGACAGAGTAGATTCCAGAGGATAATGTGCTGCGAACAGGGAAGATGCAGAGACCTCGGCCAATACCTGGTTGACTTTAAGACGTGATTGAGCCAGGGCCTGAACATCCTCTTGAGAAGAAGTATCAATTTCGATAGAGGATGAATGATTCAAGGCGGACAGTAAAGTCTCCACCATTTTGTGCGTAACACAGGCATTTTGGAACTGTTCTTTCTCCATGTACGCCGAAAGAGAATTCGTGAGAGATGTAAAATGCTCCATCTCGATATCTTCACCCGATGCAAGTTCCATAATAAGGAGGATAGTTCCGTCAGGTGAGTTCTCAATACCTTGTGCTATTACTCTGGATCAGTTGCTTGTCGGAGTGCTCATCATCGGGTGCACCATACCTTGTTCAGAGGCTAACTCGACTAGGTCATATGAGAAGCCAAGCAAGGCCGGGTCATCATCACCAATAGCTCCATCTTTGAGAAGTCGCAAAATGATGTACGCTGTCCGGTTCTCGGCTATTTGAGCATGCGCCGGTTCTGAATCTCTGTCAACATCCATTGTGCATTGATAAACAAGACAAAGCCAGCCTTACCGTAGTCCATACAGATATTATAGATCACAGGGATCGCCACTCGGATCAAATCAGGATTGAGAAAGTGCCTAATGATGGCAAGGGTATAATTTCCCTTGACAACAATAGCTCTGTTCTCGTCAGTGTCGGCACAGGAGTTGCCGACCAAGCGCAAGGAGTGAAGTAACAATCCCGATTCGATTTCCTGCTTCGAGGAAATGACATTCAAGAAGAATTCAAGAACTCCAGACTGTCCAATTGGAACTCTCCACGATTCTACCCATTTGTTAGTTTGGCAATTAATGTGAATAGTTCTGTCCCACACTTACGCTCTCGGCTTCCATTGGCCAGAATTTCAGCCGCTTGGGTCAGGAACTGCGAATTGGATGACCAGAGTTGATTCAGTGTATCGAGCACGCTCTCTAAGGATTTCGCATCCCGTTTGCCCAGGCGTGCCTCTCCCTCTGCCTGTTCTAGGGAAGCATGCAATGCCTTCAGATCGAAGTTGTTTCCCGCGACAGACGGCGCCCCGGCATTTTCAATGATATTTTTCAAAGCACGGAACATGGTCTCTTGCTCTTCCAATGCTGTCTGAGTAGTGCCTCTTGACTGGAGTGAGCTCAGTATATCAGGTTGGCCTGATAGGACTTTATCCACTGATGGCAAGTCAAGAACCGATGCAGGAACTGGCGATTGACCCGCCTCCTGTGCGGCATCATGGGTCGCATTTATACCTCTAGGAGAGGCCATTGTTGTAACTGTCTTCTATTCTAGGCTGGTAAGAGCCTCGATTGTTGCCTTGAATAGTTGAATCCGCTAAACCGAGAAGAATAGGCACCGTATCGATGTGGAGAATGGTGCCTGAGGTAATTCAGGCATCAGTGGGATGTGTACACCTATGCGGCGTTACATTAGTTTGAAACAGCCTGTATACCGCTTTGCTTTCCGCTTGCCTGAATAGACTAGCACTTGCTCTGGAAACTGCTGTATCATGGCAACAGAAAATCAGTGGCATAATAAAGGCGGTCTATTTGAAGTTTCAAACTTATTAAACACTATTGTTCACACTCGATAACAAGGACTCGGTCGTTGATATGCTCTATTGCTAGTTTGAGGTTTTCTTTCAACATAAAATAATAAAATTAAAACCAAATCCAAACATTATCCTAATAGAAGAATTCTTTCTATAACTCACAGTTAAATTTCTATTATGCATATCATTCTTAATATCCCATTTGAACATAGTGACATCCATACAGCTGATCCGCGTTAGGAGTTCCGCCTTCGGAGAAACCGTCAACTGCCCAAACTGGCCTCTGCTTCCCCTTCCCATCAACCCATTCACTCCTTTATTCTCGGTCAATTGTTCCTGAGCACAAGAAAAAGTTCAGCTTTCTCTCTCTTTTACTCCCTTTAACTCAATACAATAACAAATCCACCCACCATGACGCGCGCGCAACAGACCCTCTCCGTTCTCCTCCTCGTCTCCTCCGTACGTGTATTATCCTCGCGCCCACCTTTGCATGCAGCACACCACAACCCCACGCAACAAAGCTAACACAACTTTTCTTCCAGCTCTACCTCAGTCTCTACCTTGGACTTGTCCCCCTGAACGAGACTGTCCAGACTGAAATCATCCCCGTGGTACGTCGCATTCAAGCTAGAGAGCTTCCCCAGATAATCAGGAACAAAAGACTGATCTGTATATTGTGCACTAGCTTCCCTTCTGGGCGATTATCTGTTTCGGATGTTACCTTCTCGCCCGTCTCGGTCTTGCGATCTTTACTTTTAACGACGTCCCTGAGGCCCACGCCGAGCTGCAGAAGGAGATTGAGCAGGCTAAGATCGAACTGCGCCAGGGCAAGGTCGATGTCGACTAAATCTGCTTAGGACAGATTTCTTTTGGATGCATCGTTGCGCGAATAACATATAAAATAAATTTCCATACGAAACAGGACTTTGGATTATGCGAACGTGGACTCTCGGGACACGTCACAGGATACGGCGCAGCGAAGCATTGTAGAATACGGTGCTCTGTTTAATTGCTCTTTCTTTCAATAAACATACGTTTGATACCCTTCGCCATGGATTCTTCCGTCATAAAGTGGGTTGTCAACCCGTGGGGATGTAGTATAGACTTGAAATGGGCTCGGTTGGAAGTAGTCTTTTCGGAATAAGTCACTTTTTTATCTCTAATTCATAACTGTGATCGTAAATTAACATGCCCGGGTCTAGGGGAGCCTCGAGTTGAGGGGGTTTCCAATGGACCAAAATAGCTGCCTGCTATGTCAGAGCGCCGCGCAGAAGGAAATGCTGTTTTGACTATGCAAAATGGGTAGTAGTCTAGAAGAGAGGGTTGTCCTTGGAGAGAGCATCGTGCTCGTCAATGTCCCTGCGAAAATGGATGTTAGTCTCTGTTTAATCATCATATATCGGCACTTCATGGAAACATACTTAGCCTCCCAGGGGTAGCAGATCCAGACATCGTCAGTGGTGACGGAAGCGTGGTAACGGCCAGCCTCCATCATGTCAGTGGGCAGGACACCCTTCTTCTCCTTGTTCTTGTTCTATTGGTAGCAAGTAATATTAGTATGAAAGGATGACATGCCATATAATTCAGTGCAAAGGGAAACTCACGTGCAGAACGAAGATGAAGAAGTTGGTCTTCTCGCCCTCACGACCAAGCTGCTTCTGAGCGAGCTCAACATCCTTCTCCAACTCGCGAACAGCGTACTCCAGGGTGGTACGGGTGTCATCGACCTCGTCGACAATCAGGATGTTCTTGCCAATCAAGTTGGCCATCTCCAAAGAGCTCATGTCCAACCATTGTGTACGGGTAACCTTGGTACCAGGGACCTCCTCGGCATCACCGCGACCGAGGTCCTCGTAGAGGGACAGACCGATAGCCTGGATGGGGATGTTGGCATCGCCGGGACGCTTAAGGAAGGAGCTGTTCGTAGGTCGAGTCGTTAGAGCATGCGCTTTCATAGGCCATTCTCGGGTTGTAGCATGGTTCGTAGGTATCGAATACATACCGGAGGATACGAGCAGGAACGTAACCACCACCACCAATCGCGATCATCAAGTTAGGGTGGAACTCCTTCAGGATGACATCTGCGGACTGCTGGCACAGCTTGTGCACCTATTTAGGCAATCAGTCTGTGCGCTTTGTGTTTCTCGACTCATTTGCCACTCTTGAATCAAGGGTGTTCTCGAGAAATCTCTAGGATCAAAGACTTGGCATAGTTGGCGCAAGTATAGATCGATCGATAGTGGGGTGATCAAGATCGTACCTGGTTGTAGGTGACATAGACCTTCTGAACCATTTTGACGGATTTAGAAATGGACTGGAGGGGGTATTAGGGTAAAAAGTATGTAACCCGAAGGATGAAGTTCTGGTGGAAGTCGAGGTATGTATCCTACGGGGAAGAAAAAAAAAAGTCTCGAAATTCCACACAAAATTTTCCATCGGGATCGGCATCTGTTATCTGTGCGGGGCTTATCGATTGACACCTGCCATATCCCGCATCTATATGGACTCCAGATGAATGGACAATAACTATGCATTTAATCTTTATATTGTTTAAAGGAGACTGAAAATTGTCAAGGAGAGTTGGTTTTGTGATACTAGTAGATGTATGCACTAAAGTACTACTAGTAGTAGTATTATGAGCTAGAATGATTTGAAGTTTCATCTGAATTAAAAGGCTAACATTACCTAGGTAGATTATAGGGCTGGATATATATACATGCAATTCTAAAATTCACCATCACGAGTGCACATGTTCGCAACTTACTAGTAAAATATTTTTGAAAACTCCAAGCCAAATAAACATGCGCTCACTCTTATATAATGTGTCGACAGACCTTCTCCTGTGCATAAGCTCGATACCGATCCAACAAATCAGTAGCATCTAAACCATCGGCTCCCAGATCGGCGGGATAATGCGAAACCAGCCCTTTACCATCAATGCTAACATGAGGTCGAGTGCCATTCTGATCGATCCACGACTTTGTGAGTTCCCCAGAAGGTGTGCGATCGAAGATCCGCTGCAGGATAGACGCATCATTTCCCCAGAAACATCCAAAGTTGTCACTAATCGGCTCGGTCGGATCCACCCAAATCGGGAACTTATACCGACTCAACCGATCCCATTCCAGATTATGAAGGAAAGAATAGTGTTGCTGGGCAGCAACAGTCCAGTCCTTCAAGCCTGGCCCAGTATCAGTATAGACAGATGAAGCGATAGGATCCCGATCAGAGCCTGGTTCAGCCGGTAAGAGCCAACGGTGGCCTTCAAATGGAGATTTGAATCCCTTTCGAACTCTAAAGCTTGCAGGTCCTTGCCAGGCCGGGAGGCTTGAAGTGCGCCAGTTGTGATGTAGCTGGGATTTGGTTCGGGCGGGTTGCTTGACATGGTACAGCTCTGGGAGGTATGGAAGAGCCACGCCGGGGTGACTGTGCAACGATGCGAGTGCAGCTTCGTTTGCCACATTGGCTGAGACCATTAATGAATCAGGATGGTCTAGCTTGGTTTTCACAATGGTGGGGATGGTGTGGTCTTCCAAAAAGACGGTGTCTCCATCAATCCGGATGTACATGACATTGTCGCGAGGAATCCTCCAGTCAATGCCAGGGCCTGGAGGGGCTACTGCATACTCTGGCGTTTGCAAGACTTTCGATCTCAGCCAGTCCATGCTTGTTGTGTCGTGTGTCTCGGGAATGAAAACAACTTGATCCAGGAAGCCGCGGTTGTGGACCAAGTTTTTCTATCAAAGAGTCATTGAGTTAGTATATTCCTAAATCCAATACGAGAGAGTAGACCAAAGGGGCATACCTGCAAATAGCAATCAAGGATCTCTGTGCGCTCATAGTCTCTGAAGGGAACTAAAGCAACAATCTTAAACCCAGTCGGCTTGGGAAAATGGCCCGAACCACGAGAGAAAGCAAAGAATGGAGAGATATCCTTGTTGAACATGAGGGATGTGGGATCAATTGGCAGAAGAGATGGATTGAAATAGCCAATGATGATAAGAATGAGGCACAAGTAGCCGAATAGACTCCAAGTTAATACTGTAGCCCAATCCCTCCAGGTTGTAGATTGCTTGTCCCCGTTTGATTCCACATCATCATGGTCGGGTTGTTGGCGACCCATGGTGAGCTGTACACTGATAGATGTGAACTATGGAGGTCCAAAGGAGTCAAAAAGAGATTTTGGTAAATCTGGACCATGGCTGCTAATTTAATGTGAGCTAGGACCGGTCTTGTTGATTGTTGTCTGAATTATTCTACTGCTTTCGGGCCTAGGATCTATAATTTGGACTTGGAACACCCGCAAAAAACCAAGATCAACATTTACTGCCTTTGTTATCTAGAATCAAGATATTCCCTGCCGAAAAAGGCACTCTTTCTACGGAAAACGGATAAGAGATGTGGAATGTTGACAGGAATGTGGAGCGGAATGTGGACTGCATGGTCTAATAATCTGATCTCTACGAAAACGAATCTCACGTATATTATTATAATATTATAGCCCTTTAATAGATAGTTATATTGGCAGTACCAATGTGCATTTGGTCTATTGAGGTACAGTTTTGTGAATTGTAGTTCAAATAAAGAAAACAATGAAAATAACCTTGGAACCATGAGATCGATACCACAAAGACAGATGAGAGAATACAGCTCGTGGTTAAGACCGCTCTTTATTATCTTAAAAACGATCTCATCGGGCATAATATTGGGCTGTTGGTTTAGGGGTATAATGCTCGTTTCGCACTTCTTTAAGTCCATTACGAGAGGTCCGGGGTTCGATTCCCCGATAGTCCATATTTTTTTTTGAATTTTTTTTTCTCTATCCAGTCACTTTTGACTCATTAATTGTTCTATCGGTCTCTGAACTTCAAATTAATTGTTTAGCTGCTTGATTTGTTTGTTTTTTGTGAAGTATTGTGATCTAAAGTGCTTGGGTGATATAGAGCGAGATATGGTGAGATTTGGTTACGATTAATATCACTTGAGACATCGGACCGATAGATCTACATCAGACCAGTACAAACAACAAATACCAACATTTGAATATATTTCTATTTGAAAATTCCAATTCTACATTAAATACATGATCCATTATGTTATTTACTATGAGCTGAGATATGTGGCCATCTGGGACAGGCTCATGAGTCCCGATGGCAGCTAGTCTAGATCAATGATCAACTCCTCCAATGTACGACGCCATGTGCAACCATCCATAGTCTAACTGTATTGGCTCTAAATCCTGGCCATGTTTAAATGTTAGGAGATAATTGGTCATACTTGACACACTGCTCCACGCTCTCGATGCTGGCCTGCAGCAACCCACGAGCCTCTAAGCCGACCCAAACACGAAGCATGGAAGTGTCACCCGAGCGAACGGCTCCTAGGAAGTTGGATCCAGAGCCCAGCTGTCGGAGGATAGGAAGCGCACTAGATATCGTCAGTTAGGTTCCTGTGTGCAAAAAGCACCGATAGTCTACTTACCTCTTGAATAAGTCTAGATCGGGATTGAGGCTTCGTCCGATGCCTTCCAGCAACAGACACGAGATGACAACATTGACGAAGTCTCCCTCAAAACGAACATGATGCCCGCGGACCATTGTGAGGACTTCACTTAAGACATCGCCAATCTTGATGTTCCCCAGGGCAAATGTGCGCGTTTTGATGCTTAGCACAAGATGTTGCATTTTCAAGGCAAAGGTTTCGGGGTCGAGAACCTGTTCGGGAGTGCGACAGCGCTCAACCATAAGTTGACCTGCTCGGTATCCATCGAACTCTGCGATAGCCCGGAAAAGATCCAGGAAATTTCGTCGGTTGGTATCATTCAACTCTGTTACCAAGCCTGTGTCAATGAAAATCAATTGGGGACGATATCCCTCTTTATTCAGCTGAGCCAGAGCAGTGTCCCAGTCTTGCTGATTGTCCATATGTGGACGCAATCGGGCCAACACAGACTCCGTCACATCTACCTCCGCTCTAGTCGGAGCTTCATGAGCCCTTGAATCCTTGCCAAGTGAAAGGTCGAGCTCACCCGGCTGATAGAACCGAACCATAATGTTCCCAGGGTGTAGATCCGCATGGACAAAGTTATCAATCAGAAGCATATGTAAAAAGGCATCCAGGCCCTCATTTGCAATCTCGCGTTGATAGACGCCGCCTCCAATGTCCAAAAAGGTGGCTAGTGGGATTCCCTGTGCAAATTCCTCAACTAGCACCTCTCGAGTGGTGTAGTCAAGGTATGGATAAGGAAACCAAGCTGTAGTTCGGGTCTTGAATTTCTCTCGAAACATGACTAGGTTCGTACCTTCGATACGCATGTCCAATTGAAGCTTCATCATTTCTCCAAATTGCTGGACCTCATCTGGGAAAGAGAGCCAGTTCATGGTAGGTATGGCGTTGATCAATGAAGCGAAGAAGGACATGATGCGTAGGTCCCGGCGGATCATCTTTTCCACTCGAGGATGCAGGACTTTAATCGCGACATATGACGACGGCACTCTCTGTGGCGAGTTTTTCACCAACACATCTACATTCTTTCGCATCTTCTCTCCCAATGTTATGGGTTCATGGCCGAGTTCTTGACTGCTGGTAGCTAAGCTAGGCTTGAGCTTGGCTTTGTATACTTGCGCAATCGCACCCACTCCCAAAGGTTCTTCCTGAAACTCTGCAAAGATTTCCTCGAATGGCAGACCGTTGAATGCCTTTCGGATTATTCGCTTGGTATCTCGGAGGGAATGAGCGGGGGCATTCGAGTGCAGAGAGGACATGATGGTGCACATTTCCGGAGGGAAGATATCGGTACGAGAGGCGGCCCATTGACCTAGCTATAAACATTGTTTATCAGTATTCAATATTATGAATGGGTTGAAACCTCGAGTTGAACATACCTTGATGAAAGCTGGCCCGGCGCGCTCCATTGCCTTTACCAAGAATCGATACCACCAGAGTGTACCCGATCGCGCCCCATTTTTACCCCCAATCGTTCGACCAAGCCATATTGCCGGCACAGTGACAATAACAGGCATGAAGATAACGAAAAGGTGAAGGAATCGGAGGCCGGTCGCGATTGGGTCGTGAATATAACAATAAAAGGCCACAGAGATTGACTCGCAGATTCTTGATAAGCCATGAGAATCTGGAGAAACAGCCTTCCTGATCTCATCCCGAGAAGCCTCCAACATCTGCATCTCTCCGGTCTTTTCAGGATCCTCAGAATCCGCTAGCCTCAGGAATGCGCTCGGTGCCAAAGTGGCCATCACCATTCCACCGATTATGGGCCCCCGCCTTGGGGCTTGCTTGGGAGGTCGCCATGAAAAGGAACGATATTGCGGGATGCGCGGAATCCCGCGTCTGAAAAAGAAACGGCCCAGGAGGACCGTCCTCATGATCTTATTTGGAAGTGCATATGGGAGAAGCTGAGAGGAAGATGATGAGCCGCCGGCGATAAAGATCCCGATAACCGGCACGTGCCATACGTCATAATCGGAAACAAGTATCTACTTCTTACATGTGAATTACACATTATGCTCAATTCATAACATAATTTCATTTATTCCTAATAACCAAATGGCCATGCTAATTCCTCATCCACAGGTTCAAGGTCCTAAGTGTACCAAGATGGCTCTGGGTATTCATGCAAGAGTGCAAATCGCCCTAGTTCCCGGTTCTTGTACGCCACGGGATCATGAAGTGTATGGGTACGGATATCTCGCCAGAATCGGTCAAGTCCCACTTTCAATGCAGTTGCACGAGCTCCGGTCACTTCAAATACCCCCGAAGTAACCCGGAGTCCGACATCCGTGGTGACAACCTTGACACTAGCAACCCATTCGGCAACTTCACCACGCTCTTCTGCTGTCAAAGCAGAGCGATTGGAACCATGTTTGATGTATAGATCAGAGATCTGTTCACCAGCACGGTCGGCTAATGCTTCAGTGGCTCGGAGATGCGCAAAGAAGTTACCATATCGCTCCAGGATATAAAACTCATCGGTGGCAGATTCCTTGTTGTCTCCGCCAAATGGCCAAGCGCGTGTACCATTAGTGGTGTACTTCGATGCAAACTCCAGAGCCCCAATGGCAATTCCAAGGTAAAAGTTGCTGAAGACCAATTGAATACTGAAAAGAAAAGCAGGTCAACAATGGAGGCCAGCCTGGGTGGCTTTGGGAGTATACTTACGTTGGAAGCAGGAGAGTCGCAAATGCAATTAGAAGAGTATCTTCACGAGGTGTCCTGGTAGATGCATCCCAGCCTAATGCATCAGACCATGGAACTCGAATGTTGTTGATCTTAACACCCCCAGACTCTGTCAGACGCAAACCGATGTTGTGCCAGTTATGAGCGAATTCAATTCCTGGCTGTCGGGTTTCAACCAGGGCAAAGATATGGCCCTCGGTACCCTCCAGAACACCCTCCAAGACAGTGAGGTCAGAGACAACGCCACCGGTGTTGAAGTGCTTGGCTCCATTAAAGACGATATAATCGCCGTCAGAAGTGATCTTCAGGTCACTATCTCGAGGATTGACTGCGCCACCGACAAAATAGTTGTTTGAAATGATCAATTGATGTGTACGCTCGATTTGCTCCGGTGTTCCCACGACATTTGCTGTGGTCGACCACAGTAGGTGGTAACCGAGCAGCATACCGATGGAACTAATAGATATCCTCAGGATCAGCACAAAATATTCTAAATTTGAGCCATATATGAATTGGGAATGGTCAAATCTTACCCATCTGCTTTGGCAACTTCTCGAATGGCTTGATAGCCAACACTCCATGGCTGCTCTCCGCCACCATACTTCTTGGGTCCCAGAAGCTTAAGCAAGCCAGAGTGTTTTAAGAGTGCGATCTCCGCACGAGGAGACTTGTTCTCTTGGTCTCTTTGTGCCGCATCTTGAGACAACACCTGTGCTACCTCACGAGCTCTAGCAAGCCAGGTATCGGCAGTGTCAGGCAATGAAGCCCATTTTGCTTCGTACGAAGCATAGACCGATGGATCAGTCGCAGGAATTTCGATAGTCATCCTTGAGATATTATTGTGTGCGTAGTTTTAAAGTTATTCGAAGGTCTTTTTGATCAAGGGCATAGGAAATGCATCATAATTATAGTACCTTGACATAACGACGGGAATAACATCACCCCAAATGACATGCTGTTCGTAGTTGATGATGCCATGTACGCCATCCAGCAAAGCGACAACTCAAAATTGGGGTATCTGGATGGTGACTCGGCCGACAAAATACATGTGAGACATGTTCCCTCTATTCGTTCCATATGTGCAATCGATGGTTTCGTCAGTTTTATAGGGGATGTCGTTATCCAGATCAATATGCAGTAGATCATCCATATTCCCCACTGCTCCACCATGGATGAGGGGAGTGCTCATAGTCAGTGAACACATCAATTGACAGCTAGTATGGAATTAATACTCAATAAGAAAGCCCGGATATTTTAATATATTTAAAGTTATCACATAATTACTATGTATGTCCTATGAACATCAAGTTCTACTCATTTCCCCCATTGATAATCCCATCCGACCTCAAATCACGCAATCTACTCTCCCTTCCCCTTCTTCTTCCCAAAGTACCGAGATGTATCACCAAGTGGCAGATCAACAATAGAATCCTGTAACAACAGATGAAACACAATATACCATCCCACTAAACCAGCCAAGAAACAGAAAACTCCACCGGACTTCTGTAATGCGAGAGCAGACGCGGCATGTCCATCAGCTTTCGCGAAATAGCTTGCAGCAACAGTCAAGAATCCAAGATCAACGAGGAAGAAAACCAAAATGTAGGCGATATTGCTTGCAAGTGATGCGATGAGGAATGTGAAGACGAATACCGTCCATAGAATCATAAAAAATCCCACGGCGTTGTTATACTCTGCTGCGTCGGTTCCACCATATGCTTGGGCAACTCCAAAAGCTGGAGTAAGTAAAGCTCCGTATCCTGCGTAGAAAAGGCCTATTGAAAATTGATGTTAGGAACCACTGTATTCACAATTGAAGCTCGCGACTAATTGAGCTGGACTTACCGAAAGCGCTGAACACGGTGTACGCAAAGCCATTCCCAATAGATAGTTCCCATTGTGCTGTGATCAAGAGGCCAAATGCAGCGATGAAAAAGAAGTTGGCCACGAAAACATTGTATGTTGTGACTCCTCTCCATTCCATTAGACCCAGCGAGAGAGTGGTCAGCGTTGTACCAAAGGCACCAAGAGCTAATGCAGACTGTAGTATGTACTTGTTAGAATCTATACCACGAGCAGAGAAGTATTCCACTTACACCTGCACCCAAAGACTTTGGAAGACCAGAATCTAGAGCGACTGGTATGCCTTGCTGTTCGACATCCACAGACTCGCTGGCTTTGCGCTTGTCATTGATATCGTCCTGTGATGTCTTGGTAGACATGGTTGTCGATTGAGATGTCAAGTATCGTCAATAGAAAACTAGGAGCCAATTTTCAAAAAAAGAATTAATAATAGCTTGAATGAAAGTGGTATAAATGGTCTATTGAAGGAAAGCTCTGAAATTTTTATCATTGGAATCCTATTCTATCGCATCATTGCAGACACCGATTACATCAAGCCTTGAATTACCTATTCGACAGATCAAGCCCGCATTTAGGCTCAAAGTTCAGTTGAAGATCTACCATGTAGTTCTCTAGCTTGTATGAGCAAGCCAAAAGCCATAGTTTGGCTCAATATCAAGGCTAAACTGTGGGGAACATGTTCAGTGCGGAGCGTCATCCTTCTGAAATGATACAATTAGCTTATAAATGATGTGCTCGTTTTGATCCGAAGAGCCACATTCTTATGAGTAAGACTCCATTAAGATCTGGATCTTGTTACTCGGCCGAGAATTGGTCCCTTTCTGTTCGTCGTCTTCTAGTCTCGATCTGAAACCCACTCGACAACTATGCAGCAGATCTTCCAAGACGTGCGAATAAAAGGACCATCGAATGAACCTAATGATTGGGCCCGTTAAAATGGGCCCAGGAACAGACTTCATGACCAATATAGTAACATAAAAGCAGAATGAGGAGAAAAGCATAATTACATCAGTATTTGTATTGCCGCTTCAAGCATATCACGTAGGTAGTACATAACATCTGAATAGATGGATTGGAACAGAATTGGTAGAAGTACAATCATGAGAACGCCATGTAATGCTTAAAATAATACAAGGTTAGAGTGGAGAAACACGCAGTTGAATCAGAGCCAGCTCATGAACTCTCCCGAGCTGAAGCACCGCTAGCTCTCCACCATACATCACCTCCCCATCGCATAAGTCGCTCAACAGCAGCAGTGGGTGAATCCAAAGCAGGTCGAATATCGAGGTAGAAGACGGGCTCGCCAGTGGGCTCAGGAGGGCCGGAGTAGTAATCAATCACGTAGCGGACTTCCTTGGAGCCCCAGGGTGTATGACGCTGAACGAACCAGTCGTGTCGGTCAAAAGGAGGCTTAGACCTAAGAAGAAATGAATGTTAGTATATGTGACGGAGCCGACCAGTTGCGATTGCCACGAGGGAAAACATACTCAAATTTAGATGGGTAAACATAGCCCAGAGCCTGGAGGATGCGAGCCTTAGGAGTGAGTTCCTTAGGGCGACCTTGGAAACGAATCAAACGAGGCTCAGTGGTCTGGTCAATAGTGCCATGCATCTCTTCCATAGCAAGTTGCCAGCCGAGGTTCTCTTCGCCGCGACGACACTTCTCCCATCCTTCCTTAAGACCCTTGGCGAAGGTGCGCTCCCATCCAACAATCTCGTTCCAGGCGCCTTCGTTCAGGAAGTTGTGTACAGCAACCATGGCCTCGACAGCATCCTGAGGGGTATCGGTGTGACCCTTGCGCAGCATAGCGTTATACATCTGCTGTGGAGATGGGTACTCCCAGTTACCCTCCGAGTCGCCGCGCGGAATGGAAGAGATCTCGCGGTCCACGCCAAGATCGACAGTCTGGTTCGCAGCACGCTCCTGAGAGATGGAGGCGAACATATAGTTCAATGGGTTTAACTTAGATAAGGTGGAGGAGGATTTGGCAGGCGCAGCGGGTTCCTGCGGAGAGTCTGTCGGAGTAGATTTCGGAGCAACGTAGAAAGGAGAATCGGTGGATTTCATGGGACAAGCGCTGGGAATCTCAGTGCTGGCTGGCGCAGCAGGCTGTGCGGCACGCGACTCATGCATAGGGCATGATGGCTAAGATGCCAGAGTCAGTCGAAGTGAAACGTAAAAAAAGTCGACATGCGATAGAGCAGGCTTACCGGAGGTGCAGCATTGGAAGGATAAGGAGGATGAGGGGCCTCTGGGGCCTTTGGCTGTGAATCTGCCCAGAACCAACCCATTTTCACGTGAATATAGAGATAAAATGAACAGAAGAAAACCGTGTGAGATGGTCGAGTCAGGTTTAAAAAAAAAACGCCTTAAAGATTCGGGCGGCGATAAAGGATCGGGGAAGAGAGACGCGCTGACATAATCCCACGCGGACCGAAGATTTAAGACCAATGAGAAATCCACGAGATATGGTTGGATGTATGTACAAGGTGGATACTTCCAAGATTATGTATGAAGAAAATAATAATAAAAATCAATAATTAGCATTATTATTACTACACAGCTCAAGTTCATATACGAAGCAACAGGAATTCTGATATAGCAATGTGAACTAAATTGTTTCATGCTTCATCCGCAATCACAAATCCTGCCATCGCCTCATCCCACACAGCTTGCCAACCTGGTCCCTGTGCGACTGCAATGTAGAAATAATCCGTTAAAAGCCGAGAGACTTGCTCCCAAGATTGCCATTCACAAAGCATGGCAACACGGGCCAGTCGCTCTACAAACCATGCTCGCTCGTTCTGCCCGAGGGATCCTTGAGCACCAATGAATAAAGCCCAGGCATATAATCCGAAATTCTCCTTGGGGAGCTCCATGAGAAGTGTGAGCTTACAGTTTCCCACTGCTTTCACAAGATGCCTTGTAAGGGCTCGACCAAGGCCCGAGGAAGGAGGGGAGACGATGAGAAAATAGTTGAGAAAGCAAATAGATGCAACACGAGTGACTGCTTCAATCGGATGGATTTCGGGTTCTTTCTGGTTATGATCTGCCCCGTTATCATAGACATAGCTGAGGAGTTGATGTTCGGTTTCGCAATTGAGAACTCGGAAAAAATCATGATCACTCTGAAGAATGGCATGAGGCGCAATATGGACACTGATACTGTAGAAGATTATGTCGCGTGCTACATTCAAGATACGCAACAAGGCCGGGCTTAAGAGGGTATTTGCCCAAAATCCGGAGCCAAGCCGTCGAATAGGTGAGGATGAAGGGGGTCGAATCCGCTGCTGGATTTCATGAGGCACAGGTTGTGTATCCCATGCGAGCGGGAAGACTGGTTTAGCCAAGAGGCCTGTACCAGCCTTCACATCACTTCTGTAGGATTGTGAGCTCACTGTGTTAATAAATGACAATGAGATGGAATAGTGTTCTCGTACGTTATAATAGCTGATAATATTGATGAGGAGCTGATGCTCTGATGCATGATACCTCCCCGGAGTTCTACCATGCGCTTCAGGCCAGTCAGGTGGATTCTAGCCTCGTCAAATAGACCTGCGATCAGCTGATAAAAAGTGTTAGAAGATAGAGTGGCCATAAATCATAGAGAAAACAATCAGAATAAGGTTTTAGAGAGGGTCTTACTGCGCCGGTGAGGAGATTGACAATGGTATCGAATGCCTCGTTGGTGGTGGAGAGCTCGAGGCTGTGGCATTTGACAGTCATCTCTCGCATGGATTTTGCTTTCATTATACAGTAGTCGGTGTCATTCCCCACCCGGTTACGATCACCTGTCGCTTCTAAGGCATCGAGGTGGTTCACGCCCAGAGCAGCTCGATGTGCGGCACACATGCTCATGAGGCCGAAGAAACTGCCCGGATCAGAGAAAGATGACCGAACCATGAGGTCCAATTCAGGAATCTCAGACCCCACGATGCCACTTGGAAAAGTCATTGGAACGAAAACCGTTTTCCCTAGATCGGGTTATTAGCTTAGTGGTCCGCGCCGCCGGTTCTAATAGGCATCACGTACAGTAATAAATTAGATGAGCAACTCTCGATGGGAGCTCATCTGCACCTGGAAGTGTGCAGAAGGGATCAAAGAACCATGCCGTCGGTAAGGATCGTGGATTCGGATTAAACTGGCACTGTACTGGTCCGGCAGTCCATCGCGGTGGTCGGTCTCGTCCGAGACGATTCCTTGGGCTGAAACAGGTTCCTACGATGTTCGCTCCGATGGTTGCTGTAGTCAACGATTGCGATGGATTTCTTAGGACCAATCGCCGCTCTTCCGAGCCTTCCACTGTATTGCACTGTGATTTTGTGGTGGTCGGCTGTCCACGACCCTCCCTCTTGGAGGTTCGTTTTGTCCCCGCAAGCCTCTCTCGTCGGCGTACATCGCGCATCACATGGGAACGAATGGCTTTGCGAGCATTAACATCCTTGATCCTTTTCGAGGTCAAGTCATCGTCGTGGTCGATGAATGTGAAGGACGGCCGGTCAAGCGGAGCCGCCTTGGAAGTGGGTTCTAGTTGAAATAATCGTTAGTATAAACCATTTCTCTAGTCAATTGAATCTCCTTCTCTATCTCCCCTTCACTCCACTAGTATAATCAGAAAATTCGACTTGTTGATTAAAGTGGAAGCTGTCGGCTCCTTTCAGCCACCCGCAAGCCCAGCTGTATGTAGATCGCCCGTTCTGGGGGAAGCGTATGGGCACAGATCCACAAATGGCGGCGGATAGGGTGGGTCTCCCCAGGGGTAAAGTGGGCATAAGGACGAAATAGCACAAACCTGAATGGGAAGGTCTAGCGCCTGAGAATGTGAAAGGCTGCAGATGATCCATCATGGGCCCGAAGGCCAGCGCCAAAGAGATCAACCAAGACCAATGAATAGTTCAAGCCTATGTGGGGATAAGAAGGCGAATTTAGAAGAGTAAAAAGAGGTAGTTAGGTTGTCAATGCGGGGGTAGAATATGAAAAGAAAAGGAGAGTAGAGCACCAGCCCCATTCAGGTTAATAGTTCGAGGCGGAGTCAAACGAGTCAAACGTGGGATGATCCGGTGGTATATGAGTGTGTAACCAACTTTATATACTGCCAGGTACAACCCTACGGATATTTGGCATAAAGTATGACATCTGGAAGTATAAAAAAATCCCAAGGAAAATCTATTTCAATAAGTACAGAAGCTATATAGTACTACTTAAGTATTTCCAAAATAACTTGAAGCCAGAAAATTGAATAAAAAAAGAAGCAAAAGAAATAACACGTCCTCTCTAATGCGCCTGAAGATGCTACCTAGTAACGGGAAACTCGCTAACACGACACAATTGGTATGAAACCCCATGATTCTCGAGCAAATGGTTGGACTCTCCGGAACTCTGATTATCCCTGCATGTCACTCACAAGTCGAGTGATTAATGCATACCCAAAAAGGATTCCCAACCCGATCCACAAACGGTTTCGTCGTGCCCATCCTTGTCCGGCTTCCCGAGCCACATGGCCCCCCTCCATTACCGCTCCAATTCCCGGCGCGCTTCCATTTGGACGTCGGCGCAGAGCACTGGTCTCTGGGGAACACCGAGTGGGGGCATTAGGATCCGGGAGAATTTGACCGGTACTGGTGTCAATGCGATGTTCCTTCAACCAGGTCCAATTTTCTTCATCCAGCTCGGGCCACTCAGTTCGGAACTTCAAACCCCCATCTCCCGCCTTGACATTATTGATTCCTTTGGCCGTGCGAGTTACTCCGGGGGTAGCACTGACATGCGAGCCTCCTCCAGTGGAGTTCCACCACCGCGACCGGGCGGCAAATACTCGGCGTTCGGCTTCTGATGCGCTGACACTTCCTGTTGTCATCTCCTCGCTAGTCATAAATGATAATAATCCAATAAGAATGGTCGAGACTTCCCAGGCGGGATTGAAAGATTTCGGGTGGAAGTCGCTAATGCTGAGGCAGAGACGAGTAGACGGCTGGAATCGACCGCTGGGGGTGTGCATGCGGATAGCCGGAGGCGCAAAGGGATATTCTGGAGGAAAAATCAGAGTTCCCCAGTATTGTCCGTTCTCATAGGGGGTCCCTGGAGGACCAGTAAGGATGTAATGCCATCTAGGTTGAAGTTAGTATTCTGACTCGCCGGTTGAATCACAGGAAATATAGGATACTCACTCCAGAATATTGGTCTCCGACGGGTGAGCGACGATAAAGGGAGGCGGGTTCTTTTGAATATTTTGGTATTCCCGAGTGAGCTATATATAGATCGTTAGACATGACTATTGTCGCATGTATGTGGCTTTTCTGGCTACTTACACGTTTGAAGGCGGCTTTGGTGGCCATTTTGGACGGCGGAGGATAGATTGAAGTTGTGGTATTGACCCAGGAGGAAAAATAGAAGATGAATAGGCGAAATAAAGAAACAGGTGACAAGTAGCTTCAAAGAGAGTGGAGTGATGAAGAGGCCGAAATGAGACAGTTTGCGTACGGCGAATGCCCCCGGAGTCACGTGGGGTTATCGCTTTCCCTCGCGATCATGGAATTGTTGCTCTCCCAGTCTCGGTCTTGGTTGTTGTAGCCGTCACAATGACTTCTCCTCTATCAGCCGGAGATGAAGATGTATGTTTGCTCATTACGCAGCTCGAGAAATCTATATATCCTTTATCTATCGCGGCTATGCTAACTGATTCCGTCTGTAGATCTTCGAGCGCCTACAGCAGCGCAAGGACCCAAAGGTCCTTGAAGAGCAGCAACAGGCTGTGAATGAGCGCATGCAGGCAATTCTTCAGAAGGCCCAAAATCGACTTTCGGAATTGGTATGGGAATTCTATTTCTTGAATGTTCAAGGCTATCTACGCTCCAGCACTTTTGCTGTGAGCTTTTTCGAAGAGCTTCCGGCTAACCGCAATTGTTATCAGCTCGACCAAAATTCCACCTTGCCATGCACTGTCTCGTCGGTCCAGTTCCTTCATGCTCCCAACACCCGCCGAAGCTTCCTTGAGAAGATCGTCAACCCTCTTCTCAGCGCGAACCGTGACCGTCCCTACACTCTATCCGAGGCACTGCGGGAAATATCGGCTACGGCGGACAAGCTTGGACGGTTTGGTGGGTGACTTCCACGGCGCATTCCAATAGGATAATCGTGCTAATGTTGATTTCTAGACCTGTTCCAGCAGCCCATCTCTGTCCACTTGGACGAGTCGCAAAGAGATCCCACCACTGGCTTGCGCACCATCGATGTTCACTTTGCTACGCGAGAGAAGTCTCGTGTACTTCTGAAGACCGGCACTGACCTTGGAAATGCCGAGGGCTCGGCTTATGGTAACCTCTTGTGGCGCAATGTGTTTGGCGGTGCTGAGACTTTGAACCTCAATGCTTCCCTGGGAACACGCACACGATCGGCATACCAGGCTGCTTTTGAGACTCCAGTCTTCGGTGATCCCGACTTCCGGTTCGAAGTTGGTGGTATCGCAAGTGCCACCCAAAAGTCCTGGGCTAGCCATGAGGAGGTCGTCAGAGGTGGTTGGAGTAAGCTTCGATGGCTCTCTCAATCTGGACACCGTCACGAGTTGGGCTACAATGGTTTCTGGAGACAGGTTACTGGCCTTGCAGAGAATGCTTCCGCCACTGTCCGAGCTGATGCTGGAGACAGCGTTAAGAGCAGCATTTTCCACAGCTGGGTGAATGATCAGCGCGACCACCCCATGCTCCCATCTCGCGGATACTACGCTAAGGTTTTCAACGAAGTTGCCGGCTGGGGCCCCTTGAAGGGTGACGTTTCTTTCTGGAAGTCCGAAATCGAGACCCAGGGTGCTATCCCGATCCCCATTCCTGGTATCAGCGGCGACAGCGGTATCAGCTTGACCACAGGCTTCCGTGCCGGTCTTCTGTGCCCCTTGGGACTTGATTCCAGCTCTCAGCCTCAGCTTTCTCGCATTAATGACCGTTTCCTTCTTGGCGGTCCCACTGACGTCCGTGGATTCCGTCTCTGCGGTCTGGGCCCTCGTGAAGGTGTCGACTCCCTCGGAGGAGATGTTTACGCCGCCGGAAGTGCGAACCTGCTTTTCCCTCTCCCAAGAGTGGGAGCCGAGAAGCCTCTGCGTATGCAGGCTTTCTTGAACGGTGGTCGATTGCTGCCACTACGTACATCGCAGAAAGCTACACCTACCAGCAGCGGAGAGGTCCAAGACGCCGTGGTTTCCACCATCTCTGAACTGCAAAATGGCCTGCCCAGCATCGCAGCTGGTGTTGGTATTGTTTACGCCCACCCAGCGGCACGATTTGAGCTGAACTTCTCTCTGCCACTGGTCGTTCGCAAGGGCGAGGAAGGCCGGAAGGGCCTCCAGCTGGGCATTGGCATCAGCTTCCTGTAGAAATATTCTGTCCTATTCTTGTTTCTCTTAGATTTTTAGCGGAGTTGAATTATACCTCACTTCATTCCTGCCCTCATATTAGCTTGCACCACTGTTATGTTTGTTATTGTATTTGCCTCAGGACTGGTATACTTCGGCTGAGTCAGCAGACATCAGCGCAACCGAACCGCCAAGTTGGACACTTCGAGCTTCACAGCTCTCCCCACGGCGCACGTTTCACCTTCTCCCCGCCAATTGTTAAATTAAATTTGTCTCCTGGCCGTCGTACGGCAATGTCTCAATACTATCCCCAACAGCAGCCGCAGGGCTACGGCCCTCAAGGTTCTGCACAGAACCTCCAGTTCTTCCCCTCGTCCTACTCCTCAGTATCCGGCCATACAACTCCTTCACAGGCCTCCTACGGCGCTGGGTTTGGCGGTGCTTCCAACCCTTCTGCGCAGGCTTATCCCGGTGGTGGCTATGGCGGATTTGGGTCTCCAGCTGCAGGTGTGAGTGGACGAATGGGTGAACAGGGTGGCCTGCGGACTGGTTGGTTAGCTGCTTTTGGCGCAGAGGGATACGATGGAGAGCCATCATTGCAGGAGGAACTGGGAATCAATTTGGGACATATCAAAACTAAGGTGAGCTATTGAACACCAGGCCAAGGAGAGGGGTGAGGGATGGCATATGTAAATCAGCGATCTACACATGCACATCTTGAACCCTCGGAGGTTTAAACTCCCCTCCTAGGGTTTATGGTCTGCACGTCATTGAAAGTCAAACTAATTTTCTGGAAATATAGACTCTTACTGTCCTAAACCCCTTCGCCTCAATCGATAACCACTTGATGGACGACAGCGACCTCTACGGCGCACTCCTCTATGTCTTCCTCTACGGCCTCTTCCTCCTCTTATCCGGGAAAGTCTTCTACGGCTACATCTACGGTGTCGCTGTTTTTGGCACTGTCTCTTTACATCTGATCCTCAGTCTCATGTCCCCCGTCCTCGATACCACCCCAACCCCGAATGCCGCTGATCCCAGCAACTACAACCCACACCACAAGCCCTCCATGTCCGGAGCCTCCACCGCTGGCCATTTCTCCGCAACCTTGACTTTCCCCCGCTCAGCCAGCGTTCTGGGATACTGCTTCCTTCCACTCGTCTTGACTGCTCTGATTGGTGTCCTTCTCCCTATGGATACCATGTTCGGATACCTCTTGACCACCGCTGCAGTGGGTTGGTGCACCTACAGCTCATCCGGGATGTTCTGTGCCGTGGCTCGTATGAGTGGTATGCGTGGACTGGTGGCTTACCCTCTGGCTTTGTTCTATGTTGTCTTTGGAATTATGGGTATCTTCTCCTCGCGGGGAACTGGTACTCTGGCTGCTAAAACAGGTGCTGCTTAGAGATGTATTTTGAGGGTTTCTCTTTTTCTTACATTAAGGACCACATCCTTATTCTTCAGACCCGGGTTGACATGGGCGAAAATGGCATCCCTTTTATGCTTTCTGTGGGGAGGTTATCCGGTACAAGACTTTGAAGACGTGGGAAGCGATTTACCCATTTGCTCTTCTTGCATCTAATTCATGAATATTACGAAAATAAGCGTGTGTCATATGTCATTATGCATCATTAGATTCATTCTATGCTCGCTCTTCCAATACACTATCAATATGAAACATAAAGCCCATATCATGCAAACTAAAACTCATGGACGCATCCCATCATTCATGCAAAATCGAGTCCTTCTATCCCATAGTCTCACCCTGAGCAGGTGCCCATTTAGCCAACCATTCTCTGGTCTTCTCTAAATCCCCAGAAGCAGCCTCGGCGCCAGCAACACACCATGCAAGATCATACCCTTTACCACCAGCCATCGACCCTTCAGCCGAGATCATCTCCGCCAAATTGCGACGAGTCTGTCCCGTCTCATCTGTACAAAGGTAGAATGGAGAGAGGTTCGGCACATCTGGCTTCACGTTGATAGCATCGACGAGCGGGCGCGTCAATTTCATAATATCAGCAACACTCATCGCAGCACTTTCTGCAACTTGCATATTCTGCTTCCCAGTTTTGCAATGCATGTTCTGACACCATGATTTACCACATCCAGTCATCAATTGGGAGAGGTATCGTCGTTCAATACGACGACGGAGAGCTTTTCCTTCTGGATCATATGTATCCACGTATAGAGGCCCAAAGCAAATACTGCATAGACCGAGCGAACCATTACTTGCGTTGAGTGTACGGCCGCAGTTCTGATTTAAGCAGATCCGTGGTGGTGGGCGGGATAAACGCTCTAGGTCGTGGTGTCGGAGATGGGTGTTCATATCTCGGAGTCGAGTGATCTTCCCACATAAGTGGCACTCAGTGGTCCGACCTCCATCGACTAGCTCGTGTGGGGTTAGACCAGATAACATAACTTCTGGGTCGTGGAGATCGGGATCTGAATCGCCCTTTTGAGGTACAATTAGATGGCAGAATTGACACATAATCAGTTTTCCTGGACACTCGGTGGTTCTGTGTTGTGCTAGAGAGGGAATTCCGTCGAACTCGGCCTGACAGTCTGGACAGTTGCACGATTGGTGGAAAATGGAATCATGGATCGCTTTGCTGCTTGGGTCGTTACCATGAGACGAGTCATGCGGACAGTGCCAGTGGTTTTCCCACTCGGGGGATCGTTTCTGGAAGACATGGTCACACTGAGAACAGAGGATATTGTTTCGAAGACAGAAGTTCTCGTGAAGAACTAATGTTCGTTGTGGTACCCATTGCCGGCAATTTTGACACTGTACATCACCGGGTTCGTGAGACTCATCTGCGTCCTCTTGGTTTTCTTCTGTACTAGCCTCACCAGCAGTTATTCGCAGGCGATACGGCACCGGCGACTGTGTAGCCACACCTTCAGATTCAGAAGAAAGAGCATGAATCGAAACGTAAAGAGCATCTGCGCCTTCAAGAGCCACATTCGTTGATTGAATCTTCATTTGCTTAGAAGACTCCGTCGAAAAGTCTCCCCAGACATGCATGTCCGCTCGAGGTCGTCCTTGTTGATGAGCACTGAACGGACTCACAAAAAGAGTAATACTCGGATCATCACTGATAGCTTCGACTTGAAGCGTATCTGAGCGAGTCCATTCTCGAAGCTCATAATCCACGTATTCACCAGGTAAAACCTGGGCTCCAACTTCTTCTCCAAGGGCAAGAACACCGCCAACCGAGCTTCCACTTGTGGTTCCAGGTGCTCGAGCTGCGCGTTCTAATCGTTTTCGCAAAGTCTCTCTCGCTTGCTCTTCTGATAAAGCGACAATATCCACCTCCAAGTCGGTGTCCACGACACAAATTCCATCTCCCTCCGGAGATACTTTATCGACCAAGAATCGAAATGCCTCATTGCGCGTTGGAACATTCAATAGTTCACCAACTGTCAAAGTCGTAAAATTGTCGCGCAAGTGTCGCTCCAGGAGTGCCTTCCAGTCTTCAGGATCATATCCAGCTTCCAACGGCCGTAACCGCACATACGTGCCCTTGGGCAGTTGCTTCGCATGTACAGTTACATATGGGATGGATGTAGTTGACAATTCTTCCCCTTCATTTAATATCACACCATCTGTTTCCGAGTTGACTTCCTCTCCATCCTGAATCCCCAGAGATTCTCGAAGCAAAGAACTCAGCACAACCTCATTCTCCGCAGCGGAGAACTCCCGGATTCCAGCATACACGAAGCGATCATTCCGAGGATTCACAATTCGGAACGTAAGCGGATGAGGAAGTTGCTGTTGTCTGTGTTCAACTTGCTGACGAGCTCGAGTTTCGGCCGCAAATGTGTGGGGATTAAAGGGATCGAAGGCTGCGGTCTGCACGCGAGGATTCGGAGATACGGCTTGTTGAGGCGCCGCGGCGAGAAGCTGTTCTAGAGCAGATTGAGGTAAAATGATCTTGTCGCCTGGTAATTTGGATGCTTGCTGTGAACTTGAAGAAGCTACAGCCAGTTGGGCTGACCATACTAGATTGTCAGCCATGATGTGAAAATACTTAGTTGAGGCGGGAGTATTTTAAGGTGGAGCTTGCGGCGCGGGGCTGCGGCGAAGCTTGTGGATGTTCTGGAAGCCTCTTTGGCTATACTAATCAATCCCGAGCTCTACATGCAGTATACTCTACAATATGCTTAGAAAGACAAAGAATTTAATAGAGTGGAGTAGGATTAAAAATATCCTAAAACTGTGATACTATCGAATAAATCTCGTAAACTCCTGCGCTTGAATAAAACCTCGATCGCTTAGAAATCATCCCCATTTTAACGTCTGTTTCTCATCAAATGTCGGATCCGATCGTTTGCTCTAGTGTTGTTGCACCAGTCACACTGGAGATAATATATTAGCTGATGCACAAAGTAACAATAGAATCAAGGGGAACACACCATTTTAGCAGAGCATCCAACATTGTGATCAATGCAGTAGGCACCACCACAACCCTGGCAATTGTACTGGCAATCCAGCTTGCACGATGCGCACTAGAAATTTGTTAGAACTTGTCTGGATGAAATGATAGAGAAAGTAGTTAGAGAAACTCACAGTTGGTCCACATTCCCAGCAATCCTTGCTCACGCCTGGTTCAAGATT
The DNA here is from genome assembly GCA_039634405.1 of Penicillium herquei. Classification (NCBI taxonomy): domain Eukaryota; kingdom Fungi; phylum Ascomycota; class Eurotiomycetes; order Eurotiales; family Aspergillaceae; genus Penicillium; species Penicillium herquei. The sequence goes on from CP098390.1 coordinate 1,775,142, forward strand.
CTAAAAAATTATGTTAGGAACTCATTAAGCCCCAGGATCTGGTGGAATTCTGCATACCTGACGTCGGCGAGAGGAACCAGTGGACTGTCCCGGAGGCGGACGGACAGCAGTCTGATGTGGCGACAGATTCATCTGAACATGTTTAGGGTTGGGCAGACAGCTGGAACAGAACCACTTATTGCATCGGTGGCACCAGCGATCAGTCAGGCAGTCTGTGCAGCGCGCAATGAGAAGAGGGTGTTTTCCAGGAATCTGCTCGGGGCACTTGGCAGCTGCAATACTGGATACATGCAATGGTACAGGATCCAGTAGGGGGAACTGGTGATCTGGAGACTGGCCCCAGATTGCTGGTCCCTCTGGTGAACTGTGACATCCATCGCACCCTCGTGGACCCAGGGCCACTGTGGCGATGGCTGGGCCTAGAAGGGAGGCGTCTGGGGAGGGGTCGTTTTCATCTACAGAGGAATAAAGATTGACATCATGGCGTGGTCCGCGACAAAGCACAGCATCAAATGCAATGATTCCTTCACACTTCTGCAGAGTCTCGGCCCAGCCATCCTCCAGGCTATGTTTGAACAATTTGCCCGATGGGCTGTACCATTCATTTTGCTGGGGTCTGGGGATTGTAGAGACACCGTCGTCTTCATTGTCTGATGATGCAGTGGAGGAGCTTGCGCTTGAGGCCTGGGATCGTCCATTGCGAGAACCCCACCAGTCGTGAACCCGGCGTCGTACAGGAGTCCGGGGAGTCTTGACCCGGGGTGAGAAATGGTAGATACCCTTTACTCGTGGAGTTCCCTCGGGGCGGGTAGGTCGAACAGCATACTGAATAAGCTGCATAAGTTTGCGTTCATTGAGATGTTGGCATTCACGGATTGACAGAATGTTGACATTGAATCGGTCACCGAGGATAATGTCTGACACAAGGTCAGTAGGCACAGGCAGGCCATCCAAGACCAGTGTGCGAACATCTTGCAAAACTGATCTCTTCTCTAGACTGTTGAAGATATGTCGCAATGGGGCTGAGTAAACCTGGTCCTCGGTCTGAGTATTGTCCTGAGACTGAGGCGTAGTAGGCACCTGAGCTCCTTTGCAGTTTGACAGGTCAACATGTCGGAAGATGTATGGAGTGCGAGTGACCATGCTATGCATGAGGTGTGATGTTGATGAGAGAGCCATCAGAGATGGGATCGAAAGGTAAGGTGCAACATGATCTAAGATCAGACTGTTGCTCAAAGCCCGTTCGATCGGAGCGCGTTTCATAACGGGCATGACGGGTGCGGTTTCCAGAGACAATGGAGTTGTGATTGTTTCCGGGGGAAGTTCACAAACAATAGGCTCCAGCCCCAGTTCTTTGGCAGTCAAGCGACGCGAACCGTAAAAATCAGGAGCGCGGTTAATGAGGTTCTGGCGATATGCAGCCATAGCACCCACAGCAACTTCATCTCCAATGCTCAGGAACGGGGTAGGAGGCTGAAGCTGTTGCAAGGCAGCACGCGCCTTGCCCAGCTCCAACTCCAAGAGACTGATCGTAGATTGTAGAACTGCCGGCATGGCTTCGTTGTCGGGGTTTATTGTAGAAACAAGATCCAACCACAAGTCGGACATACCGTAGTAGTCCGGGGACTCTTATAGTTTGGGACACGGGTTTCTGGGTTCCACTAAGTAAGGCCGGTGGAGTGGGGAATCAGGGACGTGGGGGGAGATGACGGTAGAAATAGATCAGATCGGCTGATCTGGGAACATGGGTCTTCACCGAGATAGAAGAAAACAGCCTAGTGCGAATGTCAAGCAGCGGGACGGAAACAAAGATCCGGACGGTGGAGATGGTGGAACGGTGTGATAGAATTGATTGAATGGTGCCAGGTGGGAATTGGATTATTCCATTGAGTAATGATAAGAGTGTCGGTCAGCGCGTTACGGGTGATCCCAATAGAGTAGGTCCGATAATGCGGGGATCAATAGTATGTGATAGCTGTTTGCGGATGATGCGACTAGTAGTAGTACTCAAGATCGAGGCTTGGAATTCAAATACTAGTTTAAAATGGTTCGAGGGATAGATTCTCAGATATCTGTCTTATATCTATAAATGGGACAAACGGAGGTATCTATAGAGACTATATGCAACAAAAGACGGTCTATCACTGTGCCAAGTGTCCTATGTATAATGGTGACAGATAAGGTGGCGATGATGTACAGCAAAAAAAGGAACAAAAAAAAGAAAATAGAACACCAATGGAATGATCCAATGATCCACGGTGCACACAGATGGCATGTTTTTGGGAAAGATGGACAGAAGTACGTAAGGGAGGAAGAACAGGGGCAAAGTAGACGATACTTGGATATCATGTGAGGCAATAGTATAAAGAGCAAGTACCTAGTACTTGGTGCTAAGACGGAGTAAATTCCCCCGGAGTCCCACTCTTCAGAGTCCACTATGCATTCATTCAACCCCCACTGATCCGCTGGTCACGCGCTTACTCTGGATCCACTTTTTATGAATGGACATATTTCATCGTGGTAGGTTATGCGATATCAGGAGATGGATCTTTCCAAGTCTTGATCAGACTACACATCTAACTACTACTAAGTATCAGGATGCACATTGCTCAACGAATCCCGTTCTACCTCATATACATACCGGGTATATACCCCCAGCCCTGGAGGTACTTGTCCTCCGTTTTCAGCTCTCAGTACGAGGTACTTTGACTGCTAGTGAAAGCCACTAAGTGTGCAGACTGCTGCAAAATGCAGTTGAATCCTAGACTGCCAAGCCAATAATTCACCAGGTGAAGATCATCGGAAGATCAACGCCAAGCAGTCGATCTGACATTCTCCTAAAGATAACCCTGATAACCCTGATCTTCTGCACAGGTCTATCCCCGAGAACTTCAGCCAAGACCCCAAGGGATGACGGCCAAGCCAATAGGTTTCGCCTACCTCTTTCCAGGCCGCAGTTTGCTTGGGAACACAAAGAGTGGCATAACTGCCTAATGTGGATGCAGTACGGAGTAGTGTTTCTGCCGACAACCGTCCAGTCCGATGATCGCCTGAAAGATTGGACCGCAAAGTACATGTACCCTGCTAGTCCCGGTTTTGGGTGAGATTTACCCTGGGGTACAGAGTACAGATGACTTCATATACTGCGACTTGGGCAAGTATAAATTTCTCCATCATCAACTTGAAATAAATAATGAGGAGTAATAAAACCTTCATCGATTTTTTTTTCTGTACTATTGATGAGCCACGTATACAGTCTTGGCCAAGAATGCGTGCCCAAAGGTGCAGGGGTGCCAGTGGTAAGTGAGACTTTCGAGCCTTGGAACTATGGAAGGAGGGCGCAGTTGATGCATGAAAAGGTTTCTTGGGGATTGCAACATTAAATAGACACAAAGGCATATGCGAGTCATTTCTACGAGTCCAAAGGACTTGATTTGAGTGTAAGCCGCCGGACGGGATGAATACGTAGTCAGAGAAAAACTCAGCCCAAGACTCGGATTAGAACTAGTGATACATGACGATCCAACTATCTACTTCCACAACTTCGACACGGCAACTTCCTTGTCGTCGTGCTTGTTGAGGATCTTGGCAGTAGCTAGGTCGAAGTCCTCCTGGGTCACATGCACACGTCGCTCACGCAGCGCGTACATACCAGCTTCGGTACAAACTCCCTTCAGTTCGGCTCCCGAGCATCCGTTCATTTTCTCGGCGATCTTGGTAAGGTTGATACCACGAGTAAGGTTCATTGAGCGAGAGTGGATCCGTAGAATATCCGCACGAGCCTCGACCCTAGACCAGACAGATAGTGGTTAGTATTGTGCCCATCAAGATTGCTAGGTGGTACAGGAAATGGGGGGAAAACTCACGATGGAGGTGGGAACTCAATCTTGCGATCAATTCGCCCAGGTCGCAGCAAGGCCGGATCCAGGATGTCCAATCGATTGGTCGCCATAATGATCTTGATGTTCTTAGTTGGCTCGAAACCGTCCAGTTGATTCAGCAACTCCAGCATGGTACGCTGAACCTCAGAATCACCGCCTCCGGCCGAGTCTATACGACTGGATCCAATACTATCAATCTCATCCATGAAGATAATACTGGGTGCATGTTCACGAGCCATGACGAATAGCTCACGCACCATTCGACTACCCTCACCAATGTACTTTTGAACCAATTCTGAACCACTGACTCGGATAAATCGACAATCCGTGTGATGAGCAACAGCACGAGCCAGCAGCGTCTTACCGGTACCAGGAGGACCGTATAAAAGAACACCCTTAGGCTGGGCGATTCCGAGAGATTCGAACAGCTCAGGGTGCTTAAGACCGAGCTCAATAACCTCCTTGATTTCTTTGATTTGTTGGTCCAATCCACCGATCATGTCATATGTGCTGTCGGGAACCTTCTCCACCATCATGAGCGAAACGAGGGGATCGACGGAGGATGGGAGCATCTTCTCCAGCTTGTATGAGTCGGAAAGAAGGGCGACACGCTTGCCCACGGTGAGCTTGGCAATGTCGACGCCATCAGCAATATCGACGACTGGATATTTGGCCCGCGTTAGCAAGATTGTGTACCAAGTCAAGGCTGGGCCCCAGGCAAGTGGCATTCAACAGGATGAGAACTTACCGTATTTTCCTTCTGGGTGAACCTTAACCAGGACCTTCTTGGTGCTCATCACCTTGACAACTTCACCAACATACGAGCCAGGTTGCTGCAGAAGACCGAGCTCCTCCCGCAACAGACGCACCCGCGAGTTGTAATCATTGCGCTGTGCCTCTAATCGTCGTAGAACTGCTTGACCCTGGATGATCTCCAGCTTCATCCCCTCGATCTTATTGCGGTAGTAATTGTCGAGCGCCATGTTGAAAAGATGACGCTAGTGGAGATGGTTCGGGCTGTTGACGTCCACAGAGGGATGGGAAATGTTGGAAGGAATTCACTATTTCCGCCCTGAAAAACGTATCCAGGGATGGGCTCAGAGACGGAGTGACTAGCGTGTGGAAGTGCGAAGGCCGATGGGTGATGGAAGTTGAGATGATCTAAGATGTCACAGTTGGAGAGCTGTGGAACCCAGCTCCCAGGTCTCTCGAAGCTGCGGGAACCAAACACATGATCTTGACTCCTGATAAATTAGGCACTAAGGCCACAAGGCTCATATAGAGACAAACAGTACAAACATATAGCTCCCCACTTGATGAGTCATCGGACCCATGATTGGCGGTGAACCACGGGTCATCTGCTTATGTAGTTCTCCACGCGGATTTGATGATGGAGTTGATTTGCAGTCATTTACTCCGTACTCTATCATCTGCATCTCAGCTGATGCAATGATTGAGATCAGACCCGTTTCATCCACCCCGCCATGTAATTGCGAAATCATCGTTACTTAGTTGATTACTGTTATTTTTTGAGGGTTCTTTTTGATCTTTACTTTTTTTTTACTTTTTGTTTTTCCTTTTCCGTTGTTCGCGGGGCTAGGATTTTCCCACTCCTGTTATCTCATCCTATTCGTTGGACCAACACAGCTCCCCTGAAATGGCAGGCGACACAAAGGACTCCGAAATCCCCGAGGCAAACCGGCTTTCGGGGATGACAGGGAATGATTATGCTTCTGGATCATCTATCCCGGCTCCAAGGTCAACGTCCTCTATACGAAGAACTTACGGTGAGACTGCACTTCCCGTGTAACAGAAGGAAAAGAGAGGGAAAAAAATGTAATAAAAAGGTCGCATAAGCAAGCTGACCTCCGCGATTAGGAACCTTGGATACTGAGTCCACCTCTGACATGCGATATGAGGAAACTCAAGAGGACCTCTCGACGCGCGCCTTTACCTCATCTTCCACAGCTCCCGATAGGCCCAGAAAGCCGCCGGTCACCCGCCGCATGTCCTCCAAACGCCAGGTACCCCACAAAGGTCAGGAATTCTCGACTGATGACGACCTAAAAGAGATCGAGGAGGATATTGCATTGCAACAGGCCTCCACCACCCAACCATCACCAAGAATTCGCCCCTTGCGTGCCCCAAGTTCCACTCTGCGACGACGTCCCAGTGCTCGTGCCCAACCGAGTCCGTTGGCACAAGCTGACCCGGATAACCTCAGTTTGGAAGATTCCGGTTTGCCAAAGCCAGGCCTGGACGCCTCAGGCGAGCTTCCGCCGTTACAGCAATCAGACGGCGGGAGTGACCTTGACAGCGCAGACGAATCTCACCACGAAGACGAGGATGACGATGATGAGGCATCGACAAGTGATGCGGAGAGCTTCACACTCAAGGATCGGCAGCAAGCAATTAATGAAACACACCCATTTGGTATTCGAATTTGGAAGCCGGCTCTATACAAGAAGAGCCGATCGGTGCAAAAGACGGCAGAGGGAGATATTCATTCTTCTCCGGGAGGTCGTGTTAGTCCCACCATATTCTTAGCCAACATCCTGTGGACGATATGCTTCGGGTGGTGGCTTGCTTTGGCTGCTTTACTGGCGGCCGTCGCCTGCTTTTTCTTTGCCTACTCCTCAAGCGCCTTGGCGTATGGGAGAGTTTTCTCAGGCCTTTCGCGTTACCTGCTGTACCCGTTTGGCTCTTTCGTTCTTCTACAGACTGATGAAATTTACGCTGAAGAAGACGAGGGTGAAGGCCGCAGTATTAGCGAGTATGAGCAATGGCAGAATGGGGACTTGGAACATGGCCGATTATTCTTTGGTCCACGCAGAGACCGATCACTAGTAGGACGCCGACGAAACAGTGTGGATTCCGCAGGCGAACAAGATAGTCTGCTGGGCCGGCCCCAGCGAGGACAAGGCCAGGATTCTCAATTCTCTCATTCTAAGCGCCGCCTCTTCGGCCGTGGTGAATGGACTACAGGCCGAGTCGTGTTCTTTATTTTCTTCTATTTCTGGGTTGGACCCTTGACACTTTTGGTGTCTCTAATCTGCTGGCTACTGGTATTTTTCATTCCAATGGGTCGTGTGACGCTTGTCCTGGTGAGCCATCTGCGACGCCACCCTCTCGCCCTGTCTTTCCATACCGATACCTCATATGCAAGACTCAGCTCTGGTTCTTCTTCTCCTTCCATCCTCCTGTGCACATACCGTGCGGCTGGAAGCAGATACTGGAAGTACACAATTGATGGTACCAACATCTTTTTCATTAACCTGCTTAGCGTTGTTATCTTCGTCATCGTCGACTATCATTTTCTGGGCAAATTCCTGGGATTAGAGTCATGGTTGACCCACCCTGGGCTCATTTTCACACTCGCCTTGTTCTCAATCATTCCTCTGGCGTATTTCATTGGTCAAGCAGTGGCTTCTATTTCTGCCCAATCCTCGATGGGATTAGGTGCTGCGATTAATGCATTTTTCTCGACCGTGGTCGAGGTCTATCTCTACTGTGTTGCACTGACAGAGGGCAAGGCTCAACTTGTGGAGGGAAGTATCATCGGAAGTATATTTGCCGGTATCCTCTTCCTCCCTGGATTATCCATGTGCTTTGGCGCTATCAAACGCAAGACCCAACGGTTCAATGTTAAATCTGCCGGTGTGACATCGACTATGCTGCTATTTGCAATGATCGCTGCATTCGGCCCTACTCTGTTTTACCAGGTTTATGGAAGTGTAAGTGACCCTATACTCCAACTATGACAGACTGAGCTTTTGACTAACCAGCTTTACAGCATGAACTCAATTGCCACTCGTGTTTCGCACAGGGTAACCAAGAGAACCGAGATTGCCGCCAATGTTATTTCACTCAAACGGCGACGTACCAGGATGTGTTCTTCCAAAAGGCAGTCCAGCCGTATGCATGGGCCTCCGCCGGTTTCCTGTTTCTATCATACATCATTGGTCTTTGGTTCACTCTTAGGACCCATGCGGCCTTGATATGGGCTACTGAGAATGAGGAGAAGAAGGCATCTCAAGCGGCCAATGATATGATGTCTTATGAGACAAGACACATGCTTTTTTCAGGATCACCTGAGGCTTCTGGTGCTCTGACTAATCATAAAGACTCAATTCGGGATTCGCAGCTGTACAAGCGGATCCTGGGCCAGTCGCTAAGACATGTTGGGCTAGAAGATGGAAGTATCAGTACCTGGGAACAGACTGATAGTAGCTCGATAACAGACAATCGGAGCAATCCCCTTCACCTGGTGCCGCCATCAAGCACAGGCTGTGAAGACCGGAGGATCCCCAAGGCTATCCGTGGTTTAACCGGGGAGGATAATGAGCGCCTGGTACGCCAAGTCACGGAGGTTGCGGCAACAGCCGCAGCAGTGGCGGCTCGCGATGCTGCTCGGAACCGGAAATTCACTGGTCAACAGAGTACTGGCCGCCATGCTGGTCGTACCTTGGCGGAGCAAACCAAGCCTGCTGTTGCGGAGGAAGCAGAGGATGTTGGTCTCCCTACTGACGCGGCTCACGCTGGTGGCGGCCACGATGCTCCAAACTGGAGTAAAGTCAAGAGTTCAGTCATCCTGCTTGGCGCAACTGTCCTTTATGCTATTATTGCGGAAATCCTTGTCAACACCGTTGATGTTGTGCTGGAAAGCGTGGACATTGACGAGAAGTTCCTTGGTATCACCCTTTTTGCTTTGGTACCCAACACCACCGAATTCCTTGTAAGTTTGCCTCTTCAAATTCACCTCTGCCACCCATGATACTGATACTCGTCACAGAATGCCATTTCATTTGCAATGAACGGCAATATCGCTTTGTCTATGGAGATTGGATCAGCCTATGCTCTGCAAGTCTGTCTGTTACAGGTGCCCGCTCTGGTTCTATTCAGTGCTATATACACTAGCTCGATCGATCCAGCCGAGCTTGCGAAGCACTCTTTCAAGTACGTCTCAACATAACTCCTGCAGTGGTATATCCATGGCTCAGTTACTGACAAATTCTCCCCTACAGTCTCATTTTCCCCCAATGGGACATGATCACCGTCATCCTGTGTGTTTTCCTCCTCTCATACGTCTACGGTGAAGGCAAGAGCAACTACTTCAAGGGCTCCGTCCTTGTCCTGACCTATTTGGTTGTTGTTCTCGGATTCTATCTGTCCGGATACAGCAACATGGATAGCATGGGTGTTGATCGATTCGACACTCTTGCTCTGGGCTCCAGCCGCTCAGAGAAGTTCTATACCATCGGCCGTACGCAAGCCGGTGTAGCATATTAGAACAAACCTTACTAACTACAGGTGGACTTCCACCATAATGGTTTGATGCCCTTAATTGCCTAGATCGAGTATCTTGGCCATGATTCTTTGTCCATTATTTTTCACCTTGTACGTAGCGCATTCATGTTTTGGGCGTTTTTGTTCTGTCGCTTTTTTGTACCTTGAATCGGTTTCTTGCTAGACTAGGGAAATATCCATTGCATGTATTCTTATTTCAGAGTTTGACCCAATGGTACTCGAATGGCATTGCTCATTTCAGTTTGTCCTTTTCTCTTGCTTTGCCACTACTATACTAAGCCTTGCATGTTGGATCGCAAAGTAAAACATTCCACTCTCGTAGGCATTCTCAACACAAACCATCGTAGACCTGGACATTAAGATGAACCCCAATCACCCACAGCCTCATCGACTATCTGACGGTACTTTTGCTGCTTGAAGCACTGCTCAAGGAAGACCTCATACTTCGCTTTCAACAATGCCTTCTCCTTTGCATCTACCGTAGGCAAGACCTTCTTACCAGGCTTGCTCATACGATCCATGATCTCCCACAAATTCTCAGTCACACCCTCATCATTAGCACTAGCAGCCTTTGCACCAAGCATAGCAGCACCATGACATACTGCGGCATGAATATACCGCGGAATCACGACAGGCATATCACAAGCAGACGCAATAAGCTTAACAAGAATATCATTCTGGCACTGCGAGCCTGACATAAAGATCGAGGTGATTTTGTGGCCGGAGTTATTCATTGTCTCTACAATTTGCTTGGTTTGCAGCGCAATGAATTCCAGTGTGGCGTAATAGTAAACAGCGAGACCGTCGACCGTTTTATCGCTCGTTAAACCGAAGATAGATCCCGTCATGTTGGGATCAGCGATCGGTGATCGATTACCCCAAAGGTCACCGTAGAAAAAGAAGTGTCTGCCCAAGTAAGAGACAGATGGGGCATTCTGCTCTTGCATCATTTCTTTGAGGTGCTCGTTCAGATACTCGTAAATATTGGCATGGTAGGATTCGGCAACCGAAGACGCTTGGTTGAATGCTGGATGTGTTTCAATAACATGCTTCAGTAATTCACCAGTCGCAGATTGGCCGCCTTCAGCCATCCAATATCCTGGAATGATTGTATCTCGGTACGGTCCCCAAACCCCATTCACGAAGACTGGGTCTGGAGACATAGCCAGATGACAAGTTGAGGTTCCAGCAACTGCTGCAAGGCGGGTGAAAGCCTGCGCAGGGTCGTTTTTGGCAACTTCGGTGTTTAGCTGGTCGGCATCCAAGCTAACCTTGGCCCCAACTGTACCGATCCAGCCAGCGTATGCATCAATAACACCGCTACCAATGGCGATGCCGGCGGGCAAGCCTAGCTCCGTCGCAGCTTTTTCACACAGGTGCCCGACCAGCTCGCCAGCACTGAGGTAGTTTCCATTCTGCGTGAGAAAAGATTAGCAGGGAAGTTCGTGTCCATATTTAGGAAAGGCTCACCACCCCGTCAACGCCGCCCATGCGCTTGAAATTGTCCTCTGTCAGATCGCCCAGTCCGATCTCATGTAGGAAATCCTCTTGCCAACCCTTGACACTCCCATCCACTCCAACAGGGACGTATCCCTGTTTGCAAACCACACTGCAGAAGCTCCGCTTCTCATTGCCCGTTGCGATGTGAGTAAGTGCATCTGCCAGGTCAAAGAACTGACATTTGTCAAATAGCTCTGCAGGCATATGATTCTTTAACCAGAGGACTTTAGGAACCTCCATTTCCACAGACATGGTGCCTCCAACGTAACGAAGAAGATTATGATTCGTGGCATTAATCTTCGCCGCTTCATCTCCGGGACGGTGATCCAGCCATAGAATGACATTTCGATCCGAGTCAAAGTTCGGACCTGTCACTGAGATGGGTTCATCGGTTTCGGTATTAAATACAGCCAAGGAGCATGTTGCATCGAATCCGATACCACGGACAGTCTCTGGGTTAACATTTTGTTCGCTGATAGCTCGTTGCACGGCTTTACAGATGCAGCGCCAAATATCAGATGTGGATTGCTCCTATAAGTACCTCGTTAGCCTCGAGGGAATTTTCTATTTGCTATCGTATATAGGGTGGGACCATACATAATAGCCGTGCTCTGGTTGCCAGAGTCCAATATTCTCTGAGGCTAGGCCTACGATGTCTCCCTTCGAATCGATGATACAGGCCCGCGCACTGCCTGTCCCCACATCTATACCGATGAAATGGTCCATGTGTACTGACAGGTCATCGCGGGGGTCCAAAGAGGCCTGTCGTGAGGCCTTACGGTAAGGCAAAGAGGTCATGGCGGTTTCCACGAGTCGAAGGTGGTTCTGGGGACTTGGAAGTGGAAGTTGGGTTCTGAATTGTGGGGTGAGGTGATAAGACTGGGTCACTTTGCGGGACAACTTGAAATTAGCCGGGCTCGGGAGGGTTCAGTATAGGGAGACAAGAGATTTCAAGAACAATGATTCAAATGTTCAAGTTGTTCTTATTCTTGGTTAATATGGAGGCGAGGAAAATTAGTATATTGGTCTGAAGTACTTAAGAGGGGCTGAGTAAACATTTTAATGTCAGATGATGAGATGAGATAGTGTTGACGTGGATTTACTTGGATTTACTTCGGATATTCAGGTGTATAGATACTTGAGTATACAATATATCAGCTCAAAGGCACAATTTATATCCATGGATAAATAAGTACTAGATAACGTTCAAGTTGGGAAGATACATGTGCATGGGTTCAAGTTGTCGTCTGGTCAGCACTACCAGTCCTACATGATATTAGCCCCTACAAATATGAACCAAAGGCTTGAAAAATCAAATTTTGTACAAGTTTGCTTTTCGGTGGTCTTGAAGTCTAAGGTTTCCAGTAAACTAACACTCACTTCAGTATATGAAGATTTCAAATGTAAATAATCGTCGCTCAAAGCCAAGCCAATAACCACCAAGTTGTTCGAAAAATAAAAATTGACAAAAAGTTGATTTTTGGTGGTCTTGGAATCTCAGCTTTTTCATGAACTAAAAATCACTCAAATATATGAAGATTTCAAATGTCAATAATCTTCGCTCGAAGCCAAGCCAATAACCACCAGGTCGTTCAAAAAATCAAATTTTTATCAAATTTGATTTTTGGTGATCTTGAACTCTCAGAATTCTATATAAATGTAAACTACTTAATTATATGAAACTTGAAATATTGACCTGCGCAGAGGTCACCTAAACCCATGGACTGATTTCCCTATACAATGTGCTGAGGTGGATATATGCAGCGCACGGACCCAACCGCCTTAATCTCCAACTCCAACTCCGCGATATCTGACACTTCTAGTGCTAGACTCTCCCCAAACCTCCATCACCCACACCAGCATGTACCTCCCCTCTCTACTCGGGGCATTCATGCTCCTAATCGTTTCTGCCCTCGCCGAGTCCTCCGATATCCTGTACTGGCCCCTGGGAACCGCCCAACCCTCCCTCCTCGCCCGCGTCACATACGACCCGATCTCACTGAAGTCCGAGCTGGTCTCATACCACGCCCCGTCGGAGTCTAATTCCGATGAACTCGTTCGCATCGGTCTCTACAAGTCGACTGCTTCAAATTCCAAGCAATGGGCTGGTAGTCTTGTCTCGTTGTCTGCTTTAACAGGAGAGAACGCCCCCGCTATTCGTCTGCACCTTGCACCTTCCAATGAAATCTATCATGTGTCTTTAGCTGCGTCTAAGACTCCTTCTGCGACTCCGATTGTTGAGCTTGTTTCTACGGAGCCGGGTGCTCAGCCGCATTTGAATCGTCCTATTGTTGTTGGTCCTGATGGACAGAATCCGCAGGAGGAGCCGGAAAAGACCTTTTTCCAGAAGTAAGTTGGATCATTGGTTTCTGGCGCTTTGTCTATATGAGAGGTTTTACTAATGAATGCTCGTTTATAGGTACTGGTGGGTGCTTTTGATTGTCACCGTCTTGACCATGTCTGGTGGTGGTGGCGGAGAAGGACAATAGTCATCTTGAAAATCATAGATTATGCAGGATTTATAATATCACCCTTTCTAAGGCACAAAAAAGAATAATTGCAATTTTCAAAGTCTGGTTCTTGTTGCGAAATCCCGAAAATAACACTCTCAAAATGGGATATAAATAAAGTCAATAACGCCATGCAGTTGGTATCTTAGTAAAGGAAAAGATAAAACACGCAATAAAACCATGGAAAAGACCAATTAGAAAAGCCCACCTGATGGTCCATGTAGAATATCATTCCCTTCAACCTCTGCAATTCGAATTCCTCGTCCATCAGGCTTAAGACGCAGAAGCATAATCCCTCGGTCGGTGAGGGCAAGTAATTCATTCTCATTCTCCGTGAATTGCAGCTGAGAACAAACAGCATCCAACTGGATGATGACTGGTGGAATATCCAGGTGTCCCTCTTCAGATCTCCACGAGTCTGGATAAAAGTCGTCTCTCTCGTCTATTTGAATGACCACATTGGGCTCCAGAGCCCAAATCGAGATGGTCTTCCAGCTAGCCATCGCAAGACGAGTTCCTTGCTGAGAAGCTGCAATGAGGGAACCCTGTGATGTGCTCGATTCTTGGAACCCTCCTAATTGCGCCATGATTTGCCAATCTTCAAATCGTCTGCCGCGCTCGAGGTTCATGACATGTCCGCAGTGATGAGATAGAGGAAGTGCCTCTGATCTCAATATGCAGGCCACAGACCAATGTTGCACCCGGTGAGTGGCAATTCCAACAGCAAGGTATTTCCAGTGACACCGCGATCCGAAAGTCCCATCACCAGCCAGATGAGTACCGAAGAAAGGTATTCCAATTGAGAAACGGAGCGAGAGTGTTCTCGTAAATTCCACGACACAAGCGTTCGTAATAACGTTTGGCCTTTGGCGACCGGGAGCTGGCAGCCAATGAATCCTCTGGAAAGAGTTATATAGTGTCTGGGCTCTATAGTAGTGCAACAGCTGTTGCCCTCGATCATTGAACGCCAGTCGCACCGTTGGGCCCCTTCCGTGACTTTGGCTATCGTTGGAGGTGGAGATACTTTCGGCAGTTGGCGAAAGAAGACATGACGTATATCTTGAGGCTATCAAGTTCTAGTATTAGAATCTCTGCTTCGTGCTAAAACTGTAGGAATGGGTGGAACAAACTTATTGTTAGAGGACCATTCCTCCGAGTCAATGGCTGTATACCACCGACTTGGGTACCGCGACAATCCACTTCGGAGTCACTTGGTACGAAATCCAAGTCCATTTCATCATCCTCGTCCTCGTCCTCGTCCATGATATAGAGAACTACTTGGTGATCAAAGCAATTCTGCACATGCTGCCAGGAGATTGCAAACATGTTATCTTGCGCTGCGAGACACAGTGGCTCATAATCGCCCTGTTCCGGGAACCCATAGATTTTCACAACGCCTGTTTCAGGCTTCAGACTGTAGCAGGCCAGAAATATACTTCCGAAAGGGTTGGACGTCAAGGCTTGTTTCACGAAAGGGTGGTTCACGTCCAGTTCCTGATCGGGAAAGGGCCGTAAACGATGCAGCACATAGATGGATGTAGAACTGAACGCCGTATGCAGTATTTGGACTCTGCCAATTTTTGGTGCTGGGATTTGGAATTGTCGCCGGAGGTTCAGTTGCCCACCTTGGATCTCCACCAGGTACACTGTGGGGTCATTTTTGAAGACCAGGAGAATTTCCTTTTCGGTGGCTGAATCTCGGAGCGAAGTCGCACGACTATCAATAGATTTGCCCTGAAACCGAAAAATCTTGCTTTCGAACTGAGTTGAGACTCCAAATAGCTCTCTTTGGGCATGTTGCAGAAGCAGCCGAAAGAGTTGTTGGTGCGTTAGAGATTCGCAGTCTTCAAGTCTTCCGGGCGTCTGGTCGAGTTGAAATAAAATCAAATCCCGACTAGATACCGCAAGCTCTAGTAGCTTCCTGCAGCAAAAAGCAGCCTGTAAGAACGCAGACGGGTCGCAGCTTCGCAAAATGAGCTGGATTAGCTCAGGGGGTAGTGAGAGCAGCATTTTCGAAAAATCAGGTATAAGAGGGGGATGTGTTGAGAATGGAAGGTGGAAGGTGGAGGGAATAGAACTGTAAATGGTGCAAGGTCAAGCTCAAGGTTGTTTGTCTTATATAGAGTGGGCGATCCCTTCAGGCGGGCCCTTTGCTGCCTTGGAACTTGGGGCTCAAATTAGAGTGATATGGGGTAACCACCAGGCAGAGATGAGATTGAACGAGAGAGACAGATGCCTAGTGTTGAATGTGGGGATTTTCTCACTTGGCGAAGTTGAAGCTTCTGAAAAAATTGATAAATTAAAAGTCGCCTTACTTCATTATTTATTTACCTTGGAACTTCTAGTGGATAAACCGGAGTTCTCCAGTTTGCAGTATTATGGTTTTCCCATATCGGGATTGCCCGTGAGAGAGATCTCAAAATTGTTATACACTAGAATACTCTATAGGATACACAAACTTCAAAGGTTCAAGTTGAAAGCAAACAAAGAGGAGTGATTCGTATATCTATGCTAAGCAAATGGTGCCTTTTATGTGTTCATTATTGACAAAACTCCATATGCCCTCCCCCCAAATAAATCGCATTAAAACACCGAGGAATGCAAATTTCTCCCAGAAAATACAACCCAGAACCATTTGAAACTGCCAAAATAAGAGAAAAGGGGTATCTCCAATCATTCAAGAACTTCGTTTCATGAATTGCCGTGGTTATCCATTCGAGACACAAGCCATTCAAGAACGCTTTCATAACAGAGTACATATTGACTCAGATTCTGCACCATACTAGGCCGCTGAGTCCGAAAGTCTTCAACTGCCTTGAGAATCAGGTCGCGATTAGAATCATGAACCCAGTCCGGAAGCCCGGGGGACTGTGTTTGTGATGCCCGCTGCCGTTTCAGCATGTCCAGCACACTGTCAACGGTGCAGAAGGTGCCGGTGCGTCCACAACCAGCGCTGCAGTGTACGAGAATGGGCCGCTGCCCACTAGGTTCGGCATCTTGGCTGCCAAAGCCAGAGTTGCTGGAGGCACGAACGGCCTTGTTACATTGCTCAATGAGAGCGAGTAAGTGAGTTGGTTGTGAAGTCGTTCCGAAGTCGGGCCAGTACGGATATTGAAGCTGTGTGATATCCCGAAGAGGCTGGAATGGCATCGCTGAATGATAAAGACTGAAATGTCGCACAATAATAACGGGATTTTCATTAGTCCCATCGGAATGCTGGCCTGTATTGTCCGATTGACCATTGCCAGTGGATTCAACTCGGATGAATTGCTCCGAGTAGGCCTTGACCTTGAAAGGCCCGTAATCTCCAGTCCGCCAATAGGGATGGCATTTTACCTGCCCTCGCTCTATCTCAGCGGTCAACGAAACTAGGACCCGAACGTCTTGCTCCCAAACCACCCGCCAGAAGTCCTATAGTCATTGTCAGCATTGAAACAAGAATATACGAAGGAGAAGGATAGCAGTTAAGATATCAAAAGCGGGAAGCATCTTACATTGAATGTATCCGGAACAGGAGCTTGGGTCGCAATGTATCGGCGGTTACTGTACTCGGCTTGGATATGGTTTGCGTTCACATAGTCACACTCGCCCAGAGAGACACCTTCCAGGCGGACCCGTGAGTGTTCGAACGGGTAGATGTCGTTGTAGCGATTCTTGGTGCCCTTCTCAATACCAGCAACTCTGTATTTTTTGGATGCACCGCCAGCGGCAGCCGAGGATCCTTCGTACGACAATGCCTGCTTCATACGTTGAAGTTCTGTCTTCTCTAGGTCTAGGAATCTCTCAGAGACAATGCGACCTTGATCCTTGGAATCTGAAGCATTGCGAAGCCACACAGGAAGCCCTTGTCGCTTTGTTTGAGTTAACCCGTGCGGTAATTTCAGAGGGATTTGGCCCACTCCTCCCACCAAGTCCATATTTTGCCGAATGTTCCCAAAAAATGGATTGACAGCCGATGCTGACTCCGGGAGTGCACATCCTCCGACGACAGGGGCAACAGATGGAAGATCAATGCTCATGGGGGATCTTTTCTTGGTAGACGGACCTGCCGCCTGAACTTGGGGCCGGTGAAGCAAGTCTGGAAACTGACCAGAGAAGTTCTTAAAGCCACCCTGCAAGATCAATCCCTCGCCATTCCAACCTTCTGCCTGAAATTTGTTGATGACGTTCAAAAGAGGTACAGCATCTTTGACATCAGCAGTAGCAGAATCATAAACGATGATGGTGGTACATTCTCTCCAGCGAGCAAAGCGTCGTTTATCGTTATCACTGGTGAATGTGCCTTCAAGTTTCTGTGTATCGAACGAGCGGCGTTTCAGCAAGGTCGTGGGAATGCACAAATTCAAAGATCCTCGGATGTTTGCTTTAGAATAATGGGCAAACGGTCGAACATCCAACACAAGAACACTGCGTGGGGAAGATTTGAGAAGTTCAGCACTGCGGTCAGCTGAGATCCATTGAAAGGTTTCAGGCACCGACGCTGATCAGAAGTTAGATATGGCCAATATTCATGCATGGAAGGGAGGAACATTGTAGGGAGTCCACGTTACATACCGAGGGAGGATTTCCTATACTGGGAAGTCATTCCACCGAAGGACCCTTGAGACCAATTCCTCGCATGGTCAATACTGTCTTGAGGCTGACTCCCACTAGACGGATAACCCTGAAGGGCAGATTCTCTACGACCTTTATCGATTTCTGACTCTGATCTCAAAAGATTGATCAGTCCTTCTGACATGGATTCTTGTGAATAAAGTTGCAGTTTCGTGGGACTCGGAAGAGACTGGGAAGGAGGGAATGGACCCCAGTTTTTCTGGGCATGCGGACCGGGATTTGAATTGGGCGAATTACTCGAATGTCCAACGGTGATGCCGAAGTAGTTAGGGCTCGCTCGTTCGGCAACAGCGCTGGAGTGGATGCCGGCTGTGGCTGGAGATAGGGTGGGATGAAAAGAATGGGGAGTTCGGCCATCCCGAACTCCTCCTTGTGGCGTATGTACCCATGGTGAAGAAGGTGATGATGATCCTGGACCCGTCATGACAGCTGGTTTTGCTCCCAGCACTTGGGACCAAACAAGTTCAATAGAGTGACAAGGGTTAGTCACACCATCTGCCCGATTTAGAGTGAGATTTTGGCGAAGCTGTGATCGCAAGTGAAATCACGAGGACTATTTCGATATTTCGATATCCCGATATCTCGATACTATCTGAAGTTGAATGAGAATGGTGGGGAAAGGAGAAAAGCAAGTCCCAAAAATGACTGACGTAAGATGGTTCGGATGGCGTTCGAGGGGCTGAGGCGAACAGGGTCCAGCCAGAGATGACCTAATTTAGGCCAATGGAAGCGAGAGGAAGAGACTGGAGAACATAGGGGGCATGATACGTCATTAAAAAGGGGGTTGGTGATGACTAGACCCGACTATGTATAAGACGAGTCCAAATGGGAGGAGAAGGGGAATGGAACTTGATGTGGGAAAAGGGAAAAACGGACGAAGAGAACTTCCAGAATCTTATGACGTTATGGTGGGGATCCCGGTCTCACCACTGTATATGATTGATAATGGTGTCTGATATATTTTTTTTAATGAAAGTAGGTAGAAGGGAAAATTTGGGAATAATATACTAATCCCATGAAATATTTGAAGTTGTTTATGCAATGTTCCATAGATGTCACAGTAGATCTTGCATGGTAGTAACTATGCGCATAGTGTTGTGTTCATCTTATACTCTCTCGGTTGTACTAAGAGACTCGGACCTTCACCGTTGACGCAATAACAACAAAACACCACCACTGGCATTTATGTAATAGTAGGACGGTCTCTTTCAGGCTGACCGGTGCCATCATTTACATGTAGTTTGGGTATAATCAGAAAACGTCCATAATATTTACAACATACAGTATAATACATTCCGGGTATATGTTTGAGAGGCACCAAATGCACCAAAGGGACTAAAAAGGCCCAATACCAGCTGTCATAGCGATGTCAATCTTGCATCAATGCCCCAAGTTGGAATTAGGGCCAAAAATGCAAGCCCCTGTTCATGAGAAGCGGGACTGCAGGGTATACATATAAGCGTCTCCACTGCCTCCACGTTCGCACGTCAATGGGACCCAGGAGCGGTGGATCATCGAACCATTTTGAATGAGGCAAACTTATTCAGGTGAGATGAAAGCGCCGCTGGGGTATATTCTGTCATCTCGATCTTCCGATTCAAGAAGCCAAGAGCCTGAGGTTGAACGGAATAGGGTACGTTTGACAGCGGCAATCGCTATGCTTATTCGGTATCACATTGGTACAAATGTGAGAATATCCTTGAAAGGCATTGGTGTAGGAGGTGTATCTCGATTTTAGATGATGTGAGATGGATTTTTGCAGTCATCATAGTCGACCATCTGGTTCACCCTCAAATCGCTTGACTCGTTTCTGTTCCCAGTCGTCCAAATCCTTGGCCATAAGGCGCTGAAATACCATTGTTAGCGATACATCCAACAAGAGCAGCTTCGTCACCATGCATAGTAGATATAGGCTGTATCTTACATAGTACTCTTCTCGCTCATCGCCGATAATTCTCCTGCGCGGGTTGCGTTTGATGCCTTCCTCACCATCAGGTCCCTTAAGACCCAAATTGAATGCTTCCTCTTTACTCATTTGTTGCACTTTGCGGTCGTAACGTTCATATCGTAAGGCTGCTGCGGGAGTCAGAGCAAAGGATGCGGCCACAATGACAGTGATGAACGGGAGCCCGAAGAGAAGGAAAGGATGCCGTGTTAGTCGCGCTCGATAAATAGCCCCAAGCTTCTCACTGAGTGAGGATGAAGCTGTCGTCGCTCGACGAAAAGTTTTAGATTGAAATGTAGGCATAATTGGGAGATATGTCAAGGTGAATAAAATCGTCTGATGGTCTGGAGATCACTTCATGTCGGGAAAATGGATTGTCCGGGGTGCCGGGTAACTTTTGTTTGGGCGCGACAAGAGGAACTACCTCCTTCAGTGTTGGCGGGATTGAGCGAATTGTTGCAATTAAAGTCCCTTTTTGTTTTGATTCGATATCAAGCTTGCTTTAACATTGGTTTCTGAAGCCAAATCCAGTTTCAGCCTTTGAAGTAACTCGTGCAAGCTTACCCATCCTTGGGCTGCGCGATCTTCACAGCTCTTTTTTGCTCTCTCTTTCTTCCCTTCACAACACAACATCAGCGTTCAATCCTCCGTACAGCATGAGTTCTTTATTCGGAGGTTTTGGCCTTGGTGCCACAACTACCCCACAGACCACGAGCGCATTCGGAAATACGACATCGGCTACTACCCAGCCAGCGCAAACTCCATCCTTGTTTGGCCAGCCAGCAGCTCAGCAGCAAAAGCCTCTTGGGTCTTCGCTTCTAGGTCAAACCCCGCCAGCGCAGACCTCATCCTTGTTCGGCCAGCCAGCAGCTCAGCAACCGCAGCAGCCCCTCCAGTCTTCGCTTCTGGGCCAGCCCCAGACACAGGCGAAGCCTCTCCAAGCACAAGAGCCAATGTCAACCGAGTCAACCAAGCCCGCATTCTTCAACAGTCTTCTGGAGCGTGGCAAGAAGCGCCCACTGGCGGCTACTGTCCAGAATGGTAACTTCGAAGATGTTCCTAGTCTGCACCTAGGTCTGGATGATATTCGGAGAAAGGCCCGAGAGCTTGGGTCGGCAGGCGCCAAAGACTCCCCCCAGAATGGTACCACCAGCAAAGCGTAAGCCTCTTATCAAACATACTTAAGTCCGACTAAGTATTCATCGCTAACTCTATATGCCTTTTCAACAGTCACTATCTTCTTGCCTCATCTGGAATTTCGCCTGGGCGCACACTTCGAGACCTTCGCGCACTTGATCCGCAGGCATCTCTGGCTACAGTGAGAGAAACAGACACCTTTGACCCGGACAACCAGCGATTCCTGAGAAACATCCAACAGCGCGGCCGACAGGTGATGATCGAGGAAAGCCTATCGCGGGCACAAAAGGATTTCGATGCGTTTTTAGAAGATAAAGTGGAAATGGATTGGGAAGAGCAGCGCCAGGCTATTTTCAACCATTTCGGCCTCTCGCAAAAAGACAACATTGGCGGAAGCATGAAGGCCACAGTACGGGGTGGTGCCTTTGGCCGTTCAGTGAGACAGTCGAAGCAAGCTGGCGGCGCTGCAGCATCTCGACGAAGTGTCTTTGGCCGTTCCGGTCTCGATAAATCCGTCATTGGGACTCCTGGCAACGGTCTCACGAGTCGCCAGCTGTTTGACGATCCAAACGAGCGCAATGAAGGACTTGCTACATCGCCCGATTTCCGATTCCTGCGCGAGAAGATGGGTCACTATGCTGAGAAGGTCCAACAGCTGAACATGGCTCGACTCCGCGAACAAACATATCCTGTTCTTCATCAGTTCTCTGATGTTGAGCTGCACACTGCAGGAGATGTACGTATATCCCAAATTCTGTTTTGCTGCCGATTTACCCAGGCTAACATTCAATTTAGGCACCACGCCAACTGTTTGATGCCTATCAAGCATTGATCAAGATTGTCCACGAGAATCCAAACATCACCGGCGCATCTGACCCTGATGCGATCAAAGAACGTCAGTTCTCAGAAGACTATTTGGACGAATCTAGCAAGTCCCGCAGGGCCATCAATCTCAAGAAGCAGATTATTGAAGGCTCTAGACAGTATCTTGAACAAACCTTCTATAACGAAGTGGAGAATGTCATCACCAAAAATCCTCGTGAGGCTCAGCTGGGTGGTATACCCACCGTGATCAACAAAATTCGGGCCTATATCCGTCTGCGTGTTGCCAGGAAGGATTTGGCAGGGGATGGAGTTGAATTGCAGTGCGTTAAAGAAACCGATGAATACTGCTGGGCTCTGATCTTCTACCTTTTGCGATGCGGCTTCGTCACAGAGGCTGCTGAATATGTCAGCCAGGATAGTGGCTTCAGAACAATGGACATGAAGTTTGTGACATACATGACGACCTACGCCCAAAACCGACGCTTGCCACGAGAAATGCAGCAAAAGATTAACGGAGAGTTCCAGCAGCGCATGTGGAACAACCCTGAATCCGTGGACCCTTACAGGATGGCATGCTACAAGATTATTGGGCGCTGCGATCTTTCCCATCGTCGTCTGGTGAATGTGAGCCAAAGCGTTGAAGACTGGATGTGGCTGCAATTCAGTCTCGCCAGGGAAGATGATCGTGTCGAGGAAGTCGCAGGTGATGTTTTCGGCCTGGAGGATATCCAAACTGACATTACCGAGATTGGCCAACAATTATTCGCCAAGGGTCAAGATGCTCCTGGCGGCTATGGAACCTTTTTCCTCCTCCAGATTCTGGGTGGCATGTTCGAACAGGCCGTCGCTTACCTGGGTACCTACGCACCCGTCACTGCTGTTCATTTTGCCATTTCTCTGGCTTACTACGGTCTTTTGCGGGTTTCTGACTTTTATGCTTCCGGGGAAGAGATTTGTAAGAAAATTCCCCTTGTTTCCTTCATACTCTCATTCATTAATATCGTTCTTGTTGCTAACCTGTGGTCTTCGCAGTGTCCTTCACTGTCAAGCAATATCCTCAAATCAACTTCGGATATCTCATTACTCAGTACACCCGAGAATTCCGTACCGGACATGTGGAAGCGGCTGTTGATTACTTTACGTTGATATGTCTTAATGCAGACCTTCCGGGCGCTCTGGGTAAATCCCAGGCATCAGTCTGTCACGAGGCCCTGCGCGAGTTCATTCTCGAGACTCGTGATTTCGCCAAATTACTGGGTGATATCCGCGCTGATGGAACGAGAATTAAGGGTATTATTGAGCAGCGTCTTGATCTGATCTTTTTGGCGGATCAGCAGGATTTCCTAAAGAACATCACTGTGCAGGCGGCAGGTGTGGCCGATGACAAGGGCCTGATCACGGATGCAGTCCTTCTTTACCACCTCGCCGAGAATTATGATCGTGTGGTTGGTATCATCAATCGTGCTCTATCTGATTCTATTGCGGTGGAGCTGGGCGGAATAATCCCGAAGCTGCAGCCTCTCCGTCCACGGCTCGCCCAAGGTCAAGAAGATCAGACCAACGATCAGTCCGGTGCTGCTGCGCCTGGAAGTAGTTTGAGCCTGACCACAGTTGACGACCCTGTTGTCCTCGGCAAGAACATGATCTACCTCTACAACTCTAACCCGATGTACTACGACAAGATTCGCCCTATCAACCGCGACGCCTGTGGACTTTTGCTTTGCATGATGGAAGCCAAGATTGAAGTGGAAGCTGGCCGATGGGCCCCAGCACTTGACGTAAGTTGTGACACATCAGCATGTGTTCTATTCCCCTTTGTTTACCTTTGAGCGAAACTAATCATTATATATAGGCTATTGACAAGCTGGGTATTCTTCCTCTGCAAGCCCATAACTCTATGCCGCAGATTCGAAGCTCAGCCCAATCATTCTCATCTCTTCCGGAGATCATCTCGCGTAATGTTGGCCCTGTGATTATGTGGAGTATTGCTTGCATTGATCATGAGCGACGCCGCCAGATTTCTGGTCCTTATGAAACGGAGATGCACCAGGGCTTTGCAGAGCGCCTGCTCGGCATGGCCAAAGATCTCATGATCTTCTCTGGTATGGTGAAGTACAAGTTGCCGCCCAAGGTTTATGAGGCATTGGCTCGCGCGGGAGCCAATATTGGAGCTTTCTGAATGTGTGCTTGTATCTAAATGATCACTATCAATAATCATGTCTCTTTCAAGTTGTTCGAAATTATGTCAAGTCATAAATATTGTCTTTGGCGTAGGCTAATTGGTTCAAGCACTGGAGTTGAAATGCCCAAGTGCTGACTGACATCCGATGTCATCACATGCACATGTGTGCAGCAAGTGCTACATCCAGTACTATTACTATTATGCAGTAGATTAGACTCCGATGTTGATCAGTCAACTGGCACTATTGATTATGTCCTCAAATGCTCTACGGCAGCATTGCTACTACTAGGACAAAGAGATGCTAAGCACTTGAGGATATGTAAAAATCTCGGGCTTACGGTGTTCTAAGTAAACACTTATCTGTCAAATTTAGTAGTAGACAAAGCCCTGGGAATATTCAAATTAAGTAAAAGACTCAAAAATCGAAGGTTAACAAATCCCGAGGCTGTTGTAACTTGTGATGTATATGGATTCCGTAGATGGAAATGCCAAGCCTGCTGGGAATTATTCGGCATCTTCAATACACCATCCGGCAAGTCCCACTACTTGCTGATGGAGCCATTCCAACCCTCTTGATATTCCATTAGCTCCACTGGGATTCTTTTGACGTGTCCCTGCTTGTGCATTATCAACGGGTCCCAGTACAAGATGGCCCATGACCTCAACGAATCAGGCGTGGGCCCACAGGCGGTGACATCTGGAGAGGGATCAGCACAATCACAGATAAACGAGACGCGACCACGAGATGGACCAGAAAAGACAGACTCAAGAGATGGCCCGGTACCCAGCTCTAGAGAAGATGCGATGGAGGAAGACCCTCAAAATCCCGAAGATAATTCAACTCCTGTAAATTTGACTGGCGCATTGGAAAAACAAGCGCGGCGGGGCGAGGCAAATGATTCAAGTTATCCTCGACACGATAGTGCGCCCAATGACAACAGCAGATCCAAACCAGCCACTGCAGTAGGAGAATCTGCGAGCAGCTTGTTTGAGAACCCACCAAATTTATTACAAATCCGGAGGCTTCTGTTCGAGTGCAAGGATCCCATCGAGATCAGCCAGGCTGAATTTGAGACCTACTGGCCTTTCATTGACAATGTGTGGGTCAAACAAAGATCCAATGCCAGCAAGGAAGGCCACTGCACTACAGATTACTATATGTGTCGACTACGACGCGCCACGCATCGCCCATCAGAGACTCGGCCGCCATTGCCCGAGGGCAAGCGTACCCGAAAGAAACGGTCACGAGAAGGTGGCATATGCAACTTTCAGATCAAAGTTGTTCGATTCGAAGGCGCCTATGCAGCCGTGAAGATTTTTAGAACCCCAGGAAGTGATACTGCCCATACCCACGACCTGGACTACAGTGATCGCGTGAAGCGTAACTCGGGAGTTATGGAATTTGTGCGCAGGGAGGCTGTGAAAGGATATTTACCATCATCAATCTATGCCAAGTTTCAGGAAGAACCCGAACGACTTCATGAAGCTGGAGGTCGCTCGCTCTCCGTGACTGATGTACGCAACGTCGCTGCCAAATGGCGTATACAAAACCCGGAGGTTCAGCTCGTAGCTCATGAAGGCTATCAATACCACCAGGGACATGGGATTGTCAAGACAAATGCTGCAAATGGCACCGATCATGAATCATCACAATCGAAACCTACGCCTTCAAAATCATCATCTCGCTTACCGCCAGATACACTGTCATTTCCCCAATTTTCCTTGGACTTTCTACAGCCATATCTACCTAATGTAGATAAATACCACGCTGAAAAACGTACATATCCTCATGTCACCCTGTCATATGCATCATCGATGGATTCAAAAATCTCCCTACGTGCCGGTATGCAAACCGTGCTCTCTGGTCCTGAGGCCAAGTTGATGACCCATTACCTTCGATCCCGTCATGATGCGATTCTCATCGGAGTCGGAACAGTTTTAGCTGATAACCCTGGGTTAAACTGTCGATTAGAAGGCGCCGGAGGCTTTGGTGGGCTAGGTCGAATGTGGCAGCCACGCCCAGTGGTCATTGATCCCACAGGGCGATGGCCCATTCACCGGGAGGATCGGATGCTTCGAACTGCAGTGGAGGGAAAAGGCAGAGCTCCATGGGTTGTTGTTTCACCGGGAGCTCCACTTAACTCAGATCGAGTTGTACTGCTGAAGGGGTATGGCGGTGACTTTCTTCGGATCATTGAATATAACCAAGACTGGCGACTCCGGTGGGAAGCGATCCTTGGAGCCCTTGCTCAAGAGGGAATCAAGAGTGTTATGATTGAAGGTGGTGGCACCGTGCTCAGCGAGCTACTCAATCCCGAATATACCAACTTGGTTGACTCGATCATTGTGACGGTGGCCCCTACATACCTGGGTCATGGAGGAGTCGGGGTCAGTCCTGAGTCAAAGCTGGATAATGAGGGCAATCCGAACGCAGCCCTAAACCCACGAGATGTTAAGTGGACTCCTTTGGGTCAAAATGTTATCATGTGTGGTAAAATTCGGCCTGAAAATGGTGGTGTTGACGTTGCGCCTCAATAACGAATCACACTGGCACTTTTTGAGCTTGATCTCTATGTATATCTGCTTAGAAAAGACTGCAAATTATTTCCATGAATGCAAAACACAAAATTCGAATGACGATTCAATCAATTGATTCACTGTAATGGCCTATGTCCTTCCTCTCCCCCTTTTGAGTCACATAGATGGACATAGTGGGAATCAATGGCACCATTTACTATGTGATGTGATGGATTCCCAGATAGGTATAGAGACGAAGTGTGTGTTGTTTACGTAACCTTCGCGTGAATGAAAATACTATAGTGGTATGACATGAGGGTTGTCATGTGTCTATGTCATATTTACCAATTAGAGCCAATCATATAGACAATTTTAGAAATCAGCAGTGAATGAAAGTCGAGTGAATACAAACATTAAAGTGTGTAGGTGAAGGGCCGAGAATGCCGCATTATTTATGTGCCTTGCCGCTCTCATTTTCTTCTCCAACTTTTTTTCTTTCCTCGTTTCCCCAACGCGTTTTCCAATCACCACTTTGCTTTTCTTACCCATTGAACCCCCTTTTTATTTTCAATTCCACATTCTTCGCCAAAAATGCCTCCCAAGCGGGCTGCGGCTACTTCCGCCGCCGAAAAAATGACTTCAAAGCCTGCGGCCAAGCCTGCTCCCAAGTCCGGCGCGAAGTCCACCACAACAAAGACCGCGACAAAGGATAAGTCTGCCACAAAGCCCCGCTCCAAGGGCGTGACCAAGACCAAGGCTGCTGGAACAAAGGCTGCTGAGTCTATTGAAAAGAAGAAGAAAACCACCTCCACCAATTCCTCTGAGACCAAACGCGGACGCGGACGCCCTAAGAAGATGAGCACTGAGACTGCGACCAAGACTTCCGGCAAGAAGGCCGCCACTGAGAAGGCGCGCAAGACTAAGACCGCTACCTCCACCACCGCTACTACTGCCTCGAAGAAGCGCAAGGCCGATGACACCGAAGAGAAGCCCCGTGAGGCCAAGAAGCCTCGTGTCATCGCCAAACCACGCGCTCCCAAGCCCAAGCCTGTCAAGCCTGTCAAGGCCGCAAAGCCCAAGGTTGTCATTAACGAAGCCCCCAAGACTCGCCTCAACGTCTACGTCTGCGGCGAAGGCAGCTCCGGTGAGCTTGGCCTCGGTACCGCTAAGAATGTCATTGATGTCAAGCGCCCCCGTCTGAATGCACTTTTGGCTGCCGACAAGGTCGGCGTCGTACAGGTCGCCGTTGGTGGTATGCACTGTGTCGCATTGACCCACGACAACCAGATCTACACTTGGGGTGTCAACGACCAGGGCGCGCTGGGTCGCGAGACCAACTGGGACGGCGGATACAAGGATGTTGACGCCAGCGACTCCGACTCTGATGATGAGGACAGTGGCTTGAACCCTAAGGAGTCTACTCCCACTGCCATTCCTACCAACGCCTTCCCCGAGGGAACTGTCTTTGTTGAAGTTGCAGCTGCCGACAGCTCGAGCTTTGCTCTGACCGACGATGGTCTGGTCTATGGTTGGGGAACCTTCCGAGTATGCTGAACTTCACTCTCTTCTCTTAACTTTGTTTAATCCTAACCTTTTCTTCTTTTTCAGAGCAATGATGGCATTCTTGGCTTCGATCCCGTCAACAAGGTGCAGAACACCCCCGTCTTAATCCCCGACCTGAAGAAGATCAAGCACCTGACCTGCGGTGCCAACCACGTCCTCGCCTTGAACGACAAGGGCAGCGTCTTTTCCTGGGGCTCTGGCCAGCAGAACCAGCTCGGTCGTCGCATTGTCGAGCGCAACAAGCTCAACGGCCTCCAGCCTCGCGAGTTCGGCCTTCCTAAGAACATCGTCCACATCGGAAGTGGATCATACCACTCCTTCGCCGTTCACTCCACCGGCAAGGTCTACGCATGGGGCCTGAACAGCTTCGGAGCCACTGCCATCCGCGAGGGCGCCGGTGACGATGAGGCCGCCATTGTCCACCCCGTCGTCGTTAAGTCTCTTTCCGACAAGAACATTACTCAGGTCTGCGGTGGTTCCCACCACTCCATTGCTCGCACCGCCAGCGGCGAGTGCCTCGTCTGGGGCCGCCTGGACGGATTCCAGAGCGGACTGAAGGTCGACGCCCTCAGCGACGACGCCGTTATCAAGGATGAGCGTAACCGCCCTCGCATTCTCATCGAGCCCACCACAGTCCCCGGCATCAATGCCAAGGTCGTCGCCGCTGCTTCTGACCACTCCCTTGCTATCGACGCTGATGGTCGCGCCTGGTCCTGGGGCTTCTCTGCCACCTACCAGACTGGACAGGGAACCCAGGACGACATCGAGGTTGCCACCATCATTGACAACACCGCTGTCCGTGGCAAGCAGCTCAACTGGGCCGGTGCTGGAGGCCAGTTCTCCGTGTTCACTGACCCTGCCACCATCTAAGTCCGTTAAGGGCTACGACTTCTTACTGTGTCGGCGTTTGTTTGGTTTTTTGTTCGTTTTTTTTGGGTTTCATTTTTATTCTTACCATTACTTTTTTAGCTCGTTTTTTTATTGTCTTTATTCTTATCCTCAATTCTATTCTTATCCCAAAAATTTAATGAGCTCATTTTCGATAAGTGATAGGAACATAGGCAATCAATCAAGCCTCTAAGTTATGTTCAAGATGTCAAGCAGTATAATCACTAGCTAAAATCTATTTAATTCATAAAAAACAAAAAACAAAAAAGGCAATGCTCACGGTGGGGCTCGAACCCACAATCGCCGCTAACCATAAGAAGATCCGAAGAGTCTTTTATAAGAGAGGAGCCTTAACCAATTAGGCCACGCGAGCCTTTACTATTTACATAAGCAGTGTTTAGGTATTCACTGATCGAGGAGACAGACGACGTTGGTCTATGTACTCGCCTCATCAAAAGGTATTTGCTGAAGAGTATTCTAATTTAAACACAACCAATCCTTTTTCTTCTGCCATTATATAACGCCCAAATTCGCACGACTTCCCCAGTAGTATAGGTCGGGGAAATATCGGATTAATTAATGTCATTGCTATCATAAAACAACACCACTGTTCACATTTACATCCCCAATTCTCTCATCGCTTCATACTCATCATCAAAGTCATCATCATTGAGCTTCGGTGCTGCTGTCACTGGTTGTGGTACCTTGACGGTAGTTTCATCTTGCTCCCTCAAGAGATCTTCAAGTTCATCGTCATCGGGCTGGGCATGGCTAACAGAGACTTGAGCCGGGGCCCCCGAATCTGGCATGAAAAGGTCATCATCTGCAGAACTTTGTCCTTGCGGTCCTGATGGTAAGGTTGTTGAATTATGTGTTGTGCCATTCGGATCTGTAGATGTCCTCGTGGGAAGATCTCCGAGCCTGATAATCTCGTCTGATTCAGTAGACTTCGCAAAGACCTTTCGTTTCTCCTCCTCAATCCATTCTCTTCGCATGGTTTGAATACGTTTCGTGTGTCCCAGCTTCTCAATCATCGTCAGGCCGTCTGCAAACTTCGCGCGAGGAAATAGATCGTCGAGCCATAGTTGGTAGAAATTCAATAGGCGGCCGGCATCCGAGAACTATACGCCAATATTAGTCGAGTGTATCGCAATTGAAAGATGTATGGACGTACCTCGTGTCCTTTGCCCTTTAATCGAAGCTTTGTCTTAGCTGTGCGTCGTAGTTTAGGGATTCCTGGTTGAGAAAGTAGTCTGTAGTTGCTGTTAGTTCAACAGGTACGTACTCCACAGGAAACGCGTTCCCTACCGATTCTCGTCCAATTTAGCCACTGGCTGTCGCTTTTTTGTAACCTTCACTTCCTCGTCCAGTCCCAGACCGAGCGAATCATCCCCAGCTGGCTTCGATGCATCGTTGGTCGATGTGTTATTCTGTCCCTCGAAGATATCTTCTAGACCGACGTCATAGTTGAATAGATCATCGAAATCGCCGGGGGAGGTCTCTCTCGGTTCTTCGGTAGCCATCTTGAAGTGAAAAAGTTGATTCAAAGGGGTGATATTGCTGTGAACAATTGACAAGATTGATCTCCCGTTAATCGATCTATCATCCAGTTAACGCGTTCTGGACGCGCCGAGTCAGCATTGATCTGATTGGTTTGCGGGAAAGGTGGCCGCCCGCATACGCTAAGCCCAACCCGGTTAGTGCAATTACCTCCTCCAACTTCCGAACTTCAACTCTGCACAACGCCCTATCCCACCATATCAAACTATCGCCATGGCTTCTCCGACCACAGCCATTGTGCCCCCTAAGCGGGCTAGCACCGACTATCCCGTACGTCCCCTCGATTGATCCTTGTTGACCCGAACTAACCCGCTTCCATAGCTCATCGACTCCGACCCGTACAGTCCTACCCCGAACCCTTCTCTCCTTCCCCATGTTTATTGGTCGAATACTTACCTTTGATTCAGTCATCTGCGTCGTGTGTTTGGATATGCCCGCTCTTCTGATTACGCCATCGCGGGTGGTATGGCTACCATTTCCCCCATTGCATTCTGGGTCATGGAACGGGTGAGCCCATCGCATGTTGGTCGGGGTGGTTTCTCCCCTGTCATGCGTCTTGCTACCGCCGTTGGTCTCATTGGTGGTCTCCACATCTTCTATCAGCGATCATGCCGTACGTATAACCGTATATCTCAATTTCAGCTCAGGTGCTTACATGCTTGCCAGAACGCTTCTACGGCTTCACGGAGAACACTCGCGAGGTGGAGATGGATATGCGAGAGATGGTCGACAAGGTTAAGAAGGGCGAGTCCCTGTACGGTACCTCCAAGGTCTCAGATTACCTCCAGGGTGTTGCTGCCCGTAACTCGCGCTACTCCGAGCTCTTCATCCACGTCCTGCCTTGGTTCAACCTTGTCAACCACAACCAGGTTAGTTCCTTCGTTCCTAATAGTTTATCCGTGGCCGAAAGAATCTTTACTTATTTTTCTCAATACAGCACGGAGTCGACACTGCCAAGTACTACCAACAAGCTGAGCGAGAGTTGGAGGCTGAGCGAACTGCCTAAATAATGGCTATGATATCTGAAACTATTCGTTTCCCAAATCGGGATCTTGGGTTGCAAAATCTTTGTACACATATCCATTTTTCTTTTGTGTGTTTTTGAAAAGGCGCAATATTCAATTAACAGTTATAAACTCATACCACCATCCTGCACAATCCATGCCGCTGGGTCAAATTGTATTCTCGGCATTAGTCCGCATTTCCGCAAGATGAAGCCTTCTTTTTTCTTGTTGATCTAGTAGTGGGTATTCAAAGTGCCGTATTGATTTCTGGGGTTGCAGGTGAACTGTCTCCATCTTCAAACTTGGTGTTCAGTTCACGATTCTTCTTTGGCCGAGGATTTGGTGCTAATAAATGGTTAGCTTCAGTTGTCTGAGCTTCTGCAGTATGCGCTGACCTTTCTCATTCTCTTGTATGTAAAAACGGCGGAGTAGCATGATAGCCTCATTATGAAAAAATCCTCCATACACTGGATATGCGGGGTCGATAGAGGGGCTAATCTAGATTAGCATGAGATCTTAATGATGAAGCTGGGCATGATCCACTTACTCAGAATGAAGTGACAGGACACCGCCAGTGCCTCCAAATCGGTCATTAGGACAACCGAAATATACACTGCGAATGCGATATTGCTTCAGAGCTGACGCACACATGACACACGGTTCAACGGTCACGTAGAGGTCTGTAGATTGAAGAATTGACTTGGGGTAGGTCTGAAGAACCTCTGCGATAGCAAGAAATTCGGCATGTCGGGTTCCCTATGGATCGTTAGTGAGTTGGAACTATTAAGCGTTCTTTGGGAAGGGTTACCGACATTCATGGACCGATTGGTATCATTCATTCCATATCCCACAATTTTGTCATTATGCACGAGCACACACCCAACAGGTGTCTCTCCTGACTCCAAAGCCTTCTCACCCTATAATTTTGGACCTTCAGCATCAGGATCTCATGTTACCATGTTTCAAAGTGGCGCACTTACCATCAGTAAGGCCTGTTGCATGAAGTAGGCATGCTTGGGATCCGCCGCCACTGCAGGCGAAACTTGAATCTCTGTAGTTGGAAAATCCATTCTTGTCGCCCAAATGTATGTCGGTGATCAAGAAAAAGTAATCTATGAAGTGGTGTGTTGAGCGAAAGTGAGAGATCAACTCAAGTAAATTTTCTACGGGAACGTTCCTAAGTGGTAATGACTATGGAGCGTAGTTAACGGAGTAGGCACAGTGGGCACCACACTCTACTACTAAAAACTCATCTCTTTTCCATACGGACTAATGAAACGCTTTAATCTAATAGCCTCAGTATTTGAGGGATCTTATAGTATTTTTTAATTATTAGTCATATATCATCATTTATTTATCCTGGGAATCCCATGTGGGGAGTTGGTGCCTCAGGAACCAATTTCAATATCAACTCCGCGTGCCTTTCTTCATTCTGCAACGCGTGTCGGACACCTTCAGTACCCGTTTTTTGCCTCAAAATCGACTAGTCATGTTCAAGACCGATGGCGGCTAAGCAGAATCACCGCAGTTTTGCCTCTGAGAATGGGCAACGACCCATGGAGCCCGCGTCATCTATCTTAGCAGCGCATTTCGCCCCTCTGGCTACTCAAGCACATGACGGACATCGCCTTCCGCGGGAGACTTTCTCCCAGCTTCGCCAAGAGCTCCTAGGGGAACGACAAAGCCAAATGCGCGTGGACGAGGGCATCACTGACATCAACAAGCTCATATGCATCGTTCTCAAGGCTGGTCTGGAAGCAAATCCCAGCAACAGCACCCCGGAAAACGATCTGCAGGACCAAATTTTGGATTGCCTCGATATTATCCAAGCTAGTATTGAGAAGGCTCCTCAGGCTCTATGGGAAGTGTCAGACCCACTTATCCTGGGGGAGGATGTCCAAGCGCCCTTGTATGCCTGGTTGATCCTACGATTGATTAGGCTAATAAGCATTTGGACATCTCAAGCGATTCAAGAGAGGACTCACTTGATTTTGAGTACCATGATCAATTTTCAATCCAAACAAGCGCGCTCATCGCCTTCGTGCTACGGAATTTCGGCTCTCCTTCGTGCTTGTACCTCCGGTTCGTCATAATTCAAGAAAATTATCTTCATGTCGTGCCAGCTAACATTTTATTAGACATATTGGTCGCCTTGGAGTCATTTCACAGCGGTGGTCTACTCACTCCCCGGAGTAGAGGCTTGTTTTTACCAGCAAGGGACGGGTCATTGGGAGTGGAGCTGGATAATCTAGCTCTTCCTCGTGGTCTCTTGAGGGAAACCATAGCCTTAGGGCCATTTTCCCAAGCAATCATTCTCGCTTCTCTATTGTTAGATGCATTCAGCTTGCAAGCTGCAATTCCAGGCGGTTTGAAGCGGCAAACTCTCGTTTCGCGCCTAAACCTTCCCTGGGCATTGAATGGATACAATCGTTTGCGCAAAACAGTCGTTACATGGTTACAAAAAACAGGGCCTCACCCCACTGCAGATGATGAACAAAATATTCTGCATTTTATGAACTACGCATCTCGGTTCTGCAAGTCTGACACAGCTGGGTCCACCTTGCGCTCGGATATGTGTCTGGCCTCTGCTTGGACTCAATGCCTAAGCGAGATGCTTCTACTGAGTATTTCGAACCAACTATCTACCCTCCAGGTAGGATTGAGCCATTTTTTGGATGAGACTCTTCAAGCAGCAAGTCTTTCCGGCTCATTCAGATTGGAGATGCGAGAGTTCTTCCTACCTGCCCTTGAAGAAATCAAAGACAAGAATGGTAGCTGGATAGCAATGGAGGCATGTTTGTTGGTAATTATGAAACTCTATTTCTTTATTTTAGTCTGGGCTATAGACTAACTATTTCCTAGGACTCGGTTCAATCATTACAATCTGCGCTGCTCTACACCCCTGAGCCTACTGAGGCTTCCCCTAGTGCCCCGCCATCTGAAAATGGCGCTCTTGTTCAAAGGACCGGAATCTCTGGTGATGAAGATGAAGACAGCGAAGACACACGAGCATCAAAACGTCTTTGTGTCTCTGCTGAGCCCGCAAACCCAGGAATGTTGGCCATATTAATGGACCAACTAGCAGTTTTACTAGGCTGTGACAGCAGGGAGGGATTGGCGGTTTTAAACGCTGCCCTAGAGTAAGTATTGGAGAGATCTTTCATTAATGAATCATACTGATCTTATCTCTCTCAGAAAATCATATGACGGACTTACAGAGGCTCAAAGATCCGACTTGTTGGACACCATGGGAAAGATCTCTTGTGCCATTACAGGTAGCCTCGAGCAGAGGCTATCTGATGTTGTAGGGCGTGATACAACTCTGTGTGAAACGTGCGATTTCGAACAAGGTTCTCAAGAAACTGGACACGAGAAGGACACCGAAAAGTTTCAAGAACTGTGGGCAATGTTCAATTTCATGCTTCCGAAACTCACAAGAACGCCAGGACCGCGCATAGCGGCTATGGTCGCCCTGAGAAGAATTTTGATGCATTCGCCTTGTATGGAGGAACTTCATCTCTCATCATCTGCGTCTGGGGAATTTTGCCTTCACTCGCTTCGAAGTTCGATTCGGGAACTTCGTATTGCTACATGGTTTGATCTCCAAGCATATGATATTTCTTGCAACATCGCTAACTATCTTTTAGTAATTCGGTCGTAGCGTTCGTGCGTTCCACGTTGCAACCAGATATTCGGAGAGCCAACTTTGTCATTGTACTTGAGTGGTTGAAGAACCTCTCAGAGAAGAATGACATGCCTCTTCATGAAGCATGTGTTTTAACGTTGTGCTGCCTTGCAAAGTGAGTTCTAAGATTTGAAAATCGCTTGGGCATCCAGGAGTTAACGTATGATTTAATCATAGGGTTTCAGATGAGGAAGAAAAGAACATCATTCTCCTGCGCTTGTTAGAATATCTTGGTCACCCGAATCCTTACATCTGTGCAGTAGCCTACAATGAGGTAAGCGCTGGAATCTATTGATGATCAACTTTCTTTCCTAGAATTGAGAACTAACAGATGAACTAGTTGTCTAAGCTTGCTCAGCAATTCACGTTGACGCCTGCAGGCTTGTTTCGCCCGTACTGGAGAACACTGTCGGTTGTGGTGGTCAAGAACCTCCAGTCTCGACCCTATATGGCCGAGCAACTCTGTGAACTGCTTGGAATGAAAGTTGACAGCTTTTTGCGACTGACAGAAGTCCACGTACTGCCATACCTTGTTCTAACACGAAAAAGAGATATCATCTGCAGGATTGGAGCAAGTCGCGATGAAGTCGAGTCGCCCTTCGATGTATGCTCTGAAAAAAACAACCTCGCAGCCATTCTGGCATTTCTTTTAGCCCAAGAATCCAGCAATCCCGAAGGCATGATAATGTCTCTCTTGGCAGAAATAGACCCTGCCTTTAAGGGGCGCACGCTTGCGGAATTGGTCAGAATCGAACCAATCTTGATTGCCTGTGATCTATTGAAAAGTCTGGGCGAAGCCGGCGAGCAGAATAAAGAAAGAGTAAGGATATTCCTCCTATTTGACAATAAATTGTGCTTCAAACTCACTTAAAAATAGTTTTATCAAGGACTGCGTCGATTGGCCTCCTTTGTGCCCCGGAAATTTGGGAACAGCGGCTCCTCAAAGAAAGCCGGCCATCTGATTCATTTCATTGAGGAGCATGTACTTGGAATCATTACTCAATTCGCAAATGCAATCAATGACTTTCAGGTCAGGCAAACATTAGCCGAGAAGAAGCGCAATCTCAAAGCAATTGAAGAGATGATTGATATTGCTGACGGCCATGTTAGCAATGCATTGCCCCAAGTTTGTGCTTGTCTCCGATCTGCCCTTGAGATTGAGGAGCTATGTGATCAAGCCTTCTCGGCTTGGAAGACATTGATCAGCTCCCTCAGTTCCGATGATTTTGAGCCTCTTATCGACCAGACACTGGCCATTGTGATTCGATACTGGCCGAAACTGACAGATAAAAGCAGAGAGCAAGCCTACGAGCTTGTTGATCACATCTTGGCAAGCCATCCGAACCTTCTGCAAGATATTTGCACTTCAATGCCATCATTAGCCTCTATTCCGGAGATGGCTCCATTCGAGACCAAAATGAATGAACTGCGTGCGAAGCAAGACGTCCGAAGCCGGCTGATGTCCTTGATTTACCGCTGCCAGAACGAAAACGCAACGGTTGTCGAGCAAGCATTGACTGAATTACTCCCTTTCCTCTCGCAAAATGAAGAATTTCTCCACCTGTCTGCTCTGAGCGAGCAGCCTGACCCTGTGATCGCACAGCTTACTAGAGCATTGTTGGACTGTTGCGTCAAGTTCAACACCAGCTCAGATCACATCACTTTAATGTCAGCACGATGCTTGGGTCTTGTTGGCTGTCTGGATCCTAACCGTGTCGAGACCATCAAGGAAAAGAAGGACATCCTTGTGTTGTCAAATTTTGACCGGATGGAGGAAACTGTAGAGTTTGTTCTCTTCTTTCTTCAGCATGTGCTAGTCGAGGCATTCCTGTCCGCTTCCAACACCAGAGCACAAGGATTCTTGGCATATGCTATGCAGGGTCTTCTTAAAATCTGCCACTTGCACACTACAATCACCCAGAACTCCCGTGATCTTCAAGGAGACGAGAAATATCAGCGGTGGATAGAGCTTCCAGAGGGCATTAGAAATACTCTCACGCCATTCCTGACGTCAACGTACACTGTGACGGTCGTTGCGACTAACCCCAAGGTTGAATATCCTTTGTTCTGTCCTGAAAAGACCCACAGTGAATGGCTTCGAACTCTGGTTCAGGATCTTCTCCAAGCAGGTAACGCGGATAATGCCAAGCTCATATTTGCTGTATGCAGTCGCGTGGTTAAGGGTCAAGATATCTCTATCTCCTCATTTCTGTTGCCATTCGCCGTTCTGAACCGCGTTGTTGGAGGAACAGTGCAAGAACAGCGAGACATTGAGCTTGAATTCATGAAGGTCCTCTCCCATCCACTCCCTGATACGAATAACAATGTTCGTGAGACAATCATTTCTTGCAGCCAGGTAAGACATCCCTGGAAATAAAACCCACTTGCCGATGATATTAACCAATTTTCAGAGTGTTTTTGAAGTCCTAGACTATCTGTCCCGATGGTTACAAGGGAAAAAGAAGCAGCTTAATGGTGTGAGCAATCAATCTTATCAGTCAAGTCGCTCTCGGGGAGAAGGCAATCGTGAGGTACTCCATGAGAAGTATTCTTCTCAAATCAAATCCGTCGAAGCCCTCCTGTCTGCGATACCTCCTGAAATAATTTCGAAACGCGCCGTTGAATGTAAATCATTCTCTCGAGCATTGTATCACTGGGAGCAGTATATCCGAAAATGCAACACGCAAGCCGAATCCCTGGACAATGCCAGCTCTGAGCAACTCTACCAAAGACTACAAGACATTTACAGCGAGATTGATGAGCCTGATGGAATAGAAGGCATCTCTAGCCATCTTTCTGGACTCAATGTCGACCAACAGGTCTTGGAACACCGAAAGGCTGGTAGGTGGGCTACGGCACAAAGTTGGTATGAGCTCCAGCTTGAAAAAGAGCCCGATAATTTCGAGGCTCAGTGGAACTTGGTCACCTGTCTCAAGGAATCTGGACAACAAGGTAAGTCATATCAACAGACTTCTTGCCTCGCGCGATAAATCAAACTAACTGTCTCCAGATGCTATTCTAACTCGTTTCGAAACGCTGAAGGAGAACGATAGTGCGACTTCCAGATTTCTTCCATTCGCAGTCGAGGCATCCTGGATCACAGGTCGATGGTCGAAACTGGAAGGGTATTTGGAGTTGTGCGCAGAGCAAGGAACTGGCGACTTCAACGTAGGCATCGGCTCAGCTCTTCATAGTCTTCGCGAACGCCATGAAAACAACAACTCCGGGGTGCAGCAAGATCCAGGGGCTTTTGCCAAAGTTATCGACGAGCTCAGGTTGAATGTCGCCAAGTCCTTGACGGCAAACTCTGTCGCCTCGTTACAATCATGTCACGATGATATGCTCCGGTTGCATGCTCTGGCGGATGTGGAGGCTATAGCTAATGCTGGAGCTGGAAACTCTTCCTTTCCGGATTTACCGGCTGCTCTCAAGCGACGTTTGGATGTTTTAGGAGGGTACATTGCTGACAAACAGTACCTCTTGGGTATACGACGAGCGGCGATGGAATTAGCGTGAGTTGAAGAAAAAGACATGTTATGAGTTGCTGTGGACGAGCTAATTTTTTCTTCTTTCGTTTACAGAGGTGGATTCGGTGATTCTGATATCTCTGCTGCATGGCTTACAAGTGCCCATCTGTCACGGAAGGGCAAATTCACCAGCCAAGCATATCACTCGATGCTCAATGCAGCAAGACTTAAAGATCGATCAGCCGCCATTGAACATGCAAAACTTCTTTGGCAAGATGGACATCATCGGAAAGCGATTCAGACGCTGGAAGGCGCCATATCCGCCAATGAAGCCACTCCGGCAGCATCCAACCCAGCTGAATCCGATATCATCTCATTTGTTTCTTCGAGTCGTGGGCAAAAGCAGAACGATGTCCCAGCCAGGGTATGTGGTATTCCATATATTAACAATAAGTTCATTGCTAAACTCCACTAGGCTCATCTCCTGTTGGCGAAATGGACTGATCGAGCTGGTCAAACCCATTCCCAGGCGATTGTCCAACGCTACCGTGAAGCCATCAAGTTGTATCCGAGGTGAGTTCATATCTACCTATTTCCATTGAGTTGATCTAATCATGCCATTCTAGGTGGGAGAAAGCCCATTATTACCTGGGAAAACATTACAACAAGATCCTCGACTCTGAAAAGGCCAAGCCTATGGGGAAGGAGGCTCAGATATAGTAAGTTTAATTCAATTTGGATCAAGAGGCTTATAGAGACTGACTACTATATTAGTTTGAGCGGCGAGGCTACCAAGTTGGTGATTGACAATTACCTGCGCTCTTTAACCTATGGAAGCAAATACGTCTTCCAGACGCTTCCGAAGCTGTTGACCCTTTGGCTAGAACATGCTTCTATTGTTGACCAGCCGATTGATCCGAAGCGAGGAGACAACGAGTAAGAAATTTGTTATCATCAAGAATATCACCACTCAAGCTAATTTCACATCGTATAGGGACTTCCAACGACATACAAAAGCGCAGCGACAGAAGAGCTTGGATGAGATGCATGCACAGTTGAAGAAATACATCGCGTCTCGTCTTCAACCTGCCTTGGTAAGCCGGACCATATGATTACCGTCATTGAGAAAGAAGATTGCTGACTGGCCATAGCTATTTACTATTCTCCCTCAAGTGGTGGCCCGAATCTGCCATCCAAACAATACAGTCTACGAGCTGCTAGCCAGGATCGTGGCCAAGGCTGTTCAC
The DNA here is from genome assembly GCA_039634405.1 of Penicillium herquei. NCBI lineage: Eukaryota > Fungi > Ascomycota > Eurotiomycetes > Eurotiales > Aspergillaceae > Penicillium > Penicillium herquei. Next base: position 1,814,974 of record CP098390.1, read on the forward strand.
TTCTTCCCACAGCAAGGACTTTGGACTGTTCTTGCTGTCGTCAAATCCTCGAATAAAGATCGAGCCGCGAAGGGTTACAACTGTCTCCAGAAAATTACGGTAAGTGGAATCTCTTCTTATAGAGTGAATCGGAGCTAAATTCATGGCCTCAGGATTTCAATACGAAGCACAAGACAGACATCCCGTCCGCTGACATTCGACGAATGATCAACACGGGACAAAAGTTCTCAGAGGAATTGCTCCAGCTATGTAATGCTCGAGTTGAGGACCGAGTATCCAAAGTTAATCTCGCTCGCGGTCTTGGGTTCAATCACAAGGTTGCACCTTGTCGACTCGTTGTACCCTTCCAAGCTATGTTGATTCCTAGTCTTCCCACGAGTCACGATGCAGAGTACTTGAAAGGATTCAGAGCTTTCCCAAGAGACCCAACGACCATCGAAAGTAAGTTTAACCTTCTGATCGTTCTCTATTATTTTTTGAATCGGCTGCCTAACCTTCTTCTCCAGCCGTTCTCGACGAAGCTCAAATTTTGAACTCGCTTCAAAAGCCACGCAAGATCAGTATTCGTGGCTCCGATGGAAAGATCTACAACGCACTTTGCAAACCCAAGGACGATCTGCGGAAAGATCAACGTCTGATGGAGTTCAACAACATGATCAATCGATTTTTGAAGCGGGATGTTGAGGCCAGTAAACGACGGATGTGTAAGTACACGAGAAAGAGATGCACTTTCAATTTCACGACTGACTCGAGGAAATAGACATTAAAACCTACGCGGTGACGCCATTGAATGAAGAGTGCGGTCTAATTGAGTGGGTGGACAACCTACGTACCCTGAGAGAAATCATTATCAAGCTTCTACGCGAAAGAGGCATTCAACCAAATGTGAGCTACGATCTACGCAGTGAGAAAATGACGATGACTATAGCTGACAACTTGTAACCAGTACACGGATATCAAGCATTATCTCAACGAGATCTGTGCAGACAAAGGGGGATTCTCCAAGCTATCCCTCTTTAACACTAAGATTTTGGCCAAGTTCGAACCTCCTGCACCCAAAATTAAGTGATCTACTCTAACAACAATATAGGCTGCCTCCTGTGCTCCATGAGTGGTTCGTCGAGATGTTCCCAGAGACCGAGGCATGGTTCACGGCTAGGATGCGATACACCCGGTCTGCAGCCGTGATGTCGATGGTTGGATACGTTCTTGGGTATGTCCATATTGAAGAAATCCCCAGTTCTTCAGTCAACTTGTATACTGATATTATTACACAGCCTTGGTGACCGACACGGAGAAAACTTGTCATTCGAAGAAGGCACTGGAGGAATCCTGCACGTTGATTTCAACTGTCTGTTCGATAAGGTAAGCTCAAGAAGGGTTATTTCTGTATTTCTAGAATGCTAACTTAAGGCTAGGGTCAAACATTCGAAAAACCCGAGGTGGTTCCATTCCGACTGACACATAATATGATTGACGCCTTTGGTGCTTATGGATACAACGGTACATTGCAATGGCATAAACAAATCACTATCAACCGGTACTAATGAAACCGATCTCCTTAGGACCTTTCCGGCGCACATGCGAAATCACTCTCAGTCTCTTGCGGCAAAACGAGGATGCATTGATGACCATCCTCGAGACTTTCTTACATGACCCAACGACAGACTTCATCGGAAAAAGAGTAAGCTTGCTGCTATCCTAAATTGAGCCTAGAGCACTAACTATTTACTTCTTGAAGCGTCGCAATCATACAAACGTTCCTGATACCCCCGCCGGTGTGCTCGAGGATGTCCGCAACAAACTTCGCGGATTCATGTCTAAACAGCCGATCGCTCTGTCTGTTGATGGACAAGTTGATGAATTGATCATGCAAGCAACCGACAAGAAGAATCTAGCCGCGATGTATATCGGATGGTGTGCTTTCTTCTAAGCTTCTTACGACTTATGCCGACGACGGGACGGCGTTGGCATTTCCCTTTTTCTGGTTCATCATATGTGGGAAAGCATTACACAAGGCTACAGGGTTGATTTAGTGTTTCAGTTAGTTACTCATGAATTTAGCGATGGGCGCACTAGATGTATTTGATAGTTCATTGATTTTTGTCTTTGCAGTCCGCAGCCACGGAGGCAACTAAAATTGATCATACACTTTTCCAACTATTCCATATACCCTGAAATCATCACATGAGTTCAGGAAAAGTCATTCAGCGCCGATTGCGGCTACGGCTACGGCTGCGACTTCTGTTTGGGCTCCGGCTCCGCTCACTGCGACTGCTATAGCTGTAACTACTGTAGCTAGGGCTTCGTCGTCGGCGCTGTCGCGGGCTTTCGTCTCGGATACTCCCTCTTCTTGGTGGAGACTGCTGACGAGAATATGAGCGAGATCGAATAGGAGACCGCGATCGTGATCGCGATTGAGGTCGGTATGTATCATGTCTCTCAGCAGGTCGAGCACGACCATGTCTTCTCGGGGGAGAGTTCGCGAAGGAGCCTTTGCCGAACTTTCCACGTCCGTTTCCTCTGTTCGTTGCCGGAGGGGGTGATCGTGAAAATGCGCGTCGGGGAAGAATAATTGAAACGTTCAGAACTGCCCCGTCCAGCTGGGCTTCGTGCATGTGAGCGATCGCTGCTTCGGCGTCGGCGGGGTCGTAATAGATGATGTAGGCAGTACCACGGTTGGTCATAACTGATTTCAGAAGTCAGAATGGATGCGCATGATTATCAACTGGTATAGGGGGACTTACAAGCTCGATTCATGGGCAGTTCGAGGTGCTCGATATCACCAAAGCTGCCGAAGATCTCTCGAAGGTGGGCTTCCGTTACATTCTTTGTCAATTTCTCCACAACAATCTGCTCTTTCTGTTAGCGATCTTGGTCGCAAATGCGCCAATTCAAGCTGGCTTCCACGACACACTGACCTTTGCGCTTCTGGGAGGGCTGGGCGAACGACTGGGTGAACGACTGTAACTTCGGCTTCGGCTTCGATAGCGTCGGCCACCTTTGCTGCGACCGCGAGATGAAGATCGAGAACGGCTTCTTGACTGGCGATCATGGCGATCTGCATGATCAGGGGATGGGCTGCGAGAGTAGTCACGAGGTTGTGAGTCTTGACGAGATCTGGAGCGCAAGGAGCGCGACGGAGCTTGATCTTGATCGGGGTTTGAAGGGATGGGCGACCGTCCGCGGGGGGAACGCAACGACATGATGGATTCGGTGTTCTGATTTGGGCAATTGACAATCGAGCTAAACTTGAAGAGAACGAGAGCCCGTGGAAGTAAAACTTGAAGACGATTAATCGATTCAAAGGTTGGAAAGAGGTAGCAGTATGACATGGATCAAACCAATCAAATGGAACAAATCGAGCAAATGGTGCAAATGATGCAAACATGTCCCATACTAACCGGATTAGGCAATGACCTATATACCACTACAAGAAGTATATAAATCGCATCCCATTTCACTATATTAGGTCTTCTATCCATAAGAGATGGACTGGATCCTATATAATGTCTAGAAGTCAAAGAATATTCCTACTAGTACTCGTATTCATATGTAGTATCATAATTTGAGAACACACGATATGACGGCAAGAGTCCTTCAAGTTGAACATATATGTGCAGCCAATTCTGATTCTAGCCAGCCCTGGCTTTTATAAACAACTTCCAAGGTTGAAATTTCAATTCGAGTCATGTGAACATCGAGATATTGAGATAAATACAATTAAAATTTCAGGTATCGAGTAATTAACCTGAAGAAACAATATATTGAAATCACAGTTTCATCACCGCGGATTTCCTAACCACCCCAGCTTGAGCATCTTCAACTGCGCCCACCTGGACAAGAGTGTGTCCTCGGTTCTCAGGAATGACGAACTCCGTTTCAAAGCCTTGCCTCTCAACAATTCCAACCGCTGTCATCGAGTTCTTCTTGCTGCCGGTGTATACCACATAGTATTTGACATCAGTTGCCCCATTCCAACTGACGTAGCCTCGGATCTTCGATGAGGCGCACTCAACGCCTTGCAGGGTACTATTGTCAATTTTCTCAACTGTAAGATCTGGTTTACTGGAGGGAGTAGCCCGCCAAGGAGTTTTGTAGGTACGATAACTAGCAGCGCCGCTCTCAAAATTGTATCGCGCTGACCAACGAACATCATCACCTTGTGGGTTGTGTGGGCCAAACTCTTTCATCACAGGTTGAATTCCATATCCAAGGAAGTGATTACCATTGGGGAGAATATCATGGGATCCCATAGCCAGAGATGCGACCGGAACCAGTGGGTCTGAAAGATTCTTCAGTACCTGGGGTGGGTGGTCGGGGTTCGGGGGAACCGTCAAGAGGAGTTCGAGACCGACTGATGGATTTGATGTGGTTGGAATATAGTTGTTGTTTGCAAAGTATCTAAGCTTCAGTTGAGTTTCAGATACACGCTCGATGCGGGCAAAGTGTTCCGAGGACTAAGGAATCCGATTGTTAGTTCAGCTCCAGCGATCAGATGAGGGGGACATTACAAATTGACCCCCTTCAGGTAGGGTCCCAAAGTCGCCTCCCGTCTTGCCATCAATTGTCCAAAGAATGTTTCCATTTCGGTCGACTAGGTACGTCTTCCAGCAGCTGCGGCTATTGATGAGATAATTACCCTCGAAGGGCTGGACGGCGTTCGTGTGGAAAAAGTCGAATGGGTCACTGCTGCTGTTTCCTGCGCCAGCTAGCGGGAGTCTTGTGTCTGATAGTGGCACATGGGCGAGGGGACTCCAAGAGAAAAGGACCTCTCAAGTCTCGATATCAAGCTCGTACACGAGAGGATCAAGAACCCAGCCATCTTCTGGGCCGCCAAATTCTCGCAGGTCTGCCTTGGTTGTGTTGTAGGCTGTGACGATTATTGTGTTGTCTGGAGTGATGAAAGATTCATGAACATCTGCTTGGCAGGGTGCAGTTGTCCCAGGAGGCAGAGTCAAGTTGAAATTCGGGCAGATGGTCCCGATTTGGTCGTATGAAGAGTTGTAGAGTACAATATGACCGTAACCGTGGGATGCGGAACTAGACGATGCAGCACTACCACTACCTGCCCAATAAGTGATCACTGGCTCTTCATACAGGGCTTGAACACGGAAGTTTGAGGCATCTGAGCTATAAGGCCCAGACCAGACGAGATCACCGGTGTCGGTCATGATAAAGGGAGCTTGATCAGGGATGACGGATTCGGCATTAATACCAATCTGAGGATCAAAAAAGATCAAACCTTGGCCAAGCTCCTGGCCGGTCATATTGATCTCTAGATATGGTGGCTGGGCACTAGACGACATAAATTCCTGCCACGGCCAGATAGTAGACAAATTCTGGGCAATTGTGACAGATTTTTGGGAGCATAATTTCGGAAGTTCTTGCGTCAATGGCCTTGAATCGGCTCCAGGGATGCTCAAAAGCCATCCTGTTGCGATCAATCCATTCTTCCGATTGAGAATCCCCATAGTGACTAAAAGGTGAGGAAAGATTGGGTATAATGCCAGGGCTTCTTCGTGCAAATGAGCGAAGCAGGCTACTTGGGAATAGATCTACAAGTCCGAGGCTTTTATAATATTTTTTTTTGAATCAAGCAGTCGGAATATCCGAGGATTTACATACATTCATCCGAGTCATTGTTTTTTTTCCAATGCTCCTCGGCAAACATTTGAATATACTTCCAAGGAATATCCGGGGACCAGGATCTCCACGTTTTCCCCACGTTTCCCCCGCGCTTGATAGACTTCAATGTTTCCATATGTGCAGCATTATGCCAATTTATGTGCGCGTTTCCGGGTTTATTCACCGAGATTCGTGCATAGCTAAAATTTCACGGCTGAGCCCTATTACCATGCCCGGAACAATATATAACTAATCTAATTAGTAGCGCATACATATGTCATCCGTCACCCGACACTCCGAGTTAGGCTGGCCCAGGGGCAGTCAGCCCTGGAGTGGGACCAGCTAGTATCACTCCTAGGGTTTATGCAGCCACAACATTCGAACATCATGATTTTGAACACCAACCTTCAATGTTGGAAGGAGTACAAATAGTTCTTTGGTCTTGTCTTCTTCTATTATATTGGTGACTTCGGGATCCTATTTAATAGCCCTGGAGGCTATAGTACGGGGAAGCATTATGGCAGTCACATTTGAAAGTTGCACATTCTCGTATAACAGAATCCTTGCTAATTGAACCAAATACCGATCATCCTATTTATCCTAAATAGTGCTGGCGGCTAAATTGGCCAATTGATATAAGTGGGCCCTGGCTGCGCTGGGTCTCGGAATATCCTATTCTTGCACATGATGTCAGCCACATGTGCACTTCTAAGTGCCCATTTGAGTCTGTATTTACATTGGGTGGGCATAGGGTGTTCGGATCAGCCTCGGAATTCCGGTGCTGCTGGGGGCCGACCTGCATAACCACTATAAGCAGTTGCATCATAGAATTATCATTATCATAATAATCACTAGCCACGTACCTCTGTGAGTCTGTGATCGACATCACAGGGATTTGGTCCACTATAATTTCATGCTAGTCTATGCCCGCTTAGGTAGGCATCTCCGAGTCACACATGTGCACATCAAGTTCCTACTACTCCAGGTCCACTTCAAGATCTTCAAATTTATCATCTTTTCTGTTTACCTACCATTGAACTTACTGTATTGCAGATAATCTGAAATGAAGAGCTTTGATTCATCACTGGCCTTCTCTCCAATGTTGCCGTTTTCCCTTTCACCTTCTTCTTTCTTCAACCACTTACTTCTCTCTCTTACTTCTGCCCTCTTCCACCCTATCTGACTTCGTTTAATATTTTGCGTCCTTTAACAGATCCTGGCGATTAAGAATTCCCAACTTGAATTCTGTGCAATAATACCAAACCAACCCTGTACGTCAGATTGACTCAGAGGTCTCGCGCTCGGAATATGTTTCGTCTTGAAAATATCAACAAAGTCCCTTTGATTGTTCTTCAAATAGATGATACTAGTGACGCTTCAAATTCCATCTTATTCCGAAGACTATAAAGGTCAACTGATACCTGGAAGGTCGAATTTTGTCTGTGCCACTTTGGCAGCTCTTTGTTTTTCCATATCCCGAGTGGTGCTCTGTCTCGAGTTTCATTATCTACTTGTTACCCTTTGACGTGCCTCATATGCGTCAGGATTCCCTAAACAGAGAATACGACCAGCGAGATGTTATCCCCGAAAACTTCTTTCTCTACAGAATCCAATCATCCTCAAAGGCCCAGCTCCATTGGTCCTCCATTAACAATGAAGACTCGCTAGGAAAGCATCTGGGCAATATGAGAATCCCATATAAGAGGCCAATACTCCTGCTCACCTCTTTTCCTACCTTGAGCCTTTCTAGTCTGCCAGTCTTTCTTGCCCAAAAATGAAGTTGACCGCTGTATTGATCTCCGCAGGTATCTTTTGGGACGCTGCTCTAGCAGGCTCCCAGGGAACCTCAACCACTCAAACACAGACCAGTACCACAGCCACTGCGTCCTCTACACTTCAGGCAAGCAGTGATGGAGTCTGCTACACTTACACATTCCAGGGTGGTGATACTTGTCAGAAAATCGCCACCGCATATGGACTCACCGTGGCACTGATCGAGAAATATAATGCCGATACCTGGGAGTGGCCAGGATGCTCTAGTCCGGACCTCTCTCAAGGGTATTTCCTTTGTCTCGGTCCAGGGGATCCTCCAATGCCTGTTGCTCTTCCTGAGGCAACATGTGGTCCCCAAGTACCAGGTACTACCCGACCAGGCAATTACTCGGATTTGTCTTCATTGAATCCATGCAAGGATGATGAATGTGTCTGTACCCTATTTCCCCATTTGATACTTAGACCAAGCTGATAAGGGATATTTAACAGTGCATTCTGGGAGGTTACTGTGCGACAGACGTGGATAATTGTATATCTAGCGAGTGTATCTCGAACTGCGAGAGTTCATCAGAGAGTACTACTACGACTAAGGCTACTAGCACTACGAAGAAGAAGACTTCTGAAACTCAAACGACGAGCAAAGGTTAGCCCACTCATGAATCCTAGTCTACACAGAAGCGCAATCAACTTACCAAGTCCAGCATAAAACTAAACCCCCATTTACACAAAAACAGATTCGACGAGCAAGGATCAGTCCACCCAGTCCACTTACACAACGCAGTCAACTCGCAAAGCAGAATCGATTACTACTAAAACCACAAAAACGCAAAAGACAGAAACAACATCGAAAAGCATTACAAAGGAGGCAGATTCTACAAGCGAACCCCAGTCTACCCACAAAACGCAGTCCGCTTCAAGTTATAACACCGAATCCATGACAAGCAAAAGCACAACTACACAGAAAACAGAAACTACAAGTAAATCCACAACAAAATCCATGACTACAGATTCCACGTCTACGGAACCCATGATTTCTGTCATACCCCAAACACCATCCACAGCGCCTTCAACACCTGCAACGACAACAAGTACAAGCCATACCAAAACCTCAGAGGAGCCTATAACTGCTCTCACGCCCACATCCACAACAACATTCACAACCACAACCGTAACTGGCAAGCCGGTGATCTCAACCAAACTCGTAACCAAAATAAAGCCCCTGACAACACTACTGACCGAGTCCATCACAAGCGTCCCGATGTCAACCTTAACCAATACAGCGACATGGGCCATGAGTATCTACGATGGTTTTAAGTGCAACGGCACTCATTTCGTGCTGCACGGCAACATATTAGCAAATTCAAAATGCCTTGTCCTGCATGGTGGCCTCAGTGAGGTGATCTCGGGAACTGATGCATCCTGCGAATACTATCCGACTGAAGACGCCGCTGCAGAGGCTTGCGACTTAGGTCGGGAATTCGATCCTGCATCGTGGCAGTTTGATGGAGCGGATTGTGAGGTATTTTCATCAACTTGTGTGGGCTCAGGCACTACTGTTTTTACGCTAACGCCCACTTCTACCTGTCAGGACTTAACATGGGGTGATACTCCCCTTTGGATGACATGGGGTGCGGTACAATGTACGATAACTTCAAGTTGAAATTAGTTAGAGTGGTTTGGTAGTACTATACAGCTTGGAGGTTTCTTGGACCCGACCATATGATTTTCTTCAAGTTCGTCTTTAGTTCAAGTTTCTTTCGAATTCATTCAATGATGTTTTTCTTATTCAGAGCTTGGATATTCAAACTAAAGGTCTTTGGATTTGGAGCAGATAGTATTGAATTAATAGATACATGCCATTCATATATAACTTTCAGCAAACCTTGGTCTAGATCACACCTCTTTATTTATGAGAATCTCGCCAGTTTTCGTATGATGCAATGACATCCGCTGTGATCTGTCGTCGTACTTGAGTCAAGGCATACTCAAAGTGCTTATTTTGAATATCCTGCTCCTGTAAAGTTTCCTCTTCATCATCCAGTGCCGCATCGCCTGCAGTCTCACAGATACTGACAAGTTCGGCACCCGAGTATCCTTCAGTCATAGTCGCCAGTTCATCCAAATCAACATCCTCATGGATCACAGATTTACTGGTCCAGATACGCAGGATTTCCTTTCGCGCCTCGAAATCCGGTGGTCCAATGTACAGAATATTATCCAGACGACCAGGACGCATGAGGGCAGGATCAAGAACATCTGGCTTGTTCGTAGCCGCAACGACCAACACATTCCGTAACTCCTCAATACCATCCATCTCGTTAAGCAAGGTGGTCAGAACATTGACGCCTCCCTGAGAGGAGCTGCTTCGTCGAGCGGCAATTGCATCAATCTCGTCGAAGAAGATAATACTGGGTCGTGCTGCGCGTGCTTTGCGGAAAATCTCGCGCAATGAGCGCTCGGATTCTCCGACGTACATGCTCAAAATCTCTGCACCTTTAACAGCCAGGAAATTCAGTCCAGCTTCTGTGGCCAGTGCCTTGACTGTGAGTGTCTTTGAACAACCAGGTGGTCCGTACAGGAGAACACCCTTCTTGCTCTTCACGTTGAGACGCTTCATGCGTTCAGGATGCTATGGCATATGATTAGTTATTGAGCAATAGCCAAATATATAGATGGGAAATTACCTTGAGAGGTCTCTCAACTGCCTGCTGCAGGCGTCGTTTGATATCATGTTGTCCACCGATATCGGTCCATCTGACCTTAGGTGTCTCAAGGAACACCTCGCGCATGGCTGTGGGACGGATCTCCTGAAGTGAAGCCCAGATATCGACTTCTCTAATGTTCAATTCAACAGCAAGATTTTCACCCTTTACACTCTCCTCAGCATCTGCTGAATCAGATATCGAGAGTGTCTGGATGGTGGGTAGATCAAGAGGGCCTTGTTCCAGCATCTGGCGTTGACGAGCCTTTCGGCAAATGAGCTGAAGCAAAGCGAACAAGTCCGCACCGACATATCCGTGTGTCTTCTCAGCAAGCAACTCGACCAGTTCATCAGTCAATCCACCAGATGCAGGACCACGAAGTGCGCGTAAGATTTCAGCTCGGTCCTGCGCCGTAGGAATCTGGATCTCAATCTCAGTTCCAAGTCTGTGGGGAGTTCTGAGTGCATCGTCGACGTTATTGGGGTGTCGTGTTGCAGCCACTACTAGAATGGACGAATCACGGATTGCATCCAGACTTTGACATAGCACAGAAGATAGTGACTGGGAATCAAGTGATGTCTTTTTCGGAGCGATGAAGTCTAGTTGATCGATGATGATCACACTGGGTTGGGATCGTGCAGCTTCCTGGAACATATTGCGTAGCTTGACCTCGCTCTCACTATTACTCCGTCCGAGTGTTGCTGCATTGACGTTGAAAACTTGTCGCCAGCCGGCCTTTTCGATTTGTTGAAGGAGGGATGTCTTTCCCGTTCCCTTGGGACCAAAGAGAAGGATGCCATGGCTGCTGTTGTAAAATGAAGGCATGACTGGTTTGCGTGGGTCGACATTGAAATCGAACAAGCTTTCGTTAATGTCACCGACTTGTTTGTCAAGGCCACCAAGACCTGTAGATTCAACGCGCAGTTCGGCTGAAGCCTGTGGAGCTTCCTCGATTTCGGTTCCAATGGAGATTTTGGTAGTATTTGTGAACCGGAAGATAGTACGGCTGGAGAATGAGTTCTCCGCATGAATGTTCACGATCTTAAATGATCGACGATGACCCTTAAGTTCAAGCTCAAAGGTCAAGCCCTTGGCAAGAACCTCACATTTTAAGAGTGGAAATTCCAAAGCCCATTCCCAGTGACCTCGATCCTCTGCTGAGATAGAGCCATGTCGTTCGATCTTCTCAGGGTCTGAGACGTCCGTAAGAACAACCGTGTTGATGTTTTCCAGTTTGCCGTCAATTCTAGTGATTCCGAGTTTTTCTCCGACCTTGATTCCATAGCACTCTTGGAGAGTTTTTGAAGTTTGCACCACCGTTCCCTGTATATTCTCCACGGCGGTCCAAGCAATCGCAGTTTTCGGGGCTCCTTCGGCGGAGGATAATGTGCAAAGATCATCGGCGCGGAGTCGCAGGCCAGCTAGCGAGGAGGACGACAGGTATACTCGGAATGCATCCTTGTGATCGCTCCTGGCCTGTTTCGATAACGGACGTGCAGTAAAACTACGAACGTCCGCCATTATTGCGCCCTGCTGTTCTAGTTAAGAAATCACCGGAGTGTAGAGGTGATTAAATATGTGCAGTCTACCTGAGGATCCAAGTTATAAATTATGATCACACAAGCATTGAAGGAAGAATTGGGGAGAGAAATAAATTGTTCAAGAAATTTGGTGGTGGGGGGATCTTATCGGGCTGATACCAAGACGAAAAGTGGGTCGGAGAGGGGAGTTAAGTATGCGCTGCAGTACTAAGAGTTATGGCTTGCAGACAACTTCAAGATTACTATAATTTATAATACAATAGATCAAATTGGACTACAATAAAACATTTGAAGCAAGTTTGTAAATTTATCGCAAAGTATGAGAATAGAAAAGAACCTATGAACATCTGTCCCCCTCGAAAAGTGAACACGCGTCCAACTACTAGACATAAAACATACAAGTAGGAACAAAGCGCCAGCTATGAACAGGGGTTTAGGATACTCGTGGTAACAGACGCCAACTCTCCATAGAAACTGGACATTCAGATCTTAGCACATGAAATTGCAAGCAAAAAGGATATGTAGCGTGAGGTCAGGAAGGGACCATTCGCAAATACGCAAAGAAAAAAGCCAAAAAGACAAACTCACATCCATCCGCAGTTTAGAGAAATAAGAAATAGTAGCCAAAGGAGAAACAGGTAGGGGAAATAGAAAGGAAACCGGAGGAAAGTAGGAAGATAGGGAGGGAGAGGGAGTAGAGAAGAGAGATGGGAAGAGATAGAGGATCATGCCGCACGATGAGAAAGTGAGGGAGTAGAGGCATCTTGAGGAGAAAGGGGAGATGATGGTACAAGGTCTTTAACAGCACTTTCCGCCAGTGCCACCGTTCAGACCAGATCCAGACTGGTCTATACTGACACCCTGAGCGCCGGAAGACTCAGTCTTAGAGGTATCCATGCCCTTCTTGATATCCGTGGCCAGGCTGTAGAAAGCCTTCTCAATGTTGATGTTGTTCTTCGCGGAGACCTCGAGGAAGGGAATGCCAAGTTCATCGGCCAGCTCTTGTCCTTGTTCGGTGGTAACGGCTCTCTTCTCTTCCCAGTCACACTTGTTTCCGATGAGAATCTTGTGCACTCCTTCACTGGCGTGTTGCTCGACGTTGGAAAACCAGGTACGGATGTCTGTTGAGAGAAGAAAAAAGTCAGCGGAATGATATAATGAGTAATAAGAAAATGGGTAAATTTACTCTCGAATGAGCGCTGATCAGTCACATCGTAGACAAGCAAGATTCCCATAGCACCACGGTAGTATGCTGTAGTGATGGTGCGGAAACGTTCCTGGCCAGCTGTGTCCCAGATCTGCAGCTTGACTCTCTTGCCATCCAACTCGATTGTGCGAATCTTGAAATCGATACCGATTGTGGTGATGAAAGAGGGGGTGAAGGAGTCTTCACTGAAACGCAGGAGACAGCATGACTTGCCGACACCGGAATCTCCGATCAAGAGCAGCTTGATCTGTGAGAGAAGAGTGAGTTAGCCTATCGCAGTGAAATTACTGTAAGAGAACCTACCAGAAAATCATAGTTTCTGGTACCCGCCATTCTGAAGTTATTTCGTCTTCGTAAGAAATAACAAGGATCGATCTTCGGAGATAGGAGACGGTCGGAGTTGCGGTGACTTCTACCAACTTCAAGGGGGAAGAGGTATAGGATTTGATGGAAGAAATTTGAGGCAGGCGCTGTGATAAAATTTGCGGAACTTGTCAGAGATCAGCAAGGCAACTAAGTTGGTATTGAGCGAGGTTCCTTAAATCCGCCTCCAGGGACAATATCAGGAGCGTGTTTGGATGCAGGATAGGCAAGATACCGTTCCGCACCAGACAGAATGAAGGCGGACAAAGTGAAACTCCGGCGCAATAATGGATTCACAGTCAAAACTCACAGTTCAGAGCACAAAGCCTCGAGTCAACCAATAGATAAAGGGGTTAACTGGAAATGTGGTTAACATCCAAGTGGAGTGATGACGGTACGGTTGATGCCCCCTCGGAGGTTACATAATCCAGAATCCGCAGGCGGTCTCATGCCCAGGTGGATTTGGATGGATGCCTTCGACATCATAGTACATGTCAGTGAACTATTTGGGACTTGATCTTCCTCGATCTGGATCTGAATGATAACTGTAGAATATTTACAATATATTGTATTTGTGAAACTTGTAGTATGTCAATTAAATGATAATTTATATCGGTTTAGCCTCGATCTACTGGAAATAGGTCCATCGAATCCTCTCCACGACCTGAAGCTGCTTATCAACTCCACCTTGGATATCCAAAAGGTCCTCAATATCCTCTCTGAATTCCCGGTACTGTACTCTTCCAAGGATGGCCTTGAACTGTTGGAGCAGAGCCTCAGCTTCACAGATGAGTCGTCCCGAATCTTTATATGAGATAACACCGTTGGATAGAGATGCCGATGTTAGAATCCGGGTTACATGGCTATATTCCTATTAGTACAACACATCTCATGTTTGGGGGAAGTTAACATACCGAAGTCCACGCTTAAGCTCGTGTCGCTTTTTGCCTTGTCGTAGACCCCGACGATCACCAAAGAGTCCCACCAGCCATTGTATGGAAGTATATGAAACCAAGATTCCTGGTGTGAGACCGATGAAGCTGCAGAGATGGTTAGAGACTCAATCGAAACATAGCGAGAAGACGGTTCAAGAAACTTACCCAAAAACAAGTTCCTGGCTCTTCAAGAGAGAGTTGATTCCACTAATTGCGATTTCCACATCCACCTTGGTCTTCTGGATCTGAATGAGAAGAGCGCGAACTAGGTCACCTCGAACGGTTCCCTTGAATGGAGAACGCAAATCTCTTTCATAGGCTTTCAAAACAGGTGTCAAGTCACCCTCTTTGACAGCGTTCACAATAGCCGCCGCATCATCATCACCGGCATTGCCCCAGCTTGGGTCAGGTCTATCGCGGACAAAATCAACAACCATACGTTCCAAGCTCGCGCGATCAGCAAGCAGACTGTTCTTGCTCATGATAGCAATCTCGCTCTTCTCGTCATGTCTGATAGTGCCGATAAGCTTGTGGATTGGGTCTACAACCCAGTTGCTTCCAAAATCGATAATAGTGGAACCAATATTCATGATCCATTGAGCGATATCGTATCGACGTCGGAATATGATATTCAATGACAGGCTGCCTGAAAACAATGCCACCGAAAGAGGTAGCCAGTACCTTACGACTCTCGAAGGACGGCCTTCATGGCTCATGAAAGTTGAAACGGAGAACTCATGAACCGGAAGTCCCTCTAGCAGAACGTGATTAAGACGTTGAATCAATTCCATTGGTAGATGAGCAGGTGATGGAAGACTTCCTTGCATTAGCACACGAGTGTTGTCATTTTCGACAGCCTGGAAAACAGATTGTTCGAATTTGGTAGTGTTCGACTGGCTAGCGACATGCTGAAGAATTGCTTCCGTCAGGTGAACTGTCTTGGATACAGTAGCCCGCCATTCCTCTGGTGAGGTATTCAGTTGAACGGCGGTGTCTTCAGGTCGAAAGGCATGCCAACCCTCCATTAAAAGTCCCAGACTGCTAGCATGTAGATCCTTTACAGCGACCAGCCGATCTCTTTTTCGCTGAATCTCGGACCGGCAAAGTCTAATGGGCGATGACCACTTCCATACATTCGGGTGCTCTGAAGCACCTTGTAGGCTCTGTCTGGCGACTTGATAAAATTGGGCCCAGCCTGCCACAACCGACCTCGACACAGCAGTTGAGAAGGCTCCCTGAGAGCGATGATCTTGATAGATATCCCTAGACCAGTGCCACAGGCGGGTAGGTGATGTCTGTGCCGCATACAGACCCGTCAACCATCCGGAACCCAGCACCTCATCCCAATAATAAATCTCTTCCTGAAGCTGGAGGGTACGCTCTAACAGGGAGTGCATCACCAACCCCGATGCTTGAACTGTAGCCTTCGCTGCCACCAACCATAGATGATCCGAGACATGTTGCTCGCTGATGACCTCGGAGGACCCAAGACGCTCGACCCCGAGGGCAGGGTCTGAGAGTATTTCCACCAATCGAGCTGCTGACAGCAAGGACTGCGTTTTAGAGGTGACCGAAATGGAGTTGATCACATTCTGGAGCTGGCGCACATGGTGACTGGGTACTTCTGCAGCATCGAAGCGCCTTTCCGGAAGACTAATTTGTTGCTGGAGGAGGTCTAGCTTGATATTCAGGGCACAGGCATTCCTATTGAGGAAAAATAACAGATCAGAAAGACTCCTTGCAGTTCAGACTAAATTTAGGGTATCTCACTCCTGAACAATCGACATGGCGTAAGGGTCATATCACAGCATAACCCGTGCCAATTAGGTAGTGAGTATGTCAATATGGGTAGCTTCGATCTGGACTACTGCACCAGTCTGCATGTCGTCATATGAACCTTGGAAATCTTGGAAGTGCAAACAAGACAAACAAAAGTAAACAAACAGAGCAAACAGGATCGCTGATCGTGCTTGAAAGTACCGAGAGGGAACGTGTAGTTCTCAGCCCCAGGTAATAAATAACTCCCGGTATTGCAAATTTCAATAAATTTCGAAAATTTCACGAGTTTGCACCTTGACCAAACTTCTATTGCACTATAACACCGTAATCAGTTGACGAACTAGTAGCCTCAGGTTTCCATTATGTTATATACATCGCGCCCTTTGAACAAAAGGATCATCTCCACTGTACTAAATTTACCCCAGAATGGAGTTAATGAACTTCCGAGTCAGGAACTAAGTATCAGATCACGAAAATCAGACAATATCTTCCAGAAGATCCAGATGGTCTGACTGAGAATTCAACCAACTAGAAAGGGGCCAATGCCCATTATGTCCCCATGGTGGGGCAACTGGGGCTTCGGATGGTGATCGGCTTGCCAGTGGCCTTACCTTGCCGCCCCTTTTACTGCGCCATAACTGGTTGGATGACTGGTTTTCCCCTGACGATAAGGTGGTCTCGCCACTTCGGGAATGGCTTGTCCTTCCCCGTCAACACATTTCATTAGGAGCTTTTTTTTTCTCTCCCCTCCTTCTTTCCTCTTCTTATATCATTGCAATTCGCAATTTGGTTATCGAACTCTCACTCATCTTGAGAATAGAAGTGTTTCGTCCTTCTCTCTCGTCTTTCCTTTCGGCTCGTTTGCCTCCCTTTTCTTTGCTGGTCTAATCTCCGGCGCTCTCCCTTTTTTTTTTTCTTCTTCATCTTCCGAGAACACAATGTACGTTGCACCTGTTTCCAACCTCGAAATTTCAAGTCATCTCCTCTTGGATTGAAACTAATGTGTCTTCA
Organism: Penicillium herquei; assembly: GCA_039634405.1. NCBI lineage: Eukaryota > Fungi > Ascomycota > Eurotiomycetes > Eurotiales > Aspergillaceae > Penicillium > Penicillium herquei. The sequence goes on from CP098390.1 coordinate 1,831,913, forward strand.
TATAGGAATTCCACAGCTTTACCACTCACCTACTGGGGTCAATTCGAGGCCCTTGGAGAATTCAACTCCAACCTGAACATTCCCGAGCGATTGTGGGCTGCTTGGTACGCCTGGATGCAAAATGATGTCCTGGCTACTGGTATCATGTCATTTATGATGCACGAGATGGTCTACTTCGGCCGTTCGTTGCCCTGGATCCTGATTGACAGCATGGGCTTTTTCAAGGGATACAAAATTCAGAACGTGAGTCGAGCACCGCACACAATATCCGGTCTCCTCCCAAGGCCTTGTCACTAATATTATTTTCATTAGAACAAAATCCCTACACTTAAGGAACAATGGGACTGCGCTAAGTTTGTCCTTCTGAGCCACTTTACTGTTGAGCTGCCCCAGATTTGGTATGTCGAAATATGATTGTCAATTTGAAGCGATCGCAATGTGCTAATTGTTCTCGATAGGCTCTTCCACCCTATGGCCCAATTCTTTGGCCTCTCTACCTCGATTCCTTTCCCCTCCCTTTGGACCATGGCCTATCAGATCGCGATTTTCTTTGTTATGGAAGACACCTGGCACTACTTCTCTCACCGCGCGCTTCACTGGGGTCCTCTCTACAAGGCTATCCACAAGATCCACCACCAGTACTCCGCTCCCTTCGGTTTGGCCGCTGAATACGCTTCTCCCATTGAGGTCATGATTCTCGGATTCGGTACCGTCGGTTGCCCCATCGTCTGGTGTGCTTTCACTGGTGATCTGCACATTCTCACTATGTACATTTGGATTGTTCTGCGACTCTTCCAGGCCATCGATGCTCACAGCGGTTACGAGTTCCCCTGGAGTCTCCACCACTTCCTTCCCTTCTGGGCCGGTGCCGACCACCACGACCTTCACCACGAGAAGTTCATCGGTAACTACTCTAGCAGCTTCCGCTGGTGGGACTACGTTCTTGACACCGAGTACAACCCTGAGTCTATCAAGAAGCGTCGCGCTGAGAAGAAGGCTCAGTGAGTGTATTAGACGAACTTTTTTTTCTTTTTGGGGCGCTTTGGGGTAGATTTCCTGGCCTCACCTTTCTCTTTTCTATCTGGTTTGAAACACTTCAGTTGAGTTGAGGTATTCCTCGCCACCACTTCGCATAGAGATCATTATCGACGTTTTAATGTACCTACTCATAGTTAATAGCATGATGAACTTGTCTTCATCAAATGAAAAGCCATGCCACATATATTGTTTATTTCACACTATACTAGTATCAATTGATTCGAAGCTTGACCAGCACTTGAGACAACCCTCGCCTGCTGGAAGTACAACAATCAATATTTTAACAACAGGAAGATTACTCAAGTGTTTGTATATTTCAGAGGGAAAGTTGAGAGCCTCCACCTGGGCAGACATTTACTCCACACCCAATGACTTGCAAACTGTTTCCTTCCACTGCTCAAGGAACTGAGAAACAAATTCGTCATCATAGAACGCCTCGTTCCAATTGACCGAGAGAACCATTTCCTCATTCCATGTCCAAACATTCGTGAGTAAAAGGCGGTTGATGACCTCAACGGCAATCCACCATTCTTGCACCTCAATCGTGGACTCTGTGCCCTCATACTTCGCAGAAACATGATCATTGATAATACCCATCGAGCTTAACTCCGGGTGCGCAGGTGCATGCAAAGGATTACCGGGCTCCTGACCAAGCACGCCCAGAACTTGATTGACATATTCAGCGAGGAAATTGAACAAATTCCGCGGACTATCCTTGCTCAGATCACGTTTGTATGATTTGAGCATCTCTGCAGCGATAGAATCGAAGTCCTTGTTGATTGAAAGATCGACGCTAACTGGAATCCCCGTATGGTAGATACTCACTGCTGCATCGGGACCATTGAACGGTGCGGAGAGATATTTCCGCAGGTCGATGGCATTGAACCCTGTGTATTTGCCACCACCCTGACCACGAGTGGTAGGGTCAAAGCCATGCTCCATGTATGGGAATGTGGCAACTACCAGTGCTGCATGAACCGCAGTTGTGACTGTAAGGTTTCGAGATTTACAGGCATCGATGATGCGACTTGTGATATCGGCAGGGAAGCTTGATTGTAGACGCCTGGTGCTATTTGGCAAGGCATTAGGCAAGGTCGGGATCGAGATAGAAGGCTGGTTTTTCAAAAAGACATCAAGTTCGTCTGTTGCGGCTTGAGAGTCTGCTGAAGATATGCTAGCCGGTACGCCAGCGGCCTCGTCCAGAGATAAAGTAAGGTTTTTTGCCTCCGAGCCATCCAGCACAATTTCGTCCGAGGCGCCATTGGCTAGGATTTGGAGAAATGCATTTTGGAGGTACATGAGACCAATCCCGTCAATACGCCAATGAGGCATACGGAGGAGTAGCTCACGCGTGTCGGGGAAACAGTAAAGAAGAAATTCTGATGACGGCTTTTCCTTCTCATATTTGTCATTTGCAGAGCTCTGATTCTCGATGATCAGAGTGTCTTTGACCCATGCGTCAAGCTCATTTGGCTGAGGCACATCGTAACAGAATTTAGCACCAGTGCCATGTCCAGTCACAGTAGCTGCAATCTGAGGATACTTCTGCCGGAGGATCTTCCATGCATTTTTGATAACATGCAATGGAGGAAGAGTCGCCAGTTGCAGGGTACACGAAATCAAATAGTGCTGCTTGTTGAGAGGGGCACCGGCGTCGGCGACAACGCGGTAAAAGTTCTCGAGGGAATCGAAGTCACGTTCATAGTGACCAGGTGAGGTTTCTTTCCACGGCATGATTGAGTTGAGGAATGGGAACTGGGAATAAGAGGGCACTTGAGTGGTATGTATTTATACCCAAACTTCTTCCTGGCTATGGAGCACGATATGTGGACCATTTTCAAAGTTCTTTGTCTGGAGTGCTACTAGTAGGATTGAGGCATATACCTCCACTACGTACACAATCATATCAATTGATTCGACATGATCTACAGATCCACGCTACAGACTCGACTTCGGAATAATGGAAGTGCCCCTCCAGACTTACTGGTTTTCCTTTGAACACGGCTGGGACCTTTGGGCAAGGTCCCACTTGATGGGGGCCAAACCACTTCCCTGAAATAACTGTGGTCCTAGAGAGGTAGTGCGTATAGATAGTATTTTCTCGTTGATCACAGTAAAGCTTAGCACTGGGTACTGGGGCTACAACGTCACAGGCATTCAAATGTTGAAATCCTACTATGTAGTAAGTTATTACCTAGTGCAGGTACTTACATACATGATGTACTCCGCATGTTATCCGTTTTTTCGAAGGTTCTTTTCGCCCCCAATCTGCCCAGTGGTGCTCCAGTCGCCCAAGTGACCCATGTTCACGCTAACCTCGCACTTACAGCACACAGAGGTGCATGACGCATGAATCAGGGCCAAAAAAAAACTCAAGAAACCAGCCTTTAATTCCGTCTTTGGCCATTTTTCAGGCACTCTATCACTTAAACATTGGATTACGTAGGGGGCGCATGATATCAAATTGTTTCAAATCTTCCTAATGGGCATGGGCAGTGTATACTTTTCGTCGCTTCACGTTTAATGCTCCCGAGGTCCACTTAAACATTTGAACCCATTCACAAAAACGGAGTCGATACCTGGATATCTGGAAATTCAAGTAATTTCAAGTGGTATCATTTGTACGCATTAGAATGTTTTATGAAAGCGCCGTATTATTCAAGGCCAAGTTCTCCCTGGCCTAGTGCTTACTGTACTAGCACCTACTAGGGAATAGACTCCAGGGCCCTGTAAAAAACATTTGAATACTACATCGTATCGGGGCATCTATGCGAGTTTCAATTAACATATACATCATTTCCATACTGTACATGTATCATCTGGGGCCATTTTAAATTGTACCATGACCTCCGAGTCCGCGGGGAAGTATCTTCCAGTGCCAGTGGTAATATAAGTTTTAAATGTTGGAATATCTACTAGTAGCACTGAGTACTAGTCCTATTCATTTCAAGATCAATCACCTGGAGCTCTTATCTATACGTGTGTCCGACCAATTCAACATTTTAATCCAATTTGATCTTTCACCATTCTCATAAAGTCTGAATCCAGCTACACAAAGGCAGAACCTTCGAATCAGATCCAGTATGGGGCGAATATCGAGCTTTTCAGAAAAACAGCTGGCAGCAACTATCTTCATATGGCTAGCTATTGTGGTAGGATGGATCGGATTCAAGTCGAGGACAGACACGGGTTTCAAGGTCTTACTATGCTTAGTGATTGACATGGTAAGATATTCATTGCTGACTCAAGTTGATACCTACTGGCTAGTATAAATTGATAAGGCCGGCTGAAAAAATAGTTGGAACAATGTACCTGACTGATATTCTTACTAGATCTTGACTGTCCCGATATACCGTTTGATATTTCATCCCCTCTCCAAGTTTCCAGGCCCCTGGCTGGCAGCTGTGACTGACTGGTACACTGTGTACCACTGTTTGGCTGGCGACCGTCACTTGGATTTCTTAAGACTTCATCAAATTTATGGTCCAGCAGTACGTTTCGGACCAAACCGAGTATCATTTTGCACGGAAAAGGCCGTGCTTGACATATATGGAGTACGCGCAAATACGCAAAAGTCACAGGTCTACAGCGCCTTTATGCATTTCTTCTCCGTTCCAGCGAGCTTGACAACAATCGATCGAAATTCGCATGCGTTTAAACGCCGTGTAACAAGCCGTGCATTAAGCAAATCTGCAGTCAGGGACCTCGAAGAACTGATTCTGCAAAATGTGCGCGTATTTTGCGCGTCTCTGGAGAAAGCTATTCCATCCACTGCAAGTGTTGATTGGAGTCAGTCTCAAGACATGTCTAAATGCATACAATACCTCCTCTCTGATATAATGGGAGATGTTACTTTCTCACGTCATTGGGACACTCAATTAAGTGATGTAAACCGACATATCTTGGATTTGATGTCTCTTGGCACAAGCGGAATTCACCTCGCTGGGCATATGCCCTCGTTTCTCAAATTGAAGCTCGATCAGATATGCTTTCCATCCCTGATTAAAGGCGTCCAAGAGTTCTTCCAGCTCTCAAAAGCTCAAGCTATGTGGCGAGCCGCGCAATCTTCCTCGACACTACCAAACCGTGACTTATTCGCTGCTTTGCTTGACGCGCGAGACCCAGAGACCCAAAAGGGGTATTCACAACAGGACCTCATCGCGGAAGCTGGGATTCTCATTATCGCTGGCGCTGACACAACGGCGACTGCAACAACCGCAACCCTATTTTACCTATTGCACAATGAGGAATCTTACATTCGCGCCAGAGCTGAAGTTGACAATGCATTTACCCGACATTCCAACTCTGATGTCGAGGTCATTCGCATGGGTCCTGAGCTGGAAAGCTGTACTTTTCTCTTTGCCTGCATTACTGAAGCAATGAGACTCTCACCGCCAGTGGGCGGACTTCTTCCTCGTGAAGTATTAGCAGGAGGCCTGAAGGTTGATGGGGGCCGATACTACGTGCCTGCTGGAACAGATGTTGGCGTACCCGCATATGCTCTCCATCATACCGAGGAATATTGGCCTGATGCTCATGAGTTCCGCCCAGAACGTTGGCTTAACTGCGCGCCCACGGAAAATAACTCTGCTTATGTACCATTCGGAGCTGGACGTACTGGCTGTGTTGGGAAGTTTTTGGCGTATCAGGAGATGGGAATTATCTTGGCACGGCTGCTGTGGCTGTTTGATATGCGGGTTGAGCCTGGAAATCACTTGAATATGACGAGCCTTGACGAGAAGAGATCCAAGTCCTCGTGGGGCCGACAGCGGAAAGAGGAGTTTCAAACAAAGGATGTGTTTACAAGCACACATGAAGGGCCTGCGATTCAGTTTCGTAAGAGATAGTGTGAATATTGGAGTTCAAATTGTCAATGGCCCAAATTTCATGGTGTATGATCTGTCGGCTTTAAAGAGAAATCATCTAAGCCTGAGATAAGAGTACTAAATAGTCAGGAGGAATGATAAGGGAGTGTTCAAGTTTGAACAAATAATGCGAGAACTTGAAGACAAATTGCCAATGAGAAATTGAAACAATTATGACTATTTATTCCTCCGAGTCCTTGCACGAGCAGCCTTCAACTTAATCCGATCTAGGCCTTTCTATACACATGCACACATTACATAGTACTAGTATCATGATCATAGTATGATGAATTTTCAATTTCGCCTATACACATTTGCATGTCTGATACATATAGGTACCCTTGTATATAAGCCGAGTCGCAAACATGAAGTCTGACTCGGACTTGGAAGAAACATTGAATTGACACTTCAAATATTAGTCTCAGAAGTAATGCCATCCCATTCATCACACAACTGTGCTTGCGCTGCGGAATAACTTCTGATAAATTCGAAAGCATCTGCCCCGACAGGCAGTCGTAAAGGCAGCTCCTTGCCCGCACATCTTCCTTCACCTCTGACTGCTTCAACGACAAGCTCGCAAGCTTTGGCAGGGTCACCTGGCTGAGTTCCATTTTGAGCGCCAAGACCAGCCTTGATCAACTTGTTGATTTCCTCATACTCCGCTACTGGCTGGCGGTCAGAGGCACTGAATTGAGTGTTTTCCGGGGACATCAGACTGGTACGGAAATGTCCAAATACTAAGATTGAAGTCCTAATACCAAAAGGAGCAACCTCCACCGCCATATTAGGTACTAGGCCCTCTATAAGACCCTTGCCTCCTGTGTAGCAGTTTGCGCCTGGGGCACCATAGTAGATACCGACTGAGCCCACAAAAAGAAGAGTACCAGTCTTAGCCTCTCGCATTAGAGGAATGAATGCCCTAGTCACATTAAGTGGACCAAGGACGTTCGTTCGAAGAGCATGTGTAATAATACTCTCACTTTTAAAAGAGTTAGTAGGATTGAAATCATAAGAATAGAATGCTAGTAGCACTCACTCAAGCTCTTCGAAAATTCCTGCCTCAACATAACCAGCATTGTTGACTAGTACATCAACTTGCCCATAGATCTCCCATGCCTCTTTGGCCTTGGCATTGAGATCTTCTTGGGAAGCCAGAACATCAAGCTCCAAAGTAGCTGCACCGGCTTCTTTGAGTGAAGCAAGGCGATCTCCACCAGAAATGCCGTTGCTTGCACGTGCAGTTGCAATAACACGATCTCCCTAAACAAAGAATAAACAGTCAATATGACTTTTTCTTTCAAGTTCAGATGTTATTTTAGGAATACGAGGTAGAGGGGGCGAACCTTAGCAAGAATAGCCCGAACAAAGGCCTCTCCTATGCCAGAAGAGCACCCGGTAACGAGCCAAACCAATTGTCCAGTCATAGTGTACAGGGTAAATTTTAGAGCTTCAAATGTTTGGAGATTTTGGAGATATGACCTTGCCCAGTGGTCAATGTGTGGTATTTATAATAGTAGTAATTTTAATGCTCCAGGGGCTTTCTTTGTTGTATCTTGGTACTACTTAACATGAGTGCTTCAGGTTAAATGGAAGGTTGGTCATAACCCCACACTGAATACAATCAATACACCTCCGAGTCCAGGGCTATTTCCAAGGTTACTAGGCCCCCTGTAGGCATCCATGGTGCTATTCCAAGGTTGTATGCAAACGCCCGGGGCCACATGTATTCCGTATCATAATCTAAAAAGATGATTTTATGCGTACATATGGTATCGATGCCAGGAAATAAACTGGTAAAATTACGATCTCGATGATTCCAAGGTTTCAAAACCCGATACGTACTGTACACGTATCATACCTGTATTACGGCGAAACAGAGAAAAAGGGGAATCCAGCCCCGTCACAGATTATGCAGGTGCCCAGCTGATGTCACAGTACGATGGGGGCGGAATGCGCAGCGATATGTATGTTAAATCCTTAAGCGAATGTTAATACTCGTGATGAAGGGGCTAGTACAAAATCATATATGATCCTCCGAAATGACGCGTCGTAGATTATAGTACGAAGTACATCTGAGGTCCTGGACATGGGGGTGAGGGGAAGACGGTCCGTCAGGTCTATTCCGCCAACGATCTTCGAGGGATTAATCGCTGAGGCTTGTCTTAGGCTAATGCAAAGTACAAATTTGGCAAGCCTATTCAGCCCCCACGGGAGCTCCCGTCAAATCAAATCCTTTGGCTTCTGTTGGTTTTCGGATATACTAAATTGCCTCGATGATGGTACCATCATGATTGATAACACTAACATTTGATAGTAACCACTGGCATGCAATTGCGGAGTACGTGGAAGGAGATGGGGTTACATAAACTGTTACAAATCAAAAGGCTTTTAACAATTACTAGTGCTTGAATTATGTACTAGTAGTGCTGAGCATCAATCTACGTCTGGAGTTCGCAATTATTTATCTGAGTTTCCATTGATTCTCCTAGTCTAGTATAGACACATCGACTTAAACTAGCATGCAATTGAACCTTGCTATGTACACCCTGTAAAGGAATCTCTATCTTCTCCATGCCACTAAATAGCGGCGTATGCCTCCTTCAAGTTGAGGCTGCTCACTCTGTAATTTCCAATATCAAGGCTGCCTAAGATGACATCGAGTTCCAAAACTCAACCAAGACTGCTGGGTTCTTGTAGAGAGGCAGCAGGTAAACTAGGACCAACCAAAGACACCATACCTTGTATGTGAGGTCGTCCGATGGGATGGAACGAATCATGAGTGTTCTATAGGCTATGCAGAAGCCAGGTATCAACAATAATAGATACCCAATAGCATCCAGACACCATATTCGTGGACAAACAATGGACCAGAATAGCACACCCACAGCAACTGAGATTCGTGCTGCTGTATCGCCGTAGATAATCGGTAGGGTTTGACGTCCACGAGCAGCATCGCCTTCGATATCTGGGATATCTTGGACCTGTATAGTACTGCAGACTATAAGACCGATGATACCCAGCCAAAAATAGGCAGTCCTGTTCAGTTCCCATTGCCCATATCCAGCAGCGATGATAGTGGAGCCGGAACCGTGGCAGATGAAGGCGGCGCCGTTTATCACATTCCTCAGGAGGAAATATTCATCTGCACCACCAAGGTCGTTGTACATCCATGTGAGAATGATCATCGCGATAGTCTCTTCCAAGCCTCCAATTTGACTGGAAATGGCAATTCCAACGGGCAATAGCAAAAGAAGAAGCCTTCTGGCTTCGTCGGGAGTTATCCTTTGTGAGGGAATTGGTCGCCAAGGCTTATTCGTGGAGTCCTCGATGACAGAGCCTGGAAGTCGCTGGTTTGCCAGATTGAAGGTCAAGAGGTTGACCCAATTCCAAAGGGCGACTAGGGGCAAGCGGGTAACGATGGAGCGCAGGTTGGGAGCCGCATTTGTTGTGAGAAGCGCGCCTGTTAAGGCTTGGAAGAACCCCACAGCGGTCTGAGGATATAAGATAACTTTGAAGTCATTCTTGGTGAAGATGTATAGGGTGTAGCAGTGGAATCGCCAATCTCGACGCTGTGAACAAGTGAATTAGAATCGTCCTGCATCTTGTTTCTCGGAGCTGACCTACTACCACTGGCACTATGCCATCCTTTTGCATATCCATTTGGGGTTGGATCGGACTGATTTAAAACTTTCTTTCCTGCAAATCTTCAAATGAGAGTTTGGCAGATTGAGATCTGGAGAAAAGCCAAGATGTGCAAATGCCTGTGATTAATTATATAAAAAAAATACCTTCCGGCTCAGTCATGCTAGTGTCAGCGCCTTCTCGGGCCTAACTATCCAGTCTTACCCGGGCTTAGCACGAGATTTCCAGCCTCGGGCCTCATAGGAGGATTCCCAGGAGCATCAGAGTAATTACTCCTTAGGCAGATGGAAGATCGTAAGCGCTCAAGCTGTGATCCTGCTATTTTGGGGTAGACTGTTGGTCCAAACCTGGAACCACTTGCATGGAATTTGAATCCTTGTGGCGTCGGATAAACCGCATCAAAAGTTTATACTAAGATGGGACAATGTGATGCATTTGGCCCTAAATCCAGCAGACTTTTTGGACTCGCCGAGGGCTAAACCAATGAAGAAATCCGGAACATTACCCATTGTAGCTATCAAATTGCGGTGATGATATCACGTGGCGAAAAATTGGCTCGATAATCAGGTGAAAACAACCAAATTATTTATATCCCTTTGCTGTTCATCTTCTATTTCAAGTTTCTGACAGTCAAACGTCTTCCCAAGGTTAATAAGGGACTCTAGGTGGAGTCAATGCGGTACGTATAGATTGAACCAGGAGTTGTCATGCTCCGCAATGAACAGGCGACTGAGTTGCGATTAATCACTCCAGGGATTCAAAAGTCTTCAATTCATCCATCTATTGACTAGTACACTTGTTACCATCTTCGGCTGAGAATCTTTCAATAAACAACAGTTGTTGCGTATCGGTATACCACCAAGTCATCTTCCCGTTCTATAGTGTCCGCCATGCATATTCCAGCCCGCCGTAAGCACTAGTAAATAAAACTAGCTCGAACAGCACAAATTCTATGTGAATACCATCTTGAACTCTGACGTTTCTCTTGAAAGCAAAATACGTGACAGCTAGACTATAGCCAGTTAGCACTTGAGCTGTGCATGAGGAGTGGATCGCCCCAATTCTGCAGGCCAGGCACAGACACTAGGCTTAGATACCAAATCAGGTAAATAAAACTTGAAGCAATTGGGGGCCAAGTGCTAACATGACTACCAATCACGCTAGGAAGCTTATCTCTTCCGAGTACAGTTCTACCAGTAGATTGCGAGGGGGTTATATGTTTAGCATGAAGTCAGTCTTATGTAGTAGTGCTAGTGCATCCCGGGCTGCTGAGGGGCCATTTGCCTTTGAATGACCAATGAGAACTTTCAAGTAGGCAATGGCGCTACTGTATGATGAAATGGACTTGCTACTAGTATTTAATTTTGGCACGGCTGATGAGCACTCTTCAGTGAAATTAGGTTTTGTCGTATCGGTCCAAAAAAATAGCCCCCATCTTGCGTGAACATTTGAAGCGCTGAAACACTGCAACATGAGTACCTCCCCAGGTGGGTGAGTAGGTACCTGACCATGTACCTAAGTAAGCCCTAGAGTAGTCCTGAGTGTATCAAAAATACCAGTACATAGTCTATTTCTGTTCCAACTTGGCCCCCCCCAAGAGCAAGGTCAGATGAAAGTGCATACATCATACATGAAACTCGAGCCCCGTGGCAAGAAGTCTTGTTTCCCCAACTTTTTTTTCTCTTCAGGCGTTTTTTTCTCTTTCTCCTTTTCTTTTAAAAAATAAATGCTCTATCAGAAAAACGAGCAACTTTGAAAATCTCCAACTACCTAGATTGTTAACTCGACTGCTGGTATCTTCCAGCACGCTCCTTATCATGTCGGATATAAGTGCCGGGGAGCTCGAATACATGGAGCAACATCCCAACGCCGACCGCGCTCCTGGAATTATCGCTTGTGGCGTTATTTGCCTTAGCTTCGCGGTGGCAGCTGTCAGTATGCGTCTTATCTCGCGTCGCATGGTTGGACTATCTTTTGGGTTGGATGATTATACCATTCTTCTGGCATTGGTATTCAATTCATTATTCCTCCATTCCTGAATTCTTGAATGCTAACGTGATGGATAGATATTATACATCGCTTTTACAACCTTCCTTATCTTGACCACAAGGTTTGGCATGGGCAAGCATATCATCTATATTAGTAGTGCCAAATGGCTGACCATTGTGAGAACTGATTAAGAAAATACCCAATCCCAATATGTCACTGACAAGAATACCCATAGTCTATTACTGTCGCCGAAGCGCTATATGTTTTGAGCATCATGACCGTCAAATGTGCCATCTTAATGTTCTATCGACGTATCTTCCCACAAAAGTGGTTTCACAATTGCATCTGGGTGATGGTTGCACTTGTGATCTCATACAACATTTCTTCCTTTTTCGCAACTATTCTACAATGCGTCCCAGTCAGGCATCAATGGGATACTTCAGTCCCAGCCACATGCATCGATTACTTTGCTGTGGTGGTTTACGCTGGAGTTTTCAATGTGGTGACGGATTTCATGATTCTCGGAATGCCCATTCCATTGATATTGAAACTTCAAGTATCGAAAAACAAGAAGCGGGGCTTGATTATCGTCTTTTCATGGGGCATTGCGTAAGTCTTTTACCTCGGATACATGGGTTTTATATTAACTGTTACTTAGTGCCTGTGTCGTATCTATTGCGAGAACTATTAAGGCTTCCGCCCTCACATCTGTCGATTCATCATGGGATTTGGCTGGCGCCCTCTATGCAACTACTCTTGAGGTATGCATGGGCTTGATCTCCGCCTGTGTTCCTACCCTTCGCCCATTCATGTCCCGCTTCTGGAATGCAATTGGCGATCCCAAGATATTTACAACTCAGAAGACCAGGTCTAAGTCTCTTGTGCTTCCTACGTGGGAGGAGTCAATGAAAAGTTCTCCCGGTCATAGGAGGGATAATAGCTTTCAGACTCGATCTTCCAGTGAGAGTCACATATTGAAAGACCAACCAAGTAGGTCTTGACGAAATTTTGTTTTTTATTTCTGTTTTTTGCGATATTTCTTTTTGTCACCGGTCGGGCAAACTTGGGTGTGTGATATACGGCGATGATCCGGCTATTCAGAGATCTGGATTTTTGTATTATGAAAACCTGGAAATTACCTAGGACAGAGCTCAAATATCTGAGTAATGAGTGTATGTACATAAAGCAGTGGCTATTGACGCAACCTTGGAATGAAATATTGATTCCCCAATTCCTGCAAATTCAGTGTATCCGACAGATTCTTGTGTCGGAGTGGAGCATTTTGCATTCCAAGGCTAAGATCGTTTAAAAATTTGAATATTGAATAGAATTAGTATTATCAAATTCAGTGCCTTGGTGTGGATTATGTATCGAGTGGAAACTTGATTGAAACAAAATGAATCGGTTTGAGAAACGAGAGATAAATCATTAAATACATCGTCGAAGAGCTAATCTGCCATTCGTGTCTCCGATTCCAAGTTTGGGTCCTCACCATTCTCTTGAACACAAGTTCGAGTGAGTAACTTGCGACGAGCTCCCCGACTCGTCAATGGACCCTCATCTTTCTCCGTCACATACCAACTAAGATCACTCTTGGGGTCCATGCCAATAGCTGAGAATCCATTACCAAGCCATTCGAATCGGTCGCTCCCAGAATGAACCCAGTCGTAGTCCTCTGCACGTAGTTCACGAAGGGCATCAGAAAAGTGCAGACTGCTCCCAGGCCACATTGATAACCTAATGTTAGATGAATCGGCTTTGTAATGGGACCTGCAGTGATCTTTCCAGACTGTTCTTTCCAAGAATTTACGACAATGTGAGGTAAAATCCCGACTTATTGAGAGACGTGGGGTGAAATAATGAATGTTCTCAGTCTGATATCGGTCGACCAGTTGAAGAATATAATCCGTTTGTACCTCTAGAAATGCCAGTCAGTTCGGATGAGACTCAAAAAATTTGACAAATAAGGTATCAACGAACCAACGTTCCGTATATAGCTGCCGCTAACCATAGGACTGAAGGGGCCAGCAAAGACGACATAGTTTGGCATAGATGGCACCGTTGTTGCAAAATAGGAATCCGTCACGTCATCTGCCCATAGATCATGCAGGGTCTGTCCCTCAAGTCCTGTGACCGTGAAGGATGGTAAGAAAGAGGTATTAAACCCGGTCGCACAGATGATCACATCGGTTTGATGTTCAAGCCCCGTGTGGTCTATCAAACCAGATTGAGTGATCCTTTCGATTTCTCCCATAATAACTTCGGTATTTGGCTGACATAACGCTTCAAGATACCCAATTCCTGGCGTTGGGCGACGGCAGCCGGTAGCAAATGTTGGGATCAAATCCTGCATTAAGCCATTCTCGTTGATGATATTGCCCATCGCTTGAGTCAAAGCAGCTTGTGCGCCTGATTGCAAGGGACTTCCAGACAAAAATGAGGTGAATGAACTGTTGATGATACTCTCTAGCTTCTTTCGCTTTGTCAACAGCTTACCGGGTATTTCTTGAAAGTCCCTGATCTCCTCCTGCGAATAACTTCGAGCTGGTGCTCCGAACGGTCCTGTGATCCAGTTGGGTTGTCGGACAAAATGTAGCAGCTTGCTAACTTGAGGCTGCACGACAGGCAAAACCTGCTGCCCACTCGACCTTCACCGGTTTAGCTTTTGGACTAAAGGCATAGTATCTCAGGAGTCGGGGATTCTTACCCATTACCAATCAAAGCAACTTTCTTTCCATCAAGGGACAAGTCTTCCTTCCAGTTGGCAGTGTGGACAAGCTCGCCTTGGTAATCAGACAACCCTGGAATACTGGGCCATTTCCACTGATTCAGAGGTCCACTTGCATTGAGAAAGATATCTGCATCCACTTCAATATCTTGCACATGAGAGTGATCTGAAGCCAAATCCTGATATTTGACCTTCCAACAACCCGCGTCATTGGCCCAGGAAGCACTGGTCACTTTGGCGTTGAAGCGACAGTATTTTTCTAGATCGTGCTTTTTGGCAAAATTCTTGAGATATTGCTGTACCTCGGAGCCGCTTGAATACTCTGCGGTACAGTCTACAGCTGGTTCGAATGAAAAGGCAAAGTTATGGCCGGGAACATCACACGCCACTCTGAAAATAGACATCTCAGTGAGGAACTCCAACACCATGCTGAAGCTCAAGGAAGAGAGATTGAAACTAACCCGGGGTACCTATTTTCGAACCATACTCCTCCGATGGACTCATTCTTTTCCAGGATCAGCAGCTCAAAGTTCTGAAAAGATCTTTGAAGCTTGTATGCAAAACAAAGCCCTGCCAGGCCAGCTCCAACACACACAATCTGAACATGACGCTCCGCATGAATAGGCTGCTTAGTGCGATCCATTTTTGCTTGTCGTCAAGATTTGGGAGAGACCCGTTTGTCGTCACTGTATGTGGATTTGGTTACTTAGCCCTGACGGAGGTAGTTACCTTGTCAGCTACTTACCTTTCAAGCTGACATACTAGATCTTTAAATAGAGACTAGTTAGTCTCTGGCGCCTCTAATACTAGTATGATAGGGTCAAGTATCATGATTTGGATCATTCAGCCACAAAGACGGATTTAGCACCTCATTCAGGTCATATTGGATGCCGATTCGAAGGACTCCACTGGGGCCGTCAGCTGTAGAAAGACCATGTCACTTTCTACTAGCCAAAATTACAGACTAATGGATTTCCACTGGAAACTTTGAAGAGGAGATGGCCAGGTTTAAATTCACCAGCACATGGCCAGTCTGAAGAGATCTGTAAATATTTGAACAAATATCATTGATGAAAACGCGCCTAGGCACATAGCTTGGCAGGATGTCGCATGAATAGAACTTGAAGCTGATTACTACATATTCATCTAGGTACTATGGAGGTATACCTGCACATGCGAAGAGTGCTTCTAAGCACATGAGGTGAGTATTGATACATGTGAGTACCAGCGATTTCACACGTAACAAACCGAATGAAATGACTCAGTATTTACCATCATAATACAGCGGTACGAGGAAACCGTACTATCGTACATCTGGGCTGTGCATGCATGGATGGACGTTCATTCAGGCCCACTGGCACTAATCATATCCATTACGGGACATCTAGACTCAGACTAGGTTGTATCTTTCACTTTAACTCTCTGCAGGGTTTCATCTGTATCTCCACACCAGAACATTTGCGTAAGCACGTAACCTTGGAAGACGTACTAGTATTGACCCACCTACAATACCGGACACAGCGATACTGTATACATATACGGTATCCATCCCGAGGTCCATATGATGAAGCTAAAACAATAAAAACGATACTATTTGACGTTTACTCAGGCTAAGTACCTCCGAAAGACTCGAACGGGCCAAAAAACCAAGTATTCTGCAGTTGGGTGGGTCAAAAGGGGCCAGAACTATCATCGCCACTCGACTCTGCGAACTAGAGACGTCGGCGCTTGCATTTGATGATTTCACTCCAAGTGCTTATTTTCTATGCATGGGGACGCAACTATTCACCTTCTGTTGGCCACCTAGTCGGCGCATCGTGGACCCCAAAATTGCACGGGCCATCGAGACTGCTAGTGGTCATACTATTCAAATGTTGATCTCTCGAGCAAGTACTCTATGTCAGAATGGAACATATTTTTAGGGTATCTGACGACTACCCACTTGCCAGTGCGCCATGAACTTTGAAATATTCTAAGGTTTGAATCCATTAATAGCATAGATCACATACATACTAAGTCAAGCCCCGCACGTCCTTGATCATTTGATCCAACTTGAAGCCAATCTTGAACCTTTTAGCCTTCCAAGGTTGGAATCCATCAACTCCAAGATTGACTTTCATTTCTTCAACATTGAAGTTCAAATCCCCACATTTCCTGGGCAGCACTTTGTACGGGTATGCAATTGCCCATAATGACCCTCCCTGCTTATATTCTCGGCTTCTCGGTGCTCTCAGCTTTCATTTGGATGCTTTATGGCATTATCTGGCGGCTTTACCTGAGCCCAATAGCCAACTTCCCTGGTCCGAAGAGTGTTGCCTTAACACATTGGGTAGAGTTCTACTACGATGTGGTAAAAGATGGCATGTTCATGTGGGAGATTGAGAAAATGCACAAAAAATATGGTAAGAATTGAAACATCTTGAATTTCCGCTTTGGCAACTTAAAGTACATTTGTGAGAGTGCTCACATACATCTCAAACTATAGGACCAATAGTACGCGTCAGTCCCTACGAGCTCCATTGCAACGATCCAGAGTTTTACAACACCATCTACGCATCTCCCCCAGAGCAGCGCGACAAATATTTGAGAGCCACCAGATCGCCAGACTGTAATAACGCTACTGGATTTACGGTTGAACATGCTCATCACCGACTCCGTCGCGAGGCCTTGGCTCCATTCTTCAGCAAGCGCAATACCGTTCTTATGGAGGATGATATAAGGGCTTGTGTCGATACACTTTGTGAGAATATGGGCAAAAATAAAGACCCAGGGAATCCTTTCAATCTTACAGTTGGATCTTTGGCAACAACTATGGATATCCTGACGAGTTATTGCTTTGGCGTGCCTTTTGGTCTACAAAAAGATGAGGATCTCGCGATAAAATGGCGCGATACCATCTTTCATGTTATGAAAGCACTGCCGATGATTCGCAAGTTTCCGCCACTGGCTCGCGTTGTTGAAATCATCCCTCCTTCTGTCGCGGCTTTGATATTGCCAGATCTTTCGGTGCTTCAGGATTGGAAATCGGTATGCTCCTTTCCCCGTCATTAACAAGTTTTTCCTTCTGACATGGTAAAACAGCGAATCGCCTCACAGGTTCAACAAGTCCTGGGATATGAGGGTATTTACGCTAAGGTTGACCGCGGGAAGAAAACTGTGATGGAACAACTACGCGACTATGAAAAACTTCCTCCGCCTGAAAAGACGCACCAGCGGCTCTCAGAAGAATGTGCTATCCTGACCATCGCTGGGAGTGAGACACCGGCAAAAGCAAACGCAATGTTATGGTACCACTTGTTAGATAATCCTGACAAGCTGAGTAAACTGCGCGCTCAAATCAAGCAGGTTTATCCAGACCCGAAAATGGCTCTACCCCCTGTCAGCATTCTTGAGGGGGTTCCGTATCTTACCGCTTGTGTCCTGGAAGGGTTGAGAATGCAGAGTGGAGTTGTTGGACGCTCACAACGTGTGGCCCAGACGCCCATGCACTACAAAGAGTTCACCATCCCTGCTCAGACACCCATAAGCTCTGTCTCCTTTTTCCAGAACTATCACGAGGTCATCTTCCCCGATCCTCATAGCTTTGTCCCTGAGAGATGGTTGGTTCATGATGAAGAAGGGCTGAAGGTGAATCATGATCTCAAACGATACCTCAGAGCTTTTGGCCACGGAAGCCGAAATTGTCTAGGATATAACCTGGCATTTGCAGAGCTCTATCTTCTTACTGCGGCTCTAGCGACTAGGATGGAATTGGAATTGTTTCAGACAACGATCGATGATGTGGGTATCCAGCGCGATTGGACTATCCCGCAGGCCAATCCGGATAGCAACGGCGTACAGGTTATTGTACGGGATTATTTTTGCTAGACATGAGCGTCTTTCCAAGATTTGATAGTGACAATTTTAGCTGTCAAAATGGATCGCATCAATTTACAGTTTGTTGGATCACACAACGCGCGTATATAGGATATAACATCATATTAAGTCTCAGAACTACTTGAATCCGAAACCGATAGTCATAATCTACCTAATCGTACATGATTGGCAGTTTTCGTCTCCCAACTGTTCTAATAAGAACTAAGCTTAGACAGTCTCCACTCTGGGCTTTTCGATAGGGGATTCAGGCGATCCGTCACTACCAGTAGCCTTGGCATCATTATCACTCATAATCTCATCAGCAGGGCCGAATCCATATTGGATAGCGACACGCTCGACATCCTCATCAGAAAGGTAAGGCATTTCCTGCGCAGCGCGGACATAGCTCATGTTCTCTGAGAAACCCTTAGCGAAGATAAGATCAATCTCCTCGAGAGAACGGCGGGCAGTCTCAGGGTAGAAGAAGTAGATAACGGGCAAGAAGCAGGCGTTAACAACAGCGAAGAACAAATAAGTTCCCCATCCGATGTGGTCAATCATGATAGGGGTAACCATGACAATCAAGAAGTTGAACATCCAGTTCGAACAGGTTGACAGGGCATTAGCCTTAGCACGAGTCTTGATGGGAGAGATCTCGGCAGGGTACAGCCATGGCAATGGAAGCCATGTAGCACCGAAACTAGCGATGTAGGTGAACAGACCAAAGGCAGCACCCTTCGCAGCCTGTGTAGTACCAGGAATCAAGCAAGCGAAAACGATGATCATCGAGACCATTTGACCGATGGTACCGTAGAGGAAGAGCTTTCGGCGACCGACACGCTCGATAAGGAACCATGACAGGGTGGCGAAGATAGCATAAACAACCATGTTCACACCACCAAGAATGGTGGGCATTCGGCCGGTCAGACCAACGGATTGCTTAAAGAGAATGGGCAGGTAGTAGATAACTGCGTTACAGCCACCGATTTGCTGCATTAATTGGGAAGAAGCTCCGAGAAGCATACGACGGAAGTGCTGGGTCTTTCCTCCAGTGAAGACAGCAGAGAAAGGAGTGTTCTTTGAAGCCTGGCCAGATCTATATCAAAGTGAAGTTAGATAAAGTTATTATCCTGGGAGAAGGGGTACTCACGCCCGGATAGAGTCAATGATAATGTTCTTCTGGAGGTGCACCTCATGGGAATCGATAGGCTGGCCCAGTAAAGCGCCAATAACCTGCTCACCTTCCTCGTAGCGCTCACGAGTGAAGAGCCAGCGAGGAGACTCGGGCAGGAAGGTCATTCCAATAATGATAAAGACACCAAAAATGCACTGGAAGGCGATAGGGAAACGCCAGACCAGGGGTGTAGGGCCGTAGGAGGCTCCAAAGTCGATCCAGTAGGCAATCAAGGTACCGAAAGCGATGGTACCACCTTCAATACAGATTAGCAGACCACGGTTAGAGGTACGCGAACATTCTGCTTGGTAGGTAGGGATGGTGGATGTGTTCATTCCGTTTCCAACACCGGTCACGATTCGGCCGATGATGAATTGAACCATGGGGTCATGAGTGTGGTAGGAAGTAACTTGGATGATAACACCGATGATCATAATGAAGGCACCGGAGATGATAGCCTTGCGACGACCGAGCCAGTCACCGTAGATCAGCATGAAGATAGCACCGAAGAGACAACCTGGGAGGATGTTAGTGATCTATAATAGAGGTTTATGTCTTGTAATTCTCTGATCTATTGACATACCGATTTCATAAAGGGCAGTGACAGTTCCTTGAAGTGTAGAGTTGCCATCCAGCTGAGGCAGTAATTGGAAGAAAGCATCGGAGTCGATAATACTACTCATGACACCCTCTATAGGACCATTAGCATTTGGACATCGACATTATCAGACTCCAGTTGAGCCTGTAGTAGACGCCGGTGACACTTACGATCATAACCGAAAAGGAGGAAACCCATAGTAGCAGTAGCTGTCACTGTTCGTGACAGCTTGCTGCCGGACAAGCCAGCGAATGTAGGAACAACAGACATGGTGAAAATCGAAGTCACCAACAATCTGCTGAAAAAAGGATAATAGTAGAATAAGACCGGAAACAATCAAGTCTCAAGTCAGCATGGAGAACAGCGAAGAGCCGGGGAATCTTTACCCTATTATATAGACGTCTCTCCGTCACCATTTTCATTCCATATAGTATTCCCCCTCTCCCGTTGGCTCCTTTCCCGTGCATCTCATCTCTCCAGGATCCACTAGGACACATGGAACGTGGGATCCAATAGCCGAATTTGGGGAAGAAAGGGTGAGAGAAAATCCACTGGAGGCTCGGAGTGATAAATTCAAAGCCGGACGGTTTGGCCCTTGTATGAAGCGGAGCAGGAGTATGAAGTGGAGTGGATGATAGATGACATGATTGGATCCAAGAGCCAAGAGTCATTAAGCTAATTAAGCTAAATCAGCCTCCACCGTCAATGCTTGACTCTGTCGTGAGAGGTCCGGGTGTGACTCCGAACACAGATCTCTTTCGAGGATACTGGAGATCGGCCAAGTGATAGCGATGATCAATAGAGAGCAGAGGCTTAAAGTGATGATCACCGAACAGTTAGAGATATCTATCATACATTTGTTAGTGGATCTTGTGATTTACTGGTCCTTTAAGTCTCTAGCTACTTGTACTACTCCTCAGCACCATATACAACTACATCATCGATTGAAACGGAAAATTGTCGGACAGATAATCAAATCCTCCCGAGAATCTCAAATTTTGAATCCGAATACTTGGCGAATTAATATCTTCTCCGGATTTTCTCTTCATTTTGATTGATCCTGGTGGATACATGGACATGGTACTACTCCCGCTAAAAGGGCAGGTTTGCCGTGTGATACGTCTTCCATGTGGATCTATTCGTCTTGAATCTTTTCTTTTCAAGCAATTTTCGATGGTGAGATGAAAAGTAATAAGTGTGTACTTGTACTCAAAGACTGTTCTATCTAATTTTACTTATGTGAAGTCTACTCAAGTGCTGTATGATCCAGTTCTATAGTATCATGAATCTTCATGTACCCTTAACCCGACGGAACACCTACGTAGAAGGCTTTTTACCCCCGGACACTTTGACTCCATTCTCTCAATCTCACGAAAATCCTTGCTACCTAATCCCAAACTAACCAAACTAATCTAATTCCAGATTAGTCAAGTGGATTTCGCATGGGGCAACATCTCCGACTGATTGATCGCACAAATCGCTTGTACGGGAAATCCGAAATCATTCCTGCCCGAGGCCGAGTTATCCCGACTCGGATATGACTCGGTGGAATGCCATATGGGCATGTGCCGACCTTATCTTCAAGTTAGTCTGTGTCTTCCCCGGAGGATTGCAATGAGATTAAGGCGGGTTTTCCCCGACTTTTCGTTCATCCACCAGACCCCAAAGGCGTCAGCGGCGCCAGCCACCATATGCTAAGATCCCGCAGTTCAACCCACCACATTGAATTATATGGACCTCATATACAAAGTACATATGGATTTCGAATATTCGTGCCCTCTTGAGGACTCCATAATGGAGCATTCAAAATACCCATACGTGCCCTAATGGACCAACGTTAAACAAACGGAGTACAGTAATGAGAACCACTTTTCGGGATGCATCTCAGTCCCTTACTCGGGTGAATAAGTGGGCCATTACTAAAACATGAGTTCAGACCTTCAATATTTTGATTATTTCTTCCTATGAGGATCCCGTATTCCGATATTTTGAATTTACGACAGAAAAAATCGGACATTGAAATAGATACTCCGGTCTTAGGCGACCTCGCTTCGGTCCCGTACAAACGTCGCTTTGTGGGTCTCCGACACCATCAGGATGAAATGTAACGAATGCCTGGTCAGCCTGGATAGATGTGGATCGAACAGATTAAAAGACAGCGATCGACAGGGGAGTTGTGAGCGTTAGAGAGGACCTGTCAATTGTTGAGGTCCAATTAGCGGTCAGTGAGAGGGTTATTCTTTATTCCGGGCAATCAATGAGCCGGCATTCGGTAGAACATTTGAATCGTTTGAAGTAGAGAGAAGAACTCGAAGAATTTGACATGTCAAGTCCATGTTGAAACTTGATCTGTCTTCTCTGAGGATCAGACCATTCGAATGCTACATGGACATAATGACGACCAAAGAAAATCCTGTCATAAGCCTAAAGTTGCAATTCTCTTCACTTGAAACTAAGTGCAAAAATGATTCTTGACTCCGTCCATGACCAGCAGAGCGACAAATAGAGAAAGACAGACAGAAGTGAAGGGGTATAGAGATAATAGTATTAAAGAAAGGATAAGGGGGAACATATGCAACTCCGGCCTCATGTTTGAATGATGACCCCCTTCCGTCCCATTGCATCCTCTATCTGAAATCCAAACACGAGACGATACAAATCTCGAAGCCAAGAGTACTGCCCACTCTGCAGCATAGCTTGACATGCCCGGGCCACTTCAATCGCACTGACCCGAGCCTGAGAGCCAACACTGCGAAAGGCCGGGTCAAATGCAACTAACTTTCGATAATACTTGAACAGAGAAACCTGCCACGGCGCTGAACCAAATGCATCTGCAGGTAGAGACTTCACAAATGAGGACAGGGCTTGATTGCTAGCCCGTTGATACCCACTGTTGACAGCGGCCTTGGTGATTAATATCTTCAGTCGAGTAAAGTTCGGGTCTTCGGATACAGTTGTCACGGTATTAGCCGATGACGCCGTATGTCCAGAAGAACGAGACTGCTCTGAGATACTTGAGGCACTTGATGGCCACTTCGGATGTGAGCTGTGACCATGACCATTATGACCATTACCATGGCCAAGAACAAGTATGTTTGGGACTGGCGCTTCATCCGGGGACACCGTTGCTGTATCTTCGAAAATAGTAGTCGGAGTCTCTGGGTTCCAAAGCTGCCCGGAATCATCCACAAATTCAACCTCAGAATAAGTAGTCGCTTGTTGAAAAGCGTGGGCGAAAGTTGTCTGGCTTGGTCGTGGTGTGCCCCGGTCCGAGTTGCGCATACTTTGTAGGGTCCAGCCCTCGCGGAAGATATCACAGAGTTCCCAACAAGCTTGAACAGCAGATCCCAGAAGCTCCTCGTCAAGTTCTTTCCGTTCCCGCTTACTTTGCCGGATACTGAAAAGCATCTCCGCTAAGGTCCAACATGCACTGAGCAGCGAATCGGTCGCAGTGAGACGGGTGCGCTGCTTCATGAGGCGGTGACAGAGGGTGATGTAGAAGTCGAGCGTGCGCTCGCGAAAGGCGTCAGGAAGGTTGCGGTCATGGGTGTTATAGAGATGGTTGTTTAGTTCAAAGCTGACTCGCAGAACTGAGTCCGTCAGGTCGCTGTCACAGACCCGGACCTCGAAGAGAGCCTGGCAGAAATCTCGGCAGAGGTCGAGAGTAGGGTTGACTTGTAAGGCAAAATCGTCATCTTGCGTGGCATATAACTTTTGACAAAGTCGCCAACATGACCTCCATGCATCCTCTTGCATTCCATCCTCGGGGTTTCTCAAAAGTCGTTCTCGATTAATATAACTTAAATTAGCCAGCGTATTACATAGAGTCCAGCATTCAGACAGGGCAGTTCGCAAAGCACTGATTTCGATGTCTCTGCTAGAGAAGGTTCCTATTCGAATGTCAGTGTATACTCTATGGTTCTGATTGTCCATCGCTTGATGTCATGTACCTTCTGGGATACCTATTTCAGCAGGAGTCAGCATGAACTAGATAACACCAGAAGGGCTAGACTGTACCTTCTAAGCTACTGACGGACCGCGAGCGTCGTTCTGTTTCCTCAAATTCTTGTCTTGTCTGCGCCCGAGGGGTTGCTCTGTCTGACCAGTCCTTGGGTGGTGGTACCGTTGTCGTTATGGGCGGTGGGGATATAGGACTATTACCGATCTTTTATAGCATTGAATCGTTAGTGGGCACATCGAGCAATAACAATGAAAAATAAAAATACACATCTTGACACGGAGGAAATAAAAGAATGTTGTAAAGATACCTTCTTTGATTTATTAGGAACAAGAAGCACCTGCGCATGCTCGGAATCGGGAGAAGAGTCATCTTCTTCGCATGACTCTTCAACGGAAGGTTGCGCCTGCGCCTGTGTCTTATTTCGACCATTAGTAACATAATGGAACAAGATGGCCCAAAGAAAAAAAATCAAGGATATCTTACAAAATCTCGGAAGCCCGATGGAGCATGTATAACGGATTGTGGCGGTTCATCATCGTCAGATCTTGTACTAGGACCTGGAAGATGCGCATATGTCGTTTTAATCTGCTTTCATTAGCCCCAGATACCGTACAATAATGTTATCGAAACCGTACCGTCAACTTTGATGGTGTAGATAACTTTGGCACCGAAACCTGATCTGGGGTTGTTATGGTGGATCCATCCTCATGATCATCCTCCAACTCCGCTTTATTGTTATCTGATGGTGTAGGGTCGGTGGGCGCAGGGACAGACTCGGGTTCAGCGATTGTCTTTGAATCCGAAACTGTCGAGTAGATTGAATTCCTGGTACTAGGGGGTGAAGGACCTTCGAAAGACCTATAGAAGAGGAACTGATCAGCAACCCGGTATGTATTCAGCTGGCATATGGGGCTTACATCGGGTCCGACCCAGCGTATGGACTGGGAGTGTCGCGATACGATAGTACAGGCACGGGCGACCTAACGGCCATCATGGCCAAAATCGGTGAACGAGGATAAAGTGAAACAATCGATTCTTAAAGGGGTGGGTTGAAGAGGAGAGGAAAAGAGGAGTTGAGCGCAATCCCCGCGCATCTGATCCTGAACGAGCTCAGGCCGCCGCGATTCTACAGAATACCCATCAATCCGGTACTCGGATATTCCAGTATTTGTCTTGGTTCCAATCAAACTGATACAATGGAGCAAAAGGATGTAAAATCCAGAAAAGAACAGAGAAATCAAGGGAAAAGACCGTCCAGAAGAGCGAAAGCACACGGGACTAAGCGCCTGGGGCGTGATGAACATGCATTGACTCTTGTTAAGTCTCCACTCTGACGCACCCCCCACTAACCTTCTTTGGGCTGCAAGGCGCTTGCACGGGTCACATTTGATGAAATACGAAGGGTCTGTTGGAAGTTGTTCTAAATTGGGATTCCTTGTGGGGGGAATTGGGTACTCCGGAGAACAGCCAACCTTGGACCTGGAAGATGTGGACAAACTTACCAAGTTCATATACCGGAGTACCTGATGCGGCTGATCAATCAGAATACTAGTACCGAGTACTTCGTATTGCATATGATACTGAATGATAAGAGCAAAATAGCTGGCAACTTTCGAATTGCGGTGGATTTTTTTTGACTTGTTCTAATAATGTCCTCCATAGACGCCGAATTCCCTGTGGTGTGTACTGTACAACGCCTCCTCAAATGCATGCGAGGGAGAAACAAGAAAAAGGTTCAAATCCTCCCAAAGAAAGTCCAAGTCCAGCTCTTGTCCGAGTCATTTTCAAAGGGAAGAAGTGAAGATTTTATCCATTCCCATCGGAGGGGAACCCCAAAGTGATAAAAGGGGACAAAGCGAGACGAAGGGTGGAATGTTGCGACCCTTTTCAACACATACTTTTTTTTGCTGCTGGCGGGGGTATCGCTGGTGATTGAGGTTTCAAAGTCGCTAGCGAGCTAAAAGATCAACGTGTAGGTGCTGGCGCAAATGGGTCGTGTAGACTTCCACCGAAAGTAGATCGCACGTAAAAAAACGAAAAAGGAAAGGGGTTCCGAATGATTATGGTGTGAGAAACACTTAGGCCAGAGCCTTAGAGCGATCCTTCTCAGCAGAGTTGTATCTATCGAGCCAAGTATCAGTGAGAATGATTCCTTTAAGCATTGGGATTGTCGGCCCATACCGAAGCAGCTTCTCAATAAGATCGACGTGGGTCATGACCATTCGGCGGCAGCAGTAGCGACGGCAGCCAAGCTGGTCCATGGCATCACTAATGAAGGTTAGAAACAAAGGCACGCTCATAAATAGGGATTGAGCGTCATCCATACCCATCAGGAATACCCTCGTCGAGGAGCTGCAGATAACGCTCCCACAGGTCACCAACGACCTACAGTCAAGGTCAGTGGGAAGAACTCAATAATTTCAATCAATCGTGACGTTACCTTTCCGCAAGAGAAACAGCGCACAGGGATAATCATTGTGGCCCGTGAAGATAAGAATGAATTGTAGATCTCAAGATGAAGCTCAAACTTTTCCAGTCTACGGCCCCGGAAGGTGGAAGGCGGTCAGGTTTCTGCCTCTCCTCCCCGCCTGATTTTGCGAAGAAAAAAAAAGTTGCGACTTCAACTTGGAGGGATCTATATGCGACTCTGGCTATTCTGGATCATTGACTCCGGATGAACCTGAAGTTGGATTAACTGATTCCATTATATTGCACCCCCTTTGATCATTCATTTTGCGGATCTAACCCCTAGTTGGGCTGCCGCAATCGCCAACAATATGTCGCCGAAACACCAAAAACGTTCCCGAGCCAACGATGCTGCCGACAAACCACCTCGACCGACCGAGGAACGAGTCAAGAGACGCCGAACTTCAGATGCTCCCAATGTGAAGGATACCAAGAAGGCAAAGAGTTCCACCTCTACGGAGGTTGTCCCGGCAGGCGAGACCTCATTGGCCGTTCAGAAACAGCAGAGCACTGCTCCTTGGTCATTTTCACGCCCGGTTGGTGGTCGCTACAGCAATGTGAACCCTGTGATGACCCAGGACGAGGCGTAAGTGCTCTATTCGCACTGTTGACTATGTGATGCATTCTGATATCTTTCTAGGTACCTCTTTATTGGACTTGATACAGCCGTCCAGGTCTTTGCAACTTCGACATCCCGTCTCGTGCGAACCTTGCAGATGGAGGCTGGACAAAATGTCATTGGATACCAGATCTGCCCTACCGACCAGGAGGTCCTCTACATCTTCACATCCGGCTTCGTGACTAAGTGGAACTGGGATTCTGGGAAGCGACTTGCCCGCTGGGAAGCCGGCTCTCGCACAGTTGCTGTTGATGTGACTACAATCGCCAACGTGGATACCCCGGCTGCGTACTCCATTTTGGTTCAAAAGGACGGAAAGAGACAGGTTGCATTCAGTGCGTTGGGAGACAAGAAGTCGGCCTCTATTATTGCTCTTCAAACTGGCGAGCAGATCAATACTATTCAAGTCGCCTACGGTGGACGGGTCGTTGTTGCTTGTGATGGCCCCCGCATTTTCCTGGGTACCACCCCCAGCATTGACCTCGAGAACGCCGATGCTACACAATATACTTGGAGGGAAGCTACCCTTCCAGTTTCTGCCACATGTTTCCACTTGCGAGAATCCTCATCTGCAAAGAATCAGGCTTCCGAAGTGAAGGGCTTGAAAGCCTCAGAGACCATTGACTTGGTCCTCGGTGAAACCGGTGGATCCATCTTGATTTACCAGGATATCCTGAACACTCTGTTCGCCCGTGCTTCAGATAAGAAGTCATCCCCCAGAAAATTGCACTGGCACCGTGGCTCCGTGAATACTGTGAGGTGGTCCAGAGATGGTGAGTTCCTTGCTTGATTCTCCTTATACCCTACAGCAACCCTAACCTCTGTTTTCTATAGGTAACTACGTTATTTCTGGAGGAAACGAGTCCGTCATTGTTTTATGGCAATTAGATACCGGCAGGAAACAATTCTTGCCTCATTTGTCTTCTCCGATTCTCAACGTTACTGTTTCCCCACAAGGAACTTCCTACTTGGTGCAAATGGCCGATAACTCCATCATTGTCTTATCTGCACGAGAGCTCCAGCCATCCGCCACCGTTACCGGTTTACAAATCACTTGTGAGGCCGGGAACAAGGAGTCCGCTTCAAGGAAGCCTCTCAGCGCCGTCGCAGCTTTGCACCCGCAACACCCTGAGCACCTACTCGTTGCTGTTCCTGCCTCTCAGCAAATTAATCAACAAGGCTCCCAGCGCACTAACGCCGCCGTGCTGCAGACTTTCGATATCAGATCCAACTCCCACATCTCTCGCCAAGCCCTGGCCCGAACCAACACCACCACAATCAACATTGGTCCTGAAGGCTCACCGATAATCACACCTGATATTCGGAATATGGATATTCTCCACAACGGAAAATGGTTGGCGACTGTTGATACTTGGAACCCACGCTCTCAGGACGTCGAGGTTCTGGCTGGAGTTCGCTCAAACGACTCTTCATTGCGACCAGAGATCTTCCTCAAGTTCTGGAAGTGGAGTGCATCCTCTAACATTTGGGAACTGGTCACCCGTATTGATGGACCTCACTTTAATGACAACCACCACTCCACAGTCCTCGGCCTTGCCGCCCGTCCCCTCTCTCATGAATTCGCAACCCTCGGCGCAGATGCCTTCCTTCGTTTCTGGTGCCCCACCGCTCGACACCGCAGTGGTCTGAAGACAGACTCTTCCGAGCAACACCTTGACACATGGAAGTGCCGCAGCGCCGTTGACCTGACTGGATTCCTTGGTGACACAGCTGTGCCTGTCAAGCAGGCCTGCATCAGCTTCTCCGAGGATGGTTCAGTACTCGCAGTTTGCCTGCCATCAGACTCCGGCGCCAACGACGGTCTCGTTCTGCTCATTGATGTTCACAGCTGCACCGTTCACTACCGACGAACCGGTATCTTCCTCGGTGTTCCTCACTCAGCCAAGTTCCTGGGACGCAACCTCATTGTTGCATCCATGGGATCAGTAACAGTTTGGGATACCGTCGACGATGTCGTCAAGCCTGCTCAGCTTCCTGACCAGGCCAACGCCAAGTCCGGAACTCCTCCACTCATTGCCGTGAACTCCAGAACTCAAACCCTGGCCATTGCCAGCCGTGGAGCCGATAGCACAAACGGAAAGAAGCGACGCAAGGCTCACTACCACTTCCGCATCTACGATGTTCCATCCATGGAGTTGGTCTTCCAAGAAACTCTTAGCAGCTGCCCTCTTGCCCTTCTCTCTGACGTCTACTCTGGCGACTACATCATCATTGATTCCACAGCCTGTGTTCTCCGACTCGGCTGCTTGGAGAAGGCTTCCCAGAAGAATGTCCAATCTTCAGAAGTGACAAGCCACTTGAACTCAGGATTGGCTAGCATCTTCAGCCAAGGAACTGAGAGGGCTCCTGTACAGGCTATTGAGGGTGACTACTCCTCTGCTCAGACCAAAGGATTGGCTAGTGTCTTCGGCGACACTCCTTCCTTCTCCTTGCCTTCTATGGGTGTTCTATTCAGAAATGTTGTCCAAACGCTCGGAAGCAGCTAAATCTGGGTCTTATGAATTGTTTTGCATCTAAGTTCGCTGTTACTGGGCCTTTTCCCATGTCAAGTAAATGTCAAGTATATGTGCCTGCCATCATTGTATGTATAGGAGAGGAGTTCAAAATGTTTATTTCGTCAATATTACCAAAAGATTTGATCTACATACTATTATTGTTATCCATTTTTGACCCTACTACCAGCTTCAAAAATTCCACATAGACCTTAACATGACGCTAGGAACATTACTCTAAAATCAAATTTAATCTAAGAAGCAAATATAGCTCTCTGTTTTTCCACAGTGTAATAGGTATAGGGAATCATAAAAAGTAATAGTGTGGATAGTGGCTGGTAGTAATAAGTCTAAAAGCCAGAAGTTGAACTACCTGGTGGTTATTGCCTGTTGTTATTATTTCGCACATATGGGGGACAATTTGGGAGTCCAGGTATCCCACCGCATCCCAGTAGCTCAGCGGGTTATCGTGTCTGTTTCATATACATTCTCAGATACAATGATACCATAAGTCTAGTTTGCTGGGACCTCCAAAGTTGTATCAACTGAGGGTTGTTCAGTAGCATCAGCGAGCGTGAGACTTGCCTAAGGAGAACACCACTGTGAGAAAGCATGCAGCGGACTATGTGAAAGGCTTCTGCGGATTTTTTTTTATTTTTGATCTTTCTTTTGATACTACTTTTATAATTTTATCTATTTTATTTGATTTGTTATGATTTTTTGAAAATTGATGCTGGCATCGCGTCTTTATTTTGAAGCCTCACTTGGTACATACAACGTGAATCTGGAGGTTCGTGGATCGATCCCTGCCCCCATCGTTTCTTTTTTATTTTCTTTTAACTACACAGGCTTGAATCAGGTACCTTTTTAATTCCCTTCCAAGCTTATTGGTATGGACCATTCCCGTCCATCTTATACTATACTGCTCTAAGCAGAACTAGCTTATAGAAGGTACTCCAGATGTCTACATAGCCCGTGGAATAAAGATTATAGCCTTCAAGTTGTTGGGATATACTACTGGGATATGAGTCAGGATCTGTTAAAAACATTGAAATACTAATAGTACAATTTTTCATTGATGATGCTATGCAAACTAATTTTCAAATATCTAAATCTGACCTAACGTCAGCACAAGCAAAGGTTTCCGTTCATGTAGATGCGTCAGATAGGCATCCAGTTCATGATCCTCCTCAATGGTAAAGGAGGCCTCATTACCATGGTCATCCTTATCCACACCCTCGATCTTACTGATAATCGAGTACGGATATCGGCCAGCAGTCAGTTGACGGATCTCCTCAATGGATCGCGTCGTTAATTTATCAGTCCAGCTTTTCGCAGATCCGCCAGGTAAAACACCCTGAGCCCGAATCTGGAAATTCACATCCGTGTTGAGTAATGCGGAGTGAAGCATCGGATCCATGTATTCGAATGCGCTGGCTGCTTCGTGTTGAGGGTTGCCTGGGAATTGTGGAGGAGGTTCATTGGCTGCTTGGAGCAGCGAAGGGTCGATTTGCATGTCACCGATTTCGCTAGCGGTGATTGGTGCACTCGCGAGAGCCTGAGATGCAAGGGTGCTTATTCCGTTGCTAATCTCATTACCCAGCATATTAGGCGTGGAAGGAGCCGGCTCAGACTGTGACGGGCCTGTACGCGTGGAAGATCGCTTGCGAGCAGGGTCCCGCTTGGTTTGGTCGTCGCGAAGTCGTTTCATCACGTCGCGGCAGAGAACCTCCAGAGCTTTTAGCTTGTCCGAATGATGCGGGTCGGCTGGTCCTGGCTCAAGAATTTGCTGTAGAAGTGGATTTCCTCGGATCCAGTTCTCCTTCAACTCCTGCCAGTGTTCATCGCCTGCTTCCAGCTTACTTGTGAAATGATCGAGTTTGAGGGTATCATAGAAAGCATTGCGAATCATGCGACTTTCCTCTGGATTGATTCCTAAAGCATTCTTAGCCTCGGCGATGGTCATTCGTTTCTCCAGCGTTCTCATTCGTTTCGTGACATCTGTGCAGACAACGTCCAAGGCGAGGACTTTCGCATCGCGCTCATTAGGTTCAGCATTAAAGACCTGTTGAAGATGTGTCGATTCTTGGATCAATTTGTCCTTTGCCGCCTGCCATTTTTCCGGGCCTGCAATTGTTTTCTTGATGAATCCAGCTTCTTCGCATATCTGCTGGAACCGTTCGCGTAATTGGCGATACATTGTGCTGTCCAGACTGAGATATTGCTTACTCTCATCAATCGTAGTCTCTGACGGGAACCGAGGAGGTCCTGGAGGGTCTGCTGGAAGTCCAGCCCAGCCACGTGTACGACGTCGACGTTTCCTGGACGCCCATCGCTCTTCACTCTCTGACTTGAGTCGATCCAGCCTTTCCTTGCGCTTCGCTATGACCTCTGGTGATAAACCCGGTTCAGAGGGATCACCGTCTGCAGGATCTGCAGATGACTCGGTAGGCATGGGTTCTGTGGGATCGAATATCACATCTTGCTTGTAGACCTCCTGTTGAAGAGCCAATAACCCTTCGTCCTCGGCCCGCGTCTCTTGTGAGACCGGACTCGGTTGGGACTTCATCCCATTGGGGACTCGAAGTAACCAGCGATTTTTCGCGCGCACGCGCATTAATTCTCGTTCTTTAATCTCGAAGCCCTCGTCATTCAGGATGCGAAGCATATCGCGTTGATTCGTGTTATGTTCCCATAGTTGCTTGACTCGAGCGACCAGCTCAACATTCTTATGGGCGGGATTTTGCTTCGAAGGGAATCCCCATCGTTTGAATTGGGTCTGGAAGGCGCGCTTACTAGTAAATCAAGACATGGTTAGCTCTGTCAATTGAAGATGGGTTACTAGTTCTGATAGCTGCGGGATGTATACCTTGGGGAAAACTGATAGTAGTTTCTCATGTATTCCATGATCTCCTCAAGCGCCTTCTTCTCTTGGATGTACATCTGGAAGCAGATGTCCCGCTTCCCTGCCCAATCGTACACCATAATGAGGGGAAACCCCCTCGAGGAGGGGAGGGAACAATAGGGTGATCAACAACTGGAGCTCTTATCAGGCGCTTATTGTCGCTATTGTACGCCGTAGTGTTTGGGGGAAGAGAAGATGTGGCGAGGCACAAGTCCACTTGCGCAGTTTTGAGTCACGTGTTGCATGTGACTCCGCATACTTGGGTTTGACTCTAGGGCTACTCGCGAGGTCCTCATTATGTACGTTGTTTTACTGATGACTGACTTCCACTTAGTTATTGAATAGATGGTAATCATATTGTTATGCAGCAAATAAAGTCTCGAAATTCAAGAACGTAGTTGCGATCACCCTTAAAAAAGCACCTGTGACTCCTGACCCCCAGATTGCAAATAGAGCCCTTGAAGCTACATGGAAATGCTCCATCATGATAAAAAAAAACAGAGCAGAGAAAAAAACAAAAAGTCGAAATAAGATCGCTCAGAGACAGGGCTATCAACATGAATGAATATGTGAGGCGAAAA
This sequence comes from Penicillium herquei, assembly GCA_039634405.1. Taxonomy (NCBI): domain Eukaryota; kingdom Fungi; phylum Ascomycota; class Eurotiomycetes; order Eurotiales; family Aspergillaceae; genus Penicillium; species Penicillium herquei. The sequence continues at coordinate 1,864,847 of CP098390.1, forward strand.
GAGTTCAAAGATAAGGTAAATCAAGTCATCTTGCGCAGCTTTCGACGAAACTTGAAGACCCGGGTTCGAAGCCAGGTCATAAAGAGTACCCAGGTACTCTTAGATTGGGATTTCCACGATGCCGATTGGTTCTGCTGACCTGAGTTTGTCGGCTTAGCACCTGGAGGCTTTGGCTTTTCCGAAATCTCCTCATTGGTGTGCACCCTGGGTATCTCCGGTCCTTCCGATGCTTGACGCTTCAGGTGGCGACGGGTTTGGCGTTCTTCAGCCTTCAACTGCTGCTTCTCGATCCGGCGAGTCTTGGCAGCCTCCTTCTCCTCAAAAGCTTGTCGGGCAGCCTGGACTGTAGCTGCGCGAGTGATTGGATCCGTGCTGTTGCGGGTTCGGGAGCGGAAAACAATGTCAAGAGAATTCCGCCCAATCGAGTTATGTTCATAGGTACTTCCATTGTCGCGCGAGTAGCCAAAGGAAGGGCGACCAGAAATATTGGTCTGTGACGCCCCTGGGAGACGAGTAAATGATTCGTCTTCGATTTGCAATGATGCTCGTGGAACTGGCCCAGATGAGGCTCGGGCATATCGGTTGGCTTCTGTGGGCAAAGCTCTGGAATCACTGTCTAGACCATCGTCTTCCAGTTCATCGCTATCATTCGCCGAGTTTTGGTAGGATTCACTCAGTGGTGGTGTGTACACTTTGGGGGTTGGGCGCATGGGATAAACGTATTGCGATCCCGATCTTCCTCCGCTAGACCCCGTTCCGGTTGAAAACTGAGAGGCTCCACTGATAGATCGATGATGAATGCCCGATGTTCGCCGGTATGACGCTCCAGTTAGTGATTCACTTCGGCGCCGGTCCCTTTCCATGTTCATGTAGATCCCTAAGCCCTCCTGTTCAGTTGATGAGCGAGAGAGGTCGATAGAGGCAGTAGGCGCATCATCGCGAGACATCTTGCGAAGCATTGGTTTGATATGAACTTTGGGCTTCATCTGTTTGCTCTTGGATCGATAGTCAAGCGCATCGGACGATTCATTTGGGGTTGGACTCCATGGGTCGCTTGGGGTCATATTCGGAAGGTTTCTGATCGAATCCGCATCGCGGTCTTTGGAACCCGGTGTCTGCATGTCGGAATACTCGGGGAAGGGAACTGGTTCATGGATGTCGTTTCCCACCGAACGGGACGGGTCCAGCCCGGGATCCTCTGCGATCCATGACCGGTCCTTTGTTAACTTTGATTTGGAACCGGCGTCTCTCTTAGACCACGACCTCATAGAATCAGTAGAGATTCGACCTTTGGCAGTCGGGATTCTCGGCTCACGGCCATATTGACTGTCAGTGCGAGCCATATTGATATGGCCCTTCTCCCAACTCTTAGCGAACAAGAGTCCTTAAGAAAGAGTCGCGTGGCGCATGATTATCACCGAGCAGAGAGAGAGCCACGAGTGTTTTCGAGAGTGAGAGAGTGAGAGCACAGCCCTGGAGTGAAGGGAGGACGGGGGGCCGGCTCTAGGGTGACCTGGGATCAGGCGGGAAAGAGGGGCTAAAGAAAGACTTTAAGATGCAGCGCACGAGAGTCTGGGCTCGAGCATCAGGCAATGGGGTGGGGAGTGTAAGCGCGGGGGCGGCGCAAGGTTGATATCACACAGGCTACTAAGGGCCGCGTAGTCTGCAGGCGCATGCCCCGATAAACACAGTAAACCCCGCCTGGGAAATCCTGGTAACTGGGGAAGCAGGAAATCAAAAGGCGACGGAAGGTGAAAAGATTGAAAGGGGGCCGGGTCGAACAGGTCTGGAGTAAGAAAAAAAGAGGAGAAAGAGGGAGCGGTGAAGCCGGGGACTACCGCATGGACTACCGCATGCGGGGCCGGCGCAACTATCGATAATTGGGGTTCTTTGGTCAATCGAGTCCAGTCTTTTGCAGTCTTTGCGGGTCCAGACGTGGTATCGGAGTTTTCCTTGGAATTTAGCGTGGCCAAAATGCAAGTCAGATGGACATTCAAGGCGGATAGGGATCATTGGCCAAGTTTTCCAGTAAAATAAGGAATCCCGCCAAGCCACGGGGCTGAGATGCACCTATTCCGTACGGAGGAGTCGGGTAGATCCCAGTGATTCTAAGCGAGTTGTTACTTATTATTCGTTGTTGGGATCTATGGGATTGACCTGCAGATTGTATTTGTCCTATGAGGTCGAAGAATAATTATTATCGCATTACCCAGGTAACCTTGAGACCTATCACCTATAACCACCTAGTCACCCCCTAGGGGTGCATATAATATTATATAATAATTCACTGGGCTTCTGGGCATGGATCATGGATGAATATTTTTTTTCTTACTACAACTGGGCATATTATGTAGTACTTAGAGATACTTCACGTTCATCTTATCACTAAGATCTGGCAGTAGTGATCTACACGTCCTAGTCTCCCATCCAATCATTAGCCCGTTCCCTATGCAACCCATTTCACTAGTAGAATCAACCCCTCTTCTCTCTAATAGTAGGAGATAGTAGATAGTGGCGCTGGAGTTATTAGTATTGACAATATAATAAAGTATTTGAATGTCAAAAAGTAATCAAATATTGCTATTATCCTTTAAATATTCATTGTTGCCTATGTTGAGGTACCTGGAAGTCAACTGGTATACCCAAACTATTCTACATCAACATCCATGGATACCGACAGGGGTACACATCATCATGTGGTATGTGCCTAGGTACCTGGATTGGACTAATTCATAATGCCCAGGTGCATAAGTATACACAAGTACATAAGCACATGTTCTTGATTCCAATGTGGTCTGTTTGCCACGATCTAGTATTTGTCCCCGTGACCTATATGTATACCGTGACCCTAACCTCCAAGGCTACATACACCAGAGTTATAAGAAATGGCTCGAAACAACCAGTTATAAGCGGAGTATTTATTACTAATTTATCATGATGCAGTTCATTTGAATTTCAGGTTGAAGTTACACACACATGTACAACATAGATAACCACAGCTACCAATATGCATTCACATGTTGGTAGTATCTATACTCCGAATTCGAGGTTGGCCTTATACATGTACCAACACTATGTAATCACTCCAACATTCTAAATCCAAATACTTGTAGCCCAATATTTAAACCCAAGAGAACATTCGAATTTATTCTGTCATCAACTACTACTATACCAGACCCAACTGGCGCCAAGCCAGCTAAATACAACACGGGCTGCAGCCAAGAATCGTGTACACAATTTGTCCCCGCCATGAACCTGGCGCGTTGGGCAGAACTTTTCCTCCCACTTTCCAATATTTGAATGATCCAGTTAAGATGAGAACCTGAGCCTGAAAATCATCTCTGATCACCCTCTCCTTACCTTCACCTCCCCAACTCCGACTCCATCATGCATGCACCGACACAGAACCTGTGTCTTATCTTCTTTGTGATTCTCGCATTCTCCAGTCAAGCCTATGCCTTTGGAGCTGGAAATATCGCCTCCCTCTCAAAGATCGAAGGACAAAACTGGCGACATGGAGATATCGAAGATACGTTGTTGACTTTATTCTTGGCTCGTGTAGCCGGAGGACGGAAATTCAGCAAGCTGGATGTGAAGCGCGTGTACTTTGGCAACTGGCTACGAGATTACAGTCAAGCTGTTGATGTTGGCACTGTGAAATATGTCAGCGCAGAAGCCATTCGTATTCTGATTTGGGTTCTTGGATTCATGACTTTCGGGTGAGTTCCTCAACACATTTCCAAGCCCTATGTGGATCCAGTTAACCTAATTTCTCAGTTACGGGACTGGCGAGTTTGAGGTCACGACAGAGCGACTTGGCTGTTACCGACCGACGGAACATATTGATAATCCTCTCGGATATGCGGAAGGCGAAGATGCTCGCAATTATGACCATCGTTTGCGTGGACCTATAGATGAGGAACGTGAATTATCCATTGATCCTCGTACGGGTCTGAAATGCTACATTGCCTCTGAAGATATGGGAATCGACACATCTGCAAACCTCATTCGCCAGGTTCTCGGTCGTTCCATTCAGCTGGGTCGTCGCTATGCCCGTTCTGGCCGTGACGAAGACCTTTATGAGGCTCTTCGATTACTTGGAACAGGCTTACACTGCTTGGAAGACTATGCCGCCCACTCAAACTACACTGAGCTGAGTCTCATTGAACTTGGTGAGAGAGACGTCTTCCCCCATGTTGGCCGGAATACAATGCTGGAAGTCTCGGGTGCGCGTGATTATGTCTATCCCATCGTGACTGGAACCTTTGGTGGAGTTGACTTCTTCCACTCCGTACTCGGCGAGTTCTCTGACAAGGCCAAGCAATCTGAGATACAATCATTGGAGGGTGTGATCACCGAGTCTGAGAATGACGACTCGTCTGAGAGCATACTACAGGGACTGCTGAGCAAGATACCCAGTGGGTTATTCGGTGGTAATGATACTTCAGCCAGCCAGATGGATGATTTCAAGGCAAAGGCAGACGATGCGAAGCATAATGAACCTAATGTCTCTCCCCGGGAACCAGAGGAATGGGCTCAATATCTTGATGATGTTCAGAAACAGGTCTATCCCGTCTTGGAATGGCATGACCGCCTTCTGAAATCAATCAATGAGGCAATTGAGAAGATTCCAGTTCTTCCAGAACTGATTGAGCAGGTCCAGGATGAGATCACCGTCTTTGTCTTTTCTGTTCTCGCTCCGTATGTCTTGCCTATCATTAAGCAAGTCAAATCGGAGCTAGAGACTGGTTCCTCAGAGGTCATTCAGAGTAGTCGGGAGCAACAGCATATCGTGTTCAACGATGACTCCTCCTCCAACCCTACCCATTCAATGCTTTCGAAGGATCATTTCTCGAATGTGCTCAATGAGCCAGCTGGGCGCATTGCTTCTAATGTTGTCAAATGGACAGTGCCCCAACTCATGCAGTGCTGGGATGATGAAGATGCAGATATCGACCGGGTATTGACTAGAATCATTTCAGGTGTCTTCCACCACCCAGCACTTCGAGAATATGGAGATGACGGCGCAAATGAGATTCGTCAAATCATGTTCTCCACAGTGGAACAGTGGTGGGGTGAGCACAGCGATGAGGCGCGTGATTATCTGCGCGAACAGTTGAGCCGGGATGGTGTCTTGGAGGGCAAGAACCACAAAGAAGGCGTAGAGGATTGTGGTCATGGTTGTGGAAAACCTCTTGCTCTACCCAAAATCAAGAACAACTCCGGTGGAGACTCGCAGCCTGATAATTTCGACATCCAGAATCTCGCTTCGGGAGCCTTGGGCGGCGGAGCCCTGGGAGGCTTGCTTGGAGGTATTGTGGGTGGCATGGGTTCTATGGCTTTGAATCAGGATGATGATAGCGGTCGACAAGGCTCTCAGGATGAGGATGATGGTAGTGATTCTGGAAGAGAGCACTCGCATAGACGTCGACACAGACACCATCATTCGCACGAGGATGAGCAGCCACAGGATGAGTATTCCCAACCAGCATACAACCCTGAGCCCCCTGCCATGGAGAGTTATCATCGTGAGGAGTACCAGAGTTACCGACAAGAGGAAAATGGAAGTTACTACCACGAAGAGCGACGGGAGTACTATGAAAGTACTGAGACTGAATATGTGGAGACGCAATCTCGCTATGATTATGGTCCTCCACGACCTGCCTACCCACCCATGGAACAAAACAACTACGGACAAGTAGGATTTGGACAGTAAGTTTGATTAGGATGTGATATGAACAGGATATTGATGGCTGATCAACTTTATTTAGGGGATATCCACCCGGTTTCCCTCCGCCTCCACCAGGCGATTTCGATCAATTTTCCAGGCCCGGTTACCCACCTCCTGGGAACGGCTTCAGACAAGATTTTGATGAGGGAAATGTTGAGTATGCGGAGCGGCGTTTTCGAGACGAGCGGGGAGACGATGAGGATGGATCGCGAAGTGGTGATGATGAAGAGTCTCGTCCACACCACCGGCACCACCGCCATCATCATCACCATCACCACCATGATGATGATGATCATTCGGGGTCGGATTCGGATTAAACCATGGGCTTGCAAGAAAGCTCAAAGAGTAATCTTTTTACCACTCCTTGACTTCACCAGGAGCTGGGATCTCGGTTCGGACAACTTTGTCGCAGTTCAATAAACGGAGGGGATCAAAGGCCAATTTCAACTGTAAATTGTATTAGTCACAGATTGTAAAATGGAGAGTGAGACATGATCATAAGAATCTTTGGGGCTTACCCGACGCATGGCATCCACAGTAGTTTCGCCCAGTTCATGGGCAAGGTAGTCTCGCTTGACAAGACCAACGCCATGCTCTCCTGTCACAGTACCCTCCATCTCCACAGCCCGCTTGACCATGCGATGGATGACACCCTCTGCGGCCTTCTTCTCGCTCTCGTTGAAGAGAATGATGGCTAGTTTGAATTAGCTTATGTTTACTCCCATTAACGTCTCTCCATCTCTCGGGGTTGCTTACCGTGGAAGTTTCCATCGCCAACATGACCACAGATACCAGCCAACAATCCGCTCTTGACCATATCATCCTTAGTGATATCAATAATCTCTGGCAGTCGGCTCATTGGCACGGCCACATCAGTTGTCCAGACGCGATCCTCAGGTCCTCGGCGCATAGCCATAACACTCCACAAGGCCTGTTTACGGGCGCTCCACAGCTCCTTCATCTCCTCTTGACTGCGAGCAAACTCGAAGGATTTGCCAGAGGCATTGGAGGCGATCTTCTGGACCAAGCTAATCTGCTCCTTCACGGCAGCCGGGGTTCCAGTAAACTTGAAGAAGATAGTAGGCGACTCCTTCCACTGGCGACTGGTACTCTGACTAGCATTAATGCACTTCATCTGGACATCGTCCAGAATCTCCACACCAGCAACGGGGATACCCTCCTCGACAACCTTGGTGACACACTCCGCGGCATTCTGGATGCTAGGGAAGCTAGCCACAGCCACACTCTCACTCTTAGGACGAACAGTGAGCTTCAATGTGGCCTCGGTGACAAGACCAAGGGTACCCTCGCTACCAATAAAAACTCGGGTCAGGTCATAACCAGCACTGGACTTGCGAGGGCGCTGTCGGGTCTTGATGACAGTTCCGTCAGCCAGAACAACCGTCAAGGAGAGAACCCATTCGCGCATGGTTCCATAACGGTAGGCGTTTGTTCCGGAGCAGCCTGTACCAACCATACCACCGATCATGGCACCAGGACCTGGGTCCGGTGGGAAGAAGAGACCATCCTTGGTCAACTCCTCGTTCAACTCTTCCCAGCCCAGAGCAGGCTGAACAACTACATCCAGATCGTGCTTGTTGAGCTTGATGATACGGTCCATCCGGCGGAAGTCAATGCATACACCGCCCCGCGTTGGGGCAAAGTGACCCTCGAGACTTGTACCACCTGAGTACGGAGTCACCGGAATCACGCGCTGATGGCAGACCTTCATGATGCGGGATACCTCCTCGGTGGTTTCCGGGTAGAGAATCAGGAAAGGCTTCTCATTTTCCTTCCGAGAGTAGGAAGACCAGTCCGATCCGGCGTGGGACTCGAGGTCACCTGCGTTGGTAGAGACATTCTCTTTACCTAGAATCTCGACAAAGTCGGACCAGGCGGCCTGGAGGTTGGATGGAGAGACATTGTGCTTGGGGGGTTCGAGCTCGGACAGCTGGCTAGTAGATGTGGTGGGGAGGGCAGCAGGCTTGAGGGATCCGAGGTAGTAAGCTCCGGTGGAAAAGAAGACCAAAGCTATCGGAATAGAATTAGCGACGGTCCGTTCGGCAAAGAGAATTATTCGGACTTACCGAAGACTAGAGCGGCATATCGGCCTCCGGATGATTGTGTTTGGAACTGAGCGAATCGTTCCTGCTCGGCTCGCTCACGCTGCAGACGTTGTTGGGTACTTTCGTAGAGCTGGGATTTGAAGGACGCCTTCTCGTTTGCGTAGTATCGGGACGATGCGCCGAAGAATCTCTGTTGGAGGGGACGAGCGTGTGAGCTGCGTAATGCCCCTCGAAGGGCAATCGGGGTCTGACGCAACATGGTAGATGGTTGAAAGAGCAAAAGACAGCTCTTGCAAACTGTTATCTTGCTTCGCATGGAATTGCGATGTGAAGATGCGGAATTACGCGATTCTCCGCATGGCTTGGCACGCACGGGCCCAGACCGAGTTATCAGGTCATTGGAGCTTCACCAGTAACTATAAGATCCTTGAAGGAGCATTATTCCAATGGCTTACGTAGTATCAATTATTAATGATGCTTTCTACGAATACATATCCCATTGTAGGACAATCAATTGATGAAAGTGTTCAAATCCACCAGTTGACCAGTTGACCGTGTAATCATGATTCTATACAAGGATATCTATATGCTCTGGCGGAATAGTAACTGGCTTAACTACTATAATAAAATATTGACAGTGTATGATTTCCAAGTTCAAGCATTCCCGGGGTCCAAGATTGGCATCAACCCAACTTGAAGTGAAATCCCCTAGCAAATAGAGGAACCTTGGAAAGAACTGGAAGAAGACCTGATTGTCCAGTGCAGCTGAGACTCAAACGACCTCGATGTGAGTATATTCTTCAGATTTGGAATCTGACGCGCTAGCCAATCTTGTCACATGATGCTCGAGCCTATCCAATATTTTATTGGTGCTCTGCATACATCCATTTTAGCTTAAGGTACTTGGATCTCATATGGGAAATCTCAACATCAATTGATTGAACGATGTGCTCTGTCCCAGCCTATAATCTGTACCTGGCCCACTCTGTATACCCTACTAGAGGTAAAGCTACATCATGATGCAAGAGCGTGTATATCTTTATCAAGCATGCTCTTTATAGTAGAATGAGAGTTTTATAATGTCGAAGTCACATGTTATGAGATGTGTAGATACCATGTAGGAGGGTACAAACACATAAAACCCAAGAAAAGTTTGATTCTCGCAGCTCAAGTTCAAGTTACTACTCCAGGGCTTCGGTCAAATTGTTCATGAGTATATATTCTGGCCTGAATGGTGTGCTTGTGCCCACTGGCATGCCGACTCGGAGTGTGCCCGCATGTGTATATCTGTCTGATTTATATTGTTTTTAATCTGATTAGAGCTGATGACCAATGCATCAAAATAAGCAACTGAACTCCTATCAGATAAATACTCTTCTCAAGTACTAGAACTAGAGGCTGCATACCCACCGGATCTCTGTGCACCTAGATGGTTATGTTTTACTCCACCTGCGGACAGCTACACGTCACATAGGCAAAATCGGGTAAAATTCCCCCGCGGTTAAATCCCAGGCGGATCCACTCCAGGTCACCGGATGAGCTTGCGGGGAGCAACATTGTTCTATTTTACCGTGAAACCGAATCAGAAAGAATCTTCAGTTATATATTTCAATCTCCTGAAAATCCTCTCAGTCATCTTCTTTCTCCCTCTCTCACATACCCATCTCCTCTCACAATACACATTATGGCTTCCGCCACTGCTCAGGTATACTTCTGCCCCTCCCTTATCATCAACCCAGACACACCGCTCCAAGTTATCCGGAAAGAGACGAAGGAAATAAACAGAGAATAGACGTGGCTAATTGATCTGGATAGAACCTTTCTTTCGTCCTCCAGGGCATTCACCAGGTCACATTCGAAGATCGACCCATCCCTGAACTCAAGAACCCCCACGATGTCCTGATCAACGTGAAGTACACCGGTATCTGTGGCAGTGATGTAGGTGACACCGAGAATCAATCCAATCCAGAAAAAGAGCTGAAAGCTGACCAGCGAGGAAATATAGGTCCACTACTGGGAACACGGATCCATTGGCCAATTCGTCGTCAAGGACCCCATGGTTCTGGGCCACGAATCCGCCGGTGTGATTAGCCAGGTCGGCTCAGCTGTCAAGTCACTGAAGGTTGGCGATCGCGTCGCCATGGAGCCCGGTATCTCTTGTCGTCGTTGCGAGCCCTGCAAGGGAGGAAAATACAACCTGTGTGAGAACATGACCTTCGCCGCAACCCCACCATACGATGGAACTCTGGCCAAGTACTATGTTCTCCCCGAGGATTTCTGCTACAAGCTTCCTGAGAACCTCTCTCTGCAGGAGGGTGCTCTGATGGAGCCATTGAGTGTTGCTGTTCACATCGTGCGCCAGGCTCAAGTGAACCCTGGTCAATCTGTTGTTGTCTTTGGTGCTGGTCCCGTTGGTCTGCTGTGCTGTGCTGTGGCTACTGCCTTTGGCGCTTCGAAGGTTATTGCCGTGGATATCCAGCAGCCTCGTTTGGACTTCGCGAAGGGATACGCTACTACCTCTACCTTCATGCCCTCCAAGGTGCCGCACCAGGAGAACGCAGAGCGTCTGATCAAGGAGAATGACTTGGGTGCCGGTGCCGATGTCGCTATTGATGCTTCCGGAGCTGAGGCTTCCGTGCACACTGGTATTCACGTTCTCCGTAACGGTGGTACCTACGTTCAGGGTGGTATGGGTCGTAGCGAGATTCAGTTCCCCATCATGGCCGCTTGTTCTAAGGAGTTGACCCTCAAGGGTAGCTTCCGTTATGGCAGCGGTGACTACAAGCTGGCAGTCAGCTTGGTCGCATCGGGCAAGATCGATGTGAAGAAGTTGATCACAGGTACGGTTAAGTTCGAGGAGGCGGAGCAGGCTTTCAAGGAGGTCAAGGCTGGAAAGGGAATCAAGACGTTGATTGCTGGAATCGACGTGTAATGTGTAATTCCTCAAAGTAATAGATATGATGACGTGACGCTCTGAAATCCCTGAGATTCAAAAAATTAAAATGAAAAACTCAAGTTGGTGCCAACACTATCATTAGCTGGATCCTTTTATCCTTCAAAGGGAGAAATGTAAAATGAGAATCATAGTGAATTGCATCGCAAGTCAAGGGGGAAGCTGGCAAAAATACAATCTTCTCTTGTAAATGCCATCGATTAAAATATTTGTGCAGGAACGCAAGATCAAACAACAATATGGGTAAAACGAAGGTCGAAAGATGGGGTATCGTGCAAGGATTCAACGAAAGACAGGCCAACACAGTACGGGCGAAAAAGAAAACCAATGCAGCGAGAGAAGATGTCAGGGATGCGAAAAAGATCAACAACATCCCTGGTTTCGCCGTGGCTGAGGTCCGTTCAACCGAAACACATCTTCCCATTCTCTCATGCCGCTCTTCCAGCCAGCAGAGCCAGGCCGATTGGCACGCCGACGAGAGTTCCGGTGAAGTGGCAAGGCGTTATCATCCAAGGTAGCTTTGCTTCGAATACTCGAGGCCTCGCTGTTGCCATGGCCATATAAGGCACCATCACCATATTGGATCCCACTCTGAGGATCATCAGGGTCGATTTCGCCCAATTCAATTTTGGTCAAAATGATCCGAGCAAGCCGCTGAAAGACCTCCTCCACACCTTCGCCAGTCAGCGCAGAGACCTCAACCGCCACGGGGATATTGGATTGCGCGGCCCAGCGAACCGTGTCCTCCCGGGTGACCTCCCGACCTTCGCCGAATGTCGCAGTCAAACGAGTTCCTGGGCCAAAGTAATTGGTAGAGCGCATCGAGCTATTCGCATCGAAGGGGTAGGACTGTTTGCTGGAGGTGGTACTCGACGGTGTAGGCGGGGGTCGCGAGGCGTCTTCATGTTCGGAGCTTGCGGCATCGGTCAAGTCGGCTTTGTTTCCAGCTAGCAGGACTGTGAGGTTCGGGGAGGCCAGCGCTCGCGCATCCATGAGGAAGGTTGGTAGGGCAGCAAAGGAGGCGTAGGAAGCTACATCGTAGATCAGAATAGCGCCGGCTGCGCCGCGATAGTATGACCGAGAGACTGATCGGAAGCGTTCTGTCCCTGCTGTATCCCACAGCTGTAGCTTTATGCGTTTTCTGCTTGAACCCGTGCCCAGCTTAACGATCCGCGAGGAGAATTCTACTCCGATTGTTTGTGATGATAAGACTCGCCCTATTGTATTCCGAAAGATCCCAGGTTAGTTGTGGTTGCGGAGGAGGGACAGAGGGGGGTTCGCACATTCATTCTTGACGAACCGGTGTAGGACGCAGGATCTAGGATCGGGACGCCGATGGTCAGCGAATTCGGAATCTCTTGGGGGTTGAACCCCATTCACATTCCTTGAGAACTTACTTCCCCGCGCCACTGGGTCCCAGTAGGATTACCTTAGCAAGGTAATCATACATGCTCCCCAGTTCCTAAAAATCATTAGCCGATAGCCTAAGGGGTAGGGAGAGGGGTAAAAGTGTGATACCTGATCCTGATCAGGAACTGAGGAGGCTGTAGAGACACTAGACAGGCCCCTGGGACGTCCCATGGAGAAATGTAAGAAGGGTGGGAGAAGGATGAAGAGGGAAGAGGTGTAGATCCCCTCAAGGTCCTTAATGACCAGTTGACTACTCCTTATCGTGCCCAAATGCTGATCTCGGCACTATTGAAAGTTTGTTATGTCGAACACTGGATTTCGAGTTCATTGTGAGTTTTGACTGATGATTACCACTTAAACCTGAATGAATGATGTAAATTGACTCCATTCATTCTACAGATATGAAACCACCTAACAATGCAGTATGGAGCACAAGAACGTGGCGGTACAGTACTCCATAATGAGGCTGAATTGCCGGATAAATGCATAACAGGGATCCCACTGCTTCTCGATTTATGCATTCATAACATGCTCGAGGACTCTCAGATGATCTTGTACATAGCCACAAGTTAATATGTAGTCGAGTAATTATACTTCTAAGGCGTCCAAGTGTATTCCAATCTTGATTTACTAGTTTCAAGGTCAAAGGCTGTATGTACTGTATAGCCGAGAAAGAGATGGATCCATGGAACAGACTGGAGATCATCATCTACTCCTCGACACTAACTTGAAAGAACCTGAACCTCAAAGGCTTGTACGGTACCTATGACGATAATCCACATTGGAAAAAGAAATATCCTTGGAATCTGCAGGCAGTTTTGCTGTTTCAGGTTTAGCTTAAGGCGCAGACATCGCTTAGGTTGATTGACTGTGCAGCTGTCATTAATTCATTTATTCAGAGCTGCGCCTCGTGGCGCATAGTAAGCACTTGACCTGGCACCACATACTACCACGCAGTACCACACTTTAAAGTGATAAATTAAACCTTTATAATCCATAGAAAACGTGCCACTTTTCAACCGCAGTGACAAATTGCAAGTCCTCAATCGTCAAGTCCTCAATCGTGGCGGTGTCTAACTTGGCGTTTGTCGTACTCGGATCGGGCGCCGCTCCACATTAAGCCTCAAAGGGGGACCGGGACCCTGAAAGCGCTGGGACCCTCTTTCCTCCCTAATAAATCTCTTGGCCCCTTCTCCTGCATCCTGCAAACCCCATCTTTTCTATTCTGGTCCTTTGGCATATCTCGCGAACCAGTGCTTATCGGTTTCATTTGCCCAACATGAGGTTGACCTTGGCGACGGCTTTATTACTTCTTTGCTCCACAGCGGTTACATCCCTGCCAACCACCAACTCCGAGACGGACGTGAGTGAAATATTCGGCGTCCCTGGGGACTATGAGCTGCATGAGCTAGAGAAGCGTCGCGGTGGAGGTGGAAGTCGCGGCGGAAGCAGTGGAGGGAGCAGCGGAGGGAAATCAGGGAGCAGCAGCAGCAGTAGCAGCAGCAGTGGGTCCAGTCGCAGTGGAAGTAGCAGTGGCAGTGGAAGTGGCAAAACCAGTTCATCCAGCAATGTTGGTGGAACGACCAGCAAAGGGTCCGGAGTGTCTGCATCATATGGCGGCGGCAGGTACGATAATTCATACGATACTTCATATGGCTCTTCTCGCAGCAGATATGGATCGGGTTCAGGCAATTCATATGGGTCGTCTTCATATGGGTGGTCATCATATGGGTCGCCTTCATATGGATCGTCTAAACCGAAATTTGGATATAACAGCAAAGCTTACGGCACAAACAGATACTATGCGGGAGGTGCAACTACTCCCTATCGATCTGGCGCGATATCGCCATTGGGAATAACTCCGTTTCTTCTCCCAGTGGCTGCTCTAGCCTTCTTCCCCGGCCTCTGGTATCATCCAGTCTACGTCTATGATTACAATAACCACTACGACTACCACAATGACAACACCAACACTAACGCCTCATTGCCAGTGGCATGCCTGTGTGAAGAGTATCAAGAGTGTGGCTGTGATGATAACACAAACAGTACTTACTTCGAATCGCTCTTCAATGGCACTCAGCCTCGCAATACCAGCGTGGTTAGCGTGGCCACAGTCAACGGTACCAAGTCGATCTACATCAACGGCACCCTGGCGAATGGAACTACCGCTGCGAGTTCAGCCGCTTCTGGGGCTATGGCAAGTATGTTGCAATCCAGTGGATACTGGGTGACTGTCGCTTTAGTTGTTGGACTGGTATGGGGTGTCTAATGAGCTACAAATAGCCCTAAAAGTGCGCCTCGGTGGATTTTGGGATTTGGGGGCAGAGTATAAGTGGGTTCCTCGTTTGTACTCGGCCCTGATACGCAGTGCTATCATGCACCTTTACTATTGCTTAATGATGATGACGCGAAGAACTTGCTTTGTACATAGTGACGATCCAGGGTGGCTGTTTCTTTCGTTTTATATCTGATACCCCGGAATGAACTTGCTTCTGCTATCATCTGATATCATATACCCCGTATCATGTACTCCGTCCACAATGTATCTCGTACCTGAATGAGTGGAGCATTCACATTCCGCCCGTCGGGGCGGTTACGTCTTCCGCTAAACCCAAACAAGGAAAGCGCGACATCTGCTAAGATTGGGCTTCATTTCCCACTTTTCCCCTTATATCTCCTTCTCTCTTTCCTTCTTCACTGATTCTTCCAGTGCCATTCTTTTGATCCAGACACGGGCTGTCCTTCGTTCTTTTTCGTTCAGCTCCATTCACTCTTTTTACTCAAAATCTCGCCATTTGCGCAATTCAGGATCTCCCGCACTCAACTCAAAACTTCCAATACAAAAACCTACACAATGTACTTCGCCAAGGCTCTTGTTCTTCTCCTGGCTCCGGTCGCTCTGGCCGCTGAGGCCGTTACCTACTCTACCAGCACCACTACTATCACCAGTACTGTGACCCTGGTTCCTTCTGGCTACACCTCCAGCAGCTCGACTCCTACTCCCACTCCCACCTCGACCTCAACCCCCTTGGTGATCTCGACCCCCACTCCTACTCCCACTTCTACTCCTACTCCTCTGCGCACCAGCACTCCCTACATCCCCAGCTCTTCCAGCTTCGTTGTTAAGCTCAGCTCTACTCCTCTGATCAAGGCCGCTTCTACTACTGCCGCCCCCGCCACTGAGGAGACTACTGCTGCTTCCGAGCCTGCTGCCACCACCTCTTCCGCCGCGGCTGCTTCCTCCTCCCCAGCTACCGGTGCCGCCTCGCGCCAGGTCCCTGGTGCCATCGCGGTCGGTGTTCTGGCCGCTGCTGGTCTCCTGATGGTCTAAGAGAAATCCTCTTTTCCAACCCCATCTGTGAAAAATGCGCGTTCATCGCGTTCCCCACGCGTTCAGATCTTGAGGATCTCTCCAATTGTCTTCCTGTGAAGCCTTTCGGCTTCCAGGAATGTCAACCCCACACACCATCTAGGATGGTATCCGACTTTACTTCATTTCCTATCTCCTTTTTGGAACCTTTGGGCTTTTACTTTTTATAACATTCTTCTTCTTGTCTTGGTCGCCCACCTTGAACCATATATATTACTTTGATACACACTTTTTACTTCGATTCTCTCCGTCGAGATGACCACGGCTGCTGTGATGTGTTCTCCGAATTTTTTCATGTCTATACCCTATACATCTTTCGATCGACCTCTTTTGTCACGTCCTTGCACTTTTGGCCTTACCATTTTTTAGATTAATCCTAGTGTTAATCGATCTTTTATTCGGCATTGGGAATCATCAATGCTAAGGCTTGGACGTCATATCTGTTCTATAAATGTAGATTGGTTCATTAGATTCATAGCCCTATAGATCAATTGATCTCGAGGGGCTTTTTTAAAGTAGTGGGTCTATCGGTTGAGGGGTAGTTCGTACCTGCATATGCTCTATCAGATTCGAAACATGAGGCTCAAGTATTCGTAATGCACGTGCGTATGTCTGTGTTTGTGGCGAAGATCGATTTCATGCATCGGATGTTTCGAAATCCCTGCATAAGTGGAACGGATTACGCAGCCCCTTGATCTAGGGGTCATCCTTGTACTTCAACTCATGAAAGAGGACCTTCGAAGCCACTTGGGGAACGGTGAACGAAAACTGAAAGGAGAAAGAGTGAAAGAAATTGAAAAAGAAGAGGTCAGCTTGAGTCGTTCGCAATTCTTAAGGCGCTTGGGCACTATAGCGTGTACAAAGGTGCCAAAGACCCTTCAATGTTGGGATTGCATGATCCCCCAATAAACAAGATTCTACAACAATCTATAATCCAGACAGATAGTACTGACTACTGGCAGGAACAGCAATGTCAGAGAGAGGACTAAGTTCATGGCTATCTACTACAGTTTGAGCCAACATCGGGCCACAAATAAGAAAAAAGAAAACAATATCATACAGGAAGCGTTTTGCTAAATCGAACCACCTACTCCTCAGATTTGAAAGTAGCCTCGTATCTATATCCCCGTTAGTATAACCACACAATATCGTAAAAGGGGCAAATAAAACATACCTCTTTCCACGGAAAGCCCAAAGACCCCAGTTACCACAAGAGACATCATGGGGGTCCAGGTCATTCAAATCCCACCGCAAACTACGGAAGATATTCTCACCAGGCTCAAGAAGCACATCGAACTCTCCAGCACACTTCTCATTAACCCAGTTAATATCACGCTCCATATCCCACTGTGTGTATCCAGTGCAAAGAATAGGAACCTTAGTCTCAAGCAACTGTGGCAGAGTCTCCTCCCACTCGTGTGAGCTAGCCGGGTGACCCAGGCCAGGATGGAAGAGCATAAAGACATCAAGGTAAGGGTCGAAGGGCTGGAAGTAGTTCGCCTTGTACATGGTGTGGAAGTACTCGACGTAAGTAGTGATCTTCATCTGTCCACCCAGACGGTCCTCGACGATACCGCCGAAGGGGTTCTCGGGTGTGCGCTCGGGCAATGGGAATTCACCGTCACGGTTGGCCATGCTCTCGGGTCCGATGAAGATCAGGTGCAGGAGGGATCGAGGGAACATGTACTGGAGTTGCAGCCATACTTCGCGGGGCAGGGAGGACTCGGCGCGGGCACCGAGGAGGAAGATTCGGACTGGGGGTGCCTTCAAGCGGAGACCTTTAACGTCGACATCTTCACCGGTGCGAGGGGGGTGCAGGGAGTATCGAAGAGCTAAATGATAGAAGTTAGTAACATGGAACGAGTACTATATTGAGGTTATAACATACCGCTGAAACTCTTCAATCCCTCAGCAGTCATACGGTTCTTGCCTCGAACATTGTACGGGCTCAACTCGTGCAGAACACTAGCAATGGTCTGCGGGAAGGTGAGCATACGAGTGACCTGGCGCATAGAGCGGTCGGAGTTAATCGCATCGAACTCGCGAGTGTAGAGGTAAGTATCCCAGTTAGTCATGTTGATAACGAAGTTATCATCCTGAACACCGGGGTAGTTGAATTCATGGAAATAGCGGCCAGAGTGCAAGTCATGGTCATCCTCGTTGATCTGACGAATAGTCTCACAGACCTCCAGATGGGACTCGAAGTCATCCATCCAATGGCCCTCAGAGCAGTAGATTGGGACACCACAGTCGGGGCATTCGAAGTGCGAGTGAGCTGGGGGTAGACTGGACGCGTCTGTGCTCTTTCGTGCTTCCGGATCATGGGGAGATTCAGGGACACGGGTCTGTTGGTGGCTTGGGTGAGGACAGAAGGCATTTTGCTTAATGAATTCGGCGCGCTTGCGAATAGCAGCAGAAGGCGAGTTGGAGAATGAATTGTAAAGGTTATCAGGATTCAGGTAAGCTCGTGAATTGGCGGAGGGGCCCGGAGATGTGGAGGCAGCTCGGTTGGCGACTGATGGGCCTGAACAGCATGAGCTGACCTTCGGGGTAGGCTTGACATTGCTTTTGCTCTGTTCTGGCAAGGCAGTACCCAAGGGACGGTTAGGACGCTCGGGACCGGAGCCAAAGCTGCGAGTCCATGCTGGAGACACTCCAAATCTTCGGCGCGAGTGGGCAAGACTCTGCAGGCGAGCTGAAGCACTAGGTGCTCTGACTCCCTGGCGAATCACCTGAAGGCATTGGGCACAAGTGTAACCGCCAGCCATTGTGAGTGTGGGGAAGAAAGCTGTCAAGGAAGCAAATGGCCTGATGGAACTCGTCGTTTTTCCCGAAGGTGCCCATGCACGTGACTCGGGGAGTTGGAAGTATACAACTGAACATGTTCCATGATTATCTTAGGTAGAACTAATTAATATAGATAAAAAGCAGATTATTTATACAAATAAATAGTAGTAACAGTGCTTGATACAGTCGTGTTCAATTAGATTCATGATCAATGCAAAAGAGGCTCTTATACATAACAAAATTACAGTTGCGAATGAAAAGAAGAACTGAAAACAAAGACAAACCCTCCACTCCTGAATGTATAGGTAAGCTTAGAGAGTAAAGCAAGTGTATGCAATATTTCCCTGTTTAGAAGATATCCTCAGACAAGCTCCAATCCTGAGCCTCACGACTAGCCCAGTATTTCCCGTTATGTGCCCAGTACTCTTCACCAGTGATAGGACATCTAGCCCGGCCAAACCACTGAGGAGAGTAGGTTTCGCCACTAGCTTCTCGCTCTCGCCTCTTCGCACGCTGCTTTTCTTCAACACGGTGTTTCTCATTCGCTGCAAAGTCGTACTCTCCATCCTCCATAGCACGCTGATCAGGACGGAGTCGGGTATCGGTAGGAGGTAGCCAAGGGCGCAGATTCTCCGGGATAGCATTCAAAGTAAGGACAAATGGTGTGAGGTTGAATGGAATACCCTTGGGGCGTTCATGAGCCTGCCAAACCAACAATGTCTTGGCAGATTCGGGATCTTGACCAGAGACAGGAGCCTCGAATCCTGGTGTGTGACGGGCGTAGATCTTGTCGTTCCATCGACCACCAATGCTCCATTTCGGAGAGCCGTCACGATCAACAACTTTACCGGCGACCTGGTAGGCAGATGACGCTTTCCATCCGCGAGGCTTGAAGTCTAGATAGCAGACCTCACCAGTAGTCCAGTTCTTAATTTCCATCAAACCGTAATTGTCAACGGTAGGGTTTCCTGTGATGATACCAATCACAGAAGAGGTGACCTTCTTCCAAGTATACAGTTCTTCTCCTCCGGTGCATGGGCGTAGCTTAAGGAACCAAGTACCCAGGAGATTGATGTCGAAGGACTTTCCGTAGAATTTAGACTTAAGAGATGATTCTCCCTACATTCAAGTATTTCGTTAGATTTGACATAACAAGGGAAGGATTTAAATCATTGAAAAAAGTGATGAAACTTACCCAGTAGTCCCACTTGGGAGACTCGGCCCATGCTGCACCAATTGGAGGGTGGTGGCTAACTTGCTCAACGAAGAATCGATAGCCCTTATCAGGTCGAACATACTCAAAGGTCTCACCCAACAGAGGATTGAATGGCTTGGCCACACGTCCGATTGTCGAGGCATATTCACTAGCAGCATACGAAGCCACATAAAGAAGACGCTCCATGGAGTCGGGGCGGTCTGCGGCGACATCAAGAAGATCAGTGTACTCCAAATCTTCAGCGACTCGTTGCAGCAATGAAGTAGGCTCGTTGAAAGAAACAGGCAAGGTCATCTTCGTCATATCCTTTCCAATCATAGATTTCAGAATTCCCCAAAGAGAGATCTTTGGTCGATCGTCGTTGTCCATCTTGAGTCTTTGTCTAACAGGATCTTCGTAACCGCTAAAGGATGGCTTAATCACAACAGCCTTCTCGTTTCGAATTTGAGTAATTTCGTCTTCAGGCTCCTCAGGCTCCTGGGCCTCTGGAGCTTGGTCAAATTCTTCGACTTCAATCTCGCCAGCGTCGATGGCATCAAAGAACTCATCTCCGTCTGACTCGGAGTCATAAAGGCTGCTAATACGGGAAAGGACAGAGGGCTTGCGGCTGATGGTTGGCTCGGCTGTTGACAACACTTGCAGGTCTGTTTCTGATGCGAGCTCAGGCTCGCGGATCTCTGGTTGGCTTGTCTCCAGGTCACTGCCTTGTTCAGCAGGGATGCGTGATGAGGACTCGGTCATAGAGCGGCTTGCTGCAGTTGCACTCTCCAATGCCTCCTTCAGAGCCTTCTTAGTTCGCTTTCGCTTTTCTTCGGATTCGCCCATCTTCGATTGCAATTCCTCATGCTCTTGAGCAACACGCGCCATGCTTTCCTCCCACATGTGGCGAAGGTGCTCTTCACGATTCAATCGGTATTGCCAGTAGGAGTCGCGGTCTCGTGAGATTTTGAGGAGGTTCTGAACCAGACCCTTAAGACTGCTCACAGCGGCTTCATAGGCAGTGAGAGCTTGCTCAACAGCAGGATCGGCAATTGACATTTCAGGGTTCTTTGTTCTTTCGGCCTGGAGGGAGGCAGCGACGTTTGCAAGAAGGTCCAACTGTAATTTAGCAGACTGGGCCGTAATATTAAGGGCATCCTTATCATTATCAGGCATCTCCCGGCTAGAAGCATAGTCATTGAATTCATCATCATCCAAGTCTCCATCGGGGGCTGTGGTGACGTGACTAATGACTCGGTTCACTTCATTTGGAGCAACACTCTGGTCCACTGAGCCATATACAGAACCATCGTCCTCTCCGGGCAAGGTTTCCAGTGTTGTTCTTGATGTAAATGAGCTAAGTCTGTTGGTGCTGCCGCCAGGGATACCAAGGGAAGATGGAATAGGACTTCTGCCACTGGTCTTGCGACTTAGCCCAGACTCAGAAGGCGTCTCCCCAGTTGCTTGGTCCATCTTGGCTTGACGGAGCACTTCTGCGTTCTTGGATCGTTGCCTTTCCTCCTCTTTGGCTTCGTCCTTGGCCCACTGAATCGCATTGTTCAGAGACCAGAACCAGCGCTTCGCTTCCACAACATGGTTCGCTTTCAAATGGTATTTGACAGATGATTTGCCGTGAATTTCGAACCGAGTCTTATCTTGAGCATCCATGTTTAGGCGTGCAATCTTCATATTTATAGCTCCACGGCAAGCGGAGCCAGCATCATCTAATAAGTGAGTTAGAGATGGATCCTGGTGGGGAGACACAGCATTTGATATTCTATTGTAGTAAAGTTGAAACGTACCTTGATGCTTGTAGTAGCTCAGGACACCGTCCTCAAGCACGAACCACCGCAGCTTATAACCGCTTGTGTAATTAGTCCACTTCTTAAGATAACCTCTCATCTCACGAGCATCTTTACCAGCAAGCGGTGCCTCACCAATAGAGGCACGTCCAGAGAGACCCTGCGCATTACTGTTTCCAAGGATAGCCCGCTCCTGGATCCCGCGCTGGGCAATAACAGCAGCCGGGGACTTCTTCAAGAGAGCTCGGGTCTTGTCATCCTTGGTAACATCCTGAGGCAGCTTCCCCTTCTTATCACGACGGAAAGGGTCCGCGCCATGGGTAAGGAGAATCTGAATGAGTTGGGCATCTTTATTCCGAGCGCCCTCGTGCAACAGAGTACCCCCTGATTGCACAGTAGCCCGGTCCGTAACCAACTCCAAGCTATTGACATCCAGAATTCCCTCCGCACGGGGTTCTTCCAATAATTTCTCCAAATTCTCATAGTCCTTTTTGCTGATCAACGCCTGGATCTCCTGGGTCTTGCTATCGATAAAGAGGGACCGAGCTAGTTGCAGCTGCTGGAAGATCTCCGGGTTCCGCGCAACATCCAGAGGTGTCTGGCCGCGGTAGTTCACTATGGCATCGTTGACCTCGGGTCTATTGATCAAGTCACGAACCAACGAGACTCGTCCTAGCTGAGCTGCCAAGTGTAGCGGTGTGTTCCCTTCCCGATCGCGCGCGTTGATATCCAGCCCGTTACCCGACGACAGCACGAACTCCACAACCTGAGGTTCAGCACACTGCAGAGCCAAATGCAGAATAGTCGTTCCATAAAGGTTGTTGGCCACCTGTGGATCCTTAGACTCCTGGATGACCTTCCCGATAGCATTGGTATCTCCACTGCGCAGGATCTCGAATAAACGAAACGTTCGCACCGACTGGTCCAGGGACATGCTGCCGCTTTCAGTTGGAGGCGCAGACTCAGTCTGATCCATATCCGGAGGACTCTGGGTAGAGACGTGTTCGAGGATAACCGGGTTTGTGGGAGGTGGACTCGGGTCCTGGGCAGGCTTGCGGCGGCTATGACGGCTTAGGCTGCGGGCGTGGGTCATTCGAGAAGAGCCATTCGTCGAAGCTGATGCGACCGAGTTGGCGTCAGTGGTTTCGTCCTGACTTTTATCTTCGCCGCGGGATTTGTCGCGGTGTAAAAGAGAGAGCGCTATAGAGCTCCGTGAGCGCTTGTGTCTGCGAGAGAATGGCATTTCCCGGTCAGTCACATGAAAGTCAGGTGCTCAGTGGATTATATATAGATCGCACTTTCCCCTCCAGCAAGAATCTTGATAGATGGGAGAAGGTTGGGCTTCACAGTGTTCTAGTTTTTGGATCTTCCCACTTTCTTCCTCTCTCGAATACCTTATCCCTTTTGTTGGGACATGACAGAGAGCCAGAGTCTGGATAGACAGCATAGGAACCATGGGTCCAAGCGGTGTTTTGGAGGGGGGGAATTCGGGGGAGTAGATAGGAGTCCAATGGTACAAACTTACCCTTCAGGTTTTTCAGTCATAGTGGACAAAATCGCCCACTGGGTGTCTTCTGTCCTGGATGGTTTTAACCCAATAATTCCAAGGAACGAGGAGATTGAGGGAAAAGAAAGGGTCAAAGAGGCGGGCTTGTTTTGGGAGGAAAGGGGATCGTCGCTAGTCTTGGCGTCCCCGTAGATATCACCCGGGGAAATCTATCAATGAGGGTTCGTTCAGTCCTTTTAAGGTCTGGTTATGGCTGGGGCCTAATTTAGGGTGTAATTTAGGGTGATTTTTCCATAGGGATATTCAAGTGCAAGTTTCGAAGATTTCTGTAAGGGATTGATTTATGCAATGCATAAGACAAACTGGGAAAAAGATCAATGCAACATAATGCGCAGGCTTACGAGGTTATATATAGATCAATAATAGACACATTTATAGTACATGGGTTCCTCCAATGGCTTTCACGAAACCCCTCTATCGAGTCTCACCGCTGACCAGAATGACAACACTGCCAAGTTGTCGCTTCAGATCCTCGATGGCCACATCGTGGGTATCTTCAACCTCACCCCACATATCAGTCTGCCACTTGACCTCCAGGTTGGCGGCCTCGGCGGCCTCATCTAGGCCAAACTTCTTCACACCGGAGCGCTGCATGTGGCGGAAGTTCTCACTCCATTCCACGAGGAGACGTACGGCAACCAGCAGACTCTTTGAGGCGAGAATGCCTCGTTCCAGGCCAGCCAGATCATGAGGGGCCAATTCGGAGACCCAAGTTTTAATGCTATCCTTAGTGGCCTGAGGTTGGGACACTGGAAGGATGCTGTTGGCATCCAGGATGGGCTTAATTTCCAGGCCTGGCCAGACCTTGGTAGACAAGAAACCCATAATATCTTGAGCGACACGAATCTGGATCTCGCGCAAGCTCTCGGTCTTCTCTTCGCCTTCTTCCGGCTTCCGGTCGAAAATATTTGCTCCCCGCTCCGGCTCCCAGCAGAGAAGAGTGTCGGTGTCTAGGTAGCGCATGGCGGTCTTGATAATCTGTTCGCGGGTGGTTGTGTCACCCTGAGCATCTTCAATGGCGATATCGGCGGCGCGCGCGGAAATAGAGGTAAGAGGGATAAGGTGGCTCTTCAGAGCTTGTTGAGCGGAGGTCATCACATCCCATTCCAGGGCGACCGCGTGTGCGAGATGGGGTTTTGTGTGAGGAATAGAGAGGATGTCTTTGTTGGGAGTTCTCACGGGTCGCTTATCGAGGAGGACATGGTATTCTCCTAATATAAACGAGTATCAATATCATAGTTCTTCAACAATGCAATGGCAAGCTACTCTAGCTAATTCAACTGATGTTCAACGTACCCGCCTGCGCTTCCACGTGGACATTCTTCCAGAAACGCGCCTTCAGTCCAGTAGGCTTAGATGGCTTCGGTGACGAATTTTGTCCCTGGGAGACCTCTGAGTTTTGCGATTGGCTTGCATTGCCCTTGAACTCTGCTGAAGGAGCCGGGGCCTTGGGCGGGGGACCATGGGCAGTGATCGGGTGTGCAACGGCGGCTTTCAAGGGGGAAGAGTGGAATCGGCGCGCAGCATTATGTCGTACAATGGAGGTAAGCTGCGGGAACGCAGCACGAGAGATACTGGCCATGATCCCTTGATGTTGAGTTGGGGTTGACAAGGAACCGGAGAAGTTGCGGAACTGGAACTTTTCGAGTCTCGGCCCGATTACCTTTTCTCCCCCGTGCTTACAGATCACATTTAACTATGGGGCACTCCATATAGTTCCTAGGGCCCTTTTACTACATTTCTTACTTAGACTATATGGATATTTTGCTTCTACAGTGTCTTGCATTGATTCCGAAGTCAATTCCATATTATTCTGATTTTTCTTTTCCCTGATCTTCATCGATTCTACGGTGTTCTTCTCCGAACCACGAGCGGGGCGAATCTACTGCATTATTGCATCAGGGATCCGCGCTGCTATGATCGAAGTACATGTACGATGACACCAGTTTCTCAGGTGGCTGAAAACCAAGTGGATCTACGAAAAGGTATGCTAGAGCAGAGTTATGCTGTGCGGATTTCAGTCGATTAAGATTATCAACAGCAAGAGCGGTTGGAGTATGACCAAAAGAAACCAAAGAAAAAAAAACATTTGAATAGCAGAAGACCTCCCGTGCATCTAGAAACCAAAGGAAATCAAATAAAAAAAATATCCAAAGTTATAGGCCAAATTGGAAAAAAGAGTAGATCACCAGCAAAAGAATCCAGGGGAATCAAAAACCAGCTGAACAGTTCATCGAGATGCAAAGCACGAACAAATGCAAAACGACGAGATCCGCCCATGCTTTTGTAATTTACAAGAAGAAGGGAAAATTGAATGTCCGAAAGACTTGAAAGCTCGAGGTTGGCCGCCCTTTTTGCTTTTGAAAAACCATGTGCAGAGAGAAGAGAGAAGAATAAGGCAAGTGAAAAGCGAAGAGTGAAGAGGAAATGCCGAAATGCGATGAGTCCTCGTTGCTGCTGGGATACCATCAGAACGAAAATGGCATCGCACATCAAGTTCTGTCGAATAAGAAGATCGAAAAGGAAGAGTCCTTTGGAATGATCATGCATCGAGTGTCATGCACCTCACATGCACACATTCCTGTATCCTTCCTCATTTGTATAGATCATGGGCGAAGGTCGCAAAAATGGGAATATCAAGCCATGGGGGAAAACCAAAGCGCTAACTGGAAGCATCTAAAATCGGTATCGAAATCGAAATGGAAACCAGAGAAGAAGCGATCAAAAGATATCGAAAATTTCATCAAGAAAAAAAAAGAAAAAGGTCGGATAAGGTGGAAAGGATAGTTCGTCACGGCATTTCATCGTAAAGGGGGTTTTTGGCTAGGGCCACACACATCCTCAAATCCTTTCTAATTTGTGAATGTATTCAGTAGTCCCGGCCACACAGCACATGCTGATTTCTGACACGAGTTCAGCGCTGAGCGTAATGTGGACGGATCGCGAATCCGTCGCTAGCTGATGAAGTCAAGAAGTCGGGGAAGTAATGCTGTGTTTTGAGCTGCGTTTTGCGATCGGCATCGGTGCGTTTCTTCATACGCTCGGCGTCATAATCATCAGCACCGTCACGGCTACCCCATGTTGTCTAGGCGAACGCACGGTCAGCTGGAATCCGGGAAATGTAGATGCATATCAAAAAAAAGCAACGAAAACGGAAAAAAGAGCCTGGCATCATGCAGTGGAATAGCCAGTACCAGACTGGGCTAGAGCTATCCAAAACTAGCAGACCGAGGGTAAAAAATTACTCGCACGGGAAGATGGTGGATAAAATCCAGCTGCATGAGAGAGGAGTCGTGATCAAAGCGTTGTGATGCAGAAATGTCATAGGAAGAACCAAGACGGGGAAGAGGGGCTCGGGGGAAAGCAACGCCTCGTCCGATCAAGACCACGAGGGTTGGTGCTATACTTGATCCGCCACCAAAGGGAAAATGAAAAATAAAATAATAATGAAAATGAAAAGAAGAAAAAACTTCCTTGAAAAAAAGAAAAATAATACGATACTTACCACATTCAGTGTCATGACGGCGTACATCTTGATTGCGCCGTGTAAATATCCGAACACAATGGAGACAGGTAGAAGGAACACATCAACAGGATACCTGATATAGTGACCTAACAATTTGATCCATTTGCTAGTGAACATCCAGGCAATTAGGGCTTTCATAGCACGATCATGAAGCAGATCACCCCACGAAGCAGTCGCTCGGTGACACAGCCAGACCAATAACAAGTCTCCTAAAAGGGCCGGAGGCGATAAAGTGGTCAAGTGGACAGCATAAGCACTCCACGGTTGACGTCTAAAAATGAAAAAGTTAGCGGCTGAATGTACTCAGCTTTTCCCTCGAGGGCGTATAGAATCACGAAGAACATGCAGAGGCGACAAAAAAAAAATAGAAAACCCAGAGAAATCAAGGAATACCTCCTCGGAAACACCGATAAGGTCCTTGTTTATTTTCTCGTGATCGGGATTCTTGGTGCTTGAGGATGTGCATCTCCTTGGTTACCCACAGTCCCTTCCGGCCCATGGCTAAGACCGAAAAA
Organism: Penicillium herquei; assembly: GCA_039634405.1. Lineage (NCBI taxonomy): Eukaryota > Fungi > Ascomycota > Eurotiomycetes > Eurotiales > Aspergillaceae > Penicillium > Penicillium herquei. The sequence continues at coordinate 1,891,769 of CP098390.1, forward strand.
ACGGGCATTTGTACGAGTGCACAGCTGCAGACAAGGCGTCATGCATGGCAGACGCGTCGCGGACCCCGGAGGACCATCCGCAAAAGACCCAATGGGGAAAAGAGAGGCAAAAAAAAGAAAAAAAGATGGGAAAAAAAAGTAAAAAAAGGTCCCGCATCGATTTTATCGATCGGAGAAAAGAAATGGACGAACAGGGAGAAGCTGAGGGAAAAGACCAAGAAAAAAATCGAAAGGAGGGTGTGACTTACTGCCAAATCCATTTCTCGTGAAACATACTGGTGAGATTACTCCGCCAATTGCTTCGAGACCAACGTGCGCATTGCTTCAAGAATCGGGGGTTATCCTCCAGTGTGGTGAGCACCTCCGCTTCAGGGTGATACTGCATAAAGGTCTCCCAATCATTGTTGACCATCCAGCGAGTGATGAAGTTATCATCGTCGGCATTGAGTTGATACTTCCCATACCACCACTGCTCATTAGTAAAAGCGCTTGTAAAGTCGGGCTCTTGAAGAATTTTGGTTCGATATGCCACTGTTCGCCCAGACATGCATGGTAATCCACCATCCATATTGGTCGTAGCCCCGCAATCGAAGTTGCGACGCTCAAGGTACAAAGCTCCCAGGAACCCCCAGACGCGCTGTGAGAGGGTTGGCGCGATAGCTCGACGCAATCGCTGGCAGGTCACCACGCCTCCATATCGAGAACTCTTCTCAAAGGGCGCGAGCATCCACGGTAGTACGGTAGAAGGCCAGCTCACGTCGTCGTCAGCTAGGACAGTAATTGCAGTCTTTACCTCGGGGATAGCCCTGGTCATTTGGCGGCGTTTATTAGGGTGAGTGATGGTGAATAGGCGGATGTGTTTCTCGCTAGCGGGCATCGCATTGATCATTTGTTCAGCCTTCTTCCGATTGGCCTCGATAGTCACCAGCAGGATCTCTTTGGGCTGATTGACTAGAATCGAGCGAATTGTTTCGACCAATTCCTCACCACATCCGTCCAAGCTGGGAATGATAACCGAGACATCTTGGGAGGTCAATTTCGGGTTCTCCGGGGGTGGGATCGGCTTAAATGACCAGAAGGAAAATAGATTGACCACGAGACGAACGTAGCGATAGAGACTGTCAGATTGATCACTCGTTAGTTATCCATTGAAATTGGGATCAATTTATTCTTGATATTATTCTTAGGGGGCAAAAGTCCCCCGAGAAATTTGATTTGCCAATTTGTACTTACAAGAGCGCCACAAAGGCGTCTAGGAAGGGAAATGCCATAGTGTCTCAATGGGACCAGGTTTCCCCGGATATTAATTCCCCTTTTTTTTCTCCTGATTTTGGACTTATGTCTCCTTTTTTGCCTTCTCTCTCTTCCAGAGAATTCCAATTTTGCTTTTGATTCGGAGAATTTTTGTCTTATCTTTTAACCTTTGCTTTTGCGATTGTTTCGGCGTAGTTCAGTGTTCCCGAGGTTCTCCAATTGAACTAGATCTCCAATTCCCATTGTTAGTCACCCATGAGTAGGTCGGACAAGAACATTTGAAATCTCACCAGGTATATATCCAATGGGTTCTTCGAATTGATACCTAGCGAATGCGACAAGCTTTTGTCGGGCTAGGAGGGATTATCAAAAAAGAACGAATGTCGGGGAAGACGTAGCTTCCCCAACCAGCCCAGGAAGAGGAAAGAAACAGAAAAGAAAGAGGGGGGAGAGGCGTGAGAGAGGAATCAATAAAAAGAGAAAAAGAAACAAGAAGAGCCTGGTCCTTGGGGGGAATCCAAGGTTAAATCAGTACGTATAATACTAGGAGGACCAGACATCTGGAGACTCTAGAGTCAAAAAAAACCCATAATTCTGAATTTCTTAAAGCAACAAGATAAAAAAAAAATCCGAAAATAAAATAATTAAAAATTAAAATGAAAAGAAAAAATATAAAATATAATTTTTAAAAAATGGAAATAATAAAAATAAAAAAACAAAAAGACTATCTGCACCATACAAAAAAAAAATCCAAGCTAAAAAAAAGCGCCCCAGTCCCAGTTGTCGTTTTGAGTTGGCTGCAGGTTGTGTACATTGCCTCGTGCGTCAGAGACCCTGGATCTAGATGGAGGCATTTGAAGGTGGAGAGGGATTGGCGGCGGCCCATGCATCATGACAGTGGAGTTCCCGGGTAAGGTACAGTACAAGTGAAATCTATCCGCGCTTGGGATTTCCTGCATGAGAGAGCATTTGAAATGTTCAAGCCGTTTAAGAGAGGTCCGTCACATGGACTCATTCACCCGGGTGGAATGTATCGTTTAGAATACAATAGAGTAATAATCAACGTCCAAGGTTCAACTTGAACTCAAGTGTTTGAACAAGAGCCTCTTCTCAATCATGTAGCCAGTACCAGTTTGCCAATGAGACTCGGCTAGAGGGGGGGATCAGCTTAGAGGCGAGAGCATGGACATCAGATCATGATCAGCTGCACCACATTCCAGATGTCTCAAGGTTTATTTGCTTAAAGAATCTCTATTCATCGACATGACGACACAGTTGACGACACTCAAGGCAACCAGGAGCACCTGAACATCGCCATCTGGACATCTGGACACTTGACCTTGCCATTTGTTCCGGTTGGCTCTGGCTTGTCGCAGGTACCAATGCGCGATCGAACTACTAGTCCCGTGACATCTCGATGTTCATCTATACTTAGATTGATATGTCTTAGGTATGTAAGTAATACTGTCAGTTGACTTATTCTATGACTAACTTGAATAAGAACAATCAAGTTTAACTTGAAGTTTCAGGTACAATATTGAATCAAATCAAGAAACCCATTATCACAACCTTGGAACCTTCGACACGAGCACCAGTGTACTCGGTACGGTACATAATACACAACATTTCAGATGTTTGAACAAATGGGGGCCAAATGAGTCAAGGAGAAGGTCTCCGGTGCACGCTGCACGCGAGATCCCCTCCTTTCACGTTCAAGTGCAAGTTCCATGTTCCATGTTCCCCTTGTTTGGAAGGTGGATCGCCATTGGTGCCCAGTCCATCGCCGAGAAATCTTTTTGACCTTTGGCTGCATAGATCAGCGGGATTTATTTTATAATTTCTTTTTCTCAAATCTTAAGCTCATTGAATCATTGATTTTGGGATTTCTGCAATTTATGGAGTCACGAACTGCAGATGCCAGCTAGGTGCCGAGTGCATACATATGAGGACTGAATGGGGGCCCTCCACATCATCCAGGGATGCCCTGGACTACCTCCATATCTCCATATCCTAGAAATGATTTCCGATTTCCGAGTCATGAGTTCGAGTTAGTACCAAACATACCTCCTCTGAAGCGACAGTTGAAAATTCTATACCGAGAGCTCGAACTAGCGCGGTGGCAGTGGCAGTTGTGGATCCCGGTTTAGTACCTTTCGTAGTGATTCTTTCCCGCTTCAGACAGCAATGATGATCCGTTATGATTCGCACGCCTTGTGGCACAAGATGGGTTTCTTAATTTTAACGTGCATCTCATCGGCCAAGACGTACAATCGGGCAATCCACTTTCGTACAGCAACTGGGGCACGGAAAACTGTGGCTCAGAGCCAACCGGAAGCCCGTGTCGGGGTAGCAAAAGGAAACCCTAGCGGCGATCCATTGCCGTTCTACGTACTGTCCCAGGTGAACTGACCTCGAGAACTTTGAATGTCTAGAGTCCCTACGGTGGATAGTTATGAGGAGAGTAAGTATCAAGGAATAACCTAGGAATAATACGAAGTAATAAGTTAATACGGATGTAATATTAATTATAATAGTCCTCGCTAAGCTAGAAATAATGAAGTGGGTCTGGGATGGGCAAACTCGGTGGGATTACGAATCGACGATACGAAGTCCCTATGCGCATTCTTTCGAACTCTGGGTAAAGTATGAGCAGGCAACTCGAATAATTCACGGTTATGTCCGCGCAGTCCACCATAAAGAGTTTAGGCCACCCAAAATGGGATGAAATGGGTGGCGCCCCTCTCTCCTATTGACGGCTCTCTGTCAGATGGGAAACGGGAAACACATTCTCGGCCCGTGTCCTGGACTAACTTGTCGATATTTACTATTTTGGTCTATACTATTCCGAACCATTCAACCTTGCACATTTGCATATTAACACTTCCAAGTTCCTCTTTATCCTCTTTACCATAGAGAGGTATAAGTTGAATATTCGAAACTCCGTGGATACAGGGTGGATTCCATTGCCGATGTAAACGGAGTACAGGGAGTTCTGTACTAAGAGTACACATAAAACGTCCATAGTGGACACAGGGCCCCTCTAACCATGGATGCCCCCATGTTCTCAAGCCCTGGAGTGTCCATCCATCTCCCCCAGGATTATGATTGGCGTATTAAAACGTCTTTCCCACCCCCTCATGGCTTACTCGCAGGCGCGAAATGGGCGTCTAATGGAGCAAGGGAGCTCGTGCTGACAACCCGGAGTCCGCCTTAACGGACTCGGCCAGTGCATCATGCAGCAAGCCGAATGGGGAACTCCCACCTGGATCTCCGCCCCCATGCATCCACGAGAAAAGCCCATGATCGGCCATTTTTTGGAGATTATGAAATTCTCATGCATTTCCGAACAATCATATTAATCTCGATGATTCATATCTCGCCAAGATCGCCTGGAATTGGTGTCCGAGTCCACGCAATCTGGGCTAGTCTACCGAACTCCGTATACACTACCGTGCACATGTGTTAGGTACACTGTACACCTAACTTCGAACTCGCACTCTCTAATCTTAGTGGTACTTTTCGTACTTTTTTTTCACCCTCTCCCTCTGATGAAAAAAAATAAATTTCAAAAAATTAAATGAAAAACGTTCGCCAAGGTTATGCACAGGCCGTTACATTCCCCAGTGGCAACCATGTTGATATTTTAATTTCTTGAGTTTTTAGAGAGAAAAATAACCAGGTCAAATGTGACCAAAGAAGCGCCACATCATGGATTTTCCAGCCTTTTGCATTTCTCCCACCTTTTATGCATATTTCTTTGCTTTTTCCTCTCTCTTTTTTCCCTTTTTTGTTGATATTCCCCTTGCCTTTTTTCATTCCTATCTCCACTAGTACCAAATAGGGCTTGTCATGTCACCTAAATCACACTATTCGGCCGAACCTCGCGATGTGATGCAAAATTAGGACCGATTCGCTCGGAGTGAGTATCATGGAGTGAAACAGACGCGTATCTTAGCTGCACGGACTTTTTTCTCTCTCTTCTTCCCGGACAATCTCCACTGTACCCGTAGCGCCCCCTCGAAAAGTCCACTTCAAATTCCGGGAAGGGCCGGATCCATTATTGAAATCGTGAGAGAATCCTGGTTCATGTCAATGCGGGTGTTCCTGATGTACTTATGGTGTATGGGGGGAGGGGAAAAGAGCAGGGGTATACATATAAAAGACTATATTATTATGTACCCTGTTCATGGGTTCCCCTTTGAGGCTTAACTTTATGATATCAATAATTCCCCTTAAGAGCGAATTCAAAGTTCGAATTATTAACAATTCAATTGACAGCACGGGGCGGAAAATGACATGCAGCTTAAGGTCGATCAGACGGCTTTTCCCCTCTTGTCATGACCGGTTTGGGGCTTGTTATTATTTTCATATTTTCATTTTATTTTTACTGTCATTATTTTATCACTATTTTTTTGTCCCTCAAGTGAGTGGCTCCAAAATTATGTCTATTATTAGTAAATTTTGTGGTCGTTTTGACATACGCCCATTTAGCCACCTTCAAGTTCCGACGAATAGTATGATGATTTCTGTCCTGTTCTGATGATTTCCTCTCGCACTATCGCCTATTAAGGACAGAGTGAAATAGGAACGTCCAGATCATCTAGTGGGGCTGAGTATGGTATTAGCCGTAGCGTTGTTACAAGTGCACGAAAACCAAACTGACTGAGTGGATGCGGTTGAACATAGCCGGCTATAGTCATTGTATCCCACTATGGAGTAGTCAGTCCTGACAAAGTGCTCTATATCCACATATTCGCACACCAAATCTCTTAAGAACCCACATCTGTGATGTGACCAAGTCCACAGTAGCAATAATCCATAAAAAATTCGGGTTTTCTGCCCAGTTCTCATATTGCCCCTCGGTCTTGCTCCACCTCGTACAACTGTGTCCAGTATGCTCAGTCCAGATCATACAGTCGACGTGGTCAGCAAATCCACAATTTGAAATTGATATGTGGGATCTGAATGGGTTAGTTGGAACGGAGTAGCGCGATCTGGTGGCAACGGCCGACACACACTCCACCTATAACAAATACATAATATAAAACAATACACTGCAGGGGGCCCCATCGCGCACTGTCCCGTGTCAGATCCCCATTCTCCGGAGGCTCAGAACAGTCGGCTGATACGACGTCGAGAGAACCATTCCCCCCACTATCGGGGATTGGCTTGTCGCTCTGATCCTCTAGTTGCAGCGAGGCTGGCTAGCTTGGCTGCAAGCTGCAGCACCCGTGGATAGTCTCGGCTTAATCACCGACTTCGGTCCCCCACTGCCCGTGTTCTTCTTTCCCACTTTGAGACCTTCAAATGTTTGAAAAAAAGGTTGTGAGGTCTCTTTCTTCTTATGGACTTTGTCCGGTAATTATTGAATTGCCTTACATTTTGTACTTTTTTTCATGGTGATTGACACTGGTTGTTGTTCTTGCGCCCCTCTTTTTTTCCGTGTCTCTTATTTTTGCCCCTATCATCTACGGGCTATGAATAATAGCTTAGACCTCGGTTCTTTTTGGTACTTTGTGGTCGCTATACTAACAGAACTAATAGTACTAACGGTATAGTTCCAATCTAGTTTAATCAGTTGCTTATGCCGTTCGCTTTTTCCCGTGTATAAAATAATAATTAATTAGTGGAAGAGAAAACCGAGGAACACCGAGGATGGCGCAATCAATTTCTTCCTAGTAGGCAGTGTTGAAATGGTGTAAAAGGTCTGGATTCTTGAATCAAGAATTTAATGAACTAATCCTTGTTTTCTTCATTATTATTTTTTTTACTTTGTCAAAATTACATCAAATACCAAAATGAAAATGACGATGAAAGATAGTGCAAAGAAGAACTTTATCGATGATTCAAAAAGGCAATTCTTCATGATCGACCATGATTCAGAGACATCTGTACTTTGACATATGCACAATGAACAAAAATGAACCAAATAGACTTTAATTAGCCAAAAGGGCTGAAAGAGACAGCTACAGCTGCAGCTGAGATTGACAAGGATCTTTTTTATCGCAGTCTATTAAATGAGCTTGGGTCCTCGACCCCCCTTACCCATCAGCCCGCTTTGTGCTTCCTGATTTCGGCTTAACTTTGTCAATGCGCATTACATGCAGCCGCGTTGCGGTCATGGCGTGGCTAGTCAAAGTAAAAAGGATGGGGTTAGTGCTCAGGCCTCTCGCCGAAGCCCCGAGAAGTATGTACATAGCTGCTTTGAGAAGATTGCGAACCAGCTACGTAGTTGAGCTGAGGCTAAAGGGCCCCTTGTAAGCATCTTTGAAAGGCAGCTACACTTCGCTACCGAGTCCATGGATAACTATTGGAATCAAACATGAACTAGAAACTGAGACTCCAAACCCAAAGTTGAACTTGAACCCCCACGAAAAAAATAAAAAATAGTAATCCTGATGGAATCAGACTAAACTAAGTAGTACTAGCATATCCCCATCCCCTGAATCTGCCATATGCCATATCTGCAATAGTCATACTACTACTAAAAAAAAGTACCCTAAGTACCTAAACTATACTGCACCTAGGTAAGTGTAGTTCTTGGCTAAACTTGAACTACTTACTACTGTAGGGTTGTAGGACCGAACTACCCGGATCTTCACAAGCAGAACAGGCACGAGCCACTGCATAGACCGACAGGAAATGATGCAGTAGATGCATTTCGTGACGTCAATCCCAATCAGGCTGTTCATGCACCTCGATAAATAGGGATCTCCGAAGACGGCCCCCCTCTAAGCCTGGCGCGGAAGGATGACATGCCCCTGGTCATCTCCCACGCCTTTGATACAACCGTGTTGCATATCGGAAATGCAGCTCTTGCTTCCCCCCGAAGCCGCTAATGCGCGCCTTTACCAGGATGGAATCCTGGAAGTACCTGAAAAGGGTGGGTGGCCGATGCATTTCTAGAACCATGTACGATAATGCGCCAGTCTCTAGTTGCGTCTTCTGGGGTACGTACATATGTGAACGCTCGGGCAAATCGCGATAGCCGCTGTCATATGTTTTGTTTTTTTTTCTTGGATTTGCTTTTTGCAAGGTTCGGGTTTGCCGATCCATCTGGACTCTGAGATTCGAGTTCTATTGTCCCCCGGATATGCAATAATGCGTTCTGATATATGCTAAGTATAGAAATTGCCACTTTGGCCACGAGTCTTTGTTATTATGGGATGGAAATAGCTTATGTCTAGAACATTGAACTCAAATAGATCAATTGATGCATACGAGTCTTATTATGGTATGATTCTAGGATGATTCTAGAACGAATATCGCCCGTTGAGCCAAGGAACAGGGATAGTGATCCCTTCAACTTTGAATCCATGGATATTTTATACGAGCTTAATAAGCCAGCTTTAGTGGACTGATGTAGCAATCAATTGATGCAGCTAAAGATAAGAAATACACATGTGCAGCAGAGGATGGAAGTTCGCCGTAAGAGGAAAGAGACAAAAAATAGAAGCAAATAACAGTGATCTCTTCAAGTTTGACCAGACCATCATTTGATCCCCAAAAGTCACTTGATCAATATTCAGGTCGGCTGTTATCAACTCATAGAACCATCGCCATAAAACTCCTCTGCAAAACTTGGCACAGCATGAGTAAAGCCTCTAAGCAATCAAACCTGAAAGGCAACTGAATCTACACAGTGGGCTGCCAAAGCCAACCTGCAGGGTCAAAACAGGACTCAAAATGGACGCCACCAAACAGCCCGATGGCCCCATACAGGTCAAAGTCCCCTTCTAAGCCCTGAATGCTGCCGGAGTCTTCATCCACCTCCTCGTGCAAGTCCCACTCCCCAGCGCGATGCCCATTCCGGGTGAAAAACACCTGCACCCTGCATGGACTTTTCCCTTTCTTGCCTCCCTTCGTCCCACTAATCTCAGGAAGGGAAAACACCATGCCGAGCCCAACAGTCTCACCCACATGGATCGGGCCCGTGAAGTCCCGCCCTCCCCACGAATCATTCACAAATCGGCATCCATCATCTGAGAATACCCCTAGACTTCCCCGCTCCCATCCGGGAGATCGCCAGGACGGATAAGGCTGAGCCGCAAACCCGATCGAGAATCCACTGGCATCTGCATCCCCGGTGCCTGGACCAGCCCGTAACGCGGTCAGTTTCACTTCAAAGTAGATGGTCTTGTTCGTTTCTCCCATGAAGGGGGTATCCACTGCGGCGAAGTAGAGTGGAAGGTGCGTTAGGACTAGACAGTCGCCGTTGGAATCGACTGTGCGACCACGCCATCGACCCGGACCGGTGACTGTGAGGTCACCCACATACTCTCTTTGGCGAACGGGTCGTAGATCATGATACTGCACGGCACTGTAGACGGCTTCGGACGGGTTACTGGGGATCCAGAGTGGGGTCTGATCACAAAACTGGTGAGCTCGGTCTGCGTCATCGATGTTGGCATTCCCTGTTCCTGAACTGTAGTAGCCGGAAATTGGAGGTGGCGGAAAGATCGATGTATCTGGTACCGCCTCTTGCCAGTTATGGTATGGTGGGGGATCGCCCTGGTCACTCGAGCTTGCCTCATAGCTGGGTGGTGGGCCCCAGGACTGGGTATTTTTGGACATAGTGCTGACTTTTCCTGTTCTGGTCAGGTTTTATCAAGTTTTGATCGACTTGCGAGTCTTTTGTGCAGAGATGATCGTAGGAGTTCTGACTCTGATTCTTTCTAATATGGACCCTGGTGCCAAGTGGGGCTGTGCGGGGATGAAACCCATAGTTTCTTTGTTATATCCACGGTTCACCTCCAACCTTGGAATAGTATATCATACAGATACATTCTAGTATATTCATCTACACTCAACATTAGAATTCATAACAGGTCCCGAGAAGCACACTGGAATTGTTTGGATCAGGTCGATCATTTAAATGAGATCGGAATATTGTGCAACGGCTAATGGGATGGATTTCCAATTCAACCGAGTACTAGTTGTTGATATTCGAATAGATCTAAGATGTTCCTGAGTGATTTGGCATCGAGTAGGAGGGTATTCAGATCGAACCAACATATATCTATAGCCTAAAATGGAACTCAATGTTTAACTAATTAAACAACGCACATGTGATCTATATAAACCTGAAGGACCTGAATTTCCAGGCACGGCACTAAGAATAGGGTTCGGAGCTGCAGGTTTCATCTCTGCATCCTTCAGTGTCACCGAAAATCCAGCACAATTGTGAATCGAGTCCTTCAAATCTAACTGGTCTCACAAGGGCCAGGAAAATCGGATTCATCTCAAAGTTCACCAGACACAGACACTCTACTCTCATGAACCCTTCTCCATCAACTTGGGCTGCCACTAGGGTCTGTGGACACAATGTCAGCCGATCCGCCCCGCAGACGGAGATCGTCTATCTCGACCCATTTTCAGCGCGTTTTTCACGCTGATTCAGAGAAGGTACGTGTTCTAAAGCTTGTGTACGCGTGATCCCCGACTAACCAGATTATAGAAACGCCAAAGTCGCGGTCAAGACAGTTCGCAAGACCCATCTCGTTTATCGTGGACGCCAAGTGATGGCCATGATCCCAAGCTGGAGGCAACTGCGGCCCATTCAGGACCTGAAGAGACCGGAGTCAGTTCGTTTAATTTTTCCTCCAACTCTCACATTCCCTCACTCGACACTCCAGAATCCAGCCCCTCTGTTCTCCAAGGCCTCCCCAGTAATGAGAAATCGATGCCGCAACCAATGGCAGAGGTGAATAACCAAAACACGGACCGAAGCAATATATGCTCGTCGCCAACATGGGGTAAAGAGAATTCTCGCAAGGAAAGACGAGCGACTAAGCGCCTAGAGGCTGAGAGAAAGGAGCTGGAGAAACGACTGCTTCACTTAGAAGAGTCCCAGTCCAGGGTCGACAATGGTATCTTCGATCGAGCATCGCGTCGCTTGACCAAGAAAACTCCCCAAGGAAGCTCATCTCGCTCTTCTAGTACTGGCAGCTCGCGACTGAGATCCTCCAGTATTACGAGGTTTTTCACAGGCTCTCGTCGGGCCTCACGGGCGAACTCGATAAATGACGATGATGCTTCGACTCAGCCAGCAGGACCACCTGGTCCACCATCCGTCCCATTGGCACTTTCTGAACGTTTTGGGGCTGATGTTTCTCGAGAATTGGCCGATCGCCATGGAACTACCTTGATGCCTACTAGTCTAACTCAACTCCCGTCCAGTCAATCGCAGCTGCCGCATCCACCTCAACAACCACGCTCGCTTCATACAACACCCAAGTCTGATGACCTTCGAGAAAACTGGAAGACAGCACAGGAGTGGAAGAAGAACAACGATGGCCGTGATATGAGTACTGAGCTCATCGCTCGCAGGCTGGATTCCTTGTCGGGCGGTCGGTCTCAGCAACACAGTGTGGAGCTGGTTGCTACTAATCCGATGTCCGATCTAAAGTCGCTCAAGGCAATGGAGTCATTTGTCGAAACTTCAAGCAATGGCACCACCATGGACCGATCTCTGAGTTCCTCTACAAAAAGCCCTCCCAACGCTTCTACCCGTATCGCCACCGCTCGTCAGTTCCGTGAACTCTCTGAATCCATCCCAGAGACACCAAACGGCTCACCCAGCTCGCACAGCAAGGGCAGCACCCGCTCATCTTCCTCCATACTGGCCAGCATGAAGAATGGCTCTCCCAAGAGGACTCAGAAAGAGGCCTCGTCGCAGCCTGAATCGAGACGTCACATCTCTTCGCCTTTGGCCATGCACCCAAACACTCCAGAGCAGTCTAATTGGTCACCAAACCGCAACTTTTCGTTGCCCTTGACGAATGTTCAGGTTCCGGAGCCTTTACGAATCGTGAAGCCATCGCCACCTGAGGAGTCTCAGGGAAGAAATCGCCAGTCAATTCCAAGTTGGCTCAAGACGACTCGAGATGAGAATCGACGCGAGACTTGGAGCCCGCGATCAGAATCTTTCGATGGACAAAAAGCACCTCTACCAACTCTCCCTCTCAAACACCCAGGTCGGCGAAGTCTCGAAGAGCATGCTTCAAAGGGTGCAAATAATGGCGCTCCACCAAGTTTCTCTGTCTTGAAGCCTTCTGTTGCGCCCGACTCGCAAGAGTCCGCCGGTGGATACCCTCTTGCTGACAATAAGACGTCAGAAGAGCAGACCACTATGGGTATGAACCAAGGTGGTCATGATAGATCCCCGTCCCTCCACTCATCAGACGGGGCATCAAGCTATGATACTGCAGATGAAGAAGTACTCGATGTTCCAAAGAAACGACAAAGCAATGCACACCCTCAAGTCCCCGAGTCGGGCCCCAAGAAACCAGCCGAGTCTACACCAGAGATTATGTCCAGAAGCGGCTTGCCTCTAGCGCCAACAAACTTCCGAGGCAACCCACCCCTCGCTCCCGGCGGTCCTCTGAGCATGTTACGCAAAAAGCCCATGCAAAAGGTCAAGTCACCCCGTGCCGAAGACGTGATCGCCAAACTCTTCGTTATCTGTTGTCAATGCAAATACTGGCATGACATGCCATCAGAGATGTACGCCAAGCTTGCTTGTCCCGAACGCCTTCCCTCTGATTCCCGCTTGGTGAGAACCTTTTCTCGACGAAACTCCGTCCGAAACGCGCTCTTTGCCTCGGACCCAAATGATCCTCGACGAATGCCTCTACCCCGACGAGCCCATCCTCAAAACGAACCTCCTAATGCTCGTGGTCCGCCAGGGGATGGTCGTGGAGCACCAGCGCCCCAATCTCCACCCCTTTACCGTCCCCAGTGCTGTTGGTGTGGACATAGTATGAGTAAGTCCTGCTGTCAGGGATGGACTGCTCTGGTTCATATGCGTGAGAGGTATCATTGAATCTTTTTGTTTTCAACATACACGACTTTATGACAGATCCGACGATGTAGGAATGAGTTATGAACTGCAAGATGTTTTCGGCGATTGATGTATCTAGACTATTTGACCTCGACATTCTCGATGTTTCCAATTCAAGTTATTCTAGTCTCATTTTCTTGCTTCGTTTCCAATCTTAGACGTGAATCTTGTAAGCTCCGAATCCTACTAGCCCTGGGGGTAAAGCTTCCCCATTTTTGTTGCGCCAGTTCGCGCAAAGTGCGGCATGAGGACTTCAATTTGTGACCATAGTACATCAGCGGCTTGCATCTTTGAATTTCATGGTGCCACGAGCTTCTCAATTATTCTACTTGAAAATCTAAAAATCATTGAGATAGCTTCTGAAGCAATATCGCAAGAGTGAAAATTCAATTCGTTCAAGATGGCATTGCAGGGTTCATCGTAGGTCGGAAAAGTGGATATAGGCCTCGATCGGGATAGGAATGGCAGTGGCACTATACTGGGAAGACCTCAGATTCTTAGGAATGGCATTGTCTATGAAAAGCCTCAGAAACACATGCCAAAAGAATTTGTAAAACAAACCCAGGCCACCCGTGTTGGACAGGTGGGCGGCACCTAGGCACATGGACACAGGTGATTCTCACTGTCCAGATCAGGAGCTCGCTTAGAATGTGTGATCCTGGGATCTGATTGGCTCGCTTACCCTGATAGTGGTGATCTTGAGCCTGAAGTAAATAAGCATCGACTCTCAGCCATTTTTATATCGGAACCGATGCGTGGATACTTCCAGGGTGATCCCGAGCTTCTGATTGGTCGATTCAAATCCACATGTGTGATCTTCGGGGTCCACCACTCAATCTATAAATTCCCCAGATTGTCTCTTCCTTCGACACTTCTTCCTTCTTCCAACTCTCTTCCTTCACGCGGTCCTTGTGACTTCATTACATACTTCATTTCCCCCATTGGCTTGACACTTTGTCACAGTCTCAACATCTACCTCTTACTTCATTCCTTGTCTTGCTGCCATGTTGACACTACTTCTTGACTTGGTGATTTACCTTATCGACGTGGCCATTGAAATTCTTGAAGGCGCAGTTCACCTTATCGACGTGGCCATTGATTACCTCGACAACATGACTTGACCCCACGGTAACCTTGTTGACGCGTCACATGTTGACACTACTCTACCTTATTGACATGTCACTCCATCTTGTTGATATGTCACTCCACCTCATCAACATGACACTTCATTGACGCGTCAACATGTTGACACTACTCCACCTTATTGACACGTCACCTCACTTTGTTGACACGTCACCTCACTTTGTTGACATGTCACTTAACCTTGTCAACATGACTTGACTCTCTAAGTAACAACACTTCCAACACGTTCCCTCTTATCAACAACTGCTTACAAGTGACAGGTCACCACACAATACAATCTCTGTGGATGGAACAATCAAACCTCCACCATCATCACCCTGATGATTCTCTGGCCACTGAGCGCTCTCATTTCTCCACTTCAACTTGAGTCCCATGACTGTGGCGGGCTTCGCTGAACCTTCAAAACATCAACCCGAGAGCACACCGCCAGGCCTCAACTACACTCCACAAACGTCTCTCTACAGGTTCAGCGAAGCTTCAGGACAATCAGCATGGCTGGCTCAAGACCACTTCAACGCATTCACTACTCTGACAACCAACCCACTTGCAACATTCAAGCCTCTGTGACCGTGGCGGGTTTCGATGAAGCTTCAGGACAATCAGCCTTGCTCTGGTAACACTACGACCTTGAGCTTGATACTGTGGCGGGCTTCATCAAACCTCAGGACAATCGGCACAGTTTAAACTTTGCTTGAAAGATCTCTGATCTACTCTTTGCTTGCATCACTTGTTATCTCCGCTATAACATCTGACCGCGCGATTTGGGATTTGACGCCACTATGACAGCGCTGCATGTTTTGAACCTCGACTTTACATCCACTGAGCTTGGAACGCGTACGCGCACAAAAAAGAAAACAAACAAAAAAAATCAACACAAGGCTCCAACCAAAGGCTTCCTCTTGCTACTCAAGACTTTCTACCTTACCACAGGCTCAAGCTTCAATCAATTGGCAAACACAAACAAAAAAAAATCAATAAACACTCGGCCTCAGCCCATCCAAACAAACAAAAACAAAACAAAACAAAGCCTCATCCACAACAGGGTTCATACCCTTTTCTACAAATGCCTTTTCTATAAATGCCTCTTCCACAAAGCGTCTTCCAAAAAAAGCTCCACACAAGGTTCAAGACAAATTCAGCACAGCTGTCGTAGCCTGCTCAATCTTCCACCCCCGAGTTGACTCAAACTGCACAAACAATCTACGACACTCAAGCCTCTGTGGCCGTGGCGGGTCTTAATGAAACTTCAGAACAATCAGTCTTGCTCTGACAACACTTCGACCTCGAGCTTGATACTGTGGCGGGTTTCATTAAGACTTCAGGACAATCGGCACAGTTTAAACTTTGCTTGAGCGATTTGGAATTCGACATACACAACTATGACCGGCGCTGGCTCTATTGGACCTTGAAGCAATAAAGCTCTTTGAACTCTTCTTTTGGGCAGTTCGTTTTTACTCCTTCTATGGGGAAATCACTTTCACAAAAACAAAAGAAAACAAAAAAAAAAAAGAAAAAAAAAAGAAAAAACATTCAACCAATTGGCTCATTCTACCAAGGCTTTCTCTCCTGCAAAGGCTTCATCCTTTTCCACCATGGGCATATTACCACAGGCTCCTGCTTCACATACAAGCTCCTATCAACCAAAGCAATCTCTCGAAGCTTCCATTCAAAGAATGACAGAAAACAAACAAAAAAAAAACCAAAAAAAAAACCAAAACCAAAAAAGCCACTGGCCTTATTCATAGGTCTCACCCACAAGCTTCTTCTTCAAAAAGCCTCCTCAAAGCCTACTCAAAAGCCTCTTCTAAAAAACAAACCTCTCCCACAAAAGCTTCCCACAAGGTTCAACTGAGCTTCAGCGTAGCCGGCATAGTCAGTGACAAGCTCCCTCTCTTCCGAACCATACGAATGACCGATCTCTCTACGACATTCAAGCCTCTGTGACCGTGGCGGGTTCTAATGAAACTTCAGGACAATCAGTCTTGCTCTGGCATTGCGACATCGAGCTTGACTGTGGCGGGTTTCATTAGAACTTCAGGACAATCGGCGCAGTTTAAATTTTGCTTGAACGATTTCTCAACCGATTCGATTATACAAATGGTATCAAGATGGAGGAAAGGATGATATGGTGCGGAGAAGCAATGGGTTTCGAGTGTGGAGGATGGGTCCAGGGTACCGAGGCAATCGGTTCTTTAATCATACAAGCATGCAATACAATGAAATGCCTACCCCCCTCAATCATTGATATCTACAGGTAAATCTCATATTCATAACATCATAACTCGAATGATCTACTATAGTATGTAGTCGATCATGTAGTCTAAGATGTCGGGGTAGACCACGTGTGCCAAGCAATAAGTACCGTGCAGTATCCGAAAATCAACCTCGGCATCTTACGCGGGGAAAGATATTCCAGCTTACTTCCAGCTACATATCTTATCCTTAATCACAAAAACAAGAGATTCCAACTGGAACATATCCTAATCTACACATCCATCAAAACACAACATGCGCGCTGTTCAAGTTAGCGAATATGTCAAGGTACGTTCTCGTTTCCAACTCAGCCGCATCATTGAAGCTCCTAACAAAAATCCATCAGGGGCCCCTTGACCTAAAAGTCTCAACCATCCCAACCCCAGCCCCAGCCGCAGACAAATACCTCATTGAGATTCACTCCGCCGGTACCAATTTCTTTGATATCCTCCAAATCCAAGGCAAATACCAACACCAGCCACCTCTCCCATGGGTCGGAGGATCCGAGTTCGCCGGTACAATCGCCGCCGTGCCCAGCGCATCAACCTCACCTAAGTTCAAGGTCGGCGACCGAGTTTTCGGTGCTATCCAAGGAGCCTACGCTACCCACGTCCTCGCGCCCGAGGCATCTCTCCTCCCCGTGCCCCAAGGCTGGAGCTTCGAGGATGCGGCCGGATTATTCGTTACAGCCCCGACATCCTACGGTGCTCTTGTACACCGTGCCGGCGTGAAAGCAGGAGACTGGGTTCTTGTTCACGCAGCCGCTGGTGGTGTTGGGTTAGCTGCTGTGCAGATTGCCAAGGCGAAGGGTGCGACTGTCATCGCTACGGCGGGAACGCAGCGAAAACGGGATATTGCGAAGGAGTTTGGTGCGGACTATGTGATTGATTATACGGATAAGGCTTGGCCGGAAGAGGTTAAGAAGCTTTGTGCGGCGAAGAGGGAGGGTAATGGGAAGGCTGGTGTGGATATTGTTTATGATCCTGTGGGTATGATTGATACGAGTCTTAAGTGCGTTGCTTGGAATGCGCGATTGCTGGTTATTGGTTTCGCGGCTGGTAAGATTGAGAAGGTTGCGTTGAATCGGGTGTTGTTGAAGAACGTCAGTCTCGTTGGTATTCACTGGGGTCAATATGCTCGCTTTGAGACCGAGACGGTTGGGGAGGTCTGGAAGGGGATCTTTGGCTTGGTTGCTAAGGGTCAGTTCCGGGGTACCGCGTTTAAGGATGAGAGCTTCGTTGGGCTGGAAAGTGTTCCTCGGGCTCTTCAAGCATTGGGTGGACGTGAAACTTGGGGCAAGGTTGTGGTGAACGTTGTTGGCGAGGAGAAGACTAAGAGTCGATTGTAAGGGATTATTTAGCTGATTGTGGTGAGCAGCCTTGGGGTCGAGGCGAGCGCGGGCATATCTCGCGGATACAGTGAATAGACACAAGAAATCTTTTATATGAGAATTGCATAAATGATAGTAGCATTGGCTATGTAGTGATTAGAGATGTAGTGCGCAAGGAGTCATGCTCTCGTAGACAAAGAAATTCTTCCAAAGGAAGAAGACTCGAGCGAGTATAACATGAACTATGAAGGCCCTTGATTGGTCTAGCAACTCGTAATGATGAGTACGCCCAAGAAACCTCTGACGAGGAGTCTCGAACGCGCAACCCAGCTCCAGTCAGTCACGGCCACAAGACGCGGCGCTGTGTCAACTGTCCTTCAAAGAAGGGTCCGTGGAGAGTCCGTAAGGACTGGAACAGCTGGATTGATGAATTGCGGTGGATGATTTGGTGAATTGAAGGATATGGGATGCCATTGGCATTGAGGGTGCTGGAATGGTGTTAGTGAAAAGGGTAGTGTAAGAAACGATTTTAAACATCAATTGATAGTCAGAATGCAACATCAGATTCTGGCATCAATGATGGGATGATAGAATTGGACTGAAGATTGGAGGAGAGAAAACAAAAGAGGAAAAAAGGTAGTCGGGGAGTCAGGTGACTCGCTTAAGCCTTAGTCAGCATTTAGTCTCATCGTCCCCCATCTACGGAGTATGAGGTATCAACTTGGTCTAATCACCAAATACTCAATTTCAAAGACTCGGTCCGAACTCTGCAGATTCACATGTTGTCTCAACAAATTTCGGGCCGTTGTTGAGCATGGCTATTTGGAATCAAGACCAAAATTTCGGCAGTGATAGATCACAGAGGTCGATCCTCATATACGAGGACCATGTGGGAATATCTTCATGAAACAGGCCCATGCTTCGTATTGTTTCGGAACTAATAAATCTAAAACTACCAATCTCCCGATTCCTCAGCCGGCGCAAAATAACTCCT
Source organism: Penicillium herquei (assembly GCA_039634405.1). Lineage (NCBI taxonomy): Eukaryota > Fungi > Ascomycota > Eurotiomycetes > Eurotiales > Aspergillaceae > Penicillium > Penicillium herquei. Next base: position 1,910,585 of record CP098390.1, read on the forward strand.
TTGGGACTCGCGTGGAATAGAGGTTTAGAGTATTCGCTAGTTTCGCCGGAGTCAAAAATCAGTCAGGGTCTACTACCCAGATCCACATTGCAGCACAGACGAAGGACAATTACCCCATCAGGGCTAGACTGGAGGTTGCAGATCTTCATCAAAAGGTTGATCTCGATTATTCAAGCTGGGTAGATCAGTGATCTACCTACTAGTAAAGGTGTGGGCGTTTGAAATTCATATCAAAGTCAGTCCGGAGGTCTGCAGAGTTGGCAAGACCTCGGCTCAGAAACGAGATACCAAGTGGTCTGAGTATAGCGCAGTTTTGAGAGAATTAATATTAATGATTCTACAAATTTGGAGCTCGAGGTCAAGATCATGTTCAAAATATAGGTTAATTCACCAGTATGTAGAGGTATCAATGGACAAATGCCGCCTTGTCAAACCAACGCTAGAACCCAACTAATCAAAAAAGCCACCCACTCCAGACAGATCAACACCGGTATGTCATATACAAAAGAATCTATTCAATACAAATCGCCGCCCATTTTCTCCTGGATTGGAATCAAGAAAAGGGATAAAGGGGAATAAAATGGTAAATAGGAAAGACAGAAAGAGAATGGAAGAAACAAGATCATGAGAAAGGTATCAGAAACATTGCAGAAGAGTACTTGACTCCTAGTAGCCCACCCCAGGATGCTGCTTTTGCACAATTGGGGTTGGGCCCATGTATGGGATAAGAGGTGCACAGAGTCCCCCATGGGGTCCAGGCTGAGTTGTAGGCATGGCCATCATACCCGGTGGAGGGAGGCTGTGAGGCGACATATGTTTCCGATCCATCTGCTCTGGTACTAGCGGTAGGCCGTGTGGAACGCTTGTGTAGTCATACGGCATAGACATATTCCGCTTCCAAGGCTTTCTATCGTAATCGCCCGGGTATTGCGGTGTCTCGTAAGGAGAGAACTGGGGCGGGAGAACACTCGGAGCAGAAGATGCGATCATGGGCACGGGGTCCCGGTAACCAGGTGGAGGGGCCATATGAGCAGAGTGTGGCACAGGCACGGTCGGTGGTGGAGTGATAGCCTCAAAAGGCATTGGGTACCATGAGGCCGAATGCATGGTCGGGTTGAGACTCAGATCGACCGACACAGAACGAGGCCCCCACGGCATCGTAGCAGTGGTTGATCCTGGACTAGGAATACATGACTCAGGCGATAGTGGATAACCAGTAAAGGTTGGAGTCAAGGCAGATGTGGTGTTGGGAATGAAACCGTCGTCCACAGGGGAATTCTGGGCTGGTTCAAATGATGTGGTTGTCGGGCTTGCAGTGTAAGGTTGAGTAGGTGGTCTGTCAAGAACCAGACCATGATCGCCTGTTGGGCTGGGAGTCAACTGCTGAGCCAGCGATGGATTCCACTTGAACGGTTGCTCTGTTGACCGCATCTCTGGCTCTGGGACGTAAACTGGGTGTGCACCGGCCCAGTCGGAACTGGCGGTCGAGAGTTCCTTGCTCGTCTCTCTCTTGAGAGATGACCGGCTAATGCTGGGAGAAGCCGATGAGCCCTTTTCCTCCTTGTCTGAGAATCCATCATCTGTAACCTGAGACTTCTTCCGGGTCTGCCGCGAAGGCTTTGTGACCCGCCATTTCTTTAACCGGCTGCGCAATTGTGTCTCGCTGAAGAGTGGAGGTTAGTATGAGGGTAAGGAGAGATGAAGCGCTATCTGAACTCCGAGTCACAAGAATACTCACCTTGGATCAAAATCATGAGTGCGAATCTGCTTGATAACCTGCTTCAACGGCCATTCCTCCTCCATATACAACTTGGCAATCAAGGCCTTCTTCCTCTCCCACACATCAGCAGAGATAGATGTTTTCATCTCAAAAGGTAGTTGGTGATAGTAAGTGAGAAGATGTATCAGAAGATGGAGGTGTGATAGGGGGGAGGGGGTCCTCTATGTAGTGTGAAGTACGAAGTGGAGGAAATCGTGAAAGGCGAATCGGACAGCAGAACGAGAGACTAATATATAACTATAATTTTTTTGATAATCAAGAAAATAAAATAATTTAGATTTAATGATTTAATAAAATAAAATAAAATAAAAAAAAAGAAGATTTGGAAAGTGGAGAGAGTCGGGGAGGAGGAACATGGACCAACTCACTATGAACTCAGGGTCTCCGAATCTTGTCTGGTTCACCTCTCTCTCTCTCCACCTTCATTTTCCAAGGTCTCGGGTCTGTCAACGTTGCCCCCTCTTCTCTCCGTCGATCCTGATGACGATATGGGAATTGGATCTACGACGATCCTCAGGGCTTAAGAGTGGATCATGAGAATCTCGCGCCATCGCAGCCAAACAACCAGTTGACCCGGTTTACTATCCCCAATGGGGAACTTGGCGCATAACCGGATGAACAAAGACACAGATTCGACTGATCATCTTGAGATGGAGGATCTGTTTCCATGACAGCTGACAGTTCTTCTTTGTTTGAAATCCTTCGCTATTCGGGCAGTAACGTCGCCGAGTTCCACTACAATGAAAAACTAGTCCTCTTTTTCCTTCTCGAAGGTGATCTATCCAACTCAATCGAGCTCGGCAAATACAAGGGGAGAGAAAGGTCCAGATTCATAGCCGTGGGAATGGCTGAGGGATTTTGTCCCCATGCATTTTTCTATCATATCGGACCAACCATACGAACATGGGATTGCGCCCCGAATCCCCCGTGGATTTTGATTTACATTGGGCCACAGGGCTACCACAGCCACTCCATTTAAACCGATTAAACCTTGAACTTTGCCGGCGTCATGGCCGCAGATGGGCTCTCTCCTTGCTGGGAGCCTAGGTGACCCAGATAAGCCCTCTCCTCCTCCTCGTTCTTCCCCCCAGGTGCTCCACTCTAGGAGAAGAGGTACTAGTTCCGGATCTCGAAAGCCAAGTCTTGCCGATCATGACCGGACCGGGGATCTCACGCGGTCTCTTTGGACTTTTTTTTTCACCGGATGTCTTCCCCAAATCAGATGATCGGGAACCGTTGGATTCCAATCTTTATTGCTTCTTTTTCATGAAAATCAACACATGGGTTATAATAAGAAATTGCCGAGGGGCGAAAAAACAAGCATTACTATAGAAAAGAACATCCGATGAAATATCCGAAATCTGGAATCGACCATGGTTCCTAGAGTCTTGATTCGAGCGGCTCCAGATCTTCCTCTCCAATGCGGGGACTGCATGGATTGCACGAAAAAAAATAAAAAGCTACTACGGCAGATTTCAGTCTCACGATATCTGGATTCTCCGTGGTTAAGACGATATTTTCCCCCTTATGGGTGTCGTTTTGGGCCGACTGCACTAAGGCAGTATTAGGGATGGTGCTCGGTCTAGTGAGCAAAGTCCCTCGGCACACTCGGGCGAGACCAATGACAGTCCGACCCATGGAGCAGCAGTTCATGAAATGCGCCAATCGACATGAGATGTGGATCATCCTGATCTTCCCGGGTACTCAATAGTGGACAAAGTGGATCTTTCCACCGCCTACTCTCTGCCTTAGCCGCCGATGATATCGTTGAACGCCACTGCCCAGCTTCTAAGCTGACAGATCGGAAAAAGGCTTCCCAGGATAATCTAGATTGGAGTAGGAGCGAAATTGACCCGGTCTAGGTGAGTCAAAAAGAAAGCTAAGTAGCAAACAAATTTTAAATTAATGAATTAATAGTAACAAAAAGGAATGGGGAGAAAAAGCAAATACTCATCTCCCCCTCCCAGCACGGGCCTGGGGCCGAAGTCGCCACTTGAAGCTTCACGCCAATCACTCGAGTGTTCTTGAGGCTGCATATGTCACACTATTGCACGTTGCAGAACTGTCAATCCTCCTTGCCTTACTATCTTAGGAAGACGGCTTGCCCCAACATGTGCAAATCAATTCGGGCCATTCCATCCTCGGATCTACGCCTCATCGCATCTCCGCATTCCCACGTTTCCATGTTTCCACGTTTTTTAACTCAATAGCTCATCGGGAATGATATGATTCCCCAACTGCCGTGAAGGTTTTATTGAAGATCCAAAGACTGCCAGGTTTAACCAGGTTTACTCCAATTCAATTCATGGTACACTTCATTCACGGGGGTAGGGACCCGAAACCCTAACAGCTTCTCGAACTTGACTAGCAAAATCAGAATCTCAGGGGGGCTGATTCTGTCATTAAGACCGAGACTAAGGGCGTCGTCTAGTATGGAGTAGTTTGGGGCTAGTCGGGGAGACACTCTTGATTCGTGGAGATCGGCAAACAGGATCATTTTCCTTGACTCGCTCTATACCCCTACTAGTCATGGTCAAAGAACAGTCGGCGAAATATCGCGGAAACTTGGAATCCACCACGATATGCACAACTTAGGGGTTGAAACCAGGAGATCATCATTCCCGAGGTGAATTCCCGAATTGAATCTTTTCTTTAAGGACTACGACTACGACTATTAAGGAAAGGCTCATTATCTCAACATTTGATGTCAAGTCAACATTTCAACATTGAATATCATGATCGCGGTTAATTTGGTGCATGCAAACATTTCCCTATATTATCAACATTATCAACATTTAACCAGGATTCTTCCAATCATGAAATTTCCCCCAATTATAACCGGTCACTTTTTACCTATTTGGATGAAACCTGATCAATCATGGTCAACGCTTTAAACAATTAAAAAAAAAGAAGGATCTCCGGATCTCCGTGGATCGGCCTGCAGCTCATGATCCTCTCTTCCACCTGGTCGTTTTGTCGTTTTTTCCCCCCAAACATTTTATCGGATCGCACGCCTAAAGCGGCATAACCACCGGTTCTGGTGGATCATTCTCTATTCTCCATTCCACATTTTCTTTCTGTTCTCCGTATAACCGTACTCCATGCATTATCACGACATTAACTCCAGTCTCGGCAAATGCTTAATGATGAAGAAGAATGACCAATCCCAGGGAATTCCGACGTTCATGTGTGAAGAACTGGAACCATGGAATGAGACTTCCCCTCTTCCAACGGGCACAACGTGGTGATCATGAAAGTTTTGGAGTAAGCGACCTGACTCCAACTCATCGTACTTTCATCGTATCGTTCCAGGGTTAATTTCCGGTCATGTCAGCATCTCCACATCGTTCGTGGCGGATCATCTCCACCAAGTCCATCATGATCATGATCATGATCTCTTCTCCAGGGGAAGTATGGAGTCTTCATCCCTGACTTTTTATTTTATTTTATTTTTCTCTTTCTCAGATGCACTATGTACAGTTGTAAGCGACTGATCCCCACCATGCATTGATACTCTTACTCTTCGGAGCAGTTTGGCCGAAGCGCGAGAACCCGCCTTGATCGACAGCCTCCCGAGTCCCGAATGCGATCGACCTGAATCCTTCGTGCCATGTGCAGCGTGGGCTGCTTGTTCTCCATACAATAGTGGACGGATCCTGGTTCCCTTTGCATTATAGTTCTGAAACTGGAATTCAGCTGGGGCTCCTTACTCTGTACTTCCTTACTCCATACAGATTACAGATGAAAGCTTCGGCCGAGGAGATGATCTGGTCTGGACAAGCTGCCGAGTCTGGGGTTAATCCTCGAGCTCTATCAAGCTTTAGCTTTCTACATACATGACCACCAATCCCCTGCTTACTCTCTCACACACTACGTTTACGGGTACATTCGGACTTTGCGTTTCTATTCCAAATAAACTTGGAACGAGGCTTTTCAACGATCCATTTCATTAAAGTCACGATGAGGTCTAACCTAATTAAGTAATAGTCAATGACGCAGATGCCAACTTTCAACGGAGGGAGAGAAGAGTCCGTGATGGACCCGATTATACTGGAGCTATGGGGATTGTCGCGGGACTCACCTTCCATCGATTGATATGTACATGAAGAAAATGCGATTATTAAATCGAATACATAACCTTTTACAGATTTGAATCGCATTATCTCTCGATTAATTAATATATGAAGTCTCCACAGAATTATCGGATAACAAACACACAGACCAACAGGGAAAGATTGACGATTCATGTATTCAATCCTATAATAACGTCTACATTATTCAAAATGTTCAACTTCTTGATACTCACTGGCATTCATTTATCCATTCTTTTATGACTATGCATAAGCCCTATTTATCACAACTTGAACATTGAACTCCCATGATTCTCGTCCAACTATGGTACAACATCCGATCGGGGCGAGTTTCGGATAAGTCGAAGCTGCCCTAACCTTGGATATCCTATCACACTACTCCAGGGCTCCATCAGGGACTCCATAATGCATGGCGAAAAAGTGGATCTTAGAATAAAGTCAAATTCATCGTATATGCACTCCATAGGTTAGATATTAACTTTTTTGTAAGGCGTAAGACGAAAAGTGGACCACTGCTGAATAGAGTATAGAACAGAATTAAACATTCACTTGCAAGTACGAGGCTCTCGGATTAAGTAGTAGTAGAAAACTTGAACTCTTCACTAAGAATCACTAGAACCTCTAGATTGATCTGGATCTTCGCATGTCTTGGTTTAGGGATTCTCTCTCTGTCTTTGGGTCTCTCTCCACTCTTTTAGGGACACTATTACTCCGTACAAAGAAAGTACATACCCACATGGCTCCGACGCAGTGCAAAAGGTTTTTTTAAAACACGAAACAGAAGAGAAATAGAAAAAGGGGCTGATACAAGGGGTAAGGAGTCGTGAGATCAAAAATTGTGTTAAAAAGACAAGAAAAGAAGAGAGGGGAATATGATTTGCCGGAGAAAAATGGTAAATGGCAATTGACAAATAGCGAAGAAAAGAGTACACGAGGGGACACTAAGGTCAAATCAATAACGCTCAATTGGGTAGTCACCTCCGACAAGAAAGAAAACATGCAGTGAGAAGGTGAAACGGGTGGGGGAGAGTGGAGTCAGAAGGGCGTTCTCGTGACTTTTAGAACGATCGGAGAGAAGTCTGGTGGCTTGAAGGATTCCACAGAGCCAAGATAATGATGATGAAACTTAGTCACGATATCCGAGGGTCGGGGGAAGAGGTGCAGTTTAGCGACGGCGCTTGAGGTGATGTTCCTTGCCCTTCTTAGACTTCTTCTTGCTCTTATCTTGGGGCAGCACTAGGGGCTCATCGCGCATGTTCCATTCCATGAAACGGAGCAGGTAATCGTCAATGTGGCTTGGTTCATTGGATTCCTCTGGCTCCACCGCAGTCGGGGTCTGAGTAGCGTCACCAGTGTCGGGCAATGGAGTACCAGTCTGTGCCGGTGTCCCGTTGGAAGGAGTACGCTCCTCAAAGTCACCATCATCGGCATGTTCCAATTCTTTCTGGGCATTCTTGGCCGCATCAATATCTTCTTTGTCTTCGGCTTGTTCGAACGCACGAGAACCGGTGGTAACCCGGTTGCCCAGGACACGATCCATAGCAGCACTGGCTTCGTCTTTACCATCGCGATCATCAGTCTCTTCTACCGGCGCATTCTGGAGCTTAGTGAAGTAGTCTGTTGTAAACTCTCCCTCTTGAATGATCACATCGTCAAGCATACGCTTTTGATTGGCCTTGCGGAGGATGTTCGATTCAATCGTGTACTCTGAAACAAAGCGGTAGATATGGACGTCACGAGTTTGACCGATACGATGGCAACGATCTTGACACTGTTTGTCCATGGCAGGATTCCAGTCTAGATCGTAGAAGATGACAGTGTCGGCACCTGTCAAGTTGATACCCAGACCACCAGATCGACTAGATAGAATGAAGGCCAGGATACGGGGATCACTGTTGAATCGCTCAGTCAACATCTGTCGCTGTTCGACCTTTGTAGTTCCATCCAGACGTAGGTAGCGGTGGCCATGAATGTTGAGGAACTGCTCCAGAATATCCAGCATCTTGGTCATCTGCGTGAAGATCAGGGCACGATGGCCGCCAGCTTTCAGATCACGTAGCAGCTTATCCAACCGCTGGAGTTTACCACAGTCATATTGCAGCAATCGCTTATCAGGGAATGCAATTGAAAGGCGCATGCGAGCTTCGTGGAAGGGATCATACGGCTGGTCTTTGGCAGTATTGGTCAGGAGGCGCGTCTCAACAGGAGTCAATGCAGCTTCTGTCATGCCCGATGCAACGGCAGCCGGAGTAACACAGGCAAATCTTTGAACGTAACCGTCCATTTCATAAGATCGCTCCTCAAGGGTGAGAATTATAGATGCAAGAACAGATGAACGGCTTGAAAGCCAGTCGGCCATGCTACTTTTTCGCAGGGGGGCATTGGACAGAGCATGTTCCTTCGTCCCGGCTCGTAGGAACTCAACCAAACTGCTACCATACACAGGGCGGCGACCATGACGTTTTGATTCGAAATACAAGCATCGCTCCAATTCAGCCATTCGTCTCTTTCGACAGGCATTCTCCAACGACGTCAAGATGGTTTCCATCGTAGACCCGTTGAACTGCATGTTCCAATTGGTTCGGTTGTATTGACGCTCGCGGAGAGTCTTGAATGGGCCGAAGGCCATTAATCGAATGCTATCATCCGCCAGTCGCCGCGAGATATCTTCACGGGAGATGGGTGCTAGATTGAGGAAGTCTAAATCGACCTTGGTGAGAGGGTGGTCGAAGAGAAGTCGTCGGCGAACGAGACTCTCCTTTACTTTGTAATCGGTAACCACCGAACGAGGCATGGCGAAGGACGTGGAGATGGGTCTTGTTTCGAAGAGATCTGGATGGTTGCAGACCTTACGAAGTTGCATAAGACAGTGGATGATGGAAAGGAAGTTGCCAGAGGCGAGTGTTTCTTTGGTTTGTGCCATCGACATGAAGCCATCATAAAGGAATCGCTGCCGCTTAGAGAGTCGACAGTACATCACATGCTCATACTTTCCAGGCATCTGCTTCTCAACATCGGCCTTCATTCGGCGCAAAATGTAAGGACGAAGAACAGTGTGAAGCTTGGTGACCACTTGCTTGGCCTCGTCGTCCATCGTTTCTCTACCGTGCTCTAGGATCTGCTCAACTGGTCGTCGGAACCACTCAGAGAAGTCTTTCAAGTCAGCGAAGCCTTCAACGCCCGTACTGTCTCCATCGGAAGGCATCAAGAAGAACAGGAGAGACCACAATTCAGTCAAGTTGTTCTGAAGGGGTGTACCAGTCAAAAGAAGCCTGGCTCGAGTCCTGAATGTAAGGAGAGCTTGCCATCTTTGCGACCGGAAGTTCTTGATGTTATGTGCTTCATCCAGAATCATGTAATGCCAATTCCGTCTCTTGAGGGATACCTGGTCCTGCAGGATAAGTTGATACGATGTGATCAACACATTCCATGAGTTGTCGTCGTTCCAACCTCGGCGTTTCAGTTTGCGCTCCTCTTGATTTCCATAGTAGGTCATGATTTTGAAGCCAGGGCACCATTTTTTAAATTCCATTTCCCAGTTCAGCATGACACTAGTAGGCACTACCACAAGGTGAGGACCCCAGACACCATGATCTACAGCAAGATGAGCAAGTAGGGCGATGGTTTGAATGGTTTTACCAAGACCCATTTCATCTGCCAAGATACCGTTGATACGGTTATTGTAAAGGCCCGCAAGCCAGTCCAGTCCATAGTGCTGGTATTCACGCAAGGTGCCACGAAGTAGGTGTGGAATAGGTGTCTTCAAGCCCGGTGGGGGTGAATTGGCCTCCTGAAGTGCTTTCTCATTTGTAGGTTCGTATGAAGAAACAGAGTCAGGCTCGGAAGGTTTGGTTTCAAAGGTCTCAGGAGATGCTTCACTGGATACCTCTCCACTGACATGGTTTTCTTGGAGTGGTTCTGTGTCCATGACTGCTGTTGCATCTTCCGAATTCTCGACAAGGGCATTCGGCTCAGGGACACTTGCTTCAGTGAGCACATCATCCATCGGAGTATCGGCTATTGATGCATCCTCGGTGTAGGCAGGGGTGTCTATGGAGGCTTCCACAACTTCCGAGGGCGTACCCTCATCAGCCATTTCCTGGTCCTCTGCGATATCTAACTCGGTTGGAAGAATCGAAACATCATCTTGACCCTCAGTCTCAATCGCTTCGGGTTCCTCCCCCTTGGGTGTAAATTCTTCGTCATCATCATCGTCCTCGTCGACTTCGGCTGTGTCCACTTCACCAGAGTCTGCATTCTTATCCAGTTGCTTGCGTGAGAAGAAACCAAGCATATCAGATGGACCATCACTCCCTTCAGAGTCCACATCAGAGCTTTCGTCACCAAATCCACTTTCGTCGTCACTATCACTCATGTCATCATCCATATCGATAGATTCGTCGCTATCATCCATCAAAACAGAATCGACGTCATCCAGCTTGGTGTCGCCAGGGATTGCCTGAGAGTCGGTATCATCGATGACCGCTTCGCTATTGTCAATTGACGCAGATACTACGGACACTTCATCGGGTGTGTCTTCGGTCGGTAGATTGGCGTACTTCAATCGAAGCTCCTCTGCAGTTAACTTGGCATCATCGTCTAAGTTGGTTTCATCGTCAGATTCGGACTCTGATGTCGACATGTTGCTTCCGTTGCCTGCTGCTGAGGAGTCTGACGAATAATCAGTCTCTCCATCTTCATCCTCGCTTGATCCAGGAGCATCACTGGGAACCTCTCCAAGAATTTCGGATCGACGTTTTTCGAAGAGCAAAGTTGATTTTCGGATGGCACGATCAAGAGCTTGCTGATCTTGAACCTTTCGCTCTTCCTCCCACCGTGCAAGTCGGACTCGGTCGATTTCAGCGCGTGCTAAATCAAACATCTTTTGAAGATCTTTGCCCAGCTGCTTGCGCTTTCCGCGCATCTCATCTTGCTGTTCTCGAAGAATGTCCTCTGGGTTCTTATGGCGTTTTCTGTAAGCATCGGCGCACCACTGGGCAAAAAGCTTGGCAGTCTGACGATGACGCTTATGCTCCTTTTCCAAAAGCTTCTGGAAATACAGTGCATGCGCTACCAAATGATCTTGATGCGAGTATTGTGACGGCGGTTCCTCCTGCTCTTCCGTGATGTATGCAGAACAGACTTCTGAACTTAATGGTCCACCGGGTTCGGCCGCATCAAGAACCTCTTGTCGTCTCTGGGCTTCTTCGAGAGCTTCTTCCGATGAAAGCAAAGTCGGAACATCTTCATTATCCATCCAATCCTTGAATGACTCGTATTTCCTGCTGAGCACGTGGCCAGGGTGTCGAATTGGAAGAACTGGCTTTTTCACTTTGATTCGAAGTCGCGGCACAATCTGAGGTCCAGATTGTACCTGATTATCAATTTCATTTGCGCCATCGAGACTCGACTCGAATGGGCCGGGGGATGTGGCCGAAAGGGAGGAATGGTCATGTGTTCGATGGGGACTAGCACCGTTCACGCTTGAACGAATTCGAGGGGCGGAAGTGGAGGTTCGGGATCGGGTACGAGAATGTGAGGATTTGGGCGCAGGAGATTGTGATGGTGCTTGCTGTCTGGCGGATGTGGCCTTAGTAGACACGGTCTTGGGGGAACCATTTGTCATCTGCTTGCCACCGGGCTTCCCATTGATTTCGGTACGCGACTGGGTGACAGCTAGCGGTGACGATGTGGTCGGTTTCGCGCCACCACGGGTATTCTTATTCGCATAACTCTGTTGTGCTGCACGCGTATGACGCTTATCGGACGGTGGCTGCATTTCCATAGGAACCGCGTTCGTCCGCGACGACCTGCGCCGACCCTCCACCACAAAGGACGTCGGCCCCTCCACGCCAACCTTCTTCCATGGTGGCGAAGGAGGTCGGGGAGTTGAGCGACGCGACGGGGTTGAATCTGTTAGGCGTCGCTTCTTCGATGGAGGCTCGTCCAGTTGATGACCAAGTTCATTGTCGTTCGGTAGGGAAGGGATCGACTCGCTGGAGGTAGAATCGGCTGGAATTTCCAAAGTAGAATCTTCAGGACGTGGAGAGGTAGGCACAGGCGTCACGCGTTCATCGTGGGGTGATGGGCCGTTCGGGCTGCCGTTTTGCATGACTTGTAGCCGCAGACGACAGGGGCCTTCTTCACAAGTGACCCCAGTTATCCCAACGATGGCGCGGTCAAAATTAACGATTTGGGCATCAAAAAGTAGCTACAATCGAGTTGAATTACCACCCCAAGTTTGGCATGCTTATCGGTACAGGAGCCTGAAGGAGAAGTAAAAAGGCTGTCCGATGGGGGGAATACGTGAGGAAGTGGTTTTTTTGTCGGGGCGAACATCGACTGGTAAGCGCGCCGCGCATTTCGGCGCCTTAGGTTTCAGGTGTGAGCTATGTTCCTGCCTGAGGTGTGAACTGCCGCAAACCTCCGTTTCCATCATCGAATCATCCTGCACTTCAACTCCACTGATTTCCCTGACCTTTATCCCCGTCCCCATTGGTCTTTGATCTTTTGGCAGAGCAGTAAGTGATGGATTCAATTCCTAAATATCGTTTAAACCCTTCATGAGGTATCACTAACACCCAATTCCCCCTTCTTCCCAGATGCTGTCCCAACGGATCCTAGCCCGGCGTCTGCCCCAGCTGGCTGCCCGCCAGGCCATTGCCCCCCGCGCATCATTCTCTCAGGTCGCAGCTCTCCGTGCCTCGGAGGTTGAGGATCCTCTCCAGGTTGGGCTTCCATATATCCGCCATTATCTACAGATGAGCTAACCGGACTGGCAGAACGGTGGCTACCAGAACCCTCCCCGCGTGAAGCGCGCCTTCAGAGACCCCTACGGCGGATGGTGGGATCAGCAAGAGAAGCGAAACTTCGGCGAGCCCGTCCACGAGGAGAACGAAATTCTCGGTGTCTTCAGTCCTGAACAATATACTCACGTTACTGCCGGCAAGGGTTTCCTCCACCTCGGTATCTGGGTTGCCGCTTTCCTCAGTGTGTGCGGTGTTGTCAGCCTCTACTACCCCGATAAGCCCAGCGTTCCCAAGGTCTACGTCGATGGCCTAGAGAAGGAATTGGGTGGTCCAAATGCCGTTCCGGTAAGAGTTGAACCCTTTCTCTATCGTGGATATAGTCCCATATTGAACGACATCCGCTAACATGAGCAATATATTTAGGCCCGCAAGGCCGGTGAGGACAAGTGGTAAACACCTTCATCCTCTTCTTCGTTCTTTTTTTCCTTTTTGTTTCTTATTTGTGTATGTGTAAATACCAAGACGATTTGTGTTTCTCTCCCGTTTGGCGTCATTCGAGTGTCGATTCGCCGAGAAGTGGATTTCCGGCTCTTTGACGTATATTGGACCAGCACCAGAACTAGAAGTTCTGCTCCAAAACAGTTTTCTCCCAAGTTCTTCCTTCCGATATATATTGTTTTCTCTGGATAGTACTACGCTTGTAATAGCCGCCTTGGCCATTGCTACAGCTCCGTATGTATTCATGTAGTCTTCTCGGGTACCTATATTCAACCCCAGGAATCAAGGTATAGAACATCCGATGTACATCATGCCAATGCGCTTATGGTAAGTATCTCCCATCCTAGCTGAACATAGCTCATTGTAACATCTAGATGTAGGTCACCCTTGCATTGCAATGTGAGTATCTCCTTAGCGCCCAATGTAGATCAGGCCCCTCCAAGGGAGACCAGAGTGCGTCAGCTTTTACAAAGTCCGAAAAAATTGCATAATAAATTGATTAAAAATAAAAATAAATCGTATTCCCCCTTCTTCACTAAAAGGTCATCTCTTTATTACTGTGTCGAATTCAAAAACGTTGCCCTTGTGATCAGTGTTTCATATTCCTACCTTGTATTTTCGCAGGGTCCGCGCGTCTACGTCAGGGAGCTTGTTTCATCCGTCCCCCTCTCCTTTCTTCCCTAGTAAACAGTCAAAAGTCCTATTTCCGCGCCCCTCCTGGTCGCCCAAGCTAGTTTCCTTTCCGAGACAATACCCACTTCTTGTCTGCCACTAAATTCGCTTAAAATAAACCCAGGTCGCGCAAAAAGGGATTCGTTCACTCCAGATGCTGGCTGGTGGTCTGCGTCCAGCTACATCCATGGTCCCACATTCCTCTACTTGCCTCCGAGCCGTTCACGAATCCAGAGAATCGCCTCATGTCGACAGCATCTAGTCAGTCCCGAGGAGTCAACCGACGGATCAACAGCATCCAGAATGAAGGTCGCCATTCTCGCAACTCCTCCATCTCACGCCGTCGGCCCGTTAGCGCCAACGTCGCATCCAGCCATGCGCTTCGTGTAGCTTACCTAGCCTACCTCTTACATCCTCGTTCTCGTCGCACACAGACTGTGCCTGCCGCGCCGGCGCGGCCCAAGCGGGCATCTACCTCCATCCATGATTTGATGAGCGACTTCTCGCTGGTCAGGGATTCCAAGAGCACCAGGATTCCACATGGCTTCGTGGCCGAACTGGAGAAACGGTTGACGGGCGTGTTGATTGGGAAAGAGAAGCGGAAGGAATACCAAGATCATCTAGTGGTGCGAACATTTGCTGCCTTTCTAAATGTGCTTAAGGAAGACTCCTTTCGAAAGCGCATGGAAAAAGACCGGCGCGCAGAGGATCTAGTACTCATCTTCTACTCCAACGCTATCAAGGAGCTGGGTAAGGGCAAGGAACATGACGATGATAGCTGGAAGTTGATGGTGGATCGACACGTTGCGCTTTTCGTCCGACTCCTGGCGCTGGTTCTGAAAGGACACGATTGGGCCAAGGACCGCCCAGAGTTAGCAAACCGATTGTCCGTCTTGGAGAACAAGCTGCTGGTGCAGGATCAAGATTTGATGGAAGGCACTAGCGCAACAACGACCACCGAGGTAGTTGCTCCGCTAAGCTACGATGTGAAAGATATGCCTTTGGTACAACACGTTGCCAAGATCTTCAGGATGACAACAGCTCAAACCCAAGCGGAGATTGATAAGCATAAGAAGATCTGGACTGAAAAAGCAGCCCTGCATGACCTCAAAACTTATCAGTACCATTTGAGTCTTCAGACCCAAAAAACACTCTCCAGGGATGACTTTGAAACTGATGAAGCCTATGAAAGCTGGAAGAAGAGTGAAGGACCCGACCTCTCCCAGATGATGCTTGCTATCGTGCAGTCGAATCCGGAACTTGCTAAGAGCACACCCGGAACATTGCCCCAAATTCCCCCAACAATTGGAGAGGAAGATTTGTCGAAAATATCTTCTGGACGTCATGATAGAAATTACTCCATTGATCAACCTGTTGATCTGAGTGGACTCTCATTGGGTGGTGCTAATGGCGATTCTGATGAGTCGGATACATATACATTTATCCCCTCTGACCCTCGATCCGTGTACAGGCTCATCCTCTCACAAACCTTGGCTCATGATCTACGAGATCGCGATATTGAGGCAACTCAAGCCACTTCCGATACCCCATCCATGAAGCTGCTCTCTAAACAGTCATCTGAAATGCTGAATGAGATCTGTGTCCGCTGGCGAATACCTAATTTCTCCCGCATTGTGCTCTTCTTGGATGTTGTGCAATCAAAGTTTGTGGATAACGAAATCGACCTCAGCACCCTGGACTCGGCATTCACGTTTGCGAAGGAATCACCACCAAGTGATAATCGTAACAAGCGCAGCAGCTTTGTCGCATTCACAGTTTTTGACCGACGAAAATGGACTGTGCACGATTTGCAGGTTATGCAAGAGCTACTCTCAAAGCTTCATGAGGCTTTACTACGAGAGCTTTATGATGTGATGATGGATTGTTTCGAGACAAAGCCTCGTCCTATTGGACCCGTCATGTATGTCCTCGAAAATCACATACAAATGGATCCAAACTATACGGAGGACCCGGAGGGCATTAACCGATTTGGCTCGTATGTGCAAGACGGCCTTGCTCAAAAGGCAACGGACAAGTACCAAAGTCTTCTAAGTCAGTTGATCTCTGTCAATCAAGAAGCTTGGCGAGTTGACGATGTCATTCAACTGGGCGATGCTATCTCAAAGCTGGCACAGAAAATTCAAAAGCGATACAGGAATAACCCTGAGATCATGGGGTACGTTATCCTTTCTTTCTTACGTAGGGAAATTAAATCCCCGGTCTAACCTACAAGTAGTGTCAACCCATACACAACACTCTGCTCCAATGTTCTACCAATGTTTGCTGAGGATGCCCATGAGATGGTTATCCGAATCCTTGAGCAGACCAAGTCCAGGGAAGAGGAAATCGACATCGAGGAAGGATTTGATCTCTATAAGAGGCTAGCTACCATCAGACGTCTATTCATGGGCACAATTCCAGAGTAAGAACATCCCTCCTCTCGAGTTTTCATCCTTGGCTAATTTCCTTCCAGTGTACCCTTCCCGTTCCATATCGAGACTCTATTGGAAGAGTTCGTATGGCGATGGCTTCGTCTGACGGATCAGAGTGTGATGGAATGGGTCAATCAAGCTACCAGGCAGGACGCCTTCTCAATTCGTGCAGAACAAGCAACCGATGACGTTCCGGAAGACTCCCGACACAGTGTGTCCGTGATCGATGTATTTCGGTCCTTTAATTCGGTCGTGGAGAACCTGGTCAATCTCGAATGGGATGATGATCTTCAATATGCGAAGTTCATGACTGCGTTATCTAACTCTATAGGGAAAGGTGTCGCACAATATTGTGAATCCTTGGAACAGATGTTTGCTCGAGAGCTGGACCGACTCACGCCGGAGCAAGAGGCAGCTTTGAATCAAACCACTCAAGAGAAGCTCATGCAATTCGCCAAGGATACCTGGACGAAACAAGACAAGATCGAGCCGTTCCAATTCTTATCAGAGGTATGACCACTTTCATATCTTGCAGTCTATCAGTTTCTAACCAACAAACAGTCCTTGGTGAAATTAAACAACATCGAATATGCGCTTTCTCAATTAGACCAGCTCGAACAGGAGATCAACGTCGATGGATGTGCCGATGTGATTGCACAGCACACTCCTCCGCAGCTCAAGAAAGTTCGCAAGTCAACAACTTATGTTTTTACGATCAAAGTAGTAGAGGCAGAGGACCTCAAAGCCTGCGACATGAACGGCGGCAGTGACCCATACGTGGTCCTGACAGATGAGTATCAAAAGAGAATTGCGAAGACCCGTATCATCTACAACAACCTCAATCCACGCTGGGAAGACTCGGTGGACATCACAACTCAGGGACCTTTGAACATCATCGCTACAATCTGGGATTGGGATGCCGTTGGCGATCATGATTACGTCGGCCGTACATCTATCAAACTTGACCCGGTTCACTTCAGCGACTTCTTGCCACGAGAATACTGGCTTGATCTGGATACCCAAGGACGTCTTTTACTTCGTGTTAGCATGGAGGGTGAGCGCGATGATATCCAATTCTACTTCGGCAAGGCCTTCCGTACCCTCAAGCGAACAGAGAGGGATATGACTCGCCGGATTACCGAAAAGGTTCGTTCTTCTCTTGTTTCAAGCCTCCATTTGACACAACTCACTGACTTTCGTATTAGCTCTCTGCATATATCAGCCATTGTCTGTCACGCCGAACATTAAAATCCTTACTTTCTCGTGGCATCAGTATCTCAAGCGTATCCAATTTCCTTAATCGCAATCGAGCACAACAAGCCCCCACGGGCCCCACACAGGCCGACGTGGAGAATGCCTTAACCCCCCTGTTCAACTACTTTAACGACAACTTCGCCATTATGAATAAGACATTGACCACCGAAGCGATGCGAATGGTCATGGCTCGATTGTGGAAGGAGGTCCTTGCCACTATTGAGAGTTTATTGGTCCCCCCTCTGTCCGACAAACCATCCCATCAAAAGCCACTCACGATGCAAGAAGTTGACATTGTGTCACGCTGGCTCGTGCTGTTGCTGAACTTCTTCCATGCAATTGATGACGAAACCGGCGAGGCGAATGGTGTCCCCATCGATATCCTAAAATCCCCCAAGTACCACGAGATCCAAAGTTTGAACTTCTTCTACTTTGAGCCCACGGAGCATTTGATTCGCACATCTGAGCGGATGGCCGCGGCCAATGTGAATCGTCAACAAGCCAATCGCAACCGTACATCTGCACCTGCGCACCTTGGCGCCACCGGCACCAGCTTCGGGAGTCTGGGTCTTCCTTCTGCGCGTCGCGCGAAGAGTATCATGCTGTCGCGTAACCTTGGGACCATGAGAAAGGTGAAAGAGGAGAAGCGCCGGGAGGCCCAAGCGGATCCGAACGATGACATGATCCTGCGTATTCTTCGCATGCGGCCCGAGGCTGCTGGATACTTGCGTGATCGCAGTCGTCAAAAGGAACGACTGGCTGCGGCGGCAGCAGCGGACGCCATTGTTAAGCAAAGTCTGATGGCAGGAGTTGGGAGTCGAATGAGTGGGACGATCCCCCGGCACTAGAGATGGCGGTGTCTTTTTTCAATTATTTTCTTGTTCTTTTCTTTTATCTCATCATTCCTTTTGTTCATATTCAGCGATGAGTTGATTGATTTCATGATACCGTGTTTGTGTGTGTATGATGGGAATTCGTAATCCTTTCCTACTTTCAATGTTCTTTACACGAAGCTTGCAATTTGCAATTGAAATGATTCATTCATCAGCATCTCAAGTCCGTTTTGTGCTATTTTATGCATTTATAATCGGCTTTCTCTAGGTTTTGTCACATGTAGAGCGCCACCGGTTCCTGATGAGAATCCAACATCGCTAAAAACTTCACGGGATGTCCGATGCAACTTGAAGTATTCCCACCAATATAAAATTCACCATCAGCAACGAGCAATTTAGAACTGATTAAAAGTTCCAAAGGTTGTGCTGCCCCTCAGTCTGATACTCCAATCGGGCTTGTCGTGCTCGTTTCTAAATGTCTTATTGGTAGTGGATCCATACTAGTCAGTACGGATTAGATTAACTTCTTCAAGTAACTTGGTATTTATAAGGATATAAGTTCGACTAAGGGTCCTCAACAATCATAAATGCTCACTGACATCTGAACATCCTCTCAATCTTTATTCTCGCTTCTAAGACCAAATGCTTACGGTCCCTCATACCCTCGCGGCCTTGGCCGTTCTGCCACTCGTTGCAGCCCTCCAGCCTGCGCAAGCCTTCAAACCAGTACGAGCACGAAGAGCTGTCGCTGAAAGCAGTGTTTCTCCCAGTCGTCACGTCTCGTTGCCTTATCAGTCAGACAACTCATCGGCTGTTGCGCAGGTCGAGGCTGACTTTAATCTTCCGGCATTAAACCTAGAAGATGTCGCTTCTGTCAGCAGTGTGGACTGCTCCAGTACCTCAGTCACTGTCACCTTCAGCAGTGAAAGTGCTTATGAAGATTCTCTTTCCTCTTGGCCATCCTCTGATTTCCTTCTCCTTACCAACCACCTGGGAGACTGTGACACCGAAAGCAAACGTGGAGTCTACAAGGCTAGCTCCGTTTCTTTCGACGAGGATACCCTCTCCGTTGTTGCGACAACAACACAGTCTACCTTCAGTGATCACATCGAATACTTCTCCGTCCAATTCAACTCTAGTGCTCCTCTGTCGGGAAAGAAGAGACGTGACTTCAGTGTTTCCGACACATTGGACTATGACTGGAGCGGCGAGCTCATTGACCTAGACGATCTAGAAATCGATGTCTACTCCTCAACTTTAACAGCTACTATTGAGTTGAGCGGTGCGATTGATTACAACTCGACCACCGAGGCCTACAAGGGCTACCTGGAATTTGACCTCGGCTTCGTAGGAGATATTGATGTTCAGGCCTACGCAAAGGCATCCTACTCAGACGATCTGTACGACTACACCGTCGCAGATGTTTCAGTCTCCGCCATTGATATCGACGATATTATCAAAATCGGACCAACCATCGAGCTTTCCCTTGGTGTCGAGTTCGCCATTACCGGATCTGCCAATGTCACTGCCGATGTCACAATGGAAGTAACAGACGGAAAAATCTACATTGACCTGCTTGAGAGCAGTGGATCCTACACTTCAGGATGGACCCCAACTTATACTGCGGATGCAAACTTGACTACTGAGGTCGATGCGGAGCTCAATCCCTATGTGGAACTTGACCTTTCCATCGGTATTGAGATTCTTGATGTTGTCGATATCTCGGTTGGTATTGAAGCTACTGCTGAGATTGTGAATGAGTTCTCTGTTGATGGTGACTTCAGTCTTAGTAGCACCACTGGAGCTAGCCTCACTGATGGAAGTGGCTCTTGCAGTAATGGGTATTGGTATGCTTGTGACTTTGTCTTTGATATTGAGGCTTATGTTACGGATATCTGGTCGGATACTCTGTATGAGGTTACTGTTCCGATCTATGAGACTGAGTGCATCGCATTCTGAAAGGTACTTGGGTTGAATCTGTTAAAAGGGTAATTCTTATTGAGACTTCGGTGATGAATTATCATTGGAACATGTTATCTGATTTCATCTTTCTTTCTTGCTCGAATTCTCTGAATCTCTAGTATACTGAGAACATGAACTTGAAAGTTCATATTTGCTTCCAAGGTTACTTATGTTCGCGCCCTTCTCAAATTCAAGTTGTGGGTATAAGACGAACCCATGAATATTCCTTATTTGTCATTCTTCAGTACCTTTTGAGCCACTCAGCTTCAAGCCGTGGTGAACTTGTTTTAGCTTATTTATGCAAACTGCAAACTTTCTACTATGTAGATCATCATATGATTAAATCAAGCAAATGTTCCAGATGTTTTCTGGTGGTTTGGTCCGCTGGCACCATTAAGTGGCAACATGGTGTGATTCATACGTTTAGTCTACGCGTAATTAGCGACTGTAATATTAGTATATTGAAAAATACAGCACCTTTCAGTCATACAAACCTTGGAAGTCATACTTCAGGGCTGTCTTATCTCACTTAATTCCGGGACTTTCATGTTTCGGTCTGCTTTACCCAATGTGGAGAGGGTATACGACGCCACGTCAAGAGGGGTCAAAATGATACCCTAGACTACCTAGTGTGATGTATATCTAGACAGGCAGAGTCAATAAGTACTAAGTCCTCGCATATCATGTACAACGGTTTGAGAGGAAGATGGATTAAGCTTCTTTCATCGTACATCCATCCTGATTTGATGTCTCTAGCCGTACAAGCCTTATCCCCGACCTTCGAAGGTTCAAATGTTAACAGCCCTGGGGTTATTCAAGAATGTTCTATACTCAAAGGAATATTCATACTCTGATTTGTGAATTATTTTATTGATATCAGTATATTTTGTGTTGAATATTACTCTTAAACAATCAATCTCAACTCGGTGTCTTCTGTTTACTCCGAGTACCAGATAAGAAATCCACCCCGCACATTAAGCTTAACTTTCTTCCAATCCCAACCCCAACACAACTACATACATCAAACACATAATCAAACATTGAATATATCGACCTTTCAAAATGCACATCAATATCAATCTCACCGATCCTCCCTCTGAAACAATTCTCCCCGTTTCAGCAACAACATGTCCCGACTCCTCACCCCGCACTGAACCCAACCCACCTTACCTCTACTTTGCCTACGGTTCGAACCTCTCACCGACCCAAATGAAGATGCGATGCACCGTGAACCCTTCACAGTCGGGTAAACCGCTTGCAATCGCCCTCCTCCCAAAATGGAGATGGCTAATCTGCGAAGCGGGGTACGCGAACGTACTACCGCCGAAAGGTCTCCGCGTCGGGACTCAGAAAAGCGAGATTGCCGAGCAAGTACCCATCTCCGGAAGCGAAGATGCCGTGTATGGTGTTCTTTACGCGATGGATTCTGCAGATGAGGCTATACTCGATGGGTACGAGGGCATAGATCGGGATGCGGAGGAGGCGGGGGGTGAGGATGTGAGTGTGGAGATTCGACCCAGGGAACAAGGGGAGGGTGATTATAACAAATGGTATCTTGATGCTACGATTGTGGAGTGGCTTGATGACGGCGTTCACGGAAAGGGATCAAGTGGAGACCAGGTCCCTGTGCTTGTTTACGTTGATGAAGAGCGGATTAGACTTGGGCCGCCCAAGGAAGAGTATATTGGGCGCATGAATCGGGCGATTCGGGAATCGGTTGCCCTTGGGGTTTCGGGGAAGTGGGTTGACGAGGTGATGAGACGGTTTATTCCGGAGTAGAGTCGGAAAGTCGTCTATTTTTACCTCGAATGTTCTATATTGCATATCTGGTGTTGTTGATATTGCCGAGGTGCCGCCATGCATGTGGTTATACTGGAAGTGAATAGACATTGCAAAGCGATTCAAAGTTGACATTAGCTAGAACTATCAATATATGTCTGCATTTAAAACAAAGAAACGCATTGGCATGAGGTATCCGTCTATATAGAATGAATTCTCGAGTTTTTTGGATTTTTCCATTTCATGAAATTGGGAGATCGTATGAGCCCGGCTCTACTCCCACGACAAAAAAAAACCACCACAAACGAAATTATAGCGGGGCAGTAAAGAAAAGAAAACGTGAATTACTCCGTATACGGAATAAACATTCCTTGATTCTCGGGAACTCGGATCGTTGGGTTGCATGAGCATGATTTCGGGAGTAGCGGCTGGTCGGGTGGAGGGTGGGGGCACCGCTAGAGTCCATTGCGGGCATTTTTAAGATATTATGATTCGACGATATCAAATATCGCAGATAAATGCACTTTTAAATATGAAGGACAAGCTTGTGCTTTTGGGTATGACCAAAATACAATTAAGCCTGGCCGGAGAGAAGAGTGTTGACAGGAGCCGGAAGCTTGTCACGTCCGTGAAGGAATTCGAGTTCGAGAATGAAGAGGAAGCTCAGAAGCTCACCACCCATCTTCTTGATCATCTCACCAGCGGCGTAGGCAGAGCCACCTGGAAATTTAAACGTTAGTATGCCTTAAATATGGAGGGTATACTGTGGCATTTCAAAACTTACCGGTGGCAATGATGTCGTCCACAACAATGACCTTCTGGCCAGGCTTGATGGCATCGGACTGCATCTGGAAGAAGTCCTGACCGTACTCCTTCTCGTAGGCCTGGGTCATGCA
This sequence comes from Penicillium herquei, assembly GCA_039634405.1. NCBI lineage: Eukaryota > Fungi > Ascomycota > Eurotiomycetes > Eurotiales > Aspergillaceae > Penicillium > Penicillium herquei. The sequence continues at coordinate 1,933,531 of CP098390.1, forward strand.
AGGACCAGGGAGCTTGCCCTGCTTGCGAACGGGGACGAAGCCAGCACCGAGACGCAGCGCCAGGCTGGGACCGATCAGGAAGCCACGGGCCTCAAGACCAACAATGACATCGGGCTTCTGGCCACCGCTCTTGGCCAAAATCTCCAGCTCCAGAGAGCGGATCAGGGACTCATGAAGAGTCGGGTTGGCGAAGATGGGCAAGATATCCTCGAACAGGATTCCCGGGGAGGGGAAGTCCGGGAACTGGCGCAGAGCGGAGCGCAGGCTTACTTTAAGACTGGCGAGTTCGGCGGCGCTGGTGGAATTGGCGGCGGCGTGTCCGGAGACTTGGGCGGAGGCATCAGGAAGGGTAGAAGAGGACATGGTGAAAGAGGAAGAGGGAAAGGAGGCGAGAGGAGGGGTAAAAGATTGAGAAAAGGTTATAGAGGTAAAGATAGTAAAAAAAAAAAAATTAAATAAAAGTAAAAAAAAATCGAAATAATCGAAATAATCGAAACTAAGTAAAATAGGGTAAAATTGGAAAAGAAAAAATCGAAAAATAAAAAGAATTTCCTAAAATGACCGAAAATAGGTGGAAAATAGGGTAAATGGGTAAAATATACCATGCCCAAACGGTAATTTACGGGTTTGATAAGCAGATTAGCCCCTCCGTTCTAGATTGGAGGGGTAAATTGACGGTCATAGAGACCATACCCAGGTATATAACTGCCATTAATAGGGATTTATTTCACTGTTGAACAATAATTAGGCTTAATATTGTTTATCTTATATAGTGACATTCGATACGATAAACTATTCTGGGTATATTGGTTTCTACCCAACTTATAACTCTTAGACTTCTATAATCATCAATATACAGTCAAAAGGACCCATTCTCCGCGCTCGGATCCCATAGAAAGTCCAAGTACGGAGTACATTATGCATCTATAATTCTTATGTACTCGCACTTATCTATCCCCGATTCGATGACTTGAATTCATCTGGTAATGATCCTGTGTCACGCAATGCATTTGCACCGGTTTCTAGAATCCGCCCATGCAGCACAAGGACAGAATACAGCGCTGTGTCTGGTTCAAGGAGGGTCCGTCCCGCTGCGGGCCTTGGGTTCAGTGCCCAGTTCGTTCTGATCTGCGCAAATCGCCCACTTGCCTAGACATGCATGCTGCCTAGCTTTGGGGCTAACGGACGCCTCTTCTCATCGACCCGAACGAATCAACGAACACGTTCTGCCCATCACACCATCATGGTTGGGGGGCCTACTGACAGGACTCATTCGAGGCAAATTTAAAAAGAAAATAGATCAAAAAGGCAAGACATCTTGCCATAAATAAAATGACTCATGGTCTAGCCGAGCATTTAGCCTTGTCCAGACCAATGTGGCTGAATGATGGTGTATACTAGATGCGGTATCTCAAGAGAAGAATGCTAAGATCCCAGAAGTTGGGATAACCAGTCGGGGATCGGGATGGACCTAGTCCTGGTCTAAGACCCTCTCATCGCAGCTGAGCGCTATGTACCTGGTGCAGGGTGCAGGATTGACACATCGTACAGCCCCGTGCTAGTCGTGCTAGTCGGAATGGGAGCCAATGAAGATGTTGAAACCAGATTGCAGCATGGTCTTGAAACTCGTCATGGCCATTTCGGGGTATTTTTGGGAATCTGCGCATGCAGCGCTAGGGAATGTGTGGAGGCCGTTTCGTGCAGTTCTGCAGGAGGGGGACGGGTACCTCATACTTGACCAGATTGGTGCAACCCAGAGAGGGGTAATCGTACTTTTTCAGTAAGAATCTCGATCGAGATACGTACCACTTGAGTTACATTAATTAAAAAGAGAGTACAAAACCAGGGGAACAAAAAATGAAAGAGGCAAAAAAAGAAGTCTCAGGTTGTTTTTAGGAATAGCCGAACGGGGGGGTCGAACCCCCAACCTTGAGATTAAGAGTCTCACGCTCTACCGATTGAGCTAGCCCGGCAGGGCTGGTTGGAGGGTCTGCAACTTATGGCTACATAAACCAAAAACGCTCAAAGCTGCAAAAGCAGGCCATTGTAGTGACATTTGGAATATTCCAACGTTCAATAGTATGGCGTTTCAACTACCTCAAATATTGTCTCTCGTATCACTTCTGAATTTCACGAGGTTTGAATGTTCTCTGAGCTTTGACCTGTCTTTTAATTTGAAGGTTTAAATGTTCTGTGCATGTGTACCTTCATCTAGTTGGAAGTATATAATCAACATCCGAGGGTCCAGGTGCCGCGTCAGACATGATGTGCATATGTAGATCTAGACCCAGATGATACCCGTGGACTGCCAGTGGGAGTACTAGTATTATAGTATTATATGTTACTAGGTACGTACATACCTACTACCACACGTGCACCTCAGGACCCAGAGGATGCGATATAGTATTCAAATGTTTTGAACTTGAATCTCAGAGGTCTAGGCCGCACAAGGCTCAACATTTCAATGATGGATGAAATAAACTCAACTAATAACATGGAACCGTGGACCTAATATCCACTAGCGATTGTGCAACCTATTTGATCACATTTGATATCAGCAGCAATATTTATATTAAGGATCAGCCGCCAGTTGACTTTCTGTGTAACTGCAACGCATTGATCCCATGTCCACATGTACATGTATCAGCTACTTATATGGAAAGTGGCGAATCTAGACCACAGGACCATGCTGCCTGATCTTGGATCATAGCATCTGGCCATCTGGATATTAAGATCCATGTAGGTCTAGGCCCGCTGGCGCTGATTCAGCAGTTGATGCCTTAGAAACAGGACGAGGTTGGTGCATATGTGTTGAGTGAACCACTAGGTGCAAATAGTCCCCAATTTTGATAACCGCCCAGTGCTTAATTTGAGCATTTGAGCGGGGGCTGAGTTGCCAGTGTGCAAATGAAAGAACTCCAATGCTTATTTGCCTTTGCAGATCGAGGCCATTAGCGGAGTACCTAATATAGGTTAATGAGCCATATATCCTCAAAAGCCCAATATAGGAGACCTGCGCTGCAGCGATACCTTCAGATGAATAACCAACAAACATTCCATGGTTGAAGATTCTAGTCTCAGAGACGTCAATAAGTCTCCAAGCGTCATTTGAAGTGCTGTGACCATTGGCTGAGTGTATTGGGGGCCGTTAGGTCAGTCAGTTTGTTAGGGCTGCTGGCCAAAAGCTCTGCGTCTGTCACTTTGACCACTGAACTGACAGCTGAGGTCTCGATGAGCATTATCATATTACTTCACTGTCCGGAGGAAGACAGGTTTACTTAACAACTCGATTCCCATCCCAACATACTGGGTGCCCTGGCCTGTGAAGATATACCCAGCACCAGAGGCCGTCCAAGCACGAACTGGTATTGAAACCAGACTCTTCAGGTCTTTGGCACAATCCGTTGCTCAGTTTGTTTCCCTTTTCCCCAAGGTTCCTTGGCATCTTAGTTAGAGCCATGTGGGGACTTGAAACGGCAGAGAATTTGTGCATGAATCAGAGAGCACGTACAATTCTCCAAGGATAGGCCGTTTCTAACAAGATGCGAATCCAGATGTCTGAAACAAAACCAATGTTAGATACAACTCAACTTCGCATAATAGCAGGAGGGAGTGGAAGTTCTCTCACTTACAGTGTGATGTTGATTTCCAAGCCCATTAGCTTTACTGGGCTTGGTGCTTTTTTTTTCTTCTTCTTTTTTATCTTTTGATATTGCACAAGCTTTTAAGCCCCTACTATACTGTACCCGGACCCTCGCTCGCACTCTTACCCGAAAGGGACCATTAGGCTTGGCTCCACTTGATCCTGTCGTGACGCTAAGCCATTAGCGAATGGGGCTAAAATATGAAGTACATCAAAGATATCCCTAAATGCTCCATACAAAGCCGGGGGAATCACTGTAATGCGTACCACTGCTCTCTATTCGCGATTTAATTTGAAGCTGCCTTCCCGTGGCCCACTGCCACTGGTCGGCAGATTTTCAGATTGTTGGTTAAATATCTCGAGGATCTCGCATCCTCCCCATTCCCATTCTCCAGATTCAAATTCGGGGCCTCTCCTTCAATATCCCTAGTTTTGAGCGGATATCTGAACTTGTGGACTTTTTCATCATGAAGGAGCCTTCAGTCGAACTGGACGATCGACAAGATGTTCTCGCTCCTGAAACTCCCAAAGGAGTCGAGGCGGCGGAAAACCCAGCTCAGTATCTAACAGGAATCCGACTTTATGGTGTGACTGCGACGTAAGTGTTCTCCCGTGACCCCTAGCACTTCGAATCATCCCCGTCAACAAGCTAACTGGCCATCATAGTCTTTGTTTGTGTCTGTTCTTGACCAACCTCGAAGTTCCCATCGTTTCAACGTCGCTCGTCGGTATCGCAGGAGATTTAGGCGGACTGGAGAAGATATACTGGATCACGATTGCGTACTTGCTTGGATATGGAGGTACGTTATGTACCATATACAATTCTGCTTGAATATCGCTGATAGGGGGTTCCACGCGTTCGCACTGGCAGGTGTCCTGGTTGTTTGGGCAAAGTTGAGTGACATATTTGGTCGCAAAACATGTATGATCACCTCTATCGGTATCTTCGTTGTCTTCTCGGCTGCATGTGGTGGTGCGCAGACAATGACTCAATTGTAAGGCTGATCTTTGCTATTCTATTCATGGCTGTCAACTGAAGTTCTCGCTAGAATTGTTTTCCGCGCGTTGCAAGGTCTTGGGGGAGCTGGGAATTACGCTATTGCCACGATTATTGTTATCGAGATGGTCCCACCTGAGAAGTACGCTCAATATACAGGAGGAGTGGCCTCGGTGTTTGTCTTCTCCCTTCTCTTTGGGCCTATCTGGGGCGGTGCGATCACCCAACACTCTACCTGGAGGTGGATCTTTCTGCTTAAGTGAGTATCATATCATCTTTAACTGGACTAAACAGCCGGACTAATTGATGAACAGTGTTCCACCAGGAGTCATTGCAATTATATGCTTGGTTTTACTACTGCCGAATGGATTCCCATTTCACTATAAGTCACCCGAAGATCGGGGTACTTGGGGTGAAGCTTTTATGAAAGCGTACCACCGTATTGACGTTATAGGCGCATTTTCATTGACCGCAGCGACCGTGCTAATTGCGGCCGGTCTGAATGAAGCCGACGAGGAATTTGCCTGGCGATCTGCCTTTACTATCACCGTGCTGATTCTCTCGGGTTTAATGTGGATCTTCTTTGCTCTATGGGAACGCCGGGTAACCCTAAAAGCGACATTGGTCGAGCCCGTGTTTCCTTGGCGGTTCTTCAAGAACCGAGTATGGATGGCGATGTTACTGTAAGTCTATCTCTCCTGGCTTATTCTAGTTCGCACACTGACTATCTATAGCAATTCTATCTTTCTCGGGATGAATTGGTTTGCGGCTATCTTTATCATTCCCCAACGGTTTGAGATTGTTAATGGGCTTTCTTCTTTTCACGCTGCTGTGCGGTTTATTCCGTTCTCAATCCTTTCCCCCGTCGGATCACTAGTATCACCGGGTCTTGCAAAGGGGGCCAAAGTGCCTATGATGTATTTTCTGATTGCTGGTGCGGCTGTGCAAATCATTGGGTATGGCCTTTTAGGAACCCTGCCTACTGACGGTGGAATTCGCGCCCGCGAATATGGGTATCTCATTATAGCTGGGTTTGGATGTGGCCTGTGCACCCCAATTCTAACATTGATGGCACCATTTGCTACTGAAAAACAAGACCATGGTAAGTCCCATATTATATGTCTGTAGAACAGCACACTGATCCTAGTTTTAGCGGTTGCTATGGGAGCCGTTGCCCAGTTCCGAATCTTGGGTGGCTCTATCGGTCTGGCAATTGCTACTGCCATTCAACACAGCTACCTGCGTACTCATCTGAGCGAATTCTTGGCTGGTAGCGTGGTCGAAGCTGTTCTAGATTCCACCGCAGTCATTGCGTCACTGCCTAGCGATACGCAAGCTCACGTGCGTGAGACATATGGCAACAGTTATAATCTGCAGATGAACGTCCTCGCTGGAATGGCCGGAGCTCAGCTACTGACATCGTTTTTGATGTGGCAGAAGAATCCAATCAGGGTGGCATAAATTGAAGTAGCCTTAGGAAGTCAAGGCTCATGAGAAAGAACCCATAACTTACTCTGATCGTTAAGAGTAACTAGTGAAGAATTAATATATGCAGATATCTAGTTTGTGAAGCTTCAATACACGCGTCTCTCATTTCAGCCTCACTTTCACAGACCCCCATATTCTAGTTGTGATACCCGTATCTCGGAGAGTAATAATGGTACTAGTAGTGTTCCATAAGAAAAAAATGATTTTATAAGATACTATAGATATCTACTCAGATCTCATCTACTCGTTCTTCCAGTCCCTCTTGATGAGATCTGCTGCTCGTTCCGCGAATGCATACACAGTAGCTTGCAAGTTCGCCGTACTTACAAGCGGGATAGCACTCGCGTCGACAACTCTCAGTCCTTCGATTCCATAAACCCTCAAATTGGAATCCACCACTCCGTCTTTCTCGCGAGGTAGCATGGAACAGGTCCCCACATAGTGCCACATGGACATCAAATTCTCCCGGGCATATCTCTTTGCAGCGTTCAAGTCGCCCTGAAAGTCTGCAGCTGGGTCAAGGAGCTTAAGCGGCTGTTCAAGCAGTTCCCCAAGCTGAGGTGACTGTGCCAAGCTCTTGACACCTAATAGGTGCCGGGATATAACTTCCAGGTCGAGAGGATTTGACAAGTAGCCAGGGTCAATGATTGGAGGGTCCTCAGGTTTAACGGAGGTACTTGAATTTCTTTTGTCAGCTTTCAAGAAGATACAGTGTGTTGGGGATAGGGCATAAAAAACTAGGCGTGAAGAACCACCAAGATTTATCCCTGGGAAGAGAGAAACAAAAAAGTGACTCACATTTGAACGCTTCCGCGGGACAGCGGCTGAGAGAGCATTACTCCAATAGTAATGAATTTTCCGGGAGCAGCAGCCGGGATAGTAGCATCATTGAGGTCTTTGGCATAATTTGTCTGCCCCAAAGCGGACAGATACGCAGCTGAGGGTTGCTTAGGGTCAAGAACGGTGGTCTTTGCGATGTCATAATAGGCTTGTGTCGCCTTATGCTCCTGAAGGCCTTCAGAGGCGTGGCCCGTAAATAATGCCTGGAGAGCACTTCTGTCCGGTGCGGAAAGAGGCAAGTAGGCATAGGTGTGAACTCCGAGTGAAGCTAGGGGCCCAGACTGCGTGGCTGCGTATTCTTGCATTGCCTGAGCAATTGCTTCGGGCTCTTTTCTAACCAGAGAATCCTTAGTCTCAAGTTCTTCTTTTGCCTGAAATGAGGTGTACGATATCATATGGTCTATCAGTAGGAAATGTTAGTTGAAACCAGTCCAAAAGAGGGTTCAAATGTTCGTGTCGAAAGGGGTGGTGGTTTCACAATATTTGAAGGTCAAATCAAGATCAACACCTAAAGGTTTCAAATGGGATAGAGTGGAAGCTTTTCACGTACCCTGAAGATTTTGCCCAACCCCAGGAAGGTCCATAACTATATCAATGCCATGCTGCTCAAGAAGTTCCGCCCTACCAACTCCAGAAAGCTGGAGGATTTTGGGAGATTGGAAAGCGCCAGCGGCAAGGATAACTTCGTTTCTTGCTTGGGCAGTCTTCGAGGCACCTTCAAGACTGTATTGGACCCCGATGGCCTTGGGAGGCTTGCTTTCGTCAAACAGGATTCTCTCGACGAGTGCGTTCGTAAGGACGTGAAGATTTTGTCGATGCTCAGCAGGCTTATAGTAGGCTGAGGCAGAATTGCTTCTTTTGCCCTCCGAGTCAATGCTAGCAAGGCAACTAAAGGAGCCGACTGAGCTGTGGGTGAATGGGTCGCCGGGGTTGTATTGTCCATTGTTGCGGAACAATTCAGCCCATGCCTTGCGAATGGGGAGTGACCGGTCCCCAAAAGACGTTTGGATTGGACCTCTTGCTTCGTTCAATTCAAGCCAGCCATCGATTGCCAGATCTTCTTTGGCATCATTTGCTAAATCCGGACTGCTGTACGCCTTGGCAAAATAGTCCTTTAACATAGTCCAGTTCCATCCTTCGTTACCGAGCGCCTCCCATGAGTCAATGACTCCCTTAAAAGGAGGAACGAAGACGTGTGCATTCAATGAACTGGATCCCCCGAGTGATTTTCCTTGGTGAAGACCAAGCACTCTGCCATTAATACCCGGCTATCAAACAAAGGAGTAAGCACACACACTTTATCGAGACCTCAACGTTCCTTACCTGAGGTGAAGAGCGAAATTTCCAATCAGCGTCGGATCCAAGTAGTGTCTCATACAAGATGGGGATGTTAACGCGGGGATCCGCTGTCAAGTCGGCGCCTGCTTCGAGAACTAGGACAGAGGTACCGGGGTCCTCGCTGAGTCGAGAAGCAACCACTAGGCCAGCTGTACCTCCGCCTACAATGACAAAGTCATATACAGCATCCATTCTGTTGTTAACAGAATTAGTTAGATGTTGGACAAAATTTTGAAAAAAGAAACTCGCGAACGTAGCAACATACTTGAAGTGAAATGTAGAAGAGGAGAAGATCTGTGGAGAGGGAATGGATTCAAGTTGTGCTGAGACTATTTGAATGACGTATCAACATATTGATCAAGTAAACATTTGAACGTACTTTATAACATTTGAAAGAAGACCTTAGAACATACCATGGTACTATGGAGTCGCCCTTCGTGTTTTACAAGCTCATAGGTCCGCCCAAGTGTCTTGGATTGGCCCCCATGCGGTTTAAACCACCAGCTTCTGCCCCCACTCTACTAGTAATTATGAATGGATACTAGTAGCTAACATGAAACCAATGACCGAGATTAAAGGCAATACTAGTAGGAGTTACTGCAAGCTTCCAAGGCTCAAGTTGGAACTCTAGAAATGAGGATTGTATTGAAGTATTGATAAGCTTGAACTTACAGTGCTATGGCTTGAGGGGATAGGATTTTAGCCTAGAGTAATAAGATAGTGCCATATTTCAAAAGTTCTCAGGTAGTACAATAAGGCTCCCACTATTATACTTGAGACTTGACTCAGAGAGCCTTTACTTAGCGGGGCATGCATTCGCAGAATCCCAGACGCGTACGTCACGGCTCCAACACGGTGACTCTCAACATTATTTGGCCCCATACATAACAATGTGCATATAGGGCGCTGAATATTAAAGAGCATTTTTATCAAAGCGTAAAATGAAAGAAATAACAGTCTATCTTCCCGACACCTGCCTAGTATAGGTAGAGTATACGAAGCTGCCCGTGTGCACTTCCAACATTGAAGGCTTAGGCCCAGACAGGCCATATTATTGCATACAAGAGACATCCAGTTACTGAATTGTCCACCTGATCAAGCTCTTTGAGATAAATCAATGGTGTATGTGCTGGTCTTCATCAACTGGACAAAGGAGTCTTTTTTTTCGTCTGTTCGGGAAATTGCACCAAAAGGCAGGGATTATGATACATAACTGTATGAGACTTTAGGTAATGGAACAGTGCATAAATCAATCTTAAATGAATACTGCCATTACTGAATAGTATTGGAGTACTGTATATAGGGCTGTGTTGGCTGATGAAGTTGAGCTTCGGACAATTCCAAATCGGGAATATCACACCACCAACCCACGTGATCTCGGACTCACACGGACCAACTCGCTTAACGTTTTTCCGGCCGGCTGCCTGCTCTTAGCTATAAAATGTCTGTCTCACCACTCTTGCTTCATCACCCTTCCGTGTCTCCAGTGTATGGTCCAACCAATGGAGTACAGCTCTTGAAATGTTGCATGAGCTTTCTTTTCAACCGTAATCAATTTGGCTTGATCGAGAGAGATGCCGGCCCCCATCGTGGAGGAGGTGCAGGCGGACCTGCATCTCGATCAGCAGCTCGAAGCCGTGGGCAAAGCATTCGATGCCCTGTTACTGACGCTCTACCGACTTACCAACAGACACAATGACCTCAAAAAACACAATGAGGACGTTTTCAAACAGGTAAATACCCTCTCCATGTTCTCCCCCTATTCATTGCACCACTTCGGCCCAATCCCACTCGGGCCGCCCCAGTCTCAAATGACGAGGAATTAGCTCTAGATCAGGAGTCACTACATGTGACGATGACGGATTAACATGTATTATCTGATGAGACTCAAAATGTTTTGCATTTCTTTGATGGCATTCGCCACTTGAAAATTTTGATGCGGCTGCTAACATGCAACCTCTTAGTACACCAACGTTACCAGAAAGCTTCTCCCTCAAGATAGACCGCATGCGATGGAAGTGCAGCAAGGGTTACTGGATCAACAGAAAGAATTGTGTCTAGGCCTCGTGCACAACAAATCCTCAATCGATGAACAATCGCTGAATTCCATGGACGTAATCAAGACGCTCGTTGCACACCAAAATGTAGACGAAACTGCCACCCGAGCCATCGCGGCCGGCGTGAAGGGCTATAAGGCCCTGCTCCGTTCCCAGGATTCCCATTCTCAAATTTCCTCAACCAACTCTTGCATGTTGATAAGAGGTCCAGACCCTTCTGAGTTCCTAGAGAAAGACTTTACCACTATTGGTTCTCAAGGCAGTTTGCATTGTCCTTTCTCAAAGCCCCATACGCCAGTAGGAACCGAGTCAAAGAATGGCAAGGATGATGGACCTAAGATCCGTGTTGATACATGTGGACATGAGGATCTGGACCCCATCAAGGCTGAACAGCAAGAGCGTCGCTCCAGCATAGCCCCATCCGCCGGAACCTCTTCGAGTCGATGCCCCATCTCCCGTTGCCCGATCCGATTCATGGACAAGCATTCGCCAGAGGAAATCGCTGAATATGTGGAGAGACACAAGCATGAAATTCCAAGAAGCCATGCCATTTGTGTCAAGAGATACCAAAAGGATCCTCAGAACATGCGGCAACTTGATGCAAAGTATGGCGGATTGATCAATATGATCAGTGGTCTCTCAGTCAAACACCAGGCATTCCTGCCGACCCGGGACGAAAATGAAGCTGGTGATGGACGTGCTACAGAGAAGTCTGCATCTACCGAAAGAGTAGAGAAATGGGCCGAGAACGTGGATCTGGCCAGCGATGGGCCTGTACCCACAAATGAAGCCAATGAACCCCAGAATGAACATGAAGCCGATGATGATCGTCAGAGTCGTTTTGACCGTCCTCTTCGCGAGGTTCGTTTGGGCGAATCCCCAAGCCGGCCTTGGGGTATTCACGTACCTATTACAGAGCAGACGAATGCTTCCCTCCCTTTCTCTGGATCCGTACCTGGTCCGACGTCTCCTGAACCTCGACCTGTTGATCCCCTTGATAAATCTCACCCTGTCGAATCTCCTGATAAAGCGCCTGTCGGGCCAGCTAAGCCAGCTGGTCGTTGTCCATTTGGGCATGGTGCCCCTAAACCAAAGGCCACGGAGCCTGCACCCCCTACGCCTCATGTCGCTACTGCCCCCGACGTCAAACCAGACACCAAGCCACTCGGACCTCTCTGGGCTAACCCTCAGCCACCTATGCCACCCTGGGCAACGGGCAAGGAAGCAGAGGACAAGGACGCAAACGGTAAATACCCCAAGGACAAACCCAACAAATTTCTGCGGCTGACTGAAGACCCCCCAGGCCAAGCAGACCCGAAGCCCATGCCGTCCCATGTTACGTTCAACGGTCCCGTGTTTTTCGGCTACTCTGCCGAAGAAACTGCTAGCTTATTGCAGCAGTTTCATGACTTGAACCTCAGCAAGTCTTTTAATAAGTAACACCATGATACCCCTCTCATTTTCATTGTTATTTAGCCTTGTCTCTCGTCACTTCAACCTGTGACGTGCAGATCCTTATTCTTACGACGAGATGACCTAGCTTTTGTATTTGTATCAGTGAGCGAATTGAAATACCCTTATGATTATCTTATCTATTCTCAGTATAACTTTACATACTACTTTTAACTGTAAACTCCATTTTACCCCAATTGTTATCATCTGTTTCCCGTCTTAGTCCGCGGGAAACGGGAGTGCCAATAACCCCACTAATCTAGGGCGGGGTGCTGCGGCAGTTCATCCATATAATCCACCTTCCAGAAGATGCTGCGCTCCGTTTCTCGTCTTCAAGCTCTTTCTCGTACTTTCAATCCTACCTCTTTCCGTCCTCCTCTTACTCCCAGAATGTCTGCCAACATGTCTGCCATCACCGCCAAGGATGCTTGCCCTCGTAAGTTCCAGACCATACCATCACCGGCTCAAGCTCCCCCACCTCGACATGATGAATCAATAGAAACCCAATTGCTAACATCAATTGACTCATCTAGCTGCCGGCCCTTACGTACGTGATGCCCTCCTATCCAGTCCCAGCCATCCCAAGTTTCTACCTGCCCTCCAAATCCCAACCCAGCTACAAATCCCCTAGAACACCTACCCATGAGCCTATGACTCAATGACATCCCCGCCATGATAAACACCAAGCCCAGCCTACCAGATCACAAATTATAAACCCACAGGGTACTCAATTAACAAAACCTGCAGTCCCAGGCCATCCGCGCCAACGGTCAGATCTTCGTCTCCGGCCAGATCCCCGCCGATGCCTCCGGCAACCTGGTTGAGGGTAACATCGGTGTCCTGACCCAGGCCTGCTGCGACAACATCCAGGCCATCGTCACCGCTGCTGGATCCAGCGTTTCCAAGATCGTCAAGGTCAACGTAAGTCATCTGTATCTAGAAGACTGGAGGACAATCCTCAAGGACCTCCTTGCTGTGACGGTTAGACTAACTGGTTCCAGGTTTTCCTGACTGATATGGCCAACTTCGCTGAGATGAACGCTACCTACGAGAAGTTCTTCACCCACAAGCCTGCTCGCAGCTGTGTCGCTGTTGCTCAGCTGCCCAAGGGTGTTCCTGTTGAGATTGAGTGCATTGCTCTTGAGTAAACTGGTAATGCCTTGAGATAAAGTATATCGAATAAAAATCAATTGATATAGAAGATTGAATCAACTTTTCCATAGTAGGAGTAGATATTGTTCTATAACTGAGTAAAGCCGGTAGACATTTGAGATTGAAGTTATTAAGTTATGATCCATTACTGGTGGTTCAATACCAGGAGCACATGCGCGCTTCAAGATTATGCAAAGACGTCTATTTATTCATACAAAAACCAACCTAAAACATTTCAAGGTTAAATAGTTTTCTGATCTACTGCATCCAAATGAAGATCAAACAAGAAATTCAATCCTTCGGGTATATAGCAATCAAATGATATACAAATTGGTGATCGGAACTCCCTGGGAGCGCATCGTATACCGCCTCCGAATACCAATGCCAGTCGTAGCCCGTAAAAGAGAATATGTCTCTTCACCACCACCAACCATGATCATGCTGATGAGATTGTTGCGAGGGATACCACTAGCGGTAATCTGATTTTCATCGAGATGTGGACGAATAAGGTATCTTTCTGCGCGAAGAGCGGCGAGAGGGGCTCTCCGGGATGTTTCAAGGCCCTCATCGGTCGATTCTCCTGTCACGGTATCATCGAACTCCCCTGGTGATGGAGGAGGGACCTCATCGTCGTATGAGACGACAACAATGAGTTTCAGTGAGGTGCGTGATTGTCGGTATGCTGCGATGTTGCGGAGTTTTTGGGAGAATGTACAACCGCCGCGTTTTATGACGAGGACCTCATGGGTTTGGGCGACATCGCGCAGGATTCGCTCGTCGCAGAGATCATCTGCGTAGTAGATTGATGACCAGGAGAGACGGGATGTCGATGAGTGACCAAATAGCGAGACGCTCATGGCATCATCCACATCAGGGAGGGGTGCTGCACCGATGCCAGTGGGGATAGTGGCCGGGAGAGTAAGTCTGAGGGGAACGTCTTCCTCAGGCTCTTCATCACGGAGAAGAGAGGAAACTGAGTTGACTATCGACGACAGTAAAGTCTTCATAGGGGACTCGACCCCGATGCTACCGTCGATAGGGGCGGTGGATCGGCCTCGACCGAGTGGAGGCTTTGGATTTTTCTCTGAATCATTTGAACGTTCTGTTTCAGACTGCTCAGATCGAGGATCAGTTGATCCATTGTTTCGGCGAGGGAGCTCTGGGAGAACGTCAATGACGAGGTCAAGCACGGCGCTGTCACGGACTCGTGTGAAGTTGGGATCATAGGGATCGACGACATCAAAGGTGATCTGGCGCGAGAGATATACCTTCTCATCTTTGCCCAGAGGCACATTATTGATCACTTGCACACGGAAACCGTCCTCTTCCTTGCCGCTGCCACCAGTTATCAGGGGAACATCCTGGATCATACTCAACCTAAGGCCGCCAATGGTTTTAACCAAGATACCGTCCGCGACTCGCTCCAAGGCCCCTGGGCCCAAGTTGACACCACCAGGTAAAGAGGGGAATGAGATATCAAGCGTGGGGCGGAGGGCCATTGGTGCGCTGGTCGCGTTATAGGGCACAAGCTGCGGTGGCAATGTCCAAGGGTAGAATGTATAGTTTGTCGGCGAGCTCAAATCAACCACTGATACACTGGGGTGATTCGGTGACTCGGCCATGACGGCACCCTCACTCGTGCCACGACGAGGTCGAAGATGCAAACGAGCCAGGCTAGCAGCATGGAAGATGTCTGATCGCGATGCTGTAGACGAAACACCAAAGCTGGGGACAGGGACCACATGACAGATATCCTCGGCGGTATGTTGAAATGAAGGAGCACTTGTCTGCTGACGATGTGGCTGAGGAGGTCTAGTCTTCTTTGGGATGACCAAAGGATGACCTTCTGTAGAAAATACCCAGGGCGCATCGAATTTGTTCAATGGATGCTCCGGTGTAAAAAGAAGAAACATGTACTTGGCAGTCTCTCCGAGGAAGAAACTTTCCATGCGGTCGATCATCTCGCCTGTTTGAACATTGCGCAGACCCGCCCACCCGCATTTTGTCCAGCATCGTCGCTTGATATCGCGAAGGACCATCTCTCCAACGTGCAAGTACCAAGGGTCACGGGTTGCTTGGTAAATATAGTACGTGGATTCGATGAATTCGGGTCGACCACCATACCATGACAGGCCATTGTCAATGTCTCCAGTAGCCACATTCCATCGCTCAGGAAGACCTGAAAAGCGAGTCCAAACTGCAGTCGTGAGAAGGTGAATCTGGATTGCTTCATCTAACTTTCCATCGAGAGCAAGAAGTCCAGGATAGTAGGCACTCAGACTATCGATCCAGAAGGCTCGAGTGGCTCCAGTGAGCACATCTCCAACAACTAAATGAGGGTGCTGGTATCCCTCGCCTCGGTACAGATGGCGATTGATGGATGTATGGGAATCCTCCCAGACCTGAAGAAAAGCATCGGGAGAATGCTGATCATTCGTCAGGGGGAGATAATAGTCGTCCAGAACTGACCACGGACTCTTCTTATCAAAGGGTGGACGCTCTCCCTCTGAGAGGAGAACGTGAGATTTGAAGGCGTATTCATAGAAACTGTCGATCCCGGCACCAATCTGTGTTCTTTGTTTAGCATCTCTCCATTGCCGGTTCCTCTTTGTTCTCCCCACTTACCCCCGCATATGACCCAACCCATTTCCCTGTCTCTGCATCAATACCAAAACCAAGCAAGTCGATGTCACTCCGACGAGACCAGACTGCCCAGAATGCTCTCTTTGCCAATTCCTCATAACGACCGTTTCCTGTGAGCCTGCTCAGGACCGTAAATTCGAGAACCAGGCTGCCTGCACCCGCACTGCAGGTCTCTGTGACCTCAGCACTGGCGAGGTAGGAATATTTCTTCTGTTTACTTTTTTCGGTCGCGGACTTGGCATTCAACGGTGAGTTCTCATAGAATGGGATCCCATGCCGCAGATTGACACGCGGGTAAGGAAGACCCGTTTCCGTATAAAACACAGGAAGAAGACGGTTTGCTAGATCGACTGCTAAGCGAAGCAGTTGACCATCATAGACAAATCCGTTCCTCCATTCAATTCCATGATCGTTTTCCGAGAACGCACTTTTATTCCATGCAGCCGCAAAGGCAGCCTGGTTCTCCGACGGGTTATATCCAGTAATAGGCAATTCGCCTATGGCAAAAAGATGCGAACTGAGCAATCCACCTGCAACAGATTAGCATCGAGAACGCCAAGCCGGTATCCACTCCATAGATCGGAAGTATCATACCTAGTCCCCGAATAACAGTCTCAAATACTTGCACTTTGGCATCAATGTCGAACCCCCTGGAACGCTCTCCCTGACCGGCAGGACCGCGCGAACCATCCCCATATAGTCTAACGAAATCTTTTATACCATCTTGGAAATATCCGAGAGACCGATCCCCATTCTCCGGGCTCGATGCCAGAATAGCCAGTGTGGACAAGCTATCGATCAAAGTTAAGGAATAGTTGCCCAACACATCGTTATGATCGTTTTGCTTGTCATCGCGGGTTAAAGGGCCACAAGTAAGGGGACGTAATTCGTCTTCGGGGAATGCATGAGAGAGGTAATTTTCAAAGCCATGGTAGAACATGCGCTCTGTTTCTTGTCTGTCGGACCACAGGAAGTCAGTATTGTGGGCATTGGGAAGAGCGGTCTCGCGTAGCCGGTCACAGAGATCCAGTATTTCATACCGTAGTTCTTTAATTTGGTAGTCTCTCATTCCCTGCGCTAAGGGAAGCCATAGCGCAAATAGGATGGCCCAGACTACCATTATCCAGGCGCGACGAGGATAGAACATTTGCAAACTCCAACATCGCGTGCGCATCACCAGAGCGGTCAACCGCCAAGGGGGGTATATTTAGTGGCAACAGAAGAGAGTGTATATGTTGCAAGACGTTAGAGCGTCCGGTCCTGGGCTAGTAATGACAATATTGAAGGGAATGGAATGCCCAGGGCTGGTGATGGAGGGAAAAGTGAACGGGGAGAGTGGATACGGCCAGATAAGCCGATTCGGGAATCTTTTTTGCGTATCCATTATCATTGCATCATATTAGATCCTGACGAACTTGGCATATACGAAGATGGGGAAATTTCAGATAAAAAGAATATTATTCGAAGGGCGTTGTCATAATCAGACGAATAAGTTGTGATGTATGACTGCAGTATCTCGAAATTTTGGAATCCACCAGCCTGTGTTGCGGGTTGTATATAGTTTCTACTGTATACTAATCAAAGTCCAACCTGACAGTTAACAACTGGAGCTTAAACATCTACTACTACTAAATTGATGTCTCTTTTAGACGGAAACTTATTGCCACCAAATACTGGCCTTGGCCATCGTCTTCGAAGAAGTTTAGTACTACTAATATGAAACCCCAGGCTCGAGGAATAAAAACATCTTTGATTGTTCATAAGTATGCGATCAAGTCATATGATAGGGTTTGGTCCTAGCATGATTCGATCAGTTGATGCATCAGTTGACCTGTAGACACCGTGTACATCGAATATGAAGTACCCATCTCATTATATGGACTTTTAATGAGAGACGAGCCAATATGTTACACATCCCTTAGCCAGAGAAAGATATCTGGAGTTCAATGTTTCGAAAGTCTGGTCTGATTACTTGCTAGAGGATCGACATTGCAAGTTCATACAATACCCAGACAGTAAGGAGCATCGGAAACGCCTGAATTCGAAAGGATATTGTACACCGTTGGGTCCATATTTCTGCACGTGAAGAAGGGAAAGGCGAAGAAAATGGCTCATTCATCAGGGCGGCCTTCATATTGGTTGGACCCTTGGCCAATATGGACAATATGGCTTCGAGATGTTCGGATAATATAGAATTAGATCAATTCAACGCCCGCTTATCCATCATTACAAATATTTGTTTTTTTGTCATTTCGACCGGAATGATAATTGATCGTGTTTATTTGCCCAACTCGCCCAGCATAAGGTTGCGATCCGAAGAGCAAGAGACAACTGGGATAAATGTTAGAAATGTTCCATAGAATCTTTATGAAGTGAAACTTGAACTTGAACTTACTGATAGGCTCATCGTTAGGAGAGAACTGCACATCATTGACAGTACCCTTGTGACCAGGAAGCTTATAAAGGAGCTTTCCAGTCTTCGCATCCCATACGACAACACTGCGATCGCCGCTTCCTGCTGCGATTTTCTCTCCCTTGGGATCCCAGCTGGCGCGAATCAGGTTCTTCTCTAAGCCAACGGGGGCACCGTCGTACGTCCGGACCAAGCGGTTGGTAGGAGCAAAAGGTCGAATATCCCATGTTCGGACAGTCGAGTCGTGGGAGTTGGAAAGGAGGGTCTGTGAGTCGGGGGAGATTTGAAGAGAAGTGATAGTGTCGTTGTGTCCAGCCATAGAGTAAACCACAGCTTTCTTGCGCAGGTCCCAGACATGGATTGTGTTGTCAATGCCTCCGCTATAAATCTCATTGCCTGCTTCTGAGAGTGCCACGGCAGTGATGGGGAGCTCGGTTTCCAGGTACTCGAGCGCATCCTTTTGGCGTGGGTCCCAGATGCCTATGCAACCGTCGTCACTGCCACTCACCAGCAGCTCCTGCCCGCGCTTGCTGATGTCGAGACAGTTGATAATCTCCTCATGGCCTACGTGACGACGCACGCGTTGTCCAGTCTCCAAATCCCAACTTCCGAGTGTCATATCTGCTGATGCTGAGAAAAGCGCTCTCGAATCGCGCGCCCATTGAAGGTCAAGGATAGCGCCCTTGTGACCGGTTAATTGACCGTAGTTTTCGCAGTTTCCGTATGTGTTCCAGAGCACTGATTCGCAGATTATAATTAGTCCAAATACTTCCACGTAAGACAAGGTTTTGTTGGTAGAGCATACAGATGGACCGGTCCATTGAACCGGAGGCGATGTGCTGTGCAGTAGGGTCAAATCGAACCGCGAAGACTTCTCCCGAGTGACCTATTTAAATAGCGTTAGAGGCGATTTAGAAAGCCAATTGGCGAACACGTCTTACCAGTGAGTTCCATAATCGGGGCCTCGAGGCCGCTGGTACGGGGAACCTTTCCTTAAGGTTAGCTGGGGCCAATTCAATTGATACCGAGGACCTCATGATCGTAAAGGGAAACATACAGCTTGAACAAGAGCTCCACTCTGGGAAGAGCCCTTGACAATGGCCGTGCTGGGGTTGAGGTCGGCATCGGACTTCTTTCTTTTCACGACGAGTTGACTGGAAGACCAAGACCCGAAGGCTTCCTGAGCGGGGCGCTTTTCACCCGACATGATGATAGTAGGTCTCAAAAGACCTAAGCTCAACCAACAAGAAGAACCGCTTGAAATTTGGGGATTGGTGTGAGCAAAACGAGCGCCGATATTATCGCTTGGAGATCTGAAGAAAGCGGGAAGAATGATAATCCCACTCTTTGCGGGCGGTGAGGGCGGTGAGTAGCAATGTGTACGGAGTACGGCGACAAGCTCCAGCAACCTTGCCCTCCCCGCAATCAATAACGTCCACAAAAACAAGCAAGGTCGTACTATCTACTTGACAGAGTTTGAATTATTTGAATTTTCTGGTCAGAATTCTCGAGTGAAGCTCCACTCCATCTATCCGTTATGTCGACCAACAAAGCCTCCAGAATAGGAGAAGAGTAAGTGCAGCTCTATTCCGTGCAGCGCGTATCTATGTCTAATGATTATTTGGAACAGAATATGGAAGTCAGTAAGCCGTTTAAACCTAGGATATCGAGATCCGTTTACTGAATGAAATGCCGCCATGTTATCGTAACCGTCCGATCTAACCTGGTGTCCCGGAACGATAGAACGAGAATCGATAAAGTGAACGCGGAACTGGTCACATTAACCTACGGAACCATTGTCGCTCAATTATGCCAAGATTACGATAGCGATTATCAGGAGGTGAACAAGCAATTGGATAAGATGGGATACAATATCGGCATGCGATTGATCGAAGACTTCCTGGCCAAGTCGGGAGTTGGCCGTTGTGCTAATTTCCGCGAGACTGCTGATATGGTTGCGAAAGTGCGTTCTGGACCCCTGCAGGATTTCCTAATTTGGAGAAAATAGTTTGATTTTTGTGACTGACAATCTACGAATAGGTGGGATTTAAGATCTTTTTGAATGTTGCTCCAACGGTCACCAACTGGACCAGTGACAACAATCAGTTCTCATTGATCTTCGAGGATAACCCTCTTGCGGACTTTGTGGAATTACCCGATGATGGACGGGCCCAAGATGAGCTTTGGTTCTCAAACATCCTCTGTGGTGTTCTTCGGGGAGCTCTAGAAATGGTACCTTTTTTTCCCTTACCTTGTTTTTTTTTTACCCTTCAACGTTTTCCCTTCGCTTAGATCTTAATTCCCGGGGATCCTCTGTGCTGGGTCCGATCGCTGACCCGAAATCCAGGTTCAAATGCAGATCGAGGCACACTTTGTGAGCGATGTGCTGCGTGGCGATGACACTACGGAGATGCGGGTCTCACTGGTGCGATACATCGAAGATGAGATGCCTCCCGAGGAGGAGTAAAAAGGCACCTGTGCATCAAATCGGCGTTTTGGCTATGATGGGTAATGATTCGAGGGCCGCAATTCTATTTTGATTCTTGGAATTCCCCACTATGACTCTATTTCACTGTTTTTATTCGATTGATTGATTTTTTCATTTCTCTTCTACGGTGTCCGTTTTTACTTGTATACATTAGGGTTTATGACATGTAGGAACGAGGTTTCCCCGCCACGCGATTTATCGCGAACATCAGGTTAAATTTTTTCTTTTAGTGTAATTTTAGTTAAACATTGAAAGTAGAGTTTAACGAGATTCTCTGATGATCAATAAGAAGTCAGATCTGACATGATCGAACAGTGTAAACTAAGGGGTAGAATAGATCTATATGAACTTTGAACTGTGTAGTATAAAAATGGGGTTGTCTCCTATCAGAATGCGGGCGAAGGAGAGGTGTAACAATACGGTATTGGCATACCTCCGCCACCTTGAACCACAAAAAAAAATCCTACAGATCAATTTCAATTCCTTCTCTCTTTCCTCTCTTCTTATGCAGATGTCTCCTCCCATTGCCTTTTTCTTCATTTGATCTCTTTTCTGCAATCTTTGGGTTGTCTCCATTGGTTCGATCGTCGATCCTCCACTTTACGCGGGAGAAGGTTAAGACGGGATCCCCATTCTGGAGGTATGTATCAATCATCCCATTGACCTCCCGGATCTTTCCACTTCTTTATTTCCTTTCTGTTCTTCTTCTCTTTGATTCTTTTCATTTTGTTCATTTTTTCTCTCTTCCCCTCTCTTCAACTTTTTCCTCTTCTCTTTCCCCTCCAGCAGGTTGAAAAGAAAAAAAAAGATCCGAGAATTGTACTGTTTTTGAAAAGGGCTATATAAAGTGCTAAACTGCATGCCCAGAAATACGCCGACCAGCGCCATCCCCAGCCCCGGAATCCCATTTAATCCGATCCGAGCAAGCGATTCCTACTGAGAACGAAGAGAAGCAAAGCAGTTGTCGCCGTTAACCCCATTCCCTACCCCCATCCTCTTTACCCTTTCCACCTGGAAAAAAGAAGAGAGATATCTCCGACTCGACGATCTGTCCCACTTGGTGAGATTTCCCTTTGGTCGTGGTGGAAAACACCCTTTACCAACCCCCCCGACCCGATCGGGCTCCCCTCAGTAGCCCGCCCCCATCTCACTTGGTTTCACTGGTTTCACTACTTTTCCCGCCTCCTGGTACTGGTACCTCCGTCATCGCTCAAACCCTATCAACCCGCGCTGTTTCTTTTTTTTATTCGATCTACCGCATGGTCCAACCGTTTTTTAATACTTTTCTAATCGTCGCCTGCTGTCATAGAAGTAGTTGGGGCTTATCCGAGAGTGATCCTCCGCGCCACCCGCATTTAGAGATCCTTTTTCCCTATCTCGTCGCGTGGCTTCCTCCGAGAGAAGACGTCTTGTCACCGCCGCATATATTTATCGCAACTGATTTTCCGTGACGATTTCGGACTTCATTCGCGTGCGCAATCCATTCTCACGCGTTTTAGATACCCCAGAAGTGTCATTGCGTCCTTTGTTCCATCCAATCCTCGAAGCGCCCTGACCGCTTCTCCCTATCCACTCCAACCCCCCCGTTCTATCGCGTCGCTTTTTCCACCCCACGTTAAAGGCTTGATTGCCTGAAACCGGTGGATGCGCGCTTGGAACTCTCTGATCGCACAGAGGATTTGATTCGAATTTAATATATACAGAGGCAAGGGTGGTCGCAACTCCACCGTTCGCCACAATGAACCAGATGAACGTCGGCATGAATCCCGGGATGCCAGGTCCCGTGGGTGGTGTCCCGATGATGAACAACGGCTCCTCGGCTCCTCGTAACGACGGCTCCATGAACAACCCTGAACACATGATCAATCAACTTAACACCTACATCTACGACTATTTCTTGAAACGTGGCTACCACGATTGCGCTCGCGCTCTTATTCAAGATGAGAGCATCAAACTCAACACTGATCCCGGTACCAAGACAAGCCCGGGAAACCGGCGTGATGGCGACATGAACGGGATCGATGGAGATGCGATGATGACGGATGGTAAGGACGGGGAGAAGATCAAGATCCCGGATGATCTCCCCCGCCCAAGCCTCCCAAGTGAAAGTCTGCAGTCATCGTTTCTTCTGGACTGGTTCAGCCTGTTTTGGGACTTCTTCTTTACTCAGCGCAAACAGGGTAACAAACATGAAGTGAGGCAATACCTTCAACATACTCAGGTTCGTGTTCTCTATATTGAGGGGGTGGAAACTGTCCCTGGAATCTGACTTTGGCTTACAGCAATTCATGCGTATGCGAGAACAGCAAAATCAACTTATGCGGCCGCAACAGATGATGCCCGGCCACATGGGCCAGATGATGCGTGGGCCCCGCAATGGCATGGTTCCTCCAAACAACCTAACGAAGACAGTGTTGCAGAACAACACCTCTGGACTGTATGCGATCTCTTCCCTGATATCTGCGCCCTTTCCAGGCACTTCAGTAGAAGTGGTGGCGGTTTGCTGACGAATCCCTCTTTTCTTTAACGTTTTCTAGAACTCAACAACAAATGGCACAACTTCAGCAGAAGCAACAGTTGCAAATGATGCAGCAGTTGCAACGCGAACAGTCCGAAATCGACATGAACGGAAACCGGCCCCAGTCGCCCGCCTCTGCCGATAACGCCCCCTCGCCGTCGAAACGCCCTCGCCTCGCAGATGGCGCAGTGAATGGCCAACCGTTGGCTCCTGGTGGACGAGGACAAGGACAGCCTATGCAGGGTCAGAACCCCCAGATGGTCTTGCAGAATGGGATGGCTCAGGGTCGGATCAACCCAGCGCAATTCCAGCAGTTCCCTTCGGGACCGGTCGCGGCGCAACAAAAATCCATGCAGGTATATGCTCAAAACTTGGCCCTTCATCACTCTCGCTCAGCATTGAATTCCCAGGCTATTCCGAATGGTGGTATGATGAACCCCGGTGTGATGTCAAACCAGGCGGACCTGGTGGCGATGCCCGATGCCCAAGGAATGTACCCTATGGGGGAGTACTATGGTGCTCCTAACGGTCAGATGGCCCCGGTCCGTCCCGGTATGGCAGGCGCACCGAACGGTCAGCACGGCAACCACGCTCTCCAAGATTACCAGATGCAGCTTATGTTGCTCGAGCAACAGAATAAGCGTCGTCTGATGATGGCTCGACAGGAGCAGGACACGATGGCTCGTGATGGCTCGCAGATACCTGGACAAGGTTTGCCTCCGGGCACCTCTCCGGGTAGTCGGACAGGTACATCACCGAATCCTACGGACCAAATGAAACGAGGCACACCTAAGATGCCTCAGACTGGCCTTCCTGGATCCCCCAGCGCCGCTGATCTCGGTCAAAATCGCGGGTCTCCAGGATCCATGAACCTCAACGGCCAGATGCCTCCCGAAATGGCAGCTCAATTTTTCCCTGGCGCACCTAACATGCGTCCACCAAGCTCCAACCCATCATCCTTCAGTGGACCTTCAATGGGTCAGCCTCTTCCTGCTAATGCTAATCGCGTGCCTAGTGGCCAGTGGCAGCCAGGACAGATGCCGCCTCAACACTCACCTGCTACGCAACCTCAGGCTGGAACCCCACAGGATCAGCGCAGCAATATGCCTCCTCCTCAGGCACCTCCTGGTGCTGCTGGTAACGCGGGTCGTGCTCAAGAGTCTCCTGCTGGTGGGAACGCGCCTCCTACTCCCCAGCCGCCTTCCAAGGCAGCACCCAAGAGGGAAAAGAAGAAGAACGCGCCCAAGCAGAGCAAGAAGAATGCTGCGGCTAACCAAGCCACCGGAGCCACTCCATCCACAGAGGCTGCCGATCCCCCACAAACGCCAAACCCCTCTACTCCTGTCACTCCTCATCCTCCTAATAACACCTTGCGGGGTCCCAACGCCGCTGCAGGTGCTCCACCTCAGCAGACTGCGGCGCCTGCTCCACCACCACAAATGGTCCAGGCACCTGATCAGCCTCAGCAATTCACTGATATGGGTATCAGCGATGTGAGTCTCCACATTTTATTTTCTCCCCCTTCTTTTTCATTTGCTAATATTTCTATTACAATAGCCTGCATCTTTCAATCTTGACTTCAGCGCCTTGGATAACCCAGATATCCTGGAGAGCTTTGATTTTGATACATTCCTCAACACTGATGCGGATACTACGGGCTTTGGATTTGACCCAAATATGCCGTACCCAACTGATGGTGTTGAGACTGGGGCCGGCGACGGTCTTTGAATGATGAAAAAGTCTTGACGGTTCTCTTCAGGTGCTTCAAACCTCTCCGATATACCCTTGTTTTGTACATTTGATTTGATTTGACTTTCCATTTCTCTGGAATCTTGTTCTGTGTTTTTTTTTTCTCTATCTCTTTCTTTATATCTCCTGCTTTCCTGTTCTTGGTTGGTTCTACATTGGATATGTGTTCGTACACATATGCTATGAGATTGGCGTTGGTGTGTTTCGAATGATCGCATTATCTCCCTTCCTCTTCTCTCCCTTAACTCTCTCCCTTTTCTCCCTTCAATCCTCTCCCTCTACCTTCCTTGTCAATCAAGTCCACCAGTTTGCCAGTCACCAGAGATACTCGGACTGACTTTGGATCCTCTTTCTGTATTCGAGATTAGTGCACTGTGACCTACGAGTTTTGGCTTCTCTTCTTTCTTTCTATTATTATTACCTATTCTCTCGTGTGGTTACTTAATTTCTTGCTCCTTAACATGGTATGCCATCATGAGAGCCCTTATCAGTATCCCAAGCGCCTTGTCGCTATTTTCTTCCTTTCCCTTCCAAACGGTGCATTGAATCGTTCCCTTCTTTTCTTTTTCCTTTCTTTCTTGAACTCGGATGCCGGGCGTTCTTGATATCAATGGAGATCTGAGCTAGGATCATGCAGTCCATGCTCTTTGTGAATCACGCAAGCTTCTGCATTATTACTTGTAAAGACCTTGAACAGATCTCCTTTTCCACAATTCTTCTTCCCTTACTCTTCTGTGGATTGCTTTTCAACTTTGTTTTCACCCATTTTCTCATATTTCGCATTTTGCTCATCTCGGAACAGGAATATCCATTCTATCTATACGTTTTCAGCCCTGCAAAGGGCCAACAAAAAGGAAGGTTAAAACAATGATTATTGGAGGACATGAGTTCTATAACCGTATAGGACTTAATGGGTTAATTGTCTGGAGGTTCAAGCCATGAAGACTCGGATCAGCTTGTGTGGGTGATTTGATATTTGGCATGTTGGAAGTGGAGGAGAAAAGGAATGTGGCCTACGCGTGATGTCTCGTTTCTTTTCACTTGGATATCTTGATTCCATGTTTTTATTTCGATGGTGTTTTTGTTCTGGGACACAATTGATATCCATATATCCTGGCGCGTATGTAGTTCAAGTTGATTCATGGATTGTTCAAATGTTTCCAAGGTTGTTCGAGTTGATCTCTCTGGTATCCTGGATGTGTACGGTGTTCATTGGATTGGTTGTTAGTTTGAAAGTTCAAGTCAAGTCGCTGTCTTGATGTTCAATGTTGATTGTTTCAGCCTGGCTGGATGATGGGATGGCTACTGATTCCCAAATGTCCTCTACCACATGCACCCAGAAAACCCTCAGGCTAGAACGTGTGTGTAAGATATATCGATCTGCAGAGTAAGTATATGGAGATGTTCAAGTGTATAAAATTCGAAGACATAATAGAATGAAGGGTGCGGATAATGCACTCGGCCTTCAGACTGAATGAATCGGCCCCGAGGTCATTTTTCCATCTTTTGATAATCGCATCTAGACATCTTCAATTGCACTTGAAGCATTCAATGTTCTGCCTTTGAAAATCAAATTTGCAAATGAAATGTTGTACATTGACTTAAGTACGGAATGATACAACTTGGAAGTAACAATGGAGCCAAATAACCACGTACACGCCGTCCTATCCAGAATCACCAAGTCGGACTCAAAGCTTCATAGAGCCGAATCAACGACAAGACAACTCGGTTCTTCCTATGCCAGGTACCGCTCAATATCTCAGTGAGACAATAGTGAGACAACAAGGAAAGGAATCTACAAGGATGGCAGGATGGGACAGCCCTAACTTCTTAAGCGGTCACACCCCCATACTTGTAGAGATCCTCCCGGTACCGCAACTCAAACTCCCGTCGCAGTTCCCGCACACCACGAATACCCTTGGGGTAATCATCACTCTCAGGGTCGAGGCCAGCATCCTCCTTGATCATATCAAGAAGGAAGATTGTGGCTTTCTTCGCACCAAGAGAGATCGCATCAGCCTCATTCATCTTAGGAAGCTTGCACAGAGCAACTGGACTGGCCCGGCTCAGGAATGGGTGCTTCTTATCGAAATACGCAACAATCACCCATGCCAGGGGGTCACCAAGATTGGCATTATCCTCTCGACGAATGTCAGCATCACTGATACCCAAAATGCCGCAGATACCTGTATAGATGAGGCAAGCGTCAGTACCGTACGAGAAAAGAAAGAGAGGGCAAAAAGAGAACAGAAGCCCTATCTCGTGAAACAAACTTACGTGTCAAAACACCCCGGTATGAGGCATCTTTATTTTGACCTAACTGTTGCTGGATCTTCTTCAACGTAGCAAGAGGATCAACAAGAGTCTGAGGCTTCTCTGGAAGAGGAGCCACACGGCTGTTGGTCAAGGGAAGGTGGTTTGCATTCGAACTTGCTGGCTCATTCTCAGCAGCTGCCAGTGCCGCAGCCTTCGCAGCCTTCGTAGCCTTCTTACTCAAAGGAGGCGCGGCAGGGTTGTGAGCTTGAGGCTTCGGAGGCTGAGGTTTCGGGGGCTTTGGCGGATTCGGAAGCTTCGCAGGCTTGGGAGGTTGATTGGCGATGTTTTTCGAACCACCACGACCAGGCCTGTTTCGTTTGCCTCGTTTACCACCCCCAAAACCAGCTCTGAGAAGGCCGGCCCCTTTCAAATCCTCAACCAATCTGGGTGGCAGGTGAGAAGAGCGGCTCAGGTTCCCAGTAGAATCAGTTGCATTAGCATTTCCCTTTTCCTTCTTGATCAGAAGCGGCGGATCACTAGCCGGCTCAATTATGCTTGATGGGACTTTGTCATCCACAAGAAGGGAGTAAATTGCAATATGGGAAACGGTGTTCTGAGCCTCGTCTAAGCTGTCCGAGGCAGAGGCGGTTCTGAACAGACGACCCTGCATAGAAAGATCACAGTGCCATTGGCCAGCGCAAAGTGTAGGATTGTACAAGGGCATAGGAAAGTTGATAGGGGTACAATACTCTATGGATACCACAGAGGTTAGCATAAATCTCGCCAAAATATTTCAAGTGGTAGCTTCAAGGGAATCGAATACTTACCTTCAAGAAGTCTGGCCCAGTTCCACTCTGGTCCAGTGGGACGATCACTTGGCAGAGGAGGAATCAACCACTGGGGATGAAACTTGCGTAGTTTAAACAACGCTTTCTTACAAGCTGAAACTCGCGACAGGTGCGCACATTCTGAATCGGGTTGGATCACAACAGTGTGTCCGTACACAGTCAGCCTCACTCCAACCTTGTTTCCGCCCAAACCGCCGTATTTGAACTGGAACCGTGGAGTCAGGCGAGCCATGATACATATGACCCCAAACGTAAACAGTATCTGATTAGCCGAGAGGGAATCTAGATCGAGCGCACCTAATGTGATCTATCCTGCAGTCAGCTCAAGCTCACCAAGCCAACAACTAGATGCGAGCTGGTCAAATATCAAGATCAGTATTCATTCAAGTAGGACTCACAGGGTCTCGACCATTGTCCATGGGCTGTCTAGCCTCATTGGATGGCCGCATAGAGGAAGTGTCAAGTATCTGCCCTGGTTCCAATTGAACTAGGGGATCACCCAGGGCCACCTGAGAGAATGGCTCTTGCTGATGAGACTGAAAGAAGTTACTGCCGGAGGCGAAGGGCTGGAAAGCAGTAGCTGGCAATCTTTCATTGGAAGAGCCGTGTCCCCAATTCTCCATGGTCATTGGCATTGCCACTGACGCTGGGAATGAAGAAGCACGCAAGTCTCTCATTCTCTCTGGCAAATCAAAATTCTGAGGGCCCTGGGCTTCGGGGATGGGGTTATCGTGCAAAGGGGCCGTAGATGGCGCAGGCATCAAGCCGTATGTAGCTTCATCATCATTCTCCGACTGAGGAACAATTTCCTCAGCTGGAGCCGATGATCCGGTTAGAGGACCACGCGAAAAGTCATCGAGAGCCGAGCTGAAGGTCTTTTCGATGGTAGGACTCATCTCATCCCACGTTGGGACTGGGTTACTGCCTACGTTGATAGACAGTTCCTTCTCAGTCCCACGAGTGGAGAGATCCGCACTCGGAACCACTTCACGAACAGGCGGCAACTCGATATTCATAGTGTAATCAGAAAAGAAAAACGGAGCGCTAGGAAAGATAATAGAAAGGGTAGTAAACAGAGAGGTGCGATGGGACGCGTTGAGGTTGTGATGGAGGGGTTGTGCTGGAGAGGATGTCAACAAGAGAGAGAGAAACACGCGAAGAGGAAAGAGTCAAGAAAGACAAGAAGGTGAGAGTCGTGGTGGGGGAAGGTGCGGTCAAGCAAACAACTGAAAAGAGAGAAAGAGAAAAACAAGACAGAAAAGACAGAAAAGAGTACTTGATATAAAGAGTGAGAGAGGGAAGGTCCCGAGGTCAAGATGAAGAGGTCTCACCCAGACAGTACTTCCAGATGTCTCGAGATACAGAGTGAGAGCAGTTTAGTCTAGTGAGAGAAAACATCTCATAAAATATAAATTTAAAAGTAGCATTTTTGTGGTGGAATTTCCTCCTGCTATCTTGGCTATGGATATGAATACACATTATGGAACCTTTTGAAGAGAATAAGAAGAGAAGCCCCCTATAAGAATAATATCCCACACCAAAAACTTCCTCTTGAACATAACCTGGGTTAATCCTTCATAGTCAACATGCCGTAATAGTCTCGTTCTCATCTTCCTCATGCAGAGTATCTTCGGATTCATTTATAGAAGCATTCCCATTCTCCTGATCTTTCTGAGGAGTGACTTGTTTCTTGGGATCCTCCATGACTCCTTCTCGTGGACTTCGCTTTGGGGTCTCCTTCGCATTCTCTTTGGCTCCTTCTTTCTTGCTCTTGACATTTCCACTAGGACTGGTCCCGAGCTTGGACGGAGTGATGATTTTGTCCGGAACGTGAACAGCGTTGGACATGTTGGTTGAGCCAGAGACATCTCGAGTGCTGGGGTTCGAGTTCGAGACATCACGAAGAACAGAGGCACGGGCACTTCGAGAGTACCCTTTTGAGCGTGCTGTAGCTGCGGCCGATGGCTTAGGCTTTTGAGGAACAGCAGACGGTGTGTTGGAAGGTGCACGAGTGCCCATGGTTGGTGGCTTGGTCGGAGTCAATGCTTGGATCAATGCATTGTACTGTTCATCATCCATCGGTGCCTCCAGGCTGGGCTGCTTGCTGTGTTCATAACTGACACCGGTCATACTCGAGAAAGCACGACTGCCAGAAGAACTAGAGTAATCCAGCATGGGGACATCCTCACGGGATGAGCGAGCACCGCGATGAGTCCAAGCTTCCTCGTTGACTAATGTATCAATACTCTGTTCAGCCACAAATGGTTCAAGAAAGCGATCCTGATAGAATCCCCATCGACGTGGCTCATTGGGCTGGGTTTGCCACTGAGATGGAGGAACAGGAAACGCGCGGTTGGCGGCCCATGCGTTGTAGAGCATACCTTGACTACCAGACGACTGGCTGCTCGCTGTTGGCAGCAGTCGAGGTTCCGGCCGAGCAGGAGAATGGCTGTGCGGAGTATCGTCCGCCTTCCTTGCAGCGAAATCACCCGCGGAATTCAATTTGGTACCCATTGGTACGGCTCTCGTCCACATGCTAGCATTGGGCCAGGCAATGTTCGAATACTCCAGAATGTCTGTACCCATATCAGTATGTGACGGCATTAGTAAACGGAAAGAATATTGAGAGGAGTCCTTACCCAAGGGAGCATGTTGAAAAGACATGCAGATAACATCTTTGACTCGCTCGAAAGGAGGAGATCGATTGGGCCGAGCGAAACCCTCGGCAATGATCACCTTGATGCGGCCAAATGGGTCTGCCGCATCCCAATGTCGCTGCTCAAGGATCTCAGGATGAAAGGCTGGAAAGCGTATGATATCTTGATTGCCATCTCTATCAATATCTGAAGCTTTGTCAGCACAATCATCTCGACGGCAGGGACAGGGGGGTGATCGCCCACGAGAGCTGAAGTCTATTTAACACAACAAGTCAGCAAGAGAATCAATCAAACAGCACCGGCTCTTGAGAATGATGAGTCCAATCATACCAATCACATAAGGCCATGAGAACCTCTGACCAAAGACACCGCCTCTAGAGACAGAGAGTCAGCTTGAAGAGATTCAAATGTGTCACTGGTTGAATTCAAACGATGACAATCATGATTAGCCTCGACAATACTCACGCAACTGGATGACCATCAATCAAAACTCGAGCCTCAAACACGAGTACGTCATCTGGTTGCATAATCTTCTCGATGAACCGACTAGGGTGAGGTTTCTCCCAACTGTGAATGGATACTCGAAACGGGCTATCCTTTGGCATGCTCGGAACAAACGATGTTAGAACTGGGACTTGACCGACATTTCCCTGGACACGAAAGTATTGCTGAGGACTCAGTATGTCAGGAACCTGGAGGTAAGGAGATTCGGTGTCTTTGGTCACATAGCATTGAGTCTTAAACTCCTGGACGGGCACCTTAGAGCCCTCGGGGAAGAGCAAGACATCCCAGTTTTCGTAACGCATGATGGGACGCTTTCTCAAATGTTTGGCAGTGGGAGGAATAAGAGATGGGATAGATGATGCGGCAAATAGAAGGTGTTTGTATAATCGAACATTTGAAGGTGAGGAAGGTGCTGAGTGAGAGGTAAAGAAGTGAGGAAGAGAAGTCACGACTTGCTCCCCAGCCTGCCCAAGTGAAAGTGTATGGGTTTACACCACCAAATTAGACTGAACTATACATAAGACGAAAACCTTTCAGCCAATATCTCTATGGCTCATGAAGAACTTGAAATTACTACTACAAGATTTCATACTAGCAGACAAAACCATGTAAGAGATTGTTCCATCACAACTACTAGTGCATATCCATAACCATAAGTTGAGCTACAAGACAAGTAGTACCAAGTCAATGGATTTAAAGGTGAGATATTGAGAACGCATAGATAGTAAAGTACATCCAAATACTGAGTCATATTTCTGCGGTGATCTCAAGCCCAGTCCAATATAAAAGAGCTGGGGGAATAAACGGATATAGCAAAGGAGGGGAATCATTTCAGCCAAAAAGAAAAGACAGGAACGCCGGCAAGAAACCGAGATATGCGAGTCTCCAAATATTACAGGAATACGAAATGGGCCAACCTGGACAAGATTCATCCAATGCAGGAAAGAATTCGGAAGAAACAAAAGACCAGACAACGCCTCTCCCGAAGGTGCGCCAGAAGAATGATTCCACAGCTACAGGAGTCTCCAAGAGTCTCAAGTCTCTGCCAGATTCAATAATAAGAAAAAATGATTGTGGATGGGAATTGCCAAAGACCAATCCTACATAATTTTTCTGAACATCTCTAAACCGATGGAAGAGAAAGTATGGAAAGTGGAAGACTCAAAAGGCAAAAAGGGGGGTGTTACGAAAGAGATAAGACCAATACCAGGACGCATGGCAGCATAAGATGCATCAGACATCAGAAACCCACATCAAGAATAAGGAAAAGAGCGCATCACAATGGTCGTAGGGAAAGGAATTGACAAACGCGGAGACATACGAAGCAGAGCGTGTTGTACAAGCCGTCATCAGTCTAACAAGATATAAGGAGATAAAAGTAGAGAAAGAAAGAAACGACGGAACGCAACATTAGTCGAAGCGAACATAAGTTTCAATTTAGCTGCTCGATGAAGAGATAGAAAAAAAGGAACATAAGAAAATAAAGATTTGCGAGGGATGGAAAAAGTGGAACTTTTCGCAGAATGCCTGCCCAAGGAGTATAGAGTAAAGAGAAACGCATGAAGAATACGCACTTTCGTTACACGCGAGAAGGACCCCAGGGCGGGGAAAAAGGAAAATAGATAGCAGTTGCAGCATAGACGTAAATAAAGAAAAGGGGGGCATTGAGATAAGAAACACAACGTGAAAGTCGAAAGCAGTTCGAGGAGTTGTGTGTGGAGATACAAAAATAAAGGGGGATTCCAGAGAAAGGAAACAAAAAAACCGGGGCAAATCAAATAGAAGAGAGAAAAAAAGACCCCCTGAAAAACAAAAAAAAGAGGAACGAGAACGGAGGGAAGGCTCAGATCTTGCTAGGATAATAAGCGCTCACGGAAATGCGAAGCACAGGAGGAAAAGAATGCCCATCAAGAGCTATAGAGCGCTGAGTCTCGAAACCGAAGAAGGGGGGAGGAAAGAGCAAATTTGTCGAGGAAACAAAAAAGGGGACCCATCATTGGAATGATGCAAAACAACTCCTGCTAGTGCTTTCTTGAATCAAAGGAACGCTTACTGTGAAGAGAGAATGTAAGAGTCAGCCGACCGAGCCTGTAACTCAAGAGTGTTCTGGGGCCGGGCTGCCGGGGTGACTGCTAACCTTCATAGGGGCAAATCCGCCGTAGTGCTGGGCAGCAGGAGGCATACCCATGGCGGGGTACATGGGGGGAGGAGGGGGAGCGGGGCGGTAGGGGCTGCCAGCAGGGCCGGAGTTGTTCTGGGAACGACCCCAGCTCAGACGAACACGGGAGTTACCGATGGGGTATCCCTGCATCTGGTTGATGGCCATCTCCGCAGCGTGGCGCTGGACGAACTGAACGAAACCGCAGCCCTTGCCGGGGGGAATCTTGACGTAGGTGATCTCTCCGAATCCCTGGAAGAAAGAGCGGAGCTCATCCTCGGTGACGTAGCCGGACAGGCCACCAACGAAAACAGTGGTGTTGTTGGGGTCAGTGAACTGGTTCATGGGCTGGGGAGCACCGTAGAAACCCATGGGGGGACCGCCCATAGGGGGGTACATGCCGGCGGGGCCGGGCATGCCCATGTTGGCAGCACCAACACCGGGACCCTTGTTCTTGGGGGTAGCGGTGGAAATGCGCATGGGGCGGTTGCCGCAGTAGACACCCTGCATCTCGGTCAAGGCGCGCTGCTGGTCGTTCTCATCAGAGAAGCGAACGAAACCGTAGCCACGGGACATGCCGCTGATGGGGTCGGTCATGATCTTGGCAGACTTGCAAGAAGGGAAGCGGCTCTGGAAGAGGGAGACCAGAACGTATTCGTTAACCTCAGGACCAAGGTCGCCAACAAAGATGGAGTACTCAGGACCACGGTCATCACGGCTGTAAAATCAAAGAAAGAAACAGACCCAGGATTAGTCACAAATAACTCGAAGACTGTAGAATAAGGAAATCTTTTTGCGCTTACCTGCGATCAGCGAGACCGCCGCCGGTGGCCCAGTTCAGCTTGAAGACACGGTTGGTGTTAGGCATGGGGGTACCGTTCAGGGAGAGAGCCTTAGCAGCAGCGGCCGGGGAAGAGAAGTCGACGAAGCAGTAACCAGCGTTGCTCCTACTACCAACATTAGGACCTCGGGATCAACAAAAAGAAGGAATGTGTTCAATATAAAGTGCAAGGGAGGAATATGTTCTTACCCAGAGAACTTGTCACGGATCATCTTGACGTTGACCTGCTCACCCATCTGGAACCAAAGGTTACGGATGAAGTTCTCATCAATCCAAGGCTCAAGCTCACCCATCCTGTTATTAAAGAATTGTTAATTTGTTGTTCCATGCACAATATTCGACGCTGGATCTGATTTCAATCATACCAGAGAGTGGTCTTGCCATCGGCACCCTGCTGAGGACCAGCAGCGGCAGCACCATCGGGAGTAGGACCCTGGAAACCAGCAGTAGCGGGATCAGCCTGACCGGTCATGGTGGCGTCGGTAGGAGCCTGAGGACCGGGAGCAGCGGCACCAGCCTCGGCCTGGTTGGGGAAGGAGTCGAAGTTGTTGAAAGACATTGTGCGATCAAACTTGTTTGAAAATTCAATGTAAGAATATAAAACGGCCTGTTGCGACTGAAAGTTCGTGGAGTCGTGAAACGAAAGACCGTCAGATCAAGAAGCACTTCGTAAACGAGCTCGGGAACAAAGAGATGGGCGTTACGTTTCCTAGAGCGAAGCGAATGTTAAAACTGGCTGCCACGAGGAAGCGAAAGAAAGTAGGCCGAGCGAAGACGCAAGATGGACCAAGCGATATGAGAGGGTGTAGGAGAGAGAGAGAAAAGGAAAGAGAGATGGCGGAGTTTAAAAATGGGCAAAGCAATCAGGTGAGAAGCAACTAGAATCAAAATCCACGTCGGGGCGATATGAAAGTGAATGTAGAGTCGATATTGGGGGCCGAAGTGAATATTGAGCGAGCCAAAGCGAATGTGCAAGAAAGATCCAAATTTCAGGCGCGACCAAATGCGGGAAATTGATCAGAGACCAGAAATCAGAGAGCTTTTTTTCTTTCTCTTCTTTCGCACCTTCTTTCAAGTCTAACTGCTGGAGGGTGGTTGGTCAAAAACCGCCAGCAGTAGATACTGTTTCGGCTTCTTTCTTCGCTGTTCTTCGATTTTTCTTTGTGTTCTTGAATTCCAGGCAGAAACGAGATTTTCGAGGCAAGAAGTGAAGTAGGTGGCAGATTTTCTCATTCACTTGATTTCACATGGCGATGCGCCGGCCGTTTCCGTCCAGGTCCCAGTGTTGAATTGCGACCGTCCATTAGGCTCCACTTTCCCATGTCCACCCGACCCATGCGACCAGCTGTGGGTTGTCGCGACTGGTTTTTATGATTCGAATGGTGGATGCGCTTATGGAAGCGAACGTGACCGTTACAAAGGCGCATGGAACGGGAGCCTAGTAGGACGGGCAAAATTGCACTAAGATCTGGATGGGATCGCAAGTGCGATCAAGCTGAGGCGGCGATGGCGAAGGAATAGAATATTGTCGCAGCTGGAAGGCATGGCGGCTTCGAGACCCGACATGGATTTTGATTGTGTAGAGGCATGGTAACCTAGCTTGCAAAGTGGTGATGATGAAGGGGTTGGGGGCTGACGGGGCAGGCGATGATGAAAGAGGCTGTTAGAAAGCACAAGAGCGACTCACCAAAAATATGGAAGCGAAATTCAAAAGAAAAAAAGGTAGAGAGAAAACCTGAAGAAGCAGAACTCCCGAAAACGGCGCAGAACAGAACGAAATCCGCACGAGAGGTGGAACAATAAGAAAGGAGGGGGATGAAGAGGTTGAGGGGAAAAGAGAGCGATGAAGAATTGAAATCTCAGATTTCCTAGTAGTGAGGGGGAAGTGGGAAAGTCCATTACAGCCGGGACGCATGGTACGCCTGGGTAATGGGGAATACCGGGTATATAACAGTATGGTATGGTCACTTAGTATTCTTTGTCCGATGGTGTTTGATATGTTTGTCATTACTATACATTGACTGAATTAACTAAACAGGACTATATCCATTAATTATATATGATGAACTGTCTGATTGATTGTAGAAATATGATTCCTATAGACTAGATAATATCAAGAGCTTAGAGCTTGAGCTTGATTACAGTCACTCATGGATATCCATGTCTCCCCCATATCACCTGCCTGTTCCAGGTTCTCGGGCCTATGTAAGATCACTCTGCATTCCATGAATCTTCCGCCAGATCCCGGTTTCTGATTATTTCTTTGTTTTGGAGTATGATTGCTAGATGGTTTGGCTTATTTTTAATTTCAATTGTGTTCAATGTTATGTTCAAAGCTTGGGGCTTCAACTAGTAAACCCCAGATGTATTCCATTCCGTACAAGGGAGCTGCAAGGACCATCTGTCGGCTTCCTTGCAATGTGACTTGTCCAAAACCCCAGACAAACACTGAACTTAACTGAACCTAACCTCTGTGGCTCAGTCAAAGCATAGGTGGCCCTTTCAAATGCTAAATATGGGGGCTTTCACGTTCTCACGTCTACAAAGACTCTCCACTGTATACGGAGTACACCTGATGTATTAATCCATGATTGATCCATAGACAAGGCGCATACATTCCAAACAGCTAACAATCAACTTGAAGCTGATCATATAAAGCCTTTAAAGCACCCCGAAAGCCTCAAAGTTAAAAATCTGCATGTATTCAGATGTTCTGAATCAATCAAAAAACCTGCAGAACGGGAAAAGAAGGAAAAACTCCACTCCGACGCCACAGAACCGTGGAAATGAATGGGTATTGCTCTTTCATAACCACTCGGCCATACCTAACATGTCAGCCCAATACTAGAATGAGAAGAAAAAAAAAGCAAAAAATTAGAAAATAAAATAAAATAAAATTTAAAATGTATTTTATTTTATCTTTCCGTTAAACTAAAACTGACAAATCCCCATTTAATCCATTAAATCAACTAAATCAACTAAACCTGCAGCTGCAGCTGGGGGAGGGGCACACTCCATAATCAATTGAACACTTCTGCAGACCTTCTCGAAGCAAGGTTCTCCCATGATATTCCGCGCTTACTACTACGCAAGGATATAATAATACGTCACCCCAGTGCACAATACAAGTTGAGCGACATCAGGAACCAGAACCATGGGACTCATGCAGGAGGGCTTACACCTGGTGATTGGTTGGGATGGAGCCCTTCGGCTGTATTGGAATTACCTGGAAGCTCAAGCTTGGCGGGGAGAAGATGCGATGTCTGGGACGCGTTCTATTGAGTATTGAGGAGGAGTACTCTGAGTACTGAGTCTGAGGACGTCCGATTCAAAGATTGCCGACATGTTCTTTATGATTCGATGTCAAAATGACTCACCCTTGATCTCGATCGCCTTGCGCTATCGGAACTTTCTTCCTTGAGGGGAATTGGTATGAGTAAGGGACCGGTGATCGATGATATCAGAGCGGGTGAGCACCTGGCAACTGTGTATTTGATGCCTAATCCTGGATTCACTGGGAACTTGAACTGGAAATTACCCTTGCATCAACTGGTGTCAGATATTGATATGTTCAAGTTTAGGCGACACTGGACTTGAATTAACCTCTATGGATGCCTGTCACTCTACAGCCTTGCCTAGGGAATGGTACCCGTATACACGCGAAACACGACGCGGAAAACCGCGCATTTCCCAACTTTCCCAACCCAGTCATATTACATATTAATAATGAAGCCCTGACTGAACCATGGAAAGCAGCTCTTTCACCAAAAAGAGGAAATCAGGGCATGTACCCTATACTATCTCAACTCTATAGGAATTCATCAAAGACAATTTTTTTCTTTTTTTAAAAAAGGAACAAAACTTGGAATAGAAAAAAGAAAACTGGCCTCTTGACTGAATACTCTGTACTATACTGTCTCATGCTTCCCACAAGGCACCGGTGGCTCAGGCCCGAGGCTGAGCAACTCTCCAAGACCCAAGCTCCACTTTCAGGGCTCGCATCCACACTAGTTCGCGACGCTCCATCCAAAGAGATGTCCAGGACTCGCTTCGTTCATTACAAGCGTTGCCCATGGTATTTTGCCGCTCGTCATGTATTGATTTTACACGAGGATGGACCGGTTCTGGACGTTACAACTCTCCTCTGGGGGCCCGCTTCTCAGCTCGGAGGTTTGGAACGCGCTGGCCTTTTTTCTTTTTCTTTTTTTTGTGTACCTGAAGCTCCACTTGGGTTTCTTTTTTTGGGCCTTGACTGATTTTTTTCTGAATGGGGTCGGTCTAGTGTCTTCGAGAAGATTCTTGATCGTTATACTGTAGTAGTTGACTGGGATGTTGATGTTCACCAGTTGGTGGGATATGGATATTCAAAGTGGGGACAAGATTTAGTCAGTACAGTAGTGCGTAGGTAGGTCATAGTCATTAGTACTCAACTACCAATCGTAAAATTCTTTGAATACAATAAGATGGATATATCGATTGTACCTTACGTGATCATCAGCTCGGCATGAGCTACCTGACCTATTACCAGATCTCCTTACTCAGATTGAATTTCATTCCATCAATTGTTTCAAGTCGTATTAATAGTACAGGTCAAGGGGCAAAACTCCAGATGGCGCTATGCAAACAGACATATCAAAGCTGTGAAACAAAAACTCCCCCATAAAGCCACTTGACACACCGGACCAGGCAAATAGAAGATCAACTTGAAACCGTAGCCTCATGTTGATAAAGCCTGAATCCCTCCTACATTGGCAGCGACAACAGAGTTCTTTCATAGATGTAGGTCAGTGCCATCATCCAAGAAGGACTATCATCCTCATCCTCATATGCATCCATATCCTCATCCTCATCTTCATATTCACGTTCATATCCATGTTCATATCCATGTTCACCTTCATTTCCTTCCTCCTCCTCCTCCATCACTTCAATAGAGTCGTCAGAGCTGCTGAAAGAGGCAACTTGGAAGACCTTGAACCGAGTTGCCTCCGCCAAACTCCGCATTCGCACTTGCTGTGTCTGCGTCGCAAGTGATTGGCCTTCCACCACACCAGGCAGTGGCTCCTGAGTGAAAGGATGCTTCCCAGTACACAGCGCAACAAAAATCACATCAAATTTGTGTAAGATAGTCAAAATAGGCTCCGGATCGAAGTCGAACATAGAGAGAGCCTGCTCAGTAATGCCGGCGAGAGCGAGAAGGCCTTCAATTTGAATAGATGCTGTAAACTCATGTTAGATCAATGACGTAGACAAAATCTCGTAACCTTATTGCATATCTCATGCATGAGACAACACACATGCAAACATGCATTGCGGGGAAGAACGATCTGATATGACCATTACGAGGTGAGAGAAAAAGAAATAAACAAACTTACGCGTCGCAGATACCCATAGGATATCAACCAGTCGGTCCACATCCGCGCTTAGGTCCTCAAATTCGAGATACCGACTTTCAGTTGGTGATGTGTGTATGTCAATGTCCAGACGAGTCTTCATAAGACGGAGATCGATTCTTTCCAGGCCTGCGTTGAGTTGACCGCGGACCTGGTTCTCCTCATACGAGCCAGAAGGGAAAGGCGCAGACCGTTGGGCTGGTAGATTAATTGGGGGATTCCAGTGTGGTCGGATGGCATCAGAACCGAAGAAAGATGACCCGCTGTGATGAGCCTCTGGCGAGTCTAGGATATCTAGGAGCTGGGGACGAGTTCTGAGAGGAACATCCTCAAAAATGATGTCCTCATCCGAGTCGTAGTCTGCGTTGGACGACATTTTCCAGACGCGTCAAGGATAAATGAGAGTTGGGATGGTTGTGCGGGGTAAGAGAAGATACAAAAATGGGAGCGATGTTGTTTTTCCTGGACAAAGAGAGATGGGATCGATGTTATCTTTCCCTCGGACAGACAGAGATGAGATCGATGTTGTTTTTCCCGGATGGACAAAGATGGGAACGATAAAGTTCCTTCTCTAGACGCACAGGGTCAGACAGAGATGGGAGCGAAGTTGTTCTTTCTCGGTGACGGACAGAGTGGGTTTGAAGATAATAACACAGAGGGTGTAAGTGTAAGGTGTGGTTTTGAAGAGAGGGGAGGTAAATGGACTAGGTAACCACTGTTGATTGATTCCCATAGGCGATGTGACTCAGATTCATGTTGGTTACCTGTTCATAATTGTTTTTGATTTCCCACAAACATTCAAGTTGTAACTTGTACCTAAGTCCTATATATCCCCAGGCTGCCCTGCATATACTAAGAAGCTCTATCAAGTTGACCATGTGGGATGTCCACGGGTCATGCCAAGCCTTGGTCTGTGCTCTACTATCGACGGATCTGGATATATATACTAGTCCGAGGTACACTCATGATACTAAGAGTTGTTAACAACTTGAAATGTTTGAATTTATATTTCAAGTTGGTATACAGGTATCAACTGATAATAGTATTTAACTTGAATCATCCAATACTACTACTTTGCAGTACTTCAAGTTGAGGTGTATCCTAAATGTATAGACCTCTTTTTGATGAAGCCTAAGAGATAGCTCAGGCTTGAAGTAGTGTCAGACCACATTTGAATCTATCAATCATGGATATATTGATTAGCAAAAGTTATATATCGAAAGAACAGAACTGGATGCTGGTCTGGGCTCCTTTCAGAGGGTGAGAAGATTTTATAGTGCTGGTTTTTGATGACATGGCAGACAGCGGCAAAGCGCGTCTTGCTACACTGGCCCCAGCGGATTCATCATTGGAGCTATAGGATAGGAAAGAATAATCAAACTGAAATTCAACAACTCACACTCTATGTACGGGTATGTACGAACGACTTTTGATTCTTGTCCAAAAACTGGAAGCAAACTCCGAAAAACGCCTTGCATATGCAATAGAATTCATCACTCAGGCTGAAGAAAAGATTGTTAGTAACGGTCTCACGAAGGAAGCAAAAATGTAACTTACTCGAATCTTGCCCTTCCGCATCTTAATCTCCTGCAACTTCTTCTTATCCTCTCCAAACTGCCTAAGCAACTCCTGTTGCTTCTCCTTCCTCTTCTCACGAGACTGGAATCGGTAGAAGTCCTCCAATCCTTCCGCCTTCTTCTTCTGCCTCTCAACCAACTCCTTCATCTCCTCTTCCCTCGCAACAGAATTCAACTTAGGTCCATGCGTAACAGTGACGAAGCCATCCTCATCAGGCTCAGCCAACTTCCTCGTCTCCTCTCTCTTTCGTGCCTCAGAAACCTCCGCAAAGACAGTCATGAAGTCATTCACAGCAGAAAGAACCTCTGAACGTGCTGGGTACCGCGCTCGGTCGTGTGTGCGATACCGGCGAATACCAAGGGCAGGGACTCGGTCCTCTGGGATTCCTTCACCCCAGATAATCGATGAGCCCTTCTTCACGGCCTTTGCGACGGCCTTCAGACTAGCTTCCATGCTAGCGCGGTCTGCGAAGACGACGATGGCGTGTGTGCCACTTTTGTGGAGCTTGCGGTCCCAGGTTTCTGGAAGGTTGATCTGGTCTAGTGTGGATTGGAGGTCGTCGGCTGTTGCGCGCTTGCGCTTCTTGTTGCGGTGGGAAAGGTTGCTTTCTGTCGCGGCTGCTACGCCGGCTTTCTTGGTGGGTACATCTTCGAATTGCACGCTGGCGACGCGACCGGCGGAAAGTTGCTTGCCGAAGAGGTGGCGGATGTGGGTTTCTGTTGTGTCGATGGGGGTGTTGACGATGAAGAGAGAGCGGGTGGAGTCTGGGTCTGGGATGCGAGGTTCGTGGGGGCGGATGTAAAGGTAGTGAGTTGCTGGTTGGGGGAAGATGGGAGTTGCGGGGAATTGAAGTGGGAGGGTAAGGTACCCTTCCACGTCTGGGGCGGATATCTTCATCTTTGTGGATGTGTGTTGGATATAACCTGGAGTTCGAGATCGTTGACTTTTTTTCCTCGTGCAGTTTTTCTATTCTGCCGTCTTGTCGAGGGCGGTGTATGGGCGGTGACGGGGAACTATACAATGTTGGCCCGACAATGCTACAATCTTGGAAGTTGTCAATATTCGAAAATGATAATTTGATTTGACTCAAATAGTTAGATGGTTGGTAAAAGTACTAATAGGCTGCTTGTATAATATATGTTATCCAGCTTCAATGTTTCATCGCAGACATCTTAAATAATAGAAGTTTTCGGTCCAACATCAATAGGTCGTCGGATTCCAAGTTCGACATCGACTCAAATCTTATCCGGATCGTTGATGCCTCCATTCGTGATAACGTAAGTGGCTTCTCTCTCAGGGCAGTCTTAGCAGCGTCAGGAATGTTCAAAAAGATATAACTGGGTATACCTACCAGGAGAGTCCTGAATCTTTGCGACACGCTCCTCACCTCGGCCTTTTCGAAGAAGCACGCGAGTTGTAGACGCATGGGCAAGAACATGTCCACCAACAGGCTTGCGACCATCAGCACCGGCGAAGAGTGCACTTGCACCAGGGTCACTTTGAACCTGGTTTGTCTGAAGAGAATGTTAGGTCGGAGGATAATTGCCAGCCTGATTGGGAGACATGATACTGACCATCAAGACACAGACATTGAACTCTGCAAGAATCATTAGACCCGACCTCAAAGGAAAGGAGGAGGCATCCGTAAACGCATCGTAGATTAAGAGGTCTCACCTTCAGCCATATGCGCCAACTTCATCAAAAACTGATTCAACTTCTGTTGTCTCTCCGCCAGCTCGCCACGCCCACAATAATCCACTCGAAAACAGTTCATAATACTGTCAATAACAAGCAAGCGATAATGGCCTTCCGCAAACTCTCGACTGAGGGTATTCAGAAGTTCAAGCTGATGCTCACTATTCAGGGCACGAGCATACGCAATATTCTCCTGCGCCATATCGGGATCGATACCGAAGCGTTCCGCAATCTGCGCAATACGCTCAGGTCGGAAGGTGCCTTCGGTGTCGATGTATGCGACTTTGCCATCTGCACCGCCGAGGGATCTGGGGAGCTGGGCGATGACGGACATCGTGTGTGAGAGTTGGGTCTTGCCGCAGCGGAATTCACCGAAGACTTCGCTGATGCTCATGCTTTGGAAGCCACTTTGATAGGACATTAGTTTTTGATGAATTAAGACGAAACAGGGAAGGGAGGGAGAAGATAAGGTCTTAGGCTTACCCTCCCAAGATGGCGTCGAATTGTTTGCTTCCAGTGGAGATGCGGACGACTTTCTTTCGCTGGTGGAATAGCTCCATTGCGGTGATGAAGCCTGACGCCGAGGGCTAGGGTCGTAGGTATTAGATAGTGATTCGCCATGAAAAGGGATAAGATCAAAAGAAATCAAATGACTTAAACTTACCAGACACTTCTGCACAGCTTCCTTGATTTTCTCGACCTTGACTTCGCTGAAGCCCTTGACCTTGAGGAGTGTTCTGCGGGTAGCGCCATGGACAGACTGGAAGTAAATGTGAATAGAGTACTTGGGTATGAAAGGGAATGACAAAAGATAGAGAGATGCGTACAGCAACAGTGTAGAATCCATTTGCTTTCAGTTTGGTGATGTCTGCTGCGCCAATGCCGTGAGCTTGAATGCCATCGATGTCGACAATGAAGTCCTGTTGTAGAGTCACTATTGCCTATTCATGAGAGTAAGGAAGACCAGACGATAGATACCTCATCGTTGAGCTCTTCACTACCATCAGAGCTAGGCATGTTGATAGAATTGATGGGATGGAACTGCGTAGAGGATGGAAGAGTGGTTAGATTGGAGAGGAAGAGTCACGGGCTGCTGGGAATTCTTAGATGGGATAGACACTGGCAGCGAACAACTTCATTATGGCAGACACTCGGTTAAACCCCAATGGATTCTCTGTTTGTAACTAATATAAATGAGAAATTTCAGGTTACCCTACTCTTTGTATTCCTACATTCTCCATGTGAGATATACCATCATTCATCCCGACGCTGAGCCTCCTGATCTACTTGCATGATACTATGCGAGGAGACATACATAAGAACAAATGGATATCCTCAAGTCAACAATACCAGTTTGGTTGTTAAACTACCCCACCACTGGGTGCCCTGGTTCGAGAGCAAGGTATACACTCTGGAATAAGTAACTGTAGAGCTCATGAAAGAAAAGGGCCCGCGTCACTGGCATCAATCAGGATGAGACTCGAAGACATACTGGCATATCATGGCTTCCCAGGTGTACACAGCATGTACTAGTCTAGATCTCACTGACCATAAGTATTCAAGATTACCCAAATGAACTCTACAATTAGTTGAAGATAGATTGAAAATCTCTGAAATAAATTGCGTTTTCATATTCTCAGCACCGAGTAATCTTCCCACCGGAAAAGGCCCCATTCAAAACACACAGCGATCTGCTCTTCTCTTGCTCTCTGCATCCACACACCTCGTCCTCTCCTCATCCTCTCTCGCTCTCACTCTCCGGGCCCATCCGGGAAAACCGCAATCAAGAGTAGATTTCATCGAATCGAGAAAAAGATTGATCCGTAGGAGAAACAAAGACGCCAACCATGAGACTTGATCAGTACCAAGTCAGCTTGTGACAAAAAGGGGGGTAGTTCGTGATTTCAAAACAAGAAAAGAAGAGGGTAGAACTTTTTCTTGAGTGTCGTGTACAAGTGAAAAGGGAGAAAAAAGAGCCGAAAAAGGGAGGTCATTAAGAAACAGA
Source organism: Penicillium herquei (assembly GCA_039634405.1). Taxonomy (NCBI): domain Eukaryota; kingdom Fungi; phylum Ascomycota; class Eurotiomycetes; order Eurotiales; family Aspergillaceae; genus Penicillium; species Penicillium herquei. The sequence goes on from CP098390.1 coordinate 1,978,241, forward strand.
TCCAAGCCAAACTCCAAATGGAAGATTGGTGAATATATGCAAGCGAAGAAAAAGTGGGCAGAGACTCCGAAGAGGGTAAAAAGATTGTTTCGAGGTTCAGAAAAAAGTGACCGTAATACAGAGGAGAAGATATGGGGGTAAAATAGCTCCCAAAAAAGAAAAACAATGCACGGTGGTGAGACAAAAGAAGAAATTGAAGGAAATGTCACTTTAAGCGGCAGCGGTAGTAGGAGCCGCAGCAGCAACGGGAGCAACAGGAGCAGCCTCGGCGGCAACCTCAGCAGCAGGAGCAACTGGGGCCTCAGCAGGAGCAGCGACCTCAGCAGCGGGGGCGGGAGCAGCAGGGGTAGCAGCAACGGGAGCGGCAACGGAAGCAGCAGCCTCAGCGGTGACAGAGCAGTCGCGGGAAATGTGACCGGGCTGGCCACACTTGTAGCAGACCTTACCGGCCTGGCTCAGAGGGCCACCATTGGGAGAGGTGCAGTCACGAGAGATGTGGCCGAGCTTGCCGCAGGCGTAGCACTTCATAGCCTGAGCCTGGCAGTCACGGGCAAAGTGGTTGGGACCACCGCACTTGTAGCAGGTGGCAGTGCGGGCACCGCCGTTGAAGGCACCACGGAAACCACCCTGGAAGTTGCCACGGGGAGCGGTAGGACGAGGAGCGTTGGCGGCAGCAGGGTTGGCAGCGTTAGTGCAGTTGCGCTGTGAAAGGTCAGCAGCATAATCTTGGAATATGATGGATATATTGTCGTTCAACGTACGGCAACGTGACCGGGCTGGCCACAGTTGTAGCAGCGGCCATGGCCGCCGTTCAGGCGCAGAGTGGGGCAGTCAGCCTGGACATGGCCAACACCCTGGCAGTTGTAGCACTGCTTAGCTGTACAAAAGTCAGATATGATGGTGCAAGGTCGTGAACCGGAGGTGAGCTCTTACTCTCGGTGGTACGGGGGCTAGGGCAAGCGCTGGACTCGTGGCCTGTTTGATATATGTAAGACTTGGGATCGATCGACGACGATGTCATAGTCATATGGGATCGAAAGACCTACCAGGCTGCTTGCCTATCAGATTGTTGTTAGTATATTTCCCAATGTGATAATATAAGACCGAAGGAAGGATTCAACGTACAGTTGTAGCAGAGACGCTCAGAGGAAGAGCAGACCTCTACGTCAGTTAGTGGGATGTTTTCAATGACCCCAGAATCTTTCAACATCAACTAACCAGCGAAGTGGCCAATGTTGCCACACTTGTAGCACGCGCGACGGGACAGCATCATTCCGAATTTAGGGATCTACCCACATGATTAGATTCAATTATCCAAAAATCAAGCTCCGCTTCAGTCCGCAAGGTTCCAGTTGGAGATAACACTCCAGGATTTGGAGATCTTTCGATTCCCCTCAAACACCATAAATAGAGGCCATCAACCCATGGATAGAATAGGAATGCCTCACCAGAAACTGGTGTGAAACCGAGGTCTTCCAATAAGTCCAACGCTGGGCCTGAAATTTTGCATTGTTCGGGAGGGGGATCTGATGATCCGCGCGGGGGAGAGGATCGAGCGAATCAAGGTGCTCACGCGCACTCACAATGTAGTTCTAGACAGAGATAGTTCGAGGTCTAAAAGGACCTTGTTAGCGAGAAGCTGATAAGTGGTGAAAGATTCAAGCGCCAATAAATGAAACTCAAAAAAGCACCACGTTCTTGACAGCCCACTAAGGAAAAAAAATAACGAAGAAAAAAAAGTGGGGAGAGGAGCGTTAGCCCCAAAGCGCACAATGACTTCACTCACACAACCCAATCAAACAGCCCCTCAACGAACAAGTCGTGAATGATTCAAATGTTTTCAATGTTATTTTTTCTTAAAGAATGAAGGAGACAGGATGGGGAAATTAGATGTCTGGGGGAGATGCAAACTCGTCAAAAACTTTAGCTCCCGAACTTTTCCGTATTGCGTAAGGTCTCTTGCCCCTTTATACTTGTATACGGGGTAGGAGTATATAGATCAGAAGTGAAGCTATATATCATCCTGGAAAAAGAGTAATCAGAAACGAGACCAGTATGACCCATGAAGAATGGATCATTTACACCAGGTATACAGCATTCAATACTCCCTTCATTCCAGCATACTACACCATATACCATTTATGGTCAATGCAACCAAGTCCATTCTCTGATCAACAGATGATATTATTGAAATAAGGACAAAACATGCAATTCATTTCTTCGTTCCAATGGTCTCAGAGAAAAAACCATTATAGGGAGGCTCAAAAAATAGCAAAGGAGAAGAAACAGAACGAACCAGAGAACAGCCCGAGATTTTGTTATTGTACACCTGCACTAGATCATCCAAGAATGTCTAGGGAAGGTCTGAACATCATCTTTCAGATGTTTACTCTTCCCGCTCCAGGATCGCTGGGGCCTTGATCTCCCGACCAGAGAGGAACTCCAGGTTCTCACCAGTCTAAAAAACAAATCATTAGTATCATGATTGAAGAAGGGGGAAAAGGGGGACATACGTAGCTGATCAGAGGAGAAACCTCAACACCAAAGGCCTCACCATCAGTGATAACAACAGCACCAGCATTCTCAACCCAGCGCTGGCCCTGCTTCATAATATCGGCACGGCTGGTATCTGGGTCATCCTCACCAGTACCACGAGCATTCTTCAAGGCAGAGAACTCCTCCTCGCGGCGCACCTCGAGACAAGCAAACTTCTCCAGGGGAATCATAGGGAATACATCGAAAATGAACTGCTCCAGCTTGATACCATTGGGTGTGGTAGGCTTAACAGCCTCGCCGTTCTCAGGGTTGATACAAGGGATCTTCTTGCGGGCCACGTGGTGGGGAAGGTTGGCCATCCATTGTGGGATGGTATCGAGGAAACCAAAGGAGTAGTAGTGGTTGACAATGTTGGCGGCACGGAACTTGAGAACACCGGCCTGCTTGGGATCAATAGCCTCGCGGGTCTCTTGGTCGATCTCGGAATACTCAACAACGTCGGGCTTGCCGTTCTTCAGCATAACCAGACCAACGGACTCAGCGGCATCACGCTTGCGCACCACCTTGGTGGCAACATCGACGCCCTTGGAGACAGAGAAACCAATGAAGATGGGGTCGGCCACCTTGACCAAGCAGTTGTCAACACCGAAAACGTGGATGTGCTGGATACCACGAGTACGCATGTTCTCGCGGGCGCCAGAGGTAATCAGAGCCTTATAGATACCACCGTTTCCATCGGGAGCCATAGCAACCTAGAGATTGAATAAGTGAGTCGTTTACGTCTCAACTACTAGTAGGGATCATAACATACCTTGTGCTTGCTCTCGAGCATGATCTTGCCATCGTTAGAGATACAAGGCAGTGTACCTTGCTCAATGACATGGACATTGCTCTGAGAAAGACCGAAATAATTATTCTTTGCGAAGAACTCCTTTGTAGGAGCATCTGTAGGTCCACTGGTCATAACATACCAGGGGATAATCGCCTCCTCAACACCGTGGACCTTCTGCGCAAGCTCCTGCAGCTTCCTGATGCGCTCGGCCTGCAATTGGAAGAGCGACTTCTCGCTCAAGAGACCAATATCATAGCAGCCCTTGGGTGCTGAGCTACCCAAACGAGTTCCTTGTCCACCGGCCATCAACACAACAGCAACACGGTTCAACGAAACCTCCTTCAACCCGATATCGAACCAGGACTTGAGGTCCGCGGGGTCAGAATCAATAATCGAGGCGGTGACTGACTCGGGGAGGGGCTCGAGGACGGCGGCTTGCTCAGTCTTGGGTTTCGGGTTGATGCTCTCGTCAGCCAGCTTGTTGATCCAGTTGGGCTCAGTGGACAAGATCTGGTGGAAGAGCTGTGTCTTTTCGTCGGTGGAGAGCTCATCAGCAAAGGCAAAGACGTGGCCTTGTCCTGCATTCTGGTACATCTCCCTTAAAGTCTGGAACTCTTCATCTTTAGGAGCACGCTTGGGCTGCTCTGGGGAATCCTGGTTCACGAAGCTTCGCACCAAGTTGCTAAATGCGGTAGCGATTGCAGACATTGTGATTATTGTGTAAAGAGAAACAAGATATTTAAGAAAAATGAGAGGGAGTGGGAAAAGGGAGGGATTGAAAATAGATGAAGAAGGGAAAAGTGGCGGGAAGTCAAAAAAAAAGTAAATAACAAATTCGCGGGGTGAAGCTGAACAGAGCTTCAGGCACCTTCTACACCGTAACTAGGGATACACCAACACCGAGCCCACTTCGATGACTTAGCCAATTATTTTTAGTGTCAAAAAGACGAATCGGAGCCATGGATACAACAACCTGACTCTCAAGGTGAGACCTGTCCATTGGTTTCTTACAGATTCCCGACTTGCCCCGCCAGCGGGGCCCAGTGCGGAGCCGGTTCAAGTTTTGGGAGTGAGAAGTTGGAAGTTATGTATCACATTTAGTGCATTTATTACATATGATATATAGAATAAAATTGTTGAGGTTATATTGTACAATTGGTATCGAGCATCAATTCCATTTTGGGGGTTTCATAACTGGAATCAGGTAGATTACATTCATCGTCGTCGGTCATACCGGTCATCTCGTCGTCCATCACGGTTACGGTCACGCTCACGATCACGGTAGCGATCCCGATTTTGTCGAGAATCCTTTCGGTCTGGACTTCGACTGTAAGATCGACGGCGGGATTGATATTGGTCTCGTCGGTCACGATTTGAGTCTGAGTCCCGTGGAGGGCTGCGGCGACGATCCTCACGAGAATCAGGCCCAGGACCTCGGCGAGACTTGGACTTATCAAAGACCATTCGATAACTAGCATCGTCGTCATCAGCTCGACGGTCATCAGAGACTCGGTACTGTCGTTTCTGTTCGAGATCTGCGACACCACCGAATCCACCTCGTTGTCTGCGCTTAGTCACGGTGGCATTTCTCCAGCTCTCGGAGAGTTTGGAAACCTGAACTGGTTGTCAGCACTGTCTCAGAAAGAGGAGGGAAAAAGATATAAATAAACATACACTTTGAGAGAAATCAACGTGGATTCGATGATCATCAATGAGTACGCCCTGCATTTTGAAGTAGGCTTGTTCACAGTCTTTTTGGTTATCAAATTCAATAAACGCATACTGCAAACTATCACCAGTACGCTTATCCCGGATCACTTCACAGGATAGGATAGTACCAAATCGACTGAAGATCAACTGGAGATCCTCATCTGAGAGAAAGAGAGTTAGTAGTGTATCGTAGCAAATTGTAACATTCCCTCAACACGTACCTTGAGTAACAGGATTGAGCTTGCACACAAAGAGAATGTTCTCCGGGGGCTTAACATCGGCAAATGGCAGATCTCCCACCATTTCCAAAGTCAATGCCTGGGCACGAGCTTCACGCTCCCGGCGTAATTTGTCCATGGCATCCTCATCCATCTCATCATCCAATTCTTCGTCGTCCGCAATACGTACCGTCGCCAACTGAGCCTTGGAGGGCAAAGGACTCTCCGGAGGCTCAACCAGCCCAGCTGGATCATCGAATGGATCATCCAGTACGACAGTATGGCGGATTCGAATATCTTTCAAGGGCCGGCCTCTGTCATCGATGAAGGAATCATTAATTTTTTCTAACACATCAAAGCCTTCCACGACCTTCCCAAAAATGGCAGCCTTCCCATCCAGATAATCCAGATTATCGCCCAATGTGATTAAGAACTGACTAGCGGCGAGGCGTTGGTCGGGATCGTTGGTGGCTGGAACGGTTGCCATGCTCACCATTCCGCGTTCGGTGTGCTTCAGCTTCGGCAGATCGATTGGAAAGGTACGCTTCGAGGGCCCGTCCAGAACCCCCCAGATTGAAGACCCGCCATCACTCTCGGGGACGTCAGGGCCAAGCGGGTCTCCGGTCTGAAAGGAAAAGTTCTTTTGAACGCTGTGAACGGGTGCGAAATTGTAATACTTGAGTTTGCAGAGCTTCAAAAAGCTATAACGGATAAGAGGCTTAGTTTTTATTTGTTCAGCACAGCTTAAGGTGGTACATCACTGAACGACCTGGACTGGGAAGGAGACTGGGGGGAACAGGTTTTGGGTGGAAAAAGCTGAAGGGTTCATGACCAGGGTAAAGAGACAGGGGCACTTACTTCTCAGAAGCCTTGGGCGAATCATCAACCAAAAGGTCTATGACGATATCGCCCAGGGAAGTCTCTAACAAGACACTCATCGGGGAAATCAAGTGGGAAGCTAGTAGCTCTGGAGTCCAAAAATTGAAGATACGAAAGCTGGAGGTTGTGACGGGTGAGAGATTGGAGCTCGGACCAATAATACTTATCACCTCCGAGGGTCCACTCCTCAATCTCTCACATACTCATCCAGCACCATTGGCGGGGAACTGATCTCTTGCATATTATTTCTTTACTTTTTTTTTTTTTGCTTCCTGTCATGACTTGGTCTTAGGAGGTTTTTTTTCTTCAATCACTAAAAAGTCCACATGCAGACTAACTAGCTCCCCGGATGATCGACCCGGGTGCCCTCGTGCAACCTCACGAGCCTTGCCTTCACAATCGACCGGCATATCTTCCGAATGCCCCAGTTGGACAAGATATTTATGTCCTTTTCTGAATCGAGATGCAGTGGATAAGTGGATCAGTGGATCGACCTAGCTGTTTGTTGCAGATCTCCCTCTCACCGATTTCTCGGAATAGCGTCAAATGCATCAGTTAGTCCGGGTCGAAAGAACTGGACATCCTCTCGAGGCTTTTTTGAACCTCCTGCAGGGATTTTACGGGTATAGAGAAATGGTAAGCGCTTATCATAATTTTCACCAGCCACAAGTGAGGGATTCATTTTTCCCTCTGAGCTCAGGATGACATTACCGCTCCAACCTCGGACCAGGTATACAGTACTACCAGCGCAAGGGCCTCTGACTATCCTTTTTTTTGGTTTCGCTGGGTATCTTTCTCTCCTCTCGGATGATTCGTTTCACTGCAGAAAAAACGGCGGAGGAAGCGGACGGCGTCCTGCAGAAATGAGAGGTCTACGACATCATGGCAACATCAGTCTGTTCTTTTTCAATCTCAGAATCCACACGTGGAAAATGGTGAGAAACAGATCCTGCTTGTCATAGGTTTTCCCCTTTTGGATAGCCACAGACCCAGTGGGGAATGGCAAAACTGCCAAGAATGAAAAAAAGCAAAGAAATCCAAAACTAGAGGCTCCCACAAACAGTCCAGGGGAGAGAGTCATGTATCGCGAATGGCGCCCCAAAATGTCAAAAATGAAGAACAAATTTCAATTTGGACGAGTGTTCCTGGCGAGTCAATCCACAGTCAGCTGGCTCAGCCCGATCTGTCTCTCCTGACTCTCTTTGAGTCTCTGACACTCCCAACTTGGTCTTCTGTTATGTTGTGCAATGTCAGACCCGGAGTCAGTGTTGATTAGAACTCAGCCACTGAGGACTCTTTCATCCCCATGGGCCCCCAATTACGTATACGAAACCCTCAAAGAATGAAGAACATGTGGAAGTTTCCCTATCTTAGGTCTTAGACCCATATCCAGATCTGATTCTGTGATTCTTCCATATGCAGATACCGAAACCATATTGATTTTCGGTTCTGTGACAATAGCTTTCCCAAAATCTTGAAAGAAAGCTATGAATTGTCCAACTCAGTATCCTGGAACTGCCTGCAGTATTCGAAGTACTCCATACCTAGTAAGCGGAGTTGTCGACTTGCTCCCCTTTGCCCCTGTCACTTTGAGCTTAGGGATTCCGATTCTTCCCTTTTCCCCGATCCATCGGTTTTTCAACGGTTCCAGACCACCTTATCTCGTTAGACTGGTGGGTTTGAGTCAGGAAAAATCTCATTTTCTAGGCTCATTCAAATTGCTTTTTCTGGTCTTGCCATTTCGATCTAGGTGCGGCGATTGTGGAAGCGCTAAGATGCGAACCTCACCCAAACCAACATATAATCCATGATGTCGATCACGACGCAACCTTAAGACCATTGATCCCTGTTCAACTACTTGTTGAGTTGCAACTTGCGCTTTCCAAGGGTGTGGGGCCCACTTAGTCTCTCAAGCCTTTCAAGAACGTGCTAGTGCCGGCTGATCAAATTGACAGGTGTCAATCTAGTTATCTCTTTGTTTTTTTTCGCTGTTCTCATTTCTCCGTCATATCAGATTTTTTCTTTCCCTCCCTGCTCTCTATTCCTTTCAGAAGCCACGGGGTATTGAGACATAAACTACGTGTCCCATGGTTCTGAGACATGGGGAACCCACGAGAATGAAATCCCTCTCACTACGCGTTTGTCGCATATGTTTGGGGGAATAAGGGGAAAAAATACTTACAGCAACACCAATCATTATAACCATGAGCCCCACACGGCTCAACGTCCCGGAGTCCCTAGTTCGGACTGTTTAACGCCTTGTTTGATGCATCTGGAAAGACCCTCTTACTCTTCCACTAGAGGATATTGGGCGCAGCCACACCCAATCAACGTTTGGACTAGGCTAGACCAAGCAAACATTTACGTTGAATCTTCATCTTGATCGATCCACCGGAATCTCTCCCCCGGATCGACGCCAGGAATTTCGGCAAACGTTAGCAGTGGTTTTCCGTATATCCCCTCCTGCTTGTCTTTCTTTTCTTTTCTTTTTTCTTAATCCTAGTTCACATCATTTTTTTACTTTCTAATAAGTGGCTCCTAGGAGAAAAGTCCACTTTCCTGGTCTGAGGTGTCTAATATATGGTCATTCTCTTAAATGAGTCCCATACCCTACACCCCTACACCACCTGGGCGAAAACGTGGAGAACCTGAGAACTTAGAACATATTGTCAACAAATACTAGGTATTCTACTATCAGGTCATGTCCCGTGTGACGTTACGTTGTGAAACCAAGCCTCTAAAACGCCGGGGGCGCTGGTGCTCTGATCTGGATTTGACGGGAATTTGCATCATTTCCCCTGGGTACAAGTGGAAAATAAAAAAGAATATGTCATAATTCAGATGAAAGGAAAAATGGGAAAATAGAAAATACAAAAAATAAAATAAAATAATACAATAATAATAATAAAACGGTGGAAACAAGATACCTTTTGTTACTATGCTCACTTCTCCACCCTTATGCAATCTTCCCCATAACTTGACCTAGAACATGATAGTTCAACAGGGCATATGAGATTTATCATGAAGATCAATTTAGCGCCATCTCCAGGGGTGCTCTTCATAGTAGAAAAAATAAATAGAAAATAAAATAAAAAAAATTCAAATCGGACCTACATACAAAACTTCCCCCTAAAAAATCCCCATAGAGAAGAGAGAGAGACCTAGACCTACACATTATTGTGAGTAAAACACACTTAAATCTAGCCCTACTCACCAGAGACATCTCTCTTTTTCTCCTATTTTCCCCTCTCCACCACTTCATTTATTACCCAGACATGTCCCATCTTTGACATTGACTTCCAAGGAACATATGTATCTTGTTGTGTTGTTGAATCGTCTCTTCCTTTAATTCTTTTTCTGGTATGAGCCCATCAGCTTGAATGTCTGACAACTTATGCTGACTGGTTTCAGTGCTTGAGCAATGGACTCTTACTACTCAGAAAAGACCGGCTTTGACCAGTCTCGACATGAGCTCTCTCGCTCGATGAGAAGTCTGAATCGACAGGAGCTGGACCGATCGAATACCTGTGTTAGCCCATCAGCCGATATAGATGCCAAGTTACGCGGCAACACTCAGCGACGCCGTGTTCCAGTAGCGGTAAGTTGAAGTCGGATTCATGAGTCTTATGAGGACAATCTTCTAATACTGTCTCCATCAGTGTCACCGATGTCGAAAAAGAAAGATCAAGTGCAGTGGTGATGCTGGAGATGGCCAAGGCTGCTCCAACTGCCGCAGCTCTGGGAGTAAAGACTGCCAGTTCTTTCGAGTAAGTATAGTGCAAGTGGACCAGGAAACCTATCTATGAGACTAATGAGTGTTCTTGTCAGGTGAAGGCCCACAATCTTGATGATAAAGAGATCACTGCACACCATAAAGCGAAAGGATGGGATCCTTACTTGAACATGGGAGTAGCTGCACCTCAGCTTGGGATGTCGATAAGCCACACTCAACATAAAGCAGCACTTGCCTCGATGAGGTCTCCGACACACCATGCCGCGTTTCAACGTACACCGGATTTTGACCTTAATCCAGCGGATGCCCATGTCTTTCAGCGATCCGGAATTGCAAATGCTATACCATATGAGGATGAGCCACCGGTCAACTTCTCCCAGTCCTCTCAGTACATGCTGCCAAACGCACCTGGAGTGATGATGGAGTATGGTTCACCTGCTTGGGCTAAAAGCTGGGACTCTGTGTTCAATACCGGAAGAACATCTAATGGGGGCATGTATCCCGAGTTACAGAATGCCTCGATGAACCAACCTCAGTTTGCCTACATGCTACCCAGTCAGGGTCACTCTTTATCTGAGATGCCTCCATCCACAAATGCTGCTATGAGTGCAGTTTCCTCGCCTGATGTTTCTGGATCAGACCGTACCTTGCCCACTCCTACCTCTCGGAACCAGGGCCCTGCTAGTCTGGGATACCTTCCCACCGAGGGAACTTCCAACATGTCTTGGTCTCCAACCGATTTTAAAGGAGACTTCAAAGGGGATTTCAAAGGCGCATTTTGGAGTCCACGTGTAGCAACCTCTATTGGAAGCCCACCACAGACTATCCCAAACAATGTGCCCTTCACCAGCAGTCCTGAACTCTTAAGCAAGGGTGTCAGTATGAATGTCAATGCTCCCGATCTGGTCTTCACATATCCTACTACCTCCGAAGATTCAAACACAGCTCTACTTTGCTCCTCCTCTGTCTCCTCCGCGGCACTCTCATCTACAACAAGCAGAGTCACCCCTACATACCCTATCCTAGGAGCTCTTGATACCACACCAGAATACTCAAGTATACCCAGCGACATCAAACCAATTCGAAAATCCTCCCGAGACCATACCAGTGCCGGCCAACGGCTTCATGCACTGACCAACGAATGTACCTCGGACATCTATGGATACAGCAGCAGTGCAAAGCGCAAGGCACGTGGTGGCTCTGACCCCGATACCCGTACCCTTGTCAGTGGGCTACCATACACTCGTGTGCAGCATCGGGACTCACCCGGCACTAACTTCCCATTCAATTTACTTCCGGAGGCACTGCCCGAGTATCACCGTGCTGTGGTCGAGAACGTACATCGCCCACCTGTTGAGCCCTTGGGTAACCAAGGAGCTTACTAGGGAGTGTTCGTAACCACACTACTCGAACACTTCTTTTTGGATGGCGTTTTCTTTACTTGCTTGTTTTGTTTGCTTTATTTGGAATCTTTCTTGTGTTCTTGACTTGTGATTGAAAATTCTGTTGATGAAATCCTGGATGGATGGACAACCCACCCTGAAAAGCCCCAAAAGTACCGATCTTGGGTGCTTGTGTATGGATGTCGAGCCAGATGGGTCGAATCGGAGTATATTCTTCATCGAGATCTCGCTCTTTTACCTCTGTTCTGTCATTACGCCTCTTCCTGACATGACATGGGTCAAGGTCTGGCTTTCCAACCGGAACACATCCGGACTCGACAGAGAGATCAGCCTCTTCTGCAGGGTCTATGGCATGCTTGGATGTTTGACTCTACTATGGTGGGACCATCATTGATCCTGTGGTGTTGCATATGTCTTACATTTGTTTATTCCCCCGTTTTTGCCTTGTTTTTTTTTTCTTGTTATTGGTTCCTTGTGTACCTGCATGTGTTTTTCTTCTTTTTTCTTTTTGTCCTTTTCGTTCGAGGCGACCCTCTTCGATCACGTTTGCTCTTTTGGGTCCTCTGCAAAATTTCTTCTCTGTCATGCTCTTCTATTACAAAATACTTGGGTCAAATCTGACTGGACACGGCAAATGTTCATACCCTGAAGCCGAGGCGGCATTTGTGTGGAGGCCATCTGCTATTTGTTACGTTGTACCTCGTTCTATTTCCCATTCCTGTTTCTTCTTTTTTTCTAAGTTTTCTTCCTACTATGGTTGGTCTCTTGATTTTTGTTTGTTGCATTTACCTTGTTCAAATATCACCAATCCTTGAAGCCGAAGCAAAGAAGAGAGAAAAAGTACAAGCTTCTGGGTTTGCGCTTTCAATTCCTAGTTCATCTCTTGATTTATTTCATTTCACTCTTTGCACGGGAGGATATCTGTCTTTAGCTATATCATTTTCCACGAAGTCATCCCTTAATCACACAAGAGTCGTCCATAATGATCTCTTTCCCACATTTCTTTGATCTTGATATGAGGATTCGACTGATGAGCCCTCTATTGAATAATCAATCATCCTAATGGCAACATGGCATTCATACCTTAATCTTATAACAACGTGACATGAAACCCTGGTGAAAACGTGTCCTCCTTCCTAAACCAGGACATCAGGACCTAAAACAAGTCCCATGCATGTCCAGAGACTGATACGTGGTACATTGCAATGTACCTGATTTGTCATTTGCGGGACATCCAGAAGTAGCGAAGTATACAAAGGTGATACCTTGAATAGTAGTACTTCCTGGATTCTTGTAACCATACCAAGGACGAATATCCTGATATTAGACGCCCAGGTCAAGGTCAAGGCAAGTCATAGCCTGAGCCTACTCGTAACTGCCGAAGTCCATTCCGCGTTAGATACCCAAGATGGGAGTCTAGGGATGAAAGAGGAAACCAAAGAATACTTAAGCTAGGATGTCTCTTGAAGCTCTAAGCTCCCTATTCTGGTAATCTGCGTTATCAAAAAGGAAATAGTAAAACCCAGCCCTGTGTAATCTCTGCACAACCCTATCCCCATAGACCCCATGATTTGGAATAAGTTGACCCTGCATGCGTCTCGTTGCTTGTAAGAGGGCTAATATCTTCCGGCGTTATTTGATATAACCTAACTTATTTTCTGCTTGTGCTGATTGTGGTGTTTCAACGTGGTCTTAGAAACATCTGCTTTATAGAAGGGCAAGAAAATGGGCTGGTTCACTTTCATTGATGATATGGATATGGAAATTGATTGGATTCGAAAGGTTGGAATGCTGGCATTGTATGCTATGGATTCAAGTTCCTGGATACTAGTATGATTTTCAAGATCGATTAACTGGGCATCATTGGGTATTGCCTATGTGGGTAAGAATCCGTAAGATCATGAACGGACTTTGGGCTTTGTCGAGGTGAGTTGTGTGACTATACCTTGTATGATTTCTTCAGGGATAGGGAGTTGAACTCTCAAATACTCAATCTACAGTATACTAGGTAGTATAAAGAGTGATGAGTATGTAGGGTTCGATGTTGCTTTGACTTGATCACTAGCAGTGGATAGATGGGGCCAGACTATGGACCGCTTGTTGAGTCTTAATAGGTCTAGACCTTGACCTTTCACCACCTGGGCACTTGATCTAAGTATAGTGCCATACAGTGCGGGGAGCAGCGAATGTCGGGGTAGGGTTATCACCATATGTGATCTACATCTACACTGAACAGAACCAAAACGTGAAATTCATACCGGGGAACCAGCCGAAGCCCGGTTTATCATCCCTCGCTGTTTTTGATTCGAAATGAATTATCCAACCCACAATAAAAAAGAAAACCAACTTGACGCCTTTAAAAGGGTGGGGGAATCATCACATTTCACTAGAAACCAGAGTCTACCACATAATACAAAAAGTAGATCCGGATCCCACAGGGGGGCATAACCACCTTTTTTCTTTCTGGGGAATCAAGAGAATGGCCTCACATTCGACAACAGAAACATTTTCTTTTCTTTGCATTGTGTCGATGAAAACCACCTCCGTCATCATCCACCAGAGACCACAACTGCCTTCAATTTCCACAAGATAGAGAAAATTGAACACAGACGGGCACTCCAGAAACCCACCAAGCCACCAAACGTTTCACCATGCCATTCATGGATCCATAAAGATTCAAGGAAGGCGAGACGCTTAGTCCTTGCTCTTCTTGGGGCCCTTGACCTTGGCGACACCGCGGAACTTCTTGGAGCGGTTCTTGCGTTGCTTGCCTGTAATCAGTAGCGTGTCAGTGGGGGTGACCAATATACAGGGTCAGGCCTTGTTCAGGGGCCGCCTCACGAAGAGGGCAAATATCAAGATCCCACAAGTGGGAAAATGATATTTGGGGAACAGAAGTTCCGAACAATTGAGGGGATCAAGGGGATAGACATACGCTGCTGGCGAGAAGGCTTCTCGATCTTGTCGGCGGCACCGATGCGGACGAGGCGGTAGTGGGGCTCGAACTTCTTCAGGGCCTCCTGGGAGTCGTAGACCAGAGCGAAGCCAGTGGACTTGCCACCACCGTACTGGGTGCGGAAACCGAAGACGGAGACCTGGTCCTTGTTGGACTTGTAGAGGTCGGCCAGCTTCTCACGGAGCTCGTCCTTGGAGACGTTGGGGCGGTTGGGGTGGAGGACATCCCTGAGTAGCAGAGAAAAGTCAGTCGCGTGGTCTTAGTGAATACTTGTCGTGTCTATGGGTAGCAAATTTTCGCAAAATTGACGACAATCCGGAACGTTTCCTCGACGCATTTCAATCGCTGGGTGTCGCTTCTTTCTTCTTTCATTCTTTCGTCTTTGTGTGTTGCCAGTTCGAATAGGTCGTATTTCGATATCTTGCTCGAGGATTCGTGGATTTGTGCCAATTTGCATTTGCGCCCAGACCGAGGGGAAAATAGAAGGGGTTGCTTACACGACCATCTGCTTGCGGGCAAGCAGAGGGTTGCGGATGAACTTGCGAGTGCGCAGAGTAACGGGAGCGTCGGACATTTTGGTGGTGAGTGGTGATGCGAAGGTCGAATGTCTGAGGATCGATGGACTTTCAATTTTCGTGTGCGTCGCTCGGCTACGGCTTAGCGCTAGTCTGATTTGGGAAATGCTGAGGTAAGGCGCCAAGCCTCCAACCAATCACGGGATTGCTGACTCATGGCCCCTTATCGTTATCGGCGTGGCTTATCGGTCCCTTATCGGGCCTCAGTATAGTTCGTAGTCAGTTGGTTGAACTCGAATTTCTTTTCTTGGAATCAATTTGGTTGTATTTGAGGAGAAAGGTATTTAAAACATTCAATACAGCTTGAGCCTGATTTCCTTTGACTCATTTGCGATGTCTTTAGCGCTGCCTATCAAAAGAGTACATCGTAAGCGCACTTTTCATCATCCATGGGTAGCCTGATCCCATCTCTCAAAATAGCAAGGAGATTCTGAGTACTCCTTATAAAATCCTTCGTTGCCTTGTTTGAGGAGTCAATACTGTCAGATCTCAGTATTTCTTCGCCGAGCCTTTTGGCTGCTGCCAGATTCATGTCCTGGAGTATCATGACATTGGTCAACATGCCATTCCAAAACTCACGAAGTTTCTTGCTGAAGTCTTCCAGTCGCTTGAGAGTATCCAGAACAGATACCATCAGATCCAGTGATACATTCAGAAGTGCCTGCTCAGGTCCAGCATTTGAGATTGCCTCTATGATATTTTTGCCTCGTTCACCTGGTGAAGAGGCTACAATCAGTCCTCCGATAAACAGAGATCCAGTAGCAACAACATCTTGCGTTGAAACACCGGTAGATTCCAAAAGAATAGTCGAGCCAAGTCCTGTGTCATAGTTAGCTTCTACCTAGCTTAATCGGTGTACAAAGTAAGGAAGCTTACCATCAACTGAAGTTGCAATAGGATCCCAGAGCCAGGGGTCAATTTTGTTGTGATCGGAATTGAGATTATTCATGAAGCCCTCGGTTGACTTCACCTGATCAATGATCACAATCCTTTGATAGTTTAAGTCTGATCTTATATCATCAATGTCCCGGAGTATCTTTGCGACAGTCTCATGGCAGATCACGGCCTGTCTGGCCAATATTTTGCAGAATGTCTTTATATGAAGGCTCATTTCCTTTCCTGTTTTGATGGAAATTTTCTCCTTAGCGCCCTGGCAAGCCGTTTTGTACTCCTTGACTACTTCCTGTAGGCCTCTAAGGTAGACGCTATAGGTGATGCCAAAGATGTTGAGCTTTTGAAAGAATGGATAGAAAGCAGTTGCGGTTTCAAGATATCGTGATTTCAGGATTCCTGCCAGGGTATGCAGATCCAGCCGAGCTCCAGGAGAGGCAACACCAATACCTGTGACCCCAAATTGTGGCATCCAGCTCTCCCATTGAAATATGCCTTTGTTTGCATCTTGCTTTCCTGGGTTGCGGTTGACTATCCGTCTATACAGATTTCCATTTTCACCCAAGCCCACAAGGCCCATATCAGTGGCTGTGAACTCAGAAAATGCACTGACTTGAAACTTGTCGTCGGTTTTGTAGGTCTTTTCAACAAAATTCATAGTCAAGTTCCAAGTGCAGTTATCAGAGTCCAAGCCGACGACTTTATCATTCCAGTAGGCGATCTTTTTCCAAGTCACAGCTTCATTGCTAATGTTGCTCATTTTTCGGAACGGAGCTCCGTCAACCAGAGGATCATTATTGCAAACCATAATCGTCCCATCTCTAGTCAGAATTATCAGGTGGAACAGCATCTCAGTACAGTCCATCGAAAGAGCCGCATATGAGATAACGCTAAGAAGGTTTGCATCGGGAAGACACCGGTTCCCAATATTCTCCCAGCTATCTTCATACAGCGATGGCCAGTAGTTCACAGCGTTATTGATCAGAGGGTCACCGTCCGACCGATGTCTCTTTCGCCAAACAGACTTCCCCACTGCTAAGCACAGATCCCCTTGGTAAGGAAAGAAGTGATTTGCTTGGTCCCCGGCGAGGCTCACACCACCGGGCTTGGGGCCAAATAAAGTCCATTTGCTAATCGCATTGCCCATGCGCGTCGAAACGGTATTGATATAGAAGATATCGTTACCTTTTACTCCTATAATAGGTGCCCTGTTTAGAGTCGCGTCACATATCTTCAGGTACTCTTGATCCTATTTTCGAAAATTTCACCTGTTAATACATGAGATTTGATTGAAGGAGAGGAATATGATATAAAGCACGTACTAGAATATCGTTGAAGCAAGGCATAATGTCCTCCACTTCATCCGCCAGCTTAGAGAGCAGTGCAGTTTGAGCCTTTAGTCCCAGAGCAGGAGCACCTAAAATGCAACGGGTGAAATTCTTGATGGCCGTGTTTATATCACCTGGCTGAACGGCCATATTAGGAAATGAAGTATCTTCTATGTAAGAAAGCAATTTCTGTTTGTTGTAAACAGTATCAGGACCTGGTATATTGTGCCTTTGCGTCTCTGTCTGCATCTCGGGCGAAATATTGCTTGGAGTGAGTTCACTGAAGCTGGACATCATCAGTGTTGAACAAAAATTCGAGTTGAGGACTGAATAATTCAGTGATCTTAATCTGCAAGGACTGGCACATATTTTCAGAAAGAACCTGAAAGAGATCTGCCGCCACTTTTGCACCCGTGATGTTTCAATATCGTTTCACGCCCAGCACTAGTAGTGTCCTCGATTCCAATCGTCTTTACTTCGTGTAAGATGGAGCGGAATACTCTATAATAATTACAGAACTTCAAGTTTTAGCCGCCGACAAGAGTACTCGGAGACCGATACATATCATCATGATGCTCATATTAGCCTTCTACGGACTCGGAGTGCTGCTCGTAGTACTAGTCGCAACTTAACTTGACCTCGGGAGTGAACAGAGCTTCCTTCAAATTCTCACGACTTCCAGTGTCGACCGGTTATTCAATACATACATATAATCAATCATGCTACTAGGGAATTGACCTAATGATCCGCATTTTACCCGAGCACTTCAAGTTGAGGTTAGCGAGAGCCTATTTCATAGTTGCGGAATCTAAACTATTTTGCGTAAGATTGATCGGTAAAGTGATACCCGTCAAGTTGGATCGTAAGTCCGAGAAGGCTATGAGGTGTAGCATATGTAAGTCAATATATGAACCTTGGGTACCATATTCAATGTTTATCCGAGTGGGAATGTTGAGATAATCCTCGGACTGTGGGGAAATGAGGCATACTCAAGTGCTGGCTCGGACTCACCTATATATTGAGCTCACATGCAGGTATGCTTTAAATGTTGAATGAAACATGTGAAATAGACTCGACTCGGAGTAGTGCTATACCTACTAAAGATTGAAATTGGTGGCTACCCCGGTAGGTATTCTTGTAGGTACCACATAGTTATATTCACTGACAAGGATGGAATAGCTTTTTGGGACATTAGCAAATATGCCTATTAGGACAAACTAAATCAACCTGAAGTAAACACGAATCAGAACACTCCTGTTCACATGTGCAGCTATTTGAGGGGACAAAAGTTCCAGTTCGCCATCTGCAACAGAAAGTTGGAAGGCCCTTTTCCAGATACAAAATTCCATCTACCATCAAGACTTGTTTGGATTTTATTTTTGGACTTTTCTGTGAGGGAGTCCAAGCCGCGAAAATGAATGCAGCACCAACATTCAGTAGTGCAGTGACCCCTACCCTTGTCTCTTTTCGAAAGATGCCTTTTTTCACAGCATCCACAACCTCGACTACAACAGCCACCTTTTTCGGAGCAATCAATCACCATCTCAGGGCGCATAAACCATTTCTCATTCAATCTCAATTCCCGATAAGCCGTTTTCCACTTGGATGGAAGAATCGATACTGCATGGTAAAGCTTAAACTCTTGTTCTGTGTACTGCATCTGGATCTTCAGAAGTTGCTTATTGATCTCATCAACCTGAAGCTTGGTATCACTAGTGGAATCATCTTCGACGGCCGCATTCTTTTGTAAAGCTTTCAGCTCATGCATACAGGCTTCCTCCAGTTGAACGGTCTTGCGTATATCCTGCTCGGACTCGAGTAAACGGATAAGACATAACGGTCTGGCATATTCCGACCTCCAGCCGACAACAGGAAGGCTCTCACCTTTCATGTCGCACCTTTCGAAGCCCTTCCGTTTCAATTCGTTTGAAATTTTCGAAATCTTGAATGATGGCATGTTGGGGCACGAGCAGTACATGTGTACGCAAAGGACTGGCTTGTGCCAGTTACCTAGGTAGCTAGCGGATGAATAGTAACGGAGCGGTGCAGCTATCGTGTACTAGTATAGTAGGACACTGAAGTTGATGTTTCCGTCCTTCAAGTGGGATTTCAAGTTAACATGAGGATATATGTAGGCATCATTATGTACATATATACTAGTAGTATTCAGCACGGAAGGCTGAAAGTGGTGGCGGAGATGCCAATAGGTATACACCTGGGCACGCAACTGGACGCCGCCACCCAAAACAGCGTGGCTTATCATAATACTAGTACGAACTTGAAGAGGACTTTGGAAGGTTATGAGATTAAAGAGAACACTATTCGTCTAATTCGCTTACATGGTAGGTATCTATCAGATAAAATTTGAATGCTGCTAGCAGAAATAAACCTTGGAAAGGCCAGCCCGAGTAAGTCACCCCCTTACACGGTACGTCGACATAGCAATGGGGGGAGAACCTTGGAAGGACTTCAAAGTATTAGTAGTCATCGAAAGCCCCTGCTCACATAATATTTCAAATTTAAAGATTCGAAATAGTGTTGAGAGTCCACGTGGAGGTTTGTTGAGATCCCTTGTTATACATGTAGTCTCTGCATATGCGACTAAATGTGCCAATATCTCTAGAATAACTCAGTCTGAACCCATTATTTACTAATTTCTTACTTGCATCCGTGGAATGGATAGACATAAACAATGCATGCTTAATTCGCATTCCCTAGATTCCAGATACACACCACCAACAGCAGCATTTGAAAAGGTGGGCCGAGCCAGCATTCCACGAGCTTTTTCTGAGACAAAAGCAACAAGAATAATTGAGACAAAATATTTCAGCTAGATGGCTCTGTCAATATCTAGCGGGCTAGATCCCTCCTGGCCCAGTCTGGATTTTTTATTTTGTCTCCCCTCGCCTATCCGCCAACCTCTCTTGCCTTAACCACCTGGGCAATATGCGGACCTTCCAAGTTCTCTCCCTGGCTATCGCCTCGTTGGCTAATGCCTATCCGAACCCAGGGCCATGTACCGGGGACTGCTGGACTCATGATCCAGGCATGATCCAGCGTGTGTCGGACGGTACATACTTCCGCTTTTCAACGGGATCGGGTGTCAACACGATGAGCTCGCCCTCGATCGAGGGACCATGGGAGGATATTGGCGCAGCGCTGCCGGAAGGCTCTGTGATCCAGCTGGACAATGTCGATAGCATGGACATTTGGGTATGTGCGAAAAAGAACGACTATGAAGAAACTCCACTCATACGAACTTTTGAAGGCTCCGGATCTGCATTACTTGGATGGCACCTACTACATGTACTACGTGTTATCACAGCTCGGCACCCAGAACTCGGAGATTGGTGTAGCAACCTCCACAACCTTGGAACCGGGTTCATGGACTGACCACGGCCCCATTGGCCTTCCTGCCAACAGCAACTACAACCGCATTGACCCTAGCTGGATCATTATTGATGGGAAACAGTACTTGCAATTCGGATCCTACTGGAAAGATCTCTATCAGGTTGAATTAGAGAGCTCTTTGAACGTCGGTTCCGCGGTTCCCCATCAGCTGGCCTACAATGCTAGCTTGAATCACCGCGAGGAGGCCTCTTTCATCTTCCAGCATGATGATTACTACTACCTCTTATATAGTGGTGGTGTTGCTGGCTCCTACACAGCAACCAACCCACCCGTGGGCGAGGAGTACCGAATTCATATGTGTCGCTCGACCACCGGAACTGGAGACTTTGTAAGTCTTCATCAAAATTTCTAAGTGGATATATTCTAACTGATTCACGTCCAGGTTGACAAGGCAGGCACTTCGTGTTTGAACTCGGGTGGCTCTATACTCCTTGAGAGTCATGACCAGATCTATGCCCCCGGTGGACAGTAAGTGGCCTAAACTTCAAACCGAGAAATCATTCATCTGCTAACAAGGGATTTTAGGGGTGTCCTCACTGATAAAGAATTCGGTCTCATCTTGTACTACCAGTACTATCCACTTTCACTCAAGGAGTCCGGTGGTGATGGCAACGACGGATACCGATATGGATGGAACGAGCTGGGCTGGGAGGATGACTGGCCATACGTTAAGGAGTCTGGAGCAGTTGTCAATGCTCCACTCCTGTATGCCGGGAATGAAGCCCCTTCGGAAGAACAGGGCTCAGAGCATGTTACCACAGCGGACTTTGGCTCACAGGACGGCTCGGTGGCAAACGATGCGTATGTGAAGATCACTTAAAAGGGATCTATCAATGCAATATGTCAGCATGATTATCCATTCTACTAGAGATCCTGAAGTTACATGGCTAGAGTAATAGATCGTGTGGCAATTTCAATTTCAAGTTGTCTAGTCACCAAAATATCAAGTCCATCAGTATCAGGTACTTAGTTCAAGAACCTCCGCTTGTCTAGCAGCCCAACATTTTCTCTTCTCGTACCAATTTCTACTTATCAATTGGGATATAAGAGTCATTTGTTTTCTTTTTTGAGGGCCATATTCAATATCTTATGAAACTTCTTGGAAATTTTGTATCCCTTCTATGTTTACGAATGATTTATTTCCTCCAAAATCCGATGATCATGGAGTATGAAGTTGAAGTTGATATAGTTCGGAGTTAAGACATTCTCCCCCGAGATCCACGCTAAACCGCATATAGTAATACGGCGTCACTGCCGATTTAACATTTTTTGAACATTTCAAGCTTCATTCCAACAACTACAGCACTAATGGCAGACACTATACGCACTCTAGCAGCTCAATACTTTCAATTGGTTGATCCACCGCATCTATCTCTCCCACCAGACAATGTCCTTCTACGCCCCGAGGTCCAAACAGCACTATACGAGCACATGTTCGATGAATCATTAACCCCACTACCACCAACAACATATCGAACCCGAATTCTCAAATTACTCATTGCACGTCTCGAGAACGCTATCACAGATCCGGAAGAGGATGTACGTTACCACAGATATCATGATTTGCGCACACCCAATTCAATGCTACAACGAAAATGTACATTGCTGTCGGAGCTTCCTCTTCGAGATCCGCGTATTCAATTGATATGCATTAGCTAACGAATGCTTTCACCATGGCATAGGAAATCCTCGATGATCTCATGTCATGTTGGGGTACTTTACTTGCTCAACCAAAACCAAGTGCGATAGAAGCAGCACAACAACTTTCGCATGTCAAATACACCGCTCCACTCCAAACACAATCTCCCACCAATTCAACACAACCACAATCATCCTCTCCATCTGAATCCGCAGAAAGAACAGTCATCACTGTTGAATCGCGCGGCGTCATTCTTTCAGGCGGTACAACAGGGAACCGCACATGGGAAGCAGCACTCCATTTAGGGTCATTCCTCGCTTCGTCAGCCGGAAAAGATCTCGTACACGGGAAAAGAGTGATTGAACTTGGTGCGGGTACGGGATTTATCTCTTTATTCTGTGCGCGACATCTCGGGGTTCATAGTATTGTCGCGACGGATCGGGAACCTATCTTGATTGAGAATATGAAAGAGTGTGTGCGCTTGAATTCGGAATCCAGTGCTAAGGACTCAGGTTCTGTCTCTGCGGATACGGCGCGGATTCCTATGTATCCTGCTATCTGGGATTGGGGAACTCCTTTGCAGAAGACTGATGATATGAGCTCTTTGGGAGAGGACGAGGCTTTACGATTTGATGTTGCTCTTGGTGCGGATTTGGTATGTTCTATCTACTTGGTATTCTTGACTTTTTTATGGTTGCTAATGATCACTAGATTTATGACTCCGATTTGGTCACCCTGCTACTTTCGACTGTCAGAGATCTGTTCGAGAATTATGGAGTTAAGCAGTTCATCATTGCTGCGACGTTGCGCAACGAGGATACATTCAATACCTTCTTAAGAGGATGTGGTAAGTTATGCATTCTATTCAGTGGCAGGCTATAGAAGCTAATTTGGAGCATAGAAACAAACGAATTCAAAGCAGAGCATCTCCCATTTGAATCTATATCCACGGAGGAACAAACTGGGTTTTTCCATTCGACAAGTATCCCGATTCGAACCTATCGAATCTCTCGAGCATGAAGCTCCTCTTAGAAAGCCATGGACTACCCACATGCTCATATCAAATACCCATTTCAAACCACTCCTAGTAGTGTTCATTGCCTTGTATTATATGTTGGAAGACCGTATAATTCATGTGAGCAGCAAGACTAATCTAAAATAGTACCTCAACGAATGGATTGTCTATAAGACAAAAGAGACCCCAATTCAAAGAAACAAGCAAAGCCCCAAGTTCAAATAAGCCTGGGGCAATCAACAAGAGAACGTCTTTAGGGTATCATGATAGCAATAACATCAACAACGCCAGCACGGCTCTGTCCAAGACAGAGAATCGAGATCAACAACCAATGCAAGTCCAATACTGGATATACCACGCAATGCAAAACCAGTAGACAGCCAACCCAATGCAATGCTAAAAATACCGCGGAACTGTAGAAGATCGAGGTCAAAGAAGGGAAAGGAGGTCAACGGAGGTAGGAGGAAGAATTATTAGAAGGAATGAACAGATGGGGAGGGGATATTAGGTAGGGAGATCAGCTGTTATCAGTGAGACTCTCTCGCAACAGATTCTCATCGACGCCCTGAGGGTGAACGACAACTGGGGCTTGAGGTGGAGCACGAAGACCCATGATAGGACCCTTTTGATTCACGCCGGGGAACCTGAAATGGAGGGATGACGAGGGAAGAGGGTTTGATATTTTACGTGGAGGGGATCTCGGTATGGGTACCGATGTTGAAGGATCTGGGGATAATGCCGATTCGATGGCAGCGATGCGGTTTGCGCACTCGGGATCCAGGTCCTCTGAAACTGGAGCCATCCCCCACCGACCCAAAACCCAGCCCCCGACGCGGCGACCCAAAGTGGAGGACTTGCGTTGGCCTGGGGTTGTTGTCGAGCTAGTGCTGTTGCTATCTGCGGAGGTGACAGATGCGACGTCTGAAAGCGCGCTGCTCCCTGTGGCACTCGCTGCAGCCATGGATGCAAGAAGGGAGAGAGAAGATTGTTCTCGTCCCTTGATTCGGTCTGCTGTGACTGTGGGTGCTGATATGACTGGAGGCGTGGAGGATAGCTGGACGGTTGGGGACATGAGACGTTTAGGGACTCGCATGCCTGAATGCCAATCGCCCATGCGGGATTGGCGAAGAATCGGGGTATGGATATCCATGCCAGCGACTGAGAGTAGGCTGTCATGTGATGCAGACCGACGAAGCGAGGGTTGGAAGGCCGCTTGTAGGCCCGGGATCTCCTCCGTAGTAGCTGATGGGCGACGCTCGATTCCAGAGGACTGTGAGTAGATTCCAGGAGATGATGACTCTGTTTCTTCCGGTATGGCTGGGTGTGCGGTGAGTCCATCGCAGAGATCCAGAAATGCAGGCCGATCATATTGGTCTGCATTGAGGTAATCGGATGATGGGCCATCAAAAGGCTGGTCATAATTGTCAAATCCACTGGGAGGCCGGGACGGGAAGTCGAGTCCTTTGGCATGATGTGCTCCGATAAGAGGCGACGAGAACACAGTGCTCTCAGGGGAGGTTGGTTCTGAGAAATCATACCCACGGTCAACCCGATCAAAGATGGAAGAGGTCCGAAAGGCAGACTGCGGCGAACTTGCCAAGGAATCAGCTGGAGGAGAATGCAGTGACCATCTGCGAGAGGATGGAGGCGGGATAGAAACGGAAGTTTGTGACAGAATAGTGTTCATAGACGAGCCTGATGACTGAGAACGATGGATAGAGCGTCGAGGGGAATGCGATCCCATAGCAGAGTGCATGGGAACAGGACTTGCCAGAGCAGGTCGTTTCTTCTTGACACGTCGATTGAGAGTGCCCTTGTCCTTCCGCGCCGATTTGGGAGTGTGATAATGGTGGTGGACATGAAATTCTTGCGAAACACGTCGTTCCTTTGCTTCCAGTTCCTCAGATAGTGTTGTTGTCGATACACCTTCAGCATTGTTCTCATCGTTCAGTCCGTCCAGCGGTTGATGAGAAAGGACTTGATCGCGAAGGTTCTGTACTTCCTGATTGGAACTCTCGAGCATCTCGCGCAACTCCATGATTCCGACTTGCAGATTTGCATTGTCTTGCAAGATATCCTTGACAAAGCGCGAGACAACTTGGGTACCAGGTTTACGCCCGAGTTCAGATGTGGCGGCAGCACCTTTCAACCGAACAGCAGCATTATCGAGTTCCCGTTCGACATGGCGTTTACGCTCCATCCGTTGAACCACTTCTTCATGTCTTTCACGCTCAGCTCGAGCCTCCGACTCGATGCGCTCAACCTGGTCGTGAAGATCGCGCAGTGTATTCTCAGCATTGCGCCAACGCTGTAGAGCAGACCTTTCATCTTCTTGCGCAGATGTTAGACTTTCCTGCAATTTCGACTGCTCCGTCTCCATCATGGCCAACTGCATCTCCAACTCGGCAGCCCGAGACGCAGCCATCGTCAATCTGCGCAACTCCGCCTGCGTACTCTCCAAGGTGAGTGTCAATGATCTCACTTGGCCATCTGACTCGGAGACGGCGTTGTTCAACCCATCAAGCTGTTCCAAGAGGTTACGGTTCTCCTCGACAATGCGCGCATTCTCGGCCTGAACTTCACGCTTCTCCCGCTCGAGGGCGTCAACACTTTCGATCAGTCGTCGACGATCATCTTCCGCCTCGGCCATATAACTTTCATGACGGTGGAGCAAAGCCTGTAGAGCAAAGGTCAGCGACGAGGACGCGTGACATTCTCCCGGTGTAGAGTATTCGTGAATGTGTGAGGTAGTCATGACGGACGCTAACGCAACGAGATAACACGGGAGACCCCGAATGGAGAGGTTCCATATGAGACACAAGCAATGAACAGACAAAGAAAATAAAATGAAAAAGAAATAAACTAGTCTGAAACAACCTCTTTGTTGTTCTCGAACAATTATTTTCTCAGGAGGTATAGTAGAGACCAGAGTAAACAGGAGGGGATGGCTGGGGGAAGAAAACTCCTTCCACCCAAAAAGGAACCAGATCAGATTCCCAGGAATGACGAAACAGCCTCCAAAAGCGATGTATCAAAACATGCATAGGGTTCAGCTTGTCTGTTCAGGTACCATCCCCGCTTGTGTCACAAAATCTCGGAGCCGCACTATGTACGAACGATAAAAGAAAGACAAAAACCTACCTGACCGAGTTTTGCTGCGGCTTCGAGGTCTTTTTCCAGACCCTCGAGGGCAACATGATTATGTTCGAGCAGAGCGCAGTCCTCACGACCACAGCAGCAGCGCAGGGTAGACGGTGCGCGGGAATGATGTGTCGGAATGCTGGGATAATGGTTCCCGTCCGAGCTATGTGGCAAGGAATCCATGAGCGATGTGAGAATGTAGCCCCTGGGGGCAGCAACAGTTGAAGGCGCTGAGCATCCGTTCCCCTGGTCTCTCTGAATTTGAGCTGTCACAGAGCCCAGCGCACTTTCGTCTGATGCAGCGTACAGGTCTCACAAAGCTTGCTGGCGCAAAGAAGCGGAGAAATCAGCGCTGAAACGCTGACGTAATAGACTGATTAGGTAATTGGTATACAGTATTCCCAAATAGGAAATATGATTTCTGCCCAAGATAAATGAGTTGGAGGACTCGAGGTTTGAGTTTTGTAGTAGATAAAGATATCCATCGGATTTTTGGGGTGGTTGGGCTGGTATGAGAGAGGCGAAGTAATAATGGGGTAGCAGTACAGATACGGAGTACGAGGAGTCGATCTACCCTCAAGCGCTTACATTCCATGCCCGAGTCGGGAGCCTTGCATTGAGATCGACCATGCATTAACATCAAGTTCGAGGCTAATTTGCCTAGGCACATGTACGTACTGGACTTCTCCCGACGGGGTTTTCCTACTCTGATGAGCGTCACTTTGATGAGGGCGCTCGGGCTCTGCTGAGTGAGTAGTTTGTACTCTCCAGCGCTGGAGCTTAGGCTCAATAAGCGAGTCCGTGGATCACGTAAGTACTCACCTGGGCATTGATATTTGGAGGTAGGCACATGTGGGCGTTCGCTGACTTATCGCATTAGCCAAAAAAAAAACAAGTATCTTTTAGTAGACAGCCCTGGAGTACCAAACTTGAAGCTACTTCAAATGTTCCTACTTCCAAGGTTATAATTCGAACAAGTAGTATCAATTATTAACTTGTATGATATTCATCCTAAGATTGCTATATGATATCTTTTATTCCTTGAGTACTATATATCTTCAAGTTTGTTCTTTCAAGTTGCTATAATGATAGTAATCTCCAAGGTACTCATACATAGCACCGCAGTGCCTGTTCACACTTTCATAATTGGTACCAAAGCCTTCCATTTCGACAATGGTGCGGAAGTACAGAGCAGCTTTGTCGATCTTTTCAACAAATCTATACTAGTAGATATTCGAGTAACCCTTCAACGCATATGTGTGCCATTTTTCGCGATGACATCTGCGGCACCCACCACATGTTTCTTCAGGGCTAGCCTTGCGGAGCCAAGATCGAAAGAAATCTTAACACCTTTGCCGGTTGTGAGACATTTCACACTCCACATGTGCACCTGGGCATTGACGCCGGCCTAATCTATGTGATTTGTGGAGCATATTTAACACTGGTGTTCTTACTATCCGTTCGACCTATTGTAACGGAGTAAGCCGGGTAAGTGGCCATCGGAGACGGACTAGGGTTTTTCTACGGGCCGAATTTGAGGATATCTGGATGTACATATTTCACTAAGCAAACTTGAACGCAGAGTAGAGCTCTTTAGAGCTCTTTTCCTACTCGGCGCTGCGTGTAAATTTGGTATCGCCCACCGCCCGGCAATACGGGTTTTAAGTGTTCCAAGGTTCTGGGCGGGAGAACGTCTGTTTTGGGGTGTACCTATTTGATACGCGTTCACCTTTTCGCCAGTTGGCAGGGTTTGGTGGAATTTCATTTTATAATTTACTGTATAGGAATTAGGAAAGACTGGTGTTTAATGATAATAGACCTTTTACTACTTAGGTTATAGTGGTTTTTGGGATCTTTGAGCGCCTGGAATAGCCTATAGCTTACTATTCCTCAGCACTTGAGGCTATCACTTTGCTTATACTATCCATATACCAGCCAACCTTCCCTTCCAGTTAGCCGTATAGGTAACCATGTAGGTAATCCTGTAGGTACTTGCACACTTAGAGGGCTGTTTTGCCAATCACCTGTAAATACTAATAATTGGGTACCCAAGTATGTGTGAACATGGCTGTCTGAGAGAGTATAAATGCACCTGGACATCCCTAGGTCAACTTCGTTGCTACAGTGCCGCGCGGAGCGCGGCATGAGGACTTGTACGGTGTTACAGGGATTCCTAAGTTGGCACATAAATGCCAAAGTACACCACTTAAATTTACAATAGTAGGCGAAAATTTCCCTCTCCATATGGAGTGATGGGGAGTAAACATACACCCTCTACTTACGGACATCGGCTCAGAGCATCTATGGACACTATACCATATTTGGTTTAGTTCACCCCTAGTCTAACCGAAAGTAGCTTAGTTCTTTCCATTTGTGGGCGAAAAAAAAGCTTAGCTCCCGATGCTCCCGATGCTCAAGTGGTCGATTCCAAGGTTTAGTAATACTAGTTTCTGTTAGGATTTGTTATTTTCCTGTTCACGGCTTTTGACTTAGGGTCTTCATGAGTTCAAGAGACGTTTCCAAGCTCTTCAGACTGTCTTTTTGGTAAATGTTGATCGCTGCAGGACAGGACAGAGCCCCTCCAGGGCTGTAATCATTGAAACATTTGAATATCAAGAACCAGATCATAACTTTGGAAGCTGGTTTCCTCTGTATTTTATAGTGGGGACCAAATTCGATGATATCCACTAGGCTACGTGGCATGGCTTTCTTTATAGAAGCTTATCCTGATTTTACTTAGTGAGGAATAACCGAGTACAGTAGCAAGAAATCATAGTAGCCTAGAATAAATTTGATTCCAAGATAGAGTGCTAGGGGTTCCTTTAAATAATATTCCCCCTATAATTTCTTCTCAATTAATACTATCCTGCATTTTTCAAAGTTCTTGCCAAAAACGTTAGAACTTGAATGGTCAAACGAACACCCAACATGGATACAAAACCACTATCATCCACTATCAACCCCTCTGAAAGGCCAGCTGAATCTCCCTCTGGCTTGCAAACGGTCGATAAGCCTAGCTTCCCCCTAGCTAACACACCTATTGATAAGACCATATAGTATGGACCCTTCTTCAACTCAACTTTCTATCATGATACAAAAACTGATTCTCTCCAAGCCGTCTAAGAAATATTGTCCAACCACTTGCAATATACGCCCTATTAGGCCAGACCTTTCTAGGGGAGGATATAAAGGAAAAATATCTCCCGAGATATTTTGAATTAGACCTCTTTTACTACTTGGGTTACAGTAGTTTTTCGGGGTCCTTGACCGCCTGGGATAGCCTACAGCTTACTATCCATCAGCACTTGAAAGTTGAGGCTATCAGTTTGCTTATACTATCCATATACCAGCCACCTTTCCCTTCAAGTTTCAGTTAACTCTCTAGGTGACCTCGGGAGCCTTTGGGTAACCCTGTAGCTAACCCCGTACGTACTTGCACACTTAGAGGGGTATTTCGCCAGTCACCTCTAAATAATCCTGACTGAACACCCAAGTATGTGTGAAGATGGCTGTCTGAGAAAGTACAAATGCCGCTGGACATCCCTAGGTCAACTTCGCTGCTACAGTGCCGCGCGGAGCGCGGCACGAGGACTTGTCTTCTGCTACCTGGGGTTCATTGTACCCGCATGCATTCTCCATATCCTACAGGTATACCGGTATCGAGAATATTTTTAAGAGTGAACAAAGTATATTTAGCGAATGTACTATATAAGCATACCTAAACTTGAAGCTAAAATATCACTTATATTATTGTTTCGACGCGTACGTTTTCTTCGCGTGCCTCATACTCTTGGTTCTCTTTGGTGCGATTAGTGAGTAAACCAGTAAACCACAGGAGTGCAAGCTCAGTGAGCAAAAGCGGCGAGAGCAACCAAAATCCGCCAGTGGAAATCCAGTATGTCGGTCTATATAACATAAGATCATGTCTTTGCTCCTTCAAGTGAAAGGCATTTTGAACCCCTATTTTTATCTTACCGTAGATTATTGTCATTATCATTTTTACCTCATTTCCTTTCATTTCCCTTCTTTAGCAAACATCCAAGTGATCGAGAAAGCATTTAGAAGCACAGTCTTAAATAATTTACGAAGCTGCAGCGGAACACATGGAGTGGAATTGTTCAGAAGGGAGAGTCATCATTATTTCTCTAGCGCGCACTAGAAATCAACTAGATGTCAAATCCATGTGCAAAGGCGTAGGCCGCATCGCACCAATCCCGTCTCGAAAGCATGCATTTGTCCACATCACAAGCTCGGCGACATGTGAGACTTAGAATTGCGGGATAAGGGAGACAAAAAAGGGGAATTGTAAGACAAACGAACCCTCGGCGCAAAGTCTAAGGGTGAGGGGAAATGCAACAGAGAGAGGTTGGGCAGGGAAACGGAAAGCCGCACGAATGATTCCCCGCAAGAGGGGCACATAGCATTCCAGGCACGGTAGAGAAAGGCAGAATAGCACACAAACGGTACCAAGTACAGGGTAGATTCAATGCTGAAGAGCAGACGTAGAACCAAGGACTCGAAGGTCCAACTGCGAAGCAAGGGGTGTGGCATAAGAAGCCCAGTCATAAGGAACAATCAAGGAACTAGAAAGAGGGGGATGAAGTCGATAAGAATAATAATAGACTTGCTCAAACGCCGTATCAAGGGAAAGCTATATCACGAACATTGATGAACGCCCCAGCGCCGCCGTCTTCACTGAGCTCGTTTACCAGAGCTTCAGTTTGCTGGTACAATCGCTCTAAAGCAGCAGTAGATGATTTCCCGAGTGATACTTTGAAGCTAGATGTCAGTATATCCTTGCACGACCGTATGAATAATAGGGGGAGGAGGGAGTACCTAAAATGGCTGAGTTAAGTTCCTCTGCCACCACCACTCGGCCCTCAGGATCAAGATAATGACCATGCACAGAGCGCTTAGGGTCGGGATACGCGACCAGTGAGAAAATGTCATCCAACATCTTCTTGTCACCGCCGTTCTCGTCAGATGGGTAGTCTATGCGTAGTTGCTGACCGTATTCAACTGCCTCGGTCAGAAGCTGATTAAACTGCGAGACTGCTTCAGGTTCCTCGGTGTCCATTCCATCGGCATCCCAGGCTTCGCCATCATCAAGCTCCATCTCTTGGTCAAACACCGCATGTTCATCTGCAATTCCTGGCGACACCGAGCGTCGGCGTTTCTGGGCTTCGTCGGCCACTTCGGCGGAGAGTTCGTTTGAGCGACGCATCATCTCGAGGAACTTGCGACATCGTAGTTTGAAATAGATCTGAGGGTAGTCTTCCAATACGTTGGAATAATAGGCCTTGGTATGTTTGAGGGCTTTGTCAATGTCGCCATCCAGGATAGCAGCTCGGATCCCTGTATTCATTAGTTCAGTCCACAAGGCACTTCCATGTGTGTGAAAGTTGAGGTAGAGGCGATGGGCATCTTACGGTTCCTGTTAATCGCCTCGCGATCTTCTTCAACCTCATACTTCTTCAACGGCTCATCGTGGCCCTTTTGTAGAGCTGCAGTTTCAGTAGCCACCTCTTCGGCAAACGCTCGCGCGGTTTCCACGTAGCCATCGTGTGCCAAAAATTGGGCTACCAGTTCCTGAAGCAGTGATGATTCGTCAAGTGGAGGTTGTAAACTGGTGAGGCTTGTGCCCCTGATATCGGCATTGATCTTGTTCATCTCGTGCTGGAAACAGTCAGTCAATCAAGACAAGTAATTGAAGAATCCCTCATTTGGCGCCATACCTCAACCATGCCATCAATGTCAAACACAAATGGCTCCTGACCAAAATTCGCCTTCAAATGTACGGGTGGCTGTTTCTTCATGCCGACGGACGGATAAAGCTTAACGTTGCGCAGTTCGTGAAATGCAGTTCCTGGTTGAGGTGTTAGCTATTTATCATTTCGAGCTCGAGTTTGGAAATATCTCTCTTACCTAGCCATTGTCCATTTTTCGTGAAAAAGGCTTCTCCTGTGGAAAAGTTCACTCCACACCCGACCGTATCACCAACTCCAAAGGTTGGTCCATACGGCCGGCCTTGTCCTTGACTTTCGCCGAAGAATGACTTTCCATCATCGCCGTGATATGCCCATGATTCCTGCTCCCAGCCGGGGAGTCTCTCGACGGATGCCTTTGGACTTGAGAACCCGATTCCGATCATGCTGCAAGACAAAAAAAGATATAGAGATTAGTACAGAACTAAACAAGATATCGTTTTTTAAACTATTTCCCCGCTCTCCGTTGAACAGTAGAGAAGATGATATAGATAAAGAGAAGCAAACAGCGAGGGTAAAATGTACATACCCCTCCTTCGGTTTGGACTCGATTTTTATTTCAAAGTAGTATATGCCGCACTGAGGCGGCATGGGATTATCGGCCCGCAGTGCAGCAGCTTCATGATCATGCTTGTGTATGGGACCGGTGTAGCGCACATCAAGGCCGTCGCCCGAGAGTTCTAGACCGGGATATTTGTCTAAGGAGCTCCACTGGGTGGGGAGAGGGTTGATGTTGTCGGAAGTAGTAGTGGGAGGTTCTTTCTCGATGAGGTCATAGGTCATGCCACGGTGAGACGGGGCCATGCGATGGAGGTGAACATGACTAGAGGAGGCAGACAGAGGAGGATTTGAGGTAGAGGTGCCTGAAGATGCGTCACGATGATGGGCAGCAACTTTGGCTCGGTGGGCAGCATCGAGTCTCGAGATGTAGCGGGAGCGACTAAGATAAGAAGGTGTGAAGAAGGAGGACTCGCCTAGTCCGAGACTAAGGCCTTGCGGGATGTCTGTTGAACGTGCGGTCGCTCCAGCATATTTACGAGAGTAGGCTGGTAGGGAATCTGACGAGGTGGTAGGCCTCCAGGCCGAGTTTAGATGCATATCTGCGGCATCCAACCCGGACAAGGCCCGGTGGAGATGGCCGTCGGACTGAGAAAGCGGAGGATAGGAAGAGATAGGGTTGGTGTTTAGTAGATGTGAAAAGGAGCTGGAGATAGGTGGGGAGAAAGCGTTTCCTGAGACGACGGAGGCGTAGGATGAACGACGTGGGCCCGAAGAGATGCTGTATGCTGGAGCTCCAGGAGCTCCGGGGAAAGGAACATTGGCCATGGCGGTGCGGGTCACCCACCCCGAATAGATGAGGGGGGGCGACTCTTCTTTTCCCAACTGCCAACAGGGGAAAGATTTTCGTTACACGCTCAAGTTGGGGGTTTTTTGTATGTTCACTTTAATGATGTTTTTTTTTATTCCTCCTTAATTTTACCCTTTTCTTTTTTTTAATGTCCCTTCTGTTTGTGTTTCCTTTTGGTCTTTTTGTCAGATCACCCAGATCTCCGATGGGTCCCTCTTGACCGGAAACAGCGACCCGGATAACGCAAGAGAGAGAAAAACTTGAATGTGGAGTCCACGAGATACCCGGAAGAAGAGAGAGTTCAGTTCAGATGATTCGAATGGACTTCGAGAGGGAAAGAGGACAAGATTGGACAAAGTGACCTAAAAGAGGGGGATTACGGGGGTCACGAGGGCTAATATGTACATCTGTAACCCTCATAGAGGGCCTCATAGAGGGGTTTATATATAGACATCTCCAAGTATACTATGTGGCCTATAGTACATATGGACTACTAGTAGTATGCATACTAGTATGTAGCACTTGCCAGTGATTAGCATGCATCTTGCTTCCTACCCATTATTTGCTATATATTCTGGAGGGAGATATAGATAGTACTGGCATCTACTCATTTGAAGTATACTAGTACCTACTCCTAGTACTTATACTTATCTATAGGACTCGGACATCTGGAACATCAAGGTTTCAGCCTGCATGGAGAACCCCGTGGACATCGAGCACTATTTACAACTTGAAGAAGTTGAACCTGAATCTACTAGTACAACCCAAGTGCTTGAAATCTCAGGTTTGAACATTTGAATGTGAATTATTGCTATTTTCTCTAGTATTCCCACCTAGCTTTGAGCGCGACAAAGCCTACCTAGGTTCCCTCAACCCGAAGTGCCACCTAGGCAGAGGAGGGGAATACTGATTCCGCCTTGGTACAGACAAGAGCCCAATATATAAAGATAGGCAAGTTATCGGCCTCGGAGTTGGACCCGTGGACTTTTTCGGGCTAAAGCATCTTGAGAACTAGGCAGCGGTATGGTGCCATCTCTCGCACGACACCGAGTCCCAAGAACGTGAAAGCAAAGACCCGTGCATACGAATGTCATACCGCAAATATACCTACCTACACACAGCTTGAAAGAGAGATTTGAAAGCGCCTGAAAGTAGCCAAAAATAGTAAAATTGAGATCATTTTGATCGCTCATCACAGAGAGCAGAAGATAAAGCACCGAATAAACTATGATACAGAAGAAAGATAACCTTGGAACTTTGAAACCCAGCCATAATCCTATCCTAAGAGTGGCGCGACATGCCATGCTCCTGTTGCCCATAAAAAACAAAAAAAAAAAAAACAAAACCACTCGCCCCAGTGCGCCAGACCGAACCCAAACCGAAAAATATCGTAAAAGATGAAAGGCAAATACAGGATCAGAAAGGTAAAAGTACCGTGATCAACCGTAATGTACATTGCATGGCTCATGCCGTCATGGCAATCGCTGGAGAGGAGGGCTCAACCAGGTTGGATGGCGCGGGTGTGATATCTCCAGCAGCGCTCTTCTCGCTCGGGACTGCACTGCTACCATTGACAGTATCGGCGCCGGGGGCTGCCAGGTGGGCCTTGGTATCACTGTCGCCGCTCTCCAGTACCGCGTCCTTATTCTCTTCGGATTCGATGTGGATGGATTTAAATGTATGCCAGGCGGGGAGTTCCCAGGCGACGCCTGTGAAGCTGCGGAGCTTGAAGGGCTGTCGATCCCACTTGCGACACGGAGCACCAGTGCGGTCGAGAGCTCGTAGGCCTGCGTTAATGGCGCCGGTGTTGGCCTTCGGACCTAGACGATGGCCGGCTGCCAGCTTGCTTGCATCGGCACCTTCCTCACTATACAGATCAGACGCGTTAGTATTGGGTTCGGTTCAACATTGTATAGATCCATCAGCGGGAATAGGTAGGGTTTCGCCACATACAGTCGGGGTTTCTTCTTTGGTCCTGGTCTACCTCGTGAACGCGCAGTAGGTTCCGTCTGACCATTGGTTCGTTTGTTGCCGGGCTTAGGTCCCGGAACTCCCTTCCGGCGAGGAGTGTCGCCAGGGGTTGCCCCAGCGGCAGGAGTTGAGTTGGCATCGGCATCGGATGCGTTATCGGCAGAGGAAGGACGAGGCACGGGGGCTTCTGCAGAAGAGGCCGGCGAGGAACGTTCAGTACCCTTTTCAGGGTTGGGTTGTGAGGACGGAGTGTGGTCGATGGGGGCAGGTTCAAACTGCTGAAGGGCCTCGGGAGACAGTTTTAAAGTCACCACTAAAGTAGTTGGAGCGTTTTTGGCCGTACTGGCGCGATTGGAGCGACCGTTAGAACCGGCGGCAGGCATAGTGGGAGGTTGGGAAGGTTGACCTCGTCCTTGGGTTGATGCAGGGTCGATGGAGTTGGAACGTTGAAGGAGATAATTATAAGGGGGCAATAATTAGTAGGGCGATCGTGACGTGGGTTGTCCACCGCCCGAGAGTGAATATATTTTGGGGTGAATGATTTTATTGATGGTAGTATGAAGCAAAAGTGTCAACAGTGAATGGAGATGGGATCATAGTATAGAGTTGTGGGGGGAGGGATAAGATGAAAAGGGATAAAAGAAGGGATGTTGTAAGTGGATTTCATCTCGTTTAATTTCCTTGATCGAATCCGCAGAAAAAGGTTTCGTCGTGAGAGAGAGGGAACCAGGGGGGGAAGAGAGGTGAAAGGGCCTCGCGTTCCGATGGTACACCGTGTGACGAAGATTACACGGTGATCAGGTGGTGAGATTGGGAGGCAGTTGGGAGAGAATCAGTTGGTTTGTATGAGGAGGCAAGAAGCTGCGTGACCATACAAATACCATAATTACCAATATTACCATTTTTGGACCCGAAGAATCTGTAGACAAAGTACATCGCTCCTAAGTATGAGGATGATAGAAGTCTTATTTATAGATTTAGATATATAAATACTGAATTTTCATTCTGAAGTTCTTAAAATAATATTCTCTCTTGTACCTCAGATTATTCTTACACCTATGTACTATAGGTGAATGGCCCGACGCGACACAGCTCATTCCGAATCCAATTTCGCCAACCCTAACTCCGTGAATGGATCTCATTCCAGTCTAAGAGGCGTACCGTACCCGCTGGGTCCCGGAAATCGCTCTCGGCAGACTGATCATAGACAGATTCGTCATGATCCTACTAAGACAATTTGCCCGACTCGGATGTTTTCCCAAATCACGAGTCTTGGTCATCGGTCCACCTGTACTTTTTTTTAGTGATCATCAGTATACCGATTCACATGTAGGATGAGCTAGGTCCTGCACATGCAGGGAACTAGTTTCGCCTACTTTAGTACTGCCTATTCTTGATTTGTACCGAGACTCTCTTCATACATTCAGATGTTGCAATTGAGTCTGTTCCAATAAGTTAATTCAGTCCATCTCCCATTGATTACACTATATTCTTATCATAAATAACTTCTCATGATGTTCTCTCGATCATATACTTCCCCATCGCAGACAGTCATGTGACCTCCAAACAAGGCTTAGCGTCAAATCTTTTCACCGCAGGCGCAAATCTCCATTTTCTTTTGATTTTCTGCCGAGTCGTCCATCTCGAGCACTGTTGCTTTTGCTTTGGTCGCCGGCAAGATGAAGTACGTTTTAGTTTCAGGAGGTAAGATTCATCCTTGATCCGAATTGAACATGAGAACAATTGGATACATGTCCAAAAATCTCTTCTACCTCAAAACAAGAAGCTAATCTCAAATTTCTTTCCCCGCGGCAGGTGTCATCTCCGGCGTCGGCAAGGGCATTATTGCCTCCAGCACTGGTCTGTTGCTGAAGACTACTGGTCTTGCTGTTACCAGCATCAAGATCGATCCCTACATCAACATCGATGCGGGTACTATGGCCCCCACCGAGTCAGTATTCTGCGATTCCCATCGTCTCGATTGAAGGCCGTTTGACTCACCGGAGTAAAAATTTTGCTATAGACACGGCGAGGTCTATGTCACAGATGATGGCGGCGAAATGGACCTTGACCTGGGCAACTACGAACGCTACCTGCTCACCACCCTCTCCCGCGATCACAACATCACCACCGGCAAGATCTACCAGCACGTTATCAACCGCGAGCGAATTGGCCACTACCTTGGTAAGACCGTCCAGGTCGTCCCCCACGTGACCGATGCCATTCAAGATTGGATTGAGCGTGTGGCCCGAATTCCTGTCGACGAGTCTGGTGTTGAGCCCGACGTTTGTATTATTGAGTTGGGTGGTACCGTTGGAGATATCGAGAGTGCTCCCTTCATTCACGCTCTGAGCCAACTCCAGCGCCGCGCTGGCAAGTCCAACTTCGTCCAGATCCACGTTTCTTACGTGCCTGTCATTCCTCCTGGCCCTGGTGGTGAGCAAAAGACTAAGCCCACCCAGCGTGCTATGAGTGATGTCCGCAGTGCCGGTCTGAACCCCGATCTGATCGCCTGTCGCTGTGAGCTGCCCCTCGAGGCTCCCACGATCCAGAAGATCGCCAACATGTGCTCCATGGAGCCTCACCAGGTTCTGGGTGTGCACAATGTGACCACCACCTACCACGTGCCCATGCTCCTGGAGAAGCAGAACCTGGTCGGTACCATCAGCGAACTCTTCAACCTCAACTCGCCCACCTCCACCATCACCCCTCCCCCTGCCGAGCGCGTCGAGAACGGTAAGCGCATGTGGGACGACTGGTGCGAGCTTGCTCGCGGCCAGGAGTTTGTCCACGACACCGTCTCCATCGCTCTGGTGGGTAAATACATCTCGCTCCACGATGCGTACATCAGTGTTTCCAAGGCTCTCGAGCACGCTGCTATGTACTGCCACAAGAAGGTCCAGATTGTCTGGGTCGATGCCTCGCACCTTGAGGAGGAATTCAACTCGCCGGCCGAGTACCACAAGGCGTGGCACGCCGTCTGCACTGCGGACGGTGTCCTGGTTACTGGTGGATTCGGTAACCGTGCCACTGAGGGCAAGATCAAGGCCATCACCTGGGCTCGCACGCAGAAGAAGCCCTTCCTCGGCGTGTGTCTCGGTATGCAGCTGGCTGTTCTCGAGTACTGCCGCAACGTTGCCGGTATCGAGGATGTTGGCAGCGAGGAGCTCCACCCCAACGCTAAGAACCACGCCATTGTCTACATGCCTGAGGTTGACAAGGACAAGCTTGGTGGAACCATGCGTCTGGGTAAGCACCCCTGTATCTTCCAGGAGGGTACTGAGTGGTCCCGTCTGCGGGCTCTGTACGGTCCCACCACCACCCAAGTGGAGGAGCGTCACCGTCACCGTTACGAGGTGAACCCCGAGATGATTGACCAGATTGAGAAGGCTGGTCTCTCTTTCATCGGTAAGGATATCAAGGGTGAGCGTATGGAGATTGTCGAGATCAAGGACCACCCTTGGTTCGTCGGTGTCCAGTTCCACCCTGAGTACCTCAGTCGTGTGTTGAGCCCCAGCAAGGCTTTCCTTGGTTTCTTTGCTGCTGCTGCTGGATGTCTGGATGAAGTTACGAAGGCTGTTAATGCTGGCCAGCGGAGCATTGGAAGACGGCAATAAACTTATTTATGGGCGGGGTTGTTTTTGAGGAGTTATATGGTAAAAAATAAAAATAAGATTGATAGGTTATAGAGTACAAATGAATCAATATGTTTTAATTGAACTTGTTTCAATGATTTACTCGCTAGGCCCAGTATAAGTCTCATGTTGGTACTCTAAGGTTACCACGAGCA
This sequence comes from Penicillium herquei, assembly GCA_039634405.1. Classification (NCBI taxonomy): domain Eukaryota; kingdom Fungi; phylum Ascomycota; class Eurotiomycetes; order Eurotiales; family Aspergillaceae; genus Penicillium; species Penicillium herquei. The sequence goes on from CP098390.1 coordinate 2,017,342, forward strand.
ATCGCCTCCAGATGCCTACATAACTGCTGCATTTATAACAAAAGAGCATTCAATGTTGGAATATTAAGTTCTGAGCGTATATGTAGAATTGATCCGATATAATCAATTTTCAAGGTATGTTCAAAAGCGATTATATCCACAAATATGCAAGTCATTCTATCCATCAAAACTCCAATATAAAGCAATATCCAAGCTCTACTCAACCTTCTGTTGCCTTTGAGCTTTGCGCCTCTCCACAACCTCTGCAACAGCCTTCTGAACTTCAGGACTAGTCCTCACACCACCAAGAATCAACCCTTCCTTCATTCCTCTCCTTAAAGCCGAGACGCTCTCTCGATCTCCTCGGAAGGGCGCCAATCCCATTTGCATCATGCGCGTCGCCTCGACATCTGCTGCCCGCGTAGCAGCTACTAGCTGACCCATCCGTTGCATAGTTTGTGGCGGGATACGGTCACCATTAGTGCCAGCAGTGCGGCTACTTTGTGGTGCAGCTTGAGAGATAAAGATATGAAGAGTGATCGAGGCACGACGGGCCAACGTTAGGATTTGGAAGGGGAGGAGGTAGTAGGAGTTTGTTGGAAGAAGAGCTTGAATAGAGTCGGGGAGATAGGTTGTTGGCATGAAGACGGCTTGAGGGTGAGTGATTAGGGTTATTTCGAGGGTCAGCATGGCAGCGAAGGTATAGAAGCGCCACTATGTATGTGAAGGGGATTAGTAACAGACCAATATACGGATAATTTGCGGGTTGATATAAATCGTGCGTACGATTTACGCGCAAACAGAGGTTGACTTACGTAGCGACCCCAATTTGCCCACCATAGCCAGTTGCAGATCACCATCATTGCGAATGCACCCGCATACTGGGGTAGTACGGACTTCACCAACGACCGCATAACAAAGTCTCGCATCGTCTTCTGCTCGCCCCAGTTTTGCATGTCTGGACCAAATCGGTCGTATGCGAAGCGCTTGACTGGGTCCACAAGCGTTTCTTGTGCGCGACGTAGAAACATGAAGTAGGCCTCTGAGCCATTGTCGAGTGTTACTTTATCTGGATGGTGCTGTGCTGCTAGACGGCGGAACCGGGACTTGATAGTGCGCTCATCTGCGAATGGTGATACACCAAGGACCTCATAGAAGTCGCCTGCTAGTTGGACCTGGTGAAAGGTTTCATAGAGGGTATACAGGAGGTAGGCGACTATGACGAAGAGGAAGATCCGCCGGCGGTGACGCTCATAGCGTGGTGTTTGGGGTAATGGTCGAGGCTCGCCTGCCCTGATCGTAATTCCATAATAGACACTCTGAAGGATATTTGTCGCATACTGGTGTAAAGTCTCTAATTAGCATATTCCAAGGTTGTCTCGTGCGTATTGTATACTCCGCATTTAAGTTCGTGGGGGGATAGGATCCGCATACATTGGGAAGAATGGCCCACCCGATATAGGGTAGAATAGATGCCATGACGAATGGAGTTCAAGGAACGAATATCTTAAAGATACAGCACCTCCTAACTCACCAATCGTCTAATATCAGCATGCAATATGGACGAGGTTGAAAGCAACTCCATCTGTCCTCAAAGCGCGTAAACGGGACCCATTTCCCCGCTCACCGCCCAACTCCACCGCCTTCCAATCTAAACTCGAAAATGCAAAGAAAAAAAAGTTTCAAAAAAAAAGAAACTCAACGCCGCATTAAACCCCCTCCTTAACAGCTCTTTGGAGCAAGTTCAATTGCATTCAACATGGCCGCCGATGCAATGGACATCGATAGCTCCCCTGTAGCAGTCGCAGAGGTTGAGCGCAAGCGCAAACACAAGAAGCAAGATGTCTCGTCTCCAACCAAGAAGCGCAAGCAGACCGACGATGTGAAATCCAAATCTAAAAAGAAGGACCAGAAGTCCTCGACAGAATCTTCCAACTCTAATCCCGAGTCGCCATTCTCGCTCACAAAGGCTACACTCTACCTGCCTCTTGCGCCTATCTCCATCTCGCCAACTCATGCGCTGGCTTCGCTCCAGGCCGAGCATCTCGCCCCGCTGCTCTTAACCTACTACCCACCTCTGAAGGGTGTGGTTATGGCTTACTCCAATGCTTCAATCTCCAGCTTCCCACCTTCCTCTCAATCCAACCAGTCCAGCACAGATCCCAACCCGGCCCAATTGACTCTCGCTAAGACGGCCGACGAGTACGGCGTTCTATACGTCTACCTCACCGCGACTTTCCTCGTCTTCCGTCCCCGACGAGGCCAATTGCTAGATGGATGGGTCAACGTGCAATCGGAGGGTTTCCTCGGCGCTGTTGTCTTCAACCTGTTCTCTGTGGGTATTGAGCGCAAGCGCCTTCCCAAGAGTTGGAAGTGGGTTCCTCCTGGTGAGGAAGGCGAGACAGAAACGGAGACCGCCAAGGAGTCCATGACAACGGACGATGAGAACAGCGGAAACGATAAGGCTTTCTTCGATGCTGAGAAGGAACAATTCCAGCCCATCTCCCTGGCTGCCGACGAGCTTGGTCTCGACGCTGATGAGGAGGAGGAAGCTGCTTCAGGTCACTTCCAGTCAGTTTCGGGTCACCGGGTGCGTGGCAATGTGCGATTCCGTGTTGTCGATGTGGATGTTATTCCGGGCTCAGAGCGGGACCGTGGCTTTTTGAGTATTGAGGGTACTATGCTGGAGCCCGCTGAGGAGGAGAAGCTTGTCATGTCTGAATTCCAAGGCCACTCTGTGCCTGCTGCTATTCTTTCAGAGTCAGCCTCTTCTACCGATAAGAAGTTCAACCGGGTGATTCCCATTTCTGTTTCACCGCCGGCTGAGTCGGTGCAGGTGGCTGATATTGAGTTGGAGCCGAGCGAGGAGGTTGAGAAGGTCGAGAAGAAGGAGAAGGTTGAGAAGAAGGAAAAGAAGGAAAAGAAAGAGAAGAAGGAGAAGAAGGAAACGAAGGAGAAGAAGCCCAAGAAGGAGAAGAAGGAGAAGAAATAGATTTCTTGTATACTGGAGCCAGCAGAGTTTCACCTCTCTGGATTGTCTGTCTTTGATATTGTCTGTTCTAACTTTTGACATTTCCTCTACATTCGCGGTAGGCGTTCCGGTCAAAAGATTTATGCAAATGTGTACATGCCAACTTTATAAAAAATTCATCCGTACATCAAATCATAACCTCTGCAGAAGTTCATAACTACTAGTAGAATATCATAAAGATACTGACTACCAGAATTGGATGCTGGTTCAATAAGAAGCTTTGTGGATAACAACTAAATCTCACGGGTTGATCAATAGGAACCCTTGCTGTATCAGATCTCCCAGTTACGACTTGACTTGCAGCACATCCAATCCTCCAAGGATCTCCTTCTTGCCTGGCATCTTTCCTCTCCGCATCAATTCCGCCGACTGGGACATTACAGGATCCGTCCCCATAGTAGCAACCGCCACGACCACATCACCAAGCGTATAGTACGCAACGAACTTGCCATTCTCCGGGTCTCCACGCAAAACCACATCATCATACCCATTGACCGTATTTCCACAGTACCGCAATTGAGCCCCAAGGGCCGACCAGAAGATAGGAATGAACAGTCTCGGCGCCAAAGACGTCAACGCTCCTCTGCGCTCATGAACAATGGCCCTTGCAACTGCTCGACCGGCATTCTGCGCAACATTCCAATGTTCAATCCGAACCGGTGCACCATTTCCACCAGGTCCATGATACGGGTATGTCGCGATATCACCAACCGCAAAGACGGAGTCCTGTAATCCCGGGACAACGAAGTGTCCATCAGTAGCAATAGAGCCATCTTTCAGCAAGGTGATAGCCGGGTTCCCTTGTAGGTAATCCGTCGCAGGACGAACACCAACACCAAGGATAACGAGATCAGCTGGAAGAACAGTTCCATCCTTTAGATGAACAGCACCAACAGTACCCTCTTGAGATGGAGTAGCTTTTTCCACACCTGCGGAGAGTTTGAACACCACGCCTGATTTCTCGAGATTTCTCTGGAAGATCTGGCCAACCTCCACGCCCATCACTCGTTCTATTGGGGCACTTTCCATGCCGACGATAGTTACGGCGTGGTCTTTACCTGCAAGGGCATTTCCAACCTCCATACCAATGAAGGAACTGCCGATTACGACGATATTCTTGCGTGTGGTTCCTGCTGCGTCTAGGATGGCGGATACGTCTGCGATAGTGCGCAGGGTGAATATGTTTTTGAGTTCGTTGTTCTTGAATCCCGGCAAGGGCAGGGTGCGTGGGACACCACCTGTTGCGAGGACGAGTTTTGTGTAGGAGATGGTTTTACCGGAGGCTGTGGAGAGAGTCTTTGAAGTAAAGTCCACAGCTTTGACTTCGTCGACTAGAGTCTCGATTCCGGCTTCAGTGTACCATTCTGCTGGGCGCCAGAGAATCTTTGATGCATCTGGAATGAGCGCTTTGGAGAGCTTGGGGCGGTCGATCACGTATTCTGGTTCTGTGGAGATTATGGTGATCTGACCGGGGTATTTCAGTTCGCGGAGAGATTGGACCACGCCGATTGTTCCACTTCCACTGTTTGTTTCATTAACATGTGCACCTTCAATATTCCTAGTACTGGTATATGCACTTACCCTCCGACAACGACGACTTTCTCCTCGGATTTGGAAGGACTGCATTTCCACACTGGGTCTCGCTGACCAAATTTGATATCGCCTTCTGCAGCAGTGATATACACTGCGCCCTCTTTCTCGAAGACTTCGTATTTATGCAGAGCGTTAAGAGCAGGGGCATCTTCGACATCTCCGGTGGTCACATTGAAGCAAGCTATCCGAGCCATTTATTAGCGCTGTCATTTCACACTGACATCCATGCTTGAACTATAGACTCAGTATAACTAGGATATGTATACAACTGAGCCCTAGTACTGATGATTCAAATACATACCACCATGCCAAGGACAAGTGATTCGACCATCAGGTGCCACAACACCATTCTTCAGTGGTGCGCCATAATGCGTGCATCGTGGACTGAGGGCGTGGATGTTGCCATCAAGATTGACTAGTAGGACTTTTCCATCGGGAATGCCTTCAATCTCCACTTCAATTTTATCAGTGGAGGATTTGAGCTCACTCAAGGAGGTGATATCCTTGAGCTTATACTCTTGAGCCATTTGGAATGTTGATGAAAAGTGACGACTTTTGGGTTGAAGGTGTATTTGGGAATGCGGGGTTTGAAAGAGGGGAGTGTTAATAAGTCTGCGAGGAAGAGGGTGTAAAGGTGACAGAGATACACGCAATGGAAGAAACGGAGCTCGTGATTGAGCAAATTGATTATTATGGTATTGTGAAGCTGGAGAGTGCTGACTAGGTGAGATAGAGTGTTGACTGGAGGTAGAGTATGACAAGGAAGTAGGCGTATTACGAATCCCCCGGCTGACAATTGGATATGTGCAGGGACGCGAACACCTGGCGAGTTGCAAGTCACACCGACACCTTAGTACTGGGCTAAGCCGGGCTTGAGATAGAGACCTGATTGGTGAAGGAGAGAGCTGCAGGGAGCGGGGAAGAGGACGAGGAGATAACATGAGGAGATGAGGTTGAAAGGAAATGTAGGAGTTGGGAATACATGAATGATTAAATATGACCATTCACACGGGTTCCACAGGGCTCATGACCATGGAACATGGATTCCAGGATGGAAACTATCATGACTTCAGCTTCAATTGATAGAGTTGATGTGGATTGTAACATTTGAGAGTCGAGACTGCCATATGCGGAGTGACGTCATGCTGAGCCAATCAAGAGTCTGAATTGGTCAACAATTCCTGTATTGTGCTTCGTTGCTTCAAGTTCAAGTATTAGAGGAGATGTAATTACTTGATGCTATCAATTGATTTAATAGTTATAAACTTGGAAAAGCAAGGGATAAATAATTTGCCAGCTGGGTTTCAGAAGAATCATAGATTTGTCCATGGCATAATGCCAATTTCGTAGATAAGATACAAGGAATGGATATCTCGTACATACACAAAGATCGTGGGAATAATAAAGCAAGAATAAGGAGGGGGCATTGACTTAGAAAAGTCAAAGGATAATGAGAGTAAAGAGTCGACAAAGTCTCAAAATTTGCGAGTCAGTCGCTTTTTCTTACTCTTCTTTGAAATTGTTGGTGAGCGGATGCTGACTTCCGTCATGCGCTGGACCTTTGAGGTTGATGACCGACTCTCAGGCCCAGAAACCTCGAGAACGCTGTCATCAGCTGCCGGCTTCGACACTGGCGCTGATGCATTGCGCGTCAATGTCCCAATAGGCTGGCTGTCGGGGGCCGGGCTAGAGGTCAGATCTATGACTTCGGACATCTGCGATGCACTGATCTGGGAACCAACTGGGCGAGCGTTACGCTTGGAGCGGGTAGACGCAGCAGGTGACTCAGTGTTGTGTTTGGATGTTTGAGATGTCTTATTTGTCGGAGTTGATTGAGACTGGGATGGAGTTTGACGCTGAGCACTGGGAGGTGGTCTGCGGGATGAATGTGAGCTGGAGGGAAATGGTGATGGACGCGGAGAAGGATCCAGGCTCTGATTGCTATGAAGAAGACTGTCTCCATCATCTTGATCGCCGTCCGTATCGTCCTCGAGCTCGTCCTTGTCCTGATCGGTGTGATCGAAAGAAGACTGATCTTTATGTAGGAATCTGGTGATCTCGCTCCATGCCTGTGATGCGCGACCCATATCTTCCCTTTGAACATCGAGACTTTCTTCAACGACACTCTGGACAGATGGGGCCTTAGAAGAGGTTAAATTGGCGCCGTCGCTAACTTGCATCTGGAGGAGGGAATTACTTCCGGATGTATTTCCCCCGGAAGCAGCCTGGGGCTCCTCAACTACTTGGCGATCATGCTGCTCCTCGCTCTGAGAACGATCATTGGAAAAAGATTGGTTGGCAGATAAGAAAGAAAGGCCCGAGAAATCCTGATTAGAAATGTCGGCAAGAGTAGTCTGGGCCTCTTCTATGAGAGTATGACCGTCAAGGATATTGCTCTCATCGCATTCGTTATGGAACCGCATGGCCATGCCTGGAGATGACCGAGCAGAATGGAATCCAGAGAACGAAGGCGAGGGCACTACCGGGCTGTCGCTGCGCTCATCGTCGGCATCTTGACCTCGTGTCGCAGTGATTAGGCGACCTCCCGGGGTTTGAATGGAGGGAATAGAGGGGATATCGGAAAGTCGCACGGGGGATTCATTGGCAGTGACTAAAGTCACAAAAGTTGTTTCATCGAGGTCCATGTCTGCCACTGGGGGAGCCAATTGGGCGTTCGGCATCGAATCCTCGACTATGGAGACACTTAAAGCGAGTGAGCATTGGAAACAAAAACCAAGGTCAATTCACTGACATGCTACCTTCTTGAGCATTGTTATTATCGCTATCCTCCTCATGGACCGACGGTGCGGACTTGAGAAGCTTGAGGTCGCTCAGTTCCGCAAAGGCAAGTTCACGAAAGCCCTCATCATCTCCTTCATCGTCGTCGAAGCCAGGCATCTCAAAGCCACTATATTCCCGTGGCTCGTCGTCTTCGGAATTGTAGTCGTCCTTCTTCGGTTTCCGATCCCTAACTGCTAGCTGTACATGCAGGTTGCCTTGTTCAACTTTGTGCACCTCAGCCACTCGATACTCGGACATCCGAGGCTGCCAATTTGTATCTTTTGACATGTCTAGTTGACGAAATGCGATTATGGCCCCAGGCTTTGCCTCGCATTCAAGCAAGTCCGCAAGAGAGCTTGGGTCTTTGGGCAGGCTGGGGAGGTCGTCAACAGTAGCAGCTTGCTCACTTGGGGCATTTTGCGCTTCTGGTTCTTCATTGTCATAGAGCTCAGTCTCTTCCCAGTTGCTGTGATCTCCATAGGTGTCACCTTCATTCTGATAGTCCTCATAATCCTCATCCTCGCAACCATCATAAACTTGAATTCTCTGCTTTCGCTTCCGCTTCTTCCCCCAACCCATTTCAGCTCGAATTTTGTCATTTGCATCTTTATCCCAACGATTCACGAAGGGAAAAGGCGGCGGGGTTAGTGTGATATCAGGAAGCATGCACTCGGTGGCTGAGATTACAAGCTTCTCTTGCCACTTAGAATCACGACCATCGTTGTCTTCTTCATTCAATTCGACTGGCGGCGTTTCAATCGCTTTCTTGCGTTGTCCCTTGTTGGCTAGAGCGGCTAACTTTGTCCGAGTTGCCTCTTCATCTTCTTTCGTCTTTGGCGCGCGTAACCCAAGAGGTCCAAAAATTAATCGACGCGAGCTTGCGATATCCAAGGTACGACGGCTAGAGCGTTCTGGTTCTGGGGCTTCGTCTTTAGACTGCTCTGGGATGGCAGGTTCTGAGACGGTGGAGGTACGTGGAGGCATGTTTTCCTTCTCAGATGCTTCTTCAACGTCGACGCCTCCGGCAGCAAGATCCTTCAGCAGTCTCTGTCGTCTCGCTTCAAACTCCCGCTGCTCCTGCTCTTCCTTTTCGGACTTGCTCGGCCGGTTAGACATGATACTTGACTCTTCCGGGTAATGCCAACCTCCGTTCTGTTCCTCCCAAGAGCGAAGGGCGGCAAAGTCAGCTTCAGCGGGAAGCACACCGATTTCCTTGAGTTTGGAAAGACGACGACGAAGTTTGTAACGGGTATTACTCTTCTTTGTTCTTATGGAACCCTGGCCAGGGGGAGCCATAATAGAAAGACGCACTTTCTTGTGGGCGGGGGAGTCAGATTCCTCATCAGACGAGTCTTCTTCGGAGCTAGAGTCTTCGGATGAGGATGAGGATGAAGATGATGAGCCAGTCACATCGGAGTCTTCCCTCTCTTCTTCCGAGGAATCATTTTCTTCAGACGAATTTTCGGCCTCTGATTCGCTGGAAGACACATCAGAATCAGAGTCTGAATCAGAACTAGAATCAGAGGAGTCAGAGTCAGAGTCAGATTCGGATTGAGAACAAGACACCGCCGAACGTTCTTCAGCTTCAATTTCAACTTTGGTAGGTTGGATTTGTTGTGGCACTTCCAAGTCGTCTCCTTTGTTAAACCTCACGGCCTTCGAGGTTCTAGGTGAAGAATAATCACCACGAGATCTTTTACTAGACAAGGAAGAAGCGCCTACCAAGGATGCTTTGCCTTGAGTACTTGAAGAATCAGGTCTATTTCCCGCGGAATTGGGTCGATGAATGGAAGAATCAAGTACCCGCTGAGTTTCTGGTGGAACATTGAGGAACTGAGAAGCGGGCACTTGGAAGTCTGCCTTCAAAGCCGCGAGTTCGCTTTCAAGTTCATCTTCCTCCATCTCGTAGTCTTCTGCATCCTCGCTGTCCTCATCCGGAGAATGGTCAACAGGGTGTCTGATGACCGTTCCCAAGGACATGTCATGCTCTGTAGGTAGTATGGAAAGCTCCTTTCCAAACCCTGTGTCACTAGGTGGTAGCCACTCTCCATCACCACCCTCCTCGTCAGGGTTGAGGTTGTCGAATGTGTAACCGGGATCTTGATCCCAGCCCGAAAGCACGGTGCGTCGCTTCTTTCTTGGGGGGATGGTAACGGCAGGTCTATGAGAGGTATTGCGATGCTTAAAAGGTAAACCGAAAGGAACTCCATCGATAAGATGTTTTCCATCTGCGGTGATCTGGTGACGACCGCAAAGTCTTCTCGCGCGCAAATCTGCAAGCTGCAAAGCTCGGATGCTGGCCAGGGAGATTAGCAAATGGGGCTCAACCAGTCATGAACGAAATAGTAACTTACACAACTTCATCTCCATCCCTAAGCAATCCCTCAACTTCCATGAAATGCAGACATTCAGATCCACCAACTTCCACCACATAATCTTCCAATCCCCATTGGCCGCTGAATTCCGGGTCAAAGACACTAGGTTCTGTTTCGAGAGGCACCACCTCGTTCACATCCTCCAGTAACTGAGCAACTGTGTATCCGCCATTGGAAAATGCGATATTCGGGGTACGAGATGAGGCAATTGCGGAGGTGGGAGCTGGGCCATGGGAGCCATATCCTCCTGCAGCGGTCGTCCATAGGACACGGGTGGCAGGCAAGCCATGCCGCGAGATGATTAAATGAAGGCGCATGATTATGCGATTTGACGGACTAGATCATCGGGAATAAGTCGACGAGGGGGGAAAACCGAGCAAGAAACAAGATGGGCAGAATCGGGTTGCGCGTCAAATTTCGCGCTGGGCGATCCAAGACGCGTAGATGGGAGATTTCTCTTCAAGGAAATCGAGACTTCAGAATTCCAGTGATATTCCGGAAGATCGAACAAACAAAGAGACAAGTAGGCCCCTTACTGACTGAATAACACAGAACAGGGAGTCGGTCAAGCAAGAAGTGCCTCGTGCAGCTCCAAAACCTGGAGATGCGCTAGCCTGATTAGGGTGTGACACCTCAGGCAGAAACAAACAGATCTATATCATCTTGAAAGATTGAAAGGAGGAATAAACTACGGAATACCATACGCTTGATTAGGATAGGGATATTATGCAATTGATCTTGCAAGCAGCAGAGCTATTTAGGTTGATTGATTACCTCATGATGTCCCATCTTTAATGAAATTGTCCAAAAGTGATCTACATGACACGGGCCGGGATTAAGATGAACTAGTACAGTAGCGACTCAAATTCGGAGCCTCGTTTCATACCATATCCTGCATAGCTATTCCAATGCTTCATTCTTCGAGTTTTATTCATGCAAATTGTACCGTCAAAGTTGAGTTGAAGCCATATATTAATCTGAACCTGCAAATTCAAATTCCTAAGATCCATGTCATTTTAGTGCCTTCGCTAGTAACCTCCTCCCCCTCATGTCATCCAGATCCATGAATATACACCTCCGGGTCTTTGACTACTTGGGTTGCAGTGATTACAGTATGGTAGGAGTAGCCTACAGCTTCCAAGGTTATCCCTCAGGCTACCAGTTGGCTATACTATTCATATACCAGCTAACCTTCCCTTTTAGTAACACTCTAGGTGGGCCTGTAGGTACTTATACACTTAGAGGGGTATTTCGCCAGTCATCTGTAAATACTAAATAGCGATTAAGTACTCAAGTGTGTGCATGTGAAATCGGCTGTCCGGGAGAGTATAAGAGCTCCTGGACATGCCTAGGCCTGGGTCAAGTGCCGTACGGAGCATAGCATCAGAACGTTACTACTCTCTCTCTTCTGTGTTCAATGCTTCCTAGAACCAGGAAATTACTTTGACGCATACTGAATATCTAATATTGACTCTAAATATCAATATTGGATCGCCATCCTCGCAAATTTTCTTTGTTCTACTTACAATTTCCCTCCATGGTCGTTAATCCAGTGTGTTCGATGATTGGCTGCCAACTTTATCTACGCCATACTAATCTGCAGGTCGTAGACGAGGCTCCAGATAAGTGGCGATTCCACTTATCATAATTGACCCGATGGCAGGGATGGGGAAATGAATCCTTCAAATGTTCCAGATGTCGGGAAACTCCGACAACTACAATTTGGGTAATAAGTGCGTTATGATGAGAAGGCCACTGGGCATGGTGGTTGCTTATTTCTCAGGATGGCAAGGCTAAGCAATGCTTAGTCCCTAAAGACGTGACTAATTAACTAAGTTAACCAGCACAGTTGCTCCCAGCGGACTCCGACTCACTCCGAGACCCAATTAACGACCGCAAGATATGCCTTGAAAGTGCGATTTTCCCGTTTCAGTCCTGTACACTATTCGTACTCTTTCAACATTTATTATGGGGTCAACTGTTGCGACTGAGCAAGATGACCGCGCGGTCTCTTCAATCAATGCCGAGTTGGCCCCAACAGAGAAGACAACAGGACCGGATGAAAAGGCGCCGACCACGTCACTAGACAATAGCGACGAGGAAACAGAGAACCCTGAGCGCCCCAAGGGAGTGAGATTTGCCATTCTTTTTGCCGCAATCCTAGCGGGGGACTTCTTTGTTGGATATGTATGTGACAAAATATTCCCTCGTTATTGCCGCGCTCAATATCCGTCAAGTTGTCTGACCTAGCACACCGAGGGAGTCATAGGACTCGAGCTGCGTTGCAACACTTACTTCGGTTATTTCCGATGAATTTGGAGGCCTCAACGAAATAGGATGGTATGGAACCTCATAGTACGTCAATTTCCACCCCGCATTTTTTCAGCATCGACTTCAAATCCAGAAATATCTCATACGGTGAGCCCTCAGCTTGCTAGCATTTTGCTCGACCGTTCTCATTTACGGCCAAATTTACTCCTTCTACTCGATGAAGACAGCTTATATGGCATCGTTCTTTGTCTTCATAATTGGCTCCGTGGTAGCTGCATCGGCACCAAATTCAACAGCATTCATCGTCGGGCGTGCCTTGAGTGGGTTGGGATCCGCCGGTGTGTTTGCTGGTAGCAGTATGTGAGTACTCGACCGAGTTCCATTTGCAAACAGGGTCAAAGCATCAAAGCTAAGACTTAGGAAGAATTGTCGCAAATACGACCTCCCTCAAGCATCGGCCCATTTATACAGCCATGTCTGGAGGTATAGAGTGTATCGCTCTGGCATTTGGCCCTGTTATTAGTGGTGCTGTGGCTCGCTACTCCAAATGGAGGATCAGCTTTTACATCATCATCCCTATAGGCGTTGCAGTCATTCTGTCCGTATTGTTCTTCGTCCACAATATTCAACTCCCTGAACATGCTGGTCTCTCTAATAAGGAGAAGCTCAAGCGCTTGGACGTTCCTGGTTTCGCTATTTTCGTTCCGTGGGCAATATCTGTGATCCTCGTTCTGGAATGGGCAGGAACAGAATACTCATGGAGCAGCTGGAGGGTTATTCTGCTGTGGGCTATAGCCGGAGTCCTTTTTCTGGCGTTCCTTGGAGTGGAATATCGGACTGGAGATGACAGCATGTTTCCCCTGAAGCTCATGCGCCAGCGGTCTGTTGCCCTCGGTTCTATGTTCACCTTTTGCAATTCTGCAGCCCTATTCGTCACTGCCTACTATGTGAGCGCCCTTCTTCTACATAAAACCCATGGTCGCAAGCTTCTGAGCAATCGTCGAATATCATTCGAAAGATCACTAACATACCACAATATTTTCGAAGTTGCCAATCTATTTCCAAGCAATCCGTGACGCGAGCACCTTTGAGTCTGGACTGATGTATCTCCCTACTGCTATTCCATTTGCCCTCGCAATTCTCGCCGCTGGACCTGTCACTAGCTTTATCGGCTACTATACCCCCGTTATGGTCATTGGCAGTGTTTTCATGGCCATAGCTACAGGGCTATACACCACGTTCTCCCCAAATACTCCACCTTCGGAATGGATCTCGTATCAAATTCTGTACGGAATTGGCGTTGGACTAGCATTTCAGCAGCCGTACACTGCCGTGCAGACGGTCCTTCCAGAGACTTCAGTGGCTACTGCGTTGGTGGTTCTTAGCTTTACTCAAGAAATTGGTGGTATAGTGGCCCTCTCGATTGCGCAAAACATGTTCACGAACCGACTCACACGAAATCTCATCAAGGAGGTACCAGGCCTAGACCCAAAAATTGTCTTGAAAAATGGTGCACTGGGCATCAAAAGCATCGTTCCCGAGGAGTTTACCGCAGGTGTGAAGAGTGCGTACAACGGGGCCATCATTGATGTTTATTATCTGGCACTGGCTTTGACTTGCTTAACCGTTGTCGGTGCCGTGTTCATTGAGTGGAAGTCTGTCAAGGAAGAGAAGGACGACAATACGGCAGAGATAAGCGCTGGTGAAGAAAAAGCGAAGGAGCAACCGCAGGAAAGATTGACTGTTTCAGATGGAGGATCAACCTAAAATGTTAAGACGTGCAAGCTTAGATCAACCACTACGTTCGATTTCTGGTTGAAGCAGAATGTTGATCATGACAATATTCTGTGGGAACAAGATGGAAGCCTAGAGAGCATCTCAAGAGCGGCGTCATCATTCATGATATAGTATGAAGTAAACCCCTGAAAGGCAAATCTACTTTGATGGCCATATAGTTTTAAAATATCATTTGATAAAAGCAACATTTGCACAGCCTTGGAGGTCAGAGTGACCGAGCCCTTGCGAGCTTTTTCATCTCCTATCATCGGAGCTTTGACCCCCTTAACACATGCATGCTTGCAAGCTCCTCTTCTGCCTTCTCTCCACTCTAACTCTAGTCTCCACCCCCAGGGCTAACTTCTAGTTCAAGGGAAGAAGGCAATTACTTTCTTCCAAATTTATAATGAGTTCCCAGTACGCTGATACCCTCGAGAAGAATTGGCTAGTTGGGGGAGGAACCGACGCTCTCGTTTACCATGTCACTCCAATAATTGTGGTGAAATCTATTCGTGCCAACCGAAAACCCGAAAAAGAAGGCCAGGAGCATCCCTTCGACAAGGAAATCGCCTTCTACAAAGGCATGAGAGAGCACCAAGATCGATGTCAGGACATAGTCCAGTGTTTCCTCATACTTCCAGACCACCTTTTCCTCTCATACTGCGAGTACAGGTCACTGGGATCCCGACTAGGCCCACACCAAGAACGAGAAGTAACAGAAAGCGCCTACTTCGGACGTCTGATCAGAATCAAAGAATACGAAGATCCGAATCAAGTCGCACGGTGGATCCAACAACTTTCTTCCGCTCTTGCACACGTCGAAAAGTTAGGTTTCTGTCACAACGATCTACACGCCGGTAACTGTCTTCTTGATAGTAATCTCAACTTGAAACTGAGTGATTTTGGTCGCGCGACTACTATTGGAAAATTTCTTGAAGACATGGTCGTTCCGCGCGCTTTGCCGATTCGTGATGGTCCTTTAAAGGGCTCGTATGGTCTTTGCTCTGCTAGAACTGAGCAGTTTGCCCTTGGAACTCTTTTATATTTGATGCTCTATGGTCACGAGCCATATGATGACCGTGAACTTAGCCCTGAGCAATGGATTCGATTTGGGAAAGAGTTGGAGTTTCCGAAACTGGATAGACATGAAGTCCTTGATGGTCTTATTTCGGCTTGTTGGTATAATGTCTACCCTACTATGGCGCTAGTCGCATATGATTTCAAGCGCAAAACCAAACATATGACTGGGGATACTGAACCTGGGTATATCGATATTGACTCAGCTAAGGAGACCAAGAGGTGTCAAGCGTTGGTCCGTAAAGGTTTGTTGGGACCCGAGCTGGCTCTTAGGTTCCAACCATTCTGGCGACGATATCTACAGTCATTTTTTATGAGAGGGAAGTCTTTCTGGCAAAGCTTTCTACAACAATTCTGGAGGTCTTCTTGATTGAGAGGAATTCGTTCTTGAGTATAGGGATTGATTATTCAGACTAGAGATAGAGATCCAGCTACAATGGACATTTCATGAGTTCAATTACAAGTGATACTATGTAGTTGTAACGTATACGCGGTGACCTAAACCCGCACGAATGCAAAACTGTAAAAGGAAGCCGTTTAAACCGCCAAAACAGCACCAAGTATCATCAGGGGTATCGGAAATGCAGGTGGCAGAGATTCAGTCTCCACATATGTACGAAGAAAGGGATATTGTCTGTTGAAGAAGAAGAAGAAATGAAAGAATAACCCCCAAACTTGCAATCAAGTTGTAGGTCGTCTTTGAGGAACACCCGGGTTTGTAGGAACGGGTTTTCGCATCGGAACACCCAAGTTCATGGGCCGGAGGCTATTCTGCGAGGGTCGATGCTGGATAGTACTACTCGGAGCTTGGAGGTGACTCTCCGCAACAGGCTGATACTGTGGTGGACTCTCGTCATCCACCGGATTCCGAGAAACTTTCATCATACTATGGGAACGTCTCACGGGGGAACCCGGTGGAGAACCGGAAATGGATTCGGGAGGGGTGGTGGGCAACATATCGAAGGATTCGGAGGAGGAACGGCCTTCAGGCTCTCGATCTCGAGTCCGGGAAGTGAGATGCCCTTCTGGGGCTGGGGCGGATCCCCTCTCACGTGTCCGGCCAGTTTCGACTGGGGATTTGGTATCAGTTCCAGAGTCCACTGAACTTCGGGAGGAAGAGGCGTCTGGTGGGTGATACTCGCGGCGTGGTCCATCTACCGGGCTAAGATTCTCTGCCATTGCGTCCTCATAGCTTGGGGGTGCGTCATCATAGGCCGCGCTTGAGTCTGCGGGTACAGCTGCTGTTACAGGTCCGGATGGCCGGGGTGGCATTGGGGGTGGATTATCCGAACGGTTATCTGTTGGCCAGGTGGGTGAAGGGTTTATCTTGGGAGGTGCCTGTTGCAGGGATGCTGCCGCCATGGCGTCCAATAAGGCTTGAGGAGGGGCGATACCAGAGAATACTTTGACTGGCATTCGCAAAGGAACAATGATCAATTGCGGCTATAGAGGTCATAGTTAGTCATCGTTCATGATTGACAGCCCCAAACGTAGGACAGGGATTCGAAATGGAGAGGCAAATAAAAGGAAAACATACCTTCATATTTCCCGGCGAGCCGTGAGTCAGCCCGACGCGTACTTCCAATTCATATTTCCGTTCAATGTTACATGTTTCAAATGATGGTGCCACCGAGTTAGGTAGAGGAAGGGTGTTCCACAACCTCGGATCGATAGCCCAGTCAGTTCCTGCCGACTCTCCTGGTTGACCTAATGGTTGACCCATATTGCTGCGACTCAAAATGACCCAACTGTTTAGTTCAGAACGGGTCAGATCGTGCGCGATGACCTTGGTGTAGGAGATCAGTTCAATCTGCAGCATTTGAAGATAGAGGGTGTCCGGTGACTCAGTTAGCTTTCTGGCAATCAGCCGAAGTGGAATTGGCTCATTGCATGTGAGGATGGAAGGACACGGCAGTCGAGCATCCACCGATACCCGTGGAGGCTCCGTAGAGCTGCCTCGGACATCCCGAGTTGAAGGTCGAGCAAAGAGATTCTTCTTCGATTTTCCAGGTTCGAATTTGGTAAACTGGTGTTGCCGTCGAGCATATGTTTCTTCATTAGGATTCCCGGTTCTTGGGGGCTCAATTGGGAGAAACATCAAAGGCACGACCTAAGTTCATTAATCAGCTAAGCTCGAAGCCATTTGCGGGGAAAATGCATACCGCCCGAATATTTTCTTTGTAAAATTGGGGGCGAATAACAGTGGCTTTCACGTAGTATCGAATATCGGCCATGCCAGGGAATCCACTCAAAGAAGGAGGGAGAGTCTTTTTGACATGTCGATGGGGGTCGCGGGCCATCTCAACTCGAAGTCCGGTGAAGTTGAGGTTTGTAAGCATACTGTTATGGGTGCTGCAGGCATTGTTGAATGGAAACTAGGACTTTGTTAGAAGATTTCTTGAACTGCCAAATTATTTATCGAAGACCGACCTTGAATTGGAAGGGGTATTCATATGAGCCCGCAGCGAATGTGTAAGAAGTTGCTGGCGGTCCAGTTTGCACCACAGCTGGAGTCGGGAAAACGGTCGCGACCTTGTATAATATCTACAAATCTGAGTTATTTCTCTGGACGATCACCTTATCTCGTCAATTGCGTCGTACCTTATGGACTTCCAGCTCTGTTCGCTTTTTCTCGGAGTTCGCATTTTGAGGATTTCGAGGCCCTGACAATCTTGTTCGACTTTCTCCTTCTAATTTGACCTGGATACCAGCAATGGCAGCTTCTGTTGGGAGATTGAGCACTACCCGGCCGCATAGAGAGTCCAAGTTGGTAAAGTGCGTGTGTTGGCTGTCCAGTAAGATCGTCGCCGTGGCAGACATGGCGGCGGCAAGCGCCCGGGTCGCGGCGGGTCGACCTCAAGTATTCTGTGGAGTTGTAGCTAGGATATCGAGTGGATTCGGTATTCGAATAGGGTTGCGATCGGAGGACTTTGGGTTTGGGGGTGTAGAGGAAGCAGAGATCGGGGTGTTTTTTCTTAAAGGAATTGCGGAAATGGAAGTTGGCGGGGAGCGGGAATGACGTTGGGTCGCCGATCAACGGGGCCTCTTTTTATGCTCCAGGGCTTGCCCCATCTTTAATAAGTGCTGGACTTGGTTAATGCTGTCATGAATAAGGTAGAAAAAAAAATGAACTGCGCCTCATTTCACAGCTCAGCCACGATCATTCATTGGATCAGGGGGGATGTATCCCTGGCATGAGGAATGGAGAGAGTTACGGCATGTTCTGGGTGCTTCATAGTTCCTACGTTGGAATGGAATGATCCGTGGATCTATGGAGTTGATAGACTTATACAATAACTCAGTGTTCCACTACTTCAATCTGCAAACTACGGAGAGTTTGGAACTATTCAGCCTTGAACACGAGGAGATTGTACCCTGAAACCCGATTGAAGCTGAGTGGTGCAATGTATCCACCAGGCATCCGAGTTTCCGTAAAACCGGGCACTTGCACGTTGGCTCTCGAGCTGCAGGGTGCGTAATCGTAGACAAAAAATAGAATGTATCATGCGACCTGCAGATAAGATTGACTTGAATCAGGCAGATATTCAGATGTTCCAAGCCTTTCGTTTTACCAGTGTATATGGCTCAAAGAAAAGGGAAGCGAGCTTGACAAAACTTGAAACTTCCAATGTTGACATGTAACTTGGTTCATTGAACTTGTAGCTTAGAGGCCCCACTGAAGCCGAGTTAGCCGGTCCCCAGCTTGATGACATCGTAGTTCCATGATGTGTTCAAGTTAATATCATGCCAGTGAGTCATTGTGCTGGTACATCAACTTGAAGTTGGCTCGGGTGTAATGGTACATTTAGTATGTTCCTGGAGGTACTGCGATATACAACAGACTCGGAGTATATGCAAGGTCAAAAGGCTTGTCTTGATCTTAAAATTTAAAGGAATACCTCGTATGATATTGGATCAAATGTTCCGTTTTAGTACATATGTCTAATGAAGTTCGCAGTACTGCAGGTGTAGGACGTATGAAAGTGCCAGAGCAACAAAAAGAGAATATTTATAGACACAAAACGCTAGTACAACACATATGTGCAAGTCAAAGACCTTCTTTTGCCAACATATCTAAATAAATATTAGTAATGTAAAATTAGAAATTCCAGGTCTTTTCATACCTGTAATATCCAGATAAAATGCGATAGCGTTGAAATTCCGCCGTTGTCCCATCACCTCCCCGACAAGCCATTTCAACCTGTTGCTCCAATTGATCAAATCTAAATGGCTGACTCCCACCAGAGTCCCTTTATAGCCATTCCTTCCTCCCCAATGACTACTCGCCACACTGACTAGTCCATCATTGGGGCCTTCTGCTTCAGCTAGGATCTTATGTGAGAGGCGGAAGACGGACCAAATACTCGGATTAACCGCCGCGCCATACGAGAAATATCTGTCACTTGATTAGCGAGCCATATCCACAGTAGCTATTAAGGAACAGACATACCGAACATCTTCCATATCGGGCGTATGCGGGTTAAACGTTTCTGTCATGTATTTTCTTGTTAGTTGGGCAAAGGCGCCGGTCTCGACATTGAGTCGATTTAATGTATAATAGATTTGGGGTAGGCGATCGGCTATGCAAAATCCCAGAAAATTTAGTATATGCTCTGAAAAAGCATAGAATTAGTATGGTATTAATTTTACCCACCTCCGATCTGATCAAAGACAAAGTCTGCGACGGCAGAGCCTGGGGCATAATGTTAGTAGGACTCGACTCGGCGATAAATTTGTATCACAAACCTCGATGAGGAGTCGCAATCGTCGTCAGTGAAAGTACTTTGAATTTGTCCTGTTTAAGCCGACTGATCATATATCGAGAATCAAGACCACTATGACATGTTAATATGCGCAGAATGTAGCATTACGTGTATTTGAGAACTGACCCCTAGGTGAAAATCAGTATAAATCTCATGTCAAAGAACAGTGGGGTGTCTTACCATGCTATGTCTGTATTTTTAAAGACAACTTGTCAATAAAAAAACGTGCAAATAGCCAGCAGACTATACATACGCAATGATATTCACATCTTTTCCTCGTGCCCCAACTTCGATCTCACGCGCCAATTCCTCAGCTCGCTGCTCAATTGAGCTAGAAGGGGGCACCGTAGCAGTAATGACTTCAATCCCTTGGGCGGATAATGCTTCCTTAATCCCGCGCCAGTACTGGACACTGGGAAGATATGGACCTGCGAGGCGCAATTCGTCAAAGCCCAGAAGCCCATGGGCTAGGACCACAGGGTTTTTGGGAGCATCTAAGTCATGGGTTAATATCGAATTTATGTGCAAGATCTGAATATGGCAAAAGTAGGACACACCATATTTTTCTCGAATCGTCGAGTACTTGTCATGGATAACATGACCGTGGTCTTCCAGGCGTGGGTCGAGAATGGGTTTCCGTCTAACGGAGGACGCGTGAAATGCGCGTCTAGATGAAACGCATATCGAGCGCGGCAGATATCCACTAGTTATCGCTGGGGTAGTAAACTTTGTAGCGACTGCATATTCCATCATCTTCAACACGATACGAGACACGAACTGGTTGTAGTTGTCGCGGGATGACGCAGTGGGAAAGATAATCCCGCTGAGGTATCCATTCGGCGATTGACCAACCATCGTCGGATGAAGTATACACCAGATCCCTGTCATGCATATCTTCGCAGCAAAAGTAATTTTGTTTCCACATTTTATGCTAATATTTACAGTTAAGGCTCACATGGCAATTTCAATCTCATTTCAAGCTTGCCAACTTCCAAGGTTGCGATGACCAGCTTATCTATGTGGGGAAACATCCATCAATACCAGAGATATTCAGACGAGAACTACATGGGAGGACACTCTGTCTTTGCAACTTTTTAATTTGCTTTGCTACTTCAAAAAGATACAAATGCCTTTTTCACAGCATCAGAAAAACCAAATAAAGGAACTTATATGTCTCGAACGTTGGATATCGATGAACAGACGAAATCGCATCTTCTAGCGACAATCACAGAAACAGAAAAAGAACTCAAAATGTTACCTCTATGCCTTGACAATCTTCTCGGGAACCTCGGGCTTCACATCAGTGGTCGCCTGGATCAAATCCTCCACGACCTTGTCGCCCTGCTTCTGGCCAGCAGATTGGATCTCCTTGAGCTTCTCCTCGGCCTCCTTGTTGGCATCTTCCTCGGCCTTCTTGAACCCGCTGGAGTGCTATATTACGAAAAGCCACATTAGCAAATGTTATCGGCAAGTAAACCAATGCCGGAATGCCGTAATTGATCTCACCTCGGCCTCGAACTTCTTGTATTCCTCCTCCTTGGAGCTGCGGTACTCCTCGATCTCCTTCTGAGCCTCGGCCTTAGCCTCTCTTATCCGCTTGGTACGGTCTATAGTCAAAGGGTAGGTTAGATGGCCAGCGCACGCTGATCGGAGGGGCTATCGGGGGGCTCGTACATTCCCGGGCTAAACGAAATCGGACATCAGCGTCTGCGCTTTAAACTTGAACAATCAGCCTCAACATACCTTGTTGCACAATCTTCTGAGCCTCTCTCTCGGCCTGCGAATACTATCAGTTTCATTGCTCCGCGATCGGAGTCCAGTCCAAACGTACATCGAGGAGGGTTTGAATGCCCGCGGAGTTCTGAGCCGACTAATTTCCAACCACCGTCAGCACTGACACACAATTTAGAATCATCCAGATACTCCCAGCTTACCATATTTGCTCCTGAAACCCTCTTTAAATTATGATGGAATGTAAGGAGAGAAGCGTTCGCTGTGGGGGAATCGGAGCTTCGAAGCTCGATCAGCCACGCATGACCCCCCAAGGCGGTGGGGATGATACTGCCTCTTCACACCGCCCTTATCGCGATAACCTGATAATCCCGCATTTTTGGAATTCGACATTACCTCCAATTGTCGGTTGAGAACTTGTCGAAAAGTGCCATTGGGAGCGTGATTGAGAATGTCTCGTGCTTCAAAGCTGACACTGGCGGCCACTGGCCTGGGGACTGCGGGTATTGTCTGGTTTGTGCATTGGGCGCAAGAGGCGGACCGGGCGGTACGTTGTGATGTTTCCCAGATAGGAGGTGCAGATACTAACTGTTGTTTCTCCGATAGGCTATGCACAGAGGTGTCGAACGAGACATGGAGAAGCAGCGTATTCGACAAGAACGTCAAGCCGAATTCGAGTTGCAGAAGAGGTTGCAGGAGGAATACCTCAAACTTCAGACCGTTTCCAGCACGACCGGTGATCAAAGCCCATCAGCACAACCACCGAATACGGGGACATAACAAAGATGAACGTGATATTATTTTGACAATTGGTTCATAAGGTTGACCATCATGCATACTCGGTAAGCGATGTCTTTCCGCATAGACTTGCAGGTTGTTACTCAATTTGATATCCTAACATGACACCTAGGGAGTTCTCAATCTTTGGCAATGTATATCATCTTATATAAAGACGGTGCCGTGTACGATATTATGTGTTGTTATTATACCTCCCGCATCAATCTCCGCTTCCTTTATCGCACTTATATAACATTGAAGATGTTGCGATGTTACCTTTCATATGATATAGAAAAGAAATACCATCTCATATTCCACCATTGAATCTTTGATGATCGAAATACACCTCAATCCAAGTTTGAGCTCTTTGCGCTAGATTGCCGTTAGATTCAACCCTGTGCCGCTTGAAATTTGGTGTAGCCTGAGGCTGTGCAAGATCGATCAACTTCAAACGTTAGAGAAGATCAAGGGCCTTGCAAGGACCTTAGTTCAAACAAAATTATATCTGCAAGAGAACAAATATTTGAACAATTGAATCGGCTAGTCTCTTAGATTTATGTGGGTATTATGTACGCGGTCCCTTTGCCCGGATGCATGGCTCTATGGATCTACCTACTAGTACTTGCAGTACAATTTGAACATTCGGGGCTGGTAGTTTCAATTGTCTCCGGAGCTACCCACCAATCTGGGCAATATCATGGGGCTATCTCCGAGTCGGTACCAATTTCAAATGCTCTTATCAAAATTATTAGAATGTTCTGACAAAAGCAGACATCCAGATGTCGGGGGATGACTGCCTGGGATCATTTTTGTTCCTCGAATTCTCTCAGAATCCCTCAATTGGCAATAAATAACCCCAAACATCTTCCACACACTTTATTGTAGTGATTTCTGTCTTTGCCAGAATCCTGGTGATGTTGTGACATGTATATCGGAATAAGAGGTCCTCGGCCTTAACACGTCTTGTATATAGAAAAGGCCGGTTATAATCGGAGGCCGGCTGAATTCCGGCCTCTTGGCACTAAGAAAGTCTAAAAATGGCTTATCGGCCAATCAAAATGCGAGATCTTAGATGGAAGGCTTGGCACCGGGTGAAGTATAGAGCCTACATCATGACTTTAC
The DNA here is from genome assembly GCA_039634405.1 of Penicillium herquei. Lineage (NCBI taxonomy): Eukaryota > Fungi > Ascomycota > Eurotiomycetes > Eurotiales > Aspergillaceae > Penicillium > Penicillium herquei. Next base: position 2,040,618 of record CP098390.1, read on the forward strand.
TGATGAGAACTACATACCTTTCACCTTATTTTCGGGTGAATTGGGACTTGATAGTCATAAATGGTACCAAATATACCTGCCAAGCTCCTTTAACCTAGTTTCAACATTGTGGCTGTCGTAATAATCAATGGTGTCGTCTTACGATACATTACTTAAAAAGGCTTAGCGCCATCCCCGTGACCATTGGCTGCCCTTGTTCTCTGGGCATCTGTATAGAGCATCTGGATAGCTTCATAGATGATGGGATGCTTGGATTTGACGTGGGAAACATCATATTGAGCCCATATAACTATGCAATCCCTTATCGGGGCTTTTAGACCCCGCCCCATGCCCGATGTCACTAGATCCACGCCATGTTGCGTCCATTTCGTAATGGCGGCCTTGAGGCCGGAATTGATACCGGCCTCTGAGTATTATAAGAATCTGCTCTTCACCCGCCCAAATCTCTGCTCTTTGTCTTCCTCTTTCATCTCGAAACAATCAACCTCTCTTCTATCCTCTTTTTTAACCCGTTTCCTCAGCCTTCCTAGGTCTTGACTTAGTCTTGGACCTTGGTTTTGCTCCTATACCAAACCCTTTCCTACTTGTGTAACCCTTCTTCCATCTCTTATTGAACAAAGAGGATACATTCATCATATCAAACTTGTATCCCCCACCCAACATCCATCATGACTATCACCCAAGTGCCTTATCCCTCCCCTACTACCCTCAAGAAGTTCCCTCATGTGCATGATGATCCATCCACCTTGTCACACTCCTTGGATCCCTTCACCATCACCACTTCCACAGGGTTCCTACCTTATGCTACTGCCCCTGTTGAGCTCCCTGAGGCCTTTCAACCTCTGAAATCTCTTGTCGAGCGCATGCCCGTTGTCAAGGCCGATGGCACCCCTGGCTTGCTGGCTACATATGAGTTCGGTCCTGCTGTCGAGGCTGATATGCCTGACTTGACTGATGAGGTTGAGAAGCTTGTCCTAGCGGACGGTTCACCTGATCGCTTCAGCATTGCTGCTGTCTTCCGGGACTATACTTTTGTGGCCTCATCTTACCTTCTTGAGCCATGCTGGGAGAACTGGTGCAAGAGCCCCGACAATGGGTACGGACTGGGTCGAGAGCTACTTCCCAAGTCGGTTGCTCGTCCTATGTACCTTTGTGCACAAATGTATGTCTAAGTCTTCCCTTTCCGCTTCCCCTTTGCAACGGGCATTTGACATATCCTTTTTTACACTGTTGCATTTATTGAGTTTCTTTTTTTTTATCTAACTTTGCTCTTAGTTTGGACCTTCCTCCTTTCATGTCCTATGCTGCCTCTTATGCTCTCTTCAACTATACTCTCGCCGATCCTTCCAAGGGTCTGTCTGAGTACTCCAACCTGCGGTTGATTCGTGGCTTTGAGCGTGGTCTGGACCCCAAGAGCTCCGAAGCAGGCTTCATCCTGACCCATGTGGATATGGTCAAGGAGACTGGTGCACTTATTAGTGGTGCACTTCGAGTTGTTGATACCATTGAGCAGCGTGGTCCACGAAATGATATCAATGATGGCTTCCGTGAGATCCTCAATGCTATGGAAAAGATCGAAGCATCAATGGAAGGTATGTCATTCTCCTTTCCTAGCAAGCTTCGACTTGATATTAATGTCAGTCAATAGATATGTGGGGTAACTCGAAGCCATCTGAGTACCTCTCCTTCCGCGTCTTCATCTTCGGTATCACCTCTCAGTCCATGTTCCCCAACGGTGTGGTCTACGACGGTGTCGAGGATAACAAGCCACTTTATTTCCGTGGCGAGAGCGGTGCCAATGACAGCATTGTAAGATTTTTGTCCTCCATGCATTTACCTGTTTTTTTTTTAAAAAAAAAGTCAGAAATAAACTAACCGCATCCATTTTTCAGATTCCTCTTCTGGATCATCTATGCCAGATTCCCATGCCCTCAACTCCTCTCACCAAGATTCTCCACGAATTCCGCGCCTACCGACCACTCCCTCACAGAGAATTCTTGACATACATCCGCGAGAAGTCAGAGGAGATCGGCGTTCAGGACTACTCCGTGCAAGATTCCGAGACTGCCGTTCTATTTTTGAAGGTGCTCAACCATGTGCGCAGTTTCCGCTGGCGTCACTGGCTCTTTGCGCGTGAGTATATCATTAAGCGCACACCTCACCCCACTGCCACTGGTGGAAGTCCCATCGTAACCGTAAGTCCAAGCATACTTCCCTCATGATCGCTCTGGGGTTTCTGCATATACTGATGATCATTTAGTGGTTGCCTAACCAGCTGTCTGCTGTCATGGATCTGATGGTCAGCATCTACGATACTCACCTCGCACCTAAGGAGGGTGTTACTATTGTCAACGGACAGAAGGATCTGATTGCGTCCCACCGAAAACAGGTTGAGCCCATGATGGAACTTGTGCGTGATCAAAGGGATAAGCTGGCGAAGGAGGTCCAGAAGTGGTGCCAGGAACGAGGCGTCTAAAATTGAATTTTAGTATTACAGAGATATGGTTCCCTTTATAAACTGCATGGTATTTGGTTAGATAGGGCGGCTTTAGTCCATCTCATGATTATCAAGAGATTGTTTTATTTTCCTTTTTTATTATCTCTCTTTCTTGTGCCAAATAATGAAATTCAAGTTTGACCGACCAGCGATCTGTTTGATTTGAACGTAGTTTTGAGTAGCTTTGAGATAATTTGAAGATGCCATGGAAATGACGAATTTGAAGTTTACATGGGGATGCTTTGTGGTAAGTCCATCATGTGGACATTTGGGAAGCATAATTTGGTTTTTGATGATGCTTCAAACCGGCCCGGTTGTATCCATGATCCTCGTCCGCACGGACACTTCCTCCAATTGCTAGCCAGCATTGACGTGCTTTGATGCAGCTCTCACCGACTATTGGGTTATTTTACCCCTTTTGGTTTCCACATCCACTATGTGATGCCTCGAGAGAGGCCTCCCAGATGATCCTTGTTCATAGTGACAAGGCCTTATCAAGAGAGTCCCCGAAAGAGAAATTGTCCGGAAGCGCTGGCAACTCTTGATATCCAATCGAATGTAATGATGCCTGAGAGTTGTTGAATCATAAAGATCTCAGTGTGAAAGAATCCAAGTTGAGTGAAATCTCAGAAAACCACCTCCAGTCCTTTAGCTCGCCCATATGCCGCAGCATCTGAAGAAACACCTTCACAGCCCCGTACAACCAATCTATCAATCTTAGCCCCTTTATCAGACTCAGATGCTCGCGAATCTGCAAACTCTCGAATCGTACAGCCTGTGATACCTGTTGATGAGAGATCAAGTATTTTAAGATGGGTGAAGCTTTGACGAAGCGCACTCGCATACGTATCATCAAGATCTCGCCAATGGGTAATGCCGAGTTCCTCCAGTTTTGCCAGCTCAGGATTAAGTCCTTGCCGTTCAATGATGGAGACAAATCCATTCCAAGGTAGGTTGAAGCACTTATCCAAGTACAGTGTGCGAATCGGAGGCTGTAGGTCAAACAAAAAGAGCTCAAGAGCGGGCTGGGTAACCCAACCCGCATCACTGAAAATGATCGTATGTAGGCGGGAGAATTTCTTCTCTGTGGGTTCTATTGGGCGAGGTCGAGGATTTCCACCCGAGAATCGCAAGTATTCCAAATTTTCAGGCAAACTTGAGAATAGAAGTTGGGAAGGTGTTATGCCGCGAAGGTCAAGACGACGAAGTTTAGGAGGTGCGGCGAGCTCAGGCTCTTGAGAGTGTTCGTCTTCAACAAAGCTGGAAGGGAAGGAGATAGCGGAAAATACTGGGGGGTCCCAGTCAAGCCGCAATTCCTCCAAATTCTGATATGGATGAGGCTGCTGGCTCTGCAAAACATTAGTACAGAAATCATGGATAAGGTAGGTGGCACATACAGATAGCAAGTGAGGAATTCGTAAAGGTAGTATTGTAACGTCTACTACTCCCTGCTGTGTGGCAAGAGTGATACTTTTTAAATTCGGCAGACTGCTGGGCCAGGACCCTATAGGAACGGCTGCCACAGCCGGTCGCCCACAGCTCCAGATAGTGAGCTTTTCCAGCTTAGGGAGCTCATTCAAGAGTCGACTGACAGAATCAAGAGGAATTGTGCGATCCGCTGAAAATAACAGACTCTTGAGTTTCTTGCAGCGTTTGAATTTTTCAAAGAAGTCTTTTTGGTCGTAGGGCACCCAGAGCTCCAGATGCTGTAAATGGGGGCACCTGCTCAAGAACTCCAGACTTCTTTGAATCTGCGGCACGGGTAAACTCTTAATAGTAGCGTGGGTAAGCAAACCCCTTGACCTTCGGATATATGACCGTACAGCATTGAATGACACGTTTCCTCGAGCGCCGCTAAAGTCAAGGTTCATCCAAATATGCGATAGAGATCCAAAGAACTGTTGCCAGCCTTTGCACACGCGCATTATACCCACAATTTGCTTGAAGGAGAAGTGTTGGATTACCAACATGGCCATCTCCAGAGGCAGCAAAGTGAAAGGGTCCTTCCTGTTGAGGAGCATGCGATCTTGGAGCTTTTTATGCAATTGATCCAGCATCTAGAACAGTCAGAGAAGGGCAAACTCATATTGAAGGAACTAATCACCACCTAGGCAGAAACATACCTCTCGTCGTGGATGCTTACTTCCAAGTGTCTTCAGCCCATATGCATAAATCTCCAGTGCTTTTTCTGGTTTTCCATCAAGGAGAAGCACCTTTGCACATCGTAAATAGCCCTTCGATATGGTTAGAATGATACTTTAATGCACCAAGTAATCACGTACTCGTTCATCTTGGTTTGCCGTTTTGATCATATTCTTCGCATCTCGACGCGCTGAGTCCCATTGCTCAAGTTTGCAGTAAGTGGCTGCACGATTATCAAGAATACCTATGGCATCGGCATCTTTCTGCTTCAATGCCTAATATTGTTCAATAAATTGACCATTTGAGTTTAGCGTGGATTTGGTTACCTCGCCAAAGGCTTCAATAGCGGCTTTAAAGTCCCCTTTTTGATAGAGCTTCTGCCCACGTTGATGATGCGTGGACACACTCGGCGGCATGTTTGAAATAATTCATGAAGGTAAAGTGTCAACTTGGAGGACCAAGAAGAGATGAAGTTACGATATGAACAAGACGCCCTTACTTAGATATGATCGGCACGTGTTCCTGCGCGACTGGATTCCCCGCCCGGGCGGAAATCTGTTGCTTAGTCATAAATTATTGTCAATGTTTACTTTCTTCCTCTTTGAGGACTCTCCGCCGACTCCACATCATCGAAACGTCGCAAAGTCGCAACGTCATGGAAACGCATAATTTGCAGGCGGCGTCGACGTATGTCAACAACATATTGCTGGCCCGGGGCCTTTTGAATGGAGGACAGGCGATCGACTTCGCCCAGCCCGATAATGCAGAAGGAGGGACCGAAGCGACCATGGCTCGGGTCATTAACTTGATCAATGACTTGGTTTTGAGGAGAGACGTCAGTTATTGTTTTCCATTAGTGTCGCAATATGTCTGACAGTATAAACAGCGTGAAGCCGAACACCGCGAGAATCTGGCAACAACAATTCGAACGTTGCGCGTGACCGAGTCAGAGCAGACTGCGGAGATTGTACGTGAAATCATACGATGATCAAAATGGGCAAGCTAGCTGACTCGATTCTTTTCTTCTTTTCAGAGCAAATACAAGACTAAATCGACCGAGCTAGCACGATCACTAGCATTGACGGAAGCGCAAGAGCGTTCGCTCCGATCTAACATGACTAGTGCCGAGACGACGATCCGTGGGCTTAAAGAGCAAGTCCAGCGCATGAAGTCAACTGTCCAACAAGTACGCGCTCAATGTGCAAACGATATCCGAAAACGCGACCTTGAAATGCAGAAATTGAAGTCACATCTGGCTGAGCGACAACGAGGAAAGCGAGAGGGATTGAGCGTTACGACCATCAATATCAACCCTGGTTCCAGCCGTTCCCGATTGAGATCGAGTGGAGGTGATCGAGTCAATGATCCAGGATACAGCCTCAAGCAGGAAACAACAGACTTCTTGACAGAACTCTGCCAGAATTTGAGTGATGAAAATGATACCCTGATCGAGCTTGCGCGAAACACAGTTGAGACCCTAAGGGAGCTACAAGGATTCCCCCAGGCGGAAGATGGAGACAACGGTGATGAAGTAGCTGGAATGGCTGCAAGTGTTGGACCACAGAAGGCGCCCGCCAACCCCGTGACTACGCTTCCTACATCCTGCGATGAACTGTCGGCGGGCATGGAAACAGTATTGGATCATTTGCGGACCCTCCTTACAAATCCCTCATTCGTACCACTAGAGGAGGTCGAAGTTCGGGATGAAGAGATAAAGCGCCTACGTGAAGGCTGGGAGAAGATGGAAAATCGTTGGAAACAAGCTGTGACAATGATGGATGGATGGCAACGTCGTCTGACGGATGGCGGTGACTCTGTCAGAGTGGAGGAGCTCAAGCTAGGCATGACTCTCGACATGAGCGTCAACTCCGCCGAAGACTTGAGCGCACAAGGTGATAGGGAGAACAACCCTATCTCACCGATCCTTGAGGATGAACAGGAGGAAGAACTGAGCGAGAGCGAGCGTCCGGTCCAGAAACCCTCATTGACTCGTTCTAAGATCCGCAAGGTTCCAGAACGTGCGGAGCGAGCTTTGCAGGAACGCAATGACAATGCAGTGGCCAGACCCAAACGACTCCGAAAGGTGTCTTTCACTCCTGGTCTACAGGGATCACCTTGTCTATCGATTCCTGACGACGAAACGCTCCAAATCAAGGCCCATAAATCGGATGCGGTAACTCGCAGGCCATCTCGTCGCAAGACCGATTTCAAATCAACCAGCCAGGTGAGAAAGATCAACATTGAAAAATTATCCCATTTCGGCCCGGTACTGACTTTGCTTTTCATTAGATGGATGAAACCGAATCCATGAGCGTTAACCAGAAACTAGCCGCTGCAGAAGATGAGGCCCGCGCAGCTGAAAGTTCTCGAAAAGAGCGCGAGTCGAGGAAACGCAGTCGGCCAGCAGTATCCAGCAGGTCTGGTAACCGACGACGAAGCACTCTTACCAGTGACGAGCTTGATGATCTTATGGGAGTTCCATCCCGCTAATGGATATGAAAATGCGCACTTGCTACCATCTTAATTTCACCTGTACATATCAATGAATGAGCGAGCATGTAAAAACGGCGTGCTTCTTGTACGATTATTTGAATTCTTTCGGTGCTTCAGGCTTAGTCCTTGACTCTTTTCTCGAATACTCAGAAGTATAACGCGACGTACCATGTACGGTGCTTGTAATTCATGTTTCTATATTTTGTCTCTAAGGCACATAAACAGCATGCGACAGAAATCAGACAGCGCTCTGTCTAGTTCCCTGTCCACCATGTATAGTTCCCTGTGGCAGCCGCAGTATCCCAAATTAGCAAAGAGCTGCTGTTTTGGGGTCTCTCTGGCCAAACATTCAACAATCCATCCCAGATCTCGATATTGCTGTACGTGACCTCACTCTCGTCTGCCGCAAAGAGAGAGACGCCCGTACTATCATCCCGACTGGGGTATATCCGGCTGGTCAAAGCAAAACGATCGTTGACATATACCTCCACCAAAGAGCCATCGATGAACACATTCATTTGGATAGGTTCAGTTCTGACAGTACCATTCTTTTGTCTGATCTGGTAGGGCTCAAAGAAACCCATATGGGATGTCGTGGTAAAATTCTTGATCAGAGAAGAGTGAGTACGATCAACAACAATATTGTTACTCTCAGGATCATAATAGATGTTGGTATGTTCCTCGCGCCCTGGAGATGCACCAACAGTGATTCCAGCAACGCCCGTAGTGTGGGAAATGGTTAGATTGATATGGTATGATGAGGTGAGATTGCTTGGCAGCACGAATCTCGATGTGTCACACTTGCCCCTACTGCAAGGGTACTTGATGTGGCGAGCGCCTTGATGCAGGCCTTGAATCACATCTGGAGCGGGACGAACGCCGAGAGTACTGGCAGTCCAGCTACCATCAGCGTTTTGAAAATAACGAGAACTTTTTGGTGTCGTATCCGAGGGGTCATGGGCAACACATGAGGTGTTTTTGATGGAAATCTCTCGCGGATGTGAGAGAGCTCCTTGGTAACCGATTTGAGTGGCTCCGAAGTCATTTGTGTCTTCTTGAGCCCATCCCCATTGAATGCGACGATTGTTTTTAACATCATCAAATGAGTTGATCTAATCAATTTCAGACCCTGTCAGTTATACCCAAGCTGTGAGTTTTGGATTAGGTCTTCTTACAGCGTATAAGAGACCATAGTCACTTGCTCCTCCGGAGATAGGATCGAATGCGATACTACCATTCTCACGAACAGAGACCGTTCCCTCATTCCACAATGACCATTTGTTCTGATGGAAGCTAACATTACCTCCCTCAGCTCCCATACTCACAAAATATCGATCCTCAATCGAAAAGAAGTTGGAAAGTTCGAAATTAAATCCGTACGAGCCGGTTTCCTCGAGCGTTCCAAGTGAAGTATTCTTCTCTGGTTCCCAAAGAGCACCTAGAAATGTCCAACTGGTCAAATCAGACGCTGGAGCTCGATACAACGGCATACGCGGCCCGACGCCCCGGATACCAGAGCCCCAAACAGCGTACCAATGAGGCTCCGTCAAATTCAACAATGTATCAAGCTGTGGCCACGGGAGAAAGAATGGATCACGCCAGCCGGTGATATTCCAGTCTCCGGGCGGATCGCTGAGAATTGGGTTGTTTTTATAATCCTCCCATGTCACACCTCCATCTTTTGAGATCGCTAACGCTTGGCTCTCCGTTCCTGGAAGATAAGTCTCGTCCCATGCAGTTGGGAGCTCAGAGGCAGCAGTATAGAAAGCCAGGATTGTGCCATCAACACCTCCTGTCAAGTTCACGGCGTATGCGCTGCCCGAGAAGATTGATAGATGGTTGTAAAGAGCTGGCACATGATGATTGCTTGTCAAATTAGTGGTTCCAATCGACTGCGCTTGGTAATCCTTCCACGCAGGGATATCGTCCTCGGGGTAGTGGTCGACGTCAGTCCATGTGATCAAATCTGGAGATGTCGCATGTCCCCAAGAGACATTCCCTAGAGTCCAAATAATGTTAGTATATGAAGCCATGTGAGAACCTTTGATACATACCCCACTCAATATGATTGGGATGAAACTGATAATGCAAATGATAGAGCTTCCGGACTGGATCGTACATTGGTCCGCAAGGGTCCTATACCTAATCAGCTTGGCTGCCACGATTGTCAAATATGAATTACCAACATTCATCCATCCTGCCGGGGCAAGAAAGTGAGAAGATGGTCTCCATCGTGCCAGAGTGAACAATGTGTTATTTTCCATTTTCTCAATCCCATCTGCCGTGAGGGTCTTCCCGCATACCGACGAGGCCATGGTGCCAAGCACCAGCCCTAAAGCTGAGGACGTCACCTTCATGGCTAATATGAAGTCGTCTCTGGGAGCTATATAGATCCAGCGGAGGATTAAAGATAATTTGGGATTCTATTCATTCATATAGGAGACTCGATGTACTTGAGTGCGGTCTCCGGGTTTGCATCGCCATATCTTCGGGCGCTCGGCAGATTGTGTGGGGTGAATAGAGGGGCCCCGGAGAAAGATTTATGGCAATTAAGATATAGAGCATCATACGGAATAATGTTGCTCTAAATAAGTGGTGCATCGGCTGGCTGTCAAATGAGAATGGCGTCAGCCACCCGAAGATTCCCCTTGGAAACCCCGAGCGATCTGCCGAACCGATGATCGCCGGAAATTGTCATAGTATCGGGGAACTCAACTGACGTAGTTCGAACAAATACAAAGGCTAGTAGCTGTTGGTTTCTGCAGAAGATATTTGAGTGCCCAAGTGGGTATGGAAAATACTAAGAAATTATTGATGGACCGGTCAATGCAGCCACTCTCTCGATTCCATGAATTATCCTTAGTATAGTGTATCACAGACTGCTCATAATACTTCTGATGCTCCGCATGTGCATAGGGAACCTTAGTATGTATTCTGGTCACTGTAAATACTTCACAATACTAAGATAATTTACTCCAGAATAGCTAGAGGCTCGTCACTTTCAAATGTTAGTTCTGTCGGTCAAATTAGACCAAAAGGTACCAAATGACGAGAGCATCCTGATGTCTAGCCAGTATTGGCCTCTGAACCAGAAGAGCAAACCCGAGAGCAGCAGCCTGAGAAATTTTAATTTTCATAGACCGCATGCGCCAGCCATATTGGCAAGATTAACTTTGCATGGGGTGGGTGGGCAGTTCAATGTTGGTGGATTGAACATCAATGGACTCTGAACATTGAAAAAAACCGCTCCGAGTATCACAGTCCAGTTGGCTTTCAATCACTGAGAGCTGCGTTCAAGACTTTCATTGAGCCATATTTAGAACAGTTCAAGCTGTGGTATCATGCATAGTAGTTTCCGAGGTTGGAGGCTGAGATTGGTTATGCGGGGAAGCAATTCAATAAGTTCAGATATAGAGCAGAGGAAGGGAGACTTAGCTTAGTATTTTGAACGAATGACCGCAGCTGGATCGACTGATATCTTTGGGCAATCAGTAGAAAATCAAATTCACTTCCCTCTCTTCTTTTCTTGTCAATTAAATAGCAACTTGATGTTGACATAGTCCATAGAGACCAGGTATCGCGGATCCTAACCCAATTAGGCAAGTTCCTCGGCTCAAAACCGGCATCTTCAAGCAGATGTAATTCATCTCCTCCTTTCTCCTTTCTTTTCTCTTAGCAGACATTGCACAGTTTCCAAGAAAGTTATCTGAAACTGTCACTTAAGATCAGAAAGGTCTTCACTGGCATATCTGCAAAATCTTCCTGGAGATTTTCCACCTTGCGACAGCTCAGTTCTCCGCACGACCCACTCTTCAGGCTTCTAAGTGCCAGCTCCAAACATCCCTGCAGTCCACAGATTTCACAGGGTCCACTGTGCTCAGGATGTCCTCAGACCCGGCTAAAACATTCTCTGGCTGGGTTGCCCACGATGCAACCAGTCCATTAACATACACAACCTTCGAACCCAAACCTTTCACAGAAACCGACATCGAAATCCGCGTCACTCATTGCGGAATTTGTGGCACAGATGTACATACTCTTCGCTCGGGCTGGGCCCCAACTGACTACCCCTGTGTGGTCGGCCACGAGATTATCGGGATAGTCGAACGCGTCGGCGCCGCTGTTCCCAAATTGGAATCCTCACCCGCTTCGCGTGAGATCCAAATCGGCGACCGTGTCGGCGTAGGCGCACAGAGCATGTCCTGCCTTCGAGTGGACTGCGAAGCCTGTGCCGATGGTGAAGAATCGTATTGCAACCGTATGACTGGGACGTATAACAGTCGGTATGCGGATAAGAGCAAATCATACGGCGGATTTGCGGATCGCTGGCGGGGTCCTGCGCACTTTGTGTTCAAAATTCCCGACAGCCTCCCTTCTGCTGAGGCTGCACCGCTACTTTGTGCGGGTGTTACCGTCTATGCACCGCTGCGTAAACACGGTGTTGGGCCAGGCAAGACGGTCGGTATTGTGGGTATCGGTGGACTGGGACATCTCGGCATCCTATTTGCGAAGGCGCTAGGTGCGGACCGGGTTATTGCGATTTCGCGGTCTTCGAGAAAGCGCGAGGAAGCCATCCGGGGTCTGGGTGCGGATGGGTTTATTGCGACGGGAGAAGAGAAGGGATGGGCGAAACCACATTCACGGTCACTGGATATTATTCTTTCGACTGTCTCGGGTGGTGATATGCCATTTGCGCAGTATTTGAAGCTTCTCAAGCGAGATGGCACTTTCATTCAAGTTGGTGCGCCCGAGGAGCCGTTACCTCCACTGGCAGCTTATTCTCTGATTCAGAAAGCTGTCAAGGTGACTGGATCCAATATTGGGTCACCGGAAGATATTCGTAATATGTTGCAGCTGGCTGCGGAGAAGCGTGTTTTACCGTGGATTCAGAAACGGCCCATGAAGGATGTCAATTCTGCATTGGTGGACATGCATGAAGGAAAGGCGAGATATAGGTATGTGTTGCAGAACAGCGACCAACAGGCCAAGCTTTAGCATTTTGAACAAAATAAATGTTTGACCGACTTCCTGGTGGTATAAATAAGCTTAAAGTTTGTGAGGACCTTGTAAGCCTTCCTAGGACTACCGAGGTCGTAGTAGAACTCGGGTTTCAGGTATAGTGATCATTTACGGGTCATAGTCAAGTTGATCACTTCAAGCTTTATTCCCATACTTCCAAGTCAATTCTTCACTCAACTTTTAAGACTCTGAGTCCTTCCTCATCGGGTTTATAATCCGCTACATCATTCACTAGTACATTGACTACGCCCTTAATATGACTATCAAGGAAAACAGAGGGTTTTATTGTGCACTAAAGCCTAAATCTCAGGCCAATGAAGGCTTGCCAGGAAATACCAAGTCTGCCGAGCTCTGTCTAGTGTACAACGAGAATGTTATAAACCCCAAGGACCTCTCTGAGTTCCTCACAGCCGAATATGCCTTACGCGAGATATTTCATTATCAGAAAGCCTTAGAGAACAAAGCGGTTCCATATAATCGGGACGCGGAAAAGATTCAGAGAGAAAAGGATCTAAATCAAGCCGCACAAGAACTCCGTGACCGAGAGCTCCTCCTGCGCGAGGCGTTTTCCAAGCTACCGTCGGTTTTGCAACAAGCTTACAATCATTTACGACGTAATTATTGGTGGTACTTGCGCGAATCATTGATCCAAGATTGTTCTGATCAAGGTGGCTGCTGTAGCCGGGGTTGTGAATGCTGTAGATCGAGAACTCACGGGATGGGGCGTGGAGGTAGAGGTCATTGCACTACAGAATGTCATTGCTGCAAAAAGGTTCGAGACTCGGAGTGTTCACTCAACAAAAAAAGAGGAAAATGGAAGAACTTGGAAGAAAGACTCGAGAATCCAGATATGGTCGATCTCTTAAAGTTAGGAAATGGTTTCTTTTCACCATTGGAACCCTGTGATATCCGCATTCTTCGAGATTGTTTTGGCATGGACATCTAAAAAAGCTCCCCGTGCTGAATTAGCGTGTTCCATTTCACGGACTGTGGCCCGAGATTTGCTTGAAATCTTAGTTTATGTACTAGTTAGCTAATGAGATATCTCCGGTTTGACTTTTGACTCTTTTATACACTAAAAGCTTTTTACCAACCAGCCTAAAGACGCTGCATCGGTTCGTTGGGCTACCTGATTCCCACAGCTCGCCTGAAATGACTCGTAGCCGGCTTTCAAGTCTTTCAAATGCTTTACGCTTCAAATGTTAAAGGGAATTCTTCTTGGTGATTATTTACTATGGTTGTACTTTATTTACTCCAGTAATTTACAAATGCACATCAGGATGTGTATAGGGATTTATGAGCTAAGTCAAATAGAAAATCCACATGGGTATTGAATAATGCTTATATCGGTACAAAGTAGATGCTTTCAGTTCAGAGATTCAAGAAAAAATCCCCAGACATTCATCATCCATAAAATTCATTCATAAAATTCCTCATCCTCAAGATTTGACCAAATGGCCGAGTCCCGGACGTCGAGATCCCCGAGCTTGAAAGCCGAAAACGTTCTCTTAATCATATTGTTAAGAAAGACAAGTTCCTTGAGGCTCATGGATGCGTCAACCAGGAATATTGGAAGCGAACCATTGGGGTCTGCTGGGCTAGAGAAAGCCCAAGTGCAATATAGTATCTCTCTCAGAAATCACAATACTCCAGAGGAGGAGTGGAAGAATACCGGTGAGGCCGAAGACATTAGCCATCGTATGAGCGCTCGTGGTTCCTCCAAAAGAATCTGCAGGGAACTTGGCCATGAATATAAACCATATCTCGAAGGCCCATCTTCTGGCCATTCTGATGATTCCCTACTTTTGGAACTGGTGCCAGACAGATCACACATCGAAGGCCGCCCGCCTTGAAAGACCCAGAATTTGGCGAAGATGTTCCGATGGGGCAGGACACAAAGATGAGAGCTCCGTTGCCATCTCACACGCCATCACTGAGAGATCTTGGTTCCGTCTAACCAAATCTCTTCCAAGAATTAGGGATAGTATGTATGCTTTGGTTGGACGATCGGATCATAGACTCATGGTCTCCAGAGCTTGGTTTCCTCGATAATTTGATTACCGCAGCAACATTGTGCAAGCCGGTTGATTGTCGGGGTTCGGAGGACTCGTAGAAGTGTTTGAGGCGGGCTTGAAGTTGACGTCTCGTTCTTCCACTATCGTATCTCTTAGAAGCGGGTTTCGGATTGTCGTTTGTTTGTGCCCAGTCGCTGTCGTGTTGTGGATCATTTTCACATGAGTATGGTTGCTGAAGGCGCAATTTCAGCTTTTTCATCACCTTCCAGTCATCAAAGCTGTAAAGACATCAGAAGTGAGATGATCTCACGACAATATCGAAACATCCACCATGATCCTTCATTTCATTATTTCCATCAGGATCATCACTTCAAAAATTGTCCACCCGTTCCAAGTAATTTTGTCCGAGGATCTCTCGCATAGCCCAATGAATTAAAGGTCTCCACTGATCATCCAAAATGGCCCATACGGCTTTAGCCACCCGCACACACCATCCGTCAAAGCACCACCGATGCTTCAAATACTGCAAGAGCACGCCATAGTGGGCTAACATGACGAGGGAGAAAGGCTCCCGCTCCCGCAGAAGCTCCAGATAACGAGACGGGAGGGCAATTGCCCATCGGCCCGCTACAGCGCTGGCTGTCATACCGGCGTACGTCCAGCTCAACATGTCAGCCATATTCTCAATGGTCTTGGCATAGATATCAGTCTCGTGCGCAGAATCGCGGATACCACAGGATTCATTCGCTTCTTGTAACTGGTGTATAATAGCCTGTGTTTCTTCGGGGAGTGGCGCACGGGCCTTGTCGACTTGGAAGATCGGTGCGAAAGAAGAACTGCCCAAGTGACTGGTTGGTAGTTTGATAACTTGCTGGACTCCACGGGTAAGAACGAGGACTTGATGGAAATCGTCGACACAGGTCCATGGGTCTTGCACATCTGGGGAATGAGGGAATCCAAATGTATACACGACGACGATGCTAGAAAATGCGAACATGGCTTTTGCGTTGGATTCTTGGATATCGCCCAGTAATTCACGGAATAAAGCGAGTGCCTGGTTCTGGTGTGCTACAGCGCGATTGAGATGTGCTGCACGGCGAGATGGATCAGGGCCCATCCGAGCAAGGTGTAAAGCGGCCAGCGCTAGAATGCCATGCATTAAGAATGGGTGTGAGAGAGCTTCTTCTGGTACAGCACTACGCCAGATAGGATCGGTAAGTTCATTGCGTGACAGTGTGAGATAGGTAGAGTTACACCACTGCATCATCAACTCCAGATCCTCGATATTTAACGCTGGGACTGACGATGTGGTGACGGCACCACCAGAACTGTTCAGTCTCCCCAGGATCCCTAATGACTCTGATGCTGTAGGTGATCCGAGAACTGATTCACTTTGTTGGCCGCTATCTGAGCCTGAAGTTCGAAATGTGGCTCGAGTGGATTGCTCCTCATTTGCCCACAGTAATGAGCTCGAGGACCCATATTCACATTCTGCATGACGTTTTGCACAATTGGTGCATGTTGGTCTGGCCTCGTCGCACTAAAAGTCAGTTGCATTAGTGTAAGCAAGGGGCCAACTTAAACATGAAACATATCAAAATAGACATCAATTGATCATTGAGTTGAAGATCGCGGGGTGGATAGTTACCTTTACTCTTCTTCGTTTACATTCCAAACACCCATGTCTTGATTTTCGATGAGGCCTTCTGAGTGCCATTGTCAAGCCAGTAATTGTATCATTTCCATGGCCTTGGAAAAAAAAATTGATCAAGTTAGAGGAGCTCGGAATTCGGAACCTCGGGAGAAGGGGTCCAAGGTGAATTGAATGAAAGGGTCTTTTGATATAAGATTAAAAGAAGAGTAAGAAAAAAGGGGAAAGAATCAAGCATAAAAACAAGCTAGTTTTAGTAGGAAAGAAAAATCAAACTTTTTTTTTTAAAAAATATTTTTTTTTTGGTGGTGAAATTAGTCGAGGGAACTAGTAGGCAACAGGATTCGGGATACCATCATTTCCACGGATATCAGTCACTCATACTAACAGTTCTGACTATAAGTCCCGGTACTCGCGATGACTAAGATCGAACCCTGTCGATCAAACCCGATAAAAGGCTTGGTACAACATCTGAAACATTGTCTTGCCTCGCTTCAAGCACTGCCTCCCTAGGTTTCAACCCGATATTACATTATTATTTATCTAATTAAACTGTGTTCCCCCAGTTTGATATCATAATTCAAATTAAACCATGGTTGATTGGCGATGCGCTAAATAGACTAATTCCCTCGTGGTATCACGCAACAGCTATAAGTACACTTTTCCCCCTTTCCCCTTCTAGATCCCACCCCCAAATACCAATGCATAGTTCGTGACTTCGTATAACATGCAGAAAGCAGTTAGCTGCATGAGTTGAGCCTTGGCTCTTTTAATATCTGGGCCCGACGGCCCTTTTTCTCTTTCTGAGCTTATTCGTGTTTGAGACGAGAGAGTGACCTCTCACAATCTCCACCGTGTCCCCGCTATAACTGCAACTTCATTACTGGGCGCCGGAATTTGATCTTGTCCGTCTGAGTTTCTCTCGCAAGGCTAGGCCAGTGACTAGTACCAGTAGATCAAACTGAGTACCGTATGATTTGTAAATATTCAACTGCCCCGCCTTTCTGAAAAATGATGTGCCTGAGGATAACTCTGCGATCACCTCCTGGGTAGATTCATTGACAAGTTCCAGTTTCTCTGTAGGGTTTGGAGAGGAAGAAGAAGATCTGGATCGAGAACTGGATCGGGAAGATGATCGGGATGGAGATTGAGATGGGGATGACGAGCGGCTTGATAGGTCACCACTACTGCAACTCATTTGGTTGCTGTTTCTCCAAGTAAAAGTTCGGGCGCGTCCACCTCCCAGCTTAACACGAAATGAGTATCGACAAGATAGAAGTCCTTCACGAGTAAAATGTTCCCAGCTCATACGATGTGGGTGGGTAGGATCGCCGAGGCCGATAATAGCATCTGACGAGAAATGTCGGTATTTGCAAACACCCGCGATGGGGCCCTTAGCGTCACCCTCGTGAAATGTCAGATCTGGTTTCCCAGGTGTCAAGTAGGAATTATCCACGTGGTAGGCGTGTTTCCCATTCGCGGAAATAATGTCGTAGTCATGGCGGAACAGGCTGTGAGTGATAGCGTATTGGGATGCGAGCCTTGATGTAGATCGAGGCATGATGATCGTTGGGAATCAGGATATGTGAAAGTAGTGTAGTGGGTACGGAGTGTAGCGGAAAGGTACAAGGCTGGATTTCTGGAGCACTTGAGATCTGGAGGATTTGGATTTGGATTTTGAGAATATTAAAATGATCGAGGTATTTCTTTAATCTTATATGTCAAGCTTTCTTTCAGGGGAAAATTCTCTATCCCTCCACTCGTTCAATCTTCCTAAACCGATTCCTAAATTTATCGAATCGGGGCGAGGCTGAGGCCACAGGGCTGACCGTGCGGAACTTGTTATGGGCACAAGCCTGTTTAGCCCCTTGTTCGACCCCACAAAAGGGACATTCGGCGATGTCAAGCTCGCGAAATGGTATTTGTTGATGCGAGAGGGCCAATCAGGGGGTTCGCCCCCAAATAAAACTGGAGTCTTCTCACATCCTTGACAACTCAGCCGTTGACCTATATTTACCCTTTTACTCAAAGTAGAAGGGGTTTAGGCCCTGGTATGTTCCTCACAGCCCTGTAGGATTCCATCTCATTAAATCTTGACCCTATTTCGGGGATTTTGTGAGGAACGAGGTACCTCAGGCCAACTGGTGCTGATAACATCCAGCTCCAGAACTGTTATGTAAATACAACCCGAGACACCCGGCACTATGGGTTTGATGGGTCCAGGAATTTGCGCGACACATCATGTGCAGGGATCTTGCAGGATAAAATCGGGCGCTTGACTATAACGGGGAATCACCGCGAATCTCGGGTTGTTTACTCGATGCATTTCTATGATGTATTCCTAAACGTGATGGATCCATTCGGTATACTAGTATGAGTGCGAGCTGCAGTTACTAGTTAATCTGGGGGTCCTACTCGTCGTTGGTTTTGACAGCACATACGTCAAAATGTTATTAGTGTCCATGGATGCTTTAGGGACTCGAGAGAAGGTTGGATTGCCGAATAGACTCAAATTATAAGGGAGGAATGACCGCCACCGTGACGTATATCAGAATTTGAATATGATGATGGTAGTATAGAAGACTGTTGCGGGTTGCGATGTTCAACTTGAAGTTCAATCAAGTTTGAGGTATATGAATATTTCAAGGTCCTCAGACTGATGTTGCCCTGTTGTGGATCTTCAACCGGATATATTTAGCTGGATACGATCATCGAGATCCGATAATACGAACATGGCTTGACATTGGGACTGAACAGTATCGAAGGTTGCTAAGCACTAGAGATAGCTCAGTTTCAGAAAATTAAGAATCAGATGAAACTTGAACTTGATCCATCACCCATTGAGCTGATCTAGCTTCTTGTTTCATTGTCTTGATACACAAGCAGGGACTCGGATGTTGAGCCCAGAGACGATGAGCTGGGTTTGATTCACGCAAATAACTGAACAGGGAATCGAAGAACTGGGTGCATGGATTGACGAATATTTATGAAATCTGATCATATGTTGGAGGTTGATGTGTTAAGGTTGGATGAGATGTCCCAAATAAGCTTGGGTCACATGACCCGGTCGCGGCGACTTTGAAGCGCGTTCATTCATCACAGTGAGAAAGAATCCAAACATCATCTCAAGCATGATCGCTTGACAACAACAACTCTCTGCTACTTAAATCCTTGGCGCAACCACCCATAATACCTCCCCCTGGGTGATTGACGCTTTTCTCATAGTGTACTGCAGGTCTTGCGGCCCAAAACTTGCGTTCTCTGGTGCTGTTGATCCATCGGTACTGATTTTATTCCAACTCCATCAAAGCCATGTCGTTCAAGGTTCCCTACGACCAAGGGTCTAGTCCCCCTTCTACACCTGATAAATCTAAGGGACAGAGCTTCTGGAGTAATATCTCTACGACACCCGCTGGGCCGCCGCCTTCATCCACGAACTCGTTTACACCGCTAGGCCATCCCCCCTCCAAGACGCAGAATACCTCCCAGTTTGGCGAATCGCGCAATGAACATTCGAATTCCCTCTTCACAAAGTCCGGAGGCTTCAACACCAATGATAGCATCTTCGGATCCTCCTTTGGATCGACCGACTTTCAAATGCCTCCGAAAACAAAGCCAAGCTCATTCAAGTCGCAGAATAGCTTTGGTACCAAAAACAGAGCATCGTTCGGTCACTCCGTCACATTTGCCCAGACCGATTCTTTCGCGTCATCGAAATTGAGCGAATACCACGAGGAATACGAGGACGGCGAAGAAGAAATGGAGCCCGAAGAGGAAGAAGTCACGGAAGAAGATCTGGATTTAAGCACCCAGGACTCGTCAAACCGGCTTAGCTTCTTGGATTCAACCTTTACGAATCCAATTCCCGCCCAGCAACCACCCAGCTTCGGTCAGCAACAGCAGAAGCCGCCACAGTCGCAGCCATCGAATATCTTCGGTCAATTCGCGCCCAAGCCGCAGTCACAGCCGCCGTCCATGTTCGGTCAGCAGCAGGAAAAGCCAAAGCAGCCACTCATTTTTGGTCAGCAACCAGAGCCGCCAAAGCAGCAGCCAATCTTTGCTGCACAGCAGCAACAGCGCAAGCCTATCTACTCCAACCCCACCGATGCTAAGCGTCCACGACTCGATGAACAATGGGCGAACCAATCCCCACTTCGCAAGACAAAACTGTCCCCCAAGAAAGCCACCGCTATGCCTTCGATCCTGCACAACCTCGCTACAAGAAGCCGTGTGCCACCGCCTGTTGACGAACCCGCCGATATGATTATCAATACAGAGGATACTTTGGGTCGTATGTGGGATGAGCTTAGAGAAACGGAATACCGACACTTGGATCTTGATGCCGTCTTGGCCTATATTGTCACCAAGCTGGTAGGAAACTGGGACACCTGCGCGGACCGCAGTGGAATTACACGACCTTACGGTGCTGGGTCCAAGATTGGCCCGGGAGAGCAGGCTCCTGCTCTCGTGAAAGCTAGTTTCCTTGCATGCTTGCTCCTTCAGATTCACCACCCTTCTCGTGCCTCTGCCCCAATTGCGACCGCCTCCAACCCAGCCGCTAGAGCTCAGCCTAATAGCATGGTCAAGGCCATGCAGCGGGCCAGTGTTGCTACTCCGTTGCCTCAAATTCTACTGGACTGGTTGAATGGAAACCATGCATCCCAAAGTAATGATCTACAGGCTTTGCGTTACGTGGAGCCAAACCCAAGTGCCTCCTCAAATTTCTGGGACGTTATCAATGCAACTGTCCTTCGAGGTCGGTTTGCTGAGGCTGCGGAAATCCTGCGCTCTGCTGATTTCAACTACGCTCGATCTGCTCTGGAAGATGGTCTTCCCCAACCCGGCTACCGCGGTATCCAACTGCAGAACATCCAACGTTGCGTGAACAAGGCATTGCAGATTCTGGACACCTGCCCTGGGTTCCAAGATGATGATTGGAACATTACAGGTCCAGACTGGACAGAGTACCGCCACCGTGTTCTGGCGGCAGTCAATGATCTTGAAGAGTTTGCTGAGGGTGAAGAGAAGGGACAGACCGAGGCTCCTCCTGCGCAGACAAATACTTTCCAGGCTGTTAACTTCGGCTTCCCGACCCTGGGCCAACAAAAGCCGGTTAGCTTCGCACAGTCTGCACGTATGGCCGAGAGCCGTGTCCCTTGGACCATCTATCAGAACCTCAGAACTCTATACCGCATCATCCTTGGTGACCCTACCGCAATCAAGGCATGCGCCCAGGATTGGGTGGAGGCTACAGTTGGCTTGACCGTATGGTGGGATGGAGAGGACGATGAGAGTACGCCAGGTGTGGATTTCCGGGCTAGCACATCCAGCATTGATTTCCAGCGTTCTCGTGGTTCTAGAAACCAACTTCGAGCTGTGGATCGTAACATGCGAGATGCTTATCTTCGCCGTTTGGATCTGGCCTTTGGCAGTGCTACTAATGAGCCTTCTGATCACAAGGGCTTCCAGGTGAACACCCTGAATAGTCTTGAGGTTGGATTGGCATCCGTTTTTGAGGGCAATGTGCAAGGAGTATTGGAGCTCTTGCAATCTTGGTCTCTGTGCGTTACTGCAGCTGTCACCGAGGTTGCCACCCTTGGAGGCTGGTTTGAGGCAGGCGGCGCTAAGAAGATGCCTGGTCTGAGTGAGGCCGATTTGATGGTGCTCTCCTATGGACAGGACAGCCGACCGCCTGCTCCTAGCCTCAGCAAGGATGAAATCTTGCGCACATACGCGTTCGGATTGAACAACTGCGGTTCCATTGAGAACGAGAATGGTGCTCGTGAGGGTTGGGAGGTCGCATTGGAGGTTCTGAGTCGAGTCGACGATACAGCTATGATGAAGGCCGCGGTAGCGGAGGTTGTCAGCAGTTTACCACTGGATGATATTTCTCAGGTGGATCGACTGGTTATGCTGTGCTCGGACTTGGGCCTGGAAGAGGAAGGTCGTCAAGTATCTGAGGTTAGTTTTGTCCTGAAACTCCGTACGCCTATCGGAACACATGAACTAACCTTACTACCGCATAGCGATTCGGTGACCAGACCACCTCCAACAGTGAGGACTTTGGTCTCGCTCTCATCTGTTATGCCCGTGCTCATAACAGACGTAAGGTGAAGTCCATTGTGGACTTGCTGATTTCCTACAGCTTGGTGCAGTCCAGAGCCTTCCCTGCAACCGCTGATTTGGATGGTCAGCTTCGATCATTGATCAAGGACCCCAAGGCGTGCCTCTCATCGATTGCATCATTCGATGAGGAGGCTGCTCGTATCCTGCAGTACTACCTCAGTGGATATGCTTCATTGCGCCGATTCTACGATATTCGTGATGAGGCTATTGAGCTGCAAGATGGCCAGCGGCCTCGATACAAGCCCCTCGCCCGACGACGCATGGCCGCCAAGGCCCTGGCAGCTGTTATCAGCAGCGCGGCGGACAACATTTACGGTGGCTTGTACGACCCTAGCCGTGACTCGGCGGTGCAAGTGGATGGATTGCTTGCCTTGCTTGGGGAGGCCTTGGTGTTTGTGAACCGTAAGTCTCTAGATCTCAACCATAACCCTGATGTCATGCTAACCTATGATTAGAATCTACACCAATCCTGACCATCTCTCAACAATTCACGATCCTCTCGGCGATTGAAGATCTCGAGACAGTGACTCCTCGAGTGTTCGCCCAATGCGAAGAGTGTTTCCGATCAACGCTGCTGGAGCACAACAATACACGCAATGCCAATGATGGATATACTCCACCCGACCCGCGCTCTCTCCTGAAGAAGTCTGTTTCATCGCTCTCGGCTTCAACATTCTCTTTAATTGGTAATGATATGTTGGGATCAGCTCGTAACGGTTCTGGCCCTACATCTGTGGGTAGTTCAGGAGTCCTAGTTCCTCGTCCGGGAGACAAGGATGCGGGCCGGCCCCGAGGATGGGACTGGCGAGTGGGACTTCCCGATACTACGAAGGGTCAGGATGTGCTTCAGATGTTGCGAATGGGATTGGCTTGTGGCCTGAGTCAAGGGGCATTGGGGTCTGTTTAGACACCAGCTGAAAAAGATAAGGGAAGGCCGTTGTTATCATGTATGATTATTTTGTGAACTGGGACTCTGGCTTTTCTCAACAATCTATTGGATCATCATTACTGTTACCATCATATTGCTTTTTTTCCCTCTGCATTTTGTTTTACATTGTAAAATTCTCATTCGCTGATCAGTGGAGGATCATAGACATTGTTCCATCTATTCCTAGGCATTTCAATGTTTGATCATCTCTGCACATTACCGTACTCCGTAACTCCCCTGCATGAACCGGGTATGATTCGTCCGAAGAAACGAGAAACCTCGAGAATCAGGTTTCTGCGTAACTCGGCAAATGAAGAGTTGACCTTTATGGCATCACGGTGTCGAAGCCAGCTGAGAACCAAGGCATCGGCGTCACACCATCCCCAATATGGGCGAAGTGGATCAAACCCCTCTTCAGTCTTCAGCCCTATCACTCCGGAATTTGTCACGGGATTGAAAAAAGAAGATGATGAAGAGCAAAAAAAACCGGGTCTTCATCCAGTGAACGTCAGCAGCTGAACACGGGAGCCTAGGGCGTACTCCACTGAGTGGGAACGGGACACCGCGTATTGCGGTGGTAGCAACGAAGTAATTGTTGGAATTAGTATGGAAGAAGGAAGAGGAGGAGACGGTGTGGAATGAGCATTCTTTCAATTGAATAATTAATTCCAGGTTAATGATTGCAATCCAAATGACATCGTGCTCGAGATTGACTGAAAAGGGTAAAGTGTGAAGTGCCTTAGCCACACTGATGAGGCGGAGTCACCAACGCCCCGATGAATCATCGTGATCAACCACCAAGGTCCTCCAAAACGACGAAAAAAGTGGATCTTTACGTTCTTTGAGACTCGCACTACTCTTGGTTCATGTTAGTCGGTTTTCGATGGCTCTTGGTACCTCAGCCTCTATGAATGGTTACTCACCGACTCGCTCGGCGAAATTGTGTGCTTTTTGACCCCAGTTCTATGCTGTGTTCACCGTCTTTGCGGCTTGGCTCAAGTGAGCCACATATGATCAGCGCCACTGGAACTCTCTTCTGACGTGAAGCATGAAATGTATCATGAGCATCATGTTACTCTACAGTGGGAATTCTAGTCCCGATCTAGATTTCCCCCAATGGTCTCATTTTCTATTAGGAGTCCCAGCTATGATCAGCCACGATCAGCCATAACCAGCTATGACCAGCTCTGGGCTCCATTGTTTCCGGCCTTTTTCCCAGGTTCATACCAGTATTCTGGATCAGAATGAAAAATAATAATAGCCATGACCTGGCTCCACCTTCAGTCACCGGAATGAGCTCGGAAAGCTAAGCTCTCTCTCCCCGTCAGCGATTCAACGCCCATTCGTATTCGCCCATTCGTCCATTAACGCGCCCCGAGCCCCATCGGTCTTTTCCGGTCTCTGCCTGGGGCTCCCACCATAGGGCTGGCCGTTGCGGGATGCCTTGCAGGATGAGCATGAAGTGGATATGCCCATCGGAGTGGAACTCCAATTCTTCTCATATCGGAGCTCTGGCGATTCTCCACCGATGTCAATATTTTTAGTTATGTATATAACACCCGGAGCCCCGGTGGATCATTCATTCTCGACAGCGCGGTTCTCTCCTTCCCTTCGCTATAAGGCTATTTTTTTTTTTAGTCTCTGTTTGAATCTTCTCTTTCATTCTCTGCATCTGCAGCACCTGCGTCTACTAGTGCGGATCTGCATTGCATTTCTTTAAACTTGAACATCCCCTCTCCGAATCCCCCGGCTTCATTTAATCATCTCCCCGAATCGATCCTCTAATATCGGGCTGGTCTCATCCTTTTCTTTGTCTCGTCGCGCTCGCGCTCTTTATTACCGAGAATTTAGTCCTCACCGATCATTCCATCCATTACGCCAAGAGCGCCCTCAATTCTGAATTAGTCGTCGTTGACTTGAACGACTACTTAAACTCGATCGTTACCTTCGATTCTACTCGGTCTCATTCTTCATACCGCACCCAAGGAGAAACGACATCACCGAAGTTATACTAGTTCTTCAGCGAAGACTCACAAACCAACAAAAAATATAAATTAAAACTCAGTTAATCCGTCAAAATGTGCTACAAAGTCGTTGAACGATTCTCCGTCTGCAAATGCGTCTATTTTCAACACTCCATTGACCCTTGTTCCGCCTACGGCCAACGAGGCCACTCCGTCCAGGAAAAGACCGTCTTGGTTGGTTATGCTTGCCCAAGACACTCTACTCGTGGTTCATCCTCCTCCTCTTCAAGCGGTGGCTGGCCGGATTCCGGCTACTCTAGTTCTAAGGGATCATATCGGTAGATGTTGAACATCTGGTTTTTCACAGATCTGCCAGGTCGGATCGTGAAATGATTGAATCTTGAAACCATACCGATTGATCATTTGGGATTTTCAGATTTTTCATCTCTGTTCTGTTGACTGGTTGATTCAGTTATGGAATATGATATGAATTATGGCTGAGTGAGGATGAATAATGGACTGATTCGATTCTTCGGACTGGATCTTGATTGAATCGATTCCAACTTGCGCCTCGTGTTGCGCCTACGCCATGCCGGGATCATGATGGAACGATGCTATAATATTGATAAATGGGACACGGATTGTACGATTTGCATGAAGGGTATGAGAGGAATGTGTTAGATGGGGATGAGATCACTAATGAGGTCCGGGTTTGCCTCGCTGGCTCGGGGCTAGACTCTTCCTTATAATGCCATCTTCCAGGTACTGCGATGTCCGGATCCTCGCTAGTCGAGTTGAGCCACCAGAAAGGAGTCTCCGCTGGACCGTGACTTTACTTTTTGTGAACCGCATGACTGGATTGAGGTGTAGTGGACTCTTGCTCATGGGGGAGGATGTGTTGATGAAAAGATGAGTGATGAATTGGATATGCGTATGCAACGCATCACGACGGAATTGGAACGACATTGTATAGTACACGGAGATGGATGTGGAATTATTGTGAGAAGCCTTAGACTTGGGCTCTGGCAGTCCTGATACCTTTCTTTTGTTCTGTGCTTGATTTTCATTTTGCTTTTGATTCTGTTTCAAGGTTTCTGTTTGATTGCTGTGGACTGGATCGACAGTGATATTCTGCATCTCTGCATTGGTGAGCGACTTGGGGTATATGTGACCATTATTATCAATTAAAAATACACTCGCTTTAATAACTACCATGGCTAAATACTAGTAGTTCTCTTGATCTCTAGGACGCCAACTGGTCACACGGGATCTCCGTATTGTGGGGGCCGGAATTCCCGAGTTTCTGATCCGGGGATTCCCCATATATAAGGACTCTGTTCCCCTCAATCAATGCCAAACCACAAAAATCACTCACAATGTCTCTCGATAACCCCCTCGTTGTTGAATATAAAGTCGCCAAGGGTAGTAGAATCAACACAGATGTCTATCTCCCCCAGACCGAGCTCTCTTCTCCCCAGAAGTTCCCTGTTTGTGAGTGATCCTTTTCCCGGCTATGCATGCATGATATTTACCCCACACATTGAGCAAAACGCGAAGAGCTGTGTATAAATGTCTGTGAAGCTATGAATCTAACAGTAGTATTACCTACCTAGTGATCAATATCCATGGCGGTGCTTTTATGCTCGGTCACTCGCGCATGGTGTCCATGCCTCAGGTAGAGGACTGTCTCAAGCGTGGATGGATCGTTCTCGTTGCCAACCACCGATTGTGCCCCGGCGCCAACCTTCTTGAAGGTCCAATGGAGGATATTCGGGACCTTCTAGCCTGGACCTATGATGGCCATCTTGATGCGTTCCTAGCCGAGAATGGAAACCACCGAGCAGACCTGGATAACGTCGCTGCATTTGGTACCTCCGCTGGAGGACATTTGGCTCTTAGCTTGGTATGGAAAAGAAACTAAAATATTGAGATTCACATATGCTAATTGAACCAGGGCTTCGACGTTCCTAGATACCCGAAGGCGATTCTCAATCTCTATGGCGCTGTTCACTTCTCACACCCCTTCTGGAAAGAACGCATCCCCAAAATTGCCTCTATCCTCCCACCTAACCTCGAGGAATCCTTTATCAACCAAGTCTACGACGAGATCCCAGTACCAACAGATAGCTCCATCTCCCTGGAAGGTCAATCCGAGACCGGTCAATCCAAGGGACCGGATTTCACTCGTCCGCGTGATGCATTCGCCTTCACGCAGATCTCCACTGGAAACGTTATCGCGAAGATCTACCCAGATGGCGAGGCTGGCGGTGCAGACCCAGAGTATAAGCTTGTTGACCCCGTAAAGAACATTTCCGAGAACTTCCCACCTACCTATATTGTCCACGGCCTTGCTGATGGCATGGTTACCATTGAAACAAGCAGAGAGCTGTACAGGGTTCTACAGGAGAAGGGAATCCCATGTGGTATGACCGAGGTTCCCGGTGAAGATCACTCCTTCGCATTGAAGATGCAGGTTGGGTCGCAGACCTGGGAATTACAGCGACTAGGATTTGATTTCTTGGAGAAGTATATTGGACGGGGACCTCTATAGAGTCGATATTAATGAAGGTGGGTATGTAAATATCATGATGCAGGCTAAATAACAAAGAAGATTATTTTGGTTCAAACTGATCAACATGGCTACCAAACTTGGGTATAGCCAGAATGGATTTTACACCTTAGTATGAACATGAATGGAATGAAAAATCAAGCAGAGATTAAAGAAAATTATGTGTGTACACGGAAGATTATGGTTTCGAGAGCTGTTCCTTCCGGAAGAACAGTAAGAAGCCAGCACTATTGAGAATGTTAGTAGATGCTTCTTATGTTGAGATTTAGGGTGAAGGACTTACCAAATCAAGAGCTGACAGAACAACGCCACCCAAAACCAGGCATTTGCAATGGCGTCGACACCCTTGGTCACATCTGGAGAAATTGGACCGGGACCAACGCCATTAGGTCCAAAAGCACGAGCACAGATCGTTGCAATGGATCCAAGGACTTGAGATGCAATAAGTGCAAAGCACATGTGGACTCGGGTCAAGGTTTGTAGAAGGATGATACCGAATCCAAGACCTTGAATAGAGTCGAGCACACCGAGCCACAGCCAGATACTGCGAGATGCTAAGGCTCCACTGGTGTATCCTCCTGCCCAAGGGAGATAGTATCCGATGCCGGAGACACCCCACCAGATTTGAATGAAGCGAGGGGCACCTAGACCACAGGCGAAGACGGGGAGGAACCAGCTGTGTCGCTTAGAGAAGCGGCTGACAATGAAGAGGAATATGCACCAAACGAAGCCGAAGAAAACGACACACAGAAGGACAATCTCCCAGGGGTGAGTATGGATGGAATTCCAGAGGACTGAAAGAAAGAAAGTATTAGTATGTTGTGGATATTTGGAGTAGAGGTGAATGATTAAATGCAGGATTGATACTCACAGCTCCAATTGCGACCGTAGGGTGCGCTGAGGAAGAAGTTCTGTAGAATGACGGCGACGAAGTTCCAGAGCACGATCTTTCTACGGAAAAGAGACTTGTAGAAAGAAGGCACCTTGCCTGGCTTTTGGCGATAGTAGTCGGGAAGTCCAAAGATGAGAAGAAGACCAATGGCAAAGAGAAGGAGCGCGATGGGATAGCAGATGGCACTATAGAAATTGTTAGTTCATGAGGAGTGGATAAGATTACTGGTGAATACGCACGTCATCTTCCAGGTACTGGAGATAGTGTTGTCTGCAGTCAACAGACCCTCACTGTTCGCCTTGCTCAAGGTCGAACCCCAGTACCAGAGAGCAATCACATATGCCTGCTGAACACCCTGGATAACACAAGCACGGAAGATCCATGTCTTGACAGGAGCACCTCCTTCATCACCAAAGTTCGAGGCAAAGAAAATAGAACCACTGGATGAAGCTGCTGCGTAGCATCCACTGCCAATATTCTGTACCCATCCACGATTGAAAGAATCGCCCACCCAATGAGCTGAGCCGATCAAGAGGAAAGCGATGGCATAGAAGAACCAGGGGGTTGAAAGACACACAACTGACTTGAAGTACCGGTACACCAGCCACCAGCAGACAGATGTAATGGCGTAGGTGGTGGCAATACCGTAAAGCTTTTCAGCTGTCTCTCCAACCTCGCCTGTGAGCAAAGTGATCTGGTACGAGTTTGCCGCGATGATTTGACCCAAAGCCAAGAAAAGAGAGTAGATTGGCCAGTCGCCAACCTTGATCTGCATCCACTTTCTGAGACCAGTCGGAGGGACGTAGTCCTTTCCAAGGAGGAACTCATCATCGTCTGAATCGTGGTCTTCACTATCAGCGATATGGGACATGGCCTCATCGTTGTAGGATGCAGTTGGGGAGCCGTTGTGTCTTGAACGGATGATAGAAGGTGTGGCTTCCTTGTTGTGACGACCCAGTCTGGCGTTACGGAACTTGTCAAACCATTCCTGCTCACTCTTGATCAAGTATTCCTCGATACAAAGTGGTCCCTCGGAATTGGCTCCGTTGAGATCAGCCAGTTTTTGTTCAAACTGGTTGTAGTATTCGCCGTTACCATCAGTGAAGAAAGGATCGACCTTCTGCAATTTGAAGTCTTTCTTGTTTCCAACAACAGAGTCAAGCGACAGGACCGAGCCGTTGCTGAATCGGTTGTTGCTCATAATGGGCTGAGGTGGCAGGAGAAGCTGATCAACAGCAGGCGGTGTACCAGGGCTTGCCAGAGGTGTGATGTATCTGGGTGGCATGTACTCCTGGCTTGGAGGACGTCTGCTATGCGAGGACATAGGCCTTTCATGTCGATTAGCCGCTTGTCTCCCCTCTTCGGCCTGAGCAGAAGTCAGAGTGTACTCCTCATCACCATATACACTGTGCTCATCGCTGCTTTCTTCCTCAATAGCATCGACATCAGTGCTATCACCAGAGCCTTGTGTGTCTTCACCATTCTCCGCGCGACGTTCACGTCGTCCGGCATGACCGGGACCAACTCTGACACCAAGGGATAGAGACCGACTTAATCCAGACTTGGGCTTCTCAGTTTCAGTTGACATACCATCGCGACTGAACAGGGTGCGCTTTGGTGAGCCTAGATCAGTGTTCTGGCTGAAGTTGGAGTATCCGCTATCCCTGGACTGTGGGAATGTGGATTGCATTCCGGGCGAAGGCAAAGGACTCAAGGTCATATTTGGGTGTCCCACTGTACCACCAGGGGTGCTAGTACCAGATGAAGGCTGCGTACGATTAACGCCATGCCCCTTAGCGGCTTCCTTATTGTGAACTTGAATCGATGTTGATTGTAGGATCTCGAGATCCTCAACCCACTGCGCGACGGGGAATCGTTGCTTGGCAGATCTCGCACGCATCATCGCACGAGTATCAGTTTTTGAGCTGAGCGCAGCATCGATAGCCAATTTGAACTGGACAAGTAAATGGGATGTCGATGTCGATTCCACATTATACCACCAGCCTGGCATCTGACCCAAACCACCAACACGGGCTCCAATACCCAGTGCTCCCTTACGACCGAATTCTACTGCGACAAGACCGAAGGGCTCATCACGAGATGGAATGAGGGCGAATTCGGCTCCGGAGAAAATAAATGGTGGAAGGGCAGTGAACTCGGGCTTGGAGTACACTCTGCCTGGGTAAACCTCCATCATGCGACCGAGCTTAAGTGCGGCAAACTTTCCATAAAGATCGATAACAGGTCCAATACAGATCAGTTGAACATTGGGACGGGCTTCAAGGACTGCTGGCATCGCGTCGGCGATCAAGTCAACACCCTTCTGCATGGACCAACGACCGACGAAGACCAAGAGATCGGCATCGGGGTTCTGATCAAGACCTGCCCACTCTTGAGCTTGTCTTTTCAGTTCTCCACGGCTGGCCTCATACTGAGTATCGACTGTAATATCCTTCTCTTCGATAGGCTGCTTTGTCCATTCACCTACATCTGAGGGATCAGGATTAGGCAGATTGCCTACCTTGCGAAGACCCCAGAAAATAGGGTAACGAGCATAGGAGCGCTTGCCGTACTTCTTTGAGACACCAACGGCACCAAATCCTTGCTGGTGAACACGGAGGTAGCTTGCGCCGGCATGGAGTAAGTTAAAGACTTCTCCGAACTGGATGTACCGGCGAGCGGTTTCTTCATCGAGGTTGAAGACTGAACAGACTTCACGTTTCTCTTTCAATGTGCGCATAGGCCAAAGACCTTGGAACTCGGCATTGTGGAGGGATAAACAAGCGGGAATAGTTTGAGGCAAGAGGTACAAGGGAGCGAGAGAGCCGTGATAATCGTTAATGTGGTAGAGATCGATCGGGAAACGCTTGATCGCTTCTGCGATACACTGGTTCCATGCGGAATAGTAAACGGCACTGTCCAGGTCATCCATACGAGCGGGATATGGCTCAGACTTGGACTGTTGACGGAACACAGGTGCGTCAAGTAACACGTAGGTGATATTGTTCAGAACGTGGTATTGCACTTGGACCTTGTATTCACTGCCCAGAATGGTCACAGTCATGGGCTCTGCGACTTGATCCACGGGGTAGTCAATACCACCGACGCAAGGAACAACCCAGATCAGATCTTGGTGCCCGAGAGTCTTACCCATCAACTGAGCCATGACACCAAGACCACCAATTTTGATCTTGATAGCCCAGTCCTCGATATCGTATTCCATGGTGGCGATGAGGACCATGCGACGCTTGCCTGAAGCAGCGGCTGCCAGTGCAGTAGTGCTTTGCATGAATCCAGACTTGTTTGCGCGGCGCAAGAAGCCATGATTGGTTTCGTCATTTGAAGCGTGAGATAGCTTGAATCTCTTCAACAGCACCATTGGAGCCAGACCACGCTTCTCACTGATACCAACCTGGTTGAACTTGACCTTGTAAAAGGATTTCACGAAGATGTAGACACAAGCAGAACCAGTCAAAATTGGCACAATCCAGAACAGAACAAACATGGCGATCTGGATCTTTTGGTTTCCCTTAGGCACCAAATGGTAGCGTTGAGTAGCATCATCAATGTTGACTTCCCATGAGAGGTAACCAGCAGTTGGGGCCTTTGTGATATTGATCAGGGTAGCAGAAAGAGAGGATGGTGGCATTCGGTCCAACACATGGTCGTCGTCGACGTCGCCAAGAACCCAAGACTGATCTGGTTGTCCGTCTGGGTTAATACCCCAAATGTTGAGCTGACCAACTGCGGGCCACTCTGAGGTGAAGTGGTACTTCCAGTATCTGTCTTTCTCATCGAGCTTCATCTCGTTTTCAAGACCGCCATCATAGCCGTACTCGTTGTATGGACCATTGAAGAAGACATGAGGGAAACGGCGCTGGATCTTAGAATTCCAGTTTGCGTCGCCTTCTTGCACGTAATCGCTGCTACCAGTCCATCGACTCCAGTACTCGACACGAACATGATCTCCCTTCCATTCCTGACTCTTGGTTCCAGACCACTTGAGTCGATCAATGGTATCGTTACCACCCTTGTAGGTCTTCCAGTCAGAGAAAGTGGTTCCCCAGTTGGTGGAATAACGGTATTTGTCAGCACCAGCAGCGTGGTGCTGAATGAAAAGGGTATCGTTGTCTGTCTGCTGGTGAAGCAAACTAATGGAGTAATTTGCCGAGTTGAAGATCATGGGGTTATCGAGTTGACCAATTCGAAGAAGGAAATGATCATTAGCGTTGGTGGACGCATTCTTGCCTTCATTGGTGACATTGTGCAAGTTCAATCGATGCACTCCGTTATAGACATCGCTAAGGGTTGCTGCCCACACCCAACGACTGGGGATTTCACCACTCCATGAAGTATTGGTTGGTGGGATGCTTGTGCAGTTCACCGATTTGGTGTTAATTGATGGAACTTTGCCGATTTCAGTTGACGAGTTGAAGGATATGCTATCCGTCACCGAATCGCAATCCATCTCTTCAGAGAAGTATAGCTCGATCTTCACTTCTTCTGGAAGATTGGGTGCAACAGTCGAGTGGATGGGATAGTCATGACCAGGGGTGAATTTGGTGACCATGGGACGAGGACCAACCCACTTCGATTTAGGGACATAAGCACGGAACTCGTATGCGCTCATTGTCAAATTAGGATAACAACCATTATACTTTGTTGATCCATCTAAGCCGAGCTTGATTGGGCCGTCGACCAGAGTAAGCTCATCATGGGGATAGAACAGGTTCTTTACACGAGTTCCGGTATCAAATGGAGCGATCAGAGTTTGCTCTTTGTCAGTGCAGTCGAACTCGTAGTCCATAGTTCGGTTGACATTTTGGTAGACCAGCCAGATAGGTTGGTTCTCTGCGTCATGGTTGGAACTCAGATTCTGCACTGCAGAATTGACGTCGCGAAGAACTGACCACATTCCAGTCTCAGTAGAGACACCGGCAGAACCAGGGTAATACACTGGCCCTGTGATATTGGAGAGGGTCTCAACACTGTATCCATCGTTCAGAACTGGGAATTGCTCGCGCAGCTGATACATGTGTTTCATAATGTTATGCAAAGGATGGCTGGGATCACGGTGGTCGTAGGCGGCGGTTTCATCGTGACATCCTTCACGGGCAGACTCGAGGGGCCATTGGTAGTACTGGGAGGAATTTAAAGAGAAGCAACCATGGGACTTCCAGGCGGTTGCTGGTGAGATAGACTGTCGTCCGTAAATGTAATTGGATGCAGTGCCATCCAAGATGTAAAATGCCTGCTCCTCACCCCACAAGAGAAGTGGGATACCAGGGAGCAGCAGAGTGGTGACGAAAGATCCCAAGAGCTGCCTTTGTACACCGTACTGAACGGCAGGCCAGCGGAAGACATCTTGGTTGGTAGCACCGAACATGTGCCGAGGGTCAAATTTTCCGGTGTTTGCATTCACCATGTCATTCGATCCTAGCATGATGTTCCAGGCAGTAACGAAGTCATCGGGCACGTCAAATCCTGCTGAAAGGTGTCCATCCATACCGAGGAATCGGGTAAGAGAACGGTAAATCGAGTAGTGGAAAGCTGCACCATCGATCGCCTCCTTTCCAAGGTCGCGCAAGAAGTACTGCGCCGCAGTCTCGTTTGTGGAGTTCATGGCATCGATCGCACTCATGTACTGATCGGGCTGACGACCACGGCCTAAATACACAGATCCGAAGTTGTTACCACCTGTGATCTCGCCGGCAATAAAAAAGTTCTCTTTTCCGACAGCGCGAGCGCACTCTCGATAGGCCGCGGACATGTCTCCAAGTGCATCGACGGTGGACTGAGTGGCCTTATCGTAACGGAAACCATCGATATCCAAAGAGGCGATTACCATGCAGGAGTGACGGATCAATCTTTCTCGAACTGGCGGATACCATTCTCGCAGACGATCTTGCACTGAAGCGAACTTTGCCAATTCACGTTGCCAATCGGGGAACACACCAAAGGCCTCGACATCACCGTATTGGTCAAAATCACTGTTATAACAACCGACGAGGCCCTCCACTTGGGATTCGTTGACGGGGTATCCATTCTCATACCAAAAGCGAGGGTAATCACAAGTAGCATTGTATTCATCGCCAATGTCGAAATCCACATATCGTCGATCGGTTTTCCAGCTTGCCTTGTGCTCCTTCACTGTGAAAGGAGCGGTTGTGTTCAAATATCCGTCGAAGCCGATAAGGTCACCGAGCCTAGTATAAAATAATATGGTTAGTATATCTCATCAATATCGTGGAATGAAGGTGAACTTACGTCGCAATCGTGTTGTCGAAGAGGACATACATTCCTCGATTGTGGATCTCAGTGATGGCATTGCGCCAAAGCTGAATGTTACCGTAATGTTGGTCAAGCAAGGTTGTATCCAGAGCTGAGTATCCATCAGCCCCCCAAGGCTGATTCATGAAAGAGGTTCCAGCGAGGTAAAGACCCTATATTGTGTGAGTAGCTGCACCTTTGAATCCAACTGAGGGAGTCCAACCTTGATACCCATTCCCTGCAGGTAATCCAATGTGTCGAGCAAGCCAGCCACATCACCACCATGGCGCATCTGGTTCGAGTTCAGGTCATGTTCGAATAATGTTCCGTTGATGTTGTCATTTGTGGGGTCACCGTTGACAAATCGGTCCAGGAAGATGGTGTAGAAAGGGAAACGCCAATTATCTGGGGAAGGGAAGTATTTGCCCTCGTGGTCTGGCCATTCTCCCCAGTATTCCGCAGGGTTTGTCGCGGTTTTGTTCTCGTTCAAGTTGTAGTCAACCAAAGACTCGTCGTAAGGCCAGCAAGTTGCAGTCTTGGTGAGAAGAGCAATGAGCCCAATAGAGAACAACCCTCTCATGATTGCCGGGCTGGGTGTCGAGACACCTCAAAGTTCTCAAGAGTTGTGTCAAAATAGAGCATAGAAGAGATACACAGATAAGATGTAGAAGGGGAACGATAAGTAGAGAGTGTCCCAGGTTGCCTGGAGACTTCAGATTGCTTTCAAAAACGAATGTAAGGCATTCACAAGTTGTGATCACCGGTTAGGCAAATGAAGTTGGGGATTGAAGATGAGAAGAAGAAGTGAGAGAACGAAGGAACAGAAAGATAGGATCACATATTGTGCCAGGCTGGAAATACGGTGCACTTAGTGGCGTATAGTGCTGATGTCCTACTCAAAGCTAGACTGCTCGGTGTTTCTATTCTAGACTACCAAATGAGACAAGAGTCAAACTAATCTGGATACTCTATCTTGGCATTTTTGGCACAGACGTCGGTTGCTCTCCGTATCAATGAGTAGTATATCGCACTCTGTGGAGCAGGATGGGCCGGTGTACTCCGGTAGTCCCAGGCTCAGCCTTATACGAGGCAAATATGGATGAGTCGCCCATGGATTCCTCTGTTCTGCCTCTTAATTGGCATCAGATTCTTACAGCCAAGCTCCTAGACCTCGTTTGGCCACTCCTTTGGGACATGATACGCGATTCATGGTAGACTTGACTTTTTCCTATCTTGGATGGACCCTTGAAGCCTAACGGTGACTAGAAGAGAACGCATCCACTTCAATACCACCCATACAGTAGTTCCCGCTGTATCCGAGTTTTCTCGTAGTCCATTTTATCTATTTTTGATTTATTTCTATTTCTTGTTTCTGGCAGTGCATAGTATGTGTTTGCTGAGTTTTCTATGACCCACTTGATGCACCAAGGAAATGTTTACAACGAGATACTCAAGTGGATATGCCAAATTGCCAAATTCCATACTACCCGGGGTTGGGTCAGGCCTCTGCCAATGAGAATGGTAAATACCATATATCTTCCTCTCTTTTCTGGAAATTTGAGCACTGGGGGCACTTGGATATTTGATGTTGCAAATGATATCAATCTCACCGGGTAGTATAGTTACCAGTTTAGTCCCCTGGAGGATAAGCATCATAACAGATTAATTGTAACCTCAAACAGCGTAAAATTATCGGTCACACAGTACCACCTACAAGCAGAAATCGGTACTTATTCTCCGAGTAATCGGTTCCTGGAAATGATATAATAAAATATAAAATAAAATATAATAAAATGTGAAATATAAAAATAAAAAACATAAATTACGGGACTCGGGATCAACTTATCAGGGTCTAATCCCGATACCGATCTGAGTGATCCGGTTGGCTGAAATGGTAGATTGTACACGGAACATACTGAGACCGGCTCCATATCTGATCCACTCGTAATTTTCAGTTCTCTGTATTGTAATCCTGTACTGTGTACTAGATTTCCAACGTTGATACCTGCCAGGTAACAACCATGGTTCTTCCAATAAATTACACATATTATTCGAGCCTTTTGGAGTAGATATCTCGGTTAATTAAGGCAGAAATCATTCCTTAGGCACCGGTTAGGAAATAGGTAGGGCTTTCCCGGCTTAATACAGACATCTGGGGGTGTTTGTGTGTTTTACTGAGATCTATGTGACCTGCCACGACTACGGAAATTGGTTCCAGTACTACCACGTCCAAGTACATACCACCGATATTCCCATTCATGTTTGTGGTTACAGTGCAGATATTCAAAATTGTCTAATATTCTCTGTCAAGTTTTATCATCAACCCAAACAAAAGAAATATGGAACTTTGCCTCAAGTGATGTGATTCTATGCCACGGTAGCGCTATTGATAGTGGGCAAATCCAGGTTCCAGTTTTTAGAGACACCCTCAAGATAACTGCTGCTACTGGTTCATCAGGACCCAAAACACTTGGCATAGTGTCTCGGGGTTTTCCCATTTGGGCCATTATCAACCATATTTCAATTTTGCGATATAACCGCGCATCCCGGAAATTCGCGGGCTATTGTCTCAGCCACTATAGTCCACCAGGGGGGATGCCAGGCAGTGAGCTCATAGGCATATCATTTTTAAGCAGGATTTTCTCTACAAAGACAAGCTCATCTTTGTGAAATCATCTCCACAGTTTTCAGGTCCCATTTTCTGAAGAATTTTACCGCATAAAAATAGTTTCTTCACTCCACCTTACCATACTCCACTAACTAGGAATGGCCGGGGAACTGGGCTTGAAGAATCATTTCATGATGAGACTATGAGTGCAAGTGAAAGCTTGGTTTTGCGTCAAAGAACCATACACTCATTCTTCATAGCACTATCTTCTAGAATAACCTATCGATTAATGTACTGTGACTATTGGCTATACCTATACCAGTAGCTTTGATAACGTAGCACTGACTTTCCCGAGGTCAATCACTGTGTTAACCTATGGATTAAACCGGGGATCAGCACAATACTTTAACCTAGGCAGTGGCTAAACTAGGGATCTCCCCATTTGCCCCAGTTCCCCTCTGAAGACCTTGGATCAAGTGAACTCCTCTCTTCCCTTGTTCCTTGAGTTCTTCATCCCCCTCGACTTTCGTTAAACTCACGATCTCTATGCTTGTGTCACTCATTTAATCTATCTCTGATTGGGCTATTTGTGCCTGTCCATTCTTTTGCCGTCTCTCGACTGCCTTGTGCCCGTTCGGCGTTTCTCTTCAGTCCTATTGTGCGTCGCAGCGCACACACGACCCCCATGCGACCCATCTCACCCATGCGTCACCTGATTGGTGGCCTCGTTGGAACACTATGTCTCTTCGACACAGTACCAGCCGCCAGCATATCTGAATGGAAGACAAGGAGTGTCTATCAGACAATGACAGATCGTTTTGCGCGCACAGATGGCTCAACTACCTCACCGTGCAACACGACGACGGGACTATACTGTGGAGGAACATGGCAAGGAACAATCGACAAACTGGACTACATCCAAGGAATGGGATTCGACGCTGTCATGATTTCTCCAATCATCGAAAATCTGGAGGGTCGGGTTGAATACGGCGAGGCATACCACGGATACTGGCCACTGAACCTTTACTCGCTCAACTCTCACTTCGGCACATCACAGGATTTGTTGGACTTGAGTCAGGCATTGCATGATCGGGGCATGTATTTGATGATGGACACTGTCATCAACAACATGGCATACATTACGAATGGGAGTAACCCGGCAACAAGCATCGACTACTCGGTTTTTACGCCCTTCAATAATGAGGACTACTTCCACCCATACTGCCCCATCGTCAACTGGGGCAACTACACAGAAGCGCAACTGTGCCAGACTGGTGATAACCAAACCGCTCTACCCGATCTTTTCACCGAACATGAGGATGTCCAGTCGCTGCTGCTCAACTGGACACTGAATACCATGAGTACTTACTCCATCGACGGACTTCGTATCGACGCTGCCAAAAGTGTGACGCCGTCATTCCTACGGAAGTATCAGGATCAGATTGGTGGTTTCATGACTGGAGAGGTCATGGAGTCAAGTGTGAACATCGTTTGCGATTACCAGAACGAGTATATTGGCAGTCTTCCCAACTATCCAGTCTACTACGCAATGTTGAAAGCTTTCACCGAAGGGATCACTTCCGAGCTTGCTTTGGCTGTCAATAATATGAAAGCTGCATGTTCAGACGTCAATGCCCTTGTTTCCTTTTCCGAGAATCACGATGTCCGGCGCTTCGCCAGCTTCACAGATGACATGTCGGTACGTAAGAGAGCACTCTTAATATCTCTTCTGTTTACTAATCCTCATCTCCGGTGTCGCAGCTTGCCAAGAACGCAATCACTTTCACCATGCTCTTTGACGGTGTTCCATTTATCTATCAAGGCCAGGAGCAACATCTCGACGGATCATTCCCTCCAGCGAACCGTGAAGCTGTATGGCTCTCCGATTATAACAACGGCACTGAGCTTTACAGCTTGATCGCTACCCTCAACAAGATTCGGAAACATGCCTACCGGATGGACAACAGCTACGTGGATCAGCAAACGTCGAACATCTACCAAGGTGGCAGTGAGTTGGGCTTCAGAAAGGGTATTGAGGGCCGACAGGTTATCATGCTTCTATCAACGCAAGGAGTCAGCGCAAAACCGTACGATGTCAACCTCTGGGTCAGCTACAATGCCGGCGTCAACGTCACTGAAGTTTTGAACTGCAAGACATACCTGGTTGATGGAGATGGCGATCTGACTGTGGACATGGTAGAGGGATTACCTCGTGTCTTCTTCCCTACTGAGCTTATGGAAGGCAGTGGACTCTGCGGTTATTCCTCCATCAATTTGACCTTCGCCGACATTATGACTGGCGGTGGATCTCTGAAAACCTCTTCGGCTGCTGGCGGGATTCATATCTCACCGCAGGCTCTGGGATTGACTTTTTTCTTGGCTCTCATGAGTTTTACCATTCTTTTTTTAACTTGACATTTTAAGCACTGCGGTTAAAGTCGGCGATTCAGCTACTCATTATGGACCACTTATATCTCCGCATCATTTGTCAGTTTCAGTTGTTCTATTATTGTCTGATTCTCTCTGTCCACGGGTGTTACTCACATCCCTACACCCAATGTACATATTTTATGGGTCATTTACTATCTAATGTCATTGCAAGCACTTAACTTCAATTTTTGGTCAACATGTAGATATAGGGCGTTCCCTGTCAACGGAGTCATTCTTACGGTATGTAATTTACCGTAAGTTAAAAAATAACGCGCCCCGCAAGTTGAAATTTTCTCAACGTTTGAACTCCACTGCCCAGATGCCCAGTTTGGTTCCTGGCACTAGATACAATAGACTGTGAGACAAGGATTCTAGAAATGGCTCCTGCTCATAAAAATTGAACTGGCATAGTCAATTGCATTTTGGGTGAGCCATGTGCCAGGAACATAATTTGTTATTTCTATTCATGTAAATTGAAGTTCTTCGTCTTTTTGTCATCACCCCTGAGCAACAATTGATGCCTTGTATTGCTTTGTATCCATAAGCACTTTCAATGATTTCCCTGCTTTCATGCTGCAGCGGATCCCGCCGGAAGGGAGGCCGGTCAGGAGAAGCCAGTAAGTATACACCCGGTACACGTTGACGCGCTCAAGACTGATATCAGTCGCGTTTGAAACACAGCCAAAAAGAGCGATCGGCCTCTTGCATGGAAGGCTCCAGAGAACGCATTAATATTCCAAGCATTTGAATGGCATATGCCCGCTGATCAATACCATTGGACTCGATTAAGGCTTGCATTGCCTGATTTGAAGGCGATTGGTGTTGACCAGATATGGATCCCGCCCGGATGTAAAGGAATGGACCCAGCAGGTAATGGGTACGACATTTATGATTTATTTGATCTGGGTGAATTTGATCAAAAGGGATCCATCTCGACAAAATGGGGTAATAAGAAACAGCTTGAGGATCTGGTACATGAAGCCCGGTCATTGGGAATTGGCATTATTTGGGATGCTGTTCTGAATCACAAAGCTGGTGCCGATTTCCCTGAACAATTCCAGGCTGTCAAGGTACACCCCAAAAGTAAGATTGGTCCACCACCATTTCCTGTATTGTGTGAATTAAGCTAATATCTTGATTTCTTATAGAAAGGACAGTTGAAGTATCCAAACCATTGAAAATAGATGGTTGGGTAGGCTTTGACTTCGCTGGGCGTGGGGACACCTATAGTTCACTAAAGTATCGTTGGCAACATTTTACCGGTGTTGACTGGGACGATAAGAGCAAAGAGAACGCCCTCTACAAGATTCATGCCCCTGGAAAAGACTGGGCACCAGATGTCTCAACAGAGAACGGGAACTATGACTATCTCATGTTTGCTGATTTGGACCACTCACATCCGGAAGTCCGGAATGATCTCCTCAACTGGGGCACCTGGATCACAAATGAGCTATCACTTAGTGGGATGAGACTGGATGCTGCTAAACATATCTCCAGTGGATTCCAGAGAGACTTTGTGGCTCATGTCCAGAAAAACACAAATCCGGAGTTTTTCGTCATCGGAGAGTATTGGACTGCAGATACCCGATCGATCCTGAACTACCTGGAGGATACCGAATACAGGATTGCAGCCTACGATGTTCCTCTTCTGGAGAAGTTTTCGAAACTGTCACATACCAAAGCAGCAGACCTCCGTGGTATTTTTGATAATACGTTGGTCCAATGCAGGCCCAATCATGCCGTGGTGAGTCCTTCGAAGTAAGATGACCAGAATTAGTACTGACTTCTGAAGACACTTGTCTCAAATCATGATACAGTAAGAATTCCTAGGAGAACGCTCATAGAGGATATATCAAAAAGCTAACTATTTTATCCAAAGCAACCTGGACAGATGCTTGAAGTAAGTGATTGATATCAATACTCCCGGTCTATGGTTAACCATACTCACCAAAACACAGACCCCAATAGCTCCCAACTTCAAAGAGTTAGCATACGCTCTAATTCTTCTTCGCAAAGATGGGTATCCATGTTTATTTTACGGTGACCTTTATGGAATACGAGCCAATGTCTCGGATCCGATGACGCCTGCATGTAATGGAAAGCTTCCCATCCTTGCCCAGGCTCGGAAGTTGTACGCCAATGGCAAACAAAAGGATTATTTCGACCAACCAAACTGCATCGGTTCGTGTCTCTGACCCCTGAAAGTAGGGCTTAAGATTAACGAAGCTAGGTTTTGTTCGTGCTGGGAATCCCGGCCAACGTTCCGGTCTCGCTTGTGTTATCAGCAATGCAGGGCCCAGCAAGAAGAAGATGTTCATTGGGCGAGAAAACGGGGGCCAGAAGTGGATCGATATCCTCGAGCATCATCGCGCATCGGTGGCTATTAATTCCCGGGGCTATGGCGTCTTCCCGGTTTGTGCGATGAGTGTCAGTGTCTGGGTTAATTCAGATGCTGTCAATATTGACAGTCTTCAA
Organism: Penicillium herquei; assembly: GCA_039634405.1. NCBI lineage: Eukaryota > Fungi > Ascomycota > Eurotiomycetes > Eurotiales > Aspergillaceae > Penicillium > Penicillium herquei. The sequence goes on from CP098390.1 coordinate 2,082,697, forward strand.
AAGAACTTGTATGTTTAATATTCCCCTTTTCTCGGTACTTGAATTGGCCTATTTGTGTGTCTTGATGATACTAACTTTTATAGCAACTCGGATATCTATGGATATTGAACCCCGTCCATTGACAGCCAAAACAATTCCTTATCTCGATTCGGGTCAAAGGTTAATAGAAATCCTTTCTGTACATACTAGTCTTCAAATGTTTCATTGCACATAAATAGTACTATCTCGCACTGCCCACCTGGGCCGGCGTTGAGACAATATCGAGATCTAATTTCCCGTATGTGATACGAATTTACATATCATAATCAGCAAAAATATGGCTTACGCCCTGTCCCACTCGATGAAGCACGTTGTTACTCTGAGTCGGTGTAATATCGTGGTTGGCAGTTGGTCGGTGCCAGTGAAACATCGTGGCGGCTGGTCCCTGAATCATCCGTGGGTCAACGCCTGAATGTCTTAAACCCATCCCCAACCTAAGGTTCTCAGGGGTGGGTCAATTCCCACTCCATTTCCTCGATTATTAGTATTAATAATCCCTGTCATCTGTGCTTCGTAAGAATTTTATTCAAATGTTCCATCAATGACTCCAAATAGCACCATAGCTGGGCATTCGCCAAGGATGTCTAATCTCCACTCGATCTATTTTTTCATGTCCATGTCGCAGCATGAATCAGGTTTTGAATTGACCATGCCAGCCTATAGTGTGGGAATTATTTCATATTTGATGGATCAATGTCTTTGAAAAATAATTCATATTCGGTACTTCTTCCAAGTTCAACACTACCGTGGCACTAGAAGGAGAAGAATCAATTTCAATGATTTGACTTTTGATAAATGGCATTGTTCAAGTCTAGACACGGAGAACATCTTATCTCCAAACCTTCTAGTTTAGGGCCATAGTATACTTTACATTAGGAACATCTGAACCATAAATGTAACGTTCGTATCTCGAGGGTCTGTTCTCGAAGGACGCCACTGATGAGTTGATGTGTAATTTTCCGTAATCTGGTAACAAGATAAGGATCTCACCGGTGACGATCCGAGAATTGTGTCTTTGAAATACCATTACAGGGTGGATCTGGACCCTGAAAATCCTGTATCGATGCGGCTTAATCCACTTCATTCCACTTCCAAGTCCACTATTCCACTAACTACACCAGAACAGAGACTAGTGCTCCGCCTTCCGGACGCCATTGTTCGTGACTGGGACTAGCGGGTTTTGACGGGGAAAAAAGGGTCTGAACTGCCTAAATTCGGGTTAAGCCGACCCGGATGTGAATGAGAATAGCTACCAATAATGACGACTCAAAGAGAAACATTCAAGGCTACACCGTTTGGACCCAGCAAATTGAGAATACACTTACTGAATATCTTATGTTCAGATCCATTATGTACCCATATGTACCTGAGTACTTTTCACTTGGCAAATGTGAAAATTTCAAGCAGTGACATCGGATAGTTCCCGCATTGCCTCTCTGGGTCCATGGTTACTTTATCCTAGGCTTGAGAGACATCATCTTAGACAAGATCTGTTGTTGATTGTATAATGAAATGCTTTGATTCAGGTATTATTAGAGTCATAGGTTCAAGTTTGTATGCTCACTTGTAGAGGGGAGCCTTTTCTGTTTTGAAACTTCGTCCCAACTTGTTTGCCTGGTTATCTACTACTTAATACACTCATCTTTCCTACACTCTTCCTCTCTTGCTACCACAACACTTACTTCAACATCTTCCTTTCAAACCCATTTTTTCTTCCAACACTCGTTTAACCGATCACTACTATCAAAATGCGTCTCTCGCTCGCTTTGTCTGCTGTGGCTCTGGCCATCTCCGCTGGAGGTAAGTTCACTATCATCGTCGCCTCGCGGCGGCGGCGGCGGCGGTGACGGTGATATCAACCTTGAAAAGCTTCACACTCTTACTAAAACAAATTTAGCTCTCTCCGTTACTGAGCCTGAGAAGGGTGCTGTCATCGCCCCTTCCAGCTCCGTTAATGTTAAGTGGACCTCCGTTGAGTATGTCGCCAAAGTTTCACTTTCTATATAGTCGCAGAACTGACTTGTAACAGCACCGACGCGTCGCGCTTCGATATCTACCTGGTCAACAACGCCGTCTACCCTCCCGTCAACAAGGAGCTTGCCAAGGACATTGACACCTCCAAGGACACCTACACTGTCAACATCGGCAATGTTCCCAACGGGTAAGATACTATATAATCATGGTCCCGTTATATGACTTTAAGCTGACAAAATATTAGCCACGGCTACCAGATCAACCTGGTCTCTGATGCCAGCATGAACACTGGTATCCTTGCTCAGACTGGCCAGTTCAACATCACCGACTCCGCTGAGACTTCGTCCTCTTCCACTACCTCGTCCGCCACTACTTCCTCTGCCACCAGCACTTCGTCCTCCACTGGCTCCTCTACTAGCACCTCCTCTGCTAGCTCCAGCGTCACCAAGGGCTCCACTGGTGTCGTTGTCTCTACCAGCACCGGCGCTAGCACCACCGTCGCCATTACTAGTGCTGTGAACAGCGCTCACACTGCTACCTCCGGTATGATTACCACTGCCTCTGGCTCCACTGGAGCCCAGACTACTGGTACTGGTACCAACAGCACTGCCGCTCCCCTTCACTCCACCAATGCCGGTGTCGCTCTTCTGGGCCACCCCGCCGCTGCTATTGGTGTTGTTGGAGGTGCCCTGGCTTTCATGCTGTAAGCTCCTTCAGCAATGTGAAAGACCCTTGCCTGTTCTTATGGCATCTTGGTTCTGTGGTGTGATATGCACATGAATCAGGCAAACTGGGTCCTTCTTCACTGATTCACCTCTGGTGATTTCTTTTTTTACCATATGTCTCTGGCCTACGGGCTTTTTGTATCTTCCATTTTGTAATCAGAGACATATGAGATGATATTTGCGATTTGCTTTTTTAAATTCATGATTTCATCAAAGATACGCGCGATGTATGCAGGGAGTCGCTTAAGGTTCCATCATGATACACTAATTTATGACTTTTGATGAATCTCTTTAGAAGAACGTAGTACGTCAAAGTCCTCATGACAGTAGAAATACCAAAGTCATTGATGTAACTTGAACTTTCTTGATGAAGCTGATCAAATATTGCTGCCTGTCAGACCTGGCGATCTCTCCTCCAAAATTATGAGTTGGGGACTGAGTGGCAGACTCCCAACTTGAGGCTCCAGGGATGTTTGAAGGCATACATAATGCTTATCCAATGGCAATCTTTTATAGGCTCAACAAAAACGACTAATACATACTAGGTAGTGATCTCACTGGCTCTGGGCATCATTAGTATTGAGATTTTAACATCATTGTATGACTTATGCTTTCCTGTTAGTCGAGCGTATTACTGCTGTTCTATACCTAGCAACCTTGGAATGGGCCTACACATTTATGCTTACTATACAGTCTATAAGGAAATTTTTGCACCAAGAGATCCAATGGTCATATCTCATTTTTCATAGCATCTCAAGAATAAGACCTAACCAAGGCCTGGGATCTGGTAGAGCCCAGGACATTTATGGATACTCCTGGCTTGCGAGATGCATGCTTCATCCACGAGGCTGTGTCCCTGATAATAGAACCTTGTCATGACAGGGATCACAGAGCAGAATTGTCACATATGGCTTGTACAAAATATACAAGATAAGCTTGTCGAATCCACCTGGTCTGGATACTTGTCAAAAAGTAAGATCCAGGATGGAAGTTGTCGGATTGGTGCATCGTATTAGGATCATCGATGCTTCCTTGCGCCTTCTTCACTCATCAACCTTCTCTTCCACTTTCTTTTCCTCCCCTTACAACAACAACAATTATCATCCCCGCCCATACCGCGAAGCGAAGCCGGTTCACCCACGGCGTCGGGCTGTTTTTCGGAAATTTTTCAATTGGTTTTTCTTGGAAAGCAAGGCAATCAAACAGGAAGCAATGAAGCAAATACCTGCTACCAAGGTCCAGACGTATGTCGATTGAATTGTAGACCCCAGAGCCAAAGCTGTGTAAAAGGAAAGCATAACACAACTTCGGTTAAACGGATAGGACGAGTTTAGCGGCGAACAACGATACCCTGGCGGCGGGCAGCGCTGCGAGCACGGCAGTACTCCTCATCATCCTCGCTGTCGGAGCAGCTGTCATCCGAGGACTCCTCGTAGTAACCGCAGCGGTCACCACCACAGTCAAGCTTGACACGGTCGCCCTTGCGGGTGATTCCGTAGCGCTCACAGGAGCAGTGAGACTGAGTGGAGGACAGGGAGGAGAGAGATGATGGAGAGCTGGAGCCGGAGGAACCAGAGCGGGACGACAGGGACGAGCCGGAGGAGCTTGGTGGGCTGCTGGAGTACTCGTAATCGTCAGAGAGACGAGAGCCAGCAAAGCGGCGGGTGATGTCGTCAACGGTGGGAGCGCCAAACTCGGCTTCACGCAGGGAGCGCGAGGCGTAGGGCTTGGAGGGCTTGGGGTGCTGGATGCGGGATGGCGAAAGGCCACGGCCCTGAGCAACGGTCGAGGAGCGGCGACCGCTGGCGGCGCTGCGAGAGCTGGACTTGCCACCGGGAACATCGAGGATGTTCAGCTTGCGGCCGGTGGTGGGCTCGACGGTGTACTCAACAGCGGGGTCGTGGGAGACGTGGTACCCATCCATGATGTAGTAGTACCAGTAGCGGCTACCCAATTGAAGCATGGAGGTCTGGAAGCGGAATTTTCCGACCCAGGAACCGGGCTTCTCATTAGCGGAGAGGGGCAGCTGGCGGGCATAGTTGTCCCAGGAGCCAACCAGGTGGACGGTCTTGACATTGGAAGAGGTGCGCAGGGAAAACTTGAGTTGAACTGCGGCCATTATGAATGATGTAAAGACAAAAAAAGTGTTGATATATAAGTTGTCGTAGAGTATAGACGTCAAAAAGAGTCAAATGTAGTAAATAAACAATCAAAAACTACCGGAGTTTCGATTGTCTGCGTTTGATTTGAATCTTGAAAGTTGTGTCTTGAAGGGAACCGGTCCACGACGAGAATATAAAAACGATATCGAGCGAGATTAGATTAACGTGTTTGTTGAAAGAGCTGGTACAGCAAGGCACAATGTTGACCGGCAACAAAGATTGAGGCTGTGAACTTGATTGAAAGGATTCGAGATGAATGCAAGGCTGAATTTGGGTGAAAATAACACTTCGGAGCACAGCTCTTGGTGTTATGGGGGATAAAATTAAGAATAGAATAATAATGAAGTAGAAAAATGAAAAAAAGAAACAAGCAACCAGTGCCTGAATTCAACTCGAACAGCTCAAACAACAAAAACTCGCTGAAGAAAAAAAGAAGAAGAAGAAGAAGTCAGCCTGGGCGGTTATGCCACACTTTTATGGGAATTGAATGGATCAGCGCTGCAGAAACGAGCGAGTAGGCGTGGGCGGGTAATCGTGCAACTTGGTTGGCCCGTTGGGTGCTGTACAGTGATGGGATAACATCACCGCCATGAACCAATCAACCCGAGGGCCTTGACGCTCTCAGTGAGACCAGAGGAGAGGGGCTGGTCGAATCACTCTTCTCATTCTCAGTGTGCTGAGTTACCAAGTGTAACCTGCAGAATCCATTCACACCATTCCGAGAAGAAAATGACATCCATCATGCATGTCAGAAGTAAACACGGGATGATATTAATTTGCGACCGAGGGATCCTGTTTTTTTTTTTAACATGATTGAATGATAAATCGGACTTGAAGGAATAGCCAATTTGATCATTCAGGATTTCAGAAAGAGATACTCTCCCATGTATCCATTTCCTGTGAAAGTTCTCATCATAGCTTGGAGCCTTGAACAGAATGCGCCTTGTACGAGTACATCGAGGGATACTCAAGTCCAAGAATAGAACCGGGATATGGCTGTTATCACACAATATACTTCTCCGATCAGTGCACAGTCCACTTCATTGAACTTTAATGAGAGGATTCATTGGGAGGAATTCACCGAATTGTATGTGGAGTCGATGTCGCTATCATGTAGGTGTGCTTGGATCCTGGTGATTCCCCGCATGGGTATTCCGAAGTACCGGGAGGCACTATGGTGTCAAAATGTCATCACATCAATATATTCTTTGGAGCGGGCGACTAATCCGTATGGACTTGCTGGGATATCGCGTATAAGACAGGGGGCCTTGTTAGTATTGCATGGGTTCTCCACTGAGAGCGGTTGTAGTAATGGTGGCAGCGGCACCTTTCTTTGTTCTCATCAACTCGTCAGAAGCATCCACATACATAACCCCGCAGACGGCTAATGCAAGGAATCGATTGGCGCATTTCGCTTTAACTGTGCGAGGATCACTGCAGTGCAGACTTGGTACGGAGCACTCCGTACAGGGTCTAGCTGCAGTACAGTGCCGAGACTCAACGTGGCCGAATCAAATGTGTCAAACTTTAAGCCGCTGCAATATATTATGCCTTGATGTAGAAAGTACTTTGTGCCTTGTAAAGGGCAATGTAGGTGGGTCCTGCAATCCTGTGTCCTGTGTTGGTTAACGCCGCTCAGGTGGTTGAGGGAAAAGTACTTGGTCCAAGTGGAAGTTGAAGTTGTAGGGGGACACACTAGGTTAGCCCAAGGCAGACCCCCTTTACTTCTCAAGCATGCCAACCTCCAGGGCTTGGAAGGCTATTCCAGTTGAAATGTATAGTTAGCCGATACTACTTCTACATGTATTTTCAGGTTGTGATAACAACATTTGAATAACTGTTCCCACTAGAACGAATTTCATCTATAGGGCTTCTTATAGTTAAGACCAACATTTGAAGAGAGCCTTCAAGCCTGAGGTTACTAGCCGGTAGGCTACACTTATGTCTACGAAGCACCAGATAATACACAGAATTTCATTTCAACTATGTATGATTGAAATAGATGCGATGGCCAGATCTCCCACCAGGACGCCACAGCAATAGTCCCTAAGGACCCGCGATTTTGAGTGAATCATTAAAGTACAATGTAAAAGAAAAAAGGGTGCAACCCGCGCTGAATGCTAAAATCACCGCACTGACACTCCAGAGCGATCGGTAAACATGCGAGCCGCAATGTTCATGGAGGCCAGCTCTTGGAACAAAAGCTTGGCGGCGTAAGGGATATGGACCTGGGAGATACGGTGCTTGTTGTTGCAAAGACGGCACTCGAAGAGACCCTTCTTCAGTTTGCTATTCAGAGATATCAGTATTGATTTTCACAAAAATTAGAAGAGGGGATGGGAAATAAGGGCAGGAACTCACGCAATAGGAGTCATCAGACCACAGTCATCGCAGATGTGAACGCGGAAAGGATCAGACACATCAAACAGACGCTCCTTCAAGAAGGCACTGGCACCGTGAGCGATCATACAATCACGCTCCATCTCTCCGAAACGCAGACCACCATCACGAGCACGACCCTCAACAGGCTGTCGAGTCAAAATCTGGGTAGGACCACGAGCACGCGCGTGGATCTTGTCATCGACCATGTGACGCAGACGCTGGTAGTATGTTGGACCCAAGAACACTTGCGCCACCATCTTACGGCCAGTGTATCCGTTGAACATAACCTCGAATCCGCGAGACTGGTATCCGTGCTCACGAAGCAGGCGCGAAATAGAGTCGACAGTGACATCAGTGAAAGGAGTAGCATCACCTTCAAATCCACGAAGAGCCGACACCTTACTGAGTTGACACTCAATCAAATGGGCAATTGTCATACGAGACGGAATGGCGTGCGGGTTGATAATCAAATCAGGCACCACACCTTCACGAGTGAAAGGCATGTCTTCCTGTCGGAAAGTGATACCAATTGTACCCTTCTGACCGTGACGAGAAGCGAACTTATCACCAATCTGGGGGACCTTGGTCGTACGCATACGAACCTTGACAAAGTTGAGACCATCGTGACCAGTTGAGATCATGACTTGATCCACGATACCATTCTCAGTGCTACGCAAGGGCGTCGAGACATCAATCTTGGTATGAGCCTTGGTACGCTGGCCGAGCTCCTCGGCATCGGGGGCAAGGGGAGCCGTCTTACCGATGATGATGTCTTCTCCGGAAACACGCACACCAGGAGCAATAATACCATCATCATCAAGCTTGTCGTATGTGCCCTTACGCATACCAATTGTGTCGGCTCGCATGGGCTTCTCAAATCTTTCCACGACAGACAAGGCAACCGTCTTCTCCGAATCAGTGTAGGTACGGTAGAACAGACTGCGGAAAAGACCACGATCAATACTGCTCTGGTTCATAACGACTGAATCTTCCTGGTTGTATCCCGAGTAACAAGCAATAGCCACAATAGCATTCTGGCCAGCAGGCAGCTCACGGAAACGCAAGAATTCCATGGATCTGGTGGTGGCGAGGGGTTTCTGGGGGTAGTAGAGAATATTCGCCATAGTCTCCATGCGTTGAGCAAAGTTCGTCAAAAACACACCCATGGCCTGTTTACCCATGGCAGATTGATAGGTGTTACGAGGCGACTGGTTGTGATCTGGGAAAGGAATGATACTGGCACAAACACCCAAGATCATACTGGGATGAATCTCGCAGTGAGTCCAGGTGTGAGCACGCTGGCTAAGAATTGAGCGAACACGCTTGTTGGGGTCGCTTGTCTCATCCTCTGGCAAAGCGTAGCCTGCCTGGAGTTGTTTGGAAATCTCCAAGTCTTCAGGCGTCATCACAATCATAATAGTTTCCTCTTCCTCTGCATCCACAATCTCGATGGCACCGGATCTGACCAAGCCTTCCCATCCGAAGTAGCGCTCCCGGCGTTCTTCCATGTCCAGATCAGCTGGCAGGTCTTTATCCTGTTCCAGTTTACGGATGTGGTCCTTGTTGAGAACCAAAGATCCTGCATTTTCACTCTTAGGGTCATTATCGACCACGAAGAGCGGTCGGCACACACGACCAGCATCGGTGAAGATCTTGAACTCCCGTTCACGGATATCACGAATCAAACTAACTTCGTTCGAAATCATATTTCGTCGTCGAAGAGACTGCATAGTGCTGACGAGATGTGAAGGATCACGGTGGATACCGACCCACACACCGTTGACGAACACCTTGGTAGCATTGGGTGTGACTTGGGGCTCAAATTCTTCGAGGACCTCCATATTACGCTGAATCATGAAATCAATGATCGGCTCACTGGGTGTTCCGACAGTGATGTAGCACATGAGTGCCAAGTTCTTGACAAGACCGCAAGCTTGTCCTTCGGGTGTTTCGGCCGGGCACACAAGACCCCAGTGAGTGTTATGAAGCTGGCGAGGTTTGGCGATCTTACCATCTCGTCCAATGGGGGTATTGGTACGTCGCAAATGAGATAATGAGGAGGCAAAGGTGTATCGACTCAGCACTTGGGAGACTCCAGCCTTGGCGCTTGCGGCCTTCTTCTGCTCTCCCCAGTTTCCTGTGGCCAGGGCATACTTCAAACCACCGGTGAGAGTAGCAGCCTTGATACCCATGTTGAGGTACATTTCGCGCTCAGTCTCAACGCAACGCTGTACATAACGCTGGAGGTCACGAGTGACACGAGTAAACAGAACACGGAAAAGGTTGGCCAGAAGTGGACCAGCCAAGTCCAGACGCTTCTTTCCGAAGTGATCACGATCATCAACATCCCGGCGGCCAAGCGCACATTGCAGCAAGCGGTGCACCATGTAACCGAGGAAAAAGGCCTTGCGAGTCTCACTACCTTCACTCTGGGAGATATGAGGCAACAACTCCTTCTGCATGATTTCTCTGGCGTAACGAACACGTCGCTCGTGGTTAAGATTCGACTGAGAAGAACCACGCTTGGCGATGAAGTCAAGAGCGACCTCTCGGTCCTGAATAACGAAACCCTCCTCAATACAAGGCTTCAACATCTCCAGCATAGGGATATCATTCCGGTCGTAGCAGATGTGGTTCAGGATATCCTCATCGGAGACAACACCCAAGGCTCGGAAGACAACCACAATGGGAATGTCGGCCTTGACGTATGGCAGAGTTGATCGAATTGTCGGCCCAAAGCCACCTTTGGCACTGTCACCCTTTGCGAAAAGCTTCAGCGCAAGCTGAGACAGAAGTCGGGAACCCTTTTCAACAGCACTGCGAATTTCCGCGACGTAAGGTGTAGGGCTTGGTGGGGCCTTCTTGAAGACTTGGACAATATTTCCGGCACTGCGCTCTTGAGCAATAAGAACCTTCTCACTTCCGTTGATGATGAAGTAACCACCGGAGTCGTAAGGACACTCGTTCCAGGCGTAGAGGGATTGTTCGTTCAGGTCCTTCAAGATACAGTATTTGGATTTGAGCATGATAGGCATCTTGCCAATGAAAACTGTCTCTTCCTTCACAAACCCATCCGAAGTATCTCTTGGGCTCCATTCGAGATATGTGCCACGAGCCTTGCGCTCTTCCTCAGTTCCGCCAATTTCATCATCATCGCGATCAGCAACAAGACGCTCTCGTCCCTCCATGACTGTCTTTGTGACTCCGAGGTACAGCGGACTGGCGTAGGTAAGGTTTCGTAGACGTGCTTCCTGCGGTAACATGATGGTTGTGGATCCATCGCCTTCAGTGACGGATGGTCGCGAAAGCATTACGGTGCCGAATTTGAGCTCGTAGCGGCGGACAACAATTGGGTCTTCTTCATCTTCGGCGGGCGGGAGGGTCTGATCGAGCACAACTTGTCCTTGCTCCTCAACAAGCTCCTGCATGGTCGAAGAGATAAATTCATCGAATGAATCAAGCTGCTGGGATACAAGACCCTTTGTGTCGAAAAACGAAGAGATCACCGTCCAGCAATCCTCTGAAGTGATTCCCTCATCCACCTCATCGTAAAACTCTTCTTCATAGGTTTCTTCGAAGTCGGCCATCGTATCGGTGTCTGCTGGAGCCGTCCAGCACGTTTGCGAAGGTGGTGAGAAAGGGAGGTGAAAAGGCGATCCGCGAAGGTCTTAAGGGAGGCGCGTCGGGACCGGAGAAGTGAATGGTGATTTTCACCCACGCGCTAACACCCGCCTGTCAGTGACTAGAGAAAGCAATTCCGCAGTCGTCCCAGACAAGTGAATAAGCAGATGGGAGTGATCGGTGGGATGAAGGAAAAATCTCCCAGCGGTGACAGGATGAAGGGACTGGCGATCTCCCAGGATCTTGATGCTTCGGCGGCGCCGAACTGCCCACGCTAGTCTTGATATGGTAACATACCGCATCACGTGGATATACGGTCACGTGTGGAGCATTCACTGGGAGCATTCACTGTATAACCCTCGAGGTATTTGATGTTACTTCCATTTATTTTCAATAGTTCACTTCAAATAGTTTTCAAATGCTTCTTTGATGACAAATTGAAACCGTGAAGTTCAAGCTGTGAATATTTTCTCAGTGATGTTGATTTTGAGCCTTGGCAGGCAACCTTGGAAGTAGTATATATTTTCACTGACAGCCTCATCATGATGCTGCATGTGGAGTCCTACTCGGAGTCTGAACCTGAGATTGATGCATCATGACATCTAGATATAAATAGTCGTACTAGCAACTCCAACTAGGCAAGTTCTATACCCATAGGTAGGTACTACCTAGTATATATTATTATTTTATAGGTACTACCTAGTACTCAAGTGCTACCAGTTGACTAGTAGTAATAATCAATGGCAAGTGCCCAGGTGCTGCATGTGGGCAGTGTTTGTTTGAACAGCCACAGAGACTGCCCAAGTGGCACACACCCGTCAATCTGATTACTAGCAAAAGACAGAAGCAGTACCTACTAGTCAAGTGCTAGAATTCGGATTTTTCATTTTTCAGAACTTGAATTTGTGACATCAGATTGAGTCAAAAGTTGTTTGGGCTAGTATAGTACATTCGTTGCTTATCAGGTTATGGGACTCAGTGCAACTATACAAACTGAAGTAGAGTGTTCAGCATATCCTTCACCTCCTTTTGTCCAGGGTCTTCATCGGTAAGTCCTTCCAATTGTTCTATACAAATTAGCATCTTGAAAATATTAAACCTCACAGGTGCAGATGGAACCTACCTTGAAGAGTACCCCGGACCAGAGACAGATCCTCGTCGCGGTCTGCCAGAAGGGAAACAACCTTCTTCTGCGCTCCATCATCCTCGGCGACCAGCCATGCCAGAATAACGTCAATAGTCTGCATAAATTGTAAGTGATGGGACGATTGAATATACCACACTATGTGTTTCGTACCTGCAGTGAGAAAAGGCCAACATCAAATCGACGAGACAGCCATTCGCTGGCCATGAATTCTTGCTCCTCGGGAGAGTATGATTTGCGTTCCTTCTCAATAGCTTGCTCGACTGGTGCTACGCGAGCAGCATACTCTCGCCTTAACTTGATAAGCTTCTCGATCTTTTCATAATCCTTTTCCATGAATTTGGCTAGAGTTCGGATACGAGCAGCTGATCCGCCTGGTAGAAGTCGTAGTAGCGAAGCAAAAATGCCGAGCAGATGTTCGATATTTTGTCCCTCTTGCTGTTTAATTTGTAAGCGTGACACACCATATAGTCAGGGAGATATGAGATTTACCTTTTTCATGAACATTCCAAAGACTGTCCTCAGTCCCGCTGCTTCGATCAAGTGCTCACAGGCCGGGGCCCCCGAGGGGCCACCAAAGAGATGATCAAGGACTCTTAGAGATCGTGGCTTACTGAACTTGCTTTCCTTGAGCATAATTTGCGCCAACTCGATTCCTTCCGCTTCAACAAACTTCTCTTTCCCTAACGGTTCGTCAACGAGGCAAATGAGACAATCGAAGAGATTCTCCACGAATTCCTCTTCGTCAGAGTCCTTCACAGGGTCGCGTTTTCGGTATTGACTAAGAAGCTGGAGGATAATATCAACACCATCCAGCTTGATGAATCGGTCACGATTTTTCGAGGAAGACTGTAGCATGATTGCCAGAATTTCTGCTGAGTATTGCTTATTTTGGGTCACGGGGGACTCTTTTTGTTGGATGCGAGCCAATATCCACGGCATAACGGAGGCGTCTTGTCCGATCTTTTCAACAAGAGAAGTTTGCGATGACAAGTTTTCCAAGACACCTAGATAGAATAAATGAGTGATATTGTCAAACATTCATGAAAAAAGTGGTTGAGCTTACTGAGAATGTAATAAACGCCAGTTCGGTCAGTCTCTTGTTTCTCGTCAAGACGAGTCAGATTTGACATCAATAACTCAATGAGGTCCGCATCCATCTGAGACATGTTAGTGAGGTTCTATTGTCGCCTTCCCGGGTTGTATCTTCTTCTAAAACACGTTGAATTTCAGGTTGAAAGCTTACCATAGCATTGACCAGTACATCCCATTGCTCCTGCTCTGCTTCGACATCCTCATCTGTAAGCTCGCTAATGAGTTGGATAACATCAATTGCGATGTCTGCATTCTCATGAGAAAGCAGTGAGATCAGTGAGCCCACACAGCCCAGCTTGGCAAATTCCTCATAGAGTTCTGGATGTTCCGATAAGATCGAAAGCCCTTTGATCTCGGTATCCAGATCGGCCTCAGATGTCATGAATCTGTTTGTAAGGAGTTAGTATTCGAGCAACCCCATCTTCCAGCTGTTCCATACTTTGTTGGGTCGTTTTCAAACTTAGCTCGAAGCTCGGAGTTCTTTGATATCTTTCGTTCGAAGTTCAGAGCGAAACGCCGAACCCAGGCCGTGTCGAATTTCTCGGGCTGTATAAGATGGGCCCATTAGCTTGTAGTCGCGCTGCAATTTTCTTCGAGTTGTACATACCGCTACCTCGTCCGTTTCCTGTTGATCAATATAATGCATCGCTTGGGCTGTCTTCTGCTCCATTCCTCCACCAAAGAAGCGGCCTTCCTCATCGTCGGGGATGTCTTCCTCGTCCATATCTGGGGGCAATTCGGGACCGGCTTCGCCATCATCGTCTTCCATTTCATCTTCCACCATAGGCGCCTTTCCCTTGGATCTTACATCGCCATTTGAGTCCAGTTTTGCAGCCTTGTAGAGCTCATCTAGGTATGGCTTGTTAGCTGGAGGTGGGTCACATATTGGTCGAACAAAGGGAGGCGTACTCGGATCTTGAAGGGGCTCGAATTTGCGCTTAGAGCTTCCTGCACCCGAAGGTTTCTTTAAAAGTCAGAAACAGTCCCATAAGATAGGGTGAAGCTATTAAATACCTTGAAGAGCTCGTCGACGCTGGTCATGGCTGCGGCGCGTGCTTCGTAGCAGTGTAAAATGCTCGAAGAAGACCTAGGTTTGAACACCTGGAATATATTCCAACGAATAGAACAAGGAGAGAAATCAACCCGAAGAAATCAAATTGAAGTGTTGAGGTTCTATTACTGATCAAGTAGGACAGAGCCGTAGCTTGCAATGCGCCCGCGCAAAAGATATACGGAGACCAAGACGGACCCACTACGCAGTGACGCCAAGTGCTCCCGAAGCCGCAGATTTCTCGATCCGCACGCATCTTCCATACAATCCCTTCTTCACTTCCACCGGTCTTCATCTCAAATTCCAACCACAATGGCCCCTAAGCACATCACCGCCCAGAAGGGTTTCTTCAGCACTGCCCTCTCTGAGGCTCGCAACCCTGAGAACGCCACCATTGTCCGCAGCATTGCCATCTTCACTGTACGTCTTTACTCGACTCTCTCCCTTTGTATTCCATCATTGAAATCATCCCGAAACTAACTTCATTTATAGGTTGGTGTTGCTTTCCTTCACAGCAGCCTCGGCGAGATCCTCCTCCCTCCGTAAGTCAACCTTGTCCCTGAACGGCGACATCAAAGATTTATCAACATATGGTCATGTTTGGTCGTTTGAGACTATACTAACATGTCTTAGTATGTAAACCAACCGCCAGCTTCTTCCTTCTTCGAATCTCTACCGTTTTCTCCGCTCGAACCGTTCCTTTCAATGGAAGTATAATGGCGTCGGTCAAGAGGACCCGTACGCATTTTCTCTCTGTACAATAGTCTCTTTATAGGGGCACAACTCTCATCACCTGTGGACTGTGTCACCAATTTGTTATGAATACCAAGGATTTTGATCATACTTTGTCGTCTACGCGTAATCGGTGGCGTTGGCTCTGAAGAAGCTCGAGGATATACCACCACGCCGAGACCTCCTCGGCTCCTCCCAAAGGAACGGATTGACAAAAAACGAATTTGCAAAGATTCAAGTTCCTTGATATTTCAGATTTGAGATGATTCAACGTCTTGTTGTTTCATGTGTTCCACTGTGCCATCAGATGGAAGCATTGCAACTCCATCTCTAAAAACAGTCAGCTGTCTACCTATCTCGCCTTATGTTTTTTCTTCGGAAATTCTTTGAGCTTTTTCGAATACGGCTGGCTCAAGATTTTGATTGACACAAAGCCAACCACTTACCTCATATCTGTTATGTAGAACTCACAGTGGAGAAGGTATCTTGTAATCTCGATCCGTTATCAACGATGATCAACTTGAACTAGGACATTTGATATTGAACACAAGGTAGCAAATATTATGTACTCAAAATCTATTTACGAATTGTTTTGGACTTGGATCTTTAAGACACCAGTCCTGGCACCTGTTTTCTCGTTGCGAAGTATGTGCTAGGCGGTGTCGCGATTCTGCCGGTATACTGTCAACTGGTATGAACGTCCACGGGTTCAAGTCAACTACTCTTTCGAGCCCCTACTTTCGCTTCTTGAATGAATCACATATTTGATATTTTGATCGATTTCCAAACATATAGAATGCTATAAATGCGTTGATCTAATTACATGCATGTGTAGAATGATCAACAGTTACGGCAGTCTGGCCGGCATATTCGTCGAGGCGTTGAACCTTAACGTGCATCAATTCTAACCATCTATGGCTCCCTCTCGGAATTTTTGTCAGGTTGACCACTAATAAGGCTTTCTGAGATATAGGAGATCCTTTTTATACCTTTTGGCCATTGGTGCTAACCCCACGTGAGCCTCCGCAAAAACCCCACATTCCCCAAACTTCCGAACACCGCCTTTGCCCGCTGCTAGACACTTTGGGGTTGCCATTTTCTATTTCCAGTGAATTCTACATGTCGATCTCCTAGCGGCCCGATTTAGTGTCTCAAGAAACGCTAAGGCTAGTCTAGTAGCTACAAGAGACCTCAATACGCATACACATGTGGTGATGCCTCTGTCTCCAAACAGCAACGCGCTGGCTCTTAAGCGCAAACTGCAACAAGCAGAGAGTCAGCGCGAGCCTACAAGCAAGCGTCATAGCATCTCGGGGTATGATCCGCAGACACCATGGCTATATGAGAACGCCAAACCACTCACCGGCTGGCGCACGCTGGGCGATCCTGCGGTCCATAACTCTTTGCCACTGGCGAATATGGTCTCTGCGGTTCAAGACCTCATCGACCCAGACTTTGATCCACTGACCGCGATCTTGGACGAAGAGCCACGTTTTTTGAAACCCTTGCCGACTCGAATAGCACCAGAAGACTTGGAGTTCCTACGGTTCCGAGGCGCCCTGTCAATACCGGAGAGTGGCTTGCGCAATGAGTTGTTACGATCTTACATCCGATGGGTTCACAGTTTCATGCCCATCCTTAATTTGCAAGAACTTTTAAGATGTGTTGCTGAGAATGATCCGAAGGGAAACATTAGCGTACTGCTGTTCCAGGCGGTAATGTTTGTGGGAACGGCCTTTGTCGACCTTAAGCATCTCCAGGACGCAGGGTACTCAACGAGAAAAAGTGCACGCACTGCCTTCTTTACCCGATTACGAGTAAGGAATCCCAACGAACCACAGATCTTCCATTGAATGCTAAAATTTCAATTTACCTAGCTCCTTTATTCCCTTGATTGCGAAGAAGACCGCATCGTGATTGCACAAGCAGTATTGCTAATGACATATTGGTCTGATACTGAGAACTCCCCACAACGAGACATCTGGGATTGGATTGGCGTGTGCAATACTCAAGTGCATTCTATCGGCTTGAATAACGATTCATCCACTGCTGATATCGATCCACAACTGAAACGACTACGCACACGAATATGGTGGTGTTTATACTCGCGAGATCGATTGATTGCCATGGGCATGCGTCGCCCACTACAAGTGAACGAAGGAACCAGTAACGTGCCAATGTTGAAGCTTGAGGACTTCGACTTTGAGCCCTTTTCTCCCGCCGCCGTTGCTCTTTTCCACTGTCGACAACTTGAGGACGTGTCACATCAGAAACGCCTGGCGACCATGTTCATCGAGAAAGTTAAACTCTGCCAATGTATCGGCCGAGTATTGTTTGCACAGTATGCACCATCACAGCATCAGTTTGGTTCCACAGATAGAACCACAGTGACTTTGGTTCCCCGACAGGCGTCAGAATCAGAGTTTACTCGTTGCAACCAGAAACTCGATTCGTGGCTTGGGGCTCTACCCAAAGACGCCCAGTTTATCCCAGCATCAAAATCCAAATTTCGCGATGGAGAAGATGTACTGCTATTACATGGTGCTATGCTTCGGATGCTTTATCATGCGACTAGCAGTGCTTTGCACCGGCCATGGGCAGCTCATTCTAAAGATCAATCAAAGTCACGCATTGAATGGCGCAACATAGCTCGCACGAAAATGCAGGAGGCAGCTTCTGGCATCACCCACATCATACAAGGCCTCAATCAGCTTAATCTCACTCGATTCCTGCCTCAATCTGGAGTGACAGTCATCTTACCGGCAGCAGTTGCTCATCTTTCCAATTCTATGTCCGACAACCCAGCAATTCGTGAGAGCAGCATCTACAATTTCCAACGTTGCATCCACGTTCTGCACTGTCTGAAAGATATGTATCCAGCCGCCAACGTCGAGTTCGCAAACTTAGAGGCTGCAATAAAGCTTCAATCGGGCAATTACAACTCCAATACCTTTTTCCAAATCATGCAATATAATTTCGACAACTCCGAGTTTCCGCTCGAAAGTGCCGATAGCACGGGCAATCAAGGCAATCCCGAATCAATAAGCACACCCAATTCATTCTATGGGCAGGACAGTAAGACTGGTCGTGATGGCCAATCACTGGCATCCCGTCAAGTCAGAACACCATCTGTTCATGAAAATAGCCAATCACAGCATCGAAATCCCAGTATACCTACACCTCGCGACCAACCTTACACACCTCAGCCATCTACACGCCCGTTTCCCAATGATTTCGATGATCATTTCGGGGCCACTACGGCCACTGATGCGACCAATCCGTTCAACTTTCTGACCACCGATTTTGACTCTTTCCCCGATATAGTGGATTCAAGTTCCAATACTATGCATCACAATACCAGTGGAACCATAGATGTGCCTGCCACTGAGGATTTCGATGACATGGACTGGACAAAAGCTCTGTTCCAAGAAACACCAATTCCTTCCTTGGGTAAAACGGTCCCCGGCCTAGGGTCCCTGACTCTTGGACAACCTCGTCAATCCCAGAGTTCAGATACACCACACTCAATCAGTCACCGGGACCAAGAGGAGGATATCTTTGCATTCGCACTCAAGGATGACAAAAGCCCAGGGAGTTATCACTCTAGGAGTCATACTCAGGATATCACGGGAGATTTGGATCGTGACTTGGGCTTTCAGACTGGCGATGAAATGTTTTAGGCCGGCTAACATCTTATCCACATTTATCTGCGCACGGTCTTACAGTGATACCACTAGCGTTTAATTGACATCATCATGGTAGTTCCAGGCTTGTATGTAAGCATTTTGAATGTATATATGATCGAACACTGAATACTAGTATGTATTCAACATTTGAAGTTTCCATTTTCTATTGGATGCCAGTAGTCCTAGCAGTAGTATGAGTACCCTCGGAGCCGTTTCAGGCCACCAGAAAGAAAAGAAAGAGACTCTGACGTCATAATCAAAAACGAAAGGAGACTCAGTTTCATTGTTGGTGATCACCTGCAGCAGCGCAACTAGCTAGACAAAGAGTCCTAGACGCGTCATAATGGGTTTCAGTTGAGGCGTTTGCCAATCCAACGGTGTTGATGCCTGGGAGCCTGAATAATGCAGATAGCTAAATGACGCTAGTCTCAAACAGGAAAGGGGGGTTCTCCAAATATAACGATTTATCTCCCCGCTCGCATTGCGCGTTCTTTTGTACACTAACCCACTAACACTCTCCGGCCTTGAGAACCTGCTTCACACTGATCCCAGCTTCCCGCGATCACTCTGACCGGATTTCTCGGTCTTACCAGCATCATGGGCCAGGAAACCAATCCTTCGCCGGAGGGCGTCTCTTCTCTTCTGGATACTGATCTTTACAAGCTGACGATGCAATGCGCAATCCTCAAATACTTCCCGGATGTCTGTAAGTGGACTTCCGCAGATATCACACTTTGATAAACCCTTTCTAACCACCCAATAGATGTAACTTATGGCTTTACGAACCGCACCCCTCACATGAAGCTTCGGCGCGGGGCATACAAATGGCTTTTGCAGCAGATGGAGAGTGGGTTTTTCTTCGAATGGGGTTTTCGCATGCTAAAGCTTAACATAAATGTACTAACTTGGATCTTCCCTTAGAGCTTGCCACTCTCCGCGTCACTGCCGAAGAGCGCGCTTTTCTCAAGAGAAAATGCCCATACCTCAACGATGCCTACATCACCTTCCTCGAAACCTTCCAGCTCAAGCCAGCCGAACAAGTCGAGATCAAGTTTACTCCTACACAAGATACCGGTAGCGACGAGGATGAGGGCACAATTGACTACGTCGTTAAGGGTCTCTGGCTCGACACTATCCTCTATGAGATCCCACTGCTTGCGCTGACCAGCCAGGCCTACTTCATGTTCAGTGAGAAAGACTGGGATTACGAGGACCAAGAAGAGAAGGCGTTCCGCAAAGGATCCACTCTTCTTGAGCATGGATGTGTCTTTTCAGAATTCGGAACCCGGCGGCGGCGAGACTACCACACCCAAGATATTGTCATGAAAGGCTTGACTCGTGCAGCCGAGGAAGGCCGAAAGAATGGGTGGAAGGGTGCTTTGACAGGCACAAGTAATGTG
The DNA here is from genome assembly GCA_039634405.1 of Penicillium herquei. Classification (NCBI taxonomy): domain Eukaryota; kingdom Fungi; phylum Ascomycota; class Eurotiomycetes; order Eurotiales; family Aspergillaceae; genus Penicillium; species Penicillium herquei. The sequence continues at coordinate 2,102,708 of CP098390.1, forward strand.
CATTTCGCTATGAAGTACGATGTCAACGCAGTGGGTACTGTGGCCCATGAGTGGTACATGACCATTGCCGCTATCACGGATGATTACGAGAATGCCAATGAATTGGCGCTGCAATATTGGCTCGGATGCTTTGGAGAGGGAGTGAGTTTCAACTTACTATCGTTTAAACTCAATTGCACTTTGTGGCTGATAGCTGACTTATCACAGGTTCTTGGCATCGCTCTCACTGATACCTTTGGTACACCGGCTTTCTTGGATGCATTCCGCAAGCCTATTAGAATCCCTGGTCAACAAGATGAAGTCCAATCCTCCAAGACCTACGCACAGACTTACACCGGTGTCCGTCAAGACTCAGGTGACCCATCACAGTTTGTTAAGATTGTTCGCGAGTTTTATGATCGTGAAGGCATCACCGATAAGAAGACGGTGGTGTTCTCCGACTCATTGGACATCGAGTCCTGTCTGCGATACAAGGCTCTTGCCGAAGAATCCGGCTTCATTCCATCCTTTGGAGTAGGCACCTTTTTCACAAGTGAGTTTGACTAATTATATTTCTAAAAGGTATATTCACTAACTTGGATTCGAAAAGACGACTATCTTAACAAGACAAACGGCGAGAAGTCGAAGCCTCTTAACATCGTTATTAAAATTTCTGCCGCAAACGGTCGACCAGCTGTGAAGCTCAGCGATAACATGGGCAAAAACACCGGCGACAGTGCCAAGGTAGCAGAGGTTAAGAAGAAGCTCGGCTATGTAGAGCAGTCAGGTGTTCAGATCGACGAGAGCAATCGCTGGACACAGACAGCCTAGAGAGTTCCTCTTAGGCTACTGAGTTCACGGGCTGTCGATCCGAAATTTACATACTGATTATCGCTGGGAAGGCGCTGTTATTCTTTGTTCTTAGCAATTTACATGGAGGTCTGCAATCTTTTGCTGGATGACACCTGCACATGGGGCAGAAATTAGAATTAGTTCTCAAGATATCCAACTGATGATAGATGAGTCAAGACAATTTGAACGCTTCAATTCGCAACGATATTCTTGCATGATTATAAACTCGAACAATTTGCCAAAATCTTGAGCAATCTCCTCAAATGCCACTTTAATTCACGAGGTTCGAAACGTTCAAAGGAATCGTATGGAGAATTAAAATTCACATGCACCAGCTACATACAGTAATATGAATCATAATACTAGACCTTTATCGTTCACAAAATCTCGCAGCTGTTGCCAAATGCGGATGGTGAAAGTTTCCAAGGTTCGTGTTTGAGGCTTGGCCTAGGCTTCTCTAGGGCCTTCAAGTTGAATACGATGCAGCTTAATTGTGGAACTCGAGAAAATCGAATGACTTTATTCGAGTTTAATTGATATAAGGTGCTTCACAAACGTCATATTTCCACTTCTGTCTTCCGAGTCTCTTCCCTAGGCCACCAGTTTCTCGCACGAATTACTCAAACTGGGAACTTGAAGCTAAGGCTCCTGTTCGGATATGGCCTCGGGACTATGTGTCGCTATAGGTCATAGCAACTATAAATTAATCTATCTTGACTGGTATTTTTGGCTTGCGAGACAGCTCGCACTTTAAATCGCCTATACCTTTCTCGGCCTGGTTATCATTCTAATGTGGTAAGACCGAGTCATCTTTCAATCCAGACCAAGACTCCTGACCTCGGGAGAAACACTTAAGGGCTACAATCTGGATTTCCAAGCCAATAACCTACTGCTCGTACTAGGTTAAGTTGATTCAGAACAATCCGAACATTCAAATTGGAATACATCATGGGTTCTGGTATGAGTGCAAACCTGAGTCACTGTCGATCAGTAGCCTAATGCTATCTGGATTGCTGACCGATCGTATGAAGTCACTCCACCCGTCGAAGGATACCCTCCTCTTGCCAGCCTCCAGAGCGACATATATCAACCACTTCCCAGTTTTCCGAGCGGCCTTCCAGAGCTATCTGATGCAGAATACCGAGATGTGGTTTCCACCGCTCTTCAGTCCCTCAGTCAGGCACTCGAGAGCAAGGATTTGCTCAAGGTGAAGTCATGCTTTTTCGCCAGTCAAGCGTACTGGCGAGATGTACTGGCTTTCACATACCACCTGCGAACAATCAGTGGCGGCGGAGTCATAGCACCGGCGATGCTAGAGCTTAGTGAAAAACGTAAACTTGGTGAGGGTTTCCAGCTGATGCCAGATAGTGTTGTTAAATTTTGTGCAACGCCCACTCTAGAGTGGGTTCAGGGAATGTTTTCATTTAAAACCCAGGAGCCAGCAGCTCGATGTGGCGGAACTGTCATTGTTTTACCCGAAAAGGGAGAGAATGGTCTGGCGTGGAAGATCTGGAGTATGGCAACTTGGATTGACGACTTTGAGTTATACCCTCAGAATGAAGCTCTTTTGAGAAGTCCTGGACGAAATTTGGTGGATCTTGAAGAAATTGAGACGGATGTATTCATCATGGGTGGTGGAAACGCGTCAGTGATCCTTCCAATGATTTCAGCTTGAGCTTCGGAATTACTGACTTCTTCTTCTTCTAACACAGGGGCTTGATTCAAGCGGCACGTCTGAAGGCGCTGGGAGTTGACTGCGTGATCATCGATAAGAACGAGCAAGCCGGGGACAATTGGGCCGAAAGATATGATTGTTTGAAATTCCATATCCAAAAGTCATGCTGCCAGACACCTTATCTCCGTAAGTATTGGTTTGGTCAAATCGACATATTTCTGACTCGGTTTTCCCTCAGCATATCCCGATGAATACCCTGCGATCCTGGAGAAACCTATGCTCGTCGAGCACATGAAGCGCTATGCGAAGACTTTTCATCTCCCTATATTAAACTCCTCTACAGTGGAAGGCAGTTCTTTCAACGAGTCAAAGGAGACTTGGCACTTTAAAATTCGAACTCCCTGGGGACCAAAGACTGTGGTCTCAAAGCAATTGATTCTGGCAACCGGAGTGGTAGCAGGTAATCCCTTTCTTCCTAAAGTACCAGGGCAGTATAATGGGATAAGCATTCATTCGACAAAGTACAAGAATCCACACGTTCTAAGTGAGACAGGTGTCAAGGTATGAAGATTAGCTTTTTCGTTTCTGATATTCTCGTTAGCTTTACTGAAACTGAGCCCAGTCTGTCATCATCGTCGGATCTGGCAATACTGCCTTCGATATTGCGGAAGACTGCGCAAAAGCAGGACTCAAGACGACCATGAATGTCCGTAGTCCAACATACATCTTCCCGCGAGATTATTGTTTTGACCCAAAAGGTTTGGGCTTCTATGACTCAGTTCCACCTGATTTTGCAGATAAGCTCTTTGCCAGTGGTCCGATTGCTATTGGAGGACAACTCTCGCGGGATCAATACGCTTCGTTGGCACTCAAGGAGCCCAATCGTTACAAAGCACTTGCTGAGGCAGGATTCCCAGTATATGATAGCTCTCAAGGTGGCGATCTCATCCATAATCTTCTTGAAAGAGGCGGAGGTCACTACAATGAAATTGGTGACGCAACTCAACTCATTATATCTGGCGTGATTGCTGTGAAAGCTCACGTCCAGCCTGCCGAGTTCACTTCCACCGGATTGAAATTCAGTGACGAGTCGACACTGGACGCCGATGCAATCATCTGGTGCACAGGGTTTGAGGATAATGATCGTGACATTACTCTCAATACCCTCGGTGGGAACTCGTTCCCTCAGTGCGACGACGAAGGTGAGAAAACGTTGGGACCGGGGGACATAGCTTTGCTGCGAGATGAACTCTGGGGACTTGATATTGAGGGAGAACTTCGCGGTATGTGGAAACGTCATCTTCGAGTGAACAATTTTTGGATTACTGGAGGTGGTGCAAATCATCATCGATACTATTCATGGCATCTTGCTCTGCAAATCAAGGCTGCGCTCGAAGGGTTCCTTCCTGTTGCTTATCGTGCGGTGCCAAAGGAGGTTTAGTATAAATGGAGCTGCCATTTTTCAATGTGTTTGTCTTCAGAGACTCGGATCGCTTGCAGGTTTCAGCTTGGTCTAAGATCGTCATTCCTAGTATCACCTGAAGAGTTATCAGCCTGAGTGCCAGTGTGAGTTGGGGTTTCAAGTTGCCCAGGTGCTTTAATTCCACTATGTGAAGTGATAATATATTCAAGTTGACAAATGAACATGAATTCGAAGTTCTCCAAAGACAATAATGTTCGTAAACTGTGGCAGTAGCTTCAAGTTGGAGTATTAGGTGAGAAATAAATGATCAGGATTGTGTGCAAATAAGTCTCATGTTCAAGTTGCCCAGGGGGAAGATGATCCAGGTATAGTTCTGCCGCAACCTCACTTGGAATGGATGCACCTGCGGGCAAAATCAATGATGAGTAAGCAGATCGTCTTCAACTCCGGATTTGATCCCTCCCTGCGATTCAGTCTGCGACGTCTATCTTTCATCGCTCTCGACTTGAAATCATTAAAAAAGCCCGTCAGATCAACCGAGTGATCTGATTTCAGAGACACCCATTTTTATTTCCCTGAATCCAGCCGGCAGATCATCAGTTCAACCCCTTCAAACCACCCATCATGGCGCACGGCGCGGAGGACTGCGCGACCGTGCTGGAGCAGTTCGTCCACGACGCCGCGAACTTGCCCGCAGAGATCAACCATTTGATGGAAGAAATCCAAGCGAAAGACAAGATCATGCAGGAGTGCCGGACAACCATCAACACGCGCGACGGCAGCATCCAAAAGTTCATCAAACTCAACGGCAGCCTGGCACCGAATCCAAAGGAGGAACAATATAGCAAATCCGTGCTCCAGAATCTCGACCGCAGCCAGCAACTTCAAGAAGAGAAAATTCACCTGAGCGAGAAAGCCTGCGTGCTGCTCGACCGGCAAATCAAGCGACTAGACGTTCGCATCCGAGAGCTCGTCAATGAAGGCCTTCTCACAAACGACCCTCCTCTCCCTTCTCTATTCGATAATAAAAACAACTACCGTGATCCTCCGAGAATCTTCTTCCCAGATGCTTCTACTACTACCGACTCACCCTCCTACTCAACACCCCTCAACCCGACCTCTGGAAACGCAAATCCCATCCTAGCAGCTGCTCAGCGTCTAAACCAATCTACCGCTACTCCAAACGCTCTCCCTCGCGCTGTTGGCTCCGCTTCTCTCGTCGCACAAGCTACTGCTCGAAGCTCCGCCCCCGCTACTCCCGTCGGCGCAACAGGCGTCCACCTCCAACAGCGCCAGCGTGAGTCTTCCGCCGGTGCCGTTGACAGTAAACGCCGTCGCCTTAATCACCCCTCACTGGGAACTTTACCAGCCGCCTCCTCTAATCTCCGACAATCATCTATGGGGCCTGGAACTCCAAAGCCAGGTACACCGGCCTCCAGTCGGGCTGGAAGCGCAGGACCACGAGCCAGTGTGGCAATTAAAAAGGCATTAACGAAGAAGGTGGCACCGCACCACCAAGTTAAGAAACTTAAGGGGTCTTCACATGGAAAACCGAGTAAACGGTCTTCTAGTACGAGTGGGCGGGTGAAGTTATCGAAGAAGTCGCCGGGTGGAGAGGGCGAGGAAGATGATGATTCCATGCTTAGCAGTGCCGACATGTCGGACTCGGATAAGAGCGATACTGGCGGTGGCGAGGATGATATGGATGATGATGAGGAGGATGAGGGTAATGAGGATACTAAGGTTTATTGTACTTGTCGCACTGTTAGCCATGGAGATATGGTAGCGTGCGACAATGATAATTGTCCTTATGAGTGGTTTCATTGGAAGTGTGTTGGATTGACCAGGGAGCCAGTGGGGACGTGGTATTGTGATGAGTGCAGGAAGACGCTTGGAAAGTAATACTCCCAAGGTCTTTCTCTGGTTTTGTTTAATCTCTTTCTTGTTTGGTTCATGGTTTTGATATACCCCCCGGCGTTGGGCAGGTATCCAGGGAATTCTTTTTTTTAACAAAAAATTACAATTGACTTATGCATTACATTATGACCCCTGGAATGATGTAAGTAGAAAGCTGAATCCGAGTCCATTTATACACTGGCATTTGAATCTTAAAAAGCTGTCGTTGAATTCGTAGCTATGCCGTAATAGTACCCCTGTGGTCCCACGCTGAACGCTGGTGCCTTTTGGAGAATTCAATACGGGACCATCCACGGAATATTCATAATCACGAATCACGAGGGTAAATAAGTATTATTTATGAACATGAAACGCAACCAAAAGTTCTCATAACTAAAACAGTCTTGCCGAGTGCTGAGCCGACTGCCGAACTCCACCTGTGTCGATTATCGGGTAAGGTCCTCCAAAAAACCTTGATATTATTGATCAAGCGATGGAAACAGCGAGTAATCCATTGCGAATTCAAGTAAAGGGCGGAACTTCAAGTTGAACTCATGAAATTCGAACTCCGCCGGGACCCCGTAATCAATGTTCACTGCCGAGTATTTCTTTGTAGATATCCAAAAGGACCCGAGTCTGTGCTTAGGGCTTAACATTTGAACATAGCAACGATTAGGTACGGTTGTGTTGAAATTTTTCCTGAAAGGACCACAGCACATGAATTTGTTGTATAAACTTATAAACTACCATTTTAAGATCACTGGCATGTATATGTAGTAGATTTGTCAATTCATGATACTAATTTCAAGTTGGGAGTCTCCAGATGTCAGATCACATCATGATACTATGTAACACCCCGTTCTTCTAATAAGTTTTTCTGACATCGTATTTCCTTCTAGCAGTACCTAGTCACTGCCAGTGAATATACACATGTGCATATGGATGATGACTGCCAGTGACAATGTATCGTGGATTCCAAGGTTGAAGTAATGTTCCTGAAATTCAAACCAACTGTTTAACAACACAGGTATCACTTCCAACCATATTGCCCCACTCCCAACAGGCGCTCCAGATAGCCTCCCACTGTTGCTCATTCTGGGCTACAGTAGCAGGTGATTGCGGTTTACTCCCATTGAAATGTCCCCTTACTGATTGAAAAGCAGGGTCTGCAACCAGTGCAACAAGGTCCATTGCAGAATCCATGCTCGAGCGGACTTGGTTGGTAAACAGTCTGAGAATCGGAAGCAGAAGAGCGAAGACCCTGAATAAAATTCTAATACTCAATCGCTGAGCGATATGGGCGCGGGAGTCGACGATACCTCCGGGGTCCATGGCGGTCACAGTGATTTGTTCCAGCTCTGGGTTCTGCATATTTCAAGTTAGCCTCATGATGTTGCTCACAGTGAGCGGTTAGTCGTACCTGCTGTAGACGCTTATTCAAACTCTCCATGAACATCACATTGGCCAGCTTGCTATTCGCGTAACGCCGCCAGCCCATATCATGTTCTTTTCCTGGATCATCCGCACGGGGCTTGACCAGTTCATCAAGGTGATCGTTGGCAGGCAGTTGTGCGCCTAGTGCAGATAGAGGATTTTGGTTCTGGGGATCGTGGACCTCAGAGCTTAGCATGACGATTCGCCCGTTATCGCGGTCCATACTTCGCAGGAGTCCAAGAACCAACACAAAATGGGCCAAGTGGTTTACTTGAAATGTCGATTCGTAATGATCTTGAGTAAATTTCTGACCATCTAAGGACCACGTAAACGCATTGCAAACGATAGCGCGGATTGACGGCAGTTCTCCGAATTCGACTTGCTTCGCAACCTCTTTGGCAAAAGACTGCACTTCGGATAGAGAGCCCAAATCCAGTTTCCTTTTGATGAACCTGCCGGGTGGGTATTGACTCTCAATCTCTTCCAATTGGAGCAGAGAGGTCGATTTTGGCAACTTTGTTACATCGCGAACGGTGCCGAGAACAGTCAGAGATGGGTAGTCTGAAAGAAGGCGCTTGACGGTTGCTATAGCAAGTGAGCCAGTCGCACCAGTTATGATGACTGTGCCCGTCATTTTAACATGTAGTTTGAAAGCTTGCGTGAAGGCGCAATTTAAGGAATCGCAAGGGTGTTCGGCAATGAGTTATTTGCACTTCGCCGAGATGGCGGCTAAGCAGATATGACAGCCGGGTTTCGAATCAATAGTCCATCTAGCCGTGGCTGGTGCGGAGAAGAGAGATAATGGGATGAATAAGCCGTTCATCCATCATAGGATAATATAACCATGCAAAGAGAGCTATTGAGTGCTGATTCCCAGTCGCTGAGCATGCTCGTAGAACAGGTCCAGATATTATTCACAAGGTGAGTTTATTACGCGCCAAAAGCAACATTGAATTAAATTTCCACAGCTCGCGTGTGCATGAGACTCAATTTCAAAATGGTGAAGTAAGACGTTCTCAGAATCTCAACTCAGTCGTCCATTGTCGGCTAATGAATTTCCAGTCGCGGCAATGTCGGCAATGCTGCGATTGCAAATGGCGAATCTTCGTCACATTAGTGACATTACCTTATTTAAAATAGCCAAGATTTGGCTCGAGTCAGCATACAATCCTGAAAACCTTCAATCGCAGTCAACATTCCAATGGCCAATCCAAAATATGGCACGGTACAATTGACATTCCTTACGACAGGACATGTCCGTATCAGACCATCAATGCGATCTCAGCCAGCCAGCAAAATCGCCCTGTTCCGCCGATTTCGCTCGCTATGCGATAGAGGCTGGACTGACTCTCTACCTGTCGGCGTCTTCTTAATTCGCCACCCCGAAGGTCTTTTCCTTTATGACACCGGTCAATCTCCCTGCTGCAACAATGCAGGCTATTTTCCGCGTGTGGCTCTATTCAACAGCCTTCTTAGCCAATTTACCATCACCGACGAAGATGGAATTCTGGAGCAGCTGCATAAGCAGAATATCAAAGCGACTGACTTGAAAGGCGTGATTCTGAGTCATTTACATAATGACCATGCTGGGGGCTTGGAGGACCTGCTTGCGGAAGCGCCGAATCTACCCATCTACATCAGCCGCGAACACTGGCAGGCCTTTGGAGAACACAAATTGTTTGCAAGTTTTGAGGGTGCCACTCCCAATCACTGGCCGAAGGATTTCTCCCCAAAAATAATCGATCTACAAGACAGACCATTTGGGCCGTGGAAGCAATCTTATCCATTGACAAGCGATGGCAGTCTAGTCATCGTGGATACATCTGGGCATGTACCGGGTCATATTGGACTAGTGGTTCATGGCCACGAGGAGAATGATGCAAAACGGATTGATCACACTTATCTCCTTGTCGGTGACGCCACATATGGTATTGATCTTTTAGAGAAGGAGCAGCCAGATGGTATCAATGATGATCCAATGAGGGCTCTGCAGACTCTCAAAACCATCAAGCAGTTTGCCCGAGACTTCGAGGTGATCGTTCTTCCAAGTCACGACATCGACACTCCCCGCCTTCTTGCTGATAAGGTAGTTTACCGCCCCAGTTCTTCGTGAAGCATATAGTATGTGTATTCCTTTATTTGTATAAAAAGTCATTGCCACGCTAGGAAACATCGGACGAATGGTCTTGGAATGAATCATTAATATCTTCCTTCCTGATCATCAGGCTCCTTGTAAGCTCACACAGTATTCTACCGGCGGGAGATAGTAAAATTCAACACACCCGTAGACATACTACTGCCCAGGTGCCCAGGTGTAGTATACACATGAAAATCCTCGACTCCTATTGGGTGCAATACCTGCTGAATAATCCCATTAATCAATATGTTGATTACGTGATATCACCGCCGACCTCGGTAAACTCGGCTTTCGGTAAACCGAAGTGTAGGCTTTCACTCGCCATTTGTTCCTGTCGCATCGATCCCCTTCACAATTACCGTCAGAATGCCGAGGGCGCGTAACTTGGCTCTTCAACGCCGGGCACGTGCAGTTTGCATTCGCTGCCATCGGCGTAAGGTGCGTCAGACCTATAATTAGGGATGCAGATTGGTTCTAACCGAAGTGAAGGTCCGTTGCGATCTCGAAAATCAGCAAAACGGCACTTGTAGCCGTTGCCAGCAAGAGGGTCATGAATGTCGGTGTGTATTACAGACACTGGCTTGAGTTATTGAAATGAAATTAACTCAAGCAGGCCACACATTGGCCCGCGGAAGGAAAAAGCACTCCGTCATTCAGTCCGCTCACCTCGCATTGAAGATCAAGTTCTGTCGGCTACACCAGAACGAACCACACCTTCACCTTTGACTGATCTAGAAACACTTCGTCCTCTCTATTGCTCAAGTATACAGAATGATGGTCTTACGGAGCAGAGAAACTTCATCAAGGGAAGCGAGCTAATTCTCGAAGTAAATCAAGCTGCTCAACTTCCACCCGCCGCAATTACTCAAGCTTTCTCTGATTTTTACTTTCGCGAGCTTTTCCATTTTGTCCCCGTCATCGATCGTGGCCAGGCAGAGCTAGAGAGTTCCATTTTATTGCAGCAATGTCTTTGCTTCGCTGGCAGCACCATGCGCCAGTCGACAGAGCCCCGCGAATGGTCACCGACAGCAATTTACGGGCGAATCAAGACATTGCTATTTTTAAATTACGACCCAATCCCGATGAACACACTCGCTGCCCTTTGTGTTTTGAGCACATGGCTTGCATATTCTCCCGAAACGATAGTGCTGGATAGTCCGTGGCAATGGACAGGCATGGGAATTCGGCTTGCGCTTCAATTGCAGTTGCATGAAGACAAAACTTATGAAATACTAACAAACCCTGGGAGGGCTCGAAGAGCATGGTGGTACCTGTTCAACAACGATACCATGCAAATGGCTTGCTCTGGCCGTCCTGGGATGTTTCCCTTGAAAGAGTCTCATGTTAGGTTACCAGAAATAACTGACTTCGATAACCCAAGCACTGGAGCTCACGTCTTTTGCTCGTTGACAGCTCTCTGCAAAGTTCTGAGACATATCTTGGAACTTGGTCATGCCGAAAGCACGCCGCAGGATGAGGTTTACGCATTATCGAAGCAATTATGTCTGTGGAGAGAGTGTTTACCCCCGGAACTACAATTGTTCGACCCAACCAGGAAAAACCGGCTTTCCTATAGTCGCTCGGTTGTCGAGCTGCACATATTCTACCTAGCGATCGTGATTCTTATCTGTTTCCTCAACCACCGTGAGGATCCTTTACTGTTCAAATACGTTTCCGTGGCTGCCTCTTCCTGCATCTCTCGATTGTATGAAGAGATCCTCTTCCACGAAGAGGTGACTTACTTACTCCCCATTCACTCCTGGGCCAATTTGGTTGCATCTATTCCCCGAAATTTTGGTGATATCGACACATTGAACCCAGACCGAGCCAAGGAGTCAAGAATTAGTCGAGATGTTCTCACCAAAATGAGTGAAAAGCATTCCTCAGCAGCCATGGTTTTAAATCGGATCAACTCCCCAGTCGACGGTGACCCGATTGTATTTTCTGCTCAAAATGAACCAATGAGTTCTCTGCCTGTACCGATGCCTGACGACAAGACACAGCATCTGTTTTCCCTCTTCCATTTCCCGGAAAAATTCTGTCCGACACTCGACTTACTGAGGTCAGCAGATCAAGCAGTAAATTGTCAGCTTGACTCGCAGCCTGAATGGACCATGGATGACAGTAGTAGCTGGCCTATTGACTGGTCTCTTTTTCTTCTCGATGCTCCTATGAGTTTCTAGAGTCTTTTCAAAAAGAAAAGGAAAAAATAAAAAGAAAAAGAAAAATCCGAGCTTCATATTTTATTTGGGTGGCTAACTAGTAATAACAAGAGCCCTATATTCTTCTACATACAAGCACAGGACAAAGACATAACAAAACCAAAATGTAACTGAGCTATAAGATTTGAATCTCTAGTAGTACAGTATGTATAGTACTAGTAGGACACAGGGTACTCCACTACACTAGGTAGCAGCTGCGATCATTTACTCATATGCCAGGCTCCGATTGGAGATTTTACTTGTCTGGTAGTAGTTAAGAAGACCATAGTGATATTCATCTAGAATCAATTTTCTCTAGAAGCTCAGCATATGCTCGTCCACAGGGGCATAAAGACACAGCCATAATCGCCTTCCACAGTGGTGGATGCCATGGGTAAATAAAAGTACCCATATGAATCAACGCCAACGCTATGCAATAAAATCCTTTTTTGTTTTCCTTCCATGTTCCATTGAAAATGTGCAGACATAGTTGAGCAAAGCCACTGTGCCAGTCGATCAAGTACAGATAGAGAGGGTGAGAGAGACGCAGAGCTGATAGGTGATGCTCTTGGTCTAGGTGACTGAGATCGATACAAGCCAGATTCCTGGATTGAGATCGTGGTAGAGTCTGTGTGAGGTTGGTGGTGATGAAGAAAAGAACGGCTTCTCTCGAGGCTAGCTTTCTCAGAACCCAAGCACCTTCTCGAACCAAGGGTCGAAATATTCACAGGTCTCAGGACTGATGGCTCCACCAGGAGTGCAAAGCCGGAAGCTAGGGCACGGGCCACAGGGCGATTCAGTCATACCGTTCTTCCCCAAATTAACACTAGACTGAGGCTCTTCACCTTCAAGAACGGGCTTTCGAGTCTGGTAGCCCTTGACGATCTCGGGGTTTTTGAGGGATTTGTACTGGGTGCCGTTATTGAGCGAAACCAGTTTTCGGTCAAAGCAAAGCATCTGCAGGAGTTGAACGACACTCTCTGAACCAAGCTGCACGGGTGTGATACCACTCTCGTTGACCGCACGGGTGATCGCATCGACGGTAGGGTATCCGGCGTAAGTTGCAGGGTAAGGGAGGAATGTTTTTTCAGCCGGCTCAGTCATAATCTCCGTCTTGCCGGTCTCCGTCTTAATTCGTTTGGCACCACGACCACGGTCGGCGGGGACTTCGTACCAACTCTTACGGCTCACAGTATACTCGATGTAGCCGGCGACACTGTTAATGAAGTTCGCATCTAGCACACCATCAGTGAACCAGGCTCCACCTGTAACATCCTCGCTAGGTGCCAAGCCCGCCAGCATGTACATCTTCTTTGTCGGGTGCTTGACATTGTGGACGGTTTTGATGTAATTCTTGCCCTCGAGGGTTTTCAGGCAGCGGTCCAAAATAGATTTGTGGAGATTGGTTCGGGATTGAATGTTGCGAATCCAGACACCCGAGCGGCCACTGGAGTGGATGACGCCGAAGACCAGGCTCTCGTCGCCTTTCAGGGTTTGGAGTTTTTCAGCATCTTCACGAGCGACGAGGCGCCAAACGAGGCGCTTGTTCTGGGTTTCGAGAAGTCGGAATAATTTTTGATTGACCAGCGACTGGGTGCATTGCAGTAAGAGCGGAAGGTCATCGCCAGGAATGATACCCAGGCTGAGTAGGTCTTGCTGGTAAAAAGAATGGTCGGCATCGAACTGGTCGGCGCAGGCGTCGTAGAGCTGCGAGGCGAGCTCGTTGACACGAGACCCCGCTGCGGCCATGATCGGAAGTTGGAGAAAGGGAATAGGTCAGACAACGGGCGGTAGTTGAATGGAGAGGGGTAAAAAGCGGGGGAATCAGGGGATCATTTGATGGTGGGAGATGGCATGATTCGACTCAAGCCTCTTGCAAGAGCAGAAGAGAATTTAAAGAAGCATGGTGACTTCAATCTAGTCAATGAGTCAGGTTGAAATGTAAGTCTTTGTGTTTTTTGGCGACTTTTTTCAGCGGGGATGTCGGGCTGCCTATTTGGGACTAGCGTATCCGGAGCTTTATACTTCGCCGCCTCAGGCACCAATTTGATGGACGGAAATTTCGAGAAGCTCTTTGAACCTCATAATCCAGTTACCTTGTGATCCTCCAACTTTATACCCTTTTTTTCCTTTGCTTTTCTTCATTTTTGAAACATAATTCCCCTCATAATGGCTGACGCTTTGAAGGCTGAAGGTAACAAGGCCTTCTCGGCCAAGGACTATCCCACTGCCATGTATGATGCTACCCCGCCTTTGTTGTCTTGACTCCATATGAGGCTCAGTCACTAATGTGAGACATATGACAGTGAGAAGTTTACTCAGGCTATTGCGATCGAACCCGAGAACCACATCCTTTTCTCCAACCGCTCCGCCGTCTACGCTGCCCAGGCCGAATACCAAAAAGCTCTTGACGATGCCGAGAAGGCCATTACTATCAAGCCCGACTGGTCCAAGGGCCACGCCCGTAAGGGAGCTGCTTACAAGGGACTGGGAGATCTCTGTAAGGAAGCCATATGAATTGGTATACAAGTTTGCGGCCGGGAACGAGTGACTGATGAATTTCCGTTGTAATAGTGGCCGCCCACGATGCCTACGAGGAGGCTTTGAAGATCGAACCCGAGAACGCGCAAGCAAAGTCTGGAATGAGCGCCGTCCAGCGCGCCATTAACGAGGAGGCCAACGCTGACGGAATTGCTGGTGACCCTTCTGCCGGCCTGGGTGGCATGTTCAACGACCCGGCTTTGTTCCAGAAGTTGGCCAACAACCCTAAGACCGCACCCCTCCTGGCCGATGCTGAGTTCATGGCCAAGCTCAAGAAGATCCAGCAGAACCCCAACAGCGTGGGTGAGGAGATCCGCGATCCTCGTTTCTTGCAGGTGATGAGTGTGCTTCTGGGCATTGATATGAACTTCGGCGGTGAGGGTGGTCCTTCTGGTCAGCCCCAGGACACCCCCATGCCCGATGCCAAGCCCGCTCCTCAACAGCCCAAGAAGGCGCCTACACCGGAGCCCGAGCCCGAGGATGAGGAGGCCATTGCTAAGAAGAAGGCCCAGGAGGCTGGTGATGCGGAGAAGAAGATCGGCAATGACTTCTACAAGAAGAAGGAGTTCGACCAGGCCATTGAGCACTACGAGAAGGCTTGGGAGCTGCACCAGGATGTGACCTACTTGAACAACATCGGTGCTGCCAAGTTCGAGAAGGGCGACTACCAGGGTACCGTGGAAGTCTGCCAGAAGGCCGTGCAGGAGGGCCGTGACTCCCGTGCCGACTTCAAGACCATTGCCAAGTATGATTCCAGCCGAGCAGGTGAAACAGTAGTCATGATACTAATGTGATATATGATTATAGGGCTTTCACCCGTATCGGTAGTGCCTACGAGAAGCTGGGTGATCTCACCCAGGCCATCGAGTTCTACCACAAGTCCCTCACCGAGCACCGTACCCCCGAGGCCCTGACCAAGCTGCGCAACGCCGAGAAGACCAAGGCCACCACCGAGAAGAATGCTTACGTCGACGCCGACGAGGCTGAGAAGGCCCGCGAGCTTGGCCAACAGAAGTTCCAGGAGGGCAACTGGCCCGCTGCCGTTGATGCTTTCACCGAGATGACCAAGCGTGCCCCCACTGATCCTCGTGGATTCTCCAACCGTGCCGCCGCTTTGATCAAGCTGATGGCTTTCCCCCAGGCTGTTCAGGACTGTGACGAGGCCATCAACCGTGACTCTAAGTTCATCCGCGCCTACATGCGTAAGGGTCAGGCCCTCGTTGCTATGAAGGAGTACAACCGTGCTCTGGATACTTTCACCGAGGCCGGTCAGCACGATGACGGTACCCACGCTCGTGAGATCGAGCAGCAACAGCAGAAGTGTCTTGAGGCTCAGTTCAGTGCTCGTGCTGGCGAGACTGAGGCCCAGACCATGGAGCGTATCCAGAATGATCCCGAGGTATGCATATCCATTGACGAGTTGATCTCTTAGTCTGAACATTTGCTTGAATATTTACTAACCCATCTCAGATCATGTCTATTCTTCAGGACCCTGTCATGCAGAGCATTCTGAACCAAGCTAAGAGCGACCCCGCTGCTTTGCAAGAGCACATGAAGAACGACCAAGTGCGCATCAAGATCCAGAAGCTGATGGCTGCTGGTGTGATCCGCATGGGCCGGTAAATTCGTTGACCATTTGCTCTGGAGGGGAAATGGAACGTATTGCGACGAAGTCAAGATGTGACGAGCTTGCAGATATCACTTTCTTCTGTTCTAAAATCATTTTTCTTTCTCATGAGTTGCTTAGCATGAAATATAGTACTGTTTCAAGACTACTGTCCGTTTTAATATGTTGAAATGTTGACAACCTGCCACATGTAGAATTAAGTTGTACTAGATTCACCATTGAATTCCCGGGTACCTCGTGAGATCAGACCTCTTCGGTGCTTTGATGTCATTCAACCATGCATTAATTGGTCAATTCCAAGGTCCAACCGGCAAGGAGGGGTACTTTCGAGTTCCAATTTCTTTTCTTTTTTCCATTCTTTCTGGTCTATGCAGGTCAACGTGTCAATGACGATCGGTTCTCTCTTGTCCACATGTGTGCACCTCACTTGCCGATCGGGGGCAATGAACCAATGTGGAGACTCGGCCGAGCCCTGGAGGGTCTAGCACACAGATCCATGACAGTCTGAGTTCCACTGCATTCAAGTGCTGACGAGCAAACTCTGATCGGTATTACTATACCTATGGAGTAGGCCTGATCTCTGTGTGCGTGTTTCCAATTACATTCGAATTGAGAGAGATACTAGTAATGATATCAATATGTTTATTCTTTAGATATACTGTTTGATACTATGTAGTTAGAATGTTCTCGGCTAAAAATCTCTTCTATGCACCTGAGAGAAGAGTTCTTCTCATACGCAATCCCCACGCAGAAAATGATAGGTCTAAAAAATGGCGTGGCTGGGCTTAGATGAACAACGAATCATAATTAACCTCGGTATACATTATCACTTAGTAAATCTTTTTTTCTCGGATCTTGGATCAGCCCTGGAACTAGCGAAACCTAAGTGACTCCAAGCCTAAAATCCGAAGTGGAGCACCCTAGATATGAGCTCCGAATTGACCCAGAACTATTGATTTTGGGATTGCTTCACCTGTTAGGTACACCGCACATGAGATGAATAGACTCGGATATATTTGTAGTGCCACGTGTACTACATTATATTTATAGCAGAAGACTCCAAATAACCTGAATCCCAGATAAACAAGCATAAAAACAAAGTAACATGGAATTTAGCTGCCTATACGCTGTACTTTGTTCACCGAAATGAGCCACAGTTGGGGATGTGGCGGTGCACCGAAATCAATAGTCCCCATAGTTCCACAGGGGGGAATGAGCATTAGCGAGACCAGTTCACATTCTACTTTAACTTATGGGTCATTCAATCTCATCTCCGATAATTTCACTATTGACTCCTATTGTGAATCATCATCTTAGTTCGTCTTTAACTTCTCTAAACCAACTCCTAGGTTATATAGTCCTCGTACAAGCGTACTACTACTATAGGTCTAAGTCGGATTCCAAGTATAGTAGCACTTTTCATACGTCACTGATCTTCGATCCTGGCCGATCCTCCCTTTTCCTTTTTTTTTGCCTCTTTTTTTAATTCCTCTCTCGCTTCAAGGATCTGGGAAGCTAATTAAATTAAATTAAATAAAAAATATACTATCAATGCAAAGTACTTAGTATAAACATCGTAACGGAGATACCCTTGACCCGACGTTCTTGACGCAAGCGGCGCCTATCCCCGAGAGCTCTCCTCATCACCCATTTTACCTTTTTCTCTCTCCACTTTGCCCTGGGCCCCATTTCTCCCTCAAATCCTTCTTCGCACTTTCATTCCCTCTTTACACCTGCTGGTGGTTGAATTTACACCCTCAATCCTACCCTCCCTACAATGTAAGCATAACCCCCCTCCCCCGGATCACCCAATCTGGTCCCGCATCGAACCATCCATGGGTCTCCAACCTTGGAATGACCACTAACTGTCACCAGTCATCAATTCGGTCTTTTCGGGACTTTTTTCTTTTAATCCAGCAGTGTTCTCTATTTTTTGCTACAGCTTCCACCGGTATCCTATATTAAGTGCCAACCGCCGCCATGGCGTCTGTCGAGGCGGAGAAGACCCAGTTGAGGGAGGAGGGGGTGATTCAAGCAGCTACAGAATTAACCCAGGATCCCCAATCCAAGGTGAACCCGGACACGGTTGAGGAGACTATTGTTAAGGAGACAAAGGAAGCTGGTATCCCTGCATACCAATTCGATCCCAATAGCTCCCCCGAAGATAAGGCGGCAGCAGCCCAGGCGGTACGTATTCGGCCATTTTGAACAGACAAAAAATAAAAAAGAATGAAGAGAGAGAAAGCTGCATAGATACATAGAAAGGGGGAATTTTCACTAACTGCCCCAATCTATAGCGTTTGCCGCCAGGATTTCACCACGAGAAGAAACCAAAGGGAATTGCAGTGATCACAGATAAGGTATGCGCCCACGCGAGCTAATCGAGAGTGATCGAGAGCGATCGGGGAATGCTAACGCTCAGTCAAGGATGACGGAAAGGCAGATTACGATCTCCCTCCACCCCGATCAGCGACGACCCTAATTGCGGAAGATGCGAATGCCGCGGAGGGCGAGAAACTCGACCAGGATGAGGATATGCGATGGGCCCGGCATCGCACTGGGTGGGAGCCAAAATTCCACCAGGAGCAGACCGAGGAGGAACAAGCTGAGGGCACCTTGATCGATCACCAAACCTTCTTGGAGGGCCGTCTGTCGGATAAGTTTTTCGGCGATTGGTACCACAATGCAGGAGTGATCGTTTTCGCGTGTCTGGCCTCATGGATCATCGCCAACCTGGGTGGTGGTATTGGTTGGGTCCTCATGGTGATGGCGGCGTGCAGTACCTACTACCGCACATCATTGCGTCGGGTGCGCCGCAATTACCGTGACGATATCAACCGGGAAATGTCCAAGCAGCGCTTGGAGACCGACACTGAGAGTCTTGAGTGGATTAACAGCTTCCTTGTCAAGTTCTGGCCTATCTATGCCCCCGTTCTTTGCGATACTATCATCAACTCCGTCGATCAGGTCCTGAGTACCTCCACACCCGCTTTCCTCGATAGTTTGCGCCTGAAGACCTTCGTCCTGGGTACCAAGCCCCCGCGTCTCGAGCATGTCAAGACCTACCCCAAGACCGAGCCCGATACCGTTATCATGGACTGGAAGTTCAGCTTTACCCCGAATGATACTATGGATTTGACTGCCCGCCAATTGAAGAACAAGATCAACCCCAAGGTCGTTCTGGAAGTTCGTGTGGGTAAAGGTCTTGTCAGCAAGGGACTGGATGTCATTGTGGAGGATATGGCTTGCTCCGGTTTGATGCGTGTCAAGGTGAAGCTGCAAATTCCTTTCCCCCACATTGAACGTGTGGATGTCTGTTTCTTGGACAAGCCAGATCTCGACTACGTCTGTAAGCCCTTGGGAGGTGATCTGCTCGGCTTCGATATCAACTTTATCCCCGGTCTGGAGAACTTTATCAAGGAGCAGATCCATGCCAACTTGCAGCCCATGATGTACGACCCCAACGTCTTCCCTATTGAAATTGCCAAGATGTTGGCTGGAAACCCTGTCGATCAAGCCATTGGTGTGGTTGCTGTCACTCTGCACGGTGCCAATCAATTGAAGAACCCCGATAAATTCGCTGGTACTCCCGATCCTTACGCAGTTGTGTCTCTCAATGGCAGAACAGAATTGGGCCGTACGAAGACTGTGCGGGATACTGACAGTCCTCGCTGGAACGAAACCATCTATGTTATCATCACATCCTACACTGACGCATTGACAATCAAGACCTATGATTGGAACGAATTCCGTAAGGATAAGGAACTTGGAACTTCTTCTTTTGGATTGGACAAACTGGAAGCCGAGCCTACTCACGAAGGTGTCTTCTTGGAAGTCTTGTCCAGTGGCCGTCACCGTGGTGCTATTCAGGCAGATATCCGCTTCTTCCCTGTTATTGAAGGCAGAAAGCTGGAGAGCGGCGAGACTGAGCCCCCGCCAGAGCTGAACACCGGTATCGCTCAATTCACTGTTGAGCAGGCCAAGGACTTGGACGGATCCAAGAGTTTGGTTGGCAAGCTGAACCCCTACGGTGTCCTGCTTCTGAACG
This sequence comes from Penicillium herquei, assembly GCA_039634405.1. Classification (NCBI taxonomy): domain Eukaryota; kingdom Fungi; phylum Ascomycota; class Eurotiomycetes; order Eurotiales; family Aspergillaceae; genus Penicillium; species Penicillium herquei. Next base: position 2,122,521 of record CP098390.1, read on the forward strand.
GAAAGGAAATCCACGTTACCAAGAAGTTGAAGCGTACCAACAACCCTATCTTCCAGGATGCTGCCAAGGAATTTTTGATTACTGATCGCAAGAATGCGAAGCTGGGACTTATTATCAAGGACGACCGTGACCTGCTCGGTGATCCCATCATTGGCCGCTACCAGATTAAGATGAACGATATGATTAAGATGCAAGAGCAAGGCAAGCAATGGTTCCACCTTCACGGAGCTAATGCTGGACGTGCCAAGCTGATGCTGCAATGGAAGCCCGTTGCTTTGGGAAGTGTTGCTGGTGGTGCTGGCTACATTGATCCTATCGGTGTTATGCGTTTCCACTTCAAGAATGCCACTGATCTGCGCAACCTCGAAGCCATGGGCAAGTCCGATCCTTACGCTCGTGTTCTCTTGTCTGGCCTAACCAAGGGCCGTACTGTTACCTTCCGCAACAACCTTAACCCCGACTGGGACGAGATTGTGTATGTGCCTATTCGCAGCGCTCGCGAGAAGCTGAGCGTGGAAGTCATGGATGAGGAGACTATCAACAAGGACCGTACTCTCGGCTGGACTGAGCTCAAGGCATCCGACTTTGTTCGCGAGAATGAGACTGGCGAGTACGAAATCGATGACGAGAAGCAACTTATTACCAGTTCTCTTCGTATCGGCACTGGCAACCCTAAGGGTCATATCAACTACACTGTTTCCTTCTTCCCCACTGTTCCTGTGGTGAACCCCGAAGATGAGGAGGAGGAAGAGGAAGGAGAGGAGCAGAAGGGTGACAGCACTCCTTCTGACCCCCCTCTCACTCCTCTCAAGAGCAACCATTCGAAGACTGCCAGCGTGGACTCCAAGGCTTCCAAGGTCTCCAAGCCTCTGTCCAACGGAACTACCACTAATGGCGTCACGAATGGAGAGCCAACCACCAACGGTCGGACCAGTATCGATACTACTGTATCTCGTGCTCCTACTGCTCGTGATTCCGAGACTGCCTCTGTTCGCTCATTCAAGGAGGTCCCCAAAACCCTCGTTGGCGTTGACGATCTCACCAAATACGGTAAGCTCAATAGTCCCAACCAAAAGAAGAACAAGCGACGGCTAACATCTTTACAGAATCTGGTTTCATTGTGTTCAAGTTCCATGAAGGTCAATTGGCGCATAGCCATGTGCAGCTCGAGGTTCTGATTGATGACTACATGTTCCCTGCCTACATCTCACCCAAGATCCACGGCCACACAGTGAAGACTTCTGATAGTAAGTTAAAAATTTCAATGAATTTGAATCTGGGATCTGTACTAACCTCTGGGTAGTTGGCGAGGCTTTCGTTCGTGAGCTCGAATTCTCCAAGCTCACTCTGCGCTTGGTCAACAAGGATGACCCCAAGGACTCTAGCGAGGATCACACTGTTGCCAAGCTTACTGGTGATACTCTACCCACCCTGCAACGCATCCTGGTAGGTCCCGCCATGGCAATACTGTTCAAAAAAGTCTCGATACTAATCTGTTCTTAGTACACTCCCACAGAGCTTGTTCTCCGTTCCAACTCTGGCGAAGTCAGCAAGATCACTGTCAGCGCTCGCTACATTCCTGTACAGATGAAGCTCGACCCCAAGGAGAGCATCAATAACATGGGAACTCTCCGTGTCGATGTTCTGGACGCAGCTGATCTGCCCTCTGCTGACCGTAACGGATTCAGTGATCCTTACTGTAAGTTCCGCATTGGCGAGGACCACAAGGATGTTTTCAAGACCAAGGTACAGAAGAAGACTCTCCACCCAGCGTGGAATGAATTCTTCGAGATCCCCATCAAATCGCGCATTGGCGCCAATTTCCATGTCGATGTGTATGATTGGGACTTTGGTGACTCAGCCGATTGGTTGGGCGCTGCCCCGATTGAGCTTGAGTCACTAGAGCCCTTCCAGGCTCAAGAGGTGACTCTGCCTCTGAACGGAAAGTCTGGTGCTATCCGATTGAAGCTGCTCTTCAAGCCTAGCTACGTTATTCGTGCTCGACAGGGCTCCGCCACTTTTGCTGGCACCTTCGCCGTGCCCGGTAAGATTGTCGGTGCCCCCGTGAAGGGTGTCGGATTTGTTGGTGGCAATGTGGTTCGCGGTGCTTCATTCCTGAAGCACGGTGTTATGTCCCGCATCCACAAGAACAAGCACAGCGATTCCGATGCTGCCTCCTTGGCGGAGGTTCCAGACGGAGCTGTCGAAGAAAGCCCATCCACCTCTCCCCGGATCACCGGTGGTGGTTTGAGCCCCGCGGTCGCTTTGGGAGATGCTCCTTCTGGATCTACTACTCCTACTAAGGAGCACAGCCGCTCCCGCAGCACAGCATCTCAATACGGCGACCGCCTCAGTGTCTTTGGCGGCGCTGGTCGTGGTGATGCTGGAACTGCCCACATCACTATCGTCTCTGCATCGAACTTCCCTCCTTCTGCCAACCTGCGTGTTCAGGTTCTCCGTGTGCAACAGGGTAAACACCCTAAGGACATCCACAAGACCAAGGCGCACAAGGGTGGTGAGGTCGAGTTCAATGATACCTTCAAGGTGCCCAATACCACCGCCGACGTGCAGTACCAGATCCGCGTCGTCAACCACTCTACCTTTGGCTCCGATGAGACCATGGGAGAGACACTGTTCTTCGTTGAAGACCAAGGCTCCAGCGCTGGTCAAGACAAGAGTATCACCGTTGGTTCTGGAACTGTGACTATTCGATCTAGCTTCGCTTCCTCAGACACTGGTCTGCGTCCTACCACCTCGCACTCTACTGCTGGTGGTAACGGTGACGAGAGCCCTGATAGCCCCGACTCTCGCAAACCTCGCCGTAGCTTCCTTGGCAAGCGAAATGTCAGTGGTGTATAAGCTACCTGCTATACACCTGTGAATGTGTGAGAATTTTGTCTCTCCTTGAAAGATATTTCTTTTTATATGTGACTATTTCAACTTTTTTGAGACGCTACTTTGGGTATGAAACTGGTAGTAAGTCTAGTACATGAGAAGGAAAAAAAAAACTAAAAACTTCAATGACCTGTTGCTGCTGTTGCTCTGTGATATCCTTTTTTTTGTTCTGTTTTTTTTCTGTGAAGCTTTCATTTTAGCTTGTTTTCTCCCTCTCTAATCATCTGTTCTCTGTCCAATCTTGGGCTTGAGCGTGATTCATGCAATGAAGCTGTTTAGCCTGTTCTAGATCTAGTATTTGAGTATGGTCATTTTAGTCGCAGTCGAAGATAGATACACATCGATGTACTTCAAGTTCAAATGTTGAATTTGAAGTCCCTCGCATATAGACCAGGTACAAAGTAGTCGGTGGCTTGGGGGAACTTCAACTTGATGTTTACGAATTGTCCACCGGAACGTGGAATGTCAATTTGCTTAATAGGCTTGGACATCTGGAGGTCTTCGAGAATTATTTAGTACATATGTATAATACTAGCGCAAGAAGCACTAGTAGTAACTATTAGTAGTAGGTGGTGAGTACTCTACCCGTTGGGACTTCAAGTTAGGCTGTAGTACGGAGCAATAGTCAAAATTGATATCGTATAAAACGGCCACTTTCACCAACGTGCAAGATTCCAAGATTTCAAATAGGTCGTGTAGATCTCATATCGAAACCTTGTTACTGCACTGCCCCGTTGAAACGATGATCTGCATTTCAAGTTCGGGTCTGTGTACTCCGCCTGTGTTCCGTTCTGTGGCGCTTGTCGGGTCTGTGTTTCCGATAGGGATGCCCAACTAGCATTGAAGTACCGAGCCATTTGAGATATCTGGAGTTAGTAATCTACTAGGTAGCTGAACTTGAAATGAATTTGCGAAGAACGTCCTCTCTATGGATCATATATCGCTACTTCTCGCCTGATTTATTCAAATCCCATGAGTTACAGGTACATTCGTGGACATCTTATCATGTACATCCATGTCATGAGGACTGAAGGAGTCCGTGCGCAACAGATTCCTCCACCTGGTCCATGGCTTCAATGTTCAGATGTTGGTGGAATCATGATGATCAGTATTGATCTGCGCCGTTTCATGCGCACACACCAGTTGGCGATCTCGAGCTTTACACTTCAACTAGATTTGGGCTGATTTATACAAGAAATTGTCTCATATTTTGCTTCTGATTAGTAGCAATTTTCAACATTTGAATGAAACCTAGTCTTCATTGAAGATCAAGCGGCTCTTCCCAGACTCGGAGCAGAATAAGGTTAAGGGTCATCTCTTGAGCTGGAACGACTGGTGCCAAGTGTCTGACTGACAAGGAAGTTGTTCCTGGTAGAACAAGCGATTGGACATGCATAAATCGAGTTGCTTACTATAACACTTGAGATTTATGGATAAGTTTCTCCTTATCATACTCAAGTGCTTATACCAATTCAGGTCATTTCTCATTCCAGTAAGGACTCCGACTGAGCCCTACTAGAGGATATCTCTTCCACAGCTCATGTCTTGGCGATAGACTGATATTACGTAGGGCATTCGAATTCTTGCTGGTTCGGCGGGTTTAATAAAAGATCGTGAATGATAGTTCGGGTCTCAGTCCCCACTCCTAGCCGAATTGGGCTGGGTTGACTCTGGTGGCTTTCATCGTGGATCTGGTTTCAGGTGTACTGTACTCCGAACAGAGTCAGAATCCACTTGAGATATATGAAGCTCCGTACAATTAGTATGTGCTCCAAGGGGGTGTACCCCGTGTTCGAGGGGTATTGCGATTGTTTCAATCTTGTTGTTCAAGTCTGAATCATGGTACCAGGTGAGTATCAGTGTCCGGAGCTTAGAGCTGCCAGTGGTTCTCAATCCTGAAGTCCAAATTTGACATCTGAATCAGTTCCAATGTTCAACGCTGTGTACCATGATCTCTCTCGGGACTGGACGTGGAATGAATGGTGATCCGCTCCGCATTCCGTAGATATAATTAGATCTACATGGCAAGGTCATTGGCAGTATCATTCAAGGGATATCTTAGACACGAGGGAGAAATATGTTGAATCCTCCGACGCCTCCCTTCACAATGTGCTTCGTATTCAAGTCTGTGACAGGTCAAGCTGTTCTAGAACAAGTAATACACTGGACACCACATCCGGCCCTTCTCAGATTCCCGGCGACGACACCTAGTGGGGCAAGTGGGTATAGCACACCCGACTGGAGGGACAAGTCGGGTGGAACTGCACCAGCGCAAAAAAGGGGGAGAGTCTGGATGCTGAAGTTCTTTTCTGGAACGTCGAATTCTGGAGGGGTTCTTTTTGATCCCATATCCACAATCCGATGGACTCTTCCAAGGTTGACGGGAGAGTGTTCTGCCTTCTCCCCCTTTATGGATCCCACCCCTTTTCCTTGATTTTTTTTCTGTTTAATTTTTTATTATTATTCAAATTGAAGGTTTTGCTCCGTATTATTTTATTTATTATTTTCAGAGCCCCCCTTTACTCCGTAGATATCATTGACAGGACCCTGGCACCGGCATAACATCCCGAGTACCTTGGATGGTCTTACTGTATGTCTTAGGTTTTGGAGGTGTGAGTTGATAGGTCTCAGGTCTCGAGTCTTGGCTCTCATAAGTACCTATAAGTAGCTCTTTTATGCCACTTATCAGCTTAGCTCTGATAGAAGTCATCTTGGGAGATTGTTTCCGAGTTACAGGTTACACTTCTGGTGAACGTGCTAGAGTGGCTGGATATGCATGATTTCGTAGAAAATACACCCAATATTATAATAATATGTATAATATGTACTCCGTTCAGGTTATTTATAATAATCCAAAATAATTCAAGTAAAAATAAACAGTCCCATTTTTAGCTTGCATATACTCCTTATAGTAGGGGGTAAAAGGGAGGAATAAATATCACGTTACTTCCCCCCCTCCCTTGTACTCCCCCTCTCTTGAACTTTTAACTACTTCCAAGTTCTTCATTCTTTTGTACCTTGTACTCCTACCAAGGTTCAATTTGAAGTTCCCTGAATGCTGTGAGCTTTGACTTCATGTAAGTTGCCCCATAGCTTTCCACTCTCCGCCTTTTTTCTCTACTATGACGGCAATTTGTCGCCATCCCGTCCTGGACCCAATTTGATCGACGGTGGCCACATCCCCTCTTAATTTAAAAAAGAAAAAAAAAAAAATTAAGAGAAAAATAGCCACGTTTGCTGCTTAGCTTGGAACCTGGGACATCTCCACTGACTTATTATTCCAGACTTTCCCATCTCTCCTTCTTCCTATTCCCCTCTTTTTACCATCCCCCACCTTCATCATGTCTGCCAAGGCACTCCCCTCCCACCTCCGAGCTCCTGCTACTGATGCCTCTGCTGGCTTTGGCAAGCACCATGGCAAGTCTCAGTCACACATGGTAAGTGAATCTGATGCATAATCCACTATATCTACCCCGGACAAACGCGTCGAACCCCGTGAACCGTATGAACGGAACCGAGAAACAAAATGTCGGGGAAGGAGCAACCACTTTGGGACGGTTGGGAAGGTTGCTTAGTCGCTCCTTCCAAAGAGAGTTCGGACAGAACGAGCTTCTTTTCGTCGCTTGTTGTCATCCTCTCTCTTCCTGCTCTCTACTCCCCATCCTCTCATTCTGGACATTGTTTACTCTGTATCGATTCCGGTGTTTACACGTCCTATTACACCTTTTACACGCTCCTTTTTGTACAGGAGAGCTTTCCCCTCTTATTTTGACTTCCCCCTCATTTGCATTACCAATTTGTCGCCATGCCTGAGTCCCCGCTAACCAGAATCGCCTCCATCCAGGCATTCGAGAATGCCTCCACCAGTGTGGCCGCCTCCCAGATGCGCAACGCCCTGAACGCCCTGGCCGACTCTGTCCCCGAGGGCAGCGAGAAGAAGCGCTTCGAGGCTGAGATGGACAACTTCTTTGCTCTGTTCCGCCGCTTCTTGAACGACAAGGCTAAGGGTAACGCCGTCAACTGGGACCGCATTGCCCCTCCCCAGCCCTCCCAGGTGGTTGGCTACGAGGAGCTTGGCGCCGATGCCTCGGTTGAGTTCCTGAACAAGCTGGCTGTTGTTAAGCTGAACGGTGGTCTCGGTACCTCCATGGGTTGCGTTGGTCCTAAGTCCGTCATTGAGGTCCGTGAGGGCATGTCCTTCCTGGATCTGTCTGTGCGCCAGATCGAGCACCTCAACCGTACCTTCAACGTCAACGTTCCTTTCGTCCTCATGAACTCCTTCAACACCGACCAGGACACCCAGTCTATCATTAAGAAGTACGAGGGCCACAATGTCGACATCATCACCTTCAACCAGTCCCGCTACCCCCGCATCATCAAGGACTCCCTCCTCCCCGCCCCCAAGAGCTTCGATGCTCCCCTCCAGGACTGGTACCCTCCCGGTCACGGTGACGTCTTCGAGTCTCTGTACAACTCCGGCACTCTCGACAAGCTGATTGAGCGTGGCATCGAGTACATTTTCCTGTCCAACGCTGACAACCTTGGCGCCGTTGTCGATCTCCGTATCCTGCAGCACATGGTTGACTCCCAGGCTGAGTACATCATGGAGTTGACTGACAAGACCAAGGCCGATGTTAAGGGTGGTACCATCATTGACAACGACGGCAAGGTCCGCCTGCTCGAGATCGCTCAGGTCCCCAAGGAGCACGTCAACGAGTTCAAGTCCATTAAGAAGTTCAAGTACTTCAACACCAACAACATCTGGTTGAACGTCCGTGCCATCAAGCGTGTCGTTGAGGAGAACGAGCTTGAGATGGAGATTATCCCCAACGAGAAGTCCATCCCTGCTGACAAGAAGGGTGAGGCCGATCAGGCTATCTACCAGCTGGAGACCGCTGTCGGTGCCGCCATCCGTCACTTCAAGAACGCCCACGGTGTCAACGTTCCCCGTCGTCGTTTCCTGCCCGTCAAGACCTGCTCTGATCTCATGGTTGTCAAGTCTGACCTGTACCGTCTGGAGCACGGTCAGCTGGTCATGGACCCCAACCGCTTCGGTGGTGTCCCCGTTATCAAGCTCGGTTCCGACTTCAAGAAGGTCTCTGACTTCCAGAAGCGCATTGCTAGCATTCCCCGCATTGTCGAGCTGGACCACCTTACCATCACTGGTGCTGTCAACCTGGGCCGCAACGTCACTCTCAAGGGAACTGTGATCATCGTTGCCACCGAGGGCAGCACCATTGATATTCCTCCTGGCTCTGTTCTGGAGAACTGTGTTGTCCAGGGAAGCTTGCGCATCTTGGAGCACTAGACGACTTCGACTTTACACTTCTTGTTCCTTCTTTTTTAATATCACCCGGATCGACGCTGGGGTCTTGCTAAGGAGTCACCTACGGCTGTTGTGAAGTTTTAGTTTGATGTTGACTTTTTTTTTCTTGAGGTGCATTCGTGGCTACGGAATCCCATGGAGTATGCAAAACATGTGCTTGTATTACATTTGAATAATCAGCGTTTGTGCTTTTTCTGTCCTTTTTACTTCTCTTTCGTGACTATCCTGGTTTCCGGCTGCATAGGGATCCTAGTCTTTTTTTTCAAGTGCTACTTTTGTCCTGGACTTTCCGAGTCAATGCCATCCTTCTGATTTCTAAAAACTTCTGTGATATTCCATCGTAATTGTAGATAATAGCTTTAGTTTATGTGTTCACCCAGAAGACGGATCTTGACGCCAGGTGATTTTGCCACCGTCGTAAGAGCTCATCACCTGATCTTCCCAAATACCATGATCAGTGACTGAGCATCTACCATTGGAATCAGTCTTGAAAATCGTGCGTATAGATAGTTCTCAAGACTGAGAGCACTTATGGATCTCATTACGACCGACTGACATTCCAAATGTCAAACTATAGTACTTGGGTATTGTCCCTGACGAGTCTTCAGAATTGTTGACCTGATATTCTCAGGTTGTACAAAGAGTATAGATGAAATGTGTTGCGGGTATTCGAAATATTCACAAATATCAAATTTGATTCCATATCTATCTTGGCTTGGTAAGTGTGACTCTATTGGTCATAAATTCCAGCGGACATCATTCACGACGTACTAACCCGAGTCTTAACGCGTTTTAAGGCTATATTGCCACCTTCTAGTACGATTGGAAGACGAACCCGGAGCGAAATCCTGAAAAGACCAGCTGCATATGTGTATGGCACGATCATAGACACATTCAGAGTCAGGGTTAGGAACTATAACACCCGGGCCTCATCTTGCTGCAATTGGAAGCTCTACATGTATAGTTCGGTGTACTAGATCTTTATCCACGATTTACTTTCTACATCTACCACGAAATGAAAAATGTAGACCCCTCTTGATCTCAAGTCATGCATCTCATTCAATCCCAATTAACACTGGTCAATCTATCTTGTTATATACCATGGCAAGCACAAGCCTGACATCACGTGGTCGGCAGTCAGTTCCGGCGACTATCCTTCGTTTTCCATATGTGCAGTGTCTACATTGAATAGAGGCCAAGGACTCATAAGGAGTTACTGGAGAATAGAACCATCAGACATGTCTACCATTGCCATCTTCCGAGATCAACTTATCCCCAAGGGCCAGTAACAAAGGCTTCCACTACGGTATTCACCACGTGCATGACAATGCCTCGAGTTCTTTTTCCAGTGGCCAACTACTTTCTCTGCGTATTCCCGAGGTCCTCTGGTATAGGCGGATGCTTTCGCCGGTGATTTCATTTCATCGTCACTGGCCGCTGTAAGAGCCTGGTTGAGCCTGTAATATGGCTGGTTTCTTGTCCTCCAAGCCCCCTTTCATCGCTAAGCAAATGGTCAGAATGCCCCGTGCTCCTCAATCCTTGCTATCCTTGAATCCTTTTTGATGGATTCTGGCGTTATTTCGATAGCACAAGCGTCGTTAATCCCTGTTGTTTATTTCATGATTGTCCTGGTGGGTTTTCCCTTTAAAAATGGCTTGCCTCTCACCCAGCATCGGCGACTCTTCGCCCCCGCCGCCATCCCAACCACGCCTACCTCGGATATGATATAACCTCAAAACATGTGTGGCTATTTCAAAATGTCCTGTGCCACCGCCACTATCCATTAAGATCTTTAGAAGAAGCCGCTGAGCAACCTGCTCGGTAAGAGTACATTTTCACATACTACCCAATCTGTGTATACTAACGAGTTCGGAGCCCTCCACAGCTTCCCTGGTGTATATTTATGTCAACTCCACGATGAATGAACATCATCGCCAAATTGCTCTGGATACATCGCCATCATCGGAACACGGTAGTCCCCCAGGAGATGATCCCAGGTCTACTACGGGTCACACATGGAAGAAAAGGGTGTCGACGGCATGCTTGGCTTGCAAGAAGTCCAAACGCAAGGTAATGGATTAACAGCGATGAAATTGGAGACTATTTTCAAATTTATTCTTTTGAACTTAGCTAATTCTCAGGTATATACTAATAGTGTTCTGGAACCCCGCCATGTGACAATTGTCGTTCCTTCCAGCGCACCTGCATCTTCGACGAATCCCTCGATCAACGCCGTCGTGTTGCGGCAAAACGGACAGCTGACGAACTTTCATATCACCGAGACCTGCTGAATGACCTATTCAAGATGGTACGAGAAGCGGACGAGTCCAATGCGCTACAATTGCTGGATATAATTCGACGAAACGCCCCACCCCATGAGATCAGAACTTACATCAACGAGACCCTGGCTAAACTCGGCGCGGATAATACAGCACCTCGCGAAACAGTTGCAAAGCTGGAGGATGCCCGGAACCTTATAAATATTGATGCCGAGGGTCCGTCTTTCCGAAGTAAGGTGATGGATATCCATTATCTTTGTGATGAGGCGCCTTTCAAGGTTCCTGCACAGCCGTGGACATCTGTTACTGGTGACGCCGACCTTGTTTCTCATCTCGTTTCTCTTTACTTTACATGGAACTATCCATTCCAAGGAGTCTTGGATAGAGATGTCTTTTTAAGGCATATGAGAAGTGGAGACCTGCACTCGGAATTCTGCAGTCCCTATTTGGTCAATGCTCTGCTGAGTAACGCATGCGTGAGTCTATCAATACTTTCTGGAACGTGCCCTAAGAAGGTGTATGACTAACACTAAATAGTACTTCTCGGAGTTCTCAGAAGCATACGTAGATCCAGGCAATATCGCTTCCAAGGGTTGTGATTTTCTGGCCGAGGCCGAGCGACTGAAAGACCTGCAAGACCCTCAGCCTAGTCTAGTGCTTCTTCAGGGAACACTTCTCATGTATGAGAGGTATGCCATGTCACGAAATGATGACTTGGGCTATATCACGCTGCATGAAGCAATTCACATGGGAGAATCCTTGGGCTTGGTCGGCGACAAAGGGCCCAGGATAACTTCTAATCAACTATCGCAAGACATGGACTTTTCATGTAGGAGTGCCGCATGGGGGCTCTTCAATATTGACACGTATGTAAACATGTTTTTATTTTAATATTTGCACTTCGCTAACCTTGAGTAGAATGATTCATACTGGCTTTCTAAGACCTTGCTTGATCGATCACGTCAACATGTCTCGCATTGATGGTAATTCCTTGCAGAACCAGTCTCAATGGACACCATATCCTACTCATCGCCAGCCATGTCCGTCTTATATTGATCTCTTCTTTGATGAGGCCAGCAACCTGTCTACGATTGCGCGTGATATTTCACGTAGCATGTTTGGTGATAACAGCGGTGATCGGGACTCGGAGCCATTGCAGCGCCAGAGTCGCGAGGCCTTATATGAACAGCTCCAACGGTGGCAAGACTTGTTACCTGCCGCTTTTTCATCAACAGAGCTACCGCCACATATCATTTTGTTGAGGTAAGATAATTGATTGGATATTCACAAAACAATTTCAATGGTCATGTTTGAGAAAATCGCTAATCTCAACAGAATGCGATATAATGCGTTGATCATAAATCTCTTCAGCTGCATCTCAGGAGAAGGACTTGCCGGCATTGCATCCGAAGCCCCTCACACCCCAGAAAGTCCTCCGAGGCAAACACCCGAATCGAAGTATAATCCCTGGCAGGTGACGCAACTGGCGGCGCGGGATATAGCTGCATTAGCGCATTTACACCGCCAGGAATTCGGCTTGAACCGAGCCCATCATTTTGCAATGTATGCGATCAATCTAGCCCTGTTCACGCTGCTTGAGCAGGAATCCTTCGATGTTCTTGACCGGGACTTCCTTTCCTTGGCAAGTGCATTCTCCATCGTGGCCAGCCGATCGGCGTTGGGGCGTAATCTGTTTCACATATTTCGGCAGTCGACGCGGGCCAAAGCTCAAGGTGACAGGATTCGCCAAGCGAAGTGTATCCCTGATGAGCTTAAAGATTTATTTGACGAAGAGTCTACGAGCAAGGGTCATAATCGATTCGATGAATATGCAGAAGGACTAGAAAAGTTGAACGAGAAGCAAAAATATCATGGTATTGGCGGACATGGCAGTACGAACCTCCAGGATTACCCCGGTATGGGGTTATCCGACATGCTTGACCGCTATGAAAGTCTGAGTCTTGGGAAAGACAGTGTGCTGATTGACAGACATCGCTCAACACGCTGTTAATGGCTGCAGGACAAGATTTAGAACCTCGCACAGCATGGATGATACTGGAGTTTTTTTTTTCATTTGTTTGTTTGATTTGAGACCATTCCAAGGCATGATTCATATGGTCAGCTGCCGATCAAATATTCTGGGCTGTTACAACATCCAATGCAGGTGATTGTATGGAGTATGTACTTCATACTTTCATGCCTAGCGGGATCCTATCCGACATCCGACCCGTGTTAACAAAGTCGGTACTGATCTTCAATATGACGTCAAATCCGCCTGGTCTACATACCTCAAAAACCTGTACTCAAGGTCTTGTTTCATGTCTCCACATGGCCACACGAACAACAAGTCGGAATATGATATTCATCCTAGGTTGTTCCAACTATGGAACACAAGCTGAGGGGAAGTGTGATATTTCTGGATGAAGTCGAAGCTTGAACCGGTCGCAAGATGAAGTTACAGTATCTGGCTCTAGAACCTGGCGAGCCTTTCTTTTCCCTTCTTCCTGATTGCGTTAGCTTGGCCCCTCTTCGCCCCTCTCTATGTGATTTTAAAAAGCGCCAATCCTGCGACACCTGGATTTTTCTTCTTGAACAACATATTCCAGTGGCAAAAATTTCCCCATACTAGTATTTTCTGTCTACAAATTTGTAGAATACTATAATATGGGAATTTGATTGCCACCCATGAACGAGCGACGGATCTCTTTCAATGATGGATCTAATCCACCCACCCCGGGTTCAAACTGGGTATCTTCCCTTAACCACCCCCCTCAGTCTCTGTTTCCTCCACAGTCTCCAGTTTCATTCAGCGATGCAGCTTCATATTCCACAGTGAGCTCTATGAGCCCATCTTTTATGCAGCCTCAGCCTGGATTCGGATCAATGACTTCAGTATCCGGCACGGACCCATCCCATAGCCCAGATATCGTGCCCCCAAACAAGGTGGCCATCCCTCGAATTGCGGGCGTCAGCCACGTTCAGAGTCGAAAGCGATCAGCCCGCGCGTGCGAACCATGTCGACACCGGAAGATCAAATGCGACGGAATAAAACCAACTTGTGGCCAGTGTGCTTATCACAAGAGCCGTTGTACTTATGAAGATATAAAACGAATTCGCGATGCGAAGCAAATCAAGTCTTTAGCATCAGATGTGAATCGTTACGAGAAGTTGTTGCGTTCCATCGAAGGAGAAGTCGATCCTCCTACATCTCGAAAAATTCGAAAGGCGCTCAAGGTGAGTTTGTAGTAACCGACACAGAGCCTCATGTACACCTTGGGCTCGATCCCCCCCAAAATCGATTATCCTCATATAAATTCGAAACTGTGTTTTAACACAATGAGCTTTACGATACAGTTCAAAGATGGAGATCCTTCTGAACAAGTCGAAGGAGACCAATCTGACTCCTCTGCGTCAGTGGGCTCGCTAGAAGCGGTTGACGTAGTGGCCGAGGATTTGAACCGTAACGAGAACACGCGCGCATCCGGATTTTTCGGCAAGAATTCGGAGGTTTCCTGGATCCAGCGACTCGAGAATACCACGCAAAGACCTATCAATGATGTTATGACCGGTTCTGGTATGAATTCCGTACAGCGAAACGATGCGACAAATGGTACCCCTCTTGCAACGATGAACTATCACCTCGATGATTTGGATATCTCTCCAGTGGACAAACTGTCGGACCCGACTGTTGTCCCAGTGAGGGAATTGGCAGATGAGTACTTCAATGCGTATATGACCCTGGTCAATCCGTTTTTCCCAGCGATTCGCAAGTCGACTTTCGCGGCGCAATATATCGAGTTCTTCGATCGACGGGCGATTCCTTCACTGAAGTGGCTTGCGATTTTGAATATGATCTTTGCTATTGGCTGTCGGCACTGTCGCTTGATGAATCATGAGAAGAGTGAAATCTATGACAATCAGGTAGTCTTTTTGACGCGTGCGCGACAGTTGAGTTTGAATGGAAATACTTTGTTTGAGCATACGACACTGCAACAGATTCAGTTGGAATTTTTGATCTCCTTATATCTGCTTTGCGAGGGTCAATTGAATAGGTAAGTTCACTTGATACTATGGGTTGGGCGTGGATAGTAATTTTTGCAGGGCATCAAAATTCGCAGATATGGCTGTTCATTCCGCGCTCTCACTCGGTGTGAACCTTCGGTTAGTAGATGGTCGAAACTACGATGAATCGAAGGAGGCCCGCTGTCGATTATGGTGGTCTATCTACTCCCTCCAGCATCTTCTCTCGTCTATGCATGGTCGAGCTTCTAGCGTTGGAGAAAGTCTTTCCTCTCTGCATCTCCCAATCCCAGCCGAAGAGGAAACATTCAACGATCCAGAAATTAGGCGATTGTTCCAAGACGAAGAAGCTCGGGAGATTGATCTTTGCGCTTCGCTTTTCGAGAAACTTGTCAAATCTCAGAGCTCTCCCGCGTGGTCCCTATCAGCCCAGCCATGTCCCTCCCTGTTCTTCCATTACATGGTGGATCTAGGGCATCTCTCCCAGTCCGTCCTGAACAAGGTCTACAGCATTGAGGGTATCCGTGAAGGGTCTACGCAGACAGAATACCGCATCCAGAAGTATTCCATCCGCATGGATCGCTGGCTCGCGAAGTTACCGCCTTGCTACCAGTTCCATCTACCCGAGGCAGGACCTTGGCATCTAAACCATCGCATGCTTGATGATGAGACAGCTCTTTATACTCGTGAACGCGTTTGCCTCGCAATGAGCTACTACTCTGCTCGGATCACACTAAGCAGACCCTGCCTCAGTCTAAACTACTCCCGTAACACGGGAACTTCCGTCGACAAGTCCTCTCGAGATAAGCTCCGCGCCGAGCTAGCTGCACACTGTCTCCAAGCATCCTGCTCGCTTATCTCTATCTTCCCCGATAAAGTCGATATTGCATGGTTAGCTCGCGTCACGCCCTCGTGGGCTGTACTACATTTCCTCATGCAATCTACCATCGCCATACTCCTGGGTCTATCCTATGGCTCCTTTGCACCAACAATTGCGCAGAATTTGTCAAATAGTCATATCCATACCAATGCTCATGACCAGACAAATGAGTCCGGAATCCCGCACCCAACTCTTCTGGAAACGGATCTGAGTACTGCGTTTTCAATGTGCAAAAAGGCTGGTTGTTGGATATACGCTATGGCGTCTGTGGATGCAGCTGCAAAACGTGCTTTCATACTATGTGATAATGTTGTCGGAAAGATTGCACCTAGAGTCAAGGTTGATTTGGATGGATGGCCTAATGTAGCGTCGTTGATTGATGAGATGGATAAGGGCGATGATGATCATCCCATTATGAGGATGGATGAGTTGGAGGAACTAGTTGATTTTGAGGCTTCGGTCAATTCTAAAATGTGATCCTTCAATGTTCCTAGCTCAAACTTGAGCAATGAGCTTTTGGTTCAAGTTTTTGAGTATTACTAGTACGCTGCTAGTGCCAGTATACTGGTGCTGAGTATTGTAGAGCAACATTGAATGACCGATGAGATATGTGTAGTAGCTGAACCTTGACATTTGAAACATTTTTACAGATCTGAAACAAAACATCAATTGAATGTACCTAATGCACTTGACACTCTGTTGTCCGCCGACTGATGCACACCTGGACATAGTCGACCCCAAGATGGAATCATTAATAGGTATACTCAATTGAACGGAGTAATTTGGCCCCAAATGCTGGGAATATTTGAGGGTGACCGTCATCGTTAAAACGAGACCACTAGGCTGAAGTACTTGAGTGCTTGAAAACACAGATTTATGGGGAAGCTGAACCCTCGACTTGAACGGTACGATGTCCATTCCAAGGTTGATTGAATCAAACATCGAATTCGATATGAAGGTCACGGTTAAATACATCGAGATTTTCTTTCATGTAATCGATTGGTCAGCTACACTACTAGCTTACATACTATACTAGGGCTAATGGCTCCATAAGAGATGGACACATCTGGACGACTCGGATGAGCTTGAGTGTGGATTTAGAAGACCCAGAGATATCAGTTGACTTCCACGGTTGTTGCTTGCCAAGATGACTTTATAAATAAACCTAGAGCTGATCAATAGTCTCCTGCGTTTGATTAAGATTTAAATTTTATAGTTCAATTTCAACTAAACTTCAAAGTTTATCCTTAACTTAAGCTCACGTCATGCTTGACTTGAACTCTTGCACTTATCAGATTACACACGAATTTGTCCTTAGGCTGAGATCGCTCAATGAATATACCTTGACTTTACTCTTAAAGTCCATCAAAAAATCTCTGATTCTTACTACCATGTCAAGGCCTTTGCACGTCAACTGTCGCGAATATCGCAATTATGGCCATTTGCATAGTATTGCCGCTTTAAATGCGCACCATGTTGCCGTCATGAGTAATGGATGTCCTATTATTTTTGAACCTCTTAACTAATGGATCTCTTCCTTAGATCACCATATCAGGTTCGCAAGAGACTCCCACTTTATCTACACGCGCTCCTAGCTCCCCTCTCCCCCCAACTTTCACTCAACCCAAATATCAGTTAGGATGGACATCTGGATTCTTGAGGTTGGAAATTAAGCAGGCAGATCAGGACTTGGAGGCCCGAGTAGCTGATAAAGTCACACTTCCCGAGTATTTCTTGAATCCAGGTATTTCATACTCTAACCTTGGGCAGGGAGGACTTTCAAATTTTATAAATCCGAGATAGAATAAAGGGTTGAAGAACATTTGAATACTTCACTCAATATAATGACCCGTACAATGAAATTAAGAATATGTACTACAGCATTAGATATGTATGACAAAAGGAAAGTCACAATCGAGACCAAACCAACCGGCTAAGCGAACACGCAGAAAGGACGAGAGGGGATAAGAAACAGAGTTCACGAAACATGCCCATCATGCTAAGATCGAGCTAACATATCACGTAAACGCCACGATACAGAGAAAGAGATATCCTAACCACCGCCTCCCCGACGTTCATAAAGAGACATGCCAAATGATAAGGTGCACACGAAGAAGTATGGAAGAGAAAAAAAAAGGATGAAAGCAAGACCTGGAAGTCATCCAGGAAGGGGAATCGATGCAGGGGAGAGATTGGGGTCGAGAGACAGGAAACTGAACGCCGAATTCGACGCAAGGACAACAGTATTGACAAAATAACCACCACGACGGAGTCATGACTACTCCATATGAAGTAATCATCTAAAGTGCAAGATGAGATAAAAATGTATATAATGGATCAAAGGAACATCATGTCGTTCCGTAGCCTAGTCATGTCGGCTGAGGCTGAAGCTGAATTTGGAATGTATGCTGATGCTGATGTTGTGGTGCTGGCCGGGCAGGAGGTCGATTTCCATGGAGTTGAGGTTGCCCTTGAAGCTGAGGCTGAGGGTGACCATGGAGAGATTGTTGGGGTTGGAGATGTTGCATAGGAGGCATTTGCATGAAACCATGCGCGGGCGATGATTGTGGTTGGTGAGCAGGTGACTGCTGATGCATACGCATGTGAGGCATTGACAATGGCTGGCCAGGCTGAGGGGGAAGCGGCTGTTGTTGCGGTTGAAGGACATGTTGATGACCTGCCTGAGTCGTCATGTGCTGAATTTGTGGCTGCATATGATGTTGCTGACCAGGCATTTGTTGACCCGACATTTGCTGACCCGGCATCTGCTGAGCAGACATCTGTTGACTCGACATCTGGTGACCTGAAATTTGTTGACTTGACATCTGCTGAGCCGACATCTGCTGACTCGGCATCTGCTGCCCTGGGATTTGATGCGTGGGCTGGGGAAGAGCCTGGTTCTGTCCAGCTAGCTGCTGGCCCTGCTGGTGGGCCAAATTCTGGCTTTGTTGCTGGAATGGAGGGGTTGGGCAGGGTCGCTTGCTAGGATCATTATCTCCAGTAGTGGCCGGGCGTTTATGAGCATGATTCAAATCCGCATTGTCGCTTGTACTGGGCTGATCTGTCTGAGCCGAGCCACCGCCTGCTCCACCCGCCTCACCAGCAGCAGCAGCAGCGGCGGCGGCAGCAGCTACATCTGCCTTGCGAGGTCTGCCACGGGGGCGACCAGTGCCGGGAGGTTTTGGCTTCTTTTCTCTAGGGGCCGCTGGCTTCCGAGGTTTCGGGACTGGCAGTGGCTGGCCGGTTGCCATCGCCCAAGCAATCTGATCGGCCTTGCGAGGGCGGCCGCGTTTCCGCTTCAACGGAAGTGGGGTCCCGTCAGGACCAATAATGGGGGTAAGCGTAGAGACAGACCCAGGTGCCAAGCCCGAGCCAGCGGCAGTTGGTGTCATATTGGGATTAAAGGAGGCTTGTCCAGGGTGCGATCCGGGAATAGGCTGACCAGATTGAGCCGCTTGAGCAGCAGCTTGAGCAGCCCTGGCCGCAGCCTCCTCCTTTCGTGGACGCCCTCGTTTGCGGCGAGGGGTTGGAGTCTCGGGTGGGTTTCCAGTAGCCACCTGCCCTTGGCCATTGGGTTGAGCAGGAGTAGAGGATGGTGCAGACCCAGGTATATTCTGCTGCGATTGAGCCTGTGCCACTTGAGGTTGAGCTACATTAGAAGGTCGAGGTTTAGCCTTCTTTTTTGGAGCAGGACTCTCAGACTTCACTTTGACAGCTGAATTTCCCGAAGTGATTGTTGATCCGGGCTGTACAACAGATGAGGATGGACGAGCCGCCGTGTCTGTGGAAGATTGAGACGGCGGTTGATAGTGCTGAAATTGAGGAGTGGACTGCGTTGAAGCAAACTGAGCTTGCTGCGACGACTGGGGGAACTGAACAGACTGCTGTTGAGTGTATTGGCCTGATGGTTGGTACTGATGAAACGGAGACTGAGTGTGTGGTATAAATGGGGATGCTTGTTGTTGCTGATAGGAAGGCTGAGCCTGGGTTTGTTGTTTCAATTTTTGCAATCTCTGTTGCTCAAGTCTTTCCTTTTGTTGCTGCTCCAACCTTTGGGTTTCTAACAGTTGCTGGTGTTGCCTCTGTTGTTCCAGTCGTTGTTGCTCAAGTCGTTGCTGCTCGAGGCGCTGCTGCTGCTGCTGTTGCTCGAGTCGTTTTTGTTGTTCTAACTTTTGCTGCTCCAATTGCTGTTGTTGCTGTTGTTCCAAACGCTGCTGCTGTTGCTGCTGTTGCTGTTGAAGCTGCTTCTGTTGCTCCATTCGTTGTTGCTGCTGGAAACGCTCCTGATGTTGTTGTTGTTGTTGCTGCTGCTGCTGCTGCTGGTATTGTTGTTGTCTTTGTAGCTGCTGCTGAGCTTGTTGGGGCGACTGGGGTTGAGACTGAGGTTGCCTCTGCTGTTGATTCATGGCGAACATGGAGGGGCTAGCCATAGATGGGCTAGCATTTTGATAACTATCTCGCTGGTGCAGACCTGCTTGAGATAGTCTGTTCAGCGATTGTTGCGGTGATGACACACTGGTTGTGTGAGAATGCGGCATGGCGGTTGGTGGACTCATACCAGGGCTCATTCCAGGTTGCGGTCGCAGGTGCGCAATTGGACCATAACCTCCTCTTTGTATATTTTGCAATGCCATGGGATCAGGGTTCCGTGCCATCAAATCAGGCGAGCCCTGTGTACCAAAATGGCCAGTATACTGTGCTGCAAAGCTAGTCGTGGTGGGATACCCCGCTAATGGGCCGGTGGAGGTGGGAGCCATCTTACGGAGATCGGGGGATTGCGCGGATGTGAAACTTTGCTGTGGTTGCGCCCGGAACAGCGGCTTGTTACTAGGAAAGGGACTTCCATGTTGTGGGAGGTTCGGCGCAGCGCCTAGCGAAGGCGAAGGAACATGCTGACGCTGGGGACCCAGGGGATGCTGGGCTTGAGACGGTTGATGGGGTTGCTGCGATTGCTGCTGCTGCTGGGAAGGATGAAAGGGTGGACCCCCGTAGCCCATCATCTTCAATGATGTGGGTTTCTCAAATCAGCTGTAAGCGGCGGTAGATAGAATTCGACAAGGGTTCGAGCTCTGTTCACGCGCAACACATGCGACCACTGCTCGCAAGGCGGGGGGAAGTCACCAAGACCAGAGAATTCAATTACAGAACCCTAGATCTTTCGCAGTGGTCGCGTGTTGAGGGAAACCGCCACTAGATTTCTCGTTGATTGTGAGTCGCGCCGCGTCACAATTCCACGGGTGTTTTGGTTGTCGGGCGGGCCAGTAAGACAGGCGCCTCAGGCCAAAGTCAGGCAGTAAGGCTGCAAGGCACCAAGTTTGCCTCAAGTTTGTCTCTGGGGATCCCAAACCGGTTTAGCGGCTACGGAGGCCGAGTAACGCCGGTCAGCGCAAGTTGAGAGAAATTCAACCAGCACACAGGAAAGGGTGATTCAGGGGGTTGAGGAACCACCAGGCCTTTCAGGCTAGGACCAGCAGGATCCTAACTGAGTGAAGTACCAGATAAAGGCGGGATACACGGGAAGATCGGGGGAAAGCAAAGTGGATGATGACGACGGGGATCTCGAAGGGCAAAAGGGTCAATAATCTAAATAAAATAAAAAAATAAAAATTAAATAAATCGATAAAAAAAAAGGAAAAAATAGAAAAAAGATTTTGCGGGCGAGATTCTCTCCACATCCGTCACGTGAGCGGGGGATTACTAATTCAATTGACCAGTTGGTCAAACAACAGCCCCGGAGACTGGAGTATTCATCCGACGTCCTTCTGTTGACACTAACGAATTCTCACCAAACAATTCAATGCTTCCGACTTATTGTATCTCATTGCAACTTTTTATCTTCTCATGCCGCCTTTCTCGCCTCTTTATCCTCTTCTAACACACGAAGATCGGCTAAACATGGGGCAAAAAATAACCTCCCCGAAATCACTCCACGCAATGTTCCAATACTAACAATAATCCATAGAAGAACCACGAAAAGCGCTAGGATCTAGTCACGAGAACGAACAAATCAATGAAAGATCCAAGGGAAGCTTGTCATGCAGAGAAGGATTTTCACTCACCATTCCTATGATCTGGAAAAATTTTGAGCTTAGTTCAGCGCCTATCTGAATTGTGCTAGCAGCGTACACGCCCAATGGGAAAGTAAATCCCCACCAACCGATATTGAAAGGGAATTTCTGGCTCCTGGTGATAGATGCTAAAGCAAAGAACAGCCAAACTAGCCCAAAAGACCACATCACGAAAGCAACGAGGAAGCCCAAGGTGTACAAGATGGGCCCCGAGATTGTTTCCAGTGTCTGGGTCTTGGCAAAGATACCTTGAGCACATTGGCCCAGCTTCATCATCCTATAAGCTGGTCAGTTCGAAACTGCAAGAAAATGCTGTCATAAAAGGTTGGTACACCATACCCATAGCCACCTTGTCCTAGTGGTCCCAAGGGCAAGAAGACGCTCACGATAACTGCCTTCGGTGGAAGCTTCTGCAGCGTCAAGCGTTGAAAGTATATACCCATAACCATCAAAGCAAGAGGGACGCCAATTCCCCATAGCACATAACTTACGAGCAGAGTCCAGAGGGCATGTTGTTCATTTGGAAGGACTTCAGCCACAATGGCACCCGAGGACGCAGCCACAATACAACTCACAATTGGGAGAAGCCAGACGGCTGTCATTGAAGACAGGTGAATTTCATTCCCATGTGTCATTCTGGGTGCCAATGATTCTAAATTAGTGAAATAAGCACCAGCATAGGTTGGGTCAGACATACAAAATGAAGGGCAGTGACAAAGCAATTACCGCAGAGACCACTGCGTCGAAGATCCAGAGTCCCCAAGCAAAATATTTGACCCATTCTCCCCATGCTGGGACACATACAAAAACAGTCATGTTGATTATCGTGGCAAGACCCATGGGGAACGTTCCAAGGAACATGGACTGCACTGGATGGGTGATCATGACCTTGAAAATCTCTGGATATAAGGTATACCGAAGGATGCTGATTATGCATCCAAGTCCGAAGAGGAGCACATTTAGCGCAAAAATGCCTGCAGATATCCAATATAGCCATACACCATTATATGGGAGATTGTGAAGCAAGATCGACACGATCCCTGTTCCCATCGTCACAGAGAACCATCTACGGCCAGGTTAGCTAGTCATACATAGATGGGGCCTCAAGGTCACGGACGACGGTGTAAAATTGCGAACCACTCTTCTCCAACCTTGGTCATGCTTCGTGGTAGGTGGCTGTGTCGTTTGACATTCATTCGTCATTCTGAATTATAATGTTCGACTAGTTGTACTCAAGTGCTTGGTGTATGAGATGAAATGAGCCTTGGAAAGTTGTGAAATATTATTTGCTGCTTTTCTTTTAACCGCACGCATATGCTTTTTACTTTTGGAGATTTCGGGCGAGGGAGTTCTTTTAAAGCAACTAGTTTATTACACTGAAAGCAAGCAGATGACTCTTTTTAATCAATTCAAATGTTCCGAGTCATGTCATTCCCCGATGACTCTACACAAATTTCGAATGTCGGCCGAGATTGATGCGGGTCTGGGCCCCCGAAATTGGCTAGAAATCTAATGGGTTGACGACCCATCCCCACATTCCATCGACCATGCGGATAAATTCTCTAAATTTTTGAATTTTCATTGGTTGAACGAGTTTGGATCCTGGAACCCAATCGCCGATTGGGATTTTAATCCCCGGTTAGTCAATCGGGCTTTGTAGGAATTGGC
Organism: Penicillium herquei; assembly: GCA_039634405.1. Lineage (NCBI taxonomy): Eukaryota > Fungi > Ascomycota > Eurotiomycetes > Eurotiales > Aspergillaceae > Penicillium > Penicillium herquei. Next base: position 2,145,657 of record CP098390.1, read on the forward strand.
TTGGCAGGCCTCGTGGATATTAAGCTTCTTTCAGCCTCCTCACATGTGCAAGTGCTACTCCAGAGCTCTAATTTGTGCATATACCAATTGGCCCAGGGGGAAGTTACTATCTCCAGCGTTGTAGTGCGGTGACAGGAGCCCGTGTTTCTACAATGCGGATTATTCAAGTTCTTATTTCAAGTTCTTTACCTCTCTGGAAATGACCTTACATATACTCTGTTCTTCAAGTCACAACCTTGGAACTTGAACCCGAAATGCATGCAAGTGTAACTTATGCCTTCAAGTTGCTAAGTCTTCGTTAAATGTTGTTAATATCACTGATCCAATCCATAGACTTGAGCACCTACACATGTTGCCAGTGAATGTCTTGAGCTGTCAGCATTTTTTGAAACCTGAATTCGGTCATCTTATCCATAATGTCTAAGATTGAGAGATCCAGGATGGGATATGTCAAGAGGGAGTACTAGTAGAAGAGTGGTACTTTGATGTATAGACAGGCTAGAGGAACAGGAGGGTAGAATACTAGTATCCAAGGCCTAAGCCTAGGCGTTTCAAGTTTTTAGCATAATCTAGAACTTAAAGAGTCCCTCTAGTTAATTGATAACACCATGACCCATTTAGGGGAAGACATCAGATATAACATTAAATGAAATGAACCTATATTGAATCGCTGAGGAGATCTTCGCGACTCGGAGTATCATATGTAATAGTCACCATAGATACCCAGTGCCCAGGTGCCATATATACCCTTATGTATCATCTTCCCTGAGGGCTTGACGGTGGCCCGGGGCGGATAAGGACTCGGAAAATTCTATTCAAGTTAGTAGGATTATATATTCCAGCATATAGTGTGGAGGGATAGAGCCTTCCAAGGTTGGTCATCTATATATGTATTTGAATGCCAGTGATCATGATCAATGCTTCTGATTTGCTACTTAAGTAAGTGAACATACATACTACATCTTCCAAGGTTCAAGTTAAATGGAACGCGTTATATCGCAAGCAACTTGAAAAATCCATCCAGAGGTGGTGGAGCTGAACCCTGGACCCCTAAACAACTCAAGTGCTTGAATCACGCCATTGCGGAAACTCGAACCCCCTTCACCAGCAAAAGCAAAAATTCCTGGAACATGATTTGATCCCGTTGATGCATATTCTAAGCTTCTTGCGTAAGGAGATGATCCAGGAAAATATGTTACATCCAGTGTGCATCTCGTTGCCCAGGTGCCAGTGGAGTTGGGGCCGAATTTTGCCCAGGTGCCTTTCCTGATACTCATCCATCCACTAGTATATATTCGAGTCTTTTGCGCATCAGCCCACCAGGGCTTGAACTTGAATGCTGCCAGTGCATCATTATCAACTTCTCGGCTTTACACTCGACTTCAAGTTGAATTTCAAGCACTTGAGTCAAAGCGCTCCACCTTGGAAGTTTCAATCATGTCAGAACCTTCCAAAATATTTCAACCTCAGCTCTCCGCGCCTGAGCGCCCGCAGGCTACAGAAGAGTCCACCACCTCAACAAGGGATGAAGCCGATCAAACCTACAACGCCAAAGCCCAAGTCCTGAACCGTGCGATCCAAGAAATTGGCATGGGCAGGTATCAGTGGCAATTATTTGTAGTGATTGGTTTCGGCTGGGCAAGTGATAATCTCTGGCCGATCGTGACATCGCTCATTCTTGCACCAGTGGCATATGAATTCCAGATCGGCAAGGAGTCACTCCTGACGCTCGCCCAAAATATCGGTCTACTGATTGGTGCAGTATTCTGGGGATTTGGCTGCGATATCTTCGGTCGGACTTGGGGCTTTAATTTAACAATCGGAGTCACCGCTGTGTTTGCGTTGGTTGCGGCTGGGTCGCCCAATTTTGCTGCAATATGTGTGTTTGCCGCGCTGTGGTCTATTGGCGTGGGAGGAAATTTACCTGTCGATTCGGCTATTTTTCTGGAATTTCTGCCTGGATCGCATCAATATCTGTTAACGGTTTTGTCGATTGACTGGGCGCTCGCGCAGGTTCTGGCAAATTTGGTCGCGTGGCCACTGCTTGGAGATATGACCTGTTCCTCAGCTGATGGGTGTACGAAAGCAAAGAATATGGGGTGGAGGTATTACATGATTACCATGGGTGGGCTGGGCATGCTCATGTTCGTTGTCCGATTCGTCTTCTTCACTATCTATGAATCGCCTAAATATCTGATGGGCAAGGGCCAAAATGAACAAGCAGTAAAAGTGGTCCATGAAGTGGCTCGACGAAATGGGAAGACATCAACCCTATCACAAGATGAATTGGATGAATTTGACCAGGGTCACAATCAGCGACAGGGTTTGAGTACCAAAAGTCTCGTCCAGCAGCGGCTAGAAAAGATTCGATTCGAGCATATTCGGGCGCTATTCAACTCGCCTAAACAGGCATACTCGACTACTCTCATTATTCTGGTCTGGGCCTTTATCGGACTAGGATACCCTCTATATAACGCTTTCATTCCATATATCACTGCTCAACGAGGCGCATCATATGGCGACGGATCCACATATCTCACATACCGAAACTCGCTGATAATTGCTGTCATGGGTGTCCCAGGGTGTCTTCTTGGTGGAGTTCTGGTTGAAATACCGCGCCTTGGACGAAAAGGTGCCCTGTCCAGCTCGACTGTATTAACCGGAGCCTTCTTACTGGCGTCCACTACAGCATCATCATCCAATGCGTTGCTTGGATGGAACTGCGCCTTTAATTTTATGAGTAGTCTCATGTACGCTGTGCTTTACGCGTACACCCCCGAGATTTTCCTTACGAAGGACCGCGGCACAGGAAATGCGCTCACTGCGTCCGCAAATCGCATCTTTGGAATTATGTCGCCCATCATTGCCATGTTTGCCAACCTTGAAACGGCTGTGCCCGTCTATGTCAGTGGTGCCCTTTTTATTTCGGCCGGGATCCTAGTCATCCTGATGCCATACGAGTCTCGAGGCAAAGCGAGTCTCTGAGAAATACTTTCTACTCACTTGCTTATAATGCTATGCCATTCAAATCATAAACGTGCCCAGCGGTTTATTTGACTTTGCCACAAAAACAGTCCCCACCTTCACATAGCCATTACCCACTTGAGAATGTCTGAGTCAACTTTAAATGATAGACCTTAAACCTATAGACCTATAGACCTATTTTATTTTACTACTTGGGCTGCCGCGGTTTTTTGGGGTCCTTCACTGCCTGGAATTGCCTACAGCTTACTATCCCTCAGTATTTGAGGCCATCAGTTGCCTCTAGTAATATGCATATACCAGCTAGTAACCTTCCATTTCAGTTAACCCTCCAGGCAACCCTGTAGGTACGTGCATACATAGAGGGGCACCATTTTACCAGTCACCTATAAATACCACTGACTGAGGACTCAAATAAGTGAACATGACGCTCTCAGAGGGCATGTGCACCTTTACGCATATGTACCCCAGTTTGAGCATCAGAGCTACACAAAATGGAAGAAATTCATAATAATCTTCACATATATCAGGCACTAGCATACATTTAACATGAGGTTGAAAAACGCAATCGAGCAACATAATTCCCCAGCCTCAGTATGATTAATGTTCAGCAACACCGGGGATAAATTCCAGGCATCCAGAAATAGAGAGCAGAAAACAACTCTGAGAAAAATCGAAGAGGAATTCAGAATTCAGTAAAACTCATAATCTCTGTTGTCGACTTCCCATCTCATCCAATAGATGATCTTCATGATCGGTTCAGGCCGAGTGGGTTTTCTGCGGTTTGGGCCTGGCCGCCAATGCTATGAAAGCCATCTGAGACACCTTGACCTGCGCTCTTGGTAGCGTTCCCTAGACCGTCCGTTGTAGATGACACCGTTTTGCCAATACCTTCTGTAACACCACCTACGGTACTTCCTAGGCCGGAAACAGTGTTGCCAACCGTGCCAACCGTGTTGCCAACAGTATCGCCGAGCCCACCAAGCAGACCACCACCTATGCACACCAGAAAAATCAGTTATCCTTTTCTAGTGGAGCAGCATCGATAATGGTAGTATATCAATCCCGGGATTCATGGTTACATAGAAAGGGAAAGTTTTCTTACTGTTCTGTTGCTGAGACATGGTAAACAAACTAAACAAACGGTTCACGTTGAAATTAACGAGATACTTCGTAATCTTGGAGATGGTAAAAAGAAAAACCAACAATGGGCTTTTGAGTGAATTTTAAGATGAATAGTTGGTGTGAATCATCAACCAGTTTTATCCTAGTCTTCATTCTTAGTATTCTATCTCTTTTAAATAAACACTGGTGCTTTCCGCTCTGCGGATAGATGCCAAAAACCTGTTCTGAGCCATGATATAATATGTACCACTTGCTCAAGCCACTGGCCACTCTAATAGATTAAACACACTATTAAGGATAATCGGTTCAAATCTTGATCGAATGATATGTTTCTGTCAATATGACAATTGATTTTGTCGGATCCAGTGAAACGCTAACTGACGTAGATGTACCCCAGGTCTCCACTCCCCTTGATCTCATAGCCGATCATACTGGGATTCTACTGGCTAAGAAGTACTAGAAGCCGATATTGCGTGGTGGCGATCTGTTATTGATAAGTTTCTCTAAATTAAAGATCCAATAGTAAGAAGATTTTCAAATGCTGTCGTCGTGCCATGGTGGTGGCGGATGAAAATGATGTCATTGTATCAAATAAGATACCCTAATGGTGTTGATCACTGTGAGATAAAACCCCATTTTCCTATAATAAATTTTGACCAGCTTACTGTCTGTTGCTTTATTATCATAATATAGAAGGCTTGATAATAAGTGAGATTAAAGTAAGAGATCTCTGAAGTGAAAGTAAGAGATATAAAAGTAAAAGTGAGAGATAAATAAAGTGAGAGAAAAATAAAGTGAGAGATAGATAAAGTGAGAGCTGACTTAAGTTCTGTGTGCTAGTCTATAGCTAGTAACTTAAAGTAGTAAGATATGATAGTCTTTACTCTTAAGTTTGAAGCCATATAGGAGTTTTGGCCGTATAGCTGTTATAGGCCTCTGTATGTGTGACGAGTTATAAGTCAGGTAGAATCAGATTCCCTTTGTCTTTTTTGATAGAGTACTTTTCTGTTTGATGGAATCTTATTTTTGTTGCCTTCTAAGGTTCTCTCTAATAGAGTATCTTTTCTTTGTCCCTTTCCTAATATTTTCCTTCTTCTTCTACTTACTATTTTATCCTTCCTGTCCTTACCCTGATCTTTCTCTTCTCCTGTCACCTGACTGTGAACCTTCCCTTTCCCTACTCTGATCCTTTTCTTCTTCTCCTACCTGACCTTGAACCTTCACTGTCACTACTCTGATCTTTTTCTTTTTCTACTGCCTGTTGTTTAATCCCCTTGTTTTCCCTTTCTTTTTCCTCTCTCCTTTACTAACAGCGTCCCTTCAGAAGTGTCATGTTTGCAAGAGATTTGGCCATATCGAAAAAGACTGCTGGAAAGCACGGTCTGACACAACCTGGTTTGTCGACCACCTGAATGCTGTAAGTACTTGTGCATTATTCGGATCTTTTCAATTTTGTTCACTCACTAATCTTCTCTCAGTGGTACGAACGTCAGAACCAACCGGAGGCACACTCTCAGCGTCCTTCGCACCAACAAACCGCACCTCAGCAGCGCCGGGAGAATCAGCGACTTGCACTTGAGGAGAACCCATACAATCAACCTGGTTCACCAGAGGCAGATGATCTGAATTCTTTCCATTCATCAGACGAAGATCAATCAACTCTTTTCGATGCATCAGATATCGATGAGTCCAGTCCTCCAAACCCATCCTCCAGCCACCAAGGAAACCAGTCTTTCCCTTCCGAGTATGGCCGCGACAATCATCAAGGTTCATCCTCCAGCCACCAACGAAATCAGGGTTTCTCTTCTGAGCATGGCCGCAACAATCAACAAGGTTCATCCTCCAGCCACCAAAGAAACAGGTCTTTCCCTTCCGAGTATGGCCACGACAATCATCAAGGTTCATCCTCCCATAACCAAATGACTCCTTGGTATCTTTCATACCGACACCAGGATGGTCGATATATATCATCCTCCAGCCACCAAAGAAACCAGTCTTTCCCTTCTGAGCATGGCCAATCGTCAAGGTTCATCCTCCAGCCACCAACGAAATCAGTCTTTTTCTTCTGGGCATGGCCATGGTAATCAACATGGATCATCCTCCAGCAATCAACGAGACAAGTCTCCCTTCCGAGCATGGCCGCGACAATCAACATGGTTCATCCTCCAATAACAATCTTTCTCTGAACGGTCTCACGATGGAGCAATTCCTTGAAAACTGCCGCCAAAAAGCATTGGAGGAGTGGCAGACAATGGCTGAGCAGCAGAACGATTCAGCGAGAGTACCTGACTCTCACAGTGCACCCCAACAAGGTATGTCTTAAGTCCCTTTCACTTGGAATTATCTTTGGCTAATACTTATCTACTTACAGACGGCGATATGGAGATGACCGATGCTCATGACGACTTGGACAACACACAGGCGTGAAACCAGCGAGGGGACCAGGACCAGGAGGGTGGCGATGAAGCCTCACAGGAGAAATGATTCTTTAGCTTAACTTCTTTTTTTGACTTAGTATTTTGTTGAGAGACTACTTAGTCCTCCTTTCTAGTATCCCCTTCTCTCACCTTGACACACCACTCCATTCCATCCATCCATCCACATCACGTCCTCCTAGCATATTTTTCATACAATATCTTTATACATTATTACTTTTACTCCAATTCTGTCTTTGTATGAAACTAGATGCAATCTTTTTTGCTTGGTGTAGCCAAGGCAATAGAATCCGATTACATAGGCTAATGTGTACGGTAAAATGTTTTTCGTAGAATCGAACTACAAGACAAAAAGAAAATCTTTTCTTAATGACCGCCATGTACTATATCAGGTCAGTAAAATATAGATAAGATGAAAAAAGAAAACAGAGAATTCGTTCCTATATTGCCGGGGGCGGCCTCTTGGGGATATAAGAATATTAAATAGACCATTTAACATGTTCAATTAACTACTTTCAAGTGGCTCCGTTCGACGCCACGTTTAATAAGTTTAATTGGCTACGGTCAACACATTTAAATAGCTGTGTTCGACACTACGTTCGATACGTTTAATGGACTGAGGTTAATAGATTGAATAGACCAAATTAACATTTGAACCCACTGTGTCAAACGTATTCTGTTGAACGGAATAATCCTATATCTTTCAAGTTAACTTATATGTAAACAGACTACCAAGTTAAAGCTATACAACTATTAATCGATACTATGTACCTAGGTAGAAAACTAAGATTCAAGAGAACCATAAGGCTGTATATCTTAGATATACAGGCCGATCCAGCTATAACATTTGAATGTACGGATATGGCCAACTACATATGTAACATATACTACCTAGGAACACAACCTTTACTTGTAGTTATATAGTGCCTTTAACTTGAACTTGAGTGCCTGAACTGCAAGTTATGTAAAGTTGAAAACTTGAATTAATATACCTATATTTATGATAGGTAATAGTTCCTAGCCATGCACAGATATGCACATCAATGGATACAACTATGGACTGTGCAGATGCTCCAACACTTGAGTGCTGCCTAGGTTTATACTACGTAGTATGTATCCATGTGCACATGTGCATCATGATCCATGGGTAGATGTGCCGCGGCATTTGAATTTCACACTGACACGTGTGGACCTGATCTCAGGCTAAAAGTTCATACATATGTCCATACTATTCAAGTTTACACATATTGATATTATGATATAGTGAACCTCCAGGTACACATACATACTAGTACCAGTCCCTCTATATAGAGGTCTATATCCATACTTATCATGATCTGATCACTACCAGTGTGCATTTAGGTACCTAGGCGCCCGGGCCGCGGGCGGGAGTCAACCCATAGTATAACACTGTTCAAATGTTGTGTATAAATTCATACATCTATATCCACGGGTATAACTTTAAATATTTGAAGTTCCTCTCATACATACTACCTAAAACACCATAGCTCCAGAATAGAGGACTGGAAATATACTCCCGAGGGACCTTATAGTTCACTGAATTCAAATTCTCACAGGGCCTGACAGGCAATATTTGAAGACTTCATATATTCCAATGTATTTCTGAACAAAAAAGAGATGGATTAGTAGACTAGCGCAAGTTGCAGAGGTTCCACTGTATGTAAGGGCATAAAAATCCGTGTCAATCAATATCAAGGTTCCACTGACAGAGGCTCTCCTGAGTCAAACTTGGGAAGCTGAGGAAATGCAAACCTGTCGCCTGGTTATTCGGTCTCGTGACCTGCATCAACTGTCTGGAAATCATCCAGATGTCTAGATCTTGGGACAATTGATAAATCCCGTGATCATGAGGCAACAGAACGCGTGCCTAGAAGACATTAAAGTAAACAATTCTTCTCCCTCCAGATTTCTTTTCACCCATCCACACCACTTGGTCGTCATAACCCCCGATCTCTAGAAATCATAGCCAAAAAGACCCTGGCAACCCCAGAAACTCAGCCATGAAGCGTTCTCTGTTTCCACACAAAAACAAGGTGAGTCTTGCGCCGCAACCTCTTCGGTTAAGAGGACCCGATTTTCGCTTTACTAACGGAGAGTGTTATGATGATCCAGTTCTCCAACCGCGCTGCCATCAAGGAACAAACTCGCCTGCTGGGCCCTCGCAGCACTGTCTCTTCAGTTGCTGGTGCTTGGAATAGCATTCTCACCTGGTGGTTCCCTCCTGATGAAGATTACCAGATCCGTTGGAACCCCACCGAGGAATGGATTGACCTTAATGTTATTCGTGTCGCAACGCGCCCAGATGAGACCGCAGTTACTACCACCCCCGTTTTTGTAGCTCGGTGCTATGGTGGCCACCCAAATGCTCCACAGCTGGGGGTTCTGGACGCTGCGATGAGACAGATGACTGGGAGCCTCATACGGATGGCTGCCACTCTGAAATCCGAAACCCTCGCCAACCATACGGCGATTAGTGGTGGTAATGTCGTTTACTTTTGTGAACTTGACCCCGACACCACTGAGCTCCGTGCTTCCACTGATTGGCCCGGCGCTTACTCCCTCAGCGCATTCAGTTCAGAGTTACGGAAGTTCTTGGACAACGTCAAGCTCCAATTTGCGGAGGAGTGGGGCCACCCATACTCCCAGCACCGCAAATATCGCTTTATCGAGCTGGAGGGCGATGAGGAGTTTGGGGAGGGAGAAGAGGAGGGAGACGAAGAAGAAGAAGAAGAGGAGGAAGATGATGATGATGAGGAGGAGGAGGAGGAAGAAGAAGAGGAAGATTATGCGGCGGAAAGTGAAGTTGGGGTGAGGTTCCGGGAAAGGCTGTATGGGCAAGGTCCCCGTATGCATGGCTACATGAGCGGGAGATATGTGGTACGTGTTTCCCCTGAAATTGATTTCTTCGATCGTGATTTCCTCGCAGAAGTTACTGATACTGATATTGAATCTTCAGGGCCGGAGGTGAAGAATAAGGGCACCGAAATGAATCCCTTCAGTGAGGCCGCCCGGCGGTCCTTGCGTCGGCTCTAACCAACGCCGTGAGTTTTTCTTTGTTTTGCTTTTCTTTCACTTGCAATGGTCTAAGTGAAAGTTACCTCAAGAAAGAGAGTTGAAATCGAATCTAGTTCTTCTTGTTGAGTTGAGTCGTACTATGAATAGCGGTAGCTCAGATGTGTCATCGGGGAATATTTTCACCTGGGGAAATATACTCGGTAAGCATGGTTCCTTGGAAGGAACCTTCAGTATTGAAATCAAGTGAGTGAAATTTAGGATGGAGAACCTTCCCACTAAGTGTACCTGATATTGTTGAGGCACAAGCACTTACGGTATCTACATCAATAAAATTCGAAGCATGGCATCAAAAGATGCCTTAACAGAGTGATCCATGGATGTTCTAGATGTTCTAGAAACCTTGGCAGGATTGTTCTATGACGTCACCGATCGGGTGTTCGGCTTTCCCCAGTTCAGCATCCTGGATTCAAGTTGGGGAAATCGTGCCATTTCATGACTGGCATAGTGAATATGCTTGCATATCTTGATTTGTGTTTATGAAAATACCCGAACCGTCACTATGATGCAACCTCTGAAGTGCTTTAAATAAGCTGTGCCAAGATACTTTATTTTCTTTGTTCTACAACGATAACTTTGTCTATAGTTAAGAGTGATCTTATTCTCACATCCTATTGCAACAATACCTTCATACGCAAAGCTAGACTTTTCTTATCAAGCAAGATGTCGCCTAAAGATCATACACACCACCTGCACCAGTCCGTTCCCTCCTTCTTCAGCGCTTGGATCCAAAAGGCTAATACGGATCTAGCTTGGGCAATTGGATGCCAGCAAACCATGAGGCTCACCGAGAATGGCTTGGTGGAGTGATCAATGAAGCAGACAGTAGTGAAAAAGAGCTTCATCCCGTGATCCAGGAGTTTAAGACTCTAATTGAATCCAACACACGTGTTTACCTACTCCTCGAAGGTATGTTTGAGGAGGTACCAAATAAGAAGCCTTACCGAGAAGATCCAACTGGTCATCCCGAGATTCGAGACTACAATCATTTCTTACGAGTGCTTAACCACTTGCTTACCACGGCCCCTTCTTGGACTGACAAGGCCCATCGCGTGGGTTTGGTTGGCCTGCCTATCAATGCTGTTCTAGATTGGCCAATGGGTACACCTAGCGGCTACGCTTTGTTCCTCGATCCAGAGATCAACGCCATGCTTAAGAAGATTTTGAATGCATGGGGTGACTTTCTGCGCTCTCCCGCATCAGCCGACGTTCTCAATACTACTGAGACTGGGTGGTTTGGGGAGACAGGATGTCGGGACCTGACTGTTGCTGCTAAAGTAGGTCCTACAGCAGCAAAAACCCTCGAGTTCCATGAAATGTTCCATTGTGACCCTTCGGCTGCAAACTACGGGTTCAAGTCCTGGAACGACTTCTTCACTCGCTCATTCCGGGATGGGATGCGTCCAGTTGCCGAACCGGATAACAGCCGAGTCATTGCGAATGCATGTGAATCGAAGCCGTATCGACTTGCTCACAACGTCAAGGGCCGGGATAAGTTTTGGATAAAGAGCCAGCCCTACTCTGTGCTTGATATGCTGGCACATGATCCGTACGCTGAGCAGTTTATTGGTGGCACAGTATACCAGGCATTCCTGAGTGCTTTGAGCTATCATCGCTGGCATGCCCCCGTCTCCGGAAAGGTCGTCAAAGCTTTCGTGCAGGATGGAACCTACTACTCAGAGCCATTGTTTGAGGGCGTGGGTAACCCACAGCCCCATTCTCAGGATATCGATATAGCTGGACAAGTGACTTCCCAGGGCTACATTACTGCCACGGCTACCCGCGCCATCATCTTCATAGAAGCGGATGATCCAGCGATTTCTCTGATGGCTTTCATTGGAGTTGGCATGGCAGAGGTTTCGACGTGCGTGATTACTGTTAAAGAGGGTCAGCATATTACGAAGGGTGATGAGATTGGCATGTTCCAGTTCGGGGGCTCCACCCATGTTTTGTTGTTCCGGCCAGGAGTGAATGTTTCAGGGTTCCCTGAACCGGGCATGGACGAGAACATGCCAGTGCGTAGTAGACTTGCAGTTGTTTCTTAATTTCTTAGCATTTGTGATAGTTGGATAATAGCTATCCAGATCTATGTACATAAGTTCAACAACATTGAAGTGGTTGGAAATACAGACTTCCATGTACCCCTCTTCTCAGAAACTCTCCCATCCATAGGCTCAGGCTTTCGCTCATTTTTCTGTCACAGGTATACCCGTCCGGGGCGCACCTCGGTAGTATCAAAGATTGACCCCACTGCCAGCTCACCAATGTCTTCTTCGCCTCGTAAATCACCCAGTCGGATCTCAAGCGGTCGGATAGATCGGGTCTTTCTGTCTGCGGGAATGAATGTGCCTGACTGGGGCAGGTCTAGTGATGGCGAGCTCCATATAAAAGTGGAGACATAGCCTAGTACATCTGGATTCAGGCTCAACAGTGTGAGTACAAGAGTGACCACAGCTGCTGCTGCCATGATGATCGTGGCCACGAGAAAAATCCCTAGCCAGACGAAGTTGACACTGTATATAGACCCAGGATTGTAAGATACCCTTGTAGCGCTTGTATATACCGGATCGGATGGTTCACCCTGTAGTGAGCCTGTTGGGTCGGTGGTGCTGAAGAAAATCGTATTCAGCAACTGTGACAGTCGTACTCTGAGGTCTTCTATTGATGGAGATGCTGTGGATGTATCGGATAGTTGAGCGTCAAGTGGGGACTGAGGGTATCTGATGTAGGCTTCGGAGAGAGAGAAATTCTGTCCCGAAAGAAGAGAATTCCACTGCAACCCGATATTATCAATAGTAATCCAGTTGAACTCTGGGGGTGTGCTTGATCTGCTAGATTTCATTGCCTTCACACTGCAGTCCCGATCGGTGATCTGATCTCCGGTCACAACGCAGCCCACTTCTGAATAGAAGTATTTCTGAGTCCATTGGAATGTTGCTTCAAAGCTTTGGTTGACAGGGCTGAAAGTGACATAAAATGTCTCATTAGATCCGGGAGAAGATTCATTCCATGGTTCGAAGCTCTCATAATAGGTCAAATTTGCGACCACACCGTTGCCTGTCAGATCCAGAGTACCTGTGGTGTTGATAAGACTGAGTGAGAAATAGGTTGACTCAATTATTGTCGTGACATTCCCAGTCTCATTGAGTCCGCTCAGGGGTACTCCTGTCAGAGCTGAATATGTGATATTTTGATCAGCCTGAGGGACAGAGACCCAGCCTGTCGAGTTGGGAGCGGATGATAGAGCCTCAAAGCTTGGAATTTTCAAGTTGACCCACGGGTCCATCGAGGAATATCTAAATGTCCCAGCAGCGATAATACTTGTTGTGTAGAGCGCATCTATGTACGGCGCATAATAGTCCAAATCGGCTGCTCCATCAACAACAGAAGAAGTATTGATCGGCCGGTACCCAACGCTTTGGTGGGATGTGCTCACAGTCTGGGCCGTCGACAGGGCGTGCAGTGGAGCTTGGCTCCCAACTGGGGAAAGCGACCAAAGGAGTGCCAAAGACAAGGACAAAATTCCAAAATTTCGAAGTCTTAGCTGAGTCACTATTGTGTTGATAAATGTCGAGCTCCCATTGAGGGTTTCCAGCGTGTATAACTGGCTTCCTCTCTCGAGCCTCCACTCTGCTATCCGCTTGGTCATCCGGCTGCCCAGGGCGCTAAAAACAAGTGTAAATGCAGTAGCAGACTAGATATTCGATCAGCATGAGATAATGATAATGTCTCGTGTCTTATAGACTTGACGAGAGATGCAACGTACTGCCCATAGTCCTTGGTTCATTCGATTTAGTTCGGATTCGTCAACGGTCTTATTATGCTTCTCCGCACAGAAGATAACCAGAAACAAGAAAGGAACAACGAGCAAGATGCACAAAATATCGACTGTGATGCTGCCCCATTTCCACTTTCGCAATCTCTGAGCCTCCTTCTGATCTTTAGTTGTCGTATTGTTATACTTCAAGCTAGCCGACCGTTGAGGACGGGATAAGAGCTCAACCCCAGTATCATCCTCTACCACAGATACCCTCTTCACCTGTGCGGATGTATGGTGAAACATAATTGTGGCATCTTATGAGCATGGGAGCAGGAACATTAATTAATATCGAATTCCCGTATATTTGGGGCACAGGGCTCGCGGCTGCTTTTGAGTCTGATCGCATCCCACCGAATTTCGGTGTGGTACTTATGCATGCCAGCGCACCCTTCGGGGGATATTCCAATATCATTGGCTGAGGGGATTCTGGGCTTTGTGATCCTCCAATTACCGAGGAATCCTGGCGCATCCACTTGGATTTGGATAGACAAGGGGACATGGCCCCCGGGGCCAGGAGCGCTTGGTGCGGCGAGGCTGAGAATCCAGATTCATAAAATTAGAAACTTGGTTGGATGATCCCCGCCATTGGCGTTTCAGATTAAATCGTTCAGCTTGTGCTGTCAATGTGATCAAATATCCAAATACTAGTATCCTTTCCTTTCCTGAATTGTCATACTCGCAAGTACACCTGAGCAGTATGTTGCGTCTTCCTGGTCGTGCCAGGTTTCGATCTGTACCCAATGAGGATTTGGGTTCAGTGCAAAATGAACAGAGCAGAGATGGATTGACGTATGATAATCCGTTCGAAAATGAAATTCAGACCAATCCCGACCAGCCGAAAAATACTGCGAACATAAATTCCGTCCGTAAAATTTCCCAGTGTCAGCCTGCGCCCCTTAAACCATCAGGTCAACGATGGTTCACACTCATTGCATGTCTCATTGGAATCATACCATTTTTCTGCCTTGCCTGGGCTGCCGTTGGCCTGAACGGCAAGAAGATATCTCAAAGTTCATGGGATGCTCTAAAAATCGCGATGAAAGTTGTAAGTCCATCTGAGCCTGTGGTGGAATAATAGAAGCGGAAAACTAATCAAAACAATCACCAGGAGGTGACCTTATTCCCGCTCGTATATGCCGCTATTGTAGGCCGTATGTCTCGACAGCTGGCACACTGGAAGCTACAAAAGGGAGCCTCTGTATCCATCATCCAGCGATTCCTGGGTAGTACAACAGTGTTTGGCACGCTGTACACCTCATGGGTGCTTCGGTCTCTCGACTTGGTGGCTTTGGGACTGACCGTTTTATGGGCATTTTCCCCACTAGCTGCACAAGCGAGCCTACGAATTCTCTCTGCCAGTCCAGGCAAGACGCAGTCCACTTTGGAGCTACATTACTTTGATTATGCGGCGACAAATGATGTTACCCCAGTATCGGACTGGTATTACACTGACGATCCAGCCGATGAGATTTTCATCGCAAGTTTGGTTACGGCCAAAATAACACGAGGATCGACGACTGATATCTGGGGAAATGTGAACATACCTCTCTTGAGTGATCTCGCAAAGACTGGGAATTCGTCAGGCTGGATTGATGTGAGCGGAGACAACGTGGTCTATGCATCCAACCTAGGCGTTCCAATTTTCGGTCTTCTCAGTGATGGTGTCACATCAACCACTATCAGTACCTCTTACATGGACTTCCAGTGTTATGACCTCCGGCAGATGACTTTTGAGGCTGCCAATGTCAGTGCCCTCAATGTCCCGGAAATAATTTATGTTGAGGGGAACGACACCAAGGCGAGTGTTGTCTGGAAGTCATTCAACTTTGAAGATGGATGGGAGCGAGATAGTGAAGAGGTGGCTGCGGCCAATTGCTCTGTGACGTTGCAAAATCTTCTGATGGATGTGAGTTGCAACAGAACAAGCGACTCGCCGCGTACACAAGGGGAATGCCGAGCGACTCGGGTACAGAAGAACAAAGCTATAGGGTCCAGTCTACCAGACTTCTTCTCATCTTCTACAACTTTCAACAATTTCACAGAAAGCATTCTCAAAGCTCTTCCGGCAGGCCAAGAAGCCACTCCCACTGTCTTGGATTACTGGATGTCAAACCCATTCGGTACTTACCCTCAATTGAAGGCAAATATCACTCTGTATGAGCTGAGTGCAGATATCTTTTCACGGCGGCTAACGCAAATGGTCAACTCGTTCTATATGGCTCGCCTGGGGTATCAATTTATGACACGAACGTCCCTGGATGGGCTTCAATCTAACACCACTGGCAATGAGACAACAGTGAAATCAGATACGGGCCATGTGAAATTCACTTTGGTTTCTGGAAATGGTGTAGAGATTGACACAAACCTTACGCTTTCCACTAATCCAGGATGGATTACAGCGTTCATATTGACTATCGTGCTTATGATGGCCGCATCGATCATAACATTCTATATCACTACGGAGATATTGATTCCAGATGTTTTGGGCTATGTATCGTCCCTGACACGGGACAATCCGCATATATCTGATAGCGATATTCCTGTGGTGGTTGGTGGCTTACAAAGAACTGAACTGTTAGGGTCAATGGCTCTTCGGATGGGTGATGTCAGTCCTCGAGATGACATAGGAACATTGGGTATTGGAAGATTGTCCTCTACAACGAGGTCCAAAGCCCAAAGGCTGTTTAAGTGAAGGCAGTCTTGTATTCAAGTGATGTCCGAATTATGATAATGATACCAAATTAATCATTGAATTTTCATTCTCGCTGAGGGGTCCAAACGTGGACATCACTAGACCTTTGTACTTTTCATCTTGAAAGAAAGTTCCGTCGACTATAGTCTGAAATTTTTGGCATGGTTCCTACTCGGCCTCTTTAAATTGAGAGACGATTGAAGTGAGCTAATGATTTGAATATGGCTTTCATACCATCCTAACATCTCACACATGATAGTATGAATTTGTTGGATGTTTTATGCGTAAATAAGACTTCAAGTAGTAGTAAGGCGGCTGGCCGACTACTGAGTGAAGATATCTAGGACAAATGAATCGGCCAAGGCTTGGAACGCTACACAGTTGGGATGCAACCTGTCACCTCCATCAAATCGACCTGCGAGCGATGAGGCATAATCAGGGTCCCTCAAGACAGAATCAAAGTCAACTAAACCATCGAAATTCCCACTCTCTCGTATCCATTCATTAACCCTGAGTCTCGTAAGCTCCCGCTGCGGATGCGAGTACGCAGTAACTCCTTCTGCCTCAGGATCACTCACGACCTCACCTCTTCTCCGACCAAATGGGGTGATCGTTGCTACAAAAAGCTTGATGCCGTGCGCGTGGACCCGTGTCGCGATTTGTTTATAGCCCGCGATTAAACGATCACCAATATCAGCTTGACTCTCCTCGTCAGCCGGGGCAGCGCCGATATCATTCACACCTTCGAATAGGAATACATATCGCACTCCGGATAGTGACAGAATATCTCGATCTAAGCGACTGAGGACATTTGGTCCGATTCCATCTGTTAGTATACGGTTTCCTCCCGCTGCTTGACTGATAACCGACAATGAGGCTGTCGCGGGATTAGACTGCAGGCGAGAAAATAGACGGTCGGGCCAGCTAGAAAGATGAGTTAATCTTTGATTGTTCCAGACAGCGTGAGGGTATAATTTGACCGACCGATCATTCTGGTTTGTTGTACTCTCACGACCATCTGTAATACTATCGCCTATGATCGCGATTGTTCCGGTCTCGGAGGAACTCAGGATCTCGACGCCAGAGATGTAATACCTATTTCACAATTAATGACCTTAAATTTGGACAATTTTGAGTACTATGTGAGTAAAACTCTTACCAGTGTTCAACTTCTTCAAGAGAAGAGTCTGTCCACTCTGGCTCCAGGGAGAAATCACCCAGAACGCAGAAAGAACTGGTTCGACTCCCAGGATGAGCAGTGATCCCAGTCCTCACATCTTGCCCTTCTTTGAAAAAGAGACTCACACTCAAGATACTATTTGCTGGCAGTGGACCATTGAAATCGATGGGATCGGAAACGGCGAGTGCGCCTCCAACGATAGTGGTCGTTCCCGAACCATCAAAGGTGATTGTTCTCATCGTATCCGGCTCGGCATGAGGGACACCGCACATCTGGTCTTTGGAGAGAGCAACCGTTGCACGATCAATTTTGAGATTCTCAGTACAAAAGGCATTCGACAAACGCAAGCGAAAATATTTCTCTGTGCCTAGGGTAATTTTGATCGTTTGGCGCAGTGTGGTGTTCGCGAACACGAATGAGTCGCGGATCTTTAGACCGAATGAGCTTCAACGAGCCTGAGAATAGAGGATACTGGAAATTTTGCCATTGCACATGTGATTGAGACTTACGAATGTTTCTGACGGGAGCTTGTCTGGCTCTGCGAGCAGAGGCATCGCAGTCCACGTGTGAATCCAGTGTTGCGCCATGTTTTCCAATGGGTACTTGGACATGAATAACTCGAATGGTAGGGTATGAGAGAATAGCAGTAAGCACTGGGGAATCCCACTTATATTCAACGAGCTGCTAGTATGACTAGACCATTTATGTACTGCCCAGGCGCATCAATTCCAAGGTTGGAGGGGTTCAGTCAGCGGCTAAATGCGGATAAATGCAAGTACACATCCACCAGTGCATGTGCCCAAGTAAGCACTTGAGCCGATTAAAGGTCTTCATACTTGACATCTGCAATATCCTACTAGTAAATCCATAACGGACACATAGTTCAATGTTTGTCATGCTTCAGATAGAATAGAAAAACACTAGCATCCTTTAAAGTACTATGTATTCAGGGTTTTCATGGATAGCTAGTGTTCAAAAGATATCAATATAAGTACATGATTCAGAGACCGGGTATCGTAACGCCTTCAAAATTGGAAATGGGTATACAAAGTAGCTAGGAATATAACACCTTAAAACTCGCACTCAGCAATGCAATCGCCTTCCATTTTGATTTAGGATGTTCTTCTCAATAACGCGCCTCTTCCACCCTTTCATGCCAATCGTAGTGAAAATGACCCCATTCCAGAAACCGCGCAGAGAACCCAAAGTGCTCACCGCGAGTAATAGAGAGTATGATTGATAGTCTGGGTTGATAAATGTGGATATGCGATTAATCGTGGGAGCAACCCAGGTCGCAAGCAAAGCTAGGAAGAAAAATGTAGGCATAAGGATATATTGTTTGAACGAGACGCGGCGTTGTTTCGGTGACTGGTAGTTTATTGGGGTTGTGTTTGATGTGAGTGGACGGGGGGCGACGGCCTGATGGACAGATGACGAGCTTGTGATATGTGACTCTGATGTATCGGGTAACTTGGTTGCATCGGAAGAATTCGTTTCGATGGTGGTGGTGACCGAGGCCTGCGATTGCTCGGGAACGAATCGGTTGTTTGAGACGTTTGAAGTTAACGCGATATTTTCATCGTCTGTTAACTTGAATTCGTCTCGAAGGCGAGTTATTTCGATCCCGATAAGGGCATAGCAGATAATAATAAAACCTATGGCGAGCCTGCAGGCAAAGTCGGTTAGATACCAGCAAGTCACGCGTGTATCGGACGAGTATAACGCACCAGACGGGGCCATAGTATAGGGCAAAGCGAAGGACTAGCCAATTTGGAGATATTGAGCACCATATCTGTGGATGAATTAGATTATTTACAAACATCGAAAGCTGGACGAAGAGAAGCCACTCACTGTCTCATTGCCATATACGGGGCCCTTCGCAGAGGACCGGATAAAGAGAAAGACAATCGCGGGTATAAAGGTGATTATAGTTATTGAGCCGATATACTTATACTCGATTTTCTTAAGAGAATGAGCATCGTAGTGGTGAAAGACCACGAGGTAGGTGTCCAGTGCCATCGCTAAAGTCCACAGGACATCTGCCAGAGGAAACCTTCATTCGACAACCTTTGATCAGTCCCTGGAACGCGACATCGGTCCTCGTTTGTGAATACAAAACTTACATCTGAAGAGCGAAGCCTTGGAACTGACAGATTGGGGAATAATCCCCAGCTTCAGGCCCACTCACTGAGATCATGGTCGCGACCGAGTCGAGTAGATTGAAGAAGGAATTGAAGAAAATGATTCGATGAATCGGACTGCGAAAGTGATGAGAGAATACAAATGCAGAGATGATCGTGATTGTCCCCAGGATCGAGAGTGAGCTGGTAACCCGCCCCGCGATCCCTATATTCTTGATTTGCTCTGCGGTTAATGCCATGGCGGGCTTTGCCCTCCGTAGAGGCGATCTCACGATGATAATCCACCGTGATCGATTTATAACCTCATGGCAAGGAGGAAATTTTAAGGAGAAAAAACCAGATGTCGAAATTATATTCCTTGTCCACGCAATTTTACATATTGCACCACGATTTGTGCTGTAGGTATGACACCTGTTTGGCTTAGATGACGTGATTCCGCTTTAGGGAACGATCGTGGGCATCAATGATGAACTGCGGTCCATGAGTGGGTCATTTAGCGTGTCGATCCACGCGAGATACGTATTAAACCCACGCCTGTGCGCAAGCACGACAAAGACCCAAGAGTTTTCTCACACGAGCACCATTGTGTCTGGCTTGTCGGATCACTCCGATTGCTTAATCTGGGTCTGGAATCTCGATGAAAATGGAATATAACCCGTATCGTAGGTGGATTCAGCCATGCATCATTGAATACTGCAGTACGGAGTAGTCTATCTCACATCGCCTGCGGTATCCACTTTGCCATGAACATAGCTGATCTGCGATTCTCACACATTCTAGATGCACCACGCGTAGGCTGCGCCTATCATCTGAATAGACTGCGTTCCTGAATCTGCATGAGAGATCAAACCTTGATACTCCGTATGGGTTACTCGGTACCTGGTGACCACATGCGCAAGTGTGACAGATCGACCAGTTCGTGAACTGATACATCGGGTATGCAATAATTCGACTCGCCGCAGTTGCCGTGCGACTAGAGTGGGACTCGACCAGACCGTTGGAATGCACTTTGTTGCCTAGTACAAAGCAGAAATAAGACCTAATTAGTTTCTATATTTACTTCTTTGCATTGATTCTGGGGGTCATAGCTCACATTCAAGTTTCATCCATTGATGTTCCGGGTCAAAGAACTCGGCTTTCAACGTCTCGGCCCTGGCGCTATTGTGAGTCGTGACATCTCACCGCACACCAAGCATCGCTCATCTCTGTTATTGGGATAACATCCGAGATTATGAAATTTGAAAGATGGATGTGTGATGGCTTGATCATAAGACACTGCTATTGTAAATGGTGCACTGGCTGGTAAAATTTCCACGAATGAGCAAGCAATAAACCGAAACATTGGAAAGGAAAAAGCAAAAATCACACGAGAAAGAGCCGGGATCATTCAGCTTGGAGATGTTACTGCGTCTCCATTAGATCGATGATTTTCCTCGGAGAAGATCAGATAGGCGCCTCTCGCCTCTCCAAAACTCACCGCCACACGCCGCGGATGTGAAAAAGTATAAACAATCGATGTAGGGTGACCGGGATCAAGGATCCTCGCTTTGAATGGATTCCATAATTAGCATGAATGAGTTCTTTGTACGGATTAGACATCCCGAGAGAACCCTGGAACTCGAGGAGGTATTGCCGGGCTGGATACCGAGTCGCATAGGCTTGTTCCGGTGGTTTCGAATCGACGCTAGTCATTCAACCTAAGGAGTCTCACAAAGAACCTTAGATCTCAACAACGGAGTCGATACCCAAAATACATTGGAACAAGGATTCAGTCCACTGGGCAGTATCGGATGGAAATTTGACAGTCCCTTATCAACCTCAAAAAATTCTGGATTGTACAGTGGATGAAGAACGAGTAATCTACCTCCTAGTACTGACTACCACAAGTTTGCAGAATATCAGGCGGATAGGAGGGGAAAAATCATCACTGGACTAAGGACCTGAGTTTTCAGGAGATTGCACCTTCGAGCTTCCCCCGGGGCCAATTCTGCAGCTTCAGTGGTGACTTGGAGAAATTTTGAACTTGTATATACAGCCCAGGTAGGCCTTATCAATTCCGCTATGTACATGTACGAAATGTTGGAATTCTGAGAACATTCAAATGCTCTCACGATGATGTGACAAAGCTAACCATAGATCTCGCGGGCACGCGAGCATTGAATGAGCCCCCAGACCCAGTCTTCAATGATCCCATAGCCTCCAGGTCATAATCGTTGTTCGTGAGATAAGGGTGAACTGTCACACCCGCTCCAACTCCAGTAACCTTGACTCCAACCTCAACATCAACATCAAGCTGATTCAGCAATTGGGTAGCGATCTTTCCATTCTGATTCTCAAATGAACTGACCGTAACATTAGAGTGTGAGCTAGAAGCCTCGATACGGTGTGCGCCCGGACGAACAAACTTGCTAAACTGCGCAAAAGCCCAGAAACGCTTCGAAGGCTGAACCTCATTACCGAGCAAGTTGATGAGTGCACTATTTGTGGTAGAGTTCTCCGCTCCAATCCAGTACAGGAATGCGCTAGTGCCGGCATCTCTCATGGCAACTTGGATATGGTTTGCCCAAGTCATTCCCTCTCCAACGCCTCCATTCTCGTAGAACGTAACTGGTGTGTAGTCGCCGGTGAGATCAGCCCATTCTGTCAACCATGTCTTCTTGTTTGTGCTCAGGGGGTAGGTAGGAGCCGAGTCGTAGCCGTGGCCAGTAACTGCATCGAGATAGTTGATGGCGGGGTCTGGGCCAGCCTGTAGACCAGCCATCATGCTTTCCTGATCATCCCAGCCGATGCCATCACAGCAGTTTATCTTGATGTCGAATCCAGCTTCTTTGATCGTTTTCGCAAGAACACGGATTACATCCGCTGCTTGTGTACCGTTAGAAAGCATGCCTGCGTAGGTGGCCGCAAATTGAGGCTCGTTCAAGAACCCCAGATGGGTCACCTTCACGCCGGACTCCTCGTAGAATCGCACATACTGGACAAGGTAGTTCGCATAGGCCTGTACCCAGTCTCCTGTCGAGCAGGGCTCATTGGTAACGCCGCACAAATAGCCGCCGTTGTTTTCGTCGTCGTTCGTCTTCATGAACCCCGGGGCAGACCAAGCATTGGCATACAGCGTCTGTAAGCCACGATCGTAGGCTTGCTGCGCCAGCGGGAATTGGCCGCTGTTGTAGTGATCGAAAATGTAATGGGGCTTTGCGGTCGGGCTGCCTGGGGAATATGGCTCGATGGAATTCATCAGGTTACTCGTTGAGGTGTTGCTGGAACCGATTCCATTGCGCAGAATGGTAAATCCTGCGCCGATGTTCTCATCATAGAGCAGATTGAGAACCAAAGTCTGATTGACTTCAGGGAGACCGTATTTTCCGAAGATATCCTCGGCGCGCTGAAAGGCTTGTGAAGCCCCGAATCCGTCCACCTCTTGAAATTGTATTTTTGGGTTGACTGAAACTGAGACGTGAGTTGAAGGTGTGGGGCTGGAGTGCACACTGTGGAGCAGCGTGCTTAGCAGAAGGAACGCGTTCCTTGGACTCGGAGGAATAAAATGCATCGTGACATATATTTCAGATTCAGACTCGGACTGGAAGGAGCAATTGCATGAGTTGATAGTGTCAGTTATGCTCAATGATTTGGAAGAGAGGAAATATGAGAGATAATCAAGTCCACCCTGAAAACTAGCAACATCGTCATCCGAGCTGCCAAGCTAACGAGGGTAAATGCCA
This sequence comes from Penicillium herquei, assembly GCA_039634405.1. NCBI lineage: Eukaryota > Fungi > Ascomycota > Eurotiomycetes > Eurotiales > Aspergillaceae > Penicillium > Penicillium herquei. Next base: position 2,168,847 of record CP098390.1, read on the forward strand.
TAGCCTATTGCCCCAGACCCGGCTTTCCGGCTAAAGAAAAAGCCAGATGGATGATGACGGCTAATGTGAATATGGCCAAAGTTATTAGCTGTCTTCTGCCTAAATCCCACTTATGGATAAATCAGCAGCAAGTGATACATGCATGAGTGTCTTTGTTGGCATCTGGGGATTCAACCGGCCGCTTCCCATTTTGGGCTTAGTCTGGGGTATTAGCGTGGGGGTGGGAACGCGGGGAAATACTGGGGATTGAGTGGGTATTCTAGCTAAGGCGGCCCTTCCCAAGATTTGTGACTTGATCGACTACTTCCACTACTTTTCTTTGCATTTGGCTTTTTAATATTTTGCGAACGGGGTAATCATCGCCGAGAAAATGTCCAATAAGCTGTCCCTATCCCGCCTTCATCCCTGGATTCCCCCACGTCGCAATACATCACAGGGGGTTCAGATTTCTTGAGTTAGAGTACAAGCCCGAGGTTTAGCCATCGCAATCTTGGAATGTAATCAGGATGTAACAGCCATGTATTCTGTCCCAGGACTTGTTGACGTCCTCTTTTTTCTGTGAGACAGGAAAGGAATCCTAGTCCGACAAATTGGAGCCGTTCGGGGATGATGGTTAGAAGGTGATTTTGCACATCCTCTGCTCAGAGCACCCTAGTGGCTTAAGCCACGCGTTCCCCCAAGTTCCAAGCGCGAATCATGACTCTGCGTGGTCTACCCTTGCCATTACTATCGCTTAGCTTAGAATCCTAGTCATTCGTCACAAGGTCTGCTCATCAGCCCATTCGTTCGAATTTATGCTATCCGGCAAAAATGAGATTCCTGAGCAGGATGGGTTAGTCTCATTCCGGTGCTACGCGAATGGAGCTCAGATACGCTGGCATAGTTTAATAAAGACCACTCGCCCTCCTTTCCTCTCTCTTCAACTCTCTTTATTTGGTCGAACATTGCCATCATGGATACCACCCCACCCAAGAATGAAGAAGCCCCACATATTGCCCATCATGAAACGACAACACCTAGCCCTGAGATACTAGATCGGATTGCATTAGCTGAAGATGCCCGCATTGCCACCATCGAAGAGCATAATTTGACTTTCTTCGAGGCCGTCAAGCGATATCCCAAAGCATGTTTCTGGGGTATCGCAGTCTCGCTTGTTGTGATCTTAGGTGGGTATTCCCCGAATGATCTTATGGACACGATCCAAGGGCTAATTGATATTTTAGATGGCTATGACACGGCACTTATTGGGTCGCTGTTCGCCTTTCCGGCATTCCAGAAGCAATTTGGCCATGAAATTCGCCCCGGAAGTGGTAGCTACCAACTTGAGGCTAAATGGCAAACTGCACTTGGTATTTCGAGTCCTCTTGGAAATCTTGTTGGCATCTACATCAATGCGTACATGACTGAAAAATGGGGCCACAAGAAGACCTGTCTCCTCACCCTTGTCTACCTAACAGGCATGCTCTTCATACCATTCTTCTCGAAATCAGTTGAGGTTCTATTTGTCGGAGAACTTCTATGTGGTCTCGCCTGGGGTGTTTTTACGACCCTTGCACCTGCTTACGTCTCAGAAATCGCTCCTGTTGTGTTACGTTCTTACCTTGAGACATATGTTGTTCTATGCTGGGGTATCGGCCAGTTCGTGGCAACTGGTATCTTGGACAGTCTCGACAAGAGAACTGGAGATTGGGCGTGGAGAATTCCCCTCGGTGTGCAATGGGTCTGGCCTGTCCTAATCATACCGCTTCTAGTTTTTGCCCCCGAGTCCCCTTGGTGGCTTGTGCGCAAGGGTCGTATCCAGGAGGCAGAAAAGTCCATGAAGCGCCTGACATCATCTAGTGATCCCGATCATGCCAAAAAGGCTGTTGCGCTCATGGTTCATACGACCGAGCTTGAAGTGGCAATGTCGGAGGGTGCTTCATATATCGACTGTTTCCGCGGTACAAATGCGTGGCGAACTGAGATCGGCTGCATTGTTTGGACTTCGCAAGTGCTGTGTGGATTTGCAATCACCTCATACGCCACATATTTTTATGAACAGGTATGTATATCTCACTTCCGTTCTTCGTTCCGTGGGTCCCCCAAGCACCGACATGCGCCAGCATGGTTCAACTATGACATCCACCTCAAATATTCAAGTTTGAAAGCTTGCTAACTAAAAGATTCGGCCGGATTGAAAACGTCTGATGCCTATAAAATGAGTGTAGGGCAGTCAGGTCTGCATTTCCTTTGCACCTTGTTGTCTGTGTTGATCACAGGTAACTACGGACGGCGCTCCATTCTGTTTTGGGGCTATGCCGGAATGGCTGGCTGTATGCTGGTGATTGGCATCATTGCATGTGCCCCTAAACAAACATCGGGCCTAGGATATGGCGAGTCTGCATTGTATCTTCTCTGGTACGTTTTCTACGAGCTCACTCTTGGCCCTCTCGCGTTTATCATTGTGGGCGAGATCTCCTCAACTCGGCTGCGATCCAAGAGTATTTCCCTTGGCCGCAACGCCTATAATGTTGCCAATATCTTTAGCTCAGTCGTGGCACCTTACACACTCAACCCAGGACAAGGAGACTGGAAAGGCAAAACCGCATTCCTTGCTGCAGGCTGTGGTTTTGTAGTTTTCATCTGGGCATATTTCAGACTGCCCGAGTCGAGAGGGCGTACTTACGAGGAGCTTGATATTTTGTTCTCGCGAAACCTCAAAGCTCGCGAGTTCAAAGATGCAGTTATTGATAGCGAAGAGGCGGAGGCCATAACCAAGCAGGGCTAGTTAAATCAATTACGTTTTCCCTGGAGTACAAGCTAGAACAATTCTCCGATAACTGTAAACTATATTCCAAGGTTCCGATTAAGGTTTCCCCGACAACACGTGCCGGGCACATGTGGTACAGCATACCTAACTAAGTTTAATCGCTTCATTAACATTTGTAGATTGTCGGTGAGCACCAACTAGTTGCCATCTAGGCTGAAATGCAAGTGAGTCAACACCCCACGTCCATCAAATCAGCCGCGTAAATCTTAGGACTGAGGATGTGAGTTAGCCTCGGAGGAATGAACTAAACCCCACGCTCTCCTCACTTGCGCTTTTAGCCTACAGCGGATAAATAGATGAGGTGCATTGAGTAGGGTGTAATAAAACGCTGCGAAGCTACCCCTCAGGCGGGGTAAGATATCCTCATTTTCTTTCACCTTTCCACTTTTCAAATTCGTCCAAAATGGCTCTAGAAAGTGGCATTGACGGCTGGCTACGGTACGCTGAACTACCAGCTAGCCTTCGCGCAAAACAACATCAATACTCTAGCATTGTTGTCCTTGATGAAGTTCAAGCTAGCCCCGTCTACACAGCTGCGAAAGAGCTACAAGATGGCTTAAAACGTATCCTCGGGCAAAGCTTGGAGCTTTCATTTGACGTCGCCGCGGCACAGCAACCATCCATCATCGTCGGCACTCTCGACAATTTTACTAAAATCGGAGTCGACCCACCATCCGAAGCGTTCAAAACGGACGGCTTTTACCTCAACACCCAAGCCAGCAATGGCAGTGTTCATATTATGGGCGAAAGTGAGCGTGGAGCTCTTTACGGAGCTTTCGAGTTCCTGATGCGTCTCGCACAAGGGAACTTCGAACCTGTGTCTATCATCAGTAACCCTAGCGTGGCGATACGATGGGTCAATAATTGGGATAATTTAGATGGATCGATTGAACGCGGCTACGCAGGCCCATCCATCTTCTTCAGAGATGGTGAGGTTGTTGAGGACATGACACGTATCGCTCAACTTGCCCGGCTTTTGTCATCCATCCGTCTGAACGCTGTTGTGGTTAATAACGTCAATGCCAATCCCAAGCTTTTCAGTGAGACAAACCTTCGCGGTCTTCAGCGGATTGCGGATACAATGAGACCTTGGGGCATCCGCATTGGTATTTCACTCTACTTCGATTCACCTCGGGAGTTTGGTGGCCTTCCTACTGCTGATCCTTTGGATCCTGACGTCATCTCATGGTGGCAGGATATCACTGCAAAGGTTTTCGAGAAGGTGCCCGACCTAGTTGGTTATACGATCAAGGCAAATTCGGAAGGCCAACCAGGTCCCCTAACATACAAGCGCACGCTCGCAGATGGGGCAAACATGTTTGCCCGGGCTTTGCAGCCGTACGGAGATGCTATCGTCATGTATCGTGCGTTCGTGTACAATCATCACTTGGATGAGTCCGTTTGGACCAATGATCGTGCCAACGCTGCCGTTGATTATTTCAAAGATCTGGACGGTCAATTTGAGGACAATGTGATCTGTCAGATTAAGTTTGGCCCAATTGACTTCCAGGTCAGGGAGCCTCCGTCGCCTCTCTTCGCGAATTTGCGCAAGACGAAATTTGTAATCGAGACACAGGTTGCACAGGAGTATCTGGGGCAACAGAGTCACTTTGTCTATATTGCGCCACTTTGGAAAGAGATTCTGGACTTTGATATGAGAATCGATGGGAAACCTTCTGCTGTCCGGGACATTGTCTGTGGACATACAAATGTCCTGAACATTGGTAGTGACACTACTTGGATTGGGCACCACCTTTCTCTCTCGAACCTGTATGCGTATGGTCGAATGACTTGGGATCCACTTTCTGATCCAGTTAATATGATTCAAGACTGGTCCCGACTTACCTTCAGCCTGGATCAAATCGTGGTTGACACAATAACGAAGATCGCAATGGAGTCTTGGCCGACCTACGAGAACCACAGCGGCAACCTTGGAATTCAGACACTCTGTGATATCATTTACACTCACTATGGACCTAGTCCTGGAAGCCAAGATAATAACGGCTGGGGACAGTGGACTCGTTCAACTGCGACGAGTATCGGAGTGGATCGCACTGTTGCTACCGGGTCTAAAAATGCTGGGCAATATCCAGCTGAGATCGCTGCAATCTTCGAAGATATTGATAAAACACCCGACGAGCTTCTCTTGTGGTTTCACCACGTTCCTTATACTCACCGTCTGAAATCTGGCAAGACCGTTATTCAACATTTCTACGATGCGCACTATGAAGGTGCAGCTAACGCTCAAACTTTCCCCAAAGAGTGGAGCAAGCTGAAAGGCCTCATTGATGACCATCGGTTTAACCATGTCGCTTTCAAATTGGAGTACCAGGCTGGCCATGCACTCGTCTGGCGAGACTCAGTCAACAACTTCTACTTCGCCAAATGCCAAATTCCCGACGAGAAGAACCGAGTCTCCAACTATCAGTGGCGGATTGAGGCCGAGGACATGCGACTATCAGGATACAAAATTGTTCCTGTGACGCCTCCCGAGGCAGCATCTGGAGGAAAGGCCATCATTACCGAATCAAATCAAATTCCAGGAACTGCGATGGCGAAGATACCCTATCCATCCGGAAAATACGATATTGCGGTAAATTACTTCGACCACATTGGTGGTACATCAAAGTACGAGATCTTCTTGAACAATCAAGTAATTGGAAGATGGTCTGGCAACTTGCAAGAGAAGCTTGGTCATGATTTCTCAGAGTACCTTGATGGACATTCTGCCACTAGAATAACTTTCAGAGGGGTCATGGTCGAAGAGGGTGATATTCTCAAAGTCGTTGGGGAGCCTAATGGTACTGAGCTTGCTCCACTGGATTATATCTCAATCTTGCCAGAGGGGATTGTTGATTAAGATCTGAACTCTTCAAACGGACTCCATATCTCCCGTTTTTTTATTACAGTGTGATTTCTTGTCTTTGAACTTTCAATGTTCTGACCTGAACGCGAGAATGGCAAAAATATAAATAAACACTAGGTAGATAGATCAGGCATACATATACATATCGATTTCATGCCAGTGTTTACATATGTTTCTTCCAAGCCTGAGGTTCTCAGTCGTTCCACCGCCCACCTACCCTTAGTTCTATACAATTATATACTAAAGGATAACACCAAACCACAAGAGACTCTCTCTTTCAATATTTGGAAGCGCTCGCCTGCAGCGCAGGTATGTAGTAATAAGATACAAGTCCTCTCACCGCGCTCCGCATGGCACTGTAGCAGCGAAATTGGGAAAGGTCCACAGGTATATCCTCAACACTTTGCTCTAAGTGTAAAATTCAGATTCAGAGAAGTGGGATTGAGATTTAGAGAAATGAGATTCAGATTCGGATAAAGAGGAGTAATAGATTTGGTATGGTCAATTAGAGTAGGTAGAATGGTCCTGACTCCTGAGATTTAGAACTATACTCGTATGGGATAATATAATCCTTCTAGATAATTCTTACCGATGCTTCCAAGATTAGAATCCCATTATTTTATTCCTCGTGATAGATAGACCGGCAGAATGACTGCATTCTGGGCATGGGATGGACGGATCTGGAATTAACTGGATTCATCTGGGTTGACTAGCACCGGATGTGGCCATTTCCGCGTTCTTTGAGCTTCTGGTTATAGAAGATTCTAAAGTGGATTAGATAGTGGGGTAACTTTGGAAGACATCTGGACTTGCTCTGCATTATTCTGATTTGTCTAGCTTCATTCCAGTCTATACCAGACAGATCAGATTGATCTAAATAAATTCCACATCGGACCATTCCATCACCAGAGTTCAGCCATTCCCTCGCTATAGAAGTGACCTCAATAATGCTGTTACTTCATAGAGACTACCACATGCACATGCATGTGGACATTTTTGGGTCCCTGAAAGAAACTATTCCTGCTTTCAAATCTCAGATTACTGAGACTCCTCTAGGTGAAAGTCAGCTTTGATAATAGCAACTCACACCTGAGCGTGGATCATGATGCACCTGGATATGTCTAGGTATCTCCGGCTTCAGTGCTTGTCTGATGCTCACTGCTCACTGGGTGTGAAGCATGTGGACGAATCTTTCGTACTTAGCCTTATCGAGGGCCTTTGTCATCCAATCTGCGGGGTTGTCCTCACTGGCGATCACCTGTAGCTTGATCTTCTCGTTCTCAATATATTGCCGGAAGAAGTGGTATCGAATATTAAGCCATTTTGTGGAATAATTGTGGCCTATTCCTGTGGCTAGTGTATTTGCGTTATCACTGTCGGTGTAAAGAGTCACGCTTGGCCCTCTGGTGGCCTGAATATCCTGTTTCTTAGCGTCCTTGCCCTTCTTGTCCTTTGACCATTTGTATGCCCACAGGGTCATCTTTAGTTTCCAAAACTTTGTACAGAGGTCTAGATGGAGGTAGTAGCATTTATCAGCATCATGTTATCATAAGCTACAATATCCACAACAGCCACCTGGGCATTCTTCGTGCCAAGTTTACACTATTTTGCAACATATATCTCTCCAGTAATTGATGTTCTTTGGTGGGCAACCCTAGTATTACATATAGATCTTTAGTTAGTATTCCTGCTATACTAGGCTTTATCCTATGTATGCTCCTTACTTATCAGGTTATATATAATAGTATTAACTATTGTTATTATCCATTCATAGATCATATCCTCTTGTTTAACAGCCTCAGTACATCTAGGTAGTATAGTACAGTCAAGATGGTATCGGCAATAATCATGATATCTCAGTATATATGTCCACTCACTGTAAAAGTCTGGGAATATTTGAACGTTTGGTCTAAATACTAGTAGCGCCACTGGCAGTGGGCAAGGATAAATTCAATAATCCGGGCGTCTTCAAGTTTGAATACAAATTTCCAGTGGGTTATGATTTGATGGTCACTGGCTACTACTAACCTCCAAGATTCTTTTCCCGAGGCTAACCCAGGTGCCACGTATGTATCGAAGCTGCGGGATGCACATGTGCTTGTGCTTGCAACATTAAGCACTCGAAACAACATTTCACAGACTGAAAATTCATGTTATTGTAGATGAAATAAGGGAGTTCTTCTGTCTAGTGGCTGAGTATTCCCTTCTGGCCGAGGTTTTACCATCACAATTGAAGTTGTTCGCCATTTTAAGGCGGCAAAAAGAATTTCAACGTCTGAGTCTTATCGCTCGGAATCTGGGGAATCAAGTTTGAGCCCCTGAACTGACCCCCGCTAAAAGAATATACAAAAACCGGAGTAAACATTTTCAACCCAACACTGGCATGTTCCACCGCACAAGTTGGACAAATGACCGTATTGCTTTGATGCAGTACGAAAATAAGACGGACTGGTAGTCTTGTGGGTCTTGAAAACTTAAATACTGTGATTTTCCAGGTACAGATGTTGGAGTCAGCATCTCCTTCGTCATTCGACAAGATTCGGATCTATGTGGGTTCGCCGAGGATCTACCGTGGCCAACGGGGCGATCACTTTTCGGTCAACGCAACGGGAAAAGAACAGAACTGAACGGAGTCCACCATTCTCCAGTCACCAAAACCTCTCACCATAAAATGAATGTTATATTCAGAGCCCCCATCGCTTTCTGTCAATCTCTGAATAAATAACCTGCAAAATAGCCTACTTTGAGAGATGCCGACTATGGTCACGGCATGCCGAGTCCCCGACGGCATACCGAATTCTTGGCAGTCGGCTTTGTTCAACTACGACGATGCCGAATCGGCTTCGGAGACATTAGGATCGGGGCCTCCTCGGAGAATCTACGTTGTATAGACCTCGGGCCCCGGTGCTTGTCCGAAACTGGTCTGATATTGACTAGGTGGCGTTCCAATTCCTGAATTCAATTCGGTGGACGTTCTCGTATGGTCCACCTGGGCACAATTCGCACCCGAGATTACTACAGCTCCAGTTTATGGTTTCAAATACTGGATCTGCTCTCGCAAACAAAGACAGTATAGTAGGATTGGAGGCACAGAGGCCAGATTGATGCCATGGGATTTTCTTGTTTGGTCTGATATTCTTCATTGATCCATAGTAGCTAGCAGGCGAGGGTGAACTAGACGAAGAGGACGAAGTCGGGACAAGTTTAATAGATCCCGCATTGCCTGTCAGCAATACCAGTCTCTTACCTGTAATATGTTGAGATCTGCATGTTTGAGTGAAATTTCTTCTGCATATCCATCTGGAGAGATCCGAGGACGCGTCGGTTACAGCAGACATCTGGATGTAAACTCCCCCACGGTTTTCGATTTCAATGTTGATTCCTGGAGGCCCACAGCCCCATATGTTGGCCAGCAAAACCCGGAGTTTTACGGATGACGACAGGTCTTTATCCCCTGGGGTCACACGATCCATATATTCTGCTTTCCTTCAAATTCTGGTTCTTTCCCACATTCCAAGTTTCAATTCCTTCCCATGCTTTCCATGCTTTCCATGCTTTCATAAGCGTTCCATCCACATATTCCTATCAACATGAAGTCAAAAGATCAGCAGCATCCGGCCTCAGCGTCACACACAGAGAGCATCCCTGTGTCCGAAATGTCCGCCACCCATAACGAGACAACCGGCGGAAACCAGAAGAGATATATTGTTGGTGGAAAATACAGGGAGCGGATTTATGAAGAGCAATCTACGGAATTTGATAATCGGCTGCTGCAAGAGGTTGACTTTGATCTACCTCTGACGGTCACGAACCCACAACAGCACGATGGACAGCAGTTCCTGGTCCTGGATTTTATCCCGGGCGATGTTGAAAATCCTTTCAATTGGAGTACCAAACGGAAAGCTTTCATTAGTCTCCTACTCTGTACTATGACAATTTCTATCGGACTCTCGACAACTGCATACAGCTCAGGTATTACGGACATGGTTGAAGACTTGAACAGTACCGTGGAAATCGGTGAATTAGGCTTGTTCACATTCAATTTTACTTGTGCCCTGGCCCCTCTGTTCTTGGCTCCTTTCTGCGAGCTAGCTGGACGTCGAGTCATCTATCTTGGGTCTTACATTTGCTTTGCTTTGATGTTCATCGGTCTTTCGCTCGGTAAAAACATCGCCACAATCATTGTCTGTCGCGCCCTCCTGGGTCTGTTTGGATGTGTGGGAACCATCCTCGTCGGTGGTACCTTTTGCGACATGTATTCTCCTGCCCAGATTGCTATTCCAATGGCGTCCTTCTCATTCGTCGCCATCTTCGGTACCGTTGCCGCCCCTATCTACGCCGGTTTCATTGATCAGGCACTTGGATGGAGATGGGTTGAAGGAATTCAGGGTCTTGCAAACATTCCACTTGTGATTTTGATAGCGATCTTCCTTTGTGAAACTCGGGGAAGCGTTACTCTGTCCAAGAGAGCCAAGATGCTCCGCAAGAACACTGGGGATGAGCGTTTTGTCACTCACAATGACCTTGAAGCCCCCGGCCTCAAGCAGATGCTCCACAATTCCTCTGTCAAATCTTTCCGCATGCTTTTCACTGAGCCTGTTGTGTTCGCCTTCGGCCTGTGGATCAGCTTTGCCTGGTTTCTGACCTTTTTATTCTTGAGCGTTATCCCTATCACATTCTCCGACAAGCGTGGATGGGGTGAGGGTGTGGCTGGCCTTCCCTATATCGCTCTCTGCGTCGGTACTACTATGGGTTTTGGTTTCAACTTCTTCCAGATTAAAAAGTACAACTCCCTTGTTGCAGATCCAGCTGTCAAGGTTAGCCCCGAGGCTCGTCTGTATGGAGCCATGTGTGGAGCCGTCTGGCTCCCTGTTGGACTATTCATCTACAGTTTCACGCAATACGCAGAGCTTACCTGGGTCGGCCCTGTCATTGGTCTGGCACTCATTGGTATTGGAATTTTCTTCATCTTTGAATCCACATATTCCTATACATCTGATTGCTACGGTGAAAACGCTTCTTCGGCCATTGCTGGTCAAGGCTTCATGCGAAACACACTTGGAGCAGTCTCTCCGTTGTTTGCCACCCAATTCTTCGATAACTTGGGCAGCCAGTATGCCGGTCTTCTCCTGGCTCTCATTGCTACTGCTTTGACCTTCATTCCTTTCATCCTGTATAAGTATGGGCCTGCTCTGCGCGCTCGCTCCAAGCTAGCAAGCTCTACTGTCGCCGCAAACTCTCTGTAGTTCAGGGTTGTATTTTTTTGAAGGACTGGAGGAGTTGATTCATTCGAATGTTCAAGTTGGTTGAACTTCCTCAGCAGATGAACAGTGGTGTTCACACATATATATGGCATATAAAATCATGAACTTCAAATTATGGATTTGGATCTTTCACCCCCTTGAAACCTAGAAAATCTTTAGATTTATGAATCTGTGTCCAACTTTTCGAGGTTGTAGCGCTGAAGTGCTTACGGTAAGGAGCTCCAGGGCGGTGAGATGGTAACCCGCCAAAATTTCTTCACGCGGCCATGTAAAAAGGGAAGGCGGTGACGCATATGCCCATCCCCGGGATTCGCAAAAATTTTCAGATCTTCATCCTCTATCCCCATCCCTATATACTTCCTCTACCTTTCCTAGGCAGTGATCCTCTGAGTGAGCCCATTTCTTAAAAGACTTTGGTTCTAATATCCCACCGAAACAATGGCCGAAGACACCAACGCCGGTATGCCCTATATCCATCTTGAACCCACGCATTATCTGAAGACAAAGCTAATGAATCACAGCCTGGCCCATCGCCGATGAGTCCCTGACTCAGTCTCTTCTGGACCTTGTCCAGCAGGCCGGTCACTACCGCCAGCTGAAGCGTGGAGCTGTAAGTTCAATGTCCATATAGTGGCAATTCCCCCGAGCAAATTCCCATCCCATCCACTACCATCCAACACGGACATTTCTCTAACAATTATAATCATTTAGAACGAAGCTACCAAGACTCTTAACCGCGGTACCTCCGAGTTGATTGTCCTTGCTGCTGACACCAACCCCCTCGCTATCGTCCTCCACCTTCCTCTTCTCGCTGAGGACAAGAACGTCCCTTACGTCTACGTTCCCAGCAAGATGGCCCTTGGCCGTGCTACCGGTGTCTCTCGCCCCGTCATTGCCTGCTCCATCACCACCAACGAGGCCTCTGAGTTGACCAACCAGATCCGCACCATCAAGACCAGCGTTGAGCGTCTGATGCTGTAAGCATTTGGTTCAAATCGGACCCAAAATCGTGACGGCTGCATCCAAGGCGGAACCAAAATTCGGGTTTGCAGAATGGGTTACGGCGTGATCTTTTGATTAAGAAAATTTCGTGCCTCCTTGCTGTACCATTTCCTGTTGAAATCTTTAACTAGATCTATACAGAGTGGATATATAATTCCAACTTCTTTGCAGAATTCTGTTTTCTTTACCACGTAGTTCAACTTGCATATTCTGTAAAATATTGTACACGAATCCTGCCAGAAACGGCGGTTTAATGCGTAGCACTCACAGATCTACTCTTCAAGCTACTCCTTTGAGCTTAAGGCACTTCGGCAATGGCCTATTTAGCCCATGTTGGTCAACTGCCGAATGGTCGAGTATTCAGGTCAGCTGTCTCCCCGTACTCCGCAACGTAATGCGGCATTAGTGTATGCTTACGACGTCGCCAAGTGGATTCCTTGCATATCCTCATCCTACAGAGTATGCCCTGGTGATCACCAAGTACGATGACACATAGCTCGGAGAAACTAGTTTCCAGAGGGTGCACGTTTCGTTGGCATTGGTGCAATTTCAGCATGTCCCCCAGATCTGACGCTGTATGATTCGGGTTATCATTCCCCGGCCTTAATCCTGAATTTCTGAGCGCCACAATGCTTGATCTCAATACCTGTCAGGGAGACGAACCCACGAACCTCTTGGTTGACGAATTCACCCATGCACTTTAAGTGGGGTCAACCGGTATGTTCGCTCGAACCTGGTAAAACTCCGGCAGACCAACCAGTGCGAGATCCATGTCCACATAAGATTGTGGAGCACATAGCCACAATGCAAAGGGGAGGGGGTTCAAGGGGAGGAGAGAGCGCCCATTTCATTAGCGCCCGCAGAAACCTGAAGAAATATACGATACAACCTACAAGGAACCGGCCCCCTCACCAATATGGACCTAAACAAGTCGATCACTCAACCTCAAACGGTGTTCGGCTCCTCTTTAACCCTCCAATCTTTGGTCCCTGAGATATCTTCTTACCGACCCCTGTTGACCCAACATGCACCCCACTCAATATCCCCTGACTTGTTTGGCTGTTCTTAATTCTAGAAGAAGAGCGGAGCATCATGTGGAGATCACTTGAATCAAGAAGCGGCTCGTCCTCCGTAGCGTCTCCGTTAATTCGGGATGAAGGGCCCCGTGGAGCTAAGTTCAGCTATGCAAAAAGGCTCCGATGAGTTTCATACTTGTGTTGGACTGGAATTTCCAGAGCTGCTGATTGGCTTGCATGTTACATATTGAAGGGTTGAAATTCAGATTAATTGGTGCCAATAAACATGACTTCCTCTCCGGTTCCTCAGGGGCATTTATACATGTAATGCTCACTCTCTTCCCGAGTCACTTCTTACTTTTCTCTTATTCAAGTTCAAGTTCTTCTCAATCTCATTCCTTCCTTTCGCATCTCAATCCCGCGTTTTTTCATCGAAATGCTTGCCGCCTTTCTTGCAATCGGCCTGGCGCCATTGCTAGCAATTGCTCAAGTAGATACATCCTCTGTAGGCCCGACAACGTCCTACGCATCTAAGGCCGACAATAAGATTTGCAATGTCTTGGACTATGGTGCTGTCGCTGACAACTCCACTGATATTGGCCCACCTATCAGTGACGCCTGGGATGAGTGCAAAGACGGCGGCGTGGTCTATATCCCACCTGGAGATTATGCTCTTAACACTTGGGTAGACCTAACAGGTGGAAGTAGCTGTGCTATCAACATTGATGGAATCCTCTATCGGACTGGAACCGATGGTGGTAACATGATCTACATTGAACACACCACCGACTTCGAATTGCTCAGCTCTACTTCCGCAGGCGCAGTGCAAGGCTTTGGCTATGTCTTTCATGCTGAGGGAAGCATTGACGGGCCCCGTATTCTACGTTTGTACGAAGTTGAAGATTTCTCGGTTCACGATCTGATCCTTGTTGACTCTCCCTCCTTCCACTTCTCCATGGATACTTGCACCAATGGTGAGGTCTATAACATGATCATCAGGGGTGGAAACGAGGGAGGGCTCGACGGAATCGATGTCTGGAGTAACGAAATTTGGATTCATGACATCTCCGTCACGAATAAAGATGAGTGTGTCACTGTCAAGGTAAGTGTCTCGAGGAAATGTCTCGATGAAGAAATGCCCCGACGAGGAATTCCTTACAGAGAGAATGTTTCAAATGATCATTTTTGGCTAATTATAGTATAGAGCCCTGCTCAAAACATTCTGGTAGAAAGCATTTACTGCAACTGGAGTGGTGGTTGTGCCATGGGCTCTTTGGCCGATGACACTGATATCTCGGATATCACATACCGAAATGTCTACACTTGGAGCTCAAACCAAATGTACATGATCAAGAGTAATGGAGGCAATGGAACTGTCTCAAATGTCCTCTTGGAGAACTTCATCGGTATGTTCACGAAGTGCGAAGCTCAAATATCCGGACATCCTCTCTGATAAAAGACCCAGGCCACGGAAACGCATACTCCTTGGATATCGATCAATACTGGAGCAGTGAGACGACCGCTGCAGGAGATGGAGTCCAGCTGAACAATATCACTATAAATAACTGGAAGGGTACTGAAGCAGATGGCGCTGAGCGCGGCCCCATCAGGGTCGTTTGTTCCGATACCGCCCCTTGCACCGATGTCACGATTGAGGACTTCGCCATGTGGACTGAGGAAGGCGATTCCCAGTGGTATCTATGCGAGAGTGCCTATGGAGATGGAGCTTGCCTTGAGAGTGGCGATGACTACACCTCATACACTACTACTGTTACTGTGACCGCTGCTCCATCTGGTTACTCTGCCGCTACGATGGCCGCGGACCTGACTTCTGCTTTTGGCACTGCTTCGCCCATTCCCATTCCCACCATTCCCACTTCATTCTACCCTGGCTTAACTCCTTATAGCTCTCTGGCCAGTGCCTTGCCAACCTCCCTCTACCCTGTTTAAGCTTGTTCACTCCCTTCGGCCCGGGTATGCCCATTGGTACCTAGTCAAAGATAGCAGGTTTATTGGCATTGGTTCTCTTCTTTCCCTTCTGTCAGTGGTCAGAGTCTAGTACATATCTGCGTTGCCTCGGTCAAGAAACTTCAAGTTCGTATATCCAATTTATTAGCCCGGAACCTTGGAAGCCCTGTTAAATGGAAACACCATTGAATATGTATCATCAATTGATCCTCTCAGACAGCCATATTCAAATGTTCAAATTTCCTTCCTCTATATACTTCCGAGTCAGTACTACTCAAGTGCTCAGTCAGGGAGAGCTAGCTGCTATATGTACACATGTGCACATGATGTGCATGTAGGTAGTTGGATTTAGGCAGGTAGCCCTAACCTTCAAATGTTAGATGATTCTGCCCCTCTCATCCGCCTGGTATGCTGGACACCTACCCCAGTAATAGAGCACTTGAGGTCATGGACTGGATTCCCAGGTGGAATTCCAATGTTCCAGTCTATTTTGCTACTACTCACATGCAAGTTGAAACATTGAAGAAAAGTTGAACCTTGAAATTCGATCTACCAGTGCAAGACGAGCTACTATGTAACTTCAAGTTCAAGTTAATCTGGCCGGTACCTACGATAAACTTGAATCAGTTGAATTCATCACCTGGGTACTTAAGCGAGCTTTCTAGGCAAGGAGCAAGGTTTCGAGGACATACCTGGGTGACTTCCCAATTTGCTGCTACAGTACCAAACGGAGCGTGGTGTGAGGACTCGTATCTTACTACCAACCCCGCGGGCGAGTGCTTCCAAAATGGGAAGTCTCTCGCGGTATGGTGATATCCTCCACAGAACACCCAGAACTAAGAGAATAATTAAGAAGGCCACCACCAAGGAAAGCAGTCACGAACGCAGAGAGAAATCCCAAATCCACAAGAGAGGAAGGTCAAAAGGGATAATCTTTAAAGGACAGGGCACCGCATACACACTTGTAGCCATTTTGGTGAAAGGTCTGAAGAGGAAGGGCGGAAGGAATGATATTAAGAAAAAGAATCTTCGCGAGAAAGTCGAAGCGGGGAAGGCTCAAGTTTCTGCGTAACTTGAACTACTTTAAGGTTTCTATCCAGATGAGTATGGCTTTGAAGGTTAACTAATTCAACGACTGATGAAACTTGTGTGAACTGTATGACTCGTACATATTATGGTGCAAGTGGAAGATCAGACTAGTATACCTATTACCTCTCCCTTAATATAACGTTACTCATCGCTCCATGTCCATAATTAACTCATTCCAAGGCTATTTCACCCGGGTCGTTCTCCAGGGGCCTTGGCGTATGTCAATCCTATTACCTCAGGCTCTTGTTGGGCAAAGCTAGATCCGACCCAGTGCATATATTCTATATTGTTTTCGTGCCTATCACAGGGACTACTAGAAATCTGCCAGTGGTAGTTTTTAATAACCATTTGTATTGCTTCTGCTTGAGAACATCGAATTGAATACATCCCCATATGTGCCAAGCCGTGGTGGTATCTACAAAAGGGCAACCACCACAAAAAGCCAATCTCAACAAGTGGTTTTGAAGGCGGACCGGGTGACATGAAAATGCCCAGCGAGGGTCATTGGTCACTCCTAGGCCGGACAAGCCTGAGCTCATGCGCCAGAGTAGGTGCAGTTGGAGAGATCCAGGCTGGCGAGGTCAATGGTGTAGGGTGGGCCACCGGTGCCTAATTTAGAGGTTAAAAATTTGGGACTGATGACATGATTGGATTTACTTACTCAGGGCAAGGGTGTAGGACACAGTGCAGTTGATGACCTGGTTGACATCAAAGCTTGCGGCCTTGCCATGCTTCTGCAGAGCGCTGTTCAGCTGGCTTCCGCTCAACTCAACGGTCTTGGTGCCGCTGGCTGGGGCTGCGGAGGCAGCGACAAAGATGGAGAACAATGTTGCGGCTATGGTCTGGGCCTTCATTTTGGTGGTTGGGTTTGACGAGTGTCAAATTGTTGGGATTGAAGATTGTTATAGAGATGCGTTGGAACTGTTTTCCTTGATGCTCTGGAGAAGAAAGTACAGGATACCGTGGCAGGCTGTCTTCTTTATACACGAGACGGGTGTTACTTCACATGAGCTGTCGGAATTCATTCAAGGCTTGGCTTATTCTGGTCATTTCCATGCGAGCACTACCTTGTTGAACCCGAGCATTTGGGAGAGCAATATGGCGAGAATCGAGCAGTAGAGCAGTACTTAATGTGTTGCAGTTACAATAACTCAAATGAGGTGTAGATTGATAGATCAGTTGGATGTTTGTATCACAACACTCCGATGAACTTCGCCAAGATGCTAGCATTGTGCCTGTGGATGTCGGTTTTGTCTCGGACCAAAGGACTCGGGCAATTCATCGGATAGTAGCTTAACTTTTCGATGTCTTGGTTGGGGATGTACTTTTTGGAATTTCTCGCGCCCATTTCGATAATGATACAAGGCACTTTGGAATGGCTCTCCACAATCAGGACTCGAATGAGGGGATGTTAACATAATGTTCTGACATAAGACATCAACCCGATCTACTGGATCTTGCCAGGTGGTCTTGTAACTGGAACAGGATCTATATTTAGAATTTTCCTTTCGTCGTAAGACTTGAAGGCTAGCGACGGTTGAACCTAGTGAGAATGGTGCCTAATTAATGGTGAAAGCAGCTGGAATCTACTGACAAGGCATTTATGCGTCTGAACCACTCCGTAATCACTAGCATAGGAAAGAGAGATTGAACATCATTCTAAATATGATCAATATGAATAGAGACGACATCTAGATTATTCTCCAGGGCTCAAATCACAGTGTGGCTATAGGTTTGATATTTTAGCATTTGGAGAAATACGACTTTCAATGCTGCAAAATTGGAGTGAAGTCTGTACAGACTTGAAGGCGTGCGTCTTTTCCGTTGGCCTACGGATTATCAATTACTCTCTACGATAGATTTCAGTCAGATCAAATTTCTTGATTCCCCTTAAACGATTGGCGTCTAGATCTAGTCTAGAGGTAATGGAGGCATCCTAGGGCAAACAAAATGGAATTCGTCAGGGGCCAACATGCACGAGTTGCCAACTAACGAGTAGCCGCGGTGTCAGTATCTTTCCTGGTATGGGGTCAAATATAAGAGCGACTAACTGCAAGATTGCCCTAGATGGAAAGATGACAGTCGGCAAATCACAGAAGTGAGTAGATGCATCTTCGATCTTTCCAGACTATCAATGAAACTCTCCATTTTGTCATAGTCCTGACCACTGAAATTCCCAGTGGCCAGTCTTGCGGTTAGAGCCTCAAGGGCGGGGTCTGCAGACGTAGACGCAAACGGGATCAGTAAAGCTGCGATTGGGAGAATCTGGGATGCAAATGACAGCTTCATGATTATGGCTCGTTTTTTGAGGGATTGGTTTTGAATGATAAGGTCAATAGGGAGGATGATTGCTCATACAAAATATCTGCAAGATAGTAAGATGCAGGCCCATCAGAGCTAGTACAAGAGTAAAACTGAGATAGATTCCAAAAGGTGGCCGGATCTCATGATTCAAAGTCTCAAGTGACGAGATCACAGTCATCCGTGGAGTTTGTCTTGATGTTGCAGTATTGTTCAAGTGCAGCTAAACTCCATTGACGGAACTCCAGGCTACCGAGATCCTCACGTTACATTTCCCTCGTTTAGTGCGACAGTGACACAAAGTAATGCCAACATGTAGCTCATGAGTCTTGGAGTACGTAGTTTGTGCATCCCAATGCTCCCAGGGGTCGATCCATTCAATCTGAGTACGATTGCTTGGCAATTAAAAGGGTCTCTTAGTTCAGGTCATATTCCCCCTGATCTTAGACACTCTGGATTGATCTTAATATCACATCCCCAAATTTCAAATCTTACGATCCGAGCTGGACCTGAATCCTGATACTTTCATATCCGGGAATCCCTTCAAGAATAACCTTGGAATGCCAGCCGGCAACTTATTGCCGATAGTTCATATGCTCTGTATGACCGTGTTAAGACTAATAACGCATAGAATTGACATGTCAGAAGCCTCGAATTATATTTTTATTCAATTCTGTGGACGGAAGTATGTGGTGGTTGGACAGAAATTACGTCAAAATTTGGATGAATCGAGGGATTTATTTCATCTAGAACAACCTGGGCCCTGTTTCTTCACTGCCAGAATGCCGATATTTCCTGACCGAGATTGGAAAAATCCATTCAATCTTATGGCCATAGTAAATTCTTCTTCCAGCAAGCGTTGTCACCATCAGACACATACTGCAGCCGTTGATGAAGGCGACTAGCTTCCCCTTGCCAGAACTCAACAGTTTGTGGCGCAACAGCAAATACCCGCCACTTCTCCATACCAAGCAAGGGATCCACCGCCAACTTTGCTTGGCTTTCAGCGAGACTGCGATCGAGGTCTTCGCGACTCAGCATTATTTCACTTTGCTTCGATGCGACCGCGCTGGCCCTTGATGCTACAGGTCTAGCTTGGTAGTCCAAAGCACTCTCGTCGTCTGGCAGTGCAACAGCCTTTCCTTTCAATCGAACTTGTCGAGCGACTTGAGGCCAGTAAAAGGTCAAGGCAGCATGTCCATTCTTGATTAGCTGCTTTCCTTTGGGGCTGTCGGCCTTGATTGCAAAGTGCCAGCCACGAGAATCGACGTTCTTTAGAATCAAGACTCGTGCGTCGGGGTGGCCATCCGCATCCACGGTTGAAAGAGTCATGGCATGTGGCTCTTTCACACCTGCTTCGACTGCCTCGTGGAACCATTGTTTGAAGGCATCTTGCGGTGTCTCGGGGAAAGTATCGAAGTTTAGGGTGGGAAATGGTCCCTGCAATACTTTGGTATTTCGGAGTTCGGCGCGGAAGGAGTCGTCGGTGGTAGCCATTGTCTGGGGCTAACCTTCACAACCTTGAAAAGGAACCAGGGAGGCTTTGAGCAAGTGAATGCAGTAAGAAGCTGTTGAAAATAAATGGAGTTCGAGTTTCACTTTTGGTCACGGTATGGACTCACAACGACCTTGCCGGTGACTCATTGAAGGAAGCGTTGCCGAGGTTAGGCGTGTCATCAAAACATTCTCCCGATATCGATGATTTCAAGGTCAGAGATCTGACTTCTCACCGCAGACCAAATTAGTCCTTTGCTAAGCAAGGTATCTCACTTAACGTGTACTATTGGCGAAATAGACCTGGGACGGAGCGGCATCCGAATAAATATTGGGTCTAACCTTGGAATGTAGATTGGAAACCACACCCCTGGAAAGCTGAAATACGTAATATTCATAATATTCATACATAAACTATGTCACTGAAAATAAATGCCCCCGTTTTGGGTAAAAACAAAGCCCAATGCGAAGATTTCAAATGACTAAACTTGAATTCACATCACCTGTGGTAGGCTCATGATGGGCATCCCTGGCCCCGGCACTCCAGGATAGTGCATACCACCCGCAAGTGGGATACTGTCCATGATTTTTACAGCCGAGTTCGTAATCTCATCAGCCTCTCGATAGACATCTCTCAAATCGGCCATCACCTCTAATCCAGACTGGAAACTCTGGATAGCCTGTAACCTGTCCTGGGTTGGTTCCTTCTTCATTTCGGAGATATGGATGATCAATGCGACAAGGATTGCTGTCACTCCGACGATTGGGAGCCTTCGATGGAGACCCTTCTGATATAGTTCTGAGGCATTTCGGATTATTTGTTGCGCGGCATATGGGACACAGAATTTTGATGACGGGAGGGGTTGTGATTGGTAGAAGACTGCGAGCGTGGTGAAGAATTGCATGTGGAGGAGATTGCGTTGAAGAGAGACTGTGGGCTCGTCCTCCATCGCGTCTATTTCGAAGGTATAGGTTTGAGCTGATGATGGGAATGTGCTTGCCCAGGTTGCTAGCTTAGCTTCGCACGCTGCGACTCGGGTGTGGTGGTCTGTTGCCTCGTTGGTCGGGCTATATGATGACTGGGATTGATTTTGGTGGTTCCGACCTTTGCTTTGGATTTCGAGCACTTCGTTGATAGACACACATAATTGAGCATTCGCGATGCACATCATGGCGAGATCCCTTTGGACGTTGACGTTGTGTGATAATGGGTATCCCAGGGATTGAATCAGGCTTTCGGGAGAGAGGTTGTAAATGTCGAAATCATCTTCAGTCAGCATCTGATGACAGAATACAGAACCTTGAATCAGTGGTCGGCATCGCAGTCGCAGGGCGATCTGACTGTCTGTCATGTAACACGTCCAAGCCAGTCGCTTCCAGAACTTTGAGTCCAGTCGAATATTTTTAACGCCTGCGATATCACGGAAAAGGCCAATATTTTGAGCCGTCGAGATTGCTATCGAGCACCAGTAATGACTGTCCTCGCCGTCGGCTGTCTCAAGTCGGTAGGTCATAAACAAAATTGATTGAACGATGGTCATGGTATTGGACTCGTATTCGGCTTGATAAAGAAGCTAGATGAAGAATTAGTATAAGTAGAAGCACAATCTTTGCAAAGCTCTCACCTTAGCTTTTTGGTAAAAGGCTTCCTGAGCCTCTTGTCTATATGAGTAGCCCGCTTCCTGGAGATGGCCAATATCCACAAAAGTGGTCGCAGCTGTCATCATAGCGTAAAAGAGGAGAAGGCTAACAGATCCGTGATCGGTGTCCCGATTGCAGATTGCTTTTATGAAGGCAGGCCAATCGATCATTGGCATATTCGGGAGCACACATTCAACGAATGCCTGCAGCAGCGCGTTCTGGAGTTGGATGGTAGGAAGAGTAAAAACGCCATTCACATAAAGGAACTCGATACTGGTTGGATTCATCATCATCGGTAAGGGCTGGATGAAACCCGGTAGAATCCCACCTGAGTTCGATGTCTCGGAAGCAGTTGAGTCTGGAGAGCCCAAATTGGTAAATGTATTCCACACTTCATCCTCGCGTTGGTTCAGCAACTGGTTTGGATCGAAGAATGGCATTTGTGGAGCTATCTCTCCGTCAGATACAGGGATCTTCAAATGAATTTTGGTTCCGGTATATGCTCACGAGTTGGACTTAGAGAAGGGTCTCGCCATTCTGCCTCATTTGGGGACATTTGAAATGTAAAGCCGTCATTCCAGCCATGCATCTGAGGCACCGCATTAAGAATGGAGCTGTTTCCCACACTTTCGTCCACAGTTTTCGGTGACCACTGCGTAATAGATCCTGTTCGAGTCGGAGTCGGTGGGATTCCTGCTGTTTTGATCTGCACCCGTTGTCTACAAAAGTTAGTAAATTCCAGAGTGTTAAGCTCTGCAGGTAAAATACCTTTGACGATTATTTTTGTTCGTAATGCATTCCACTCCTCTCTGGTAACAGTTCTGACACGGCGATCCAGGGACCGCAATACATCGAACTTTGGTGACGTGGCACAATTGACATGCACGTTGATTCCTTTTGCCAGCAGGTTTGGCCTGAGTGGTTGGTTTCGCCATTTTGTCTCCCTTCTGATAAATTCCAATGTGGTGATGGGTCGACCAGGGCTTCTGCGTCGTGATATTGCAGTAACCAACTTAGTATTGACTAGCTAAATTCGAGCATTCACCGTTCAGGTCATACAATGCTTTTACTGAGGCCCAAGAGAAAAAAGAAGGCCGAAATCATATCCAGTTGATATGAATTAAATAATTGTAGTAATAGACAGAGAGCTCCTAAAATCAAGTAAGAACCTGTAGGGTCATTCATAAATCGTCATTAGAGGCGAAATCAAATAGCGGGCCTTGGTCATTTAAGGAATCTGGAATCAGCAACGAAAAGCATGATCAACTCCTGACCTGATTTAATAACCACTTGCATCACTTCCCCAGTGTCATCCGGTCAGTTTTTGCTCGATCAGGTTAGGTGCTATGTGGGTCGCACAGACGTCAAATCTCGTGGGAATCTGCCACTCACTGGCAGTCTTGGTAATGTGGAGAGTGTGGAGTAAGCCCGGTCAATTCTTTCCGAAAGTGGTCTTCTAAACAGCCAATTATCATCGTGGCTCACGAGAACTCCTTAGAAATCTGCGTCAAAATGCATTAAACACTACGGAAGTAGACCTGAAACTGAAAGACGGGGGATGATCCGGAATATCGGCTGTGGACTAGTTTGTGAATAAGATCCGGTCTGTCTGGTTCATGCGATCTGCAATTCCTTCTGCACCTCGAATAGGGAATGATTATTGACAAAAAGTGACCTCATGGGTCCGGACTAATAGTCCCTTGATAGTATAAGCCTCTGGTCCAGAAGCTAGGGCGGCATGGCCACCTGCAAATGGGTCTCCACTAGTTCGTACCAAACCCCCTCATATCTAGCCTCCCTGGCCGCTCTCATCTGCTTCACAAATTCCTTGAGCCTATGTGCACTTGCTATCTGAACCGTGAACGCCGCAAAAATATCCAACAGAGCTTCACCTGGTCCTTCAATTTCCAACATGGCCATCGTGATCGGAAATACCATGGGTAACGCGGTGGATTTTTCAGCAGCTGATTGAGCAAACAATTTCATCGCCGAAAAAATACTCTCAGCCAAAGCTTTGGCCGTTTCGTCCTCCACGCCTAGCGGGTATCGATGACGATGAATCACGAGCAGACCTGCTAGTCGATATACATTCGCTTGAGTCATCATAGCCACTACCTCATGCTGCCCAAAATTGGCATACAACTCAGGAGGGTTTGGGGGGACCCAGTCTCTAATCCGTTGTTCTATCACCGCCAGTCGATCATAGAACTCAACATATGGCTCCATGTGAGGGTCTTGCAAGCTTTTCTTGAAGGTGTGGCTACATTCGCAGATGTCCCATAGATGAGGTAAGAGTGTCGCACAGATCCCCGCGTATCGATCAATAATAACGCGTTCTGTGTTAGGAAGTCTGATTATAGGAACCTCCCGATGTGCCAAACACTCGACCGTATCGATCAAAATTGGCGACATGATAACGGTGTCCATGATTGGGGCTTGAATCAATCTTGGAAACCACGGCTTTGCGGAAAGAAGCGCACTGCGCACAATCGAGTGTGCTGTATTCGAATACGGGGCACTGAGTACATTGAACACATACATCGTCTGTCCGAGAAACAGAGCGCAAGCGGCATCATAGTCATGACTGATGGTGACATCTCGCAATCGCTGCAAACCCTTGGCCGCTTTTCGCATATCAGGCTGCTGGGGACGCAGTACAAGAGCTCGTTGATGAGTCGTCATCAATCCCAAGAACGCCAGGTACCCCTCCGCCAACGTTGACCCTGAAAATGACAATATGGCATATATGGTCTTCTGGGATTCGGGTATAAAGCTGGTTCCGAGCGCGAAAGGTGCATGTATCATCGAGAATTGCTGCATGTCTAACACAGTCTGCAAGGCGTCGGACATCGTTTGAAGTTTCTTCGGAGACGCCAGCAATCTTTCTGGCGAACATGATAAGATGACACTATTATTGGAGGTGGGGGTGTGGAGTTCTTCAGTGGCATCTGACTGGGAGGCTGACTCGGAGCCTCGGCTTGGTGCACGAGTTGGTTTGTCCTTGCTACTAGACGCCACTGAACCACTGCCAGTGTGTTCTTCTATCGTCTCGACACTCCACACTTGCATTTGACCATGAGGGAATGTTTTAGCGGAAGGGCGACGCCCTATGCGTCCGCTACGACGTGATACCGAGCATGGAATCTTCAACCGGCGGCATCGTGTGCATTGCTGATCACTTCCCAGGAAGGTGCATTTCTCTTTGGCGGAATGACAGCGATTGCATGCCTTCACAACCATCACGGCGAAGTCGCCGTCAACCTGAACTTCAGTTGACTCTTTAAAACAGTATTTGAATGACAGAATAGGTTTGAAGTTAAGTTCGAAGGAGAATCATCTCCCTATGTTTTCCCCGCTTTCCCCACAGATTGACCTTGGACCAATAAACAACGCTATGATGCTCTCGGGGCCCTCGATATCCGATTAGTCACGAAGATGATTTCCGTTCATGTGCAAATTGATCTCTTGTTTTGACTTTTTGAGGCGTTGTTTTTTGATTCATTTATTAAAACCTGATGCATGAAATCCAAAATCCCCCCTATGTGTGTGAGGCTTAGTGCCGTGTGACATCCAATTCTGTAGATCATTTCATTCCGAGCGAGAATAATCCAGACTAGTGATCTTGGTCCCCCCATCTCGGGTGAAAGTGGGAATTTCAGGGGGAATCCAGACTCCTGTTGGTCCCGCTCGAGCCCTGAGATGATCACGATTCAGTCGTTTTTTCCAATCTACAACGCAGTCCGTGGCTATGATCTCTAGTACACTAGCATCTCCAGGAACAGAGTGATCGCCCGAGGTTAATGCGAGTGTGGCATGATTGCAAAGGATCTACCCCTGCGTATACGATACGCAGGGCGTCGCGCAGACTCAATTATGGGCAGGATTACCGACGCTACTGCAGCTGCCCAGGTGGTAGTGAAGAATAATCCCACCTAACTCCACAAGGCAACCAAGATACCCATGGTCTTGAATAAAACATGTTGTGGATCTTCAGCTGGTTCCTGTCGTCCACTATTCTACACTCTACAATAATTAAGCGTATTCCTGATCCTAAAGCGTCGCGTGGGATCTATCCACTATGCGGAGTGTGCCGATGTGGTTACCCGCTCACCGCTTTATGATCACCAGTTGACGCTGTATTGGTGATCACATTTTGAAAATTGAAGTGTAGTACTTCGTAAAATGAGAAAAGATGTTCATATTCATGTCTCATAAAATGGCGTTCCAGTAGAAAAAAAATACTCCATCAAACTCCACCCCTGTAGCAACTTTGCGCCCGGCAAAATATGACTTGTAGCTCATAAGGTGGACTAGGCAGTCCACTGGCAGAACATGATAGTAGAATTGATCAGATATCGTGCTCGTCACCTGTCTGCACATGCATATCCTCTTCATCGTAGTCCTCGTTGCCATCTTCATCAAATTCGCCTTCCATGTCATCGTCAGAATCATCGTCGTCCTCGTCATCATCGTCATCATCAATATCATCATCAAATCCCTCGTGATTCTTATCGCCAGAAAGTAGACTCATAACTTTCCACAGTCCCTCAAAAACACAGTAACCTTCCGCCAGCTGTTGGAGCTCCTTCATCTTGGCCCACAACCCGTTCGATGTGTCCGCATCATCGACGATACTCTGTCTCTCTTCAACCGACATAGCCGACACGATATCGTACATACCTCTCTCCAAACTGGGGTCGGATTGGAATTGTTTCTGAACTTCATGGCCAAGAGTATCATTCGAAGACATACAGATCGTCTTACCAATCTTCCGCAGCACAGAGAGTCCATTCTTCCGGGTTTGGGGGCTCGAGAACTCGTCACATTGACCGGAAATAGTAGTAATGGTGGCCACGACATCGCCGACAACCTCCCAGGCCATTTCGTACTGCTTTCCGCCTCTCATGGAACGGTATGTGACATTGATTTGCTTCCAGACACTAGAAGAGTAGTGGTCGAAATTGATGACGCGTTGTCGGTGTTGCTCTTGGACGCGTCGAATGGCATCCCATACCAGGGTATTGACGTCCGGGTGCATGTCAGCAGCTTTTGAAAGTAGCTCCTTGATGGTTGTCGAGTTTAACAGTTTCATCTCTTGATCTGTGGGCTTTTGAAGTGGCTGCTCTGTCGCTTGTTGCTGGGATTCCTCGGCGACATTGTTTGGCTTCAGGTCCTCTCCTGCCGTGTTCGCACGAGCTCGCTTGGTAGGTTGAGCCTCAGACATTTTGATTTCAGTCTTGGATAATTTGATGTGATGGTGGAAGTGCGCTGGTCGGGTAAGTGGTGTTCAAGTAAGGCCTTGAGCACGGTGACAGCGTTGAGTGGGAGAAGAGAAGATCCAAGTGGAGGATTGAAGATAAGAGAAACAGTATTGGTATTTGTGAGTGTTTGTGTTGTAAATTCAGACGAAGCTCTTCGATGTTTGTATGATTGATATTAAGCGGGGGACTTTGTGCGGCGGTCCCACATCAGCGGACCATCATCGCGATACACCAGATATTGACAACCTTGATTATCGAGACAGTATCAATTTTACACCATTCATTGTGGTACATTTTTTTATTTCTGTTATTTTGCCATTACTCTCGAGTCTCTGCTGTCTTCGTTTCCCTTCTCCCCTTCGCTAGCAGGTATTCCATTCAAATGTTGGCATAAATCTCAGAAAGCACTAAGATCCCCAGCCCCCTCATTTCGCTTGTATAGAGTCAATGCCCCCACAATGAACCACATTGATATGAATTCATATTCCAAGCGACCGATTGTTGAGGGGTCCTTTTGAGAAGCATTGAAATGCACGTCTAGGTGAACTTGACGATGTAGATTCGAAATGAATATAGAAATACCGATAGCCTGATCACGGCAAGAGCCTGATTTGACCGATATGAAGATAAAGGTATGGTGATCCGAGTCTGAATTGAGAGCAGCAAGGTTAGCTCGCTGCGAAAAGGTGCTTATTATGAGACCAAGCGGTATTTGAGAGATCTGATTATCAGTAAGGGCAACTTGGAGCCTCCTGCTGTCCCTATTGTCTCTCGGTCTTCATTATGATATGGTTCACAAGAGCTTCTCAGTCCGTGACAAGACCCTTAGTACAAGAAAAGGTTCCTGCAGGCTCAGGTCCTCACTGTTCGACAGTTAAGAATCGAGGAGGATCTTTGACATGGCTCATGTGGAGACAAGCAACGACAAGGTGTTCAAATTCTGCCCCGGGGATAAATGATCAATCATGGCACACTGCTTGCTTGACATGATACCGGCTTGGTAACGAACACGGTTTCCTCATAGTACTCGGTCACGGCAAAACTCCCGTAAGTGGGCCATTCCGGTTGCCATGAACTGCAGGGAGAAGCCTCTGTCTCTGACTGGATACCCATTCCGGGCTGGGTGAGAGTTGGAGGTCGATATATCTCACTGGCTCCTGTTTTCAGGTCAAAGAGGGATCGTTCTTGTCTATTGCGGAAACCTGGCCGAGGCTATGGTGGTCACAATAGCCGTTTCGGTTCACATGTGGAAGGCAATAAATCAGCCATGAATAGCTGGACTTCAAGCTCGAATGCAGCACTTCGATTTCTCACATATTGATGTTGCGAGGTCTAACTTCAGCTTGGAAAACATCATTATAGCCGAGAAAACTGTACGGCATCAAACTTGAAGACAAAATTGAGACCATGCAAATTTTTGAACACTCTGAGACTGAGATCAGTCACACTTGGCGCTAGTATTATACCATGAACAGCCTCCGGGATTCTATAAGAAATCTCGGCAAATCCTGGACATAAGAATGTCCGACCAAAATCGAACATTCATATAGCTTCAGTCTGGAATGTCTCAATTGTGACTCTTGGTATCCATATTGCTTGCCGAGCCGCCACGGAGAAACTTCGGGGTTGAGCTATTGACTCAATCAGGTTATCGATACCGCCAGCGGGGTAGTGATAGTGATGCCCCGCTAATACACCAACCTTGGCATCTATTAGATGATATTTAATTGAACTGGGATTTAAACAGTCCAGTCTGATTATTTAAACATTTGAACTGATTCAGCCCTCTTCTTTTTCTTGGTGACACAAAATCTGCCCGTGGAACATCATGGCATCCCTGGAAAAGCGCTCGGAGATAATCGAGCTGTCACGAGGCCTCCAAGGCGTGCCGCAATGCGAGGACTATGAGCGTATGATATCAGGGATGATGTATGCTCGGTCATTTTGCTTATTTTTGTTTGTTCATGGAAGCTGACTGTGTCCAGGTACAATCCGACAATCCCGAAGTTGGTAGAGGCGCGTCACAAATGTCGTGGTCTGACAAAAGATCTGAATGACTTTGATACAAAGACCATCTCCTATGATCAACTGGCAGATAAACGGCTGGAGCATTTACGTAAACTCCTAGGCAGAGTTGGTGACGGTACATTTGTGGAGACTCCGTTTATGCCAGACTATGGATGCAATATTATTATTGGCAAGAATTGCTTTATCAACTGGAAGTAAGTGGATCTTTCATCAAAATGCTTAAGTCAAACGCTAATCCATCGAAGTGTCACTATCCTGGATACAAGTCTTGTTGTCATTGGTGATCGAGTTCAGATTGGAACTGGAGTGAGCATCTTCAGCGCCGGTCACGATACGAGTGTCCTGTCCCGGCAGAAATTTGTTGAATTCGGTCATCCTGTTTTCATTGAGGATGATTGCTGGATTGGAGGCAATGCAATCATTCTTCCTGGTGTTCGCATTGGCAAGGGCTGCACAATTGGCGCTGGATCTATTGTTACGAAGGATATCCCACCTTACTCTGTTGCAGTGGGCAGTCCTTGCAAAGTGATAAAGACTATTCCTTCGGTTGAGGAAGAAGAGCAAGATCCGAATAATCCTTACAGGGACTTGGTTCGCGACATCTAGAGCGATATATGAGCAGCAAGAAAGACCTCTCTCGAATAGAAAATCATAGAAATCTGTATGAGTTCAACGATCGCATTCGCTGAAATTGGTATTTTGAAAATAAGGTAAATCTTGGTGTTTCGTCTTCATACCCGTGAGAGATGAAAGTATGTAGATTGTGTGGCTCAATATTCAAATGTTGCACACTCTTTCAAATGGATGATCATGGACAATCTGGTCAACCCGCATCTCTCCATTTCCAGAAAACCCGTGTGGCTCATTGCCCTCTTTACTAGGTCCTTGGCCATGCGCTTGATGTTAAAGATGCACTAGGATATCGAACAAGCTATAGATTATCGCCTCATATCATGGGTTGTAAATGAATTATTTGAAATTTCCAAATGCCGGACTCGCACCAGTACCCAATTTGGACTGTCATGCTGGCTGTTCACATTCAGTAGTGTGGAACAGACTCAGAAGTCCAGGCCAAATGGCTCATTCTTTCAAGTTGAAAGGGTTCAGGCTCCATAATGATGATTCGATGTATCCAAGGTTGAATAGGGGCGAACAGGGGGGACGTAACAAAGAAATCATGTTTGTCTTAATTTGATTGGATAACAAACATACATATTCAAACAGACCAAACTAACCAAACAGACAAGATAAAATATCATTGGTCGCCTCGTTAATCAACAAACCAATGCAAACTCGAGTCATGACATGTTTGCAATAGATCAAATCACTAGGAAGATGGACGTTTTAAAGATAAGTACTATAAGAAGGTCTATTCCCATAGCTAGATAAAAATGTTTTTAATCTAAAATCACAATTCCATATCCCAAATTTCTACATACTCTCTCACAACTCCTTCAGGGCTCACTAAATCAACAATCCATATACTATGTCTTTCAACAGACTAGCGGTCTACGCTCATCGTGGCTGGGCCAGCTCAAAGATCTTCAACGCTCTTGCTGCATCGGGCGCTCCTACTCGCGTTCTCTACAGACCAGGCTCGGACGTCAGTAACGTACCCAGTCATGTAGAAAAAGTCAAGGTGGCCCTTGACGATCAAGACTCTGTGAGGAAATCACTTCAAGATATCGATATCTTAATGTTAGTGAGATGGCTCAAGCAGTGTGTTCAAATCCATTAACCGTGATGCTAGATCCCTTGTTGGTCAATCAGGCGTGAAACTACAGTATCCTTTCATTGAAGCGATTCCCCACACCAACGTCAAGCTATTTGTACCTTCTGATCTAGCATTCCGCTGTGATGAACAAGGTCTGCGAGTACCCGTCAACAAAGAAAAATACAAGGTTGAGAAGGCTGCCGCCGCAGCTGGAATCCCCATGACAATTGTCTTGCCTGGTCTTTTCGCAGAGTCTGCATTGAATGTTCCGTATGTTCTACCCTTGCCATTTCTTGATCTACTATTCCATAGAACAATCTTCTAACTTCTAAATCATAGATTACTTGGTGTTGATCTGGCTAAAAATCGGATCGTTTTCTCTGGTGATGGCGAACATCAAAAGCTGAACGTTTGGTAGGTCATCCACAAACCCAAACGCCATATTATGCCCCATTGAATAGATCAGCTGACATTTTAAAATAGTTCGCGCGCATATATCGCAGCTTCATACGCGTCCATCTTCGCCAAGACACCTATATCTGAGCTTCAAGGACGGGTAATCGGTCTCTCGGAGGTACAAGCCACAGGGAGTGAGATTGCAAAGGCTCTCGAAGCCAGACATGGCTCGCCACCCCAAATCTTCCGCCATACTCTCGACCAAGTGGACTATCATATCCAAAAGACACTGGATGAAGGTGCCCCGCTGACCATGGTCTGGTACGGTCGCCGTGTTTGGGGTTCAGGTGGATACGAGGCGGGGATTGGGAATGATATTTGGGAGGTGGAGGGATACAAAAAGAAGACTTTGGATGAGCTGTTGAATGGTGGAATGGAGCCTTACCGTGAATTTCCGGCAAAGATTCTTGACCTTATGGACAAGACCATTTATTGATCCATGCGATTCATTCAAGGTTCCACAGGTGCAAGGTTGGGCGTTGTTTGAATATTAAAAGTTCCCTTGCGATTCGTATGTTAATAACTTAATAATTCAAGTTTCGGTTTTCATTAGTCTTGCGTGACTTGGAGTACATATGCCTGTGATCCAGGTCATACCCTGGGTGGTTCAGGGTCTCTGGCATCGTGTTTAAATGTTAGTTCTATGTAATACACGACTTCGAAGCAGGGAATTCAAGTTCAATCTCACGGAAATGTGATTAATAACTAAAAATAAAAGTAACACTACTACACCCTTGATCCCATCTCCGAAACACCATCCCAGTCATAAGTCATTAAACATGATATCTGTCGATGCTATGCAACGTGAGGAATACTCAAGTGAGGTATGAAGAGAGTCGTTGCAACGTTAAAAATGAGCCAAAAGCAAACCTATGCTGAACCAAAACCAAAACCGAGAATGCGTCATCAGCGTAATCATAAATCGTTAATCGTAAATAGGTGGTGCTCTTCGTGAATGGGTATATCCCAGATCGTCGGCATGTGGCATTGGGACATAGCGCTTGCCACCGCGATGGGGACTTGTGTAGCGGGATGCACGAGTTGTGTATGCCGCATTACTGTATGAGCGAGGCCGCTCAGAGCTACTTCCACTACCGGGCCGACTTCCGGCAGCGTAGCTGGCTCGTCGTGGATCGTCCGCATATGGATCTATGTTGTACCGATGGCGAGGAACTGCTCGTGGTGGAGGAGGTGGGGGCGCATGCGTGTACATTTGTGGATCCGGAACGACATTAGGATGTGGCCGACGTGCATCGAAGTTGACATCCCTGAACTTAAAGCCAGATGATCGGGAGTGAGAATGATCATCGCTATGGTGGTTTCTTGGTGCACCATCTGAATGGGATTTGTAAGTCCTATGTGTCGGTTGCTCATACTCGTAGCCCCGGTGGCTTCTTCGTGGTGCATGGGGTGACAGATCGCGAGCTGGTTTACGCTTGTATGCATCGTGTGAGTGTCGGCGAGCGCTAGAGGGTGTCGGGGGTGAAAGATTATGGCGACGGGAATGATGTCTGGGCGGTGGTGGAGGTTCGCGTTCATCTTCATGGATAGTGTCATCGGAGTCAGACTCAGAGTCAGAGTCCTGCGGCTCATGCCTTTCCCGACTTAATTGGCGCCCGTGCCAAAATGGTCGCTCTCGGCCTCTCGATCGGCCATTAGGGTCCATTCGTGAAGATGGCGAGGGACCTCGTGGTGATGACACGCCCGATCGGCCTCCATCTGCCCGTGCAAAGAATGTTGGGTCTGGCCTGCGACCGTGATAGCTTGGACGTTCATCACTCGGTCGGCGATTGTGGTGACGTCGGTGACTAGGCTTCTCTGTATCGAAATGGCTGTGATGTCGAGATCCCGACCGGCGTGAATTTGATGGGACGAACTCCTCTTCATCGGGCAATGGGTCCTTCCCGCTAAATCGATAATGATACCCGGCGAAATTGGGCGGCGATCCATGCTGACGCTGGCGCTGGCACTTCATGTAGTCAAGCTCAAGTCGTTTGCTCACAGTTTCGTGCCACTGTAGCATTTCTGCATCGGGTTCGGAGGGAAATGCATCTCTTGGGATGCCTTTCGGGAAGATATCGCCCTTTGCGTCCACGATATCCCACATATCGACTGCGTTTTGTAGATATTGGCTGTGCTCATCTGGGTCCATCAATAACTGAATTGTTTGCCAGCGCACAAAGCCGGTCGGGAGTAAAGATGGAACACATGGCGATTCGTATGGGTCTGCTGATGGTTGAAGGCTGTGGAAACAGCCAAGAGACTGGTAAATGAAGGACAGTGCTTGTGCCTTGGTCCCGAGAAACAATGCATCATAGTTTCCGCCGACCTTACGATAGAACGTTGCGATACGATTGGGAGTGATTTCTGTTGTGCCACTAGAATCAAACGATGGCTGCAGATCGGTTAGTTCCACTGGCGGTCTGAGTCTGGGTCTGAGTCTGGACGCGGTATCCTCACCATCAACTGGGTCGCAATTCCGAGACATAGCTGTTCCAGTAATGGGGCAGGACTCTTGTCCGGATTGATCAGTGTTCCCCAAGACATTGCATTAGAGCTATCAGGGTCGGATCTCGAGATCGCGGCCAACTCATTTCCAGGATCTGGGGAGTCAACAGAGTCAAAAGGCGAGGGGGCGGTCAGGCACATATGTGGGGGTCCCCACTATACGAGTGAAGTGTGTATAAAGAAGCACAAGAGAGTGAGGCGAGTAGAGGGGAAATGAGATATCTCATGTATGACAAAATAAAAGAAGAGAGAGTCATAATATTAATATCGTGATAATAAACATTCTTATGATGCACTCAGCTGGATTCATCATACGAGGCGCATTCCGAATGAGCCAATAGCCCGTCATAGCATAGCCAGGTACAAAGTGACCAGGCACAAACCCACCTAGTCTCTTAGCTAATACCAGTAATATTAGTTCTAACTGGACGCTAGTAATGCATGATCTTAGCTCTGTATTGGGCTCCCATTTCTTCCCGAATTTTCTTCCGCGCATGGAGCGTTGTTAAATGGATCCCTTGTTTCTGGTTAGGTTTAGCTTGTAAGCCTATGTACGAGTATCTCACCAAGGTAATGACTGCATCAAAAGTCCGGGTCTGACCTTGAAGATTACTGTGAATCTCAAAGATATTGCTAAGGCTACTATTTGGTACCAAAGTAGGTATCCATACATGTTATCAACCTAGGGGCAACCAGGGATTAATAAAGGACAAAGGTATCAATTTCAGGTTGCCGATCTGACCTTGGAACTAAATACTAGTAACAATAGTACATGCCAGGTGTCTATGGGGACATGCATCTCAAGTGCTGTTTGTATGCACATGGGTGGACTTGGAACTTGGGGTTAGACCCATTTAGGATAAGGGGTGTCTGTTTAACATTGCTCGCATTCATCATGCAGTCCAAAGCGAGAAATTTGGCCACGAGTACATCGCATCCGCCACGTTAAGCGGTTCCCCCGAAGGATCTAGCGGCTCGAAGTCGATATCAGGTTGGGCAAGGAATTCCTCCATGCTAGCGCCTAAGAACTCCATTTCATCTGTTAGGTTACCCGGTGCGGTGGGTTCGGGCAGCATCGGATGGTGGCCTGACAGGCCCTGGTCGAGGCCCCGTGCGACCGGGCCGGGGACTAAAGGTCCTTCATCAAGGGCGTGCGAGTCAGATGGGTCAGAATGTAGATGACTTGATATTGAGTGGCGAGTTCTTGATCCATGTTTCTTATCCAAGCATCTTCGTATACATGCTAGGTTGTCGTAGAACTCCGTCGCTGCTAAGTTCCCGTGGTCGCTCATAGCACGTAGAATCTCAAATGAGGTTTCAAAGAGAGAGAAATCGCTCTGATTGGTCTTGTTGATTTGACTGGAGACCACCATTATAAGCGCACAGGAGAAGAGATAGTGTGCATAAAAATACCCTAGCACTGGTAGAGTGCCGTTGGTCCATTCTTCCACGATCAGCGAATGCGTGTGCCTTGCAGCATGGATACATGCGTCACTTAAGGTCTTCAAGGTTTGGTCGTTGATCTGTGTGGTATTTTTGTCGTCGATATGACGAGGCTCTGTCGATTGGATGAGGTTGTATAGCAAGATAGGTCTTGTTGCTAAGATGATACACTTTGACATGTGTCAGTCGTTGCAGGAAATAGCGGTTTTCGGATTCACTCTTTGTGGAACTCACCTGATTAAATTGAAGATGCAAAGAAATAACGTTTTTCGGAGGTGATCCATCGCGGTTGAGACGAATATGTGGTGGCAAAGATTGAGCCCATTGCTTCAGAGCCGTCAACAGTTTCTGTTCTCTTTGCAGGAAAGAATCAGGCTGCTTCTTGCGACTGTAGATATTTTCAGTGACCTGTCCAGTGATTCGGGCAAGCTCGATATTCGCAACCAACAACTCCGTATCGGAAAACTGTTCATCATTAATAGCACCTGGTATGGTGGAAGGCATCTCCACGTAGATATCGTCGTCTGCGATCTGGATAGGCCAGCCAGTCTTGGAGCCATACATGCGATCGAAGACATAGATTGCCCACCAGAGCCGAATTCGATGCTGCCGATCCACCAAGTCAGGACACTGACATTCGGGAATGTCATGGTTGAGGCCCAGTGTTAAACCCAGCCGCATAGCATTTCCAACCAAAAGGAAGGCAGAGTGACGACGGTTCAAGAAGTATGAATAAAGGGACTATAAGATGTTAGTATTCTTTTTTTAGTTTCAAGTTCGTCGCACTTACCAGGAGTAGAAGAGACTCGATGTGAGTAAGACTCG
This sequence comes from Penicillium herquei, assembly GCA_039634405.1. Lineage (NCBI taxonomy): Eukaryota > Fungi > Ascomycota > Eurotiomycetes > Eurotiales > Aspergillaceae > Penicillium > Penicillium herquei. The sequence continues at coordinate 2,204,532 of CP098390.1, forward strand.
GCCGCTCAGGTAGGATCGGTATCATCATCATGGCGTTTACATAGAAGGATGCTCCAGGTACACCGCACTCAAGATCCGGATTGATACGTGCTGAATACACCTCACCCAGCGCAAATAAGGCAAAGAATTTACAAGTCGTTATCGGATCATCGAAATCTGCTTTACGATACACGTCCTCTAGTTCTTCCATTGTCGATTTACGGAGAACGAGGTGATAGACTCTGCTCACTTGGTTGAAGAAGACCTGAATGAGCAGTCGGGCTTGAGCCAGAGTCGGCCATTGCAGAACAGGGTTACGCATTTTCATCAAAGTCTCCTCAGATGTGTATTGTGTCCGCGGCATATGGGAGGTCTTGCTGTCCTTGCTCAGTACCTGGCGAAGACGAGTAGCGAACGCCGTGCAGGCGGCCTCGCCAATATGAATTGGAGGTGCTGATGGATCATATGGCTGAAACCACGCTTGCTTTCCAAGCATCGGGTTCTGGACATGTGTGTCAGAGTCGTGTGTAGAGGTATCTATTAAATTTGAGTGGTGGCCCATTGATCCGAGGTATGTATGAGGCAACAAATACCTTGACTATATCGCCCCAATGTTTCAGGGGTATTTCCTCCTGGCGATTGAGACAATTGCGCCCGGAGTCGCTCATTCTCTAACGCAAGTTGTTCCAAGTAGCTAGTATATGGTTAGCCGGAGCCTCCCGGTGCGATATTCCTCTCTCCGGGCTTAACATACCTCTCATGTACCTTGATTTGACGATCACGGCTTACATACGTGCAATCGGCAGGACATCCTGCTTGCCGGCATTTGGCACATGGCTGGCCTCCAGAACATTTGATCTTGTGTGTATGACATCGCCGACAACTACGTCACGCGATTAATTCGAATGTTGGTTGATCAGGAGACATAGGCTACTTACGCAATAGATTTCTTTTTTTGACGTTTGATCCCCGCGTCTCCGGGTCCTTTACTTGAAGATACCATCCTGCTGATTTTTTTTCACGACTTTACTAAGACAAAATTCTTGCTCTGATAGATTCAAGGAGAGGTTCGGCGTGCGGAAATCTCGGCGAACGTCCATCTTGCCGAGTCACCCCGGAGTGGCAAATCCCGGCGATCTTTTACTATGGAATCAAACATGAAATTTCGGATTAATGACTTCGGTTCTAAAATCAACGTCCAAGTAGTTTATCCTAATTTCAAACTAACGGGAGGAAGATGATCAAAATATGGGTGTAATAATAGTAGCCCCAGGTGCCTGGAGTACTAACCTGCATTCTATATTTTCAGACCGGCGGGTACCGTCAAGTTGAGAATACAAGATCATATCTGGAATATTGAAAAACTTCAACCAATAGCTCGGGATTTTATGTATGTGTCGTTTATGAGCTTTTGATTTTTAGCTGACTCCGTCGGACTTCCGAGAAAAGGTCATTAAAACATCGACAACGGACGAGAAAATATCCACACCATACGGGTTGACTTAAGAAAGGACGAAACCCCGGGGAAGATTCTCTCAATTTGCGAACAGACCAAAGCTACCTGAAACTCGCAACAACTTGAAAGAGTGGGTTCGCTCATTCCGATCTTCTGATGAACACAGTGCTGATGGTTAGGTCATTCCTTCCAAGGTTTTCAGAATATGTGTCTTCTAACGACCATGAAACCCCAAGTTGATGAAAAAAACTTGGAACTTTGAACTTCGGTGTTAGAAAGAACCCGGCCATATCAAAACAAGATGCCACCCGATTCAATTTATCTTCAAGTCACCTGCTTAGGGATTCACCTCACCTCGATTAGGCAATCCATCACGCACCACGATCAGTGCTACACCTAGTACCAGAAAGAACAGAAAGAATCTGAGACTTCCAGTATTACCAAACCTCAAGATTTGATTACCATCCCTCTAATGAGACCGTGACCCCACCCACAGCTTAATACAACAAAATGAGATCACTTACCAAATTCTTGACTATAGTAAAATTCAGACTGAAATGGATATTCTAAATTTGCATTGCCATCATTTATCAATATAGGAAAATCAGAATTGAACTCTTAATCAATATATAAACCCTCTGATACTGCTGGAGTAAATTTCACCTCATACCTATGTATCAAACTCCAGATGTCATGAACAAAGAGTGGAGTACAGGCAACCTTAAAATAAAAATGAAAGAGACAGGAGGGATATACATAAGCTTTATAGCTACTATTACATATACTACTTCCAAGGTTCTGCCAGTGTCAATAAAACTTTGAACAACATTTGAAACATTTGAATAAGTACCAACATTGAACTGAGTAATCAGTCATCTCAATTTTATTCCAAGGTAATAATCTCTGAATCAACATTCAAGTTGAAATGTGTCCGGGGAAGTGAAGTTTTCGCCGAACTCTATGCCGAACTCCTGTACTAGTATTTAAACACACGTGCACCAACATTTTAATACTATCAAAACTTGAATTTGTCATCTATTTCCCCTCCACACAATGAAGCGTCATATTGTGAAAATCGAGGTCTCCCAAAATATCGTGTTTCAGACCGGTGATGTGATTCATGGTCAGGTTCTGTTTACTCCCGGCGACTTAACACGCGTTGAGAACTTGGTTCTGAGCCTACAAGGTAGAGTTCCAAGGTTCAAGTTGCAGATCAAAGACATTTTGGACTAACGTGGATCAGGGAACATGGAAGTCATGATTCAAAATATGGGGACCCACGTTCCTGTACCTGTCAATGTCCTAAGGAGACAATTCCTTCGCATGGATTTGCCAGTATACGAGTGCATACCTCAAGTCGAACTCCAACCAGGAACCCAATATACAATCCCATTTCACTTTGTTGTTCCCATACAGCTCCCTGTTCAAGTCTGTCGGCACAAGTGCACGAATATTCAGGTCAACCAAGAGCACCTGAATCTACCTCCAAGTCTGGGACAAACTGCCCAGTTCTTCGATAATGGTCATGATATGGGACCAAAGGAAGCAAAGATATCATATGCAATAACTCTCACAACGAGACAAGCTGGTGGAAAGAATAGACCCTGGAAGAAGCCTCGAGAATATAAACATCCTATCTATATCCTCCCCAAGAGCCCAGAGAATGCGCCTATCCTCATCCCATCCGATAGTTGGTTCTATCAGCTCAACACACAGAAGTTGCTCGGGAAAGGAATATTTCAATCATCAGCTGGGTCTTTATCTGCATCAACATTTCAACCTCCAGCAATTCAACTATTGGGAACCTCTCAGCCTCGAGATTCCGCAGAGTTGTCAACGACTTTAAGAGTCAACCTTGTTTTCGAACCTTCAAATCCGGAGAAAGCGCCGCCAAAATCGATATCCACAAAGGTTAAGTTGAAGGCTATGACATTCTTCGGTGTCGAACCCTGGGAAGACTCCCCAGACCTGACCCATCCAGGGAACTGGGATACCCGAAGGGCATATTGGTCTGATAGTGTGCCGATATTATCGAGTGAAATGGTACCTAATTGGACTATTTGCAGAAAAAGCGGTAATGGCGAGATGGGCAATCGGACGGCATATACTGCGTCTATGGAGATATTGGTCACGCTGCCTAGTAGTCGGGTCTATCCTCCGACATTCCAGTCTTGTTTAATTTCCCGGGTATATTCACTGTCAGCGGATTTCAGTTGTCGGCCTCACAAAACGACTCAAAGAGGCTCTAATATCATATTGGCGGCACCTGTACAAATTTTAGCAGCCTGAAAGTCTTTTCAGAAGGCCATAATATTTTTCAATTGTGTTGAACGTGTACCTTCATACTGATCATTCACAATGAACCAAGTTGAACCATATCCTGTTATCATCTCCTTCTAGTGGTCCAAGGGGCCGCGCCCTTGCTCGGTCTAACACACCCCCAATATCAGAATAGATCATCCAAGCGGTATAAGTTACCCGAAAATGCAGACGTGCTATTGTGGCTGGTTCGCGTGGTTCCCGCAACGATTCGATCTATGTATGCCGGGATATCTAACCAATGCTATGTGTGTATGGCTGGCCAGAACCCACGAGCTGTAGTCCAGAAGTGCCATGAGAATAACCGGTTATTTTGGTGCCCAATGGGATGAACGAAATGGGATCGACATTCCAAACGGAACTAACAAAACAGGATTGATTGAGTTCAATCACCACCATCCAAGGTCCGATAGACTTTCTCAACCCCCTTCATTCCCAATGAACATACCATGCTCAGGAACGGCATCTGATCTTCCATTTTATGCAAGACCATTGGACTATTCATCACCATGGCAGCAAAATCGTTATCTAACGGCTCTTTTAGCTGTGTATACAACGGGCGCTGGGAGACCTGTCACATACCCTGGCTGGAAGAACCAAGGCTGCCTCTTAGTCTAGCCCTCTTTCAACTGGCTGTATCACTGCGATAGAATTCCACCACGAGGTGGCATCTGACCCTTCCTCCTTTTTTAGTTGTGTGTTAAGTGCACCGCTCCCGCCTATTGAATCCCACTCTGTCCAACGTCTCATTTCTACCAGCCAGCCCACGCCCAACGCCGTCTCGAAATCGCCCTTCAGTCTCGCCATTATTTACGAACAGCTCATCCCGCCGCTTCTGAAAATTAGAAATTCAACCTGTCACTCTCAACCCCTGAACCAGTTGGCAATAAACACAGCAAGGGGCTTTGCTGCACCATCCCGCTTTATCGAGCCCCTGATTCAAGCATCACAAAATGGCTCTCGTTCGTGATCCATACTTTTGGAAGCGATTCTCAACGGCTGTTCATCTGGATGAGGAGGCCAAAGGTATTCCCAGTGAAGTATCGACACCATCATCAGAGAAGTATGTTCCCTCGATATCCAGCACGCTATGCATTTAACTAACAAGAACTGAAGATCACAGGACTCATGGCTAGAGCGTGAGCGCCGGAAAAGCAAGAAATCCCTTGTCTGGGGGTTCATCATCTTCTTTTGTGTTGTCCTCCTTGTGACTGGGGGTGTGATTGTGTGGTGGCTGAGCAAGCACAACTGGCTTCAAAGCATTGAGCCATAGTGTCTGAAAATGATGGATTATTGGATTGCATATTGAGACTGTGTTTGTTCTCGGGGAGCTTTGCCTTTCCCCTTTTTCTTTTCCTTCCTACTTTTCTTGCCTTATTATTGACCTGATGGATCACTGGAGATATACCCGCCGCGCCTCCAGGGCGGCTTCGAGATTGGGCTTGGTGCTTTGAATGCTAGTAGATAGTTCACTTCTTTCGTTATCATGAACATGAAAATAGAAATACAAATGAAATATTGCACACTGATCTTGAGATTATCGTTAGACACATTCATCATGGAGACTATTTTGCTTTGCTAAGTTGACTGGTAGTATAGTGGACTGGCTAGGTGGCGGAAACATCAATCCTGCATCATGGATAGATGAAGAAATATGCACCATATTCTCCACTACCACCATATGCAGAATCATCCTGGATGAGCTCTGCGATAAGTCGAAATCCCATTCGGTTATACAACGCAACCCCATCCTTGAAAGCGTGGACGAAAATCTCTAACCCCATATTGTTCGCTTGATCTATCCCACTCTTCACCAAAGCGGTCCCAACTCCTCTACGCTGATTATCTGGGTGCACAGCAAGGTATTCCAAACCTATTGATCAACCGTTTAGACCAGATGATATTAGTCTCCAAGTTGGCACATAGGTACCGACTTACTTATATGTGGTGTCTTTGGCGTTACTTCCTTCTTAAGCTCAGTCACGCGATCTGATAGCTCATCAGCATCATTGTTAGGATCCCAGACAACAGTTGTAGCAGCCTGTCGAATTTCAGCCTCCTTCTCAGCCTCAACAGCTGGGACCTGAGCCTCGGGCCATGTCGGCGTGCCATCTGCGTTTATCTCATAGGACGCTGGCAGGCACCATCGGGCATAGCCGAGTATGCGACCCGTCTCTGGATCCACTGCTTTCTGGTGTCGCATGGTGTCCCGGTTATTCAACAGGTTGCGTGGGAAGCGCAGGGCTATCTGCGAGATATGGTACTCAAGGGTCCGATGACGCCAGGCCAGGACCCAGTGCGGGTCTGCCCAGAAAGCGGGGATGCTATTGGCAGCTAGGGCGGGGCCGTCGATGACAGTGCATTGGGAGATAACAATGGAAGTCATGCTGAGCTAGACGCAGTCTTCAAGACAGGCAGAATATTGTTATATGAGCCAGTGGCCTCGTTCAAGGATATCAGGGAGCGTGGGAAGAGAGGGAAAGAGGACAACTGGCGTTAGTAAGAGCTAGTCGGTCACGCCAGCCTTGGAGGTTATGTGGTGACCCCCGTTATCTGATATAGATTAGCTCGCACTCCACACTGACAGCCTCATATCTTCTCTATCTCTCCATTGAGGTGAGGATAATGATATGTGTTCTTTCACATAATTTATCGCTCGCGTGGACCTGCTATAGATAGCTTAGTTATGTATGGGGTACACCTGCTTATCGGACAACCTTCAAGTTGAGAACTTCAAATCAATACAAGTCCCAGGTAGAGGATTGTGAACCTAGGAGAGCATTTAAATCTCAACCTCTGATCACCAAGCTGTATCCGACTCCGAATGCACTCAATAAGAGCAACGTCTATCCCTGGCGGACTTAACACCGCCGACTCCAACCGAGGTTGTTATCTGGGCTTATCCGATAAGCTCATTCCCCGCAAGAGCACTTGAGCTTAGACCACTGGGATAAAAGGCCGCTGTCTCTCATCTTCTTCTTACCCAGACCCAGTCAACATGCTTCCTCCATTTGATTACCTGACATACCGCCGCATACGGTAAGCTGAGACCATACTGGCATTATTGCCCTCCACTCCCATCAACCAAATAGACATCTAACTCGACCCCAGGAGCCAAAAACAAGCGGAGCGAGATCGTCGCTTTTCGACTCTGCCCCACCCATATCTACTTGGTATCACAAAGGCTGATAAAGAGATTATCAACCAGCCCATTGAGCAGCTGGTGGAAGATATCCAAACCTCCAAAACACCAGCCCTCACTGTTCTCCGCACGTACGGCAAGGTCGCTGTCCGCGCGCAGAAACGCACAAACTGTATCACAGAGCTTCTACTCCCAGAAGCAGAATCATGGCTTGAGTCCGAGGTGAACCTGAAGGGTCCATTAGCGGGAATTCCCGTCTCCGTGAAGGACTCTCTTCAGGTCAAGGGCTTTGATACAACTCTGGGATACTCTTCGTTAGCCGGGCAGCCATTCGCCGAGGATGGAGCGATGATCAAGTTGCTGAAGGATGCGGGTAAGTCCCCCGTTCCCGTTCCCGTCCCCGTTCTCTAGTATCGGCCCGGCTCAGTCGAAACTAAAATCTCATGCAGGCGCTGTTCCGTACGCTAAGACCGCCTTACCGATTACCCTTCTCTCGTTCGAGTCTGCAAACGGACTTTGGGGCCCCTGTCTGAACCCCCATGGACTGAGATACTCGCCCGGCGGCTCAACTGGCGGTGAAGGTGCACTCCTGGCGCAGGGTGGTCGCATTGGAATCGGTTCTGATGTCGCTGGGTCTGTTCGTGTTCCTGCAGCTTGGAGTGGAATTTACTCGCTCCGCTGTAGTACGGGTCGTTGGCCAAAGGCGGGTGTCAGTACCAGTATGGCGGGTCAGGAGGGCATCCCCAGTGTTTTCAGTCCAATGGCTCGTACATTAAATGACCTGACCTACTTTACTCGTGCCATGATTGGTATGCAGCCTTGGAAGTATGACCATACTGTGCACCCAATTGTGTGGCGTGATGAGTTGGAAGTGGAGGCTCAGAGCAAGCCCCTTCGTATTGGACTAATGAGCAATGACGGTATGTATAATGCTCACGGTTAGTATGAGTTTTTTTGCTAATCAAGAATCTCTGAATAGGCGTTATCCCTCCTACGCCAGCTATTGAGCGTGCTCTTGCAACCACTGTTGCTGCATTGACTGAAGCAGGTCACACCGTGACCGAGATCACGACTCCTAAGGGTGCGGACCCATTCACCGGTCTCAACCTTGCCTCTCAACTTCTTAATTCGGATGGTTGTCACCATTTCAATGTCCCAATTCGTAGCTTTGAGCCATCGGATCCGGGTGCCGATCAGCTTACCCGTATTGCGCACCTCCCACGAGCCCTGCGCTACCTTTACTACCTCTACGTGCGGTACATCAAGCGGGATACCATCCTGGCCACCTTGATCCGTGATTTCGGTCCCAAGTCCTCGGCTCAACTATGGCCTCTGGTTGCGCAGCGTGAAGCTTTCCGCGCCACCTGGCACAACTGGTGGAACGCGGAACCACAACAATTTGATTTTATTTTGTGTCCTGCCAATGCCACGCCTGCATTGCCGCACAAAGCCATGCACGATGCCATGTCATCTTGTGGATATACCTTTCTTTGGAATCTATTGGATTACTCGGCCGGTGTGATGCCCGTGGGTCACGTTGAGGTTGACCGGGATTCCTTGGATGGCCCGTACCGGAAGGTTCTTCGCCGACTAGGTAGTGATCATGCTGTTGCGCGAGGTGCCTGGAAGCACTATGATGCCATCCAAATGGCGGGTCTCCCCACTGCCGTGCAGATTGTTGGTCGACGTTGGCAGGAGGAGCAAGTTCTGGGGTACATGTCCGTTGTTGAACAAGCCCTTGAACAATATCGGGATCCTCGGACGGGTGAGAGTTCCAGATATACCCTATTAGAGATTGACTGATTTATCAAGGTCCAGTAATGAATTAGCTACACAATTTATCTTTCATTCAAGGTTACCGTAGTAAATATGAACAAGATTTCTCAGGCTACTGGAAGGTCAACTAAAGTGGAGTACCTAGTAGTAGGTCCTGAGTTGGGTACTCATACATGGACCTAGTATAAACATAAGGAGATATGAACTTGAAGGTAAAGTTATAACTTTGCTGAACTAACAACGAGCAACAGCTTGAATAATAGATGTATCATTTTTCAGGTGTCCAATTGATAGCACACGAGTCGTAGATCACCCCATGTGCAGGTGATTTGTCCTCTGCATCTGACAAATTGTTCCCACAATCCCGTTGTCATATTCTTCAGCCTTTTTTCTCTTTTCTTTTGCTGTCTCTCCCCTTCTGTCTCGGTCTCCGACCACAAAGTGGATTCTGCAAATCTTTATCCGGGCGCCTAGCCTTATTATTGAACCAATGAAACATGCATCAAGTCAACAATGTGTCCCCTCCGAACCATCCTGCGTCACGCGGGTTCTGTCGTGCAACCCTATAACCTTGGAATGTCTTAAGCGGGGCACTGCACTGCGTGTCACCCATCCACCGTTACAGCATCATCGTGCATGCTCGTAAAAATGAGGTTGGCAGGTAATTTGTGTATTGTTTACTGGTTGACATCCCCGTGAGTGGTTTCTCTTCATTAAGCGGGGTAGATCAACGCGTCAAGGTGTCAAGGTGTCATGGTCCACTTGAACTCAATTTTGGAGCTTCTGAAGGGCTCCACTCATTGTGTGAGGCATCTAGACCTTCAGGGATCCATTCAGGGCTGTAGATATTGCGTGTACGTGTACGGGCACTTCCGATACACCGAGACCTGAAGGACAATGGGCATAGTTGTCCTATTGAATATGGATTAGTCTGCAGCGCTAAAAAAGTTGAAGGAATTCGTCATGATAGATCAGAAAAGGATAAATTGGGGGCTAAGATCGATGTCCCGATCTAGACCGAGATGAAGAGAATCACTTGAATCAGGATATTTGTGTTCAGATTTAAAATGAAAAATGTTATTTTCCAGGATGTATCTATTATTATATGAGGATCAGGTTATGGTGATCCTGGGTCACGGGAGAGAGAGTGTACTACTCTCGAGTACTATGGAACCTCGTATACCTCCTCTTCTTCTTCATCCCACCTTTCCCTTTTCCCCTGTTCCCCACTTATTCCTCCTTCATTCTCACCCAATCTTCTGGTTTAAATACGCTTGATTTCAGTCCGATTTCCAATCTATCATGACCGTTCCGTGCCCTTGGGCCTTGCATCCTTGATACCCGTTCATGATCCCTTGCCCCATTCTCACCCCAATATATTGAGAAAAAAAAATATCTTCACTTAAAAACCAGGATGCTGAACCGATTGGCCCTGGTCATCTTATCGCAATCACTTACATCAGTGATGTGGTGAAGAAGAAAAAAGGTATTAAAATAAAGGCAAGAAGAGGATGTCGCGAAAATGGCATCGAAAAGGAAAAACGGTCAAAAAGATAGCATTCATTTTGTGAATGCCAGACCAACATCTGAACTGGAACGTCTGAAGGCGCAACGACTCGTGCGCGCGCATGTTGGCCGCTGGATCTCCGACCAAACAAGAGATCGCGCCGAGGTCTCGAACCCTTCCCGTCCGAATCCACCCATCGTCAATCCAACTACCTTGAACGTATCCTCGTTTCATACCGACGTCGTGGACTTTGATCCCTCTTTCTCCTCTGTTACTCTCGTGTCGCGTCCCTCTCCTCCCTCCCGATCGCATGCTCGTTCCCCTCACGCTCGCGCCCGCTCTGCAAGCCCCGTCAACGATCTTTCGAGCTTCCATGATGATCCCCCGGATCGCAAATGGGCGCATTCCCCCACACTGCTTGAAAGCACAAGCACTGCTACTATCACCAACAGTGATGGCAGTGACAGTAGTAGCACCGAAGAGACCACTGTAAGCCCCGGGTCAAGTGGATCGGGTTCATCTCCTCCCCAGGCTCCCCTGACGGTCGAGACCCAGATCTCCGCTTTCTTAGACCCTTTCGGCACATATCCAACGCGATCGCCTATGTCGCCGACGCTCGTGGACTTATGCCAGCGGTATTGTAAGTTCCCTATTCGTCGTGGATTTTTATGGTTGGTGGTCTTATTTCGCTGGGCTTCAAAACACATCACTAACCTTTTCATTCAACCTAGGTCTCGATGTGCTCTGGCCAGGAATTGTTCCTAAGAATACAAACTCGAAGAAACCCCCCGAATTGGCCCTCCAAAGCAAAGCCCCTGAATTATGGTACTCATTGTCACGGTCGGACCCCGCACTTTTCGCGGCCTTCATGTATGCCTCGCTCTGCCATCAGCGAGTTTTGTGGGTGAATAAATTGCATGGTAATAATGTTGTTGAGTACGGTCCGGCTCAGGATCGGCTCTTGAAAGAATGTGAAAAGGATTCCATTCGTCTTATTAACGAGGCACTTCAAGATCCAACGCGTATGCTCTCGGATGCGATATTGTTGAGTGTGATCTGCTTGGCGCATCATAGGGCCACGCAGGATCTAAAGCTTAGCCAGGTGAAGAAGACGCCATTTGATCCGCCGTTTCAGTGGCTCCAATGGCTGAATGTCTATGGCTGCTTGCAGCCTAATGAACTTCATATTGGCGGGTTGGTGGAGTTGATAAAATTACGCGGCTTGAGAAATATCAAGATGCCTGGAGTAGCAACAACAATCAGCTTGTGAGTCTCCCTTAGTTCCTTTCTCCTTGCTCCTTTCGTCTCTTTTACTCCCCTTATTATAACTCAGTCTATACTTGCTTCCGTCCCAACCCGCAATTGCTTCATTCCACTGACACACACATAGCTCGGAAGTATTTGCTGCCGCCTGTTGGTGCATCCAGCCTATATTTGAATTTTGGCCAACAGATGAAAGCCGATTAGGACTTTCTATACAGGACCTACTCGGCTTTGGCCCATCAGACATCCAGAATGGCTTCGGCAAATTGCAAGTCATCGGCTTCACGCCCCAAATGGCAGAGGCGTTCGAGGCCGCTCGCACCTACATGAGGATTGTTGAGGATATAGGCTCTGATGCCCCCAATCGCACTGATGTCAATTTTGCTCTCTTGACCGACCAACGCAACCTGACCGAATACACCATGCTCGCCTTACCACCCGCCTCAACAATCCTACCCTACTTCTCCCATCCTACTCAGGCAACTACCTACGAGGCCTGTCGTCTCACATGCCTTATCTACGGCGTGGGTGTTATCTTCCCCATCCCGGCTCAGAACAGCCCTCTCCAACGTCTTGCTCAGGGGATTAACTCTGTCCTGCTTGAACAAACCGCTACCGCTCTTTGGTCCTCCCAGAGCACTCGTGTCGCCTTGATTTGGATCTTGGTTCTTGGTGGTATCGCGGCGTTTGATACCCCTTGCCGTTCATTCTATGTCTCCTCCCTCGCAGCCACAGCCCGAAGCAGTAACATCTACCGCTGGGATGAAGTCAAACCCTTCTTGGAAAATATGCTTTGGTATGACAAGGCTGGAGATAAGGCTGGCAGAGTTCTTTGGGAAGAAGTTGAACAACAACTCTGGCCAGAGACGAAGTGGGAGACCGTGACGGAACCTATGATCAAAACTCGATCTTCTTCATGATCATGATGATCCTCTCACTTCTATAATTCTTTTCAAGTTTTCATTCTATGTTTTTTATTGATTTGCTATTCGTCCCACTGTTTATCTCAACTCGCTCTCCTCCCTCCCTCTTGAATCCTCCCTGTCGTATTGGTTACCCAGTTACCACCCTAGCTCGTCCTATACCCTCACTGGCACGGAATGAAGTCATGATCGTGTTTTGAATCTCGAATTCTGCGTTGGAATATTTGTTTAACACAATCTTTGGATGCTCCTTCTGGCTATTGGAGTTTTTATCGGTATATAGTTTGTGATGCCGTCGATTGCAGGTTGATTGTACGGACACATTTAGGTCAAGCAGGTCCTGACACCTGCATGACTGGTATATATCTGGAATATTACATACCTTTTGTCTGGTCCATTTCCTCCAGGGCCCCTAAGGTCATCTATGTATGCAAGTCCTTACGGGGGTAGCGAGTGGGTAAAGGGATAGGCTACTAGTCACTACTATATGTATAGTTCTTTCAAGTTGGGCAATGAAGAGACACAGAAGCATCGGTGGAGTAATTGTACCGCTGAAAATAGCCATTGGAATAATGCTAGGTACTAGTCAAAAAAACCTCCAGTACCCGAAAAGTAAAAGAGAAACATGTGCAGTGGCGCCCAGCCTGAGGTGATTCATATGCATGTAGTTGTCGTATTCATATCAGGGTTGCAGGTCATCAAGATCCATATCTTCGTGATTTGCCCTGAGGAATCAACAAGGGCTCTCTCTCCCAATCCCTCGACGCCACATCCGGATGCCGACCTCCATTTCCACTCCTCATACTATCACCAATCGTCGTATCAATATGTAAATCCCTTGTTTGAACCTGACTCTCCTGCTCCTTGCTCAAAAGCAAGCTGGTCTGCCAACTAACAAATCCAACCAAGGACGCTCCCACAATAGCCACCGCCGCAGTTAATCCCACATTGACTGGTACGGGATCTCCATCAAACTGTCCTAGGGTAATAGCATCCAGTCCCGCCTGCGCAAAATTACCCACACCAGCAAGACAAATAATCAAGCCATAAACCTTGCCGAAGGTCTGGAACCCGAAGACCTTTGCGGCATAATCTGATACAGCGGTATAGTAGAATGGTCGGTACAGCACGAACAGAATGATATTCCCGTACGCAGCACCGAGACTATGCGGTATACAGCCCAAGACGCCGATGCCAGTTGCGGTTGCGACTAGAATGGAGAGAACAGTTCGGGTGCGCAAGGTATCGAGGAATGTTCCTATGAATGGGATGGAAACCAGACCGCCGACCGGTAGGAGAATATCGAAAGTGTTGTTGATGGCGCGGGCTTGGATTGGGTCCAGGAGGGATGTGTACTGGCTGTGCAGTGTGGCAACGAAGTAGTTTATGCGTAACATCATTAGGATCGTGAAAAGCGTTATTAATATGAACCACGGGGTTGCGAGTTGTCGCAGAGCTGATTTGCCGTGGAGAACACCCCATACACCGCTGGTATTTGGTGGTGTGGGTTGTGGTTGTAATTGGGGCTTGGGAGTCTGTGCTCCTGAGCCAATTGTGGGCTGGTTATCGTTGTCATTGCGTATAAAGGATTGGTGTGGATTGAAGACAGCTTCATTGATGCCACCTGAAACGATGGAGGCGGTGTCATCGTCTAGAAGGTCTTGGATATGATGGACGATGCTCTGTCGACGCATACGTCGGTCATTTCGTTGACGTTCGCTTTCGTGACGGTCATGAATCGAGTCATCGACTCGGTCGTTAATCTCTTCAATAACTTGCACCTCGGCATGGAGGACTAGCTCGCCGGTAGTTTTATATGAGGTCGTAGGCATGACTGTGAGCTGGACGGCAATGATAAAAATCGGGACGAGGAGATAGACCAGGAAGAACTTCTGCACTGAGACACTCCCTTGGGTGTGCTCACTCAGGAGACGGAAGATCAAGAACAATGCGCTCGATGCGTCAAAGGCACCGGTTAACATAGATAAGATCAGACCAGATCGTCGTGGGAAGGTATTCGATAGCTGGAACGAGGAGATGAAGATGAATGGACCCCCAAGTGATAGCAGCAGGTATCCTGGGATATACCCATCGAATGCCAGTTGATGGGCGCTACCAAATAATATTGCGCCAGCTGCCAGACAGATACTGCCTATGATCCCACATACGCGAGGGCCATACGCATCCAATATGGTTCCAATAGGCAGAGCTGAGACATTGGTAGCAACGGCAGCAATGGTGAACATCAAGTTCAGCCTAATTGTTAATGTTAGCGAAAAGCTGATGGAAAATAAAATAGTCTTGGGCGACTTGAAGCCCGACATGAAGTCTTACCGAATTTCTTGTCCATCACAGACCTCCACATTATCCTCCAATTCCTGTTGCGAACAGAGATTGCGATAGACATTCTCCCGTATAAGAACAGGCTTCAAAGCCGCGAACCCAAATACAACTCCCGCGGCAAGAAAACAATATACTACTGCCAAGCATACTTGGGCTAAAATTATCAAATGTTAGCTTGAGCAAGAACTGACCCCAAATCGAATTTCTTTTCTTCCCACATACCAATACGTTTTGCGGGGCTTACTTCAAAAGCGCCCGTCGTGTCTGACCAGGAGGCCGGCTCCCGGTCCTTCGGTGGCCCTGCCACAGCCGCAGGACTTGCCGGACGAAGCGGATCCACACGAACCTGGGTCTCCCGCGTCGTCGTGGGGGAGAGTCCTAGACCCAGGGATCCGAGCAGCGAAGGGCGATCATCACGATCATCGACAGTCTCGTTCCAGCCAGGTCCTGCATAGGGATTGAAATTGAGTCTGCTATACGTGGAGGGGAATGAGGAAGACAAGGATGAGGTGTCCGGCAGGTCCTGGAAAGTATCGTCGTCGGTATCTGATGTGGGCTCTTCCCGGCCCCGCAGAAATGCTGCTGGGTTGCGTTCCCACCCTTCCAAGAAGGAGACGCGATTGAGTGACATTCTTGGTTATATCCTAGGATATTTTGCATCCTGGAGTTCAGCTGCACAGAAAGAAAAATGATGTCAAAGAAGGCGGCATGCAGGCCGTCACCTGACATTCTCCCCGCCTGATAAGTGATCACGCTAATGTTGATTATTGGTGATATTCGATGATAATATATTAGCTTATCTGAGCTCGGTACTTTTGTGATACCTAGCGCCTTAATGATACTTATAAGGGTATCATTTTTGACTAGGGGTCTCTGTCTAACCAAAATTGGCCTAGACGATAAAAGTGCAGCCAACTGGTAGCCCATTCTATTCATCCGAGTCCCGAGGTCATTATGCGGGTTCAGGTCTTTACACTACATACGTCCTACGACTCGAAGTATTAAAGGAGACTTTCAAGTTGTCCACTTCATACTAGACTGCCAGTGGTTCTATAAAAATCCATAGCCAGAAGACAGTACATAAACAATTTGCTGACATCATAGTACTCCAGAAGCACATGAGAATAGTACTTGCTCACTGGCAAGATGTATTTGAACTTGAAGCTTGAATCACAAGAGTCCTATCCGGAAACCTTCAAGTTGGAATTTACTAGCTCGAATCGCCAGAAGATCATTGGTATGACACTTCAAGTTACTACTCTTCTCACGGCTATGTACTAGTACATCAGTCAACATGACGTGGACGATTTATCATCTGCTACAAAGCTCATCGTCTCTTCTCAGCCTTCAAAATTAACTTGAAACGAATTGTTTCCAGATGGAGCTTTACTATTCCCCGTTATTGAAGAGTCCGTGTAAACTTCCAGATGTCCATACCTTGTCGTGGTGACCAGAGAATGGATATGATACGCTTACAGCGTCCAGATCCATTAAGTTTGAAGGGAATTTTCCCACCATGTGGGATATGTATGGTTTGGACAACTGTAAACATATCAATGTTTGTTGATCAACACTTTTCTCGAGCCGGGATGATGAAGCTATTGGCGATCATGCTGATGAGATTTGATGTGAGCACTTGAGTTTTCACGTTACCCTTCAGTCTTTTAATCATTTAGAGCAAAACGAGATATCGATATTCAAATGTTTGCGGTGAGCCCAAATGCCTCTTTCATTCCTTAAGTCAATACTTTAGGAGGGCAAGTGCGTTCGTATTACATCAGAGTGAAACCGAAGCAAGGCGTCGATAAGTCTACATTGAGACTCGTGCAACCAGGAAATCTTCCAACGACAATGAACACGAAGAACCCATGCAAAGAACATCATGCACAGATGGAGTTTCCTGTGATTCCTGAGGAAAGTCCTACGATATGCAACATGGAAGCTAGAAGAAAAGTCTCAGACATAACTACCCAACTACAAGAGAACTTCTCTGCAGCCTCCGATGCCAGGTACCCATATGTACGGCCCAATGATGATTACCACGGCTTCACTGATAATCTCCTAACTTGCGATGGTATTTCCCATGAGCCTCGATCAATTTGTATTGATGAGCTTAAGCGTGTTGTTGCTAACTGCACCGCTTATGCGGCCGATGGCACTCGTTCCATCAAACTTCAAGTTTGGCTTCGTATGGCTCGGGAAGCGCTCGGTGAACTGGACAACGAGGATGAAGAGTTTCCAACAATTGATGTATCATCTGCTACTTCTCCTGATAGGTTATTCGTATGGTCAACACCCGAAAACGCCGCGATTGCGGTGAGTGGTAGGGATCATGCATCCCTCTTTTTACCAACTGCCGTCTATTGCCCCCTCTCAACAGTTGCATCCTCTGGGAGTTTCCATCCTACTTGGGTTGAAGACAGTATAGGGTTCATCACTGCACAGTCTTCTGGGTGCTCGTTCAACAGTCATGTTGCAGTCACCCGGTTAACGACACCAACCAGTCGCATTCACCATGTCAGCGTCTTAACAGGGTTGGGGACTGCCCGGGTTGCCAACCTGGGTTCAGCAGCCCTGAGCGGACTCTTCTACTTGGCTAATATTAATCCAGAGAATATGGTCGGCAATACTCGTGCAGTGGGTACTTTCTTCATGGGCCTGGCGTATGCAGACGAACTCGCTTGTCCAGACCAGGGTGGGGAGTGGTCTCATCTGTCAAATCTTGCAGGGCTGCTACTTGCAGCAGAGAGACTGATAAGTGGGCCTCTACCCGAACTATTTGATCGTGTACTATTGGGGTATCACTGCTGCACTGTACGCGCTCGGGCACCCTTGGACCTGGCCACTATTTCCGTACAAACGTTATTCCTCGCGAGATTCTATGACTCGACTCTACCGGCATACCTCGACTGTATCAAGTGTTTGGAACCAGGGTCTATCCTTCCAGCCCGCGCCACTACCTGGGGAACACTACTATCAAACGATGTGTTTGACTACGTTAGTGACGGGCTTTCAGGTAGAGTAGCCAACCTCTGCTGGGCTATGGGTACTTGGGACAGCCCCATTGAGTGTGCTCGCATGTTTCGTGGGTGCTTAATCGCTACTGCGCGGACTGCTCACTATGCTCCCGGGTCACTTTTTGCGCTCTTATACATGGAGTTTACGTATCTCTATAGTGCGCGGTACTGCTACTACTCGGTTCCATGTGACACCAACCTCCCACTAGACGACACATACATCCCATTTTCTGTTGTCGATATCCCTACACCTGGTGCAACACCTATCAGCGGATTTCGTCCCACTCTGCGAGCAGCATTTTCCGCATCGTCATATGATGCTCATAATGGATTATTTGATCCTCTCGCTCTCTTCGACGCTGGCTCTGCCGTGAATACTGCGGATGAATCTTTGCCTCCTTGGGAAGGCCTGGCAGCTACGCCGTGTGCTTGGGATATTGCTTGCGGGGAGTTTGATGTTGTGGCTATGAGAGCTACGCATGATATACTGGGTTGTCTTGACCGTGGGGTTTATTCAGATTCACCTGGGCTGTATCGTGCCCACCTGGGGTGGCTCATTCGTCAGTACGACTCATTGGTAGCGGCAGGACGCGACAATTTGGGGGTCGGGCGGTACTATGTCGCAAACCGAGTCAACTGATTTTCTATATTCAGACTGAATTAACTTCGCAAAAGGATTATGCATATGGAACATTGGATGAAGGCTCTAAAACGAACGAAGTGAGAGGAACGGGTTAGCTTCATGCCCCGGGAATACCCCGTCAAAAAATCTCTATCTATCATTATTGACATTAGTCAAATTCTTATTTTTATCATTCGTCAAGTTTCTCCTTGTCCTTTTTTTCATTCGCTGTTTATCTTCCACGCTCTCTTCTCATTGCTCTTCTGCTACTATCAGTCCTATGCATAGCTCTGGTGGGTTTGCACCATCTCCACTGAAGCTCTTTCCTCTTCAATATTAGTGCCATATTCGAATCAGATTCTCCTTTTTCCACGCAGAAAATAATCCTCCATCCTATCTTGATTACTCAGGTCACGCTCAATTCTAGCCAGTAAAAGCGGCGAGGGGTGACCACTAGACAGAAAAGAGAACGCCACAGAAGTGTTGATAGTCTAAATTTTTCTATGTAATACTTTTATTTGTCTATTGGGATAGGTTTTTAAGAAAATAATGGGAAGAAGTACTAAATTAGTACGTGATTCGTAATCTCCCATTACCCCTATTAATGTACCAGTTGACGATTGTAAGTGCCTCAAGTTGTCAACATGATCTTCCATTATAAACTACTTTTACTCCATACACTGACCCGCTCGGCATACTCTCCTCAAAAAGGCAGCTGGATAACTCGGCATTGCTAGAACCCCACATTATCCATGAACACATCAGGATAAAGCTCCGGGGATGATGAGAGTCTATCTTATTTCCTGGTTTAACTTTGGTCTGCAGACGGGTCTCGGGATTGACCAGCGGGCTTCACTACGAATCAGAGTATCGGCTTCCAGAAGCCGTGAGTGCTCGGGCTTCATTTTGATTCCCTCCTCACGATCGACAGGGTTCGACGGGTCCCGAATTCGCCATCCACGGGCCCAGTGAAATTAAACCCAACACGAGCAAATCGCGGACTGTGCCGAATTTCCTTGGACTGAGGCCCACCAGCAGTCCACTCTCCACCAACTGCGGGATTTCTCAAGCACCAGAGTTGATTCCGGCGTCGCCGATCCAATTACTTTTCGAGAAGTGTGTCTGGTTCTTGCAATGACTGATCATTCCTTGTTGAGATGAGTTTAAGTTTGATCTGTGGCTGCAAATTGCGACCGCCACATGGCTATGTTTGACATCTTGTACGAGCTCGAGCTCGTACCTGGATTGTACCTAGGTTCGGGCTCTAGCCACTTGCAGCCACCGCGCGTCAGATCTCAACAAGGCTGTCGGTGAGGCCAAGGACCGAAAAATCCACCGAGATATAGCTATCCGCTATACTTAACTCGCATTAGCAGAGTCGCAATCGCGAAGGATCTCTCAAATCCGTGAATACCCGTGTTCTTTGGTCAAATTTGAATCAAATGGACAGGAATTCATACCAAGGCCTATGGAGCCGCGTTAATGTGGATGCGACCGGTGGGTTGGTTTTGGTGGGTCTTGAAGCAACTGGGCGCAATACACCTGGTTTATAAGCCACGATCTGAACAGTCTGTGTATAGTTTTGGAGAGTATAATCTCGGCTTTGAATGGGCTTGAAATTAGGCTGAATTCATAGTTGAAAATTCAATCATCAAGGCAACTTGACTGAATAATTTGAGAACTTGAACTGACCTCGGACTAATATAGGATGACTAATATTTTCATCTCATCCATCTTGACATGAATCCTACTCATTGCTGCGGCTCAACTTGAATGATATACTGCGACTAATAAAAGGACAAGCATCCCATACTTCATATACCTCATACCATGGAGTCCTTCGTACTGGTTCGGATTTAAATAAGGTCTCCGAATTTCGATGTCAGCATGGAGATTTTGCCTGAATGGAGGTTGTGGGTCTACAACAGTACGCAATCCTCTGCACATCGGGAAACACATGGATCTCCTATCTAATTTCCGCATATAAGGAGGATCAAGGGGCAAATAGGAGCACCTAGGTATCAGTCGCCACTGATTCTAACCATCTACAAGTTCTATAAGCAAATTACATGAAATATATGAACCATCCGGGGATCACTCGCTTGTGATTGCCCGCTGTAGTTGCGGGTTCCCGAAGCAAACCGCGGTGTGTGATGTCTGGGCCAGAACACAGTCTCCCAGATCATTCTACTTGTAGTAACGATCTTTGATCAGCGGGGAAAATGCGAAACTTTGTTTGCGCCTTTGGTGGCTACGTGGGGGAGCGAAGTGGTTTATCCAACCAGGAGGAGTAGACGGAGTTATGGACTGTCAAAACACTGGGACACAGTGGGGGGCGTTACAATGACTGGCGTGTAGGCCTTTCAAATTGGAGCATTTGGGGTATTTTTGCTTATGGATTCTGGTACTTTTGTGACATCAAATGTTTCAAGAAATCTCTGACCTTGGGAGTTATAGGTATGGATGTCTATATTGAATATTGAATAATGATATTACTAGTAAATAATAATAAGAGTAATAGTTGATTACTTAATTATATTACCAGTGGTATAATGGAAACTGTTTTACCCCAAATTGAGTGTATTTTCAGTAAATCACGATGATCTACCAATATCCAGTATTTTTGAACAGATTCAATTCTAAAAAATCACTATTATTTAACATTATTCTGGAATCATTTAACTCCACTCCTCCGCACTTGAATCTATAATCTAGTAACGTGGGCTACTAGTAACATTGAAGTCACTTGCTATTTCTTCGGGCCCGGGATGCCGATTCTGTTTTCCTTCTGGAATCTTTCCTTGTTCGTCCCTTTAACCTCCTCGACTGCGTAATGAGGGGATGGTCAGTGTTTTCCTTTGCCTACTATCTCGAAGATCCAATTAACTAATCTATTTTCTAGCCTCACCTGTCGTTTGCGCCATCTGAAATGTACGTGCATTTCAATTTTCTCTTATTCAGAGGAAATCCCCTGCTAACACCCTTCCCCGCCAGGTGATAAAACTGGAGCAAAATGTCTGCGCTGCCAACGATCTGGCCGCGAATGCGTGCCGGCCCCAGCAAAATCTGAAGAGGTTTCCTTTCGTCATGGCCAGAATCCATCTTTACGAGGAAAGGGGCCCCCGAGGTACGGGGAGAGCGACCTGGCTTTCCCGAATGACCAGATTTGGGTCGACACCTTGCCCGAGTGTAAGTGGCTTTTAGTCGGGAAATTCTATCCCAGAGAAAAATGTTTATATTTGGTTATCATTTGAAACGTATACTAATGGGTCTCGATCAGATGCCTTCAAAGATGAAACAGACCAGACGGCCGCAGAGTATTTTGTGGTAGGGGTAACGGGACATCAATCCCTTTCCCGATCATCATCGGAGGCGCGCTCAACACCATCATCCAATATGGATCCTGTGCCAGGGCCAAATCTCACTTTTCCTTCTTATGTTTTAGAATCGCATGGATCGCGATCTGCCTCGGAACATTCATCCCAGCTGACTTTACCGACCGGTCAGCCCCGACTAACAAACGTGAATGAAGCTTATTTATTACGACATTTTCAAAGACACCTGGCAGATTGGGTATGTTTGAACCATCCTTTTTCTACCCGGCTATTCAGCTCGGCAAACCCATACAATTTACTTATCATTTTGCTAACCAAACCAGCTCGATGCCGGGGACCCGGAACGGCATTTTTCGGCGGATGTAGCCAGGCGGGCTAGCCAATCTCCACTCCTTC
Source organism: Penicillium herquei (assembly GCA_039634405.1). Taxonomy (NCBI): domain Eukaryota; kingdom Fungi; phylum Ascomycota; class Eurotiomycetes; order Eurotiales; family Aspergillaceae; genus Penicillium; species Penicillium herquei. The sequence goes on from CP098390.1 coordinate 2,226,610, forward strand.
TATACGCCTGTATAGCAGTGGCGGCATGCCATCTCTCGCGAACAGCACATACAGTTTCACCCGAGGTAGCCGATAGTTACCATGAGCGCTGCGTGTCGATTATGCTTCCGGTTCTCGATAAACCGGAATCAGACATCGGCATCGACATTCTCCTTAGCTCCACCGTGATTCTCCGATTCTTCGAGCAAATTTCATGTGAGTAACCTACTCCAGAGAAATCATCACTACGAAAATAGATCGGCAAACTAATCCATTTCTAGCTCATACGCCCTCGAATGACCCTCAACGTCACCTCCTCGCAGGCTCAGTCTATATCAGTTCCCACGTCGACTGCGCTATATCCGGCGGTCTAGCCTCGGCCTCATTCTGGGTCTTCGTAATTCAAGACATTCAATTCGCTCTTACGTACCAGAAATGTCTTCGGCTAACCTTCGCTCCATTCGATGACCGTCTCCGCCGGTGGTGGGTCGCCAAGCCGGTTCTCAATGACGGGGACTGGGTCAACCGAGCTATCTGGCTACTGGCCGAGACCATTGATTTCTGCTACAATGTCTCTGGTCGGAATTACGGAGGTCATTTGGGTGTCACTGGGCAAAATGCGTTGAAGCAGCGCATTAGAGAGTGGGAGTTGACGAGGTCGGATTCTTTTACCCCGTTGCATATCTCGCCGCCGGATCCTGCGAGGGGGAAGCCGTTCCCTGTTGTTTGGTATACTAGTCTTGTGCATTGTGAGTTATATTATTCTTGTCTCTGGTGATCAGGCGCTAATTATCTTCTGTTTTATAGCTACTGCAATGCAGCATGTCTGTCTTGCGAAAGCACTTATGTTGATTCGGGAATCGGAGATGTATGATAACGGAGTGTTATCAAGGGAGCAACGCATCAAGCTAAAGGTAAGTCACGAAATTCTCGAGATCATAGTGCATATGATGAGAAGAAGTAATCTTGCTAATACCCTTACAGGAACAAATATCCGAAAATCTCAACTATCTCTTCGGTATTGCGCTGTCGGCGGATGACGAACCATCACTGCGAATAATGGCTTGCCACGCATTGTGTGCATGTACGTGATATCCCACTGTTCTACCTGTCGAGTTATTTGTCTAACATTCTTTCCTATAATAGGCAGTGCATGGATCGATGACCCCGTCGCACAGAACCTTCTGTTCGACCTTCTACGCAGGACCGAAAGGGAGAATGGGTGGCCGTGGGCTTATGTTGAACAACGAATTCTGCATACTTGGCAAGGAGGTTCACGATGACATTGGCAACTTATAAAGCGAGCTGAGGCGTCTTTTGTTATTCATATACCCATTTTCATATTGTTTAGACCAGCAGAAAAACTGTCCTTCATGAATCTTATTACTGCTTCGAGGTAGTAGGTAACACAAAGACTAGTAGGTCTGAGGTAAAGATAAAAGTGGCGTTTTACTCAGATGATATCTCTTATTGGGTCACTTGAAGTTCCCATCACTATGTACGGCTTTGATTGATTTTCAAGCGTGGTGAGAATTTAAACGTGAATTTGACATACAAGACAATGATATTTTGGGGTATCTTTTGCTAGATATTTGAGGAATCAAAAAGGCAGAGACAATATGATGTAGACAACTGTGAACAGCGGATGTCAAAACACAGGATGTGATAGGCAGAAATCACCCTCTAGAACTGAAAGCTCTCATCAAAAGCAGACGGGAATCCAAAGAGCCACTCATCCATGATTGTTCCCAATGCTGACAAGTTATTTGGATCCATGGGTACCCCCTGGATTATCCCCATCGATTGTCCAAAGGGCATAGTCCCAGCAGCAGACATCTCGGGATACTGAGGCGTTGGTGGATTAGGCATACTATATGGCTGTGGTGGACCTTGCGGAGATGAGAATTGCGGGTAGTATGGCCTATTGCCTATGTTTGGATCTCTCATCCCTGAGACGGGCATCAGGGGAGAAAAGGATGGTGTTGATGACCAGGTCGTAGGGACTGGTCCGGCGATCGGGTCACTTCTGGTAGATACCATACTACCCATTCGATGGGGTTCTGTTGTCCCGTAGTTGGCGTTGCCTGGATTCTGGGTTGGCGTCGTGGAATTGCGTCCGAACTCCTGATTGAGGCTCGCAGGAGAATAGAGATTTCCCTGACTTAAGCGTGGCTGTTGGTGGTGATTTCCAGGATGGTGGTTGTTAGGATCCTCCATAGCCAGTTCACTAAGCACATGAAGTGGCGTGGTGCCTTCTTTCATCTATTGTAATGTTAGCAGGTTGTCTCGTTTAACTTGGACTGAAGTCAGAGATGGTACATACTGGGTTCTTGTCACTTGAATTATCGGATCGCATTTCTGCACCAAATATCTCACGTAACTCGGGACCATTGCTCTTCTTCTTGGAGAACCATGCGTAAAGCATCTGAAGGATGTTTCTAAACTTATTCACAACCCTTCCACTGTCAAGAGCAGCAGCAGTCTGATAGTGGTTGAGCACTTTTTCCAGATAGTATTCAATTTTCAGGCTTTGCATGTCGATCACTTGGCCAATACGGGACTCCGGGGCCGTAAGGAGAGAGTAGATCTTGATGAGACTAACAACTGGATATGCCGTTCTTGCGATGGCCAGAGTCGGTAGACAAGTGAATCTCTCCACATCTACATCCATGATAACATCGAATGTTTTGTGGATGGAGTTGATACAAGTTGTGAGTGCATCAATCAGCGGCGCCATGGTTGTAGCAGGGAGATCTTCATTGTTTAGGACATTCGGTTGAATGCTATCCCGACAGTCAACACCCATGGCGCTCTCATGTACAAAGAGCTCCAAGGCAAAGAATGTATGGGCCAGTGGTGCTGCATAATTGAAAGTTAGACGGCAACGTTATGTGATATGTCATCGATACTTACCTGTCCATATTGCCTCGGGGATCTCCCTTCGATACTGGGCAAGTTGTTTCGCAAATGCTTTGATAGTGTACCGTACTTTGCCATCTGTGAACGAAACGACCGATTGGGTGTCATCCGAGATCAATTGCAAGCCAGCTTGCTCCATGATCCAGCCCAATTTTGCCCACCAAATGATCGCGCGATCAGATGCTAACGCATCGGGATGATTTTCCAATATCTGGATCGACTCATCCATATATGGCTGCCACCGTGCCAGCTGCATTCGTCTCAAGGCCGTCGCCACCCTGGTTTGGTTAGCAGTCTACTCGCTATTTTCTTTCCATTGCGATGAATGGTACTCACTGAATTCCCATGAAGTAGCAAGCAATCCAAGTCCTTCGTGCTTCGGGTCCATTTAAATCCATGTCTTCCGTCGTTGTACTCTTTACCATCATCTCTCTTATACGTTTGAGAGGTTTCAAATCTCCATTTGAGCGTCGATTCAAGCCTAGTTCCATAGCAAGAGCAATTGCCATATGGATCATTTGGTAGAACTTGAGCTCATCCAGATTATCTGGTGGGATATACCAGATGGAAATGACCACCAGAGCCTGAATTAGTTCAAGTGACTTGTGACCCTTGACAACTACCTTCTCAGCAATCACCCGATAACACTCATTGATCAACGGCATTTGGAGCTCCTTTTTAAAGGTGGCGACTGAAACACCGAGTATAGCGAGGAAAAGCGTGGGTTTCTCACGGCGAACCTGGCCCATCGTCGTACCTGGTGAGAAGACGACAAAAGGCATCTCGATCGCCATACGGTTCACATAACGATCAAAAGATGCTTTCGCAGTCTCTAAATCGATTAAACCCCGGTCAATCACGTCAAGGAAATCACTCTTCGGCGCTGGAGCTGGCGTCGTCTCCCCAGCATACGGTCCTCGCCAATGAGGCATCTTCGGAGTTGGCACCTGACTTTGTTTAAAATGAATCTGTTCTGCAGATGGACTATCCGGATGAGGATACTGAGACACCATAAACCCATCATGGTGTCTTTTATTCCCCGCTAAATGCGACGAGTCCTCTCGCAACCAGCGCCTCGAATGATTCGACTCTTCACGAGTCTGCACAGGAACAGGAGCCTGCTGCGGTTGCGATTGGGGCTGTGCCTGCGATTGCACCGCTGCGCCCGCTGCAAGCTGCGAGTGATGAGACGCCTGCAGCGTCGCCGTCAAGGCATCGATTTTCCGTTCCAGCTCCGTAACCCGACTATCAGTCTTCTTCTGGCGCTTCCTCGACGGCGCTGTAACAACGCATTGCCTGCGCGCTTTGGCACAACGCTTACACGCACCATCTGGATGAGTCGGGTCAGGGTCACAGCGTACTTTTAATTGCCTGCATGGTTCACAGGCACGTGGTCTCTTGATTCCCATGGATGGATCGAGCTGTGCTTCATGATCCTCTGGTTCGGTCGAGGTGGTCTCGCCATGACGTCCGTGTAACTGTGACGGGGCTTGTGCCTGTGACGCCAGCGCGAAAGCGGCCCGATCGGCTGCGGAACTGGCCTGAGCTCGCGCTCGCACGTGGGAGTCCGCCGTTGTGGATATTGATTGTATATGCGTCGGAGGCTCTGGGTAATCTGATGCCATGGCGTTGAATTCGGACCGGTCGGCACGGCGTCTACTAGGGCCGTTGGAGGAATGTGGTCGGTGTACAACGGACCCTTTGGTTTTCCCCAGGTTTGTGCGGGGCCTTGCTTGATCGGCTATTGCAGGGTACTGTACTCTGTTCTTTTTGCTTTTTTGAAATCTATATGCAGCTCCTAGAGTACTAGATCAAAGGGATCATACTCTGAGCTGCTTGTGTCTGTACCACAATTCTTGTGTGTAGATCAGTCTCCTGTCTCCACAGTGCTGATTTGTTTTCTTTTTCTTTTTTTTTTTCCTTTATGGAGCTGTCGGAAGCAATAACACGGAGGACGGTGATCAAAAACTCCGATCACCGAGCTGGGTCACCTCGTGGAATGTAAGTGGCCGGGGGCACGACTCCAAGCGGGACTTGCAGTGTTGGCAAGTTGCGGCTTCGTCACTCTGCTACAGCAGTAGAAGTGGAGTTTCCTTGATGCAGGGCAAAATGAGGCCGATAATGGGACTAGGATTGAAGGTGAATTTGAGTTGTCGTTGGGTACTTTGGCGCCGGGCGTCGATGCCACGTGACTTGACAAATACCAAGCTTTTTTATAGTTGCAGGATTGGTGCAAATTGTTGAATATTGAGGGCTTTCATAGGGAAAAAAATTGATATTACACTCATAGCAGTGATTATCGTTCAAATTAACGTCTAGTGAAATAATTCTTAAAACTCAGACTACTCTGGGAGTGTAGAGGGGTACTGTTTTCATCTCGGCATTGGGGATATCAACAGAAAACAAAGACAAAGTATTCCAACAACGCCCGCTAAAAATACACAAAAAAGAAAAACAAAAGACAAAAGCCTCTGCCCCGAGGCACACTGCTCACACGCCCTCCTTCCCCGAGCGCAGACGGGACCCAGCCCAAAAGGTTTCCCAGATATCTAGGAAACCTTGTGGGTTGGGCACTCCATCTTGCGCTCGAACCAACCCAAGATGCAGTGCTTGTGGAATTTGCACAAGCACTCCAGTCGGATCAGCACGTCTCCGACCTCGTACTCCACCAAGCAGATGGGGCACTCGGCGGGCCCCGCATCCTCGCCGATGCAATCCTTCTCGGTGGCCGTGAACTCGAGCATTCGAGCCACGGGGGGTGGCGGCGGAGGCGGTGGTGGTGGTGCTGGGCCCCGGCGCGTGGAGGTAGGGGCCGGGGTGGTTGCAACCGGGGCCCCGTAGTTCTCGATGCACTGCCTGATGTGCGCCTCGCGTGCTTCAAGGGGCTGCTCGCTGCTGATGTCGGGGAACCGACGCCCACAGATAGGGCAGAGATCTTGCTCCGATACAGTGGGGCGTCGTGGGGAGGCCGCCATGGCGGCGGAGTGACGGGGAGATGGAAGTTCGGATTGAGAGTGGTGGTGGTGGTGACGGGAGCCATTTCGCTCTGGACCTTGGTCTCGGAGGCTCTGTCGCACATTGTAGCCCAATTCTTGTAGGAATTCAGGACTATAGCCACGATGGGCCTGGTTGTTCGAGGCAGTCTCCTCCTAGAAGGATTGTCAGATGTTGATAAAGAAGGATAAATATAGATTTCAGAAGACTTACCTCACTGGAAATGTAGTTACCCATGCCGGAGGGCAATGAATTGGTTGAGCGGTGACCGCGTGATCGTACACCGTAGCCGAGCGGGTTGGGATTTGGATCTGGCACACAGGGATTGCAAAGACGGACTTCTTCGCCTCCTCCCAAAGCAGGATTGATGGATTGTATGATGGGAACAGAATCGTCGTCGCTAGTCAGATCAACTATCTGGCGTGGGGGAGCTGGGGAAGATTCAAGTGGCTGAGAGGATTCAGGTGGGCGGACAATGTACTGCCTAGGAATGGTGATTCGATGAGGGGAGCAAGAGGCACACACAACACGACCACACTTTCGACAATGGTGCTTTCGATGCCAGAAATTGAAAACCACAGCACAAATTGGGCAGCTTGTCACTTCAGCATCAGGTTGCCAGGGAGGTAGGGTCGGTTCCATGTCTGCTTCGTTGTGGGGGTTTCTCAGTGCTTCTGCAAGTGTCTGTGTATCTGAAGAGCCCGACAAAAACGCGCGTAAAGTCCTCTCATCAGTTCCTGATAATTGCCACCCACCACCGCCAACCCTTTCATTTCTAGAGTTACGCATCGCATCAGACATTCCTCTTTGTCTACCAGTTTGCGAATGCTGTTCAAACATCGAATCCCGCAAGCTGTTAGAATATTGTCGTCGTCTTGGTCGAGGGGCTGAAGCAGACGAAACTGATTCCCATGAGGCACCTGCTCTTGGGTCGTTTTCTTGAGTTTGATATCTTGTTCTTGATCTCGCCTCCCATGGGAGACTTGGGAGTGGGTTGTCGGTATTTCTCGATAAACTTGAACCTGCGCGTAGTGCAGCATCGATATGCACTTGTCCATAGCCCTGGGAGCTCGCAGAGCCGACTTTCGATGAACGGATTGGCATGGCTGTTGCGCCTACCTGCCTATTGCCTTGTCTCTGGTTACCAGATGGACCAGCCTCTGGAGGGGAAGAAGTGATATCAATCGCAGTTGACCACGAGGATCCAGAAGCAGCTGAATTGGCCTTTCCCCTTGACGACGGGTTGATCATAGATGCAGATCGATGCGGCAATGGCTGTACACTAGACCTGCTCATTTCTCCAGACCGTGTCCGTTGCAGTCGACCTTGCTCAGCGGTGCTTGTCAGGCGTCTCTTCCGGTCTCGGGCTGGATGACTTGGAAGGATCCTTTGTCCCGACGTAGGAGTAGTCCACGCTACACCTGTTTGCTCTTGGCTGACCAAAGATCTGACGTTATATGAACCGTCTCCAGCTGCCACATGCGGTTGAGTTCTATCATCACCACCAACGTTGACTCCATCTCGTCTCGCGGGAAGTTCTAGTGTTATTTCAGGGTCACTGCTTCGCTCACTTCGATCGTCGTGTTTGATTGCTTCGTCACTCTCTTCTCCATCACTTTTCATTGGACTGCTTGATATCCTCATAGGACTTGTATGGTGTGCCACTCCCTCGCCGGCTCCCTGATTAATGCTTGCATCTGTTTCTTGGGCCGATGGGGGTGGACTTCTGGCAGGTGGACTCGAGGACGCGGTGCTAGAAGCGGACATCTTGATTATTGGTCAATCAAGGATTCTGGTAATATATCGGATGGTGTTTCAGGAAAGGTCGGGCAATTTCTCAGACGTTGAACTATTTTGTCAATCGTATGATGGAGATTGCAGGCACTTTGATGATGTTGTCAATATATCAACTTGCAGAGACCATATATGTGCAATATACACATACCGACTGATTTAACCCCTTTAAGCCATGCTCACAGCAGGAGACACACCATACTGGAGTTAGACACTCAAAGAGCCTCAGCTTGGAGGGCTATGACGAATACTGGTCTCGTGACACCAAATATGATCGGACTTTCAACCTTATATCGTTGATATAAGGTGTATGCAGCAGTGAAACAGTACCACGACACTGTCAGACAATTCCTTTCTTGAAAAAGTCACCAGTGGCGAAGACCAAACAAGGAGATTCTGGTGGATGCAGGAGAGTCAAAGCCCAAATAACGGGGGAGCCTTATCGGTGGGGCCAGGGCGGTATTGTCTGGCAGAAATAAGCGCTTATCTCCGCTACGTCACTTTCGCTGTACAAGAGTCTAGGAAGAATCTTGTATAATCTAGGGAATTATAGGTTGTGGGAGAATGTTGATATTCATTGGCAGTTTTATGACTTTATGCTATGATTTCATAGTTCAGGCTTTAAGTTGGCGTGTATTCTGACAAAAATTGTGATGTGATGCCGCTAGTACTATTGAGGTGTGCATGGCTTGTGCAGGAACACTTACCCTAAGACACTTCAAATATGTCCCTTATCAGATCGCATAGCCAGTGGCCTGAGGGTATCCCCTCATTTATTCGCCGACACAAAGAAGCTGTCGAATCGAAAAATCTCTATGCCGCCACTCGTGCATGGAGGTATTTCGTTCGTGAGCAATGGGTCGGCGGCAATACCGCAGATCAGCAAAAACGAGATTTAATCGAACAATGGGCAACAGCAGACCAAGAATTCCGGGATGTATGACTTTCTAGACTTAGTGACCGAGTTTCGCCTGGGTTCTTTCTTACTGACGCTCTAATAGAGCTATCAATCTCGAGCACCAAAAGACGAGCCAAGTTTTTTCGATGGCCCTGAATATACAGTCCGGAACATACCTACTTCTTATCCTTTTTCCTATTCTGATTCTAATCTCAGTATAGGACAAGTCTTTTATCCAAAGTGATGCTGAAGGGTTCTGCATGGTTTACATCTGTATCACTGAATTGAACAAAGAGAAACGAGCCCTGCTGGCTAAGTGTATTTTGGCTTTATTCCCATGGGAGGATGACGAGGAGTTTCTAGCAGACAAAATTGTGATGTTCCTGCCCTTGAAAGAGAATGAAAGCAATATTCTCGACAGGTTTAAGCTCCAGCAAAGCCCGGCCTAACTTTCTGGATATGCATATGGCACTCAATGGAACGGTGCTACTCAGGGATCGTTATGCCAAGCTCATTATTGATGACCGGACCCTGGAAACTGGACTTGGGCTTTGGGTTGAGTTCGGAACAACCGGCGTCTATGAAAAGGCCTACCGCGCTCAAATAATGTCAGAGGCGTTGGCTTACTGTTATCGCGAGATTGGTCCTGGTAATCAGACTCCAATAGAGCGGGCGTTGGAGTACATTGAGTCAAGGTATAGTATCGATCTTGATGAGAATAGGGATCCGAAGATTATCTTAGAGAATGAGCCTTGAGCCTTTTTACTCTTGATTTTGGGATTTTATACACTAATCCGTGCCTAGGGTCGACATGCGGAAGCCGCTTGTGGGTATTTACCAGGGCAGTGAAATTGAGCTAGTGGATGACTATGCTCCTGGCTTTCGTGAGGCAGAGGAGGGCAATGGCTTAGCGATTGGATATGATTTATGACAGATACTAGCAAACGATGGAGGCCCTCTCATGATCACGGATCGGAAAAGAGTGTAAATGTAGCCTATGTAGGCTATCTCTTTCTAAAGGGGCCCGGGGGGGGATTGATGGCTGCGATGCGCATGAATGAAGGAAATTGTGATATCGTGATGAGATTAGCAATATTCACCAGCCCAGAACATTAACCATTTTGTGTATAGTATGGTTAGAGGTACTGTTGCCAGGATCGAATTAATTAGAAACGCTAGTCTGAATAATTATGTTTCAAGGACAGTTTCATACTATCCAAATTTCAACCAGATCAAACGCCTCGCAGCAATTTTTGGAGATTAAAAACAGCAGATACAAGAGCAAGAAAATACGACAGTAGAGAAGAAGAAAGGCAAGAAGAGGTACTGGAGAGGCAGACGAGGAAGAAAGGAAATTCGTCAATGTGGCATCACAAGATCCAAGCCACCAGAATTTGAAAATCAGTACATTGAGATGATTCTGAGAGTAGATAAAGAGTATGTTGAGTAGGGTCATAGGAGATGGATGGTGGATGGATATAGAGATTGGATTTGAATGTACAAGGTCCAAAAGGGGGAGGTAGAGCGAGCGGTTTTACAGCTCATCCTGCAGTTGTTCATCAACTAGTTCTGCAGAACTGCCAGCGAAAGATGGTTCATCGATGTGTGCCTCATGAATGTTATCCTGCGTGCGATGCTGAGGAACATAGCCCATACTAGACGGTCGCTCACTGCGCGTTCCGTCGTGGCCGGTACGATGACTGGAAGTCAGCGAGCCAGATGTTGATGCAACAGAAAGGCCACGCTCTTGAGAAGGTGAACTGCTACCACTGAACGGCAATCGTCCTGTTGTAGGTGACTCTGGTCGAAGATGATCAGAACGGGCATGGTGCGTGCTAGCCCTTGAATGAGTCCGTGAATGGGAAGAAGTCTCTGTGACTGGGGGTAGGGCTTCTGAGCCATCTTCTCCAGACTTCTCCAGTCCATCTTGTGTACGGCGGGATCCAGTACGACTGGGTAATTCGATTTCACCTACAGAACTCACTGGCGGGAGAACTGGAGCCTGCCCATCCAGAGATCCTTTGGGCTTATCATCATTCGAATTATCACCTTCTGAATCAAGATACGGCCCCTCGCCTGCAGATACATTGCGCGAGTGCCCACCACCCACTGCACCAGCAGCTACAGCAGCAGCAGAGTCTTCTGGGTCGTCATGATATTCCTCTCCATTGTATGCAGCTTCTCGGAAAAGGCCAGGCGGAGGTGCTCGAGCACTTCGAACCACCTCAAATCCTTTGCCTTTATCTTTAGTCTTGCCCTGGAAGAAGCTGCGGAACCAGCCTGTAGCAGATGAGACAGGACCTGTAGGATCGGCGGGACCAGTCTTCAACTTGCGAGTACCAGTGTGGGAAAGGGGCGGGCCACGGACTCGGTAATAGAAGTCAACTTCCCGAACAGCATAGTCTTTCTGCTGATGCGAATCATCCATCTCCAAGTCATCCTTGGGTGCTGGTAAATACGCAGGAACGGGTGTGTTTCGCCCAGAAGCATCACCAATGGAATCATCTGTATTCATCCGAATTGGTTTCATGAAAGATCTTGAGCTTCGCTTGCTCCTGTCTCCAGACCCTTGGGGTGTTCGCCGCCCTGGTCGAGGAGGTCGGTAATATGGATCTCGAGGTGACCCACCGAGGAAAGTACTACTACTAGGGGAACCTGCACTAGGCGGGAATCCTGCTCCAGTATAAGCAGTTGGAGAGTTTGCCATCAGATTAGCACTTGCAGCACGGCTGTGACCACCATGTGAACTAGCATAGTCCATTGCGCTAGCACGGCCTTCACTTGCAGTTGCACGGTTCAAAAGGAGAGCTGAACTTCCAGATAAACTCCGGGGGCGTGATTCTTCAAATGGAGAAGAAACACGATCATCCACATTTGCCAGCATAGCTGCCTCTGAGCCCAAACTCTGTCGAGTGATATCCCGTCGGGGTACAGGTACACGCCTTGACAGTTGGCGCTTTCCGAAGACCTTGACCAGGCCACCACGAGTTGCTCCACCAGCACCAGCTAGTCGTGCTAGAACCTCAATCAAGGTTTGGAGAGCGCTAAGGAAGAATCCGAATATCAGGACTATGGCGTGTAAGACAAGAATCACATAGCCAGTCCAACCACGCGCCCCGCTGGAAACGGTGAGGGATGGAACAAATACCACCATTAAGATGATTGTCAAGAACCTGATAAAAGAAAACAGGCACTGATAGATATTCATGTGGGTCGGACCTGGGAATGGTCGGAATGCAATCAGAGTGAGCACCGATACAACTTCACATATAGCAAGCAGCACGACCTGGGCAATGCCAGATGGCTGTAGCGCACCAATGGCCACACCCCGTGCAAAGTTCAAGAAGATTGGCACTATGGCGAAGGCAGCGGCATCATCGCAATAGGTGTTGTAGAGTGGACCGTACAGCAAAACTGTCGGGAGGTCATCAAAAAGATGAGACGTAGGTCGGGTAGACACGATCACTCGCACAAACCAGATTGCGAAGCACAGAAGAACCACAATCACCACCGCGGCAAGAGCAACACTATATGCAGGAGAGCCTTGCGCAGTTACCAATTGGTAGAATGAAAGCGATATGGTGGGCAGGAGAAGATAGTTAAACAGGACACGAATGATGTTTCCGACTGTAAATGGCATGTTCTTGGCACGTAAGTCCTGCTCAGTGCTATGGGCAAGTTCACGGTGCACCCAACGCAATGAGAAGCCTAGCTGGATTATCAAGGTAATAGATCCCAGAATAATCAACAGCCAGATCATCATTCCAGGCCAAATATCTTGATCCGAAGCCATACCTACCAACTGCCTCATTCGATTCAAACCATATGTGCCATTGATCGTATAAACTCCGTCCTGGATAGGATCTATGCCCCCCGATTGGACGAAGCTCTGGTTGAACATCAAGGTTGACCAAGAACCGTGGCTTACGGCAGGCTGGAAGAACCCTGGATAATCCAGGGACAAGGAGCCAGTCAACACAACGAATTGAAGATACTGCAGGCAATCAGCAAATCCAGGTGTGACAAGGCGCAGAACGTCCTCATCACGGCCGTAATTGCTGGTCCACCGAAAAATATCCGTTGTGCCCCACGGTGTATACATGGCCGCTATGATTGTGCCAACAGCCACCATAATCAATATGACTAATGGCACATAGGCCAGCGCATTTTTCAGAGACGAGCCAAAGTCTGGCGTAATGGAGACTGTGATACATCCCAACATATCCGCCGCTGCATCTCCAGATCGGATGATCAAATTTGGCGTGATTGTGGAAAATCGGTAGGAAGAAAGCATGTCATGTTGAACGGAGAACGCGTGCAGGGTGCTCAAATTGCTCCTGATAATTAAAGAACACATGTTAGATAAATATTGACTGCTGATCGCGATAACAACAACGGCAATGTCATTGGAATCGTTGAAGGGGGCATACATACAGGTTGTAATGGAAAACTGGTCCCAGTGGACATTCACCTTGTATCAGGGAGTCGCAAAATCTCGAGGGAAGGCTCCAGGGGGTGAAACTTAAGACATGGTAGGAGCTCAAAAGTGTGCTGTACTTGTTATTCGAGGCATCCAGGTCGACAATCTTGCCTTCTGTGGAATTGGGATTGGTCCAGTTGGCACTATTCTCCGGGGGATAATTTGACGTTTGGTCCGCAGTTCCCGACACGTTTCCATAGACGGTCACATTCAACGGACGTAAAGAGTCACTTAGGTTGAACGAGACTCCGACGTCAAGAGGCACGTATTGAAGCATTAACGGGTCGGATTCCAGGATAGTTTTGCTTAGGCAGTTGTCGAAAGTGAGCAATGCCGCGGTAGCAGGTGTTGAGAAGGATAATATGAGGCAGAGCAATAGGGTCGTCCACCAGCTGGAGCCCGATGTGATTGTCTTCCATCGTGGGTTGTATGTGTCTCGCCATTGTCGGCCTTGAACGGGTCGGTCGCCGCGACGCTCATATTTCTTGTATTTCTCGCAGTTGGGCGCACCCTGCTGTCGACCAGCCACACCAGCGGCATGGCACCGGAATCGCATCGAGTCGTGACACATCTCGAGTGTCTCGGGCATTCGGGATGACCTCCTAGGGGAGGTCAGCCCCCGTGGATGATCGAATCCACGTTGTGTTGACAATTCGGGGGGCAAGGTCGGGTAAGGGTGAGTTTTTCATCTGTGGTCCACGTCGTCGTCTCTGTGAATCGCTGTGTTGGGGAAGATGTCAGGGATTGCGCGGAGAAAAAAAAATCCAGTTCGATCGGGAATGAAAGAGAGTAAGTGGATGCTAGGATCCGGGTTTATTGGAGAAAGAGGGGAATTTCGGGGCGGAAGTGCCAAAGCCTACGTAAGTCTGCAGTCCCCTAGTGCCCAGCTTCGAAGCGGTACACAACTAGGCCACCTAGAATAACTTACTTGATCTGAATATGAATTTAATATTGAAGTAAATTGAGTAAAATTCAAACCCAAAGATTAAACGACCACAGAATAACCCCTTAAAAAAATTAAAACGAAAATAGGCAGTCAGAAATCATTATGCTGCGCCTTGTTGGGTCGCAGTGGAGTTCTACGGGGTACATGACTATAGAAAACTATCCACGCGCTAGAATTCGTACTTTTGATTGTAGAGAATAAGGATGCAATCACGCTAAATTCGGCTCGCTATTTCAGTTTTCATAGTCTGAGTCACCCGAGTCCTTAATTGGCGAACTTTCTAATATAATTTCCAGTATACTAACTAGTATTGCTCAGCCTTATAGCTCCTTGCGTGGATCTATTTTAAGCTCAGGGTCGTCCTTCATATTACTTTCCATCTGAGCCAAGATGAATTGATTCTGCAGGTCGAATGCTCTAGAAACTGGTCTCAGTCGATCTTTCAGCTGGACGGAGAGTATGTTTCAGTGTCTCACTCCATGATGATCCCGTTCCATTGGTTCAAACCGGGAGATTTTATACTTATACCTGCATATGCAACGGTTGCCTTTTCTCGCTAGTCTGGAAAAAGAAAACATAGGAAAATGAACTTCAAGTCTCACTCGGAACCTCTCTCACTTCGTGGAAACGTAGGTTCTTGAAGTTATAGCTTTGCTTGGGTCAGGAAATGTGGTGGAAATGTGCGGACGGTGACTGGTGATGTCTCAGTGGCTCAGTGGGGGACTGATCGAGGATGTTCGTGTGTGGCTGAACAAGGGTCTGATGCACCAATAATACCCTGACTATGAGCTGATGCTCAAATGCAAGATCTACTTGCTAGGCCAGCCATCATGCCACCTAGAGTTTTGTACAGCAGGTTACCGTATACACTGGAGCAAAAATCGCTCTGGGTAGTATAATAATCATAATGAACGAATTTTTCTAGAATCTGATGGGCGTGGGTTAGTACCCTTGGATATAAGACAAAAATGACTAAAAAGTACATAGTTTTGCCTAACTTTTGGAACATTGGATACATTTGAGCAGCCTGCTTGACCTAAAGCAAACCTGAAATACACATGTACAGAGTGAAATTAAAAATAAACCATATCCCGAGGTCCCTTGACGAGAAACAGAAGGAATCCACTCTACTACAGACACATACCCACTAGATCAGGCAATGCTCCAATTACAGTAAACATTGAACGGACATCTGGATATCTCGAGTTCTACTAGGTAGTACCTAGTCGGGCTTCCAAGGTTAGTTCCGAGGTTTACTGGTATAAGCCCCGCAAGGATTTCCATGGATAGGTCGAATACTAGCTTGAAGTATTATAACATTGGCATTTCTATAGTCTCAGTGATATGCAGCTGAGGCGGGTGAGCACCATTCCCTCTCCGAGTATGGAGAAACTTCGAGCACTGCCAGTGGGTACTTGAGTTGGAACTTGAAGAGAGCCCTTCTTTGGAGTGATCAATTCAAACTCCAACCTCGGAATACGATAGCAATCATTGGATGAGATCAATTGATCTCACTTTGGATTCTATACAGGCTGAGTTTTCGTAGTAAACCACAAGAGAGAACTTGAAAATCTCCGAGTCTGTTTCTGGCCTTCCACCTGGGCATCCATACATACCTACACATGTGAGTTCACCGTCCATGGTTGCTCATCAATCTCCCCATAAAAATATTCGTTTCAATATCTATCGGCTCACGCCAAAAAGATCAGCTTGACTAAGACAGTGGGATACTGGGCCTCGATTTGCAGTGATCGAGCGGCTTTGCTTCATTGATGTCAAGGGGATACTCAGGTGAACTCCACATGAGGTTTCAACCGACTTTGATTCCGAGTCCGAGTCTGCTCCATGGCATGTGTAAAGCATATGCAGTGTGAGAGCTTGAATATACATACTACACCTAGACATTACGTACTTCAAGTTAAAGTACCTATGAACACAGGTAGGTCCAAACATTGGAGTGTTTCTCAATCAATTAGTCTCAATCGACCCATTGGTCATTCCGACTACCATTGGCAGTTGAAGGAGTTTGAGCATTCAAGTTTGGTGCATAAAATTCAAATGTTGGAAGCTACCAGTTGACTATTCCGTGGGTTGATGTAGATCCAACCTTCGATTTGAATGTTCTCGGTATCTGTTAGTGGGACAGGGCGTAAAGTGTTGTGGCCTCTGCAAGTGTGAATGACATACAGGAAAGCCGTGGACTCACCCAGATCATAACATCTGGATGCATGTGAAAGTTGAGTTCAGTTCAAATATTGCCAGTGCGCGGCACGTATGTATCGACTCCTCGGACATTGGTTCAGGTGGAGACGTGGTCCAGACGTCAGTCTGCCAGTGAAATCATCCATGACCCTGAGATGTCGATAAGGGTCTTCACATATTACTCTCGGCGTGAATGCCCAGATCGTACATAAGTGACATTGGATTGGTTCACATTGGCATTACTAGGGATCGTCCCCGAGGCCGCAGATCGGATTCTCCACCGGTCGAGTATACCCTGCATTTGCGTAGCTTCAAATATTGAAATGCTTTAAATGAACGGCTTTCAAACATTGAAAGAAGTGTTTGATACTATTGAGGAATTCACCATTGTTCAATATTTGTGAAATTGTTGCCATAGTATAACCTTGAAAATTCGAGGTTCAGGCTGTTCCGTAACTCAAAGTAGTGTTTATGTCTGTAGGTTGAGCACCTGAGCATATCTCCATACATCATGATGTACTGATACCTACTACCACTGTCCATCTTTTATCAGTTTATACCTACTACATAGTACATGTACGATATCAAATATGATGTTGAGGCACATGATGGCCTGGGAGTACTTGTACCTGAGTTGGTTTCCTTTCAAGTTGGAGTGACCGCAAACTTGAATGTTTGCGAGTGAATACGAGAAGGAGGAATCAACTTGAGACTAAGCGGTTAGTATAATTAGAACAAGCCCAGTGGTGCGTCTTGATTCCCCAGGACCCGTATTTGGGACCCTCCACATACGTATGCTTTAGCGGCATTCAACAATGTAGCGGTGTCTTCCGAGATTGGGGAGATATTCTCCCGACCCAGTGATAGAGACCCCAGAAACACCTTTATTTGAATCTGGCACTTCTCCTCTATCGAATAGGAACCCTGATGGGCGGTAGGGATCGCATGCCCATTCTTTTCAATCCCCCTGGCGCCGGGTGGACGAAAGGGGGAAGCCGGGGAGGAAAAGGGGCATCTGATCAACTGCCAGATTAGCGAAGGTGCATGGACAGGTATCTATGGAGTGTTATGGAGTACCTTCATTTTAAAAAAGAGACTATTTTATTAGCCGGGAGTAGGCAGCAGTTAAACATCAACATTTCAAGGTAGAATGATATCTGCATATCTTCTCCATGTATGCACTAGTTAGGACAGGTTCTCTAGCATCACGCAACGATCTCTCCATCTTCGCGATATCAGGGACATACTAGTAAGGATCTACGTGTTCGACCACGATTCATCTGCGAAAAATAGAAATTCTTTTTCTGGATAACTCGTCAGCGGGACCCGCTTGGGGCCCATCTGGTTATGGCCGAACCGGGTTTAGAGGAGTTTCACCATGAGACGCGGTTTGGTTCCCGGCCCTGATTGGATCAGAGGAGCGCGGTTGATGGGTTACAGGGGAGAATTAAGTGTTGGTCGCAGTCGCAGCAAGATAAAAGTGGTGAAACTGGCACAACGAGGCTGAGGGAGTACGTGTGCTGGTGTATAGCGCTACACTAGCACTCAAACATTTGGATTCAAACATTTGGATGTTCAACTTGACCTAGAAGTTGAAGTTCTTTGATGATATTCAGTAAAAGAATACTACTATAGTAGTACCTTTCAAATTCTCAACTTCCATGGAACTATGTACCTCTTAATCTAATATAAAACTCCGGGAAATGAAGATCCAAGTGTCATCTCGACATCTACTCCACTTAACCGGGGAAGAGTATAACAGTTGAATATTTGAATGATAGATACCCAGTTAGGAAGATTTAATATTAAATCAAATTCATGAAATTCATGAAATTCAATTCCATATCAGAATACACAGAACCAAAGAAAGGATCCAACCTCTCCAGTCAAATCTCCACCATCTCTACTATTCCCTCCGGTCCAGCTTCATTGTCAACACAACTCCTTTTCAGTCTACGCCAATTTCCATTGGACTTGTTTGAGACATTCCTCTTCTCGACTCTTGATCTTGTTCTTCAACATTTTGAGAAGAACCCATCCCCCAAAAAAGCCAAAATCCCGTCGATCATCACGACTCCACCTGGGATCTCTTTGCTGGCTCCTTGTGAGACTCCATCCAAAGCTATCTTGGTCCTATGCACGGGCGCTACCATTAACACCCCTCCTTCGCTCCTTGCCTTTTTTTTTCTTTTCTCCATATCCCACCTTCCACCTGGATCTTTTTTCTCTCTTTCTACTATTTCCTTTAGGATCAACCTTGCCTGATCTCTCGGGTCGTTCATTACTTCCACCCCTGTCGATCACAGTGGTGTGAGTGACCAAGGTTCCCTTTGGGGAAGAGACGCCAGAAAGGAAAGAAGAAGGGGGGATTGGATGAGGACTGGTTTCCTCATCAATATTGGCTTGAGAAACATTGGGCGCAAAGTGGTCGCGTCGCGTTGGGCTTGTATCCTCATTAACTAATTCCAAACTGCTCGATATGCCTGATGACCCATTTGGTTTTCTGGCTGCAGACCAGCCCAAGCCGGTAAAGAAGTCTCACAATTGGAGAGAGAAGCTGTTCTCCAAGGATAAGAACAAGGGTGCTGTTGCCGATAAACAGATCGAGGACTTCCTTGCTTCTAATCGCCCGCAACCCCAACAACCAGTATCAGCCAAAGCCGATACGACCCAGCCACCTCCGACCGTTTCAACATATCCAGTTGCCTCTCCAAAAGATGTCGCAAGCACTATCACTCCCCAGACCCCTATTGCGACGGCGGCGGCGACCGACAAGTACACAGCATTTAGCCCTGCGGAGGCTCAATCCCCATCCCTACCCCGCCAACTCCCACCACCGTCGCCACAGTCGCAACCACGCAGTCCTCCGCGCAAGCCCCGTAAGAACAAAGGCCTCCGAGTAGGATTCTGTGATCGCGCTCCAGAGATCATTGGAGAGGGCGGTGACGAAACGGAAGCACCGACGATTGAGATCTCTTGGTCGCGACAACGTGCTCGGGACAGACAAGTGCCTGCTCAACCCAGGCGTGCTCCGTCGCGGTCGCCAAACCCATCTAGAGACTTGCCATCTTTGCGCGTGAACACATCGATCGAAGATGCTGATTCACAGCGGCGAAAGCCACAAGATGTGCAAAGTGGAATCACGCCGGAGTGGAAGCCCCCCTTAGTCGAAAATACCCCCGATGCCGATCTTCTTAACACCCTTCATCTCACCAAGCCTGGGTCTCGCCTTTCATTCCGGGGATCGCCAGATTCACACTCATTTGCAGAACGTGTGCGCAATCAGATGCAGGTGGAGGAAGCCAGGGCGTTGCATAATCGGTACAAAGACGGGGCGTCCCCAGTGGAGGATTCAGCGGAGAAAAGGGTGAACGAGGAGTATGAGGACGATCCGGTGACTAGCCCTATCCATTCTACTCATAGTGCGCACAGTGGACACAGTGCGAACAGTGCGCATAGCCCCAACAGCCCGTCAGACTCATTTCACGAAACACCTATTTCGTATACCTCCAATGCGCCGTCCCTTAAGTCGATCGTTCAGTCTATTCGGAACCCTGGCAGCCCAGCTTCTTACCGCGGCGCGACAAATCTAAGTCCTATCGACCCTCGACTCCCTGCAGGGTTAAGACCAGGAAGCCCAGGCAGGGTTGTGCCAGCACCACCTAAGATTCCCCTGCCGACCCCACCTGCATCTCACCCTGACCCCTCCCCTCCATATGAGGCATCCCCCAAGAGTCAATTGGCTCCAAAACCTGCTGCGGCAAGTCAGGAACCGCCGCGAAGCCCACAACCGCCAAAGCTCTCTCTGCGCAATGTCGCTGCGCAGATCGGCGACACGGCCTTTACCGAGTTCAAAGAATACATGAACCGATACGACAGTCTGCTTCGTCTTGCAGCTGAAAGCGTGAAACCTCTTGCGGAGACATCCCTGGCGGAATGGATCCGAGCTGCGGTTTGGTGGTTCTTGAGAGGAAAGACACGTTTGGAGACATTCGCTCGCATGCGCGGCAACTGTCCTCCAAGTTATGCGAAGCAGGCCATTGTTGATCTTGGAAAGGCATTATGGATCAATGAACAAATTGTGCCTGGACATTTTGAATTGTCCCGTTACGGCCAACAGATGGGAATCGATGCGCTTTTGGCTGTTGCAAACACGACAGGTGATAAGGAGATGGTTGATTTATTGAGTTTGCACCAGACAACACTGAATCATTTGCGATCGTTGTCCATGTCAGTCAAGCGCAATAACATCATTGCGCTTATCAATGAAGACGACCAATCTCCAAGCCACCTGGACACCAGCGTCTGGCTGCGCTATCCTTTCTTCGCCCCTGACGTGTCGGCAGTGCTCTCGGGAGCAGCAACGAGATCAATGCTAGCTGAAAAGCCGGGCAAGACACCTAGCATCGTTTACATGATGCCACTGGGAGACTCAGCTCGCTACTTCAGCTATGGCAGTATGTTTGTTCAGGCCTGCGTGAGTTCTAGAGACGACGATGGGGAGCAATATGCTATTCCGTGCTGCCTGACAATTATTCGAGAGAGGGCAGATTGGTATGTGCTTGCTGCCATCACTAGTCAAAGTCAGCTGGTCAACATCATGATCCAATCCGACCGAAAGCAGGGTCCCACTTGGGATGATGTGCAATGGCAAGTCCGGACGCACTCTATGCAAGTCAAATTGTCCCGTGGATTCGAGTTGGATGTGTCGTTCAAAGAGGATGATTTCAAAACACTTTGGAACATTGTCAAGTACACCCAGAAGTCAGAGGCTAGTCTTGCGCCAGAGGAGGGTGAAACCGTTGTTTATGAGAACACTGTGAAAGTCTTCCAGTACATGGACCCTGGCACCCCCAAGGCGTTCCCTCCTGACCCATTGGAACGTTGTCGCATTCGGTTGTTTGAACGTTCGGTCACGATCAAAGAAGGAACTGGCTCGCGCAACGCTCATCGCGGATTCCGATTGACTGTATTGACCAGCCCTAAAGTGAAGACCCTTAGCAATGTGAAGCACATTCTCGCTCAGGGAGCCCCCGTGGTCTTTGGTCTGTTGAGGGGGGAAAACGGCGCTCCTGCTCTTCTCCTCAAGGTGACCGAGGATGGCCGAACCCGATCCATGCTTATCACTTTCCATGAAGTAGAAGAACGTACCAAAATGCACGCTGTATTGTTAGGGATGATTCCGCAGGAAGGAGAGTCTAAGACTCGTGAAATCCCTATTCGTTCGTATTCCATTGAACAGCCAGGAGAGTCTGCGAGCGGCCGGTCTGCCGTCAGCCATATTCAGTTCCCAGCTGGAAACGTTTTTGTTATCGATCAAGAGAACAACCATGCAGAGCATGGCTATGGTCCCACCATTCTGTCCGAGAATCTGCGGGCCTTTATCGCGACAGAATGGGGATCTGTGACTGATCGCATAAATCTGGGTAAGTTGTCCTCTACTTTGAGATGGGAGTGTGTATTTGGCTGTACTAACTTACAATGAACAGGACCTGGAGAGCTTAAGATTGGCCTGGATGTCAATCGCAAGACTGGAATGAGTTTGTTCCGCCCAGCACAGCAGGATCTGACAGTTTCGCTGGCGGACAATCTTATCAAACCGGAGATGCCTGAACAGGTGACGAATTTCCTGGAGAAAGTCACGGCGAAGCCAATGGCTCGTCGGTTTGATTTTGCTTCAATGCAAGGTATGTGCCCAATGCCTTTTTTTTTCTCTTCTTTTCTTAGGTCTTTGGATTATTCCATACTCTTTTCGCATTGCTGACTCGTATTTTGCTAGATCTGCATGCATTCGAAGAAGCGGTGACTGGTTTTAAGGTCATCTACGATGGGTGAGTTTCAATCAACCACATTCAACATTTGAGGAGAGACAGTATTAACAAAAAAAAAAAATCCAGAACGGCTTCATGCTTTGCTATCTCACGCCGTCGCAGTGTTGTCCCGATCTACAAGAAATGGGAAGCCAATCTCGCCCGAGTACAGATTATCAAACAAGAGAAGATTGTTCAGTTGGTTGCCTTTTTCGCCGACTTCCAACATGGCACCTGCATGAACTTCGTCCTCAAGGGCACCGACCACATCGAGTCCTTTGGTCGTTCCGGCAAGTTTGGTATTCGAATTGTGGATGCTAAATTTGCACTCCCCAAGACCGATGATGACCCCGCTTCCAAATTTGTGTGCTTGGATATGCCTGAATATCCAATTGAACATGACGATCTCACCATTACATTCGACTCTGAACTTGGTAAGTTGCACCTTATATACTACTCACTTATAGATTCATGTGGCTCCGAGCTAACACGATTGCAGATCGCACCAATTTCAGGGTAGCTCTACCTGGATCTGTTCGCGAACCATCCCGCATGGGATCTCTACGCAGATAATCCCTTTTTAGTCCCATTCTCCATATCCTGTTCTCCTTATCTCATGCCCCAATCATCTTTTTTCTCATACTCATGCGCGCTTCCCCGCGCCACGTGACCGGATACGCGTTCACCCCTCTTTTCATCATCAATTCTTCTTCCAACTCCCCCCGAGGTCTTTGAATTCATGTCAGCTCGCTCGGCTGTATCATACCTTTTTGCTCCCTGTTTCGATCCTTCCTGTTAATACAATTCCCCCATTTCGAGAACATAGCATAACCATGTCCGACAGCATTGGCACCTCCACGCGCTCTTTGCACGCGGATGATGTGCTCAATGTCGTCTCCGATGTAGCTCCTCCAATGCATCTATCTACTACTTTCCGTTATTCCAATGACCCCGAGACGTTAATCCCATTTGCCGATCTTAGCGAAGTATGTGTTTATCTATTGCCTGCTACCAATTAGCCCGATACCCTACCATAAATACGAAACTCTTATTAAAAAAAATCTCCCCCGATAGCCTCCAAACCCAACTAATTATATCTACTCCCGGGCCTCTGCGCCTAATCCCACCCGATTCGAAACAATCCTCTCTTCCCTCCTCAACGGCTCCGCAATCAGCTACTCCTCCGGCCTTTCATCCCTCCACGCTGCTCTCACACTCCTCAACCCTCGCCGTATCTCCATTGGCGAAGGCTACCACGGCTGCCATGGCGTTATCGCGCTCTTCACCCGACTAACAGGCCTCCAAAAACTGCCTCTAGACTGCGCCGCTACGGACCTCGAATCCGGCGATGTAATCCTCCTCGAAACACCCGTCAACCCATTCGGCACAGCCTTCGACATCGCCGCATTCGCCGAAAAGGCACACAGCCGAGGCGCCTACCTAATCGTCGACAGTACCTTCGCACCACCAGGTCTCCAAGATCCATTCCTATGGGGCGCCGATATCGTCATGCACTCCGGTACAAAGTACTTTGGTGGACACAGCGACGCTCTTTGCGGTGTACTCGCTACAAGGAATCAAGAATGGTACAAACAACTTTTCGAAGACCGGATCTTCCTGGGCTCTGTAATGGGTAACATGGAATCATGGCTTTGTGTTCGCTCACTACGTACACTGGAAGTTCGACTCCAGCGACAAAGTGAAAACGCTAGCCGTCTTGTTAACTGGCTCTATACCGCATTACAAGATCCAGCGCCGAAGGCGGGTTCAGATGAAGAGATTGTTCAGAATGTACTGGAAGAGGTCTTTCATGCTAGTGTGCAGAAGACAGAGGGTGATTGGTTACAGAAGCAAATGCCGAATGGATTTGGACCTGTGTTTTCTATTACTATGAAGGAGGAGCACTTTGCGAAGGCTTTGCCTTCGAAGTTGCATTTCTTTCAGCATGCTACTAGTCTGGGCGGTGTTGAGACGCTTATTGAGTGGAGGACTTTGTCGGATACTATGGTTGATCGGAGGTTGTTGAGGGTTAGTGTTGGGTTGGAGAATTGGGAGGATTTGAGGGGGGATTTGTTGAAGGCTTTTAAGGAGTTGGGTGGGAAATAGACTTGGATTATCATGATGAATTACATAGAGGGGCATCGCTTCAAGATGTCAATCCATACAACCTTGGAAACTTTGAGATTCAAGATTCAATTTACATAGATTTGGGTTCTCGTTGGATGTGTAGATTCAAGTTCTGCATGTTCAGATTTTAATTTTGATACTACTAGTACTTGATAATCATCGGCTTGAATTGGATGGCCTTTGATCTAATTCATGGATGCACTAACTCTAAGTCATAAGTATTTAAGCCTGTTTCAAATTTGAGATGAATGGAGAACTTCAAGTTGAATCATTCTGATATACATACTACTACAGTGGGTATATGTGGAGATATACATAGAAGGTATTTACATGATCCACTCTGTTCTCGACTCAAGTGCTCCGAATCGCCTGACAACTCTTGAACCTGAAGTACTATCTCAACTACATATCTCTCAAGCCTTTGGCTTATAGTATTCTGGATACGATTCCTTATATCCCAAGATATACTTCCCAAGTATCAGACCGCCAAAGAAGTTCATCCAAACCCCCAATATCCTAGCAAGAACAGGCGGACCCGGCAAAGCAAGGACAACACCACCCATCCAATTGAATAACAAGACTTGAGGCAAGCTGCGTGGAGTGCCTGATTTCCGACAATCATCACGATAAGATTGTACATTACCTATTCACGTATAAGTCCGAGAACTCGAATTTAAGATATCCAGAACTTTGGAATAGTCAAGACCTACGAAAGAAACACTCATCTCTATCTCTCCATCTCGGCTCCAACACAAACTCAATCACTAATTCCTCCGTCGCACTGGCGTTGCAAAAAGTATGAAATGTCTCAACAGGGATAAGCATCGATTGGCCCCTGGTTTTGAGTATATCCTGCCCATTTGATGTAAATTTGGCGGTTCCACTAATAACGTGGAACATCTCTGTTTGATGTCGGTGCCAGTGAAGCGGGGGACGCAACGCTATGTTCTTGTTTAGCTCGTTGGAGGCGGGTGGCCAACGGTTTACCACGAGATACTGGTCATTTGGAGCCTTGAATTCAATGGATGAGCGGCCACTGTCGAAAAGAATTGGGTTGAGGGTGGCCGTGCTTGTTCGGGGGACTTTCTTGGCCAGAAAAGATAGCATTTTCCAGTTTCTAGTTTTTGATAAACGTTCCTCCCTATGAAAACGTAAATGTTGATAGACCTGAATGTTGTTGATGTGCGGTGAGGAGTGCGGATGTTGGATGTCAGTAGATGCAAGATAAGCCAAATTGCCTATCCTCATTCTGAGTCTTCCATGCACTTTGACCTTCATATTTTAATATTATTTAAATATTCTACTTTCAAGCACTGTAAAATAAATAGATTCCGATAATAGCAAATAAAACGAATTATGTTACTATATAGAAGTTTGAGACTTCGGAGATCATGTGATTCATGCTGACAGGAAGAGATCGCCAAGATTGTTTCACCATGCTAGCACTGAATCCTGCAAAATCTAGCGATATTCTTGACCCTCATGACCAACCCACACACATACCGGGAATCGTGACAAGTCGTCTGCGTGGGAGTCTGAACCCCACCAGTTGGACATGTTGCTCCAATGTCTCCCAGAGTATCCACCAATTTGATACTCAGCCCAGGTAGACCCCTGAAATCAAAACTGGGGTGCAAGACATGCAAGATCCGAAGAGTCAAATGCGGCGAAGAGAAGCCTAGTTGTCTTCGATGTACTCAAACTGGTCGCAAATGCGATTATGGCAGCAAATCAAACTCAGACTTGATTTTATCTCGCGCTCTCGCTTCGCCTCTTTCGTCAACTCCTAACACGATCTCGCGCGAGCGACGCGCTTTTGCGTATTATTTTCAATGCGCTGCTACCTCTGTTGGCGGTGGCCTGGATGTGGACTTTTGGCTCCATATCGTCCCGCAGGTCTGTCGGCGCGAGCCCGCAGTGTGGGATGCGATGATCTGCATCAGTGCGCTGTGTGAGACTCCTGACTCGAGCACTGACCCCACATCCCTGCAACGGGTCTCTCGTTTCTTTAGCCAGAATCGACAAGATGCGCTGGACTGGTATTCGCGATCTGTATCTGGTGTTCGGCAGGGCATCGAGCGCGGTAATGTGGACGCCTTCGTGGGCCTCATCACATGTGTGTTGTTCATATGTATCGAGTCTTTGCTAGGCAGTATAGAAGAGGTCATGCGTCTTTATGCCCAAGGTGTCCAGCTTATCGCAACACTACGTGAGCAGAAAGCCTATGATAAGTTGACTCTACTTCGCGAGACTGTTATTCCAATCTTTGTCCGATTGGGCATCTTTTCTCCTCAGGCTTCCTGGTCTTCTGCCATGTCTTTATTATCTGAAACTCCGTATGGAGAAAGAGTGCCGTTTTCTAAACCAGGATTTCCCTCTCTCAAGGCAGCTCGAGATGCCATTGTTATCCTCGCTGCAGAGATCCCAATGCTGGAGAACGAATGTGAAAGCTATCTACAGTCATCTCATGCCTGGTACATATCTGAAGAGTTATTGGATCGACAAAGATCATTATCAGCAAGACTAGCGGACTGGCAAATTTCTTTTACGAACTTGATGAAATCCGAACAGAACACAAAAGAGAGTCCCTCGCCAACACAGATCAGCATTAGTGCTCTGTTGCTCACATATCATGAAATGTTATTCGTGATTCTCTCCGTCTGTGTCTCTCCAGTGAGAGTCTCCACAGATGCCTACACACAAAATTTCCGAACAATCGTCGAGCAGGCCTCTATCGCCTTGGATAATTCTGTCCAAAACAATGGCGCCCTATCACCCTACACCTTTGAAATCAGCGTCGGCCTTCCGCTTTGGTTTACCTGTCTCCGATGTCGCGAGCCGATCATTCGCCGGGCGGCATTGTCCCTCCTGGCTAGTTCGCATCGCATTCAGGGTCTCAGCAAGCGTGAGCACGGGATAACTCTTGTTGAGAAGATCATGGAACTAGAGGAGGCCCATTTTATATCAACATCGCCATTGAATCCTACTCCCAACACTACTGAGGGCATCACAACCCCTATCAATGAACAGCCGTGGCCTTACTATTCGGATATGAGCAGCCCAAGCAGTCCGTTCAAGGCACTGAATGTTAAAGCACCCTCAATCCCGTCTCCTCCGTTGACGGATGTCGATCAAGAGTCAGCAACACAGTTCTCGGGGTTCATCCCCCAAGAAGCACGTATTCGTCCCCATGGCATCTTTCGGCCGCGAGACGGCTATCCGCCTGGAAAGACTAGGGATGACTTTGCGCATTGGGGGCGAGGCGATGATCAGTTTTATATGGAGTTCTCATGGAATGAGTGTGATGAGAGTGACCAGACGTGGAGGATGGTCTTTGGATATGTCCCAATTGATATCATGCCTTAGCACTTACGAAAATTCAAGCTTACAATCATCAAATTTTACTAGTAGTCTCATCATTTGAAATAATTGATCTCAGCTGTAGATTTTATTTGTAACCTTAAGAAATTTCAAGAGGTAGCAATTGTTTTTTGTAGTTTTCGTCCCAAATATCTCAAGTTCTTATCTGCTCTATCTGCACGGATTGTAATCAGACTCCGCACCCCGCATTGGCATCGGGATTGGCCGTTAAATGTGTTTTTCTCCTCTTTAAATGTTTGATTTCAACACCAATCTCTTCTGAATTACTTCTCAATTATGGCATCATCGAACACATCGTCTGATCTTCAGACTCCGACTGGCACATTCACAATCCACTACTTCGCCACAGCATCCCAATACACAACAAAAAACACCGAGCAGCTCCCGGCGCCACTACAACTTTCACAACTCTTCCCTCTCCTTGAGGAACGATATCCTGGAATCAGAGAGAAAGTTCTTGTTAGCTGTGGTATCAGCCTTGAGGGCGAATACGTCGATATCGAGGAGGATGCGACAACTATGATTCAAGCTGGGAATGAGGTGGCTATCATCCCACCTGTTAGCTCGGGATAGTCCATGTTCATAAAGAAATGTTTGTTCAAGACTCGGATATTCATTTGATGCCAATTATCTAATATTGGGTAGACATTGCGTTAAGCGTTTATCTCATATCTGAAACATCCAATACCAAACATCTCAATCCCCTGACTTCTCTTCGGATCAATTACTCAAGTCGCCATCCACCACTTGTTCGCTTCTGGAAGAATCCCTTGGGATCAACCTCTTCCCGTACCTTCAGCGCGAATTCCTTGGACTCGGGCTTGATGCGAGCCCAGTAATCTTGCCGGAAATAGGCATCGTTCATGAATAGTGGTCGGTACACGTCTGGCAGAAGACCTTTACCGATATTATCCTCAACAATGTTGCCGAGCCCTCCATATAGCCTCTGGTTTGCTTGATCAATTCTTCCGTCATCACTTGCCAAGCCGTATGAAAAGTCCATTTCGATGAAGATGTAGTTCGTATCATCAGGGACATCGAGGAGATCCTGTTTACATTAGTTTCTTCCTTCTAAATTTCGTCTCTTATGATCAGTGGAAAAGGGATCTTACTCCGCCGCGTGCCTTGGCCTTTTCTGAGAACGTCTTGGGGACGGGTTGGAATGCGATTGATCCGATAACATCAGCCACATCGATTACAGACTCTGTCACGTTATGCCAGTGGTCATATAATTCCTGAAGAATATCAGATCCGACAGTGGCATTCGGTACAGGCGTAGTCTCTGTCGCAATAGTATAGCGCTGGCCACTGTTCTGAGTTAGTTGTAATCAAAACTTGGCGTCTGAAAGAGCACTCACTGCAGAATGGCAAAATCATTGTACTTGAGTAAGTTATAGTACGAATCCCAAGTCAGAGTATCGGATGTGTGTGGAATGACTTCGAACTCATCAAAGACACCGGCTGGGGGCTCAGGACCATCATAGAACAGAAACATGATCCAGAGATCAAGAACCCCAGCTAACCCGTGTTCTGCTGTCAGAATAATAGCTGCTTTATCATCGGGATAGTCATCCACAAAATTCCGCAGGGCAGCGAGAATTTTGGGAGTAGACGCTGCTGTAAAGACCCAGTTTCCTCCCCAAACCTTGCCAACGGGGTGTGTTTCCATAGTATAAGCTGTTACGATTCCCATATTGTTACCTGATCCCTTCAAAGCAGCGAAGAGGTCTATCAAGGCATTGAGTTAGTCTTTCCTTCTTATTATGCATAATGCTCACTTTTGTCTTACCAGGATTGCTACTAGCATTAGCATTGACGATCGTTCCATTAGCAAGGACAACCTCATAGTTCGCCACGTTGTTAGCAGCCCAGCCATATTGTGTACTGAGAAAGCTCATTCCACCTATAACCATTAGAATCCCAATGCTTCACATGAACATAGTTATTCTCAGATGTCAACGACGCTCAAACATACCTCCAAGCATGTAACCCCCGATTCCAACGCCTCCTAGACGCCCTCCAACAAGAGCCCGCCCTTGAACAAGACCATCAAGGCCATTCTGCGCATCCTCCCACGAAAGCCCAGGCCCAACAACGGCAGTCTGATCTGCGGCATTATAAGTCACATGGTCCAGATTTTTCGTCGAAATCAACACTCCATCCTCGATACTCGCAAATCCAGCATTTGGCATATGACCACCAGATTTCACCGCAAACAATGAGCTGGAATTATGAAGGTTTTTGATTATCTGTGCCATCTCCGTCGCACTGGATGGCGCGGCAATACATGTTGGTTTGAGGTCTCCACATGCTGCAGACCAGTAATCTGTAAGATCGACTGAATAGTCGATTGATGCTGGATATTCAATTGGAATGCCGCTCTGTGCGAGAGTTATGCAGATACTGGCTTTTGCTAATGGAGCAAGCGCTGCTGTTAACAAGGCCAAAACGTGCCGATGGCTTGGCGCCATTGTGCTCAACTAGAGGGGATGGTTGAGGCGCAATGAAGTGTTCAGACCAGAAGATGACCTTGATGGTACAATCTTCTCAGACGACAAGGATCGATCAATTTCAATCCAATATTCAGCTGGATTCGTCTAAGTGTGAGCACCGGAAATTGAGAGGTCAGGAGAAGACCATGGAGGTCGCACTAGTATTATTATATACTAGACACTAGCTGAAGAAGAGATCCTCCATGTGCATGATTCGTTCGGAGGGTATCCTACCCCTCCTGGGTGATAGATCCAGAGTGCCCACATGTGCAGGTGTCAGTACAAAGCCATTGCAGGATCGACGACTGAAGCGAGGTGGGTACTTGATGTCGAATCCACATATCATAGGTAGAAAGCATCCGAGTACAATGACCTATTCTGGTAAGGAGCAGCTCTATTCCCGGTAGAGTGGGGGCGACTACTGTGGGTTAGAGAACGTTATCATTCCAAGATTTGCGGGAAAGCATTGGGGTTACAGGGAACAAACAGGGCAGAAACATTGAACGAGCAGTTCAAGCCTCGGAAATTGGAGAAAAATCCCAATGCCCAATGTCTGCATTGATAACCGAAGTTCAAACTACGCAGATCAGGAGAGAATGGGGCTAGCGTTGGCTTGTTCTTGGAGGCATTTATGCCTCTAACTCAAAAAGCATAAAAGACCCCGGACAGTTCTTGCATTGTTTTGTGGCTGTGATTGCTGATTTGTATCAAGAGTTGTGGATGTATTGGATGCCAGTAGAGTACAAAGTACACCTGGGCAGGATCACGCCTCCTAGTGGGAACCTACCACTAGTGGAACAGGCTTCGCACTGCTTGACAAATAAAATTCCAAGGAGTAATAGAAGGCTCTAAACAAGAGAAATTTTATTAGTATCTTCCCAATTTTCGATATATAGTATCAAAGATTGTAATTAGCCATTATGAATAAATCATCGGAGGGAAACGATAATCAAGGTAGTCCAGGGGAATGGGTGAAATCCTCATGTGTCATGCCCAGTCCCTCACTGAACCCTGTCCGGGATCGACTGCCGATGGATCCTTCAAATAGTCACTTTGTGACAAGTGGGACGCGGGGATTATCCCCTGAACAGTTCCTAGAAACGGTAAATGAACCGTTCGCACAGCCATAGAGCTCAGGCCATAGCTCGCTTAGCCTAGATAAGAAATGATAGTCAGTTCCAGCCCAGTTTTTGGGAATTTGGTTTTGTGCACGAACTATAGCTCAATGAGGATCGCAATGTTAGTTAACTATAGAAACTGTGGGGGAATACCCGAGTGCTCTTCATCACATGAAGCCGTAGCCGGTCAAGTGTACCGAGGACGGGACACAACGCAAGCAATACGAATGTGAGGTGTAGAAAGTATGAAACCGAAGGTATTCGACTAGGTATCTTTATGATATCCAAAGAGGGGCCAGGGGTTGTACCCATCATGGAGTCTTGTCAAAACCTTGGGAAGTCAACGCTAGAATTCTTCAGTGCCGAGATGTGTGGCATTTGGACTTTGTATTCCATGCTAGTCAGGCATTTTATGAACCCTATGCAGAGTATGCTAAGACAAAGGCGTTCCTGCTCGGATGCAGGATGGTTTGCATTGCATGTAGGAGCTAGCTCTAGTGCCGGGACGTGGCTGGCTGGTCAGAGATTCGGTTATCGTATCAAGGGAATGGTCAATCAATATGGAGGCAAAAATGACTCGGAGATTATTGAGAATTGAATATCATGCATACTCAGGCACACGGAAGCTGAGGATTGTTGTGCACCCAAAAGACAAGATCGGTAGTCTCCAGGGCTGTATACAATGGAGTCGCCAGTTGACGGTTGACAAGGATCCACACATTACCGTAGACACCTGAGCTCTGAGGTGTAAATGGCCACTACCGCCCCAAGGCGGTGTGGCATTATGACCGCAGAATAATGTAAGTCTCGATGGCGTCGCGTTTCCAAAAACTCCAAAGGCGATCATGGTGTTACCGAGGAGTGCAGCGTTGCAGAGGCTTGCGAATGGCAGAAGTCTCTATGTACGCTGTGCATTCCGACAAAGACAGATGTCATGTCTGGCTTCGCGGAGAGTGACCCCTATACCACTGGGGCGCCGCTTCTTTTCCACTACAAAGCTCTTGAAAACGGCACTAGGTAATGAAACTAAGGATACGGTATGGCGCAAAAGAGGATAACTGAGGAGTTAAAATCGTGGCTAACGGTTATGTCTGTCCAGGAACCATCAGGGCAGGACCCGTCGGTAACCCTTGAACAATCCGATCAATCACCTACCCAAGAAGACAATGCTGCTACCGAAATCGAGGCCTTTCATAACATTCGCGAATACCTTCGGAACTGGCAAGCGACCAATCCAAACATCCTGGATCCTGTTCAATTACCAAATTCGGAGAATGTTGGCTCATTGTTGGGATCTATGCCCAATGGCCGAGATGCTTTCGATGCGGGATGGAACACAATGAACTTAACGCAAGAAGATGATCTTGACACATCGGATGAGTTCGTGGGTGATCATTTGGAGCCGGGAGATATGGTAGCGCGCTTGACACCCGATGGAACATTCGCATTTGCCATCTATGTCCAATCCGTTCATAGACAAAAGCAGTTCTATACAGCTCGTGGAAACTGGCGAGTCTGTCGGAACCGGGAATTGGACTATGTGGTCAAGGGCTTTGTTCCTGTCGAGCAATTGGACTCCATCAAACCATACTTCCCCACAGGGATGGCCCAAGTCAATCCCGACCTTCAGAATATGCCGGAGGGCGGGCTCCCCCGGCCACTTGGCGCGCATCTCCTCGAGATGATGGCCAACTTTGAGGAGCATATTCTCGAGTTTTATCGAGTTCACTCGAACCAGCTGGATAATCTCCATGACCTTGTCGCTGATGAGTCGGAATTCCGTCGACTAACTATTGAAGAAATGGCTATGCAGGTTCTGGGTATTGAAGAGTCAGAGCTGAACAGCGTGAATCTCTTCGCTACCCATCAAGCTGTCCGTCGTCATCCTTTCATTCTTGAAAAGGACTCGCTGCATTTATTTAGCTCAATGTATCTGATACAGCCGAAGAGAATCGCTGCAGTCGTCCAGGATGTTACCACTTGGGTGCATGAACATCAGGAATATCTCACACGCTTTGCCATGGGGAAGAAGCATCAAAGCTTCTTGGATGGAATTGCCGCAGAGAAGACAGGACGAACAACCGCAGCCTTCCACAGCCATCCGATGCAGCAGTTTATTGCAAAAGCACAACGCTTGATCCGGCTCAGTCGACAGGTTCGATCCCCCACAATCATGTCCAGCGTGGGCCCATCGTCTGAAAGCTTTAAGCTCGGTCAGGACGGGAAGGCAATGGTCTTCCGCGAGGTCCTTACTGAGAAGCTCAATGAAAATGATCAGAAGATTATCGAATATCTTCAAATGTACGCCAATCCGGCTGTCATAATGCCATCTGGTACTTTGAAGTCAACGGCATCACATATAATGCGGGCCACTGGCATGTATAACACGCTTGGCCTGAGCGAGTCATCTACTCGGATGTTTCTACAGGAACTTGGTGTGATTGCTCCATGGGAGAATCTCAGTCTGCTCGACCAAAATCTGCTGCTCCCGGGACACGGCGTGTCGCTCATGGAAGACATGCGATGGGAGGAGATTGAGGAAGCATGCGAAAACCTCCCCGAACTGGTGGACTCCATGAAGCATCTGCGGAAAGACTGGGGCGATCTACCAGTGTATTGCATTGACGACGTTACCGCCCAGGAAATTGACGATGCGGTGTCATTGGAGCGCATTCCAGGCTCCGAGGATACATTCTGGATACATGTTCACGTCGCGAATCCAACTGCCTTTTTGAGTCAAAATGACCCCATTGTCGAGTATGCGGCCTCTCGACTGGCGACCACATATGCTCCAGAGCGCACGTATCCCATCTTCCCAGAATCACTTACACAGGGCCACTTCAGTCTTGAACCTGGTCGACCAGCCATAACTTTCAGTGCAAAGATGCGCCTTGATGGAGAGATTTTGGATACCAACGTCACAAACGGAACTGTACACAACGTCATCAGCCTCACGCACGGCACGTTACGGAACTTCTTTGATCCCCAGGCCAAGGGGCCTTCAGAGGCTCTCTCTGTCGGAGGTCAGTCTAGTAAACACACTCTGCCAGAAGGCAAAGTGCTTCGTGAGACACTCACACCGGAGGATCAAGAGAATTTCACCATCCTTCGTCAGCTCATGCTGGGTTTCCGTCAGCAACGAAAGAAGAACGGTGCCATTGACATGCAACAGCTACGTCCCAACCCTTCACTCTCAGTTCAATTGGGTACAGTCCCAATCAAACCATATGAGATGCAGGTCACCGAGGGTCGTTATTACATAGGCGACCCGATCATTGAACTCCGTCTACAGGACTTCAACCCGCACGAGGTGCGCGACGAGTCAAAGAACTACCTTGTCTCAATGCTCATGAACATGGCTGGTCATGTCGCCGGCCAGTTCTGCGCGACTCGCAATATCCCAGTTGTCTACGACGGCACCTGGTATGATCCAGAATATAAACGCGTGACTGCTGAGAATGTGACCCAGTTTGGCGGCGAGGGCTTCTACCATTTTGCCATGCCGAAGGCCTTCTCTTCCTCTGAGCCTGCTCACCACCATATGCTTGGCCTCGATGCTTACGTCAAGAGCACCAGTCCTCTTCGTCGGTTTACTGATGTCATTGCGCATTATCAGATTGAAGCTGCGCTGCGCTTTGAGGCAGAGAATGACCGGCAATTCGATGCACTTATCGACATGCCAGCACCTGCAGAGGATCTGGACCTGGAGACTCAAGACCAGGACAGTGAAAGCGCTCCAGCCGAAGAAACCTCGTCAGCTGTAGCAGAAACAGAGCCCATTACCGACTCAGATCCCTCGGAATCCTCATCAATTTCCCCATCTCCTCTTCCCTACTCACAGGTCGATATAGACGATCACATCCTCTACTCTCAACCCCTGCGTACCCGTCTTCGCGATGTTTCTCAATTCTCAACCCAACATTGGGCCTGCATGCTCCTCTTCCGTGCCTTCTATTTCGCAGAATGTGCTCTTCCCTCCTCATTCCCTGTTCTTCTCCGCACACCCAGAATTGTTCCCGCACGTGAAGGGACTGTCTACGCAGGTGTCATCACCAACCTTGGTGTGAACTGCGTGGTCTCTGTGCCGGAAGGGTGTGTGGGTAAAGATCGCATCAATGTATTTGGGATTGTGAATGCGAAGATCACAGGAGTTGATATGTCTACTTTGGAGGTTAAGATGGAGGCTACTGAGTTGATTAAGGAGTATGAGAGAGTTGGCGATTGGGCTTGATACCACTTTGTTTTGTTTGGTGTGCAAGCCAGACGGATTTGTACCATATTATACCACGTTTTTCAGCATCACGATGTACTATTATTTTCTCCTCTTCCCAGTCGTGGGATGTACAATATCCAATGGAATTCTCCTGATGATCAGTTTGTTCTCATGTTTATCACTCTCGATAGTCACTGTCGTCAGAATTGTCAGAGTATCGTCTGATGCATGGCCGTGTAAGTCCTTCAAGTTGTACCTCTTCTTGATAACTTGAAGTAAAAGCACTTATATCTACTATGTACTAAGAACTTCCAAGGTTTAATAGTACGGCAGGCTCAGAAAAATAAGAACTCACATTCAAATGTTAATAGCATTCAGACAACCACCTGTAAATCTATATGAACATCGAATCTAACCTTGGAAGAATTTAAGTACATTTAAACCCCAAACACCTGTTTCACCAAAGCCTTCTTGTTCACCTTGCCCATCGCGTTGCGAGGAATACTATCCAGGATCTTCATCTCCTGTGGAATCTTATATCCCGCCAATCTATCCTTCAACGCACGTCTCATATCCATCGGACCCCACGACTTGCCATTTCGGCCAGTCGACGCAGCGTCCGGACGTAGGACGATGACAACGGCGACCTTTTGGCCCCATTGCTCTGATGGGAGACCGACAACAGCAGCTTCGGCGATTTGGGGTCTGAGAATGTTAGCTTTGATCATTTGGTGTACATGAAACAGCTCAGATCGAGGGACAGGAAAACTTACAGAGAAAGTAACTCCCTCTCCACCTCCAACGCACTCACTTTCTCGCCTCCCGTCTTAATTATATCCACGCTCTTTCGTCCTCGAATGAAATACATCGGACCGCGCGCCCACTCTCCACTCGTTCCCTTCCCAGCTCCCTCGACACTCTCCCTAGTAGCAACATCGCCAGTTCGGAACCACGGGCTACCGCCATCTTCAGCAGCAACGAAGCTCTCCGCTGTAGCTTTTTCGTTCCCGAAGTACTCTTTGAAAATAGTAGCACCGCGTAACTGGATCTCACCCTCACGGGCTCGACCTGTCGAATCTATTTCCTGACCTTCAGGAATGACGGTCTCTGTATCCGTATCAACAAGGCGTGCTTCAACGCCTGGTAATGGCCATCCAACACTGCCATCTACCCGGTCCTTCGGATCAAGACCACAGCTAATAGCCATTCCAACTTCTGTCATGCCGAACCGTTCCAGGAGAACGTTTCCTCCACTAAGAGAGGTCCATTGCTCTTTTGTAGGTGTTGGGAGAGCAGCAGAGCCGGAAATATTCAGTCTGAGATGTTCGGGTGAGATACCCTTTTGTGCTGCAGATTGGATATCTGGGGGTAAGGACGTAAAAGAGCTCATGAGACGGTTGTAGATTGTTGGGACGGCGGTTAGGAAGGTGATTTTGGAGTGGTTGTTGTTTTCGGGGAGGAATGGAGAAGCGAGACGTCGCCATACTTGTTCTGTGTTGAACGGGTACAGGAATTCGATGGAGGAACCGGCAAATACAGGTGCGAGGATTGCGTTCACTACGCCGTGAATGTGATGTAATGGGAGTAAATGGAGGAGACGGTCATCTGGGGAGTAGTTCCATGCTTGTAGAAGGGATGAAGCTTGTGCGGCGAGTGCGGATTCTGGGATGAGAACGCCTTTCTGTCTGTTTATAAGAGATGGCTCCATGGCTTGAACGGAAGCACCAACGTACCGGTCGATTGGTTGTGCCCGATGTATACAGCATCATACCACCAGATGGCTGCTTGAGACTATCCAATTGCACAGACTCGGTAGCAGCACCGACCTCGATCTTCCGTAGAATATCGAACAATGGTTCTTGATTCAATCCAGCTTGCAAGATTTGACCTGCCTTATCAGCATACTTCTCTGTTGAGAGTAATACCTTCGCTTGTGCATTGTCCAAGATGTATTGAAGTTCGCTAACTGGGAATGAAGGCGACAAGGGCAGCGCAATGGCATCACTGGCAAAGATAGCCAGCAGAGTCACTATAGAAAATATTAGTCCACGCGAGAAAAATTGAAGTGTTAGATTCCAGGTAACAGTACCTACGTAATCATAGCTATTCTCTGCTAAAAACGCAACTCTCTCGCCAGCCAACTTGCCCTTCTTACCCGCCTTGCGCTCTAGATCATCCTTTGCGCGCAGAACATCGGCAATAAGGTTCCCATACGTGAAGGAACGAGTCGATGCACTATGCACTACGGCGACACTAGAAGGATCATGATTCTGGAGTGATCGGAATATCGGGATATTAGGAAGAGTCGAGAGAAGTCTCGAGTGAATCGCAAACGCCGGTCCTCGGCACTGGTATCGTGCATGAGCGATGGGAATGGGAGAACGCGGCCGAAGAAGCCGAAGTCGCGAAGCTTGAATGCAGGAAGCCATAGGTCGGTAAAGCTGAAGGGATCCTATTGCAAGATTTTCATAATATTTTGAAGTATTTCCAGGTAGTGTAGGTGGTAGAATGGCTGTTGAGAATAAGTGAAGAATAAATAAGAACAATAGTTGATGTCATCTCAAGTTCCGCGGAAACTCCCCAGACTCGGAGATGTAATCAACTGTGAACTCCACCTCTTTTCCGCTATCTTTTCCCAAGGTTACCTCCTCTTCACGAGTCTACTTCTACTTCTACTTAACCTCTTCTCCTCTTGACTCTCGAGTCTCGACTTCCTTTCTCCTCCCAATGCTTCGCGCTCTCCCTGCTCAGTTCCCCCGCCGCTTTTTCTCCGTCTCCGCAAAAATGGCATCGACAACCCCAATGGAGGACCTTATGCGCGACAAGGTATATACCTTCCCAGGCTCTGTATAGACGCATATGTATACGAGTACAAGGCTAACATAATATCCAGATCGCCCATGCTTTCACTCCCTCCACCCTCATCATCCGCAATGACTCCCACAAGCATGCTCACCACGCTGCGATGCAAGGCGCCACCTCCAAAGAGACCCATTTCCAGTACGCACTTCCTTTTACCCAAAACCGAGCATATTCGCACTCCTTTCCGACTATATGAAATATTCGACGACTTCATATACACCCCTTAACGGCGAATACGAGTCAGCTCAGTATGGCATGATGCTAACATATTTAGTGTCACAATTACCTCCTCCGCCTTCGAATCGAAGATGCAGCCCGCACGCCATCGCATGGTGTATGCCCTACTGAAGGAAGAAATGAGTCAGGAGGGAGGTATCCATGCATTGCAGTTGAAGACAAAGACACCGGCGGAGGAGCAGCGCGAGAAGGAACGGGAGGCATAAGCATGCGCTGTACGATCAAGATAAATGTTGAACTTGAGTGATGCTCGAGTAGATTAAGCGTTGATTCAAGTTAGTGTATCCTCTATTCAAGAGGATTGGATACCCGATTCATTAAGAATCAAGATCGACTTGAATTCCAAATTTCAATTGGCAATTTATTAAAACTGTATATCTTCATACTACTGGTATGATTTGCAAAAATGGTTCGCAGTGCAGGACTTCATTACTTAATAGACAGTATTAGATAGATTCTAGCGCCAAACAAGCAGGCATCGAAAAACAAACAATTCTAGTATATACATCCAAGGAAACCCTGCATCGCACGCGGCGGCTG
This sequence comes from Penicillium herquei, assembly GCA_039634405.1. Taxonomy (NCBI): domain Eukaryota; kingdom Fungi; phylum Ascomycota; class Eurotiomycetes; order Eurotiales; family Aspergillaceae; genus Penicillium; species Penicillium herquei. The sequence continues at coordinate 2,265,602 of CP098390.1, forward strand.
AATATTCCAGGGTATTCCAGGGAGCAACAAGTCATCATCAGCAAGGTACTTGCGGTGGTCCGTCTCAACGAAGCTGTACGCAGGAAGGCAACAGCCATATGGTAATTTGGAAAAGGAGAAGAAACACAAAGAAACGAAGCCGATCGAGCATTGCTTTTACACAGAAACAGAAGAAAAAAAAAAAGAACAACAAGAAAGTGACTGAAACATGCGAAAAGGTGGTATAGAAACGAAGGGGTGGCGGGCGTGGGACAAACGGGAATCAGTAATTGGGAAATGAGAAGACAAAGGTGAGGGAATTAGATCGATATCGAGGATCAATACAAATCAAATCGAATCGTCGGAGTCGGTCTAGGTCGCTGGTAGGGGGATAGTAGGGTCGTACACGGGTGAAAAAAGAAATAAACTATGGAGTTGGTGACTCGGCGGATTAATTCTTGTTGGCCTCGGTGACACCAACGGCAATGGCGACGATGATGATAATAATGAGCACTAAGATTGAGTAAGAGTGTTAGTCAGATTATACCAAGGGAGGGGTAAGAAGTCAAAAAAGGTACATCCCCAGATTGAGCGGGGAAGATGGTTGACTTACAAATAATACCCAATGCATACCACTTCCATCGTCGGGCGTTGCGGGCGCTTGTAATGGCGCTGGTCAGCTTAGTGTTGGCTTCCTGGACATTGCGGTGTGTCTCCTCAGCGCCCTGGTTGATCTGAGTGACAGCGGGCTCTTGTTGGTGAATCAACTCAGCGACTTCCTGGTACAGCTGACCAAGCTGAATCATATCCTGCTCGATCTTACGGATGGCGGCGGATCGCTGGAGAGTAGCCTGGCGGGCATCGTTGGCCTGGCGCGAACGGGTACCGGGCACCTGAAGTTCTCATTAGTGGTCTGATTTGCGCGCGAAATGTAGAATAGTCTCAAAAGAGAGAATAGGAAGTATTGGGGTAAAACATACAGCAAAGCTCTGCTCCTGTCCAGCCAGAACAAGCTGCACACCCTGCTCCAACTCCTCCGGAGTAGCCTCGGGGTTGGCGATTTCGTAACGGCGGCGCACTTGCTCCTCCAAGCGCTTCTGGAAATCGGACTGAGTGCGCTGGTACTGCTCGATCTCGCGGCGCAGGTTGCGGTTGACATTCTCGACTTGACCAGAAACACGGGAATCGCCGGAGCCAGGAGTCTCCTTAATGCGCTTGAACTGGTCGCGCAGGTAACGAAGAGCGGTGTTGATCTCATCCTCGATGTAGTCGACGTTCTGACGGGCGGCCTGATCCTCCTTGCCGGTGCTGGAGTCCAGCAGGGCGTTCTGGGCTTGGAGGAGCTGACCTTCGCGCTTGGTCTTCAGCTCATTAATGGCATCGTTCATCTCCTTGCACTTGTTCAGGATTGCAGTTGGGCCTCCGGGTTGCTGCACGTTGGACATCTCTGTTGATGGAGGGGGGCTAGTTAGCGCGTGTCGCAATTCTCTTTGTTTTGGCCTCTCCCGAGCTTTGGAGTAGAACCGAATCAAGCAGTTTTCAGGGACTCACCATATCCACCATTGCCTTGCTCCGCGGCGCCTCCATAACCATAGCTCTGTTGCTGCTCGGCGTAAGGGTTCTGTTGGCTCCCATAGGGGTTGTACTGGCCGTAGCCCCCCTGATTGTTATCTCCCAAGGCCTGGTACTACCATTGTCAGGAATATTCACAACACGATATTTGGCATCACTTACACTCATGATGAACAGATAGGGATGGAGAGAAAGTGAGCAAGGAGTTTCAGGATAGATTGAAAGGGAAGGGTGAGACGGGGAGAAGTGGGCGGAAGCGCTAGCGGTGGAAAATCGAAAGGCAGAATGTTTCAGATAATCAGGGGTTTCAGATAGTTTAATAAGGGGAGAGAGACAAAGAGATGAGTGATTCGTTGAGAAGAGGAGAAAATTAAAATGAGATAAAATGGAGAATAATAAATAAAGTTGAATTGAATGGTAGAATCCTAATAAAACTCGCTACGTTCCTGCGTAGACTCCCTACAATTTGGCCCCATCCATTGGGGCTGATGCATTTTGTTGCTATTTATGAGGCTGGGATCGGCGGACTAATCTAGAGACCCTGCACGTCAGGATACCATTTCCACTTGTATCAGGTACTTGGTGCTCCATAGTGAACTCCATACTAACGGAAGTACCCACTACTTATATCGGTGGCGAGTCTGCACGTCATGATTGTCTGGAGCTTGGGATTCCATGGACTAAACTATAATACTAGGGCTAAAGACCTAAAGAATCACCAAATGAAGATATTGGAATCTGGAGATAAAGCTTATAATCATGCAGCCTGTTCTGTAGAACCATGAATATGCCCATCGTGAAATAAGGGCGCCTAATTGACCTCAGGCGGCCTCACACAGAGGTGCACAGGCGGTTCAACGAGGCTGACTCGAAAACATCTGTGCGACCAATTGGTCGAGTTTTGATTAACTCACTTGCATTAACGTGCATATTCTTAAGCACCGTTAGACGGAGAACTGCCTACTTGTGTCGAGGTACAGACGCCACGACCTGAGTTGTCCACGGGCCTCGAGGAATAAGCCAATCAGCGGGATATAGGTGGAGGACGGCGTCAAGCTCAAGTCAACGCTAATTCGTTTAGTGGACGATTTGGATTCCATAAATAGCTGAGCACATCGAACATTCCATACGCCACACTCTGTGGCATCTACAAATATGCACTGCCTTCAAATGTTTCATGGTAACTACTACACTCAAGTGCTACTAGTAATGAGAAAACTTGAATATTTGAATGTTATGTATAATTTCATTTTAAAATATTTATGGTAACTATTTACTAGAGATTAACTTCATATCTCATCCCACATATCTGCCCAGCAGTCTAGACGCAGGAACTTCTGCTTCCAGGCAGTGTGCAATAATACTAATTTAACAAGTGTGAGTCGCAGATCTACTGCTTCGACTCACGGCGCTCCTCAACTTGAAGAGGGGCCTCGGGCATATCATCATCAGCATCCAAGGCGTTCATGTCATCTTCCTGGGCATTCAGGTGGTGGAAAGTGAACCAGAAGATAATACCACACAGGAAAGAGGCACAAGCCAGACCAACGAACATCCACATGATGGCGGGGTCGAAGGCAGCGGGGGTAAGAGCCTCAGCCAGGGCGGAACCGAAGGCGTTGGTGAGCAGGTACATAGACTGGACGAAGGACTTCATGGAGGGAGGAGCCTTGGTGTAGGCGTACTCCAGACCGGACACGGAGGCGAAAATCTCAGAGATACCGATGAAGACGTAGGCGGGAGTCTGGATGGCAATGTGCACCTTGTTACCGGTGGTGGAGCCGTTCACCTCGGAAGCGGCGCAGAGGGGGTGTCCGTAACAGGGACCGGCGGAGTAGATCAGGTGCTGCACAATGGCGGCGTACATCATGGCCAGGGAAGCAACGACGAAACCGAGAGCAATACGGGTGATGGGACGGAAGGGGATGTTCAGACGACGCATCAGGGGGTACACAAAGGTCTCGAGGAGAGGAATGAAGACGATAATGGAGATGGGGTCGAAGTTCTGCATCAGATCGTTGGGGATTCCGTGACCGGTCATCTGGCCGGCCTGGGTAACGAAGTTGCTGGAGAACTGGCCATAGACAACCCAGTAGATGGGGTAGAAAGCGAAGACACGGCAAGCAACAAGAGCACGCTTAAGCTCGTCAATGAAGTGGTCATCCCAGGGCAGGGCAACCTCGGAGTTGCGGTTCTCGCGCTGCCAGGTAGGCTTGGGGGCATCCATGTTGCGGTGCTTAATCATCATCCACAGGGCCTTGAAAGCATCGGTAATAATAGAACCCTGGGGAGGGCGAACGACGTAGAACTTACGTCCCAAGAGAAGAACCAGGGTACCGACGGCGAACATGCACAGACACAGAAGGTAACCAGACCAGAAGCCAATGTACTTCTCCATGTAAGGAGTGGCCAGAAGAGACAGGGAACCAACGTTGATACATCCGTAGAAGATCATGTAAATACGCTGGATGGTAAGAGCTGGGTCAATGATCACACGCTCGCCCTTCTTGGTAGTAGAGACGGCCATCTTCTTGCGCTTGTACTGATCAGCAATCAGAGGAGCAACGTTACTCTTGATACCACCAGTTCCCAAACCAATAACGAGGATAGCCACGATGAAACCACCCAAACCGGCACCATGTTCCAGGGCGGTAGGGATAGAAGTGCAGACCAGAATCAAAAGACCAACCAAGTAGATACCACAGAACCAAACAATAGTCTTGTACTTGCCAAGGTACTGATCAGCGACAATGGCACCAAGGATAGGAGTAACTATATCAGAGGGAAAGCAGTTAGTCATGATGTTCTCAGTCTCTGTTGTATATCAAGTTGGGTCTCATATAGAACATACCATAACACCAGAACTGGAAGAAAGTAGTCAAACCAGTAGCACCCTGGTGAGCCATACCAAGGGCACCACGTCCCTCACTACCGTCCAATGGACGCTGAACGTAGTTCTGGAACATGCCCGACATGCCGTAGTAGGTGAAACGCTCGCACAGCTCGACGATGGCGACCAACCAGGCGGAGATAGGCAGGTGCTCGGCGACGTGACGAAGGGAACGCTTCTCATCCTCGGTGGGCTCCTCGCCATCGGCAGTAGGCAGGCCGGTCTCTTTGTCCATATCAAGAGCCTTCTTCTCATCCGTCACGACAACATGCTCGACAGAGCCGTCATTTCCGGCGTAGGGTCTGATATCTAGTCAGAATACATGTTTTCCAAGTTGCTAGAATCATATACACAGATCCATTTTTGTTTTTGGAAGGTGTGTGAATACATACGGAGGAGCAACTGCCACCTCGTTGGTAGTGGTCGACATGGCTGATACGGGAAACTCGAACGCGACCTTGTCGTCCAACAGAGCACAAGAACGGGATAGAGAGAAAAAGGGGGAAACGAAATGGAAATAAACGACCGCGACCGTATACTATATAGTCAATTTCTATTACCCAACACCCGAGGCAGTGGAGATGGGTTGAGTCTTATCGGCGCGTGAACCGAGAAAAAAAATAACAAGGCCAAGACTTCAATTTAATGGGACGGCTTCTTTGGCCAAATAGCTAAGTCCCACTTAGCAAGCGAAGGCGATAATGGGAACAGCCCAGAAAGAAAATGAAAAAGCCACATTATTTCCTAGATGAGGGTTCCGTGGATGCGATCGGCAAGTGTTATGTCGCGCCGGAACGAATAGAGAAGCTGCCCATGCACACTCCACCGATGTAACCCCAGACCGGGCAACACAGCACGCATGCGAAAACAACATGCGATACTACTAGTAATCAACAGTGATATGTCAGTAGTAAGCTCTCTGCCAAGAGAGGAATCTTCGCTTGGATCAATCAGAGTCTCAAACGTCAACCGCAAAGGTCCGGGGGGGCAAGAGAAAGTTTCAAGCATAATGTCTTGGTATGCTGTTTCTCTCCACCCTTATCTGAACAAATTCACTGGTTAATTTGAGTCGGCGAATGCCGGTGAATATCATGAAGCCCTGAAGGCTCCAGCCAAATGGACAAAAAAAAAAAAAAAAAAAACCGCCCCCCCCCCCCCCCCCCCCCCCCCATGTATATGCCAGACGGAACCGGTTCCGGAATCGCGTTCCTGTGGTCCCTGTTCGCCACGAGGCGAATCTCATCTGAATGGCATGAGAGTCTTGGCATGCGGCCGGAGACTAACCAGCGCTCCGGATGGAATTCATGGAATCGATGGAATTGTTGGGTAGGGCTTGGGTCTCGATCTTTTCACCGGGAATTGAAGGCGGGTATTAGTCGCGTGTACCTGGCTCATGGGAAAGACATTTTATTGGGACCTCAATATGAATCGATTTGCCGTGTGTGGGAATGGGTAAACAGAGATATCTGCCAAGACTATGTCGATTTTTTTCCCTCTTCGGTCGACGTCCGCGGCGGATGGATCGCTTAGGCCTCGCCAAAGGGGAGAGATAGAGGCAAACCAGCCGCATTCAGAGGTGCCACTTATTCCAGGTCCTTGACATTATTCAGCTGGTTTGTTCCATGCAAGGGGTGTCCTTGTGCGCCTTCGCGTTCTGTATTCCAAGAATGCGGGTATATGCGCCCAGAAGTTTCCCTGCTTGTTCTCCCCGTCGCTTGGCTGTAACATTGGGGCATTTCCCCGCGAAATTGTTATCAATTGAGGGGATGTCAGACTCGATCCAGGTGTTTTGAGTTTCGGAATTGTCTCAAAGATTGTCTCGATGATGATGATCTGGCGATGCTACCCCGGAGTCCGTAGGTTCAATTCCAAGGTTGATGCTCGTGATGGGATACTCGGATATTCTGGGGTGTGCTGGGGCCTCAGATCGGCCAGACTCTTCTCTGCGCTGCAATACATGAAATACATGGGGCCCTGAGAGAGCCGCGAGTCCTCCTGTTAAGGACCTTCCGTTTTGGTGCTCTTCATGGTAGATTGATCTGGTGACATCCCACGATCCCAATGTTTCCATCGATTCCCATGATCCTATAGATTTCCGGGGTAATTTTTCTCTCGTAAGAACATGGCGGTTGAGTGCGCAGGCAATGGGCAGGTGGAGTCCTCTGGCGCTTCGCCAAGACAAGACCGTTCACAGATAAGGAGGTTTTGAGGTGTCGAGAGTATTGGTCATCGTAGTGGAGTTAGAGGTTCGATAGGATTAGCCCAAAAGCGAGCATTTCAACTTGAAAGAATCATGATAGTCGATGTTGAAGGGGAAGAGATTCAAAAAGAAGAAAAAAAAAGAAAAGAACGACGCTTGTCAGATGGGGACCGCCCGCATAAATAAAAAGCCTCCAACATACGCAATACCCTATCGCTCCGACTTCGCTTCGTCAGGGCAAATAGGGAAAGCCTATCAAGTACCAGAGTTCCACCAATTTCGAATTCCCACCAACCGAGAGCCTTATCGTGAATGATTCTGGGGAGACTAGTCACCTTCGAAGGGCGCGTCTCCAAGCCCTTGGCTAGTCCCTATACCCTTAATGAAAGGTTAACCAAGAGCATCCAAGAGATTGGCAATCCGAGATCGGCCAGAGAACGTCTAGCTTGCCATTGCGTGATTGATATGATGCTTAATAGAACAGCCATGAAAACAATTGTCAATGTGTTCTATTTGGTTGGTTCTGGTGGATGCACGCGTGTCCCAACTCCAAGCCGGAGCCCTCCGGCTAAGCATTTGATCAACGATGCATATCAGAGCTTGGCGAGAAGCTTCAATATCACAGACAAAGTACACCCTTCCAAGGTTGAAGCATGAGCACGATCATGACTCTGGAAATGTTTACTTCATAGAATTACTCAGACCTCGTCTTCGGTCGGGCACTCATCTGAAGCCATTCACCGAAATGGGCGGGCCCTCGGACATCTGTACCAAGATGGCATTCTACGCCGGCCTAACTCCGGCTTACTCTTGGATCACCAACGTGACTCAGAATCTGTGATCTCGGGGAAATCTCGCGTGAACTTCGCCAAAGCATCCTGATATGGCTCTTTCTACTCGAAGGTATTATATTCCGATATACACATGTTTGATAGACATCAACTTGAAGTGATCGTGATGAATCCTGGATGTATACTGCCCAGATTGCTGAAGGAACAACACCCTTTCTCTCTCTGCTTACTCTCTAGGTTTTCTTTGTACTAGCTTTATACTCTGCCCAATCATCTTTTCGGGGAAACGCCTGACCAGGAATTTCCTTTCCAAGTAGCCGGCACAAGGGCTCCCATCCTTCTGCCACTCTATACTCAAGAAATTCTTCATTTCTGGCCTCCATCAGCTGACGAACATGCTCGTAGTGTTCACGAAATAGTTTGCGACCATTTGCCTCAAAATCACCATTCCAAGCATAGGCTTGGATCTTGCGAACCATCTCATTGCGAGCAAGACGCCGTGGATCCACAGGCTCAGAATCATTGGCAGTCTCTGGTTCTCGTTGACTAGCTTCTTTCTCGGCATTCCACACATGCAATAGTGTGTCTTCCATTGACTTGACCCAGCCGTCTTCATCGCGAGTCGATAGAATCACCTTGGCAGAGGGGTATGCGGCGATCAGCTCATCGGGAAACATGGCTGCAGGGTAGTCACTCATAGCCTATGACCAGTCAGTCAATCCTCTGGTCGTAGTTTCTTTCTTCTAAGGTAACCAATGTTATATTACCTTGTATTCTCCTCCGAAAATTTCATCAAAATCCTCGCCAGTCACGGGTTGGCCTAGACCAGCATACTTTGCATCCATGGCTCTCGACCAAAACGAATGGTCGCCTCGTATGAAGTTATCTTTCATATGATAAACTTTGCCATATCCAAGTAGAGTAAGAGCCTCAGCCAGACCTATAGTGCAAATTCAATTTGCAATGTTAATACTTGTCAACGTGGAAAGAATCGGATTACATGGCGTACTCTGTGTCCCCGTTCGGGGTAAACCAAGAATGAGAACCTCCATTTTCAGAACTGTATATTTGCTCTTATAATATGGATATCTCGTGTTGAATTTCCAAGTTCCCAGACTTAATGGCGAATGTCAATTCAATCCCTCGAGGTCAGTTAATTAGGGCCGGGGTTTACTGGGCGAGTCCGTGAATCTTATACATTCGCTCTTTAGTCTAATGTCCAATTATCCAAAAATATCATCAATATTCCTAGATTTCCCGTTCCAATCCTGATATTATTTTGATCACAAGGACAAGTTTCCCGAATGCTGCCGAGAAGGGCACGGCTCCCCGACGGCCGAATCCTTCGATTTAGTGAGTGACTGGATATCCGTCAGTGTGTACGTTGTACAACTTATAAGTCAATTGAGACTCGGATAAATATGTCAAACTTCAAGGAAAATTGAATAATTGGAGAACAAGGCATAAATCGCACTGGCAAGTATCTCACTTCTACCAAAAATAACATACACTAGCACTGCCAGTGGCAGGTACTCCGAGTCCGAAACCACTGATGGTTCAGGTTCCAGCATCAACATTTGAAGAAGTTCAATGTTGACTCGGAGCCTTCTCAATCTAAGGAACAGTGAAACTTCATCGGCCAATCCACATCCTGTACCTCCATCCATCCATATTCCATGTCGCGTGATGCGGATGATGCAGCTTCGGCGCCCAGTAACTTGCACACAATATAGAATGCCGCATCGATACCAGCACTGATGCCACCAGAGGTAATGATCTGCACTTTCGTTCCCTTTAAACTGTCAGCATCAACAAACCGTCGATGGACCACATTTGTCGAGTATTTTCCTTGTCTCGAGTCCTCGAGACCCGAGCACAGATCTCTCAGTTCATCTAGAGCTCGATAATGAGTTGTTACTGTGAGCCCGGAAAGAAGACCAGATACACCCAATAGAAATGCTCCAGTACAAACGGAAAGAAGAATTCGAGGTCTTTCAGATTCTGTAGCAGTAGTATAGTGACGAATCAAGTCTAATTCCGGAGATGCGTTGTTTTGAATTATGCGTCGGATAACTGACATAGGAGCACCGGGTACGATCAGAATATCGAAATCTTTGATCTTATCACTCGCATTTTCTAGCAGAATATCAGGTTCAATATTTATCGAGGCTGATAAGTGAACCAATGGAGCCTGTGAGATTGTCGTGGTTTCGAAAATAGGGATTGGGTCCGGATCGGCTTCTGGATGATTCGGCGAGACATGCGAAAAGACTTGCATCGGGCCCGTAAAATCAAGGATATTGGCACCTTCGTAGACCAGTACGGCAACCTTGTAGTTTGTTCTCGGAGATGCGTCTGACATGACGAGCGATCATTGGTGCAAAGTTTGATCGAGACGGAAGGGCTGCGGAAGATACTCTGGGCTTAAAGTCAGAGAGGTGATAGAAAAGGGCTGGAACTTAATCTCTTTATAGCCGATGGCAGAACAGGGAAATAAGAGTTCGATATTGGAACTCTGTAATTCCAGGGTTGATGCCAATATCGCCATGCCTCAACTGTTGGCTTCTGTGCTACCTCCGTTGCTAGCCATATCTCCCGATGAAAGAGTATAAAAATTGGTTCTTTCGATTCTCTCACTTTGTTTGTTGACATTCAATATCCTGAGAGCAATCATGGGGGCATATGTTCTCATTTATAGCGGTATATTGGAGTCTGTGGTCAGCAGTGATCATGATTCATGTCACAATTTGGAGGTTATTCAAAATATACTCTATGCCAAGAGAGAGTATAAATGAATCAGGTCACCGGAAATAGTAGAATACTTCAACTTTAATTGGAATATCCCTGCTGTTCTGCGGTTGATGCTGCATATCAGTATGAGAGCCAGCACTTGAGGTAAAACAACAGTATCTTCCCTTAATTTAGTATATCAGCCGAGATACTTACCTCCGACCAGAGCGCTCCAGGGTATTTCTTAATTCGTCGAAAGTGCTTCCCGATATGCTCACCGATCTCGATCATCTTAAAGTTTCCTAGAACTCAACCTTGGAAGTTGCAGTGTTCAACATTCCTAAGGTTTGAGCGTGTGCTCAAGTGCTAGTAGTAGGCCTTCAAGTCAATTTAAATAGTCAACTGGTCACGGTAGTATGACCGCAGGAGTATCGTGACATGTACTAGTGTATTTTAAAACATTTGAAGCTGAGGTACATGAAATCAATTCCAGAGCCTCGGGAGAGCTCAACTTGAACTTATAAATACACTAAATTCATGGATACACCCGTGGACATGCCATGTGTATAAGTATGTAGTATTTCCAAAGAGCGTAGATAGATGTAGCTATATCCAATAATGATCATAGAATCCAGGATAACTCTCTCCTTTCATATCCAACATAAAACCCAATTGCATATATTCAGATAAAAGAAAACATATATCTCATCTATACATCCATGGAAGACTTGGAAGTATCGATCTCAACGGATTCAAGGCCGATTTAGCTCTGGCCCTCGCAAGCGGCGTTCAGAGCAGCACATTCGGCCTCGTTGGGGTCGCCGGTAGAGCGGCAGTCATTGTAGGCAGTGGCACAGCAGCTAGCGTGCTGGGAGGCACAGTAAGACTCGTTGGGGTCGCCAGAGGAGCGGCAGGTATCGAAGGTGTTCTGGCAGTCGGAGTTGGTGGTGGTAGCCAGGGCGCCGGCAGCAAGGGCCAGGGCGAAGAGGAAGTTGAACTTGACCATTGTGATGGTTGGGAGGATTTGAATGGATTGGAGGTTGATTGAGAGGTTTGAAGAGTTCAGATGATGTTGTGATGGTTCTGTTCTGGCGAGGGAATGCTGCCCCTTTTATATTGCTGTTTCCACATAGTAGTAGTGCACCACATACTATGCCCACCACGCATGCTGGGCTATTCCTGTCCTGGAGGTATCAATAGTATCCTGAGACTCATTTGCGGCGGTGTGCTGGATAATTCTTGGATGTGGGGAAGATCGTCCGAAACAACGTCCTTCGAGAATGTGATCCGGCGGTCTACGGGAAGATCGTCTGAGACAGTGTCTTTTGAAGAATGATACGGCGGAACAGACTGGATAGTCCCATAAGCTATAGTCCTGTGGGTCAGAAAATGCTGGGGCCTGCTGCTACTACATATGAGCTTATTCAATTCAAGCTGGTGACTCGGAGAATTCTACAGAGTAGTACTTCATACTATTGTGTTGATAAATATCTGCGGTCAGTCCGGCGTGCAAAGTTGAAAAAAATACTACCACTAGTAGTAAGATGATATTTCTCTGCTCTGATTCTGGAGAGAAAATTAAAATTCATGTCATTCCATGAGACAAACTTGAAATCCTCCTATAACGATCTAGTTATTCAGCTAGATACACTGCCTCGAGGTAGAGACTCGGATTGGTACAAAATGCTGATCGTCCAGATATCCGGATCCAGCTTTTTATCCACTATTGATGATCTGCACCCACTAAATCAGACCCTGAAGAAAAAAGAAAAGGCAATAGAACTTTAAGAAGAAAAAAGGAGTGGACTTTTTGGAGCCTCTTTCAAAGTTGGAGACTTTTCGGTCACAATGTGACATACGGAGTATACGGATATGAATTGATCACCTCGAGAATCAAGTTGGTACTAACTTGAAGCTGCTATACCAACAAGACTGACGCCAGTGACAGCGGATATCAATTTGGCACGGCATCATCTGCAACATCCTGTTTTTAGATGATGTCTAGGTATGACGTGGGACTAGCGCATTCTTATTGTCTCGGATATGTCCCGTAGTATGGAGTAGACCCTAAGGGGGTTCAGCAACTAGGCAGCTGAACCTTTGATATGATCTTGGAATTGGGGCACCTGGGGCAGGTTTCGGATACACCGAGGAACATGATCTCAAAAGTTGGCAACCGGGCATCGTCCTTGGGATAGGAGGAATTGATGCAACGTTGAACCTGCATCCTAAGGTACACCACCTGGGCATAGTAAGTAACAGCGTGGAATTACCACCTGCAGGCAGCAATATATTATCCGCAATATACCCGATAGACATGGGATTAAACCGATATAACCGGGCTTCAACGTTCATTCATTCATGAGATAGGAGAACCTGAATATACTGAAATAAAACATACAGACACACAGACCAGACACCACAACCAACGACACATGCCTCATAAAATGCGTTTGATAAGAGTAAGATACATGTCGCGAGCAATCAGGGTCATAACTGCGATGGGGGAAGGCAAATAAAAAAAATAAAAAATAGAAAAAAAGAAACCTGCAGGATAAAATGGGGATAGAAATGCAGCAGGTGCTAAGAGAAACTGGGAATCATCGACTTTTCCTCCATTCTGCAAACGCCGCCCCCCTGAGTCCGGTGTAATGGGTAAAGCTCCTCCACCATGAGATATACCCCCTCCACTTCCTCAACTTCTAGTATTGCCCCATTGATAACCATGCGTGGGTACCAGTCAAGGCAGACATTCGAGCTCCTCAATGCGATTTTTTTTGGAATGAGATTCGATGTTTAAACGGTGTACTTGGCCTTAGCACGGGTGCTACCGCTGTGCGCACTGTCGGTGTGACCAGAGAACTCAACAACATCAGCCTCCTTCAATCGCAGAACATCCTTGAATCGGCGACCGATAGCCTCCAGAACGTCCTTGCCCTGAGCCGGGGTGCGAGCGTTCTTGTCACCGGGAAGGCCCTTGCCAACAGTGCGAGTCCAGAGACCAACACGGTAGAAACCCTTACGCACGTTGACGACCACACCCATCACTTCGTTGTCACCGTCGGATTCGAGGGTCTCGCCGATGGCGGAAAGCTGAGCGTGCAGCCAGAGGTCGTCGATGGGGACGGAGCGCTTGTCCTTGAACTGGTATGACCACTTGCCACCGTGCTTGTTCTGAGGGTCCTCCCATTCCGGTCGTACGCCCTTCTTGAAGAGGTGGTAGTCGGCCTTCAGGCCCAGCTCGGAGGTGGGGGTGATGTTGTTCTAAAGGGGGGCAAGCTAAGATTAGTGACTGATCCGACCACAGAGATATAGATAATAGCAAGATGAAAATCCATCAATATATAGATAGAAAGGAAGAAGGACCAGATATGGATATATCGCGGGGGAGGGTTTCATAAGGTTGCTCGGGGATCACGGGTTTAGAACGTACGTAGATGCCCCAGAATTCCTCGACGGAGTTGAATGTGACGACTTCCTTAAGCAGGTCATTCCAGTTGTCGCCCTATGAGAACTCAAATTTAGTAATTGGCTCAGACTGTGGCTGATAGTGAAGATGAGAAAACGTACCTTGCCGCTGGGAGGCTTGGTGAACCAAAGTGTCCACTCATGCATAAGCGGGTGCTTGACGTTGAAGTTCTCGGGGTCATCAAAGACAGTCACTGTCTTGGAGTCATCGGTAGCAGCGACAGGAGCAGCGTTCTCGTCAGCCACGGGGTGGCCATTCTCTGCGACGGCAGCCATTGTGAGAGGTGTTGGTGGGATGAAGAGCAAAAAATCGGATGGAACGATCTCGAGGGAAGAAGGTACGCTAAGTTCGAGTTGCCGCGTTGGGGAAGAACTGAGCGAGTGGTAACTGATTAAATATCAGATCTGCTCCAGGCAGTCCAAGGCAGACAAGCGTGGGGGGAAAGAGCAAAGAGTGTTGGGCGACACAATCAAAGGGACCCGCACCGAAGTTTTGAAGTTGGAGATATTATCATCCGCAAATTAAAAAAGCGGCGAAAAACTCTTGCCTCTTTGGGTCGGGCCGCACAGCCCTAATGATAGGAACAACAAAGTATGGATTTGATGTGATCTACTGGGTGAAGTCAAGATAATATTAATTGTGAATAGAGTTGAAGGAATTCAAAATAATATTAATATTTGATAGTACCTATTGGCAAAGAAAAAGAAAGGTTGAAAATGCCCAAAATAATCCATGTTCCAAGTACATATACCCATGTATAAAGACCATCTTTGTTCTCCAAGTGCCAGAGCAGTACATATGAACCCCAAAATCAACATTAATGAACCAGATAACCTATAACCTATAACCGAAATTTATAACTTGAACATTGAAACAAAATGAAAGGTTCGCCATGAAAGAGTTGCCCAGGTGAGTATGCCGTGAAAATGCAATTCTATCCAGATCCTGAGGTCCATCATGACCTCAAGTGCTTTTGATTTATTTGTCACCACTGTTCAACAGACTGAGGAAGCAGTTCCAGCCTATAGGACTCAGAATCAGTATCAATTCAAATACCAGTGCATCAAGTGAGAGGTCAAAACCACTTCGAACATGAAAGGAGAAATTTAAACTCACCTAAGCTGACCAGGTTGACCACCAGAACCCGCAGTTCCAGAGGCACAAATGTGAAGTTGACTGCCTGCACAAAAGGCCAGACGAGCAAGTTGGCCTTGTAGCTAGGGATGAAGGAATGGCGCAATTTCTCAATTGGGTCTGTGCCTTCCATGATAGACATTGCAGTCAAGAAAACAGTCAACTGAGTAGGAGCAAAAACAATTTGATCCGCAGCTACTCGAGCAGCTGCAGTAGAGATAGTACTCTTCATAACGATATGACGCTGAAGAATACGATACCAACCAGTGGCAACAGGACCAAAGACAGCTAGGCAGGAAAGAAGAAAAATCAGATCAGGACACAAAAGGGAGGATTATCCTCTAGGTTGGGTGCAACTCACCTCCTCCATATAGAGCCATACGACCAGTCCGGGCAAAATCATGCTTCTCTAGACCTTTGCGGTCGACAGCCTGCTGGGCAAGGACATCGCCGCTGCCAAAGAGGATCTGGATAATACGTTAGAAGGGCAATTGGCTCCAGCGAAGACGGTGTAATGAAATGACATACCCCACTGGTAAGACTGGCAGTCAGAATAGGGCGCTTGGCCAATTTAGCTTGATACCTAAGGAATGGTAGTTTAGTCATGGAGATTTTTGATATTTGAGGCGATCAGGGGCTGGGAGACAGGGGGAGTAAACAAACCAACGCAACATAATGGGTATAAGGCAAAGAAGAAAGTATAAGGCAGAATTGGGGTGGAAGACAAATGCAAAGGAATATTGGAACACAGGGGAGATCAAGACTGGGGCAATGACATCTTTAAATTGCGGAGTCAACTTGCCTGTTCACGCTTAAACAAGATAAGTGCTCGGTGCACAGTCCAACTTGCCGACCCTTAATTAGGAAATCGATCCGCCCGATCGAGAATTGATTTGCAATAAATGCAAGATCCTTGGAAGAGAATGCAACAATCTTATGTAGGGACTTTTATTTTTTGGGTTGAAAACATTCGTTTGAACTATTTTATTCTTTACTTGATATCTTTCCTGAATATACTCGATCCTCTACTTAATTGATGCCATGGGAAACTCGAACAACCCCAGTATAAACAGGGACCATCATGTGACTTTCCCGGTGTTATGCACGGGCCATATTCAATCATGACATAATCAGCATCGGCATGACATAAGCACCCGCAAGGTCACCCAAACAGGAACTAGGGCTAGGGTACTGCGTAGGGCAGCCCGCCTCGCTTAGCATCCACCCGCAAATTTCGGTGCCAAACACCTGTATCGAAGTCTCCGACGACCCGACCCAATTCGACAAAACAACTCCCCGTCGCCCTCATTTACATACAAAATGGCTGACGCTGCTCCCCGTGGACGTGGTGGTTTCGGTTCGCGCGGCGACCGTGGTGGTGACCGTGGCCGTGGCCGCCGTGGTCGTGGCCGTCGTGGAGGCAAGCAGGAGGAGAAGGAGTGGCAGCCCGTCACCAAGCTCGGTCGTCTCGTTAAGGCCGGCAAGATCACCAGCATGGAGCAGATCTACCTCCACTCTCTGCCCGTCAAGGAGTACCAGATTGTTGACTTCTTCCTGCCCAAGCTCAAGGATGAGGTTATGAAGGTACGACACACAACAACCGATATACGAAATGGAATGGCATGGGAAAACACGCACAATTGGGGGAATCGCGAAGAGGGAATTGGGAGGAATAATCGGACTCGACAGAATCGACAACAGACTCTTTTGCGATTTCCCCAATTGCGAATGCAATTCTACGCCTACGCCATTTTTCCATCTTGAAATATGAGTTCGGAAGACTAATTCGATCTCTTTTGAACCAATAGATCAAGCCCGTCCAGAAGCAGACCCGTGCCGGTCAGCGTACCCGCTTCAAGGCTATCGTCCTCATCGGTGACGGCGAGGGTCACATCGGTCTCGGTATCAAGACCTCCAAGGAAGTCGCTACCGCCATCCGTGCCGCCATCACCATTGCCAAGCTCGCCGTTCTCCCCGTCCGTCGCGGTTACTGGGGTACCAACCTTGGTGAGCCTCACTCTCTGCCCGTCAAGCAGAGTGGAAAGTGTGGTTCCGTCTCCGTCCGTGTACGTATCCGAAAAACGCAGATCTCGATCAGATCAGCCCCCTCGATTTTGTTACCTTTGTCCAGTTTCTAATAATTTTCCGTTTAGCTCATTCCCGCCCCCCGTGGTACTGGCCTTGTTGCCTCCCCCGCTGTCAAGCGTCTGCTCCAGCTCGCCGGTGTCCAGGATGCTTACACCTCCTCTTCCGGTTCCACCAAGACCCTCGAGAACACCCTCAAGGCTACCTTCGTTGCCGTCGTCAACACCTACGGTTTCCTTACCCCCAACCTCTGGCAGGAGACTAAGCTCATCCGCAGCCCTCTGGAGGAGTTCGGTGATGTCCTGCGCCAGGGCAAGAAGTACTAGGTTGTTGGGAATGATGTCCGCATGATTTAGTTCCGAGTTTCTTTACCCCCCAATTTAAAAGGTCTTTTTTCTTCTATTTCACTGGATAAAACAAAAGCGACTTGCGGGGTTCATCTCGCTTTGGCTTCGGGTGTCGACCTAGACACGAATGTATGTATTCAATGGGAGAGGAAAAACAACACCCAGTACCTATTTCGGTACAAGCCACGACTGTTTCCAGCCATTTTGCGTAGATCTGTAAGTCAGCAATAGATCCTATGCTCCAGATGCCCAGACATGGAGGTCTGTTTTTAAGCTCAGAATCAACATTTGAAGTGCATAATCACATGTGCATGGCAATATGAAAAGTTCATGTTGAGCTTGACTAGTAGTTCCATTTGGCACCATTCAAATGCTAGACCCAGCTATATCCCACTGGCACCAGTTGACCTGACAACGTCGCGGCTCTCAACATCATGATCAATATTATGGACATGTGGATGCCACATGTGCAGTGGAGATAGTACCACCTGGGCAGTATGTAGAATTCAACTATGTTCAGAACTTGAAACACTGCGGGCAGCATTGGACCAACACCTGGGCACATACATACATAAAGTCTAGTAGTAGACGCCTATGTACACTTACAACTTCAAGTTGAACTTGAAGTTCTGACTCGGAGGCTGTGATAACATTTGCCAGTGAATACTATATATATATGTCAATCTCCCACCTTTTAAGCAAGTGGATCCATGTAAATCCCGAAGTACATCATTCTATTTACCAATCATATCTAATCAATTATATACATCACGATGTACACCTATCCCTTTGACCTTCAAGTCTCACAATCTCTAGTAGGACATCTGGAGTAACTAGTAGAGAATTTTCGATATGTTGGACACCAATCATGCATGGTCTGCCTTACAACCAGACGTCAGCGCTAGGACCTCGAAATGCCAACTCAGCTGATCACAACCCAGGGACAGGTTTCTCTTGAAATTGGTGGCTGATGGTTTTAGTCAAAGTATGTAACTCTTGAAAAACAACATCTACTAATGTCAACTGGTGGGTGGACTGAATGTAGTTAAGGGATGTTCCAGTGGATATTTAGTTATGGCATCTATGAAGGACCAACTTGATGAAGCTCCTGCCTTAACCAACCTCGGAAGTCGCAATGAGTCTCTACCTCACTCACTTACTAGTACTCACTTTCTCTTCTACAAACTTCAAAACTTGAACTTCTCATCCCAACGAATTCATTCCTTTATCTCCAACCTTCCCACTCATTCATTAAACCTTGGATCCACTATGGATGACCACCGACAGCACTGGGAGAATACTCTTCTCGGATACGATTTTTGGAAAGACGCTCAAGAATACGAAGAAAGGATCAACAATGAACTGAATGAAACAACAAGTACTCTTTGTGCTCAGCCTACCCGGCGCAAGTCTCATACGCACCTCAGCCCTTTATGGTCTCTTCGCTCCTCCCATTCTCCATCTCACCCTATTCCTGCCACTCTATGTGAACGTCCGAATGAAACCGAAACCCAGGGAAGTCCTGCTTCGGGTCTCGATTTAAATCTACATAGGCGCTTTCCCTTCAACCTAGGCCCTGAGCAAGGCCCTCATATCAAGGAAGAGAAAGGAAGAGACCAACGGGGGGAGAAGACCAACCCAAATGAACCAGAGACTCCAACTCGAACTCCAGCCACTGGCCACCGCCGTCACAAACTCAGTATGTCTGATCTCAAAGGAATGCCTATTTTACGACGCAACAGATCAGTCACAGCTACTACATCCCGGATCCGTGATCTACCTGCGAGTTTCGGTTTAGGCCGCCGTGCTGCTTCTCCATCACCTACCAGACCATCTATTCCATGGAGTCCAATTCCATCTGGACGTATCCTCCCACGAATCCTACGCTCATTCCCTCAGAAAGAACCGGAACCACTCTCGCCAAAGGGAACAGTTGTTGAAGAGAAAGAAATCTTTCTTACGCCGAGCCATTCAGCTTCGAAACCGGATATTGATATATCAGGTTCAGTGCCAGATTCACCTTGTCCACCTCGAGGTGTCAAAAAACTTGGTTCTGAGATTGGACTTGGAATCGGAATTATTCCAGAACTTCGACCTCCCCTTGATACCAGCTCCACGAATCCAGATGCCCAAATTGATATTGAGGATGAGCAAACCAATGAGCCTGCCCAGGAGGATATCGATGAAATGGCAACAGTCACAAAGCCACTGCACCTTTTCCGGGGCGGCGACGCCTGGTCCAATTTGCCTCGTTCGCAGACGACACTTGGTCTGGATATTTTCTGGCCCGATTGTCTGGATGAAGGAGTTGAGGAGGTAGAAGAGCCTTGTCTCGATATCAAGGAATTGAAGCCGCTTTGTGAATTTAGGAACCTTCGCTCTCTCAAAATCGTCGGAATGATGCAGTCGTATCAGACTTTCATTTGGCAGGCTGCTTGGCTGAATCCCGATCTTGAGGAACTGGAGCTTGGGATGGCAGTGGAACCAGAGATCAGCAACAAGACCTATGAAAATCGATGGAGGGTTATCAAGGAGGGATGGACTCTAGATCCACGAATGAGTGGAGGACCGGTTTACTTGTGAGTATCATCTTTCATACCTATCTTCTGACCTTTTTTTCTCCCTTGAGTATGATATATACTTGTGAAGGGCGAGAATATTTGCTAATTTACCCCCTTCAATTGATAGTGGAGAGCGAGGCGACGGCACGCTTCACACTGATATCGGATACGGAGAATATCTCGACAAACAAGCCATCGAAAAGGCCAAAGTCCGTGCCATCGCCATGGGACGTACATCTTCTCGACTCACCATTCGAAAATTGACACTCAGCGGGTTTGTAGTTGATGCAGACCCGTTCATTCAGTGGTTTGATCCTGTGAAATTACGCTGCATCCATTTCAAGGGTCACTGTGTTGATGCTGGAGTTTGGCTGCCATTGGCTATGAGAAATATTTCCATTCGGTTTCCCAAGGCGATTGATCTTCGACCTATCCCGGTTGGAGTTTTGAAAATTAATGTGAACCGAGATTTGGAGGTTATTGATCTGGGGGAGAAGGAGTCCCAACTTGAAGAGGTGGAGAATGTGTGAGTTAAGTGTATGGCATATGGTCTTCCTACAATACCGAAGTACTTAATTCTAAATTCAAACAACCAGAAATTATTAATATCAGGATTTTTAATCTGATTTGTTCATGATAACCTTGGAGAGAATAATGCAGAATCAAAACTGGGACGTAGAAATCCGACACAATTCTGCCGAAGAAAAGCCATAATGGATGCCGACACCCCACAATGGGGCCCGACCTGGGAATGAACCTTCAGCCTTTGGCTGCACAAAACATGAAATCCGTACTAGTAACGATATGAATCAAAATGCCAACATGACATAGAACCAGTCTCTCTCTTTGAAAACCCGGTCTGGTACTTTTTCCGGACGGATGGACCGAAGTGACACATTTCGAGGACTTGAGCATCCTGTCATATTCAGGGACACACAGCATTTGTCGTCCACTCCTCAGCATTGGCTGTTTCACCGTCGCCATCATACTCATCGTACGATGTCGTTAAGTCCTCAGTGCTGTCAGCCTCGTCCTCTTCCACATCGAAATCGGAACCATAGGCGTCGAGCGCTTGGTCGTCGGTCTCGGCAACATCAGAGAAATCACTCTCCTCGATGGGCTGTCCCTTGTAGAGACATTATCGAGATCCACTCAGGTAAATTTTTCGCACGGAGGTCGTTATCTGACAGAGAACGATGTTCAGGTAAGTGAGGACCGTAATAATAACGGCAGAGTAAAAGTGGGACCGTAAGAACGAATCTGAACGATAATTTGGAGAGTCGTGTTCAAGCTCGGGTGAACCAATATTGAATGGATAAAAGAAATGAGAAGCAGCAAAGGTTTACATTTGTTGGATGTGAGCCCTGTTAAATAGTCAAATGTACTAAACAGTAGGTAGGTTTGATTACAACTTTGAAAACATCATATGAAGTGACCTCATTAATATTACCATACCAAGTAGACTTTCAAGAGGATAGGCTCTTTGATGGCTTTTAGCATCAATTTTCATTTTGCTCTTAAAGGCTATTCTCTAGGGCTGTTGATAAGTTCATATTAAAAGCCTAATTTATATATGGACTGAAAAGAACTTGAAAGACCCTTGAAACAAACTTGAAACAGGGGTTGAAAGTGATGATAATAAGAACAATAAACTCCCCAATTTGTTAGACGTAAACTGCAGGCATATCGATATATTCGCCGTGGAATTTCAAAACTCAGCCGGAATCATTGTGAGAATCGTGCCGCGTAATCGTCCTCGTTCCATTCCAAGTTTCTCCGTGTGCATCCAAACAGTTTGCCTCGTAATAGCACGAGGGGTTCAGAGGCCGTGCCCAGGAGAAACTACGCACCCTCCTCATCGTGGATGCGGATGGCACCTTCATTTCCGATTCCATGGGACCAGAATCCATCGAGATGAAGAGTACTATTCGATAGATAATTGTCAGAAAACTAGAAGCAAGAGTGGAAGCAAGGTTCTAAACTTACGTTCCCTGCGCATTATCATGCGACAAGATAAGCCAGTAACCAAGAAGACCTTGAGTGAAGATATCTTGGATAGCAAAGAGAACTGTCTCCACATCAGGACTAAGCTTCAGAGCGAGAGGCCCAGCAGCAAGAGTACTGTGAATAAATTAGCAAACCCGAAAATGAAAAAGGCAAGTATAGTGATAACTCCTTACATAGGGAATAGAGCAAAGACAACGAATGCCGATCCCGAGAAAGCTCCGAAGAATCTCGTCAGCAATGCATCCTTCCCCTGTGCCGCACGTTGAGCATGGAATCCGGCATGGTGCAGCGTAGTTAAGTACGCAATGCAAGCCAGAGTCAACCACGCCCAGCGTGCAGGGGTATGACCAGCATAGGATCCAAAGATTCCAGCCGCCAGCATAACCCAATTCGAGACTATAGCAGAGAAGAGATGGGCACCGGGGAGGCCAGAGATGAGGGCGAAGTTGGTCAAGAGGAGTGGGGTGCTAAGAGCCCAATTCACGTAACGTAGCCAGAGCATCTCACGGACGACAACATCGGTGACATCGGGGACATGCTTGTGCTTTGTGACGACTTCGAACCAGAGCCAGTCACGTCCTTGACCGGTCGCGAGGGCGAGGTAGGTAATAAAGGAGATGGTTGTGATCAAAGCGCTCAGAGTGTGGTAGACCCGCTTTGACTGTGGGGTTCAAGTTAGCTTGGGTAGCTTAAATTTGGTGGAGGGTTGGGGTAAACGGTACCAGAGGCTTAGTGGAGCCGAGGGAGTAGAATGCCAAAGAGGATATTCCCATTAACACAGTAACGACCCTATTAAATATTTATCTTAGTATTATATTTGAATGATAGCTGAGGGGTCATACCATAGAGTTCGTTGGCCGGTGGCGTGGATCTCTTGACAATGCGGTTCGATCGGGATAACTGTGGGGATAGGCAACACCGAAGAGGTGGTGGTAGGAGTAGGGAAACTTTCAAAGTTATTAGGGACCATCATGATGAAGAGCTTCAGATGATCAAAATGCTGAGAGCTCAAGAAGTTAGAAAAGAAGAGAAGTAAAAGAGGCAAAAGTGGTTGTTAAAAAAGGAAAGAACTTGAATCAGGAATAATGATTTACATCATGGAACACATGGAGCTGTCGTCATTGCCACCGTGAAACAAGCCAGATCTGACATCTAGACCAACCTTACTTAGCATTGAAGCTGGTTTAGGCAAATTTAATAAAGAATTTTAGAGAATTCAAGGAATTGCATGTAGTTATGACTAACATGATTACCCACAAAATAGTGTCGAGTATGCATCTACTAGACATTCCACCAATAAGACTTGCTGGAGAAGCAGGAGAGAGAGGAGTAACACAAGATTGAATAAAAGAAAACAATACTATACATATGGTACATGACATGAACTTGAATTTATTATACACAGCGTTGCAGATCCTGCACATGCGATTTGAGAAATCAAGCCTCGAGCTCATCCAATACACCTTCACACCGGGCGCAAATTGCACTCTCTGGCTCTACGGGCTCGTGAACTGCATATCGCCAGCATCGGTTGCACTTGGCAGCTTGAGGGGAGTAGACGTGAACTGTGCCCTGTTGGTTGTTGGGAAGTTCGCAAGTCCCCTCGTAATGCCACTCGGCTTGGAAGATCTCCGTCGGAACAGACTCACCAGGCTGACCAATAGTCACGGATGACACAACAAAAAGATCGGGCAGCTCGGAGAGGTATTTGTGGAATACAGTATCGCTAGTAGCCTCGGGAAGAACCAGGTGCACAAATGATTGGAGGGAGGAACCAAGTTGCTTCTGTCCACGCGCCTGCTCCTGCAGGTTCTTAATCACCGAATGGACGGAACTCAACTCAAGGTAGCTAACATCTAAGTCTGCGTCGTTCCACTCTAAAGGAGGAGATGCGGTAATTCGCTGCAGGGGATGTTCACTGTGGGTCGATATGGCTTCTGGGGTGTGGGACCAAGTCTCCTCCACGAGTAATGGGGTAATAGGACCCAGAACCTCCTGGAGGTGATTGAAGATGTGGAAGAGGGTAGTCTGGGCAGCGCGACGGCTGGTGCTGTTGGTGCCGAGGGTATATAGACGGTCCTTGATCGCCTCCATGTAGAAAGAGGAGAAGTCATGGTTGGCCCAGCGGTTCATTTGACTGACGGCCTTGTAGAACTCGAAGTTGTCACAGGATTTGCGAGAGGTAAGAACCATATCCGATAGCTGTTTCAACGCGATTCGGTCCACCTGCTGCAACTGTTCGTAAGGAACTGCGCTTGCAGGGTTGAAGTCAGCCAAAGCTCCTAGCAGAAGCTTGAAAGTGACTCGGAACTTGTGAAGACTGGTGTGAACGGTCTGGAGGACTTGTTTCCCGATGACTACATCGCGAGTGTAATCACTGCTTGCCGCCCACAGACGCAACGCGTCAGGGCCCAAGGCGTCGTAGGTTGGTTCTTGGTTCTCGGCCTGCTTCTTTCCCTTGCCCTTGCGCGGTTTGAGGGGTGGCAAGAGGGTTCCGTCCATGATGGTCTGGGGAGCAATGGTGTTTCCAATAGACTTGCTCATCTTCCGACCATCCTCGTCCAACGTAAATCCATGAGTGATTAGAGTACGGAAAGGAGCACGAGGGGTATCAGCCTTTCCAGATGCGAGTTGATGGGCGATATAAGTCAAGAGTCCAGATTGGAACCAACCACGATGCTGGTCCGTGCCTTCGAGATAGACATCGGCGGGATGACTGCGTCCCTCCAGAGGAACGTCGATCTCCGACCAACTAGTGCCACTATCAAACCAGACATCCATGGTGTCAGTGCCGCGTCGGTATCCTGCAGAGTCGTCTCGCAACGAAGATGGAATCCAAGCAGGGTCATCGGCGCTGTCAGTCCACCAGGCATCAATACCTCGCTCCTCAATGGTGTTCATGATATGGGAGACACTGTCCTTGGTCAGAACGGCCTCGCCAGTAGTTCGGTGGTAGAGAGCAGGGATGGGAACACCCCAGGCACGTTGCCGTGAGATACACCACTCGCTGCGGTTCTTCACGAAATTCTCCAAACGGTGCTTGCCAGTCTCAGGAACAAATGCAACATCCTCGAGAGCTTTAAGGGCGCTGCTACGGATGTCAGCCACATCAGCGAACCATTGTTCAGTGGCTCGAATAATGATAGGCTGCTTAGAACGCCAGTCGTAAGGGTACTTGTGATCGTAGCGGTGTTGAGCGAGCAGTTGGCCTCGCGATTGAACATATTCCAGAACGGCTTGGTTGCCCTCTCCGAGGACCGCCTTTCCAGTCAAGCGAGCAGGGTCATAAGGCATGGCCTTTTCTGTAAACTTGCCATCGTCGTTGACAGGAGCAAAAACTTCAATGCCACGAGCAAGACAGGCTTCGTAGTCATCCATACCGTGTCCGGGGGCACAATGAACCAATCCAGATCCAGAATCCGCAGTAACAAATGGAGCACCGATAATTGGCTGAGCCTCAGCATCCGCGCCCTTGAACAAAGGCCGGTAAGTGGTTTTCTCAGCCAACTCAGATCCAAGAATCGATGGAACAATGATATCCAGTTCTTCGTTCAGCATATGTTGCAAGTATTCAACCCGGGACTGGGCCACGAGAAGACATCCATGGGTCTCAGACTGAACAATAGTGTAATCCAATTCTTCGCTAACAGCAATAGCCGCATTGGCTGGCAATGTCCAAGGTGTTGTTGTCCAGATCACCGCACTCACATCCCGCGATTGAAGTAGCGGGTCTTTGGTGAGATGTTCGGGGATATTTACCAGGGGGAATTTGACAAGCGCGGCGGTCGAAACGTGATCATCCTTGTATTCCAGCTCAGCCTCTGCTAGCGCTGTACCGGTTGAAGGTGACCAGTACACAGGCTTGAACCTCCGGTAGATCAGACCTCGGTCAACCATCTCCCGGAATATTCCCAGCTGTCGCATCTCGAATGCCTTGTCCATGGTCTTCCAGTGATTGTCCCAATCCGCCATCACGCCAAATCCGCGGAACCCTTTCATCTGGTCTTTGACGGTTTGTCTCGCAAGTTGGCGCGCCGATTTCCGGATCACCGCAGCGCTGACTGATCCACTGGCCACATCCATATCACGGAGCCCTTGAAGCGCTTTCAGCTCAATGGGCAGACCGTGACAATCCCAGCCGGGGACATATCGAATCCGCTTGCCCTTTCCCAATTGGAAGCGGCAGATTATATCCTTCAAGATCTTATTCAGTGCATGACCAATGTGGAGGTCTCCGTTCGCATACGGCGGGCCATCGTGGAGGACGAAGGGTTGGTCGGCTGGTCGTTCGCGACGCTGCCAGGCATATAGCTCATCGGTGCATCGTTTGAGGTATTTTTTCTGGTCGGCCGGCGACACGCGCGGGGGGAATGTCGACTTGGGAAGTTTAAGGGTCGAAGTCCAGGACCGGGGAATTGACCGCGGCGGTTTCGACATCCTCCTTCATGTCATGGGAGCTTGAATGTGAGGTCGTTTCGGCAATCTTCACAGCTAAGAAAATCGCGGAGTTTGGCCGGGTGGTGTATGGTAATTACGCAGTTACGGTATTGCTCCATATCCAAATATCAATATTACGGTATTATCAAACCGCCTCGCATAGAACTTGACATTCTTCTAATCCTGACAACTTTTGCCATATCATAACATTTGATAATACTAATATCTTTCAATTTTTTGGGTATCTTACATATCTGTGGATTTTACTATTAGCATATGAGATGATTATAATCGTCCGAGGCATAAACACTGGCAGAGCCATGATGTGCACATGTGTACAAGGTGCGGGCCGACATCTCAGGCTGCCAGTGACAGACTGACAGTGCCCAGCCGTGGAGTGGAGAACTGTGAAATATAGTTCGATCTTCAAAAGTTGAACTATTCAAGTTAAGACTCAGGCATCCAGATGTCCTAGTAGTAGCACTTGAGCACCTGAGGTAGTACCCCAGGGCTACTCTACCCACACATGTGCAGGTGGCAGTGCCAGTAATAGTAGTAGAATGCAAGTTCAAACATTTGAATGCTCAGCCTTCAAATTGGAAGCACTCGAAGGGGAACTCAGATCAAGTTGAATGTATGGCATAATTAATGAATGCCACCTGGGCATATATGCACCGGAAGGTGTCAGAAGCTTGGAAATATAAGCCCGAGACCCCGAGTCGGACATCTGGAGTTATTCAGGTACCTATAGGGCTTACTATATCAAGTCGGGTACATGTTTCGCTCAACTCCGAGTTTCTAGCGGTGTGAATGTACTCTTGGGACAGTCCAGGTTACATTTTCTCCAGGGCTGAATGCACGTGTGTCCTGGGGAACAACAAGGTCCCCTGAATAGAGATTTGGAATGCGGTATTTCGATCGTGCATAACCCCGGAGGTGGGTCATCCCATCGTTGGCACGCCTGAGGAACGCCACTAGTGGCAGAGGGACGCCTGAAGGTAGTTTGAACATGATCTTAGCTTAAAATAGTTCCCTGAAAACAATATTATCCAATCGTTAGCAAAAAGCATTGCTGAAAGGTACGGATTTGGACCAGTCAAGATGCAACATGTTAGTGCAGTGTTGTATCCATGTCCTGACACCGTCCATCTAGACACCGACTATGCATTTTCGAGCAGCATGAATCGATCAAAGGGATCGTAAAGGTTCCAGGTTACGTGTACGACGCGGCATACTGTTTCATTTGACCCGAGATTCTTTCGAAAGGCCTCCAGCTATACAGCAACATGGTAAACATCCAAAATATCCACATGGATGTATAAGTAGAACTTCATTTCCACGGTCAAAATAACTTGAATCATCAACAGCATCATCAACAAGAATTCACTACAACACTATCTTCAGCTTCTCAATACAACAAGCTCAATCACCTGATCAATTTCTCGTGCATCTATCATCATGAAGTTCATCATCGCATCCGTTCTCCTCGCTGCCAGCTCCGCTTTTGCTGTCCCCCACGCAAAGCGTGAAAGCTACATCTCAATCACGGAGTTGACTGGCAGAGATTCCATTACTGATGGAAGCATTGGCTTCACTCTCACCGACCCGAACTACCCCGATGATACTCCAACCTACTGCTACACCTTCTGGTAAATATTTGATCACCCAAGTTACAAAACACACGGGCTAACCAATTCCTGTGATATAGGACCAATGGAGATGGCCCAGACCCATCTCCCCGCTGTGACAACGCGGAATATTACATGAAGTTTCCTGGATGGGATGATAACTTCAACAAGTTCACTCTGGAAGTCGAGCGTGTGAGCGGTTCTATCGCCGAGAACGGATCCGTTGTGCTGGACGACAGCACTCCTGGATCGTTGTGGGTTTGTGTGGATAACCCTGAGAGTGGTGTTAACATCAACTGCGTCTACAACGCTACTCTTCTAATCCCTGTTTAAGCACTTCAGGTGTCTGCTTGGGTTATTTGAGCTGAGTACCTAAATTGTCTCCATCAGTTATTTGTTTGAAGTTTCAGTCCGAGTTTTCTGTTTAAGTTGAGTCGGGGAGGGTGAGATGAACCTTGAATGGTGGGACTTGAAATTGAAGTGCACTGGCATCTATAACCTACAGCTATAGATCGCTCTGACACTTCGAGTCCTATGCATGGATGTTGAATATGCATTAGAACGTTTGAATTTATCTGTAATTAATCTCTCGAATTTATCTAACATAGTAATTTGGTCAATGCATCCATTAGATCGCTTGTAAATTAAATGTACAAGAACAAGTAGAAAACTCCCTTCTTGCTAAACGCCAAATCGCCAATGTGGAAATCAAAGAGTGGCAACAAAACATGAGTTAATATATAGTCAAGCAGCTGACTGCGCCGTTCTTCATCACCTCGAAAAGGAGACCTGGGAATCCAAAGAGTTCTGTATTTCCCAAGCCGCCATCATGGTCATCCGTACCCGATCTAGGCCCTTTGGCAGTAGTCTCTTCCCAGCCACCAAGAAACTCGACACTGCTCTCCGGACTATCACCCCAGCCACGGTTCAGTACCATAGGTCGCTGCATCGCGCGCTCTTCTGCTTGGCTGCTGTATGCACCTTTCCAAACTTCACGAAGCTGCTCGGAGATATCATCGTATGGCGACTCAGAAGTAAGCCCATCATCGGACTGATCAAGATGGATTACCCAACGGGTTCGTCGATGACGATTAAATGGATATGATCCCGGTACATTGCCATGGAGAATAATTTTGGTAACAGTCAGTTGGGAAGAAGATGGCGGAGGGGAAGCGTCTGAGATTTCAGAGTTCGGAAACGCCGGTCCAGGCGTGACTGGATAGGAGATGAAGGCATCAAAACCATGATGAAAATAATTAAAAAAGCACTCTGCTGGAAGTGAAGTTGGATCTCCAATATTATTTGGAGAAATTTCATCATCTGAGTCATCTGTCACGCTATTGCTGGAGGAATGGTCAGTATCAGGTATATCCATCCCTCGACTGGGTGAGGGGCTGAGATGCACAGCATCACCACCACCAGCTCCTGCTACTCGGTGAATGGATATCCGTCGGTCATGTTTACGATAAATAGCATCTGGAGGTCCAAACTCTGCAATTAGATCCTGCGGGGTAGTTTCTCCCAAGTTCAGAAGCAGAGGTGGGCTTGTCCGTCGAACTACCTCGAGCTTCCCAGCTCCGAGAATATGGAACTCTTCCACCTCATCAGCGACCGAGTCGCGAGATTTCCCCACAATTGCGGAAGATCTGGGGTGCTGTGGTTGCTGGGTGAATAGTTTTGCTCGAACCTCAGGCCAAGATGACCCTTGAAAGATCGACATAGAGGTAGCTGGGAGAGCAGCCGAGGACGACAGCAAGGCTACGAAGTCACATTGGTCGGACCATGCTGAATGTTGAAGAGGGAACGAAAACGCCACCCCTGGATAGGAAAGCACATAGGTGCCGTAAGGGGAGTTATCTGTTGGAGGAACATATTCTCCTGGGTAGGATGGGCCAAAGAGCCGGTTATACACATGCCGAAAGCTGGGACCTTGTGGGGAGGTCCCTAGCTCATCAGCTTTACCGCCTTTGAGTACATCCTGATTTTTATATACCAGGCTCACTCGAGAAAAATCCAACACCTCGATCAAGCGGAGTCTTTGATCAGGGCCATCAAATCGTAGTCTTAGTCCGTTGGAAGGGAGTTGTAATAAGACCGGGGTGCGAAGAGGGTCGGTTGGTGAGTACGATAGGTCAATCGCGGGATATGCTTGGGGCGAAGACTTGACTCGGGTTAGGACATTGTGCAGCGAAGCACCCAGAGCTGAATAGACCTAGTTAGCCATGGCCCATACACGTAGATTACGTGAGAATCGGAGATATATAAACATAGTAGACATACTGATGAAGCCCAAACCCTTGCCCGGAGAAATCACAGCAGGAGTCGAGTTTCTGCTAGTCATCGCGAATTTATTCGAGACGAAATCATCAAGACAGATGAGAAGGAGAATGAGAGAGGAGTCAGAGTAGATAAAGCCCGAGAGAGCGATCATCCGCGGGGGAGAGGCGCGATGACGCTCCACCAGTCATGTGAGAGGGGGGATGACCCCATTACGCTAGGGCATTCATAGTAGGCGGTGTAGGCTTGTCGATAACCAACATGCCCACGTCTGGATAGGGACATGTCACGTGGGGTTTGTTTATGTTTTGCCTGAATGGCTCCACCCATGCATCTTTCACAATATTAACGATCCACAGCCTCCCCTGCCTCAACGTTCACGTGTCCGTCAGTTGAAATCAATGTCCTGAGAAATTCCGTGTCCGACAAACTCGCGTCTTGCTGCTCAATCTTACCCGCAAGATCAACCATGGCTGGCCCAACTCGGCCTTCTGCCTCATCCATCCCGGCAGCGAGGCGAACGGGTTTGCGCCAACCGACTCGACGGGCCGGTTCCGCTGTACCAGAACGAGGAGCGTCTCCAGCAGTCACTACAAAGCCCGCGACAGCGCTAGGTGCAAAGGCCGTCGGGCGCCCTTCAAAACTTGGCGCCGACCAGTCCAGCTTGGCACCAAAGCGAAAGGAGAGAGACTTCGAAAGCGAAATCAACGAGGATACCAGTATTCATGTGGTAGTACGATGTCGTGGTCGCAATGATCGCGAGATCAAGGAAAACAGTGGAGTTGTCTTGTCCACTCAAGGTGTTAATGGCAAATTGGTGGATCTGTCAATGGGACCCAATTCACTTTCAAATAAGACATATTCTTTCGACAAGGTGTTTTCGCCAGCTGCAGACCAGACTGTTGTGTATGAGGAAACTGTGCTGCCAATTGTCAATGAGGTGAATCCTATCTTTCTTTCTCGAGTCTTGCGATTCCTGGCTAACACCGTTGTAGATGCTCGCAGGGTACAACTGTACAGTTTTCGCATACGGACAAACCGGTACCGGAAAGACATATACCATGTCTGGCGATATGACCGACACATTGGGAATTCTCTCCGATGACGCCGGTATCATTCCAAGGGCACTATACTCACTATTCAACAAACTCGAGGACACCGACAGCACAGTCAAGTGCTCTTTCATCGAACTTTACAACGAGGAACTGCGTGATTTACTCGCCGTTGATGACAGTACGAAGTTGAAGATTTTTGAAAACGAGAAGAAGGGTCAGCCATCCACCGTGGTCCAAGGAATGGAGGAGACCTACATTCATTCTGCCTCCTCTGGTATCAAACTTCTACAGGACGGCAGTCTCAAGAGACAAGTGGCTGCGACGAAATGCAATGACCTTAGTTCGCGAAGTCATACCATCTTTACAATTACAGTTCTCACAAACCGTACCACAGAGTCCGGTGAGGACTACGTCAGCCATGGAAAGCTGAACTTGGTCGATTTGGCCGGTAGTGAAAATATCGGACGAAGTGGCGCAGAGAACAAGCGAGCTACTGAAGCAGGGCTCATCAATAAGAGTCTGCTTACGCTAGGACGAGTGATCAATGCCTTGGTGGACAGAAGCTCGCATATCCCTTATCGAGAGTCGAAACTTACACGACTATTGCAAGATTCCCTCGGCGGTCATACAAAAACCTGCATCATTGCCACTGTTTCTCCCGTGCGAAGCAATCTGGAGGAAACGATTTCGACATTAGACTACGCTTTCCGGGCGAAAAATATTCGCAACAAACCCCAAATTAACTCACCTGTCGCCAAGAACAAGTTACTGCGTGAAGTTGGCATCGAGTACCAAAAGCTCAAGAGTGAGCTGATCGCTACACGCCACCGTAACGGTGTTTATATGACGCCTGATGCCTACGAGGAGATGACTATGGAGAGTGAATCTCGGCGAATTGTGAACGAGGAACAGCGTGCCAAGATTGAATCAATGGAATCCAGTCTACGACACAAAGTTCAGGAACTTTTTGCTCTCACGGGCAGCTTCAAAACACTGAAGGAGGACAATGAAAGCACTCAGAACACGCTCAGATCAACCCGCGGCGCTTTGGCGCAAACCGAGCAAAGTCTGAAAAACGCTTCCGAAAAGCTGGACGAGGAGACGACAGTTCGTAAGGCTCATCAGTTGACCGAGAACAAGCTGCGTGAACTTGGCGCAGACCTCCTAGCGATCTTGGATGGCACTGTGGAAGACGTTGATGGGCTGCATGCTAAAATCGACCGCAAAGATGACCTGGAAACTGACAACCGCCAAACTTGGCAAATATCTACGAAAGAGGTCTGTACCGCTACACAGAAAATTGATGCACGCATGGCAACCTTCCAAACACAACACGCAAAACTCCTTGAGGGCATGTCAAGTCGCATCCATGACTTTGTCGGCAATGAAATGACAGCCATCCAATCGGCTCGCACCAAGCTTCAAAAATCCGATTCAGTATTTAAAGAGGTGGAAGCTGCCGCCATAAAGCAAACCAGCGGTGCTCATGATGAAATGAACGAGGTTCTCGAAGAGATCAAAGTTCTTCGTGAAGAGGTGAAATCCAAGGTTGGAGAGGGCCTCAACGGACTTTCGGCGGCAGCTGCTCGCATTTCAGAGGAAGTCATTGGTGAATTTTCAGACTTCCACTCTCAGCTTCACTCTTCCTACAGTACCTTAGGAAAAGATTTCAAGACCATGTTTGAGAATATGGCAAAGCATTTGGAACAACAGAAGACTGAGATCAGCCGCCTCCGCCATGAACTGCAAGAATCCAACCACCAGGCTGTAGAGGCAAGTCGCAAAGCTTCTTCCAACCTAGCCCAGGTATGGGAGGAAGAGCAAACACATTCCCAAACTGAGCGAGACAACCTTTTGTCCCAGATCCGTCATCTGCTTGAGGACTCAAGCCAACGGCAGTCAGGTCGGATCAAGAACAAAATGGATCGACTGCGCACAGATATTTCTGCCTCTGGAGATTCTCTTGAGCAAGCCACAGTACAATACGACCGACAGATTGATGAATGGGTTTTCAAAGAGGAGCAATTTGCGAAAGATGTCGTGGCATCCAGGGTTGACATCAAGACCAAGATGCAGAATGACTGGGAAGCCTTTGATCAGCGCAATGTCTCCATTCAGCGTGCTACTGAGTCTGTTCATCAAGAAACAGTGCGTATTGTCGACGCGCAGATGAGCGATATGAGCAAACAAATGGAAGCCCTTGACGACTTTGTTGCGAAGGCTCGTTCTCAAAACGGTCATTTCCACGAAGCGCAGCTCCGTAGCCTCGACGCGATCACCACGAATGTGCGGGACTCTCGCGCTGCTATGCAAACCCAGTTGGATGGCTTTAGCGAACGCACCGGTCAACTCCGAGACGATGCCAACCTACATACAACAGGCTTGAAAGAGTCCACCGCACCTTTACAAGGGGAGGTACGTCAGCCACTGGCTGCCCTCCGAGAAAACATGCAAAGCCACCCAATGAAGGAATACATTCCTACCGGTGTTACTCCTCAGAAACGCAAATATGAGTACCCTACCTCATTGCCTCGTACAGAGCCGCATGAAGGTCTTCGTTCTCGCCACCGAACATCCAAACAGTTTACTGCTTTGCCCTTCAACGATGAGGAGGAGACGGCAGCTGTCACTATTCCCAGCTCTCCTGCCGCGTCTCCATCCAAGAACTTCGTCTTCAGTGATCCCGTAGAGCCGGCTGAGGCTCAGCCTTCATCAATCTCTGCGACCTATAACAATAGCGGCCTTAGGGAGGTCGACATTAACGTCGCAAAGCCCGTGACCTCCGACCTCGCCGAAAATAACAACCAGGCTACCAATCTTGACACCGAGGCGCAGGATGCTTTGGCCGATTTAAAATCAACGCCCGAGAAGGATGAGTCTGAGCAGCCATCTGTCAAGCGCCGACGCTCTAGATCTCAAAGCACAGCCAATATTGCGGAAACTAAGCGGCCTCAGAAAATCCTCTCCAAGAAACTCCCGAGCATGATGGAGGGTCGCGAAAATGTTCCCCTATCTGGCCGACGGTATACCCGTAATCCTCCATCCAACTAGATGGATTCATCCTATTTGTTCCTTCCTTCCTTTTTTCTTCCTTTTCGATTCTCTTTTTCCTTTGTGTCTCATCGCTTGAATGTGGCATATATCACGATACTTGATACCCAATGTCGCTGGTTCTTGGTGGACTGGAGTTTCCGGATACTTTTTTTTGTGGGATACTTCACTCATTGAACCCCTGTTTCTTTTTTTTGTCTTTTGTTGAAGTACCACTGTGTTTGATTTGATAGAAGATGCATTTTCAACATGGCGTTGGTTTGTTAAACATCTATTGATGTAGTTTTAACTCGACCTGGGTTGGTCTTAATCAAATGCCTCACTGGGATTGAATATTTCATCTATTAAAGCTCTCCGGCTGGGTAAGCCATAATTCAAGAAGAAAATGTTGAAATCAAATTGATGGTATCTTTAACATAAAACCAATGCTAGTCAGAAGGACCAGGAACGCCATGCTCGTAAATTTTCCAAAGCAATCGCTCTCAGAATACATGTGCAGGTCATTATAGCTGCAGTTGCTGATCCACAGCATCTTTCTCGTCGGTCTCTATCTGTGGCGCACCATCAGCGGCCTCTTCACTTGTCTCTTTTCCTTTCTCCTTCTCATCCTCTTGTTCCGGTATATTGTGCTGGATTGCCGGCCTCTCCGCCTCCTCAGCATCAATGATGACCTGTAATTCCGCCATTCTCTTCGCGAACTGATCCATCATCTCCTCCAGCCGCCGAGGTCCAGTCTCCTTCCCAGAGTCAGGAATATAAGGTAATCCACCCGTCCCTTGAATTTTCAGCATAAATCCATGTCCGCCAGTCTCCCCCGCAGCATTGTTCTCGAAAGTCGGCGCCGCAAGTATCTCACTCTGAAGAACTTGCCATGTTGGCGAAAAGCTCTTTGCTGATGTGACTCGGAACTGGGGTGGCGCTGGGGTTCCTGCCACTGCGCCAAGAGGGCTCTGCTGCGCCGGAGAGGTAGATATTGTAGTTGAGGGACCGGGATTCACGAGGCCAGTGGGTTGTGTGGGTAGTGGTGTTATAGTATTTTCGGGCGCGGGCATGGGCTCCACGTCTAGAACGAGGTAGTTCTCTCGTACGCCAGGTATAGGAGGTGGAAGGAGGGAGGACTTTTCTTGGTCTTGCGTCTCGTGCTCTTCGATTTGGAGTTCTTCTTTCTTGCTATTGGACAGGGCATCTTGTTGGGTCTCCAGACTGCGGAGAGCTGCCGCTGTGATGATGTCTGTGTCGTCGTCGGAGAAGATATAGTGTACCGTTGGATGATGGTACTCCCCCAGCTGTGTATCTTCTATTAATGTGAAGAAAGGCTGAAACGTCGCTTGCTGGGCCGTTGTATCGTGGACTTCAGCTGCGTTTCCGGGTTCCTCTGCAGTTCCGTGCGGGGATGTGACACGGTCTGCGGTTTGCTCTTGATCTTCGTGGGTATGTATATCTTCTCCCCGAGGAGAAGACATTTCATTTGAGGGTTCTGGCTGAGCTGAGGAGTAGGAGATAGGCTGAGCTGGGTTATTCAGAGACATTTTGGTCACTACATCTCAGTGTTTGAGATGGGTGATCGACCGTACCTCGGAGAGGAGCTCTAGACCCCGGTTCTTATCGATAGTGTCACGTGGTGATAACGAGGATCTCATGAGGCTTTATCTCAACCAATAGAATCAATTCATTCTCTCCTGGGCATCTATATCCATAGCTGGAATTCAATCTAGAAAGCATTGAATACTATCGCAACATTTGAAAAACACTTGCGATTAATATCTGAAAGTCAAACATAAGTAATTGAGCTATATTGAATCTATAATCCCAAATCCCGAGTAACTTGCGCAAAATGGATACGCCTCATTCATGCGCCGATACTAATATCACTTGCTCGTCTCTATGTGTCTTTGCTATCGCAAGATTTGAAAGGTTGGGGCACAGCACACATACTAAGGACTCGGATTTGGGTCCATCTTCTCAGGACCATGAATTTTCGATGCTGGAACCTTGGAATTCACCATTTCGACCATAAAAGTCAACTGGTCAATGATCTCCTACGGCAATCTCAAATAGTACATATCAACTTCATTCAGATATTTCAGGCCATTCAAAAAATATCTGTTTTAAATTCAAGCTTTGCCTTCAAATGTTGGTTCATCATTGATCGTATCAATTTTCGAGGTTCCTTGATCATCCAAGAATGCGTGTCCACATGTGCAGGCGTTCAAAGTGTATGTAGGAATTGGATAATACAACCCGAGACTGAAACACGATTCTTCAAGTTCAAGTCCCAATATTCATGATGCAGCCTTTGAAAAGTAGTAGTTTGTAGAACAAGTAGTATATCCTTAAGTTACATCCAGGGCTACTCTTAGTAGAAACTATACCATCATCTAGCCCTGGAAGCCTTTACCCCGCTAGACCTGGATTCAAGTTGTTCTTCAAATGTTGGTGTCTGACGTGATTCGAGATTAGAATTAGTTCATTCAAAAGAAGTGTTTCATTCGCAGAATATCTTCAACGGAATCTCCACATACTCTCATCGGCCGTACTTAAGAGAATTCATGACAATGAGCTTTACAAATGAAAATTTGATAAGAAGACTGTATTCGTGTATCAATATCCTCATTGGTGGGGTGTTAAACATCCCCAATAAACCATGGAACAATAACCACTCAGACCAGCGCGGTAAGAACCTCATAGCACGCCAAATATGCAAAGATAGCAGAATCCTGCCATCTCAAACCAAAGGGTATCCGTAAAACTACCCACTGAACGCCATCATAGAGCAACATGTAACAAAGACACAAGCGGCATTACTCCTCAGTTTGCTTCCATTCAAATTCTATAGAAAATTAGCAATAAATTCTCAATTGGAGGCAAAATAATTGATCACGTACTTTGTCGACACATAGGACATAGGCCCTTAGACGTCTCTTGCTCAATCCAGGTCAAGAGGCAATGCTGTTAATAGCCGGGGGACGGAGCCCCATGTCCGTTAGTCTTGTTGTAAATACCCCGCGCGACACTCAACTTCTGGATCTTACCATATGAAATGAGTGTCCACATTTGCCGAGTACTAACAGGAGCCATTAGTCAGGAGCCGGAGAAATAGATCGATTGCGACTTACGGAGAGAACAATCATCACCCGGGAATTTGCATGTCGGACAGGTTCCGTCAAATTGGACACGACAGATACCACAGACTTCATCTTCGGGCATATCCCAATGCCAGGTTGCAATGGCATTCCACTCCTTGAGCTTAACTTTCATGGTTGATGTGATGGTGGAATCAATTCAAAAGTCTTGGAAGGATTGCAAAGGGAGAAGTCACCGATAAGCTTGGTTTGTTTATCGGCGGGTTATCGTTATCGTTGCCGTTATCACATGAGTTTCTCCGCACTCCAATTTCAAGCCAGCTCCACAATCCTCCATTTCATGGCAGTCGTGTAAGCCCACTTATCTTCTGACTCCCCTCCTTTTTATCATCATGGCTTTCGCGGCTTCTCGTTTCTCTCGTGTGTTCCGTTCAACCATGGCTGCTCAAGTTGCCAACGGTACTCGTCAAATCTCGTTTTCTTCCTACTTGGTGACCCCCAAGGAGCTGAACGAAGCTCTGAAGAAGAACCCGCCCACCAAGATTTCCACCTCACCGCGAGTTATCCCTCTTTGTGCTGCCTGGTTTATGCCAAATGATCCAGAGGGACGTACAGGCATTGAATCATTCCGTCAGTCTCGTATTCCACAAGCTCGCTTTTTCGACATCGATGCGATCAAAGATCATGATTCACCCTACCCTCACATGCTGCCGACCTGTGAGACATTCGCGGAGGCAATGAGTAAACTGGGTATCCGTCGCGACGATGAAGTAGTCGTATACGATACTGCAGAGTTGGGAATTTTCAGTGCCCCTCGCGTTGGCTGGACCCTGCGTGTGTTCGGCCATCCGAATGTGCACCTACTTAACAACTATCGATTGTGGAACCGCGAAGGGCTGCCAACTGAAAGTGGTGATCTCACTCCAGTGGAACAAAGCAATTACCCCGTCCCGACATATGACTCCAAGCTGGTGATCTCTTTCCGTGAGATGAAGGAATTGGCATTGGATTATGGCAAGGAAGGTGCTGAAGAAGTTGAGATTCTGGATGCTCGCTCATATGGTCGTTGGGCTGGCACTGATCCTGAGCCGCGTCCAGGCTTGTCATCTGGTCACATGCCTGGTTCTAAGAGCATGTCGTTCCAGGAGTTACTGGACCCAGAGACCAAGACATACCGTTCGCCCGAGGAACTGCGTAAGGTCTTTGAAGAGCGCCAAGTGGATCCCACGCGCTCAATTATCAGCTCGTGTGGAACTGGAGTTACTGCTACTATTATTGAAACTGCGCTGGCTGAAGCCGAATATGGAGATGCCAACTTGCGCCGAGTTTACGATGGTAGCTGGACGTAAGTATCACCCCAATTCCTTACCCTTACATTACTCTCTATCAGTCTATTTGAATATAAATACTAATTCATAAATAGTGAATGGGCTCAACGAGTGAAGGAGTCAGATGGTCTTATCAAGAAGGTGAAGCAGTGAGGGCTGCGGTGACGGGCAGGTGACGGACATGGAACTGGATGTGCTGGGCTGGTTGGCTTCGTTTTGACTTCACCTTTGGCGGCGGCTCTTTCTTCGTCTATTGAATTTTGCAAGATATCCCAAATGCACAATAGAAAACCTTCCTTCTTTTATCTCTTTATATTCTCTCTTTGTTATAGTTACTATTTTCTGTTCCGGTAACCCGCTTAGTCATCGCGCGCATCTCAGCTCGACGGACAGAATCGACTCATTTTTGATCTCGCAATTCTCACATCTCGGCTTTCTCCTGGGTTGCACCGTTGTAAAGATGCTGCAGATGAGTCCCTGCTTGCTTCTACGTAGTGAGTCATTTCAAACGTTTCCCAACCTCCCGCCGTCCCCACATTCTCATATCCTTCGATCCCGCCCAACCCTCCTTCGTGGGATCTCTTTTGCTGACCCGATATTTCCCCTCCCCAGTCGCGGCTATCTACCTTACTAGTTCCCCTGTATAGGGCAGAACTAAAATTCCATTCCATTATCTGACCGACATTCGTTTCTTGTCGCCATGTCGACCGGGCGCAAGGTCTTCCATTGCGCCGTGGACGAGACGGCGTTAACCACCAACATTAGCGAGATCAAGAAATGGACCACCAACGGCGCCATCGACCTCATTGTCCCTCTTTACAGTAGGTATCACTTATAATTATTTTGGGCTACATGAAAATTGGATTTTGGTCATGCCGCAAGTATCAGTTTACTGACTTCCCTATCTCCAGCCCTCGAGCGCTTGCATGCATTGAAGCGGGCGGGATCGCAGGTTGCCATCAATGCTCGCGAGGCCGTTCGCTTTCTTGACAAAGTTACTTCTGGAAAGGATCATATCGCCGCTGAACGAGTCACCCTCCAGGGTCCGATGGAACAGTACGAGCGCTGGGAGGATGCGGAGAAATTCTTCTTACCGGAATTCGAGGAGGAACCCGAGGCCCCCAATGACGCAGATGCTGCCGCTGACGTCGAAATCGCCGAGCCAATGATTGAGGAACAGGACACTGCTTTTGCTACCGGAACCGACGATTTGTCGCAGATGCTACTCAGTAAACTGAACTTCAAGAAGGAACCCGAGGTCCCCTCCATCAACTCGGTCGGTTCCCCAAGTGGCCCAGCCTCGCGCACCTCCTCCCGAAGCTCACGCACCAGCCCCGAATGTGCCCAGCACGAGAATGGCGCCGCACCGAAATCCGAGAAATCAAAGTCTGGCCATGAACGCACCTTGTCTGCATCCACCATTCCCTCGGCCCCGGTCGCTCTGCGCCCGTTGCTGCGTGCTCTTCTGTGGCGGTTGCACAGCGGCCCGGACGCCGAGAACTCCGCCAAAAGCTGTATTCTTGTATCCAACGACCATGCGACTCAAGCATGGGCCCAGAAGTTCGGCATTGGTGTGAAGAACATCCTGCAGTTGCGCACTGCGATTCAGTACGAGGAGCGCGAGTACAAGAACCGCTGCAAATACGTTGAGAAGACACAAGCCCAAACTCAGCCTCAGACTCCGGAACCCAAGACTCTTCTTTCTTATGAGGAAGATAGTGACGAAGATGAATTGGTTTTTGTTCCCCGTGGACGTGGCAGTGGCAAGGTTTCTTCTCGTGGTGCTGGTGCTCGAGGCGGGGCAGCTCGCAAGGCTGCCGCAAAGACCACCCCTAAACCAACCGTGCCCGCGGCCGTGCCCCTACCCGAACCTAAGGCGATTGAGGTCCCGACTCAACCTATCGATCCCAATTCATTTAGTCGATCCCTAGGTGGACCCAGCAAGCCTGCCCCAACCGCTGATACCAACAACCAGCAAGGTCCCTCCCGCGGCAATGCCGGCGGTAACCGCCGTCCTAATGGACGTCGCGGCGGTGGGAACAACCGTGGTGCAGCTCGGGGAAATGGACGAGGACGCGGCAAGCTTTGGGTTCCTTGATCATACACACCCAGATCCACCGAGATCCGCTTTTTCTTGTGGATCTTGGTAGATCCAGTGACCATTTCATGAATCCATGCATCTAGAACCAGTCGGATTTGGACGAATTTGTCTTCTTCCCTTTCACAGGACAGGTACCTCACATAGTCGAGGAAATATGCCGTCATTGTGCTTGTCTGCAGGACGTCTTTCCTTCTCCTATGTGCTTCCCCTTCACACACGCATTCCATAGTATGACTTCCCATACCACATCGACAACATGGTCGGAAACCCGAACACGATCAATCCAATGGAGGATTCGATTCGATTCGACTCGTGGTGGGAGCTGCTGTTTGGAGGCTATTTCTTTTCCTATGAGGAGCCCTACGTGTGCTTTTTCCTACCCCTGGAATTTCCCCCTGGAAGAAATTAGTGACGGGTTGCCGTGAGCCTCTTTTTTTGGTATCTCTCTACTTCCCGCTTGCGAGAAGTTTCTTTTGCTTTCTTTTTTTTTTTTTGTTTTCTTCATTCTACTTCCCCATCTTTCTCTGCCTGCGGTGTGATTTTTGAGGATCATGCTTTTGATAGTGGATTTTGCATTTTACCGATATCTACCCTGAGACTTTGATTTATCAATGAATCGCATCAGTTATCTAACATAATTACTTACTCTGAATTGCCGTAAATTTAACTATCAAAAAACCGTTAATGGGGCTTAAATGCTCTTAATTAAAATAAAGTTGAGGTTCCCCGCGTGACAGTCCCGTGGGACAAACATCACTTGACTTTGTCACTTCCTCAACTTCCTCTCTTAAGAACCTCCAAACTCCTTCTAACCTGCTTTACATCCATTTTACACATTCTTTCAGTGTCAATCACCTTATCATCATGCCTATCGACGAGACTTCCCTGGGAATCGCTCCTCTTGAGCGTCGCAACTCCCTCGAGAAGCACCTTCAGACCCGCCCGGAGATTCAGGATCTCAAAGACCGTCACATCTTGCTGGACACCAATGTTGCCCCGTATGGGACATACCCACTCCAATCTGACCCCGAAGCCACTTTGGCGATGACTGACTCCTGATGGTTCAACAGATCTCTGCAGGCCGCCCATCAGGAGCTTGCCCGCCAGCGTGCCACAGATGAACTAAAGAAGAATCTGGGAAAGCGACCTGGAAGAGACGAGCTGGTGGAACGTATATCTCCCTGATATTCCTTTTTTTCTTCTCATTCTCCCTTTACATGGATTGTTGATCTTAGATGTCCCTTTTACAAAGCTGTTGGTATGGCAGTATACTAACTAGCAAAGGCAACATTCTCCCCGCCGCCAATACCGCCCCAGCCCTTCAGGCCCATGCGCGCGAACTCGAGCGCCACATGCTCGCCGATAATCTGGAACACAAGATTCAGAACCGGCCTGGACCTGAGGAACTGATTTCTCAGGGTATTCTTGAGGAAGATGAAGATCCACGCTCTACTTGATTTTTTTCCTATTATACGTGTCCTTGCGGGGTTGGGGATTACACAGGCTCAATGGCGTGTCTATCTGATTCCATCCTCTCTGGCCCTGGTATTCATGAGGGCTGATGAGAATTACGATTTTTTATACTTATTCCCTATGTTTTTGGTGTCTTTCAACGCAGTCTTTCGTTCCTTTTTGTGGGGTTGGCTTTTGAATCGTCCTGGGACGTCATATTCGTTTGACGGGTGGTGATGTCACTTTGACGCCATATCCATATGCCACAGTTTAGTTATTTTCCCCCGCAAATTCCATTTTTCCCTATGACTTGATTATTATCCTATATTCTCTGGTCATTCCATATTATGTACATTGAAATTGGGCTTGTGTTGTACAGAGCTAAGGTGTGGAGTCGTAGTATGTATCTGCCACCGTTCCCCGCAGCGGACCCTTCGGTACTTGGGGGTATTACTGTAGTAGGAGATGCTACACCTCTCGATTTCGCATCGCGATTCATAACATAACTTCGACTTAATAGCAGATTCGAAATAGAAAATGATCTGGTCAATTTCAAACTATCTGATATTTGAGGCTACTACTAAGGCGCAGCCCTAGAGGGTTAGTGTAGCTTGCCAGGTGTCTAGGTGGTCAACTGCCAGTGGTGTATGCTAGATGGATTGGCTACTAATAGCACCACTGAGTACATCCCCTTCAAATTTTGGTCATTCAGCTTCAATGTTAATATTTCTGTAGATCTCGTCTCTCTTCTAGTTGAGATAGGAACTCGAAATTCCCAATATTCCCGGACATGAGATCGTGGTGAAAGAGGTCCATCATTGTATCTATGTCCAAGGGATAGCTAAAATGTACAGCAAATAAAAAGATAGTAGAATAGGCACAGTCGTTTGATCCAAATTAATATAGAAATTATGGAGTAGTTGTAATCAAATAAGAGGATTATCGCTTGATTGGCTATTGATTTTAGGGTGTGCTCTTATGTAGACTTGCACATGTGTTCAATGCCTCGTCCTAATTAACCTCTGGAAATTGAAGGTCAACGAGGACGAGAAGTTCGAATATTTAGTAGCGCTCAAACAGAAGCTGTAGGCTATGGTTATGGGTAACCTGTCAAACAAATATTCAACTGGCGTTTGTCTCAAGCCCTCTCAGGAATGATTAGTGTAGTGGACCAGCTGAAGTCTATCTGAACATCGTGCTAAGGTCTACATCACCATAATTCTTTTTTGTTCTTATTTCAGGATATGCTTAATCTCGATGCCCAGGGGTGAAATTTCCTTTCCAAGTGGAAGTACAGTGCAGGGTCGGCAAATTCCGCACGTTCATTCCAGTCCATCTTGACCCCTAAAAAGAAGCTTCGGTGGCTTCGGTAGCGGGACTCCGGTGAAGGATTCGAGAAGCCACCAAGCCCCTGCCGAAGCCTAGTCATCCCTGCCGAATTGTACTTACATCTACCTATCCTGTCACCCTGACCTGGCCGCGTTAATCCACAGTGTGCGGGGTGACTCCACGTTCGACTCCACAAATCCCCGGATCTTGCTTTCTAATGAGCAAATGCCAATGTAACGCCGGGATAATGTGAACCGAAATCCAAGTCTCGGTCTATCAACACCACGAGGTTACTATGATCATCGTGTATCGATTTGAGGAGATGATGAAAACCTGCTAGGGCCCCAGAATCTTCTCTCGCTGTAATCTATCGATTCATTCTCAGCTATACTCGTCGGAAGGCGTGAGCAATACAATATGGGCCAACTGCGTGGAAGATATTTGAATTGGGCTGTGACAGGTATGTTTGAGTATTTTGTTCATTTGCAGCTTGGATGCCAGTTGGTACTTAAAAATGCTAACCCCATATAGCCGCTAGTTGTCAAGCCTTTCTCCTGCTTGGCTATGATCAAGGCGTTATGAGTGGATTGGTCGGGGCCAACAATGAGTTTGGAAAACAGTTCGGTCATCCAGGCGCCAACATGCAAGGAATCTGTGAGCTTACAACATAACGCCATGAGCGAATCTTTTGAATTTTTGGGGCTGACTAACTCGTCTCCCAGTAACATCGATCTATGATATTGGTTGTGCGGTCGGATGTCTACTCGCCTTCGTCGTCGGTCACAAAGTGGGCCGAAGGAAGATGATCATGGCAGGAGGCGCAATTATGGTCGTTGGGACCATCATT
The DNA here is from genome assembly GCA_039634405.1 of Penicillium herquei. Taxonomy (NCBI): domain Eukaryota; kingdom Fungi; phylum Ascomycota; class Eurotiomycetes; order Eurotiales; family Aspergillaceae; genus Penicillium; species Penicillium herquei. The sequence continues at coordinate 2,309,955 of CP098390.1, forward strand.
TTAGGGTCTTCATATGGACGGGCACAGTTCTTAGTTGGGCGTGTTGTGACTGGTTTTGGCAACGGAATCAACAGCAGCACAGTCCCAACATACCAGAGTGGTAAGTGATAGCACGAAGATGATGCAAATAAAGAGTTACTGACTGAACTTCATCAGAAATGGCTCGTCCTGAACGTCGTGGTCGGCTTCTTTCCGCACAAGGAACTGTTACAATTGTGAGCACCACGACTTATAAGAATGGAGAACGCAAGGGCTAGCTAACCATGGATCTTTTCAGGTCGGACTATGTATCGCATATTGGATCGATTACGGACTTAGTTTCATCGAGTCACCAGTACAGTGGCGCTTCCCAATCAGTTTCCAAGCCTTCTTCGCGGTCTGCCTGGTACTACAGATGATTGCCCTTCCTGACACACCTCGCTGGCTCTGTGAGCAAGATCGAAGCGATGAGGCTGCCAAAATCTTAGCTCGTCTCCAGATCCAACAACCAGCTGATGAATCCACACCCGAGGTGGTTCACCTTCGTCGGCAGATTGAGACAGCTCTTGAGATTGAGTCCGCCGGTGGGCCATTCCAATACAGGGAACTTTTGACTGGAGGAAAGACTCAGAATCTACGTCGGATGATTCTGGCTGGTCTTGTCAATGTGCAACAGCAGTTTACAGGTAGGAATTGCCTCCATCAATCCTCTGGAAACGAACTAATTTGAATTTATTTTTCAGGGTCGAATATGATTAATTACTATGCACCGACTGTGTATGAAAATGCTGTGGGTCTTTCTCGAAACCTGTCTTTGATTCTCAGCGGCTGTACATCTCTCTCTTATTTGGTCGGATCTATCATCCCACTATGGAGTATGGATGTATTTGGACGACGCTCATCACTCATGATCTCGGCTGCTGGTCTCAGTACTTGCTTCATTCTGGTAGCAGTCTTACTGTCTATTGGAACCCAGACATGTGCATACGCTGCGACTGCCTTCATCTTCCTCTTTCAGATCTTCCTTGGCTTCGGATATTTGCCTGTACCTTGGTATGTCGTCATGTTTTTCTCTTATGTGTTTCCCACTACGCGCAAATTTCTAACTTTGACATAGGTTCTACCCTAGTGAAATCACGACTACGCGCATTCGAGCTCGAGGTCAGGCCTTCGCTGGATTTGTCAACTGGATCTGTGTTTGTAAGTTTATTTCGAATAACGCGAATAGTGATCTGATACTTACGATCTTCAAGTTATCGTGGTGCAAGTGACACCTACTGCTATCGATAATATCTCATGGCGAACCTTCATTATTTTCGCTTGTTTTTGTTTTGCATGGGTATGTTCCTCAAAGATGCAACCGACTCCAAAATTGAAGCTCACAATAATAGATTCCTATGGTCTTCTTCTTCTTCCCTGAAACGAAGGGCCTCGAATTGGAAGATGTTGACCATCTGTTTGAACGGGGCGGCATTACTGGTGGTGTTTTTGAGACCGGTGGTCATACCGTTTATCCCGGATATCATCGCACGATTAACACCGACCGAATTGAGAAGGTCATCGAAGAGAGACACGAGCAAGTTGATGCGTAGGTATCAACTGGGTAGTAGACAGGAATTCTGTTGAAAAATTGGATTATTGCAATGTGCGATACAGTCTTTTAAAATTGGCAGTTCATCTTAATATGACAGAAATGCTAGTTTTCAGATGAAACATAGACTATATGATTGTTTCTTTTCATTTAAAGTAGTCATCTATACAGCTTCTTCAGAGTCCCTCAGCCTGGAGAATCTCATGCCAACCTCTCCATAACCTTCAGAAGATCACTCATCACACACATTGCAGTGACCTCACCACCTCCACCACCTCCCTTCAGGACCAACGGGTTTGCACCATATCTCTTCGTATAAATACTTACAATCTGACTTCCCTTGAGATTTGCGATCGGATTATCCCGGTCGAGGTGTCGCATACCAACCTGAATTTCACCGGTCGAGACATCAATGCTGCCAATATAGCGCAGAACCTTGCCCTCTTTCTCGGCTTTCAATTTGGCTACCTCCATATCCTCATCATAATTTGGTAACTCGCGCATGAACTGAGCAATACCTTCCGCAGATGAGGGAAGGGACAATAGTGCATTAGGAATGAGCGATGTGACAGGGAAGGATTCGGGGCCAGTAACTTCAATGCCAGCGACACGCGCAAGAATAGTTAATTTCCGCGCAAAGTCCATTCCATTCAGATCGTCGCGTGGATCAGGCTCCATGAATCCAATTTGCAACGCGTGAGCTACAAGAGAACTCCACTTTGCATCGGACTTCCCGACCGCTGGCATAAATGTGTCAAAGAGAAGCGATAAAGTACCAGACAGCACGCCTTCGATTTTAATAATCTCATCACCCGTAGCGATTAAGTCTCTCAGTGTGGATAACACCGGGAGACTTCCTCCCACTGTTGCTTGGTGGTATACCAATGCATTTCCCTCCACTGCCGAAGCAAAGATATCATTCCATAGCGAGATATCAGCGGAGAATCCCTTTTTATTTGGGGTCACAACAGATATTCCCTGTCTGAGAAATACCGGATAAGCCTTTGCGAGCGTGAGATCCGAAGTGTTGTCAACTAAAATCGATCGGCCTGGAGCCGAACCAAGATACGCGGCTATCTCGTCTGGTGTTAGAGCGTCGACGGTAGTTATTGATGATGCAGCCGCAGCTATTTCCCAGGCTTCAAAAGGGATACTGGGTGAGTAAGATGGTGTCTCCGCCACCAATGTCTTTGTTGATCGGGAAAGTAGCACCAACTTGGGTGGATTGGAGAGTCGCCCAAGTTGCTCCAACAAGGCTGTTCCCACTCCTCCAACGCCTGTTTTTGTTAGCACGGGTACACTGGGGGAAAATTGAGCTACGTACCAACAATTCCAAGATAAAGAGAATTTGACATTATTCTGAGAGTACCTCAATGGCATCAACGACACTCACACTAACAGGATGAGGAATTTGCAGTTGATTTAGATCTGGCGGGATTCTAGTCTGACTCATCCCTGCAGATTAATTAGTCTAGCCCCAAGATTGCCATCATACAAATGACACCATTTCGGGAATAAGAATGGAAGCAAATGATGAAAATTAGCCTGAGAAACACGGGCATGCGATGTGCCACCGGTGAAGTGCGAAATTTGCAAGTCTGGTCAGTCAACTGGTGTCGCTGCAACTTGAACCCAACTACTACTCCATTTGTCTGGTTTACTGAGATGTAACCTTGGAAAACTCTCCGAGTCCTTAATTTGATTCTCTGGGCTTGATATAAGGAGCTAATATATTTCAGTGAGACCTTACAGATATTTCATCACAAAATCATAAAGCCTGTCATTCTGGTAGTCATCCCCGTTATCCAGAAAATGATCTTCACCATGAGGACGCTCATACTCAAGAATTCCCCCACATCCAAGAATTGCACCGGCAACCTCATCCGCCTGCTCAACTCCAACAGCCACGTCTGCGTCTCCGTGCAATAGATAAGTGGGTGGCAGTCCGTACTCATGAACCCGTCGGGAGATCCTATACGGAGCCACAGCATCCTCACTTCCCGCTACTCCCCAGAGTTTTGCCAACGTCGCCGTCCGGAGCATATACACATACATATTGCTGCGTGGATCTCCAGGAGCTTTGCCGCTGTTAGCTATCGGAGGTGCGTTCACATCCACATGGATTGCCATTTCCTCATCTGAGGCCGAATAGCGCCCATTTGGTGATGGCTGGGATTTGATGAAAAAGGTTCCCAGTGGATCGGTGATTGGGTAAATGGGCACAATAACTTGTGGCTTGGGATCGATATAAAGACCAGCAAGTAATGAGAGAAATCCTCCTGCTGAGCTACCAGAAACTGCAAGACGTGATGGATCTACCACGTCTCCGATAAGAGACGAGAGATCATTGCGAATGAATCGAATGCAGTCTTTCACATCTTCGAACACTTCACCCACGCTCACTTGCGGTGCGAGGCGATAGTCGGCTGAGATGCAGACGTAGCCATACTTTTGAACTCCATCCCTCATGTGGGGGGAAATCGCGTCACGACGTCCTTGACTGAGTGCGTTATTATGGGAATCATTGTTTTTATGCAGACATCTCCTGGCTTACAGTAATCCACCACCATGAAACCACAAGAGTACTGGCGCGCTTTTGACATTTTTCGGTAGGTAAATGTCCATAGGAATCTCGAGAGATCCTACTGTCTTGTACACAACGGTACGGTCTGGTTTAATTGATGCCATTTTCAATATCTCAGTATTTGAACTGATGCTTCTTTTCAGCAAATATGAAATTGAGAAGAGATTCCACGTGCATATCAGGCTTCACAAATTGGAGAAGGTATGTGACCCCTCATTTCATCGCATTGCATAGCCGATCAGTTTCCGTCGGTGAGACTCCGATTTCACCTGCGCATCTCCACACATGTGCATACGCTCTCAGGCTCCAATATATCGTGTCAATTTTTGGACGTTTGGAGAATTGCAAGGAGAAATTTACATATAGAAGAGTCTTATAACCTCTCTCTATAGTATATGCACTTACCAGAGCTGCATGGTACCCGTTTGACACTTCCCCACGGCTAAGCATTCAACCCTGTACCCCATACACTTCTCCAGCTTGGGAGGTTCAATGTTTCTGGTCAACGTCGAATATTTCCATCAAATAGTTTATGTAATGCTTTTGAATGAGAGATTAAATGCCTGGGGAATCAGTGCACCATGAGCCCTGCAGTTATGCCTGATTACGTGGCTCTCAATGCCGACTAACCATTCAAATGTTAGTATGACTGAACTGGGTTAGTTCAACGCCTAAGCTACATAACGCCTTCCAAGTTTCACTCGATAACTTATCGTCAGGTAGTATCTCACCATCCCCGAATAGGTTGGATGGAGCGCCGGCACTCTCTGTTCTTATAAAACCCTCATCTGTACCTGCATCTTGCTCTGTCTCTTTGGAAACATTGATTTTCACTATTAATCCCCTGCCCTTTTGAGCGTCAAAAGCGACAGCTTATCTCTCATCATGAATCCAGATACCAAGGTATCGCAGGAGTTCAGTATTCCCCTGCCTCCACCCCAGAAAAAGAAATGGGTGAGCCGTGTGGTCCGACCGGGTGCTTTGTTTTTGGTTCTATTTATCTGGGGAATACTACAATTCTCCCAGGAGTCTTTCACTTTGAAGAAACCTCACAAGGGACACAGGGGACACCATAAATCACCACCAAAAGATGAGCCCTTCAGTTGGGAAAATGTGAGTCAGAGACAATCGCGTTATCTGGGGGCGAAATCTTACATTTACATAGATCACACCCGAAAAACACCTGGTCTATCACCCCTGCTTCGATGAGTATCAATGTGCCCGCCTTGAGGTGCCGATGGACTGGAATCGCACAGATGGACAAGGTGCCACTGTAGCCGTTGCAGTCATCAGGCTGCCCGCAAAAGTTCCCGTTACAGATCTGCGATATGGTGGTCCCATTATCTTGAACCCTGGTGGCCCCAGTGGGTCTGGGGTATCAATTGCCCTCAAGCGGGGAAAGGCGCTCCAGGATATCGTCGATTTTGAAGAATCACCCGAAAATCCTATTTCTCAGTCCGAAGATGCGAAGTATTTCGATATCGTCAGCTTCGACCCCAGAGGTGTCAACAATACCACTCCTTCCTTCTCCTGCTTTGCGAATCCAGCGGATCGCATTGCATGGCAATATGAAGAAATTGCTGGAGGCAATATCGTCAGCTCAGATATTGCATTTGACACGCTCTGGGCTCGGGGCCAGGCTCTCGGAGAAACTTGTACAAATCCTGGCTTGTTCGACACTGACGAGTCGGAGTGGCTAGGCCGTTTCATGAACACTCCTACAGTCATTGCAGACATGGTTGAGCTGATTGAGAGACATGGTGAATGGCGGGAAAACGAAACCAAAAAGCTACTCAAGAGCTGTGCACACAAGCTCCCTCGGACCGAGAAGAAGAAAGTCCTGGAGAAGAATAGCTGGAAGCGTGGTGAAGAACAACTTCTATACTGGGGATTCTCCTATGGTACAGTAATTGGAGCTACCTTCGCTGCGTTACAGCCGAGCAGGGTTCATCGCGTGATAATTGATGGAGTGGTTGATTCTTACGATTACTATGCTGGGAACTGGCTTTCTAACTTGCAAGACTCGGATGGCGCGCTCAACACATTCTTTGAAGATTGCCACGAAGCCGGACCTGAGTCTTGCCCATTTGCATCTGATGATTTACAGGACTTGAAAGACCGCTTCCAGGGTGTCCTAGAGGATCTTAGACACAACCCTCTTCCCGTCTCCGCATCAAAGAGCAGAGGACCCCAGATCATCACCTACAGTGATATCCATCTTTTAGTCTTCACCTCTCTCTACTCGCCAGTCGCTGTATTTCCACTTGTGGCACAAATATTTACAGATCTTTCCCAGAAAAATGGATCATCTGCTGCGGACTTCAAGGCCGATTTAAAGAAAACGAGTATCGAGGCAAAACATAGCGATGAGGTCAAGCCTAGTGTGTTATGCACAGACGGAGGTGATTTCCGTGGAATGAGCAAGTCTGAGTACAGGGAGTACTTGAAGTCACTTGAAGACCAAGGTCATTTTACTGGGGATGATTGGGCAGCCCTTCGGTTGTCATGCCCCAGCTGGAACATTCGGCCAGCATGGGCATTCAATGGTAAGTTACATGCGAGAGATCTCTTCATGATAACGGCTCAAAGATATTCAATATCCGTGGTGCGCAACTTGTATGCTAATCAAAGATTCTCTCAAGGGTCCTTTGTTCAAAACACGTCACACCCTCTACTCTTAATAGGAAATACTTTTGATCCAGTGACACCTCTTCGAAAGTAAGTGACAGATTTTCAGCAATCAACCTGAAGCACAGGGGCTAACCATTTACAGCGCCGTTAAAATGGCGGAGGGATTTTCGGGTGCTCAAGTTCTCCATCAAAACTCAGCGGGCGTAAGTATCCCCATTTAATGATACACTCCCGACATATTATGCATGTTCAAACATTAATATTTTATATGAATAGCACTGCTCCCTGGCCGCTAAATCCAATTGCACGTATGGAGTAGTCAGAAACTACTTCCAAACGGGTGAGCTTCCTGCTAACGGGACAATCTGTGAGGTTGACCAGCGACCCTTTGGCCTTCCAGTAGTGTCGGGAGAGTCTTCCCAGGAATGAACAGCCGGATGAGACAATTGATGCCGCAATATTTGTACAAGAGAGAACTGAAATACATAGTCTTCAAAGAACAACCTGCCTCCGTAAGGCTGTTCTAAATCGGTGTGGTGTCGTCATGTCCTCGGTATCGAGTGTTGGATTCGTGCACCCATCCTGTGCACTACTTGTAGGAAGAATCGAGATATTATCAATCTCTAGTGTAGCCTCTCCCGTACTGCAAGAGAGCATGATCTGAGGAAAGAGGTTTGAATCACTAAGACTGAAGTGTGCGCAGGTCGTTTTCCATTCGTTTACATCGCTTGTAATCGAGTTTTCCCAGTTTGGTTTCCCAGAAGAGTTGAACTGTGCTGACAGGGCACACCCCGTGGCATCGGCGAGAGAAATCTTATAATCAAATTGACCGTTATAATGACCACTTCTTGGGCTACTGTATTCATCGGTGTAGAGCACAATGAAATTTTCGCCATTGCCGCTTTTCGTCTTCGCAGATCTAGAGTTGAGATCATATCAGTCACATGTCCGTTAAGGACAAAAAGCTTAGCGATGATTGAGGTTGTCTTACAGGTAATATGATCCTTCAGAGGCCTCAGTAGGGTCGTGAATAATTTCTGAGTCCGTGTTGGCTATTAGGCGCCATGTTTCCAGAGATGCGGCCTCGAATCCGCCATTCGAGAGTAAAGAAACCGGGGCTTGATAATTTGGGTAGGTTGTCACTTCATCTGACCTAGCTCGTGAAGTGGCAGATCCCATTAATGAGAAGGAAAAGAATGTGAGTGCTGGAAAATGCATGTTGCTAGCGAGTGGAATGTCTTGATCGACGTGGATTGGCAAAAAAGCAAAGGGAATGAGACAAAGGAATGATGTCTTTAGAAAGAAAAAAAAGAATAAAAGAACTTAAAACAAATGTGTTGGCAGATTCAGTCAGCTAGAGAACTATGAGAAAGGAGGCCAAAAATACTAAATATACTAGTAATCAATTCATCCTAGTAGGATGCCTGAGAGGGCTCGTGCCAGTGGGGGCGTTCACGAAGTCAGGGTACAGAACCACACAACTTTGACCATGATAAAGTGGGGAGAGGCTCAATGCGCCGAAATATCCGACGAACGACTAGTATTGATTTAGTAAAATTGGGTCCTTTCAGGTTAAGGCGACCAGTGCTAAGACATTTTACCCAGGAACCAGTAGTCTCGAGCTTGTTCGACGGCTGTTTTTCCCCTAATTGTGTAAGTGGCGGCCTTATCGCCCCATATATCCCCAATAGAAGCAGTTTTGACCGACCAGGCTAGTAGTAATAGGTCAACATGTAAACCATCCAGATGTCAGCAAATTTAATTTCCGAGTGCAAAATTTCGATATGTGCTAAGCGAGAAGTTGAACTAATAATGCACAGATGAAATAGTGTGTGAATAATTTCAATTCAATGCCCTGGTACTTATGTGCCTTCAATTATTGCAATTTGTGTCCGTTATCAGTCCCGATAGGAAGACCGGTGAAGTCACCTAGTTTGTAGCCGGCATCGCCGCCGAGGAATCTGAATGTCAGACCGGACAAGAGGGTTGGATCCCCTGACACTGTGATCTGTTGCTCATCTCCAGGCACCATATCCAGCGCATTGTCGCTAAACTTGACCCCGTCCTCTTCTTCAAAGACCAGACATTTGACAGGCTTAGTAACAGATAGATGCAGGCTCTGCTCTTGATCATCAGAGGCTGAGCTTGAGATTGTGACCTGTAGTTGTGGATCAGGAAGATCAATGTACTTGAATGGCTGTGGCCAATCAACATCCCGGGACACAAGTTCGTCATTCACCCACAGTCGAGCAGCCAGCACGTGTGGCTCAGGCTCGGCGATGTGATCAATTATGCCATCAGTGATGATGTCGGTTGTACCATTTGCAGCAATCTCGATGTCCTGTCTCAAAATTGCAGGCCGTAATTCCTCTCCAGTCCGAATGGAAATGAATCGTAGCTCCACGGTCCCATGCAGAACATGGGGCTTATTGCTGGCGATCCATAGCTCATACTTACTGGACAGTGGTGGCTGGGCATGAACCACACTCCAGTCATGATGCTCACGTCTGACTGACACAGTTACAGGATGCAGGACTCGTTTCACGGCATAGTAGGCGGGCTTCGGTCGCAGGAAATAATCGACAATCGCCCAAGAGATGGTGGGCCAGCAATCATTCAACTGCCAAAGGAGAGCCCCTCCACAGTGTCGCTCATTTCCCCATTGTCGGCGCCAGCCACGGTAACCAAACATCATGGTTTCAGCTTGCATAACTTGAGTTTGATATATGTATGCCTGTTTCTGTCAGTGGTCTGTACTTCAAGTATAAGGTTTGGTCAGGGTTGTGGTGATCATACCCCCAAGCTGTTCTCTTTTGGAGCTCTGAAATTCTCAACCAGATAGGTTGCCAGCCGTCGCTCGTGGCCATCAGCCTTGTTATGAAAATCCATCAATCTTGACTGCGGGTGACGATCGTTTTCGTTTTCAGCGAAATGATTGATGGTTGACATGTGTGGAAAAGCTTCCATGCCAAATTCGCTGTTAAACCGGCCACCCAGGGTGTCAAAGATCTGGTATTTCTCCTGAGTGCCATGCCATACTGCGAAACGTTAGTAAAGGTTAAACCACTGGATCAAGAAACATACCATTCCATTGGTGCATGTCACCCACTGTGGAATCCGATGAAATTTTCCCATCGCCCCAGGGACTACCAAAATGATAAAATGTGTCTGGATCATGCGCTGTAACTACTTCTGGTAGTAGTTTTTCGTAAATGTAGCGAGCAGGGAAGTCTGTTTTGAGCCAGCTCTCTGGGTCTTTGTCCTTGTAATCGTAAGTCAGACCCACTGACTCTTGCACTTGATAATCCTCATTATTGCCAACATAAATGACAATTGATGGGTGGTGTCGAAGTCTTTGCACGTTATAGACAGCTTCTTTTCGGATAGAGTCGAGAAGAGTAGGCCATGTTGGATAATTGCCACATCCAAACATGAAATCTTGCCAGACCATTACTCCTAACTCATCGCAAGCGTCATAGAATGCATCGTCTTCGTATATGCCACCGCCCCAAACTCTAGACGTACATCGTATTAGCTTCTGCAATCATTCAAAATTGGCATACGTACCTTATCATGACCTGCCGACCTTCTACCATGAGCTCGATCCATCTGCGATATTTATCGGATGTAATGTTGGTCAGGAGGCTATCTGCGGGGATCCAACAGGAGCCACCACAGAAAATGTCCATCCCGTTGATGCGGAAGAAGAAGGACTTTCCATGACTGTCCTCTCTTTGGATCACTTCGGCTGTGCGAATACCGAATTGTTTTGACTGTTCATCCAGAACATCTTCTCCATGGAGCAGATGGACCGATATTTTATAGCGAGTCTGGTCACCGTATCCGTGTGGCCACCAAAGCTTTGCCCGATTGACACGAAACGAGACTTGAGCCTCATTATCACTAGACACAGGAATATCCTGAGTGGCTATTGTATGCCCATCAAGACTTAAACAAAATCGAGCCACGTAGTCAGCAGATTCATTTGCCTCAAAACGAGCAACAGTGAGGACTTCAGCCACAGAGTGATCATCCGAGAGCTTCACCTGAGGCCACAAATCATGCACGCGAGCTGTGTAGATTTCCAGTCGCACAGGGCGCCAGATACCTGCAGTCATCAACACTGGGCCCCAGTCCCAGCCCCAATGGTATTGAGCCTTTCGGGCAGCCAGACGAGACATGTCTCCATTGAAGCCAACCCACTTGTGTGAAGGGTATTGCTTCCTGATTTCCTGGGCTTTAAGCTCAGCACAGTCGAATTCAATATCCAGTGTGTACTCGCCCTCGGCCTCCATTGCTTTCGTTACGTCCACGCGGTGTCCTAAAAACATGTTGTCGGACTGCAATATGGTTTGATTGTTGAGATTAACGGTGGCGAATGTGTCAAGGCCTTCGAAGACCAATTCAATGCGGGCATTCTTGGGGATCTCGGGCTTTTCAAAGGTGTTGCGGTATCTCCATGATTTCTTATTCACCCAACGTGCTTTAAGCTCATTGAACCCTAGAAAAGGATCTTCCAATCTGCAGAAGTCAGTCCTGCAATCAATGGCTTTATCACATTGGGAATCCCATCATTATCATTACTTTTTGTTTGCTAGGAGATCTTGTTGCACGACCGAAGGCACCTTGGGTACGGGCATCCACTCCTCTTCCTCTGCATCGCGATCTCGGAAAATCCATCCCGTGGACAATTCATGGGAGCTCAGCATCATGATGTGCGATTGAAGAGAGTTGAAGAATATTGATTTTGGAGACAACAAGCTCCTTGGATAGCTATTTAGATGGACGATGGTCTTATCGATAAGGACCTACCCCACGCTCCTTCCAGTTTTGGCGCGGAGCTCCCGAGACATGTGACCCTGGCACCTTGGCAATCAGGCAGAAACTGATCCTCAGGCACCACTGCCATATTGATCAGTGTCCCTGCAATTTGCCAGGTCAAACTGAGCAATAACTGTGACACCAGTTGACGGCATGGTCCCCCACATCTGCTACAGAATCCCACTGATGGACCCCTTACCTCTTTTGACACGGAAGGAATGCCGTGCAGCTCAGGGCATCATTCTCATATTCCCTCTTAAAAGGGGACAGACCCTTCTCATTTAGGCTGTTATATTCGCATGGCAACGCTAGCCAACTCTGTTTCTCCCCTTACCCAACCCAAGGATGAAAGGGGACATTCGCATCGACGAATTCAGAACCAAAAATCTGACATGCCCTGAAAATCACCACCTGGGCAAGTGGCACCCCAAGATTCTACGCTAACGTGCCTACCCGGACGGAAGTCCTTCTAACCGAACCAATGATCGCTTCTCTCCCGGAGTCCGAAATGAATCGACCCTGAGTCATTTACTTGTCTCGTCGAAGGAGACGCTAGACTCAGCCTTGGCGCTGCAGTGCCTCCCCAAAAGAATGTACTGAAGTGTTTCCACATGTTTCCACATCCCTAGGTTTGCCGAAGCCATACCCCAGAGCTCATCTCTCCAAACCCCTCATGTAGCTCGGCACTAGCATGTTGAAACTTACGCCTCTTTCATCTCGGACCCTTCCCTCAAAGAGGACATTGCACCTGACCTGAAGACTCGACGTTGGCCTTTGCTTTTTTCGGACTGCGCAGTGATTGGTTCGTACACTGGCACAGGCTACAGCGCCCCGCATGATCAATAAATGAGGGTCTGTGTGCTAGGCCCACACGACTTAATTTCCCTGTGGTTGTCTCAATTTCAGCATGCGATACATACTCATTCTGCTCGCCAAGTTTCCATTGTGTGGACACAGCTCCCTGCGTATCATAGTCTCTACTTTGGGATGACCAAGAACCAAGTAGAATCCTTGTCCACTAGTACATGGTAGTTTGCCCAGGTGGCTTTGCAAATGTAGTATGTAAGCTCAAGAAATATTCTGATAGTATTACTGTCATACGGTATATCAGGCAATGAGATATTACTGAGGAAATGAACCCACAGACCTAGTGAATGTCTTGGTATGCGCTTTCCCCAGACGATCATTCGATACTCTGCAGGGTTCGTTTCAATTCGTGCAGCTCGAAGCGTCTTTTTGTCTTCTAGCCGAGTCGGTGGCTCTGGAGAAATTGACGAAGGGGCTTCGGCGCGTGGAGAAAGCCGGAAGAGCATGGATTCCCCATATTATCCCCCAATCCTTTGAACCCTGGTCTGTTTTATGTGTGGCGTTGGTCTGTAGGTGCGTCAGTGTGTATACGGATCTCACTCGGGTTTAACTTGATGCTCGGGGATAGTAAGCAGACTTCTGGGGGAAACTCTGGGGGCCGATTTTGAGCTTGAGAGAAAGACTGTTCTGATCATTATCGATTTATCCATACTAGCAATACCAACCTCATCTTTTCTTTCGAGTTAACAAAGCTCAGAGTGCCACACCGAGTAAGCGAGACTACGGGAACCCCGGAGTCTATAGAGAACCCCGTCCTGTTCCCTGAAATGCGGGGGAGAAGCCCGAATTAGTGGCACTAGAGTGTCTACTTTACGCCACTTTGGCAATTGGGCTAAATTGCTGCTTGCCATGATCTTCGGTTGCAGTGGACCCTCCTGACTTTTTCTCCTGGCTCCATGCCCCTCATCGTGGTCATCGAATTAGCTGTTCATCACACAAAATGGCCCTTTCCTCCGCATAGTCACTTGTCACTTTGAGCCAGATACTTCATTCTTTCTATACTGGATTGTTGTTCCCCTATTTTGGCCTGAGCAATACCAAGAAATCATACGACTGCCATTTCATCCCACCAATGTCGCCCTTTCAATAACCTGCGACATCTCGAACTATGTGATCTCCAACTATTCATCGCCATTTCTGTTTCACAACCATGTTTCATACATTTGAGGGTTTTGAGAACCCGACAACTGCAACTCCTACCAAAACACGGCCTGTCAATGAGCGACGAGAGTCTGTCAGTCGCCGGGTTACGACCTTGCGCGCATGTACATCTTGTAGACACCGCAAGATTAAATGTGATGGTGAAAAGCCGTGCGAGGCATGCAGATGGTACAAAAAGGCAGACCAATGTCATTATTCTGATCCCAGACCATCTAGAAGGTGAGAATCAAGCTTGTCTATAACGAAAATAGTACGCGGCTAATAAAATATCTTATAGACATGTAGAAAAGCTTTCAACAACGTTGGATGAATATCGCGGCATCCTTGGAAGACTGTTTCCTAACGTACCACCTGAGTCCCTGGTCAACCTTTCACGAGAAAAATTACTTGAGCTCATATCAGCGCCACCGTCGGCTATTCAGGCACATACCAATGCACATGCCGCCTCTCCATCTACCTCGGGCTCTATGGAAGCCCATGTATCCCCGCTCTCCAATGAAGATGACAATCTTGAATCGCTTCAAACCATGCCAGTCGAGCTTGACGACATTCGCCAAGGCCATGGCATCGATCTAGTAGAGGGCGTCTCTGACGATGTCAATGCCCTCTCTCTGTCTTCTCGACAGCCTTCATCATATCTGGGCGTTTCATCTATCCAGGCTGTCCTCAAGGTCATCTTATGGCTTGATCCAGGCTGTGCCTCTTATTTTGCCCGCACTCCACCAATCAACTTACGTGATGAGATATCTCTTGAGTACGATACACAGAATGCTTGGCCTCCTCAGCGACCTGTGACTCCGCCTCAACCTTCTATCCCACCAACTGAAATGCAGATGCTGGATGCCTACTTTCTCTACTTCCAAGCATTCGCTCCCATGATCGATGAGAAGATCTTCCGGGAGACGTATATGACTGGTCATCGCAAGGATGAGCACTGGCTTGCTTTGTTGAATATTGTTCTCGCCCTTGGTAGTATAGCTGCCACAGGTCCTGATGACACAACACATCAAACATACTTCTTGCGCTGCAAGAGTCACTTGAGCTTGAGCTCTCTTGGTGGGTCCCATTTAGAAACACTTCAGGCCTTGGGCCTCATCGGTGGGTGGTATTGCCACTATATCAGCCAGCCTAACCTGGCATACTCTCTTCTTGGGGCCGCCTTGCGTATGGCAGCCACGCTGGGTCTGCACAAAGAGTTTTCAGATACTCGTCAGGTACCCAATCAAGCGAATCTAGCATCAATGGATCTCAAACGCCGAGTCTGGTGGTCGCTCTTTGTCATGGATACATGGGCGGGTATGACACTCGGCAGACCTAGCATGGGTCGTTTTGGGCAGTACATCACTGTCAAATCACCAAATTACCGCGACAAGGTCTGTCTGTATCTTCACCAACTGCTGGTTATTGCTAATCATTTATTAGGAAAATTTCCTGGACATTCTTCCACTGGTTGAAAACATTCGTTTTGCTAAGATTGCAACACAAGTCCAGGAGTCGCTGGCAGCTGCTCCTCTTGTCAAGCACCAAGAGATGTCACATGCAGATGCACAACTCCTGGATTGGTGGGAAAATCTTCCCCCAATTCTCAAGGATCATGAGCCATGCTCCGAGTCCATCAGCACGGTTCGCACTGTCATGCGATGGCGGTACCACAATCAACGAATGCTGATATATCGTCCCACACTGCTGAGCTATGCCATGCGTCGTGTCCCGTACATTGCACTTCGTGTTGAGGAGCGAACAGCGATTGAAAAGTGTCGCGAGGTTGCTGAGCTTTCGATTCAAAACATCGCTGCCACAGCCCAGCTCAATCAACTGTGTGGCTGGAATGCGGTGTGGTGGACATTCCAAGCATCATTGGTACCCCTTGTCGGGCTATTCCTCAATGACCCCACAGCCGATGATCCGCGCGCCTCGATCGAGTCATGTCAAGCTCAAGTCGAGACCGCCATGGCAACCTTAGCCAGGATGTCATCCATTGGCCATACAGCGCAGCGCTCACTGGAGACTATGTCCCGAATATACGAGGCAAGCAAGAGAGGCGATGACATGATCACCTCGACAACAGCAGGTCCTGCTTTATCGAATCTATATTCCGCTGGCCGGGATCTTAGTTCGATATTTTCGCCTCCTGAGCCCGGTCGCTTGGGTATGTCGATGGGAGAAAACGGCATCCCTACGTCCGTGTCCGCTCCTTTGATGGATGACTCGGGACAATATCTCTGGGAATATTTGAGTTGGAGCGATAATAACCTTTGGCCTGGCATCGATCTTGATAATCGGAGTGATGCGATGGCTGTTTTGACGCCGGACCATGAAAAGGGCCCCAAGTTTGGGACCGACCCATATTTTGAGTCTTTCCCTGATTCTTATTTTGCCAATCAGCCTTTATACTATTGAGCTTTGGTGTGTAGGGAATCTCTGCTCTCACATTTCTGCGTGAAACCTGGTGTGATTATGCACACAGCATCCATTGCTATATATCGATCAACCTTGGAAGTACATGTAGTAGACGTGAATTCGGTAGTTGCATCATACTATGAAGGCTCGAGTCAACGCAATATATATAACTTGAACTTCTTCAATATTCTAACACTCGCCTGGATATCTTGCGTACTAGGTAGTAGTGCGAAGTACTAGATCACGGTACTCCTGGTAGTAGTATAAACTTGAAATTTCAAGTTTGAACTACTACATATATTTACTACTAAATACTACTATGTACTAGTATGTATGTACGGCATTTATGGATGACCTCCGAGTCGGACCCAACTTGAACATTGATTGAAAATGTTGTCCAGTTCGTCCAGATGTCCACGGGTGCGTTTGAAGAAACCTTGGAACCCACGGACTGCTACATGCAAACTTATCTAACTTTCTAATACCAGTACACAATTCAAATGTCGAGAGGCACTGCATGTGGCAGAGTCTTTTCCGTGTCAAAAACTTGAAGTTGAAAAAAAAAGTTGCGCCAACGGAGCTGTCATTGCCAGTGGTTTATCCCGACAAAAGAGCTTACATAAACCAGAATTCGAGCGCAGGAGCCGCTGACTCAGCATCGACACCGTCCACGGTGGACCTTCAGGCTCAAGGGGCATGAATGGATTGCGCGGGATTTGATCTTAATAAACACCACTTGATCACCCAATGAAACGATAAGTCGATCAAAGTAATTTTGCTTGACGACTTTCAGGTCTAAAAAACTGCCGCCGATCGAACGTGTGAAACATTCCGAATTGACCTTTCACTGGCCGAGCTACCGCTGGAAAGGGGATTGACTCCTCGATAAAGACCTCAAGTGTTATCGCTGAATGTTGAAAACATGGGTCTTTTTCAGTCTTCCACCAGGGTGCTCGTCGGTGCTACTGCGCTCCGTCTGGTTCTATTGATTTATGGTGGCTGGCAAGATGCCAATTCGGCCGTGAAGTACACCGATATTGACTACATGGTCTTTACGGATGCTGCGCGATATGTCTCCCAAGGCCAGACACCATATTCTCGAGATACATATCGTTATACGCCACTCTTGGCATGGATGCTCCTACCGACGGCATGGGAAGGCCCGGCTCCTTGGTCAACACTAACTTTCGCCTTTGGCAAGGTGCTCTTTGCCTTGGCTGATGTTTTGGCTGGCTGGTTAGTCGTGCAGCTCTTGACCCGATGCTATCGATTCTCACCTGAGAGAGCACTGCGCTACGTTGCTGCTGTTTGGCTTTGGAATCCCATGGTCGCCAATATTAGTACCCGCGGCAGTTCTGAGGGGTTACTTGGCGTGTTGGTTGCAGGGTTGCTCTGGGCCACGTTGACAAGACGCGCTATTCTTGCAGGATTGATCCTCGGACTAGCGGTGCACTTCAAAATCTATCCTTTTATTTATGGCGTATCCATCCTCTGGTGGTGGGATGCAGAACGCGATGGTGCTGCTCCGGCGAACGAGCTCAGTATCATCTCACGGGCTATTCGATTTATCACGCCATCTCGTGTGAAGTTGACACTGGCGGCTCTCATCACTTTCGCTACCTTGAACCTCGTCATGTATCTCCAATATGGTCTGCCATTTCTCCACCACACATTTTTCCACCATCTCACTCGCATTGACCACCGACACAACTTCTCGCCATACGCCACTCTACTTTATCTGACTTCAGCGGGGAATACCACATCACACTTTGAGGCTCTTGCTTTTATCCCTCAACTAGTACTTGCAGTGATTGCTCTCCCGTTGGTGCTGGCTAAAAAGAGCCTAGCAACCGCCATGCTGGCCCAAACATTTACTTTCGTCACATTTAATAAAGTGTGCACTAGCCAGGTTAGCTTTCAGCATCTCCCCTTTGGATTCCGCTATAGAGGAAGCTAACACCGATCAAGTACTTCATATGGTATCTCATTTTACTACCCTTCTACCTTCCTACTTCCAGCCTCGTGCGTAAGCCTACGCTCGGTATTTCGGCGGCTATTTTATGGGTTATTGGTCAGGTATGTTACCCTAAACCTGGATCAGTTTTATCAAAACTGACAGAACGGCTCTTCACCAGGCTCTTTGGCTCCAACAAGGCTACAACCTGGAATTCCTGGGTCTTTCATCCTTCGTCCCTGGTCTTTTCCTCGCCTCACTTTTCTTCTTCGCTGTCAACATCTGGATTCTGGGTATTATTGTTTCTGATGCAGGTGAAGCGGAGGATGTTGTCCCTCGGGATAAGAGTGATTAGGAGAACCTTGGCATCAAGCCATCCTCATTTCTGCTGCCTGGACTGAGAACAATTTAATTCCCAGAACCTTGGAGCCTGTATATTATCATCGAAGAGACATGGCATTGTTAATATGCATTATAGATGGCGTGTACACAATCACATATTTCAAGTTTAGTACTCCCCCAGAAGTGCGCATTGGAAATACTAGATTTCGAGTTGCCTACATATGACAATACCACCATTTGACTAGTACTAGAAGGTAGGTCTACTAAGTATCAGGGCATCGACTGAATATTTCATACTCCAGAATTAGAAATTTTTTCCATGATACAACTGACGAAAACACGCCACGAGAGAATTGTGAACAACTGACACCATGCATCTCGATAAAAAGACAGAGGAGAGACTTGAACTCTTAAAAGAACCCTCCAACTACTAGTAGCTTTCAGGCAGATTCAGAATCAACCATGATACCTTTCCAGATTTTGACTGTCTCATTGCGAACTTGTGCAGGGCCAGGGTTTGATGACAGTCCAGCTCGCATACAAGACAGTAACATCGTTCCATCCGCAGAGAAAGAAAGGTTCTTGATCTCACAGAGCGGGTCATCCTCGATTCTGTGCAATTCCTCTCCTGTGGCTATGTCCCAAAAATGGATTCCTCCAATTTCTCCAGTCACCAAGAGTTTTCCGTTGGGCGAGAAGACCATGGAGTTGATTCGATCCGGACAAAGGTTGCGTATTCGAAACAATTGTTCACCTGTTGTAGTGTTCCAAAGAACGATGCATTCGCCTTCAGTTGAAGAGCCGAAGGAGGACGCTGACGCGAGGAGCCTGGCATTGGGTGAGAATGCAAGTAACTTGTGATGCCAGCCCCGAGTGGGCGCAACCTCAAACACATTTCCACTGTTCAGTTCCCAAAAGAAAATTCCGTCCGCGGCAATCATCAGTCCTTTACTATCAGAAGTAAACATCATCGCCCTGCATTTGATTGGAAGCGTGATGTTTGTGTCTGTGTCAAGGCCTCGAATCCCAACTGTGGTCTTGCTGGTGCAGAATGCGAGGTATCTACCATCCGGGGAGATGATGATGCTCTGTACTTGTTGGAGAGGTGGCTGGAGCTCGCTCAATTTCAATCCTGAAGGAGGACCCCAGAGCTCCACACTAGAATCAGTAGCACACACCAGTAGCCCTGTTTTTGGGCTGAAGATCACATCATTCACAGAATCCGTATGCTCTCGCACGGATCTTATTTCAACGCCTCTTGATATATCCCGGATTATAACAGTGCTATCATCGGATGCAGTTGCCACATATCGACGGTCCGGGGAAAATGCGGCTGAATTTATCTGCCGATGGTTGTCCTGCAGGGTTTGGTATAGCTCAATGTTGCTTCCTGGTGAGCCGATGACGATAGCATCCTCAAATCGAGAATCTTGTTTTACACAGACTAGATTGTAGAACGCCGAAAGTGCAGGAGGGATATCCTGCTTTGCTACTTTGTTCATCCATAGAAAGTTGGAGATCGAATCTTGAATTTCACGGTCTTGTGACGTATCAGTTGCCGGGATCATCTGATCTCTTTTCTTATTTTGAGTCGGATCCGAGTAGTCCCGAGGATGGAGCAGCTTTTGTATCCAACGATGTGAAATAGCCCCATTGGCTGTTGGTCGCGATGAAGGATCAGGCTGCATAAGAGCCAGAATGAAGTTAATCCCATCTTGACTGACTGATGGCTTCCTTAGTAAGTCCGTCGGGAATGAGGTGTTATTATCGACATAGCTAAACAATTGACCAAGGGACTCAAAAGTTGTGGTTTTCGTAAGGATATTGAAAGTGATTTCACCCAAGCTCCAGATATCAACCGCATATGGGCTGCCACGTTCTATGAAGCCATACAGCTCAGGCGCCATATAACCTGGCGTGCCTCGCAGTGTTGATGCAGCTCCAAGGTCTTCGCCGATCCTTTTACTGATGCCGAAATCAGCGATTTTGACCCACCACTCATTTGGTGGATGAGATTTAATGAGAATGTTCTATGATGACATGTGAGTGTACTTTTCGGGAGATTGACAATGGCTTTGAGGGGATCAGACCTACATTGGGTTTTAGATCACGATGTGTGAATCCATTTTCATGCATCATCCCCAGACCCTCGAGAATCTGAAATGAGATCTGTTGGGCTTCGATCTCCGATAATGATGGCCGTCGATTCATATAGTCGTATAGATCGCCAATTTCAAGATATTCCATGGCGATATACAGGTTGTCCGGGCTTTCATACCACCCGAAGGATTTCACGAAGCATCGCTCGTACTTTTCGAGTCAGTCATGCTAGAACATTTATCGCCGTCAGCAGACTCACCAACACACCCTGGAATGTGAGAACTTGGCGATCGCCTCTAGTTCACGATTATAAAACCCTGGCTTTTGCCCACTCCTACTGAGATCAATCTCCTTCACGGCTCGGAAAGCACTAGCATCTTGGCGTCTACCCTCGACACACTTCTCCAACCACACACTGGCATAGCTTCCAGCACCAATCTTCTTCTGTCGTTGCCAATGCTCTGACCTCGATACCAGGCGCCGCCGTGAATCTGGATCAGATTCACGATATGTATGGATCGTCACATTGAAATAAGGGAGAAAATTAGCCCCGAGCTTCGAGTCTTCGACTAAGTCAGGGAGCCGAGCCATGAAGAATTATGGTTTCTGGGGATCGATACCATAACCATGGAGTTGGAATTCCGGGAAGATGGTGAAAGACAATTTGTTAGGGGGCTGAGACTCCCCGCTCGATACATCAATTTCTCCTTGCATTATCACCTGATAGTACACGAAGGCCTGGAATGCCTGACGCTATAAATCCCATTTTGTCGGGAATTTATTGCATCGTGATCAACATGTTTGTCATATTTTTCGGGTGTCAAATCTGTCACTGCATTGCATTGGAACCTGCATGCGGAGTGGGGAGAAGAGGGAAATGTACTCCGTACGGGGTACTTGATCGCGAGATACAGCACTGGAATACGTGCGGCTGCATGAACGCGCGGCCACAGAAAGACCGTGTACCCTTTCATGTCAATGTGCTTCGTACTTTGTCCTCCAGTCTAGTACTCCGACTAGCTCACGATCTCAAGATCCACCTCATCAGGCTCCCAGGCCAAGACCCTCGTTCTCATCTCTTCCATCTTCCTTTCAACTAACTTTTCCATGTTTGCTTTTTCATCGTCTGTCAAAATCTCTAATAGTTCTTTCCAACGGTCATCTTCTGAGCTCGTTCCGGCTCCAAAAAACCGGCCATCAATCTTTTTCCAAAACACGGCATCAAATGCGAAGCTTTTCCTCGCCGCGTAAACGACCCAAAAATCGCCGCTCTCCCAGCTCTGTTGCATTGGCCCAGAGAGTCTTTGCTCATCTTTCAGTATACCACGTTTTATGGCCATGTCCTCCTGTTCGCGTAGCACACTCAAGAATGTCTGTAGGCGTAACTCATACACCTTGGACCACGCTTCTATTCCATCAGGCCAGTACTCCAGTTGTTCGAGAAGTAGCCACCATGGCGGGGCGTGAGAGAATTCAACTGGGGCAGCATAAGTGAACTCCCAGTCTATGACACCGACAATTTGTAGTTCATCATTGATCAAGATGTTAGAGGGTCGGAGATCGTCACACCAGACCTTGAATGGTCCAAGATCTGTAGAAGAACTCGTAAATCGGCCTTCTCTAGCCAGTTTGCAAAACAGCACCCTTGCGACATATCTTCGTCGACAGTCATCAGGAGAATCAACAGCATCGTTCCGTTGGTGTATCAGGTGATCCATGTGAATATCTGCCAGTCTGTTGAAGTAGGATGACGCAGACTGAAAGGTTTCATTGCTCTTTGGCAACTCGGAGCGAGGAAGAGTCCCGAGACGGACGAGCTCATTTGAATTGTAGGAAAGTGGTCTACGACCCACCTCCCAAGTGAAATCGTCAATATGAACCAATGATCCTATCGTAGGGAGATGTAGTAGAGATAACTGAATCAAAATATCCGCACACTGTCTGTATAGCAGCTTAAGCTTGGCATCATCGATGTTTGGGTCAAGAATCGGACGATCTTTAATCGTTAATTCAGGGGTATTGAGGGCGTCTCCCACATCCATTGCATGATCAATGTATTCCATAATGATGAATGGGCCAAGCCCGAGAGGATTTTCTTCGTTGGGACCCCAATGCAGAATAAACGGCACGGGAATAGTCGTGTGCTGATGAATGTATCTCATTATATCAACTTCTCGGCGTACTTTCTCTTCCGGAAACATTGTTGTACCGGGTTTAGGAAATCGAATCATTGCAGAGCTGCCGTCCTCATACTTCATTCTGAAGGATACATTGAAGCCTCCGGCATTGGGATCACAGAGTTCAATTGCCTTTCCCCTTCTGTGTTTCAGGATGAATCTGCCTATGTCCATCAAATTCTCTTTCCCGAATAAAGCATGTATCCAAGCCTCTTGGATGGCCTCGCTCTGCTCCCACGCAACGTCATCGAAGCACATGCGAGTCCTCATCTTTCAGGCTGAGAATAAGATGTGTTAGAACTTAAGAACGTGAGATGATTGATGAGGCGGAGGCTACGCTCTTGCAAGTGAGAGAATACCGCACATGTGAACAATTCAACTCACCGACTTCCGGGCTTTCGCTATGTGCAGGGGTGGCCCCGAGTCCACCGCTCGCATGCCACCAATGAGAGCGTATAGTTAGGCGCTGTCTACAGTGATGGGTTGTCTTGGGCCCAGCTTCATTGCCTCAATACAATTGAAAATTGGTAGAACAAAAAAAAGCCCCAGTGCTCAGGAACGGGTATCGATGCAGTAAATGTAGTCTCGCTGAATGGTAATATACAAAATTATCGTGATTAGATAGATAATCAAGATTAACGTTTGCGCCTGAACCGGAATCGAAGTTCTTCATCACTATCAGAGTCACGGACTTCACGTGGGCGTTTCTGATTGCGACTGCGTGATGGCAGGGGTTGTGGATCGGGAGTAGGTTCAGGGCTTGCTGACAGAACCACTGATGGCTGTGATCTTACTTGAATGACCGCATCATCATCCTGAGCTCGAGCGGCTGTAGTCTCGCTTTCTTGCTCATCTACCAACGCAACATCTCTGACGGGCGAGTTGCGACTGGTAACCCAGTAGTGTTCGCCAACGCCGAAGTCCTTCCTTGTCACCTCTTCTAGAGGAACAATGACACTTTGACGCGCATGAAGAGGCTCTCCCTTTCGACGAAACTTTTTAAAATTCTTGCGGCCATTCCATCGATCATCCCATCGATCAGACGATTCTTCTGCTTCTCTGGTTGGTTTTTCTCGAACGGGCATCTCCATCTCCTCAACGATAGCTAGATTTTTCAATTCTTCAACATTCACATCCTGGGAGGGAAAAGCCTCATCCTCTGCCTTTCTTTGTTGTTCTTCTTCCTCGCGATGCTTCCGTGCTGCTTCCATGATATTTAGCTTCGCACGTTTCGCTTTCGGAACAACAGTGGCCTCTGCTTGCGTAGTACCGCTTCTCTTGCGGCTTTGATCAATTTCTTCTCGGCGCCGTTTCATGGCTTTTGCTCCAGGCAGAAGACTCTGGACGATGTCATCATCTGCATCTTCCAACTCATCCAAGGGCTGAGTGTTTTGAGAGGGCAAGGGAGCATCATCCACTGATTGAGTGGCTGGTTGCTGGGTATCATTGCTCGTTTCCTCCTCAGCAGAGTAGATCGGAATAGAGTCCATGTCAAATCCATCATCAAATGTCTTCATCTTGCTGACAAATTTGCGGACCCTCGTAGTTTTTGTTTTCGAAGTTGAGACTTGCTGTTCTTGTACGGGTGCGGGTTGTGACTCAGATGGACCTGAGTTGTCCTCAACGTTGACTTGCTCCTGTGAAGGTTCTGGCGTCGCGGCGACCAAAGTCTGGCTAGATCCTTCCTCGCTAGGCAGAGAGCGACAAAGAGGAGAGGCATCACTGCCCAGGATGGCACCCAAAAACTCACTCTGCTCAATCACGCGCCGATCGGTAATCAAGGCAACCTGATTACTTATTTCAATTGACCACTGCTCATGCTCGCCTTTGGATCGGAACCGCACGAGCACAACTTTGCCCAGTTCCTCCTGTCTTCCTCTGGTTCCCTTTTGACCGCCCGCCTCTCTCATAAATCGTACGATTTCGTCCGCCGTGGTAACCCCATCTTCAACTTGGTATAGAAGGGCTTTGCCTTGTCCGTTGTTTATCGCCGCCTGTAGATTCTCAAATTGTGCAGGGTCTCCGAAGACGAAGGTGTAACCGTCAAAAACGTGGACCCGCGCTGGATCTGGACCAAAAGCGGCTGCTGGGCGATCAATTGGCTCTTTGCCAGCTGGAGGAAGGTATTCGGAGGGATTGGGCCACGCATCGTCGAAATCTGTTTCTAGCGGAGACAGCGCCTCGTCGTTTTCAAACTCGGTGGGAGTCGTAGCATAAACCAGAGCATCTATGTAGGCGTTGCTGACGATAGGTTTTCCATTTATCAACGCCTGAAGACCCTTCGCAGTATTTCGTTTATTCTGAACCACATGAGTGGTTTGATCCACAAGATATGGTATAATAGTCTTGATATCCAGGTCCTCCAATTTGGCGCGAACTTTGGCTAGCGGGTCGTCCGATCTCAACTCTTTTGAAGAGAAAGAAAAGCTCAGCACGACTGGCTCCCATTTCAACCTATCGAGGTATCATGTTAGACGAGTGTTCGGCATGGTACAGGTAGGATACGGACAGCAGAGAGGCAGAGCGACCCAGCTGGATCTTTGTTTCGTCCTCACTCAATACTCGTTCTCGACCTCTGATTTGTTCACCATTGACAGTAGTTCCTTTCTTCGAGTTCAAATCGGTGATTGTGACTTTCGTTCTTGCTCGTACGTGGGTCTGATTACTTGTCAGTCGGAGGCTCCCTCAAGACCGGTCTGGTAGCCATACTCCATCACGTGGGGTAACGCTGGACACCTCGATAGTCAGGTGTTTGCGGGATACGGTGGTTCCATTGCCAACATTGCTTGGGATGGCCCGGTGCACTGGATATAGAAGGAATCAAAGGTTAGTTGAGATAGTGTGGACTGTTGGGATGATCACATACCACCGCTGTTCTCCGCGGGACGTCCCAGTAGATACTTTCTCCCCGGTCGCAACCATACACGCTTCCCTGATCGAACAGTTGGTTAGACAACAAGCTTCAACTAACATCATGAGGTAATACGTACCACCCAGGAAGTCACCCGTTGACTCTAAGATCCACATCGGGAGCGTTGTAGAATTAAGAGTCCATGGATGAAGTTGTTCGTTTGACAGCGAACCACACGTGAAAGCGAAACGCGTGAGCACGTGATCTGGCGTCACTTGCGCCGTGGCTGCCTACGATGTATTTGATAATTCTTCCTTGACTCATATTTCTGTCAAATCCAGGAATCTATGGCGACAGGTAATCATGGTGTCCCCCAGTGGACCGAGTGATGAGAAGAAACCCCAGCCTGCCCAAGAGGAGAATACCGACACTCTAAAATACCAACTCCTCGGACCCTCTTTAACCAAAGCGGGCCAAGACGCCGTTGATCAGCAAAAGGTGAGTGGTTATAAATTGACGTGAGATCTAAAAATCACTAAAAGTCCGTGCAATAGGTGTCTGAAATCATCTACGAAGCATCAAAAGGCTCCAAATTTTTCAATCATGAGCAAGAGAGAGATCGCAACCTGACGGTCAAGATCGAGCGGATTCGGAAGGAAAAGGCTCGGCTAGAAAGATTGGATCTCAGTCATGAGCTCCGTCGAGCAGATGAATACCTTGCTGAATTAGAATCGACCCGAGATCTATCCCAATATGTGATCCATGTCGACTGCGACGCCTTTTTTGCAGCCGTTGAGGAGTTGGACCGCCCGGAGTTAAAACTAGTTCCTATGGCTGTTGGTAAAGGCGTGCTGACTACTTGCAACTACTTGGCGCGAAAGTTCGGTGTGCGCAGTGGAATGGCATCCTTTGTTGCGAAGAAGCTATGTCCACAGCTCGTTCTGCTTCCTCAGAACTATGAGAAATACACGGCAAAGGCCAAGGAGATCCGAGCGATCATGGCGCAGTATGACCCCCTTTTTGAAAGTGCCAGTATCGATGAAGCCTACCTCAATATTACTCCGTATTGCGTTGAGAACAACATGAACCCGGAGGAGGTTGTCCAGCAAATGCGCGCTGAGATTCTGGAAACCACCAAGGTTTCCGTGTCAGCGGGCATCGCTGCCAATGCGAAAATCGCCAAGATTTCCTCTAACCAAAACAAACCCAATGGTCAGTTTCGTGTCGCGAATGACCGAGGTGCAATCATGGACTTCATGCGAAGCCTACCAGTTCGCAAGGTGAATGGTGTGGGTCGAGTCTTTGAACGAGAACTGAGCTCCATTGGCATTGAAACATGTGGTGATATATACCCACACAGAGCGCTTTTGACAAAGCTTTTTGGTGAAAAGGCCTTTCAGTTCTTGGCTCAATGCTATCTTGGTCTCGGTCGTACGAAAATCGAACCGGTTGAGACTTATGAGCGGAAAAGTGTTGGGACAGAGAGTACATTTCATGAAATTGGCGACAAAGAGGAGATTCGAGCCAAGCTCAACTGGGTAGCACAAGAACTCGAAAAAGATATGGCGCGAACACAGTTCAAGGGTCGCACACTTGTTCTTAAAGTGAAACTACACACTTTTGAAGTTCTCACTCGCCAGGCAGCTCCACCTCGGGCTATCTGCCAGGCAAAAGACCTATATGCATTTGCGCTGCCCATGCTTGTAAAATTGGAGAAAGATATTCCCGGCATGAAACTCCGGCTACTCGGTCTACGGTGTACAAATCTAGTTAGTACTAAGAAACCAGGCATCAATTTCTTTGGAGTCGCAGCACCACCACCACCAAGCAAGCCGGCCTTGGTAGAAAACTCCGACGGCAACACTACTGAGCATGACATCAGTGCTGAGGAAGCATTCGAGACTGCTGCTCGCCAAGAAATTCAAGATGAGATGAATGATCTCGAGCAACTCAGTCAGGAAGCAGCCAATATTCCGGACTCACCTCCTGTGGCCAAATCAACCAATCCCTCTCCACCACCTCAATGGGATTGTCCCATATGTGGTCGAGCTCAACCGGCCGAAGACCGCATATTCAATGACCACGTGGATTTCTGTCTTTCTCGACAAACAATTCTTCAAGCGGTGCAGGATACTTCTGAACCGTCAGAGCAAGGCTCTTCTGCCCCCAGCCGGAAACGCAAACCAATTTCTCAGTCCTCGTCGGATCCAAGGCAGAAGCGACTATTCTTTCAATGACATATCACATATAATTGACCTTGAATATACCATGAATTAATCGGTGCTTTCACCATACGTTGCTAAATATTCGTTCCAAAGGCAATATTTGAAGGATCAAATATCTTAATCCTGTCTTCTACCGTGTCATACCTAGTAATAGTCTTGTGACATCGCCCGCTATCCCATTTGTTTGGTCAATCTAGAGACGCTATGGTAGCCCTGGAGTATGGGTCAATATCCCTCGAAAACACCACTTAGTCTGAGATTGAAGAGATTGAAGAAATACAGGTACACCCGCGAATACATACATCAATTGATAGATGTATGTACTAGTATGATGCCAGTGCGATGGCCTTAGGGCATGTTTCCAACTTGAACATTGAAGCCTGAGGTTAGAACCTTGGACTCGGAACATTCAACTTGAAGTTTGAAGGTCCACTACTACTAGTACTCATGTGCAACTCGAAGTGACATCTGGATAGTACGGCTTACCACATGTGCACTGGCCTGTTCACTCACTGTACATACTCTTGGGACAGTCAGGCAGCAACTTGAACCTAGACCGCCTCTTGCCCATGTATTGTTTCTGCCAGACTACAGTAGGTAGCAGCATCCCTGCTCTCCCTACTATGCGCTCGATTCATTAGTATTCTCAAATGCGTCATGGGTCTCCAGATGAAATATATAATCTGAGATCTACATACAGAGCACTCCTTGCCTCCTTTCGCCTCACCAGTTGGACGCCACAATGTAGTGATTTCTTTTTAACCTTTGGTATCGAGGGTATGTGTATATTTTGCAAGCATAAGTCCAAGAAGACATCTGTTTCGTCAGGTCTCAGGGAACTCGAGACTGTTTTTCATGAGTCGAGGCTCCATATTAGTGGAGATAAGGCCAAACAACCCGTGGAACACTTAAGCTTACATAAAGGCGGTGAGAGCGGGGTGAACGGCAAGTGGGGAAAGCGGTCTGGGTTGGTGCCTGAGTTTGGCCTGAAAGATACCTAAAATGGACAGGGGTAAAGGGCCAACATGTACGGAGTATGTATCTGTAGCTTTCCCCAGATTGAATCGAAGTAATTTCGAATATTGCCATGATCCATCTTAATCAATCTATCGATCCTTTAGTTACTAGTTCAATTATTTTTACTCCGTACAGCTGGCAAAGCTCGCGGCAAGGTGGAATTCTTGATGCGGTGAAGACCCGCCCTAAACCCATTTGGGCGCCAATGTTGTGCCTCTAGTTAAGCGTTTCAATCATGCTCCCACCAACTCCACCGTCTTCAAATACTCCCACAAATATCCTCTGCATCAGGCCACTGGAATTTGGCCAAGATTTGACAACTCTGAGGGCTACTCATTCTTGGTGGGTACCAATCATGCTTGAGTTGCCTGGGGTCGCAATGCTATCTCTTGCACCCTCGCCGCAACTATGACCTCCGATAAACAAAACAATGGCTATCCCGCCAAACCGTTTACGCCCACGCTCAGTGCAGCTTTCCACCGTTCAAGCAAAACTCCTTTAACACCGAAACTTGCTAGCCCGAGTCCGGGTAACCCTGTTGCTCGTCGACTCGCCCATCCCGACCATGGTCATCCCTATTCCACTCCCTCCAAGGAGGACGTCCCTCCCGTCCCTGCCGTGACTCCGAGCTTCTTAAGTGCCAACGTCACACCACGTTCGGGCTCCCGCAACACTCGCCGCGATGCAGGCTTTTCTTCCCCTTCAAATACTCCTGTCCCCTCGCCGCAAGCTCCATATATCCAGCAAAATGTCGGTCTAGGGCTGAACGCCGCACGGCGAACGGAACGCAGCCCGGCTCGAGGGGTGAAGCCGGAGCAACCCCGGAGCTTGAGAGCAAAGACACTCGGGTCCGATGGATCCCAAGTCTCTCGTCCCAACTCCTTCACTGAAGCTGGTACGGGGTCCCCGATGTTCTTTCATGCATCAGATGCACGATCATCCAATTCTTCTGATGCCGAACTTCCCCGACCGAAGCAGGGGAGATTGTCACCGGCCTCGAGCTTCCTGTATGCAAATGGCGACCAAGAAAGATACTCTTCCACCGACGAATCTCAGATCTCAGCTGCTCCGGGACGTCGGGCGGGAACGCTTCCTCGTGCTGCACCCACCACCCGACCCGGTACTTTACCATCCCAGCGCTTGAAATCCCCACGAGTATCAGACGCAACCGCTCCTCCGATTCTAGAATCTCATTCCACCCAGGGCCCGAACTCAGAAAAAGGCATTGAAAATGTACTTTCTCGTTACGGGTCGCCTCCTAGTACCGTATCAGAAAGACCGCCATTGCCTACCATTGGAAAACATCGAAAATCGTCCAGCGTCGATTCCAATAGTCAATCCATACACCCACGCGATGGCCTTCGTGCCAGCCCAGTTATCATTTCAAATAATAATCGCACCGATGCTCCCCCTCTTATGCCTATACTCACTGATCAGGTCCCGACTCTGCGACCTCGTGTATTCAGCAACGGCTCTTCTGTCTCTACAGACACCCACCAACAGATACCTATGAGCCCAGGTAAATCTGATAGCGGAGACGGAGCATTGAATGCGAGGACAGAACGGAAAATTTTAGACTTGGAGATCAGCAACTCTTCTCTCCTTGCCATAAATCGGACCCTGGAGCGAGAAATGCGCAAACAAAACGCGGAGTTGCGTCGGTTCCGACGGCTGAGCCGCTCTGGCCGACTTTCCATGGCCCCTTCAACTCGTTCATTTTCTGGCACGGCTTTGTCAATAACAAGCGAGGCGGAGGAGGATGCTAGTGATCATTCCTCTGTACCATCTGATGATATGTCCGACTTCAGTGACGAGGATTCCGTCCCAGAAGGCGTCCTCAGTCCTGATACTCTTGCGGAGCATGATGCCAAACACCGTGCTCATGATGAAAAACGCTTCATGATTGATCTTGCCAACCATCAAAACCTTCTTGTTGAAAGCCAGAAGATGAACCAAAGTCTCAAAAAGTGTCTCATTAGGACAGAAGAGCTTATAAAAGCCGGTCGCAAAGCCCTCGAGTATAATGTTCACGTTCAAGATATCGAACTGGGTGGCCGTGTCTTATGCCCTGAAGAGCTTGATGATATGGGCGAAAGTAGACGTGGGCTTCTCAGTCCATCTACAGACTACAGCTCTTTCCTCCCCTCGCCCAGTATATCATTCGATGACAGTGAATTCACTGAGGCGGCTTCTCTTCCTCTACCCTCGTCTCCTGGTGGGACAGATTGATTTCCCATTCTTTATACAATGTTCTTTTCTTTCAGCAAAATACCCCATTACTATACATGTCTGTCTTCGAGTCTGGATCTATACTCTGTTGATTATCGTGTTTCTATGCATTGCGTCTTGGCTCATCTTTCTTTCGGATACCTATTGGCTTTTTGTTGGCTTTCTATCTTGGAATTTTTCCTTCCTTCTTGCTATCTCCCTTTGCTTTTTTGGCTTGAAGCCCTGCCACCACAGATGAGTAATGGATCTGACTCGCTCTCCATACTGACCACAACTCTCTCCCCAATACTTGTGATTGATACCCTACGTGCAAATGCCGTCCCACCATGTCATTATACTGTTAAATTACCTACTAGATGCCTTGTGATGTTTTGCAAAGATACTGATACGATAACTAATTTCTCATATACGATCGTTAATGGAATCCTTGAAGATCTGATCTGATTTACACTCGAGAGCTAAAAATCCCTTGCCTCCAGACCCCAAAATCATCGTACTCGTTAACTCAAGGGAAGGGACATCGGCCCACTCTCTGCGCTCTGATGTCCTCCTTGATCATCTCTACCTCCTTGCGGCCTTTCCCCTCAAAATATTTAGGTCCAAGATCGGCTGTCTGATATCCCTGGGGATAATATTTATCCCCATCATCCCCAGGCAAGGGTTGTCCAAGGGCCCACTTCAACCAGGCCATAGGGCCCCACCGATTCCAGATCGTTGGCTGGACATAGTATGGAGCGCCCTCATAGAACAAGACGAAGTTGCGTCCATGCTTATTAGGTTCTTCTGTGAAAACATCCAGTCGGAGAAAGTTCGGGCGGGGGAGTGCCAAGTAACGAAGATATAGTCGGCGAACTTGAAGCACAATAGTGAAGATTGCGGTGAAAAACGCTGGTGGGCGATCAAGTCTAAAATCCATTCAAATAAGTATTTGTCTGTAAGGTGAGGTAGTTTCGCATAGCCTTCAAACATACATCATCGCCGTTCGAAGTCTATCGTCCATCAAGAACGAGGCAAAGTAAACACCCAACGGCTTCATAAACCCCGGTAGATGGTATACCAACACATCAATGGTCTTATCCGCAATCTCCTTATTCCGCGGATGAGGTTTCATATGTCGTTCCTCGTATCGCTGGCTCCAGAAACTGATCTCTTCCAACCAGTGAAGTCCATCACGGAATCCGGCTGTTCCTGATGGAAGAGCCTCATAACTGATACCTAGTGCATCACCTAAACTCTTCCAGTATGTCCCAGATGCACAGCGTTCCATTTCTGTCATTTCACGCCACTCATATGTTTTCACAAAGCGGATAGGCTCCAAAGCGAAGAGGCTGAGTGTATATAGCATATCATCTTCTAAGATCTTGCCGCTTGCTCTGTATCCCTGATGGAGAAATTTTGTTCGAGCAATAGCAGTTTGGGATCTCTCAGAACTGGGGTCGAAGGCCATGAATTCACCGATCAAGGTACCTGTATCGGCGTATCGCTTGAAGGAGGTGGAAGAGTCGGAGAACTGGGAGGTCTTGAGGAGGAGGGTTGAGATTGTAGGTATACCATATGTCTGCAAGGTGTTAGTATTAGATATCGATGGAAACTTTGTAGGTAGGGTGTTCTATCTCACTCTGAACAAGGCGAACTGCAATGACTTGAGAACGATAAATGGGAATTCCGTCTGGAGAATGGTTTTCTGAATTTCCCACGCGTCGTGGTTTGTCATGAATTTCATAGATTCCCGAGTCTTATAGGAGTATTTCTTTTCAAGAGTATTGCGTCTTTGAAATCGGATAGATGAGACCAGGAAAAGGTATGAAGATACCCCTAGCAAGGTCAACAGAACTTGTTGTAGTGGTGATGCCTCGAGCAGGGCGCTAGTTATGCGATAGTACGGCATAGTGAGAGATTCTATGTGTCCACCCATGACTGAGATAATGTCCTCGTAATGCTTTATTCGTCTCAAGTGGTTGTTATTTTCATACTTCAGACTGGAAATATAGCTGCTCTATAAATCATGATAGAGTACATATGCCTTCTAGCCCAACCACTAGCCTTTTGATGTGGCCAAAACCAGATTAACCACCTATCTCACTGCACATGCTGCATCTAACACCATACAGTTCATCTGACTCAACCTCAATACTACAAGTGTAATCGCGCGGACCGAGGAAGGTCGAACATCCGGCATCCCTGTGCGGGGCAGCCCTATACTACAACTCAAGGACTATGACGGAATCTCTGCAATCGACCAACTTTAGCAGGAAGAATAGTCATTAGGGCGAAGTATCTGCATGACTATCATCCGTGATCCGGAACTCACTCGATGAAGAACAAGAGTGGCGTGAGTATCTGCAGACCCCCGACCGAGGCAAACTGTGTCAGATAAGCACTAATGCCGAACACCTCATTAGACGGTATAGTGTGCATGAGTGATTGTTATCTGCATTATTCGTGGGCACAGTATTATCCAGCATAAACATCCAACCCTAAACTGAAAGAACTCGGCAACTCAGTCGGGGTTCAGCCTACCGACATCGTACGACGATGATCATCGCTGTCAGGTGTTCGGCAGATGTTTAGCATGTGGGGGATCGCCGTTATAGATGAGAACAAGAGGAGCCTGGTAGGCCCCACAGGAGCGGGATTATTTGTGATCAATCTGGTTGGTTCAATCAAGTTTGTATGGACCCGGATGAAGATTCCACTTCGCATTGAGTCAGTACGCGACATGCTGTGGTAGGTACATAAACAGGTGCGTCACTCATAGTTGAATGTTCCTACAAACCGCCGTCATGTTTGTGTTTGATTACCAGCATGAGGTAGGAGCTCTATTCTGTACAGATTATTTCCATAGGACAGAGATATTTTCATTTAGGACTGTAGTTTTTATTGCAGATGTAGAAGTAAACTAGAGTCCTCTGAGTCCGAGTCGACATGAAAAAAGATGAATTAGAGTCGCGCTCTGACGGACTTGCGAAATGATAAGCTCATATTGCAAGCATAAAATTAAAAACGGGTCCCGGGCTCATGAAAACAGGAAGTGATGATAAATATGGCCCGGGAGTACTTGTCCCTCGCAATCTCCTCGCTCATAAATGACCAGGATGCGATTAGGCGGGGTTGGTAAGCAGAAGTGATTTGATGGCCCCCTCGATATTTACAGGGTCCGCCCCCAAAATCTCGGTGACCTTCTCTCCACCTTTGAAAAGCATGAAGGTAGGCATCGCATTGACCTCAAGCTCATGGGTGAGGTCTTCGACCTTCGCAACATCAAACTTGTAGAACTTCAGGTCGGTGTATTGCTCGCTCCACTCATCCATTTTTGGGGCAATCGTTTTGCATGGTGCGCATCCTTCGGCGTAGCAATCGAGGATAGCAGAGTCCTTCGAGTTGAGAATCTTTTCCAGAAACTCGGATAGGCTGTGGATTGCTTCTGTTAGCCATGTCTGTCAACAATGGAATGACGCGGGAAGTCGCACCTGGTGATTTCAACTACAGGCATGATGAATCACGATATTTGGTGGAGAATGGATTTTGAAGAATCAAGGATTTCAAAGAGGAGAGTTAAGCGTTTAAATTGATGGTGATGATTGAGAGAT
Source organism: Penicillium herquei (assembly GCA_039634405.1). NCBI lineage: Eukaryota > Fungi > Ascomycota > Eurotiomycetes > Eurotiales > Aspergillaceae > Penicillium > Penicillium herquei. The sequence continues at coordinate 2,344,474 of CP098390.1, forward strand.
TCTTGAAACTTGGAATGTATGGCCTGATGTCGGGGAAGGTGAAGTATGGTGAGGGGCCATGTGTGACGACATTATTTGCACGGTTACTCTCACTTACTTGACCAGCTCATTCAAATCAAGTTTTATTTCTATTACAGAGAGTAGTTTCAGACCGATTCCCAATCATTTATAAGTTAATTGGATATAGTGTATCTCAAATGAGAACATGAGGTGTCAATTTAACCAGGTTCATACAAATTTCATTCGAAAAGTGCAGTGTTTCATTCATTCTAGATAAATTCCATATAAACATTGAAACTTCAGGTGTTGACAACAGTAAGTCAACCTTTAGGCCTGTCACTCATGACGACCAGTTCGGCATTCGACCCCAGGAGCTTAGTTCACACTGATGACAGTAGCACCGCTAGTGATATAAGGGATACCAGTCAACTTGAAAGCTCTCTCACCGAGAACTGGTTCATTCACAGGGCCATCACGGTTATGCGGGTCTTCCTCTCCATCTCTCTTCGCAACATTTGACCCAGTATGCTTCGCATTGGGCCAGTGAGTGGTTCCAACGCGACGCTCAAAAGCATCCTTCTTGCGCAGAAGGTCATCCTGTGTAGCATCGGCAACGGGCATGAAGCATGTATAGATGGCGAAACGAGGCTGGTTGCTCTTAGGACTCAAGTTGTAGTGAGGAGTGCGGGAATCCCAAAGAAGAAGATCTCCTGGCTCAGCGCAAACCTTTTCCCACTTGCAGCCGTGATCCTCCAGCCATTTCATACCACGGTCTGTGAAACCATACCATTCAGGGGTCCAGGCAGGGATGCGCTCTTCGTCTGCCATCTCACGGTGGAATTGTTCGGAGAGAAGGTGTCCACCTGGGAAATATATTAGTGTCAGAGTAATTGATGAATGATGAGTCCAGAATTCTCACCTCGGCAAACAATAAGACCACCATCCTCCGGTCCATTGGGTAGCAGATTCACCAGGCCTTGCATGCAGCGGAAGCCAAGCTTTGCAGGGTCCTGATCTTGGTGTGGCCAAGGCTTGTTGGGTGGCAGATCAGTGCGGCTGCTCTATGTTAGATACGTTGACATTGATTTTCATAAGGATACATACTTGGGAAACTGGAAGTTCACAGCATCAAAAGACACAATCAGATCTTCATCATTGTAAACCTTCTCAAAGGCGCCGACCACGCCAGGCTCGCTGCGAACTCCCCAGACAAAGTCTTCATGGGCGAGACCATAGTTCAGACACATCCCCTTCTCGTTGATAACAGGAAGATTGTCTTTGTGAACAGTAGACGGGTCATCCCGCTTGAAGCCCAGGTTGCTATGGATTGTTAGTACTCTTCATATCGAGTTGATTCGGCTAGTCATGGAAGAGGGACTATTAAACTGACAAGTTTTCAAGCCAAGAATACATCTTATCAGCGTATTCCAATGCCTTTTCCTTCGCTATGGCCCCCTTGACAACGGCAAAGCCATCTCGGCTTAGGTCGTCGCGAAAATCGCCAAAGCCATGATCACTTCCATCCATACGCATAGCACCAGAGGATGACACCTTTAGTCCATTCTCTGTGCTGGTGATAGTAGCTGTAGCTGACATGTTGAAATGGATTTGAAATTCCTTGATGAGGTTTTAGTTATTTCAATGCTGCTGAAAGGGCAAGGCTGTCCTTTGGTTTTATATCCACAAACTCGATCCGAAATGAAGGTAAATCTAGTCTGTATAGAAAAGATTGGTCATTTGTCACGAATTGCTCCTACCAGGCTACAACAATGGTCACGTTGTTCATGTTTGTTTGAGTTTCTGACAGCAGTAAATCAACAACCGGAAAGTGGGGGAAACGGGGGTGGGGGACGGAAAGTGGGCGGAGGTGTACATTGCGGAGTGAGGTCGTTAAAATAATCTAGTTTTACTTATTACGGAATACTTTAAAATATTGTTATTTTTTGTTCGGGAAGAGCCAGTCGTCATCATGCCCCCATTTCGTATTATCATTGTCGGTGGCGGGATTGCAGGCTTCGCCGCTGCCATTGCTTTACGCGGACCTAATAGGCAGATCACTGTGCTGGAACAATCCAGCCTCAATAAAGAGATTGGAGCTTTGATCTCATTCCAGCCAAATGCATCCAGAATTATTCAGTCTATCTGGGGCTTGGACTTACATGATGCTCGTCCATTGGTAGACGAAGGATTTCGTATCTACAACACTGACGGTCTATTGGTCAACACGATTCCTCTATTATCAAAGACGCATTATGAAGGGGATCGTTTATGCTTTCATCGGAGGGACATCCATGATGTCCTGAAGAAGGCTGCAACTTTGGACGCCGATCCTAACAGAGGAGATCCCGTTCAGGTTCGAGTTGCTTCTAAGGTGATCAGCTGTGATCCTCTTCGAGGACTTGTTGTCCTTGCGAGTGGCGAGGAGCTTGAGGGTGATTTGATTGTTGGAGCAGATGGAATGTGAGTTCTACTATCTATGCGCATGAAATGTCAATAGGCGGTTCACTGATTCTCACCTTCATGCATGCAGTCATAGTGTAATTCGGAAACATGTGCTACAAGAAGAACTACATCCCCTGCCAACAGGGCACTCAGGTAAGTTGATATCATCTGCTATTGATTTCGATCTTTGCTAAAATACTTATAGCATACCGCTTGATGGTGAGATATTCACTATTTGCCTGAAATTGAGAAGCCGTTCACTAATTTCGAAGATCCCGACGGAAACCCTTGAGAAAGAGGAGCCAGAATTTTGCTCAAAAATCAATCCCAGAGAATCTTTCACATCTATGATGGTCGCTCACGATTGTCGATTAGTTATGGGACCTGGAAGACAAGGAGAGGTGTATGGAATTGTTGCACTTGTTCCAGACGGTATGAACCCTTCTTCCATCTGAAGACACCCGGAAACTCACCAGATCAGACCAAATGAATGAAGATCCCAATGCAAAGCAGTCTTGGGTCTCTGAAGGCTCGCTGGAGAAAATGCTTGAAACTTTTGCCGAATTCCCTCCATGGGTTACTAGCATTTTTAAGTAAATACCCTAGTCTTGAAGTTTGCAATGAACATATGCTAACCGGTCCAGACACTCTGCGGATCTTGGGTTATGGCAATTGCGAGACTTGGTGAGTGTTCCTTGACTGTGAAATTTTCTATTCTTACTTACCCATATTCTAGAACCCGCTTCAAAAATGGTATTCCGGTCGTGTAATTCTTATCGGAGATGCGGCTCATGCAATGTTACCCACTCAAGGACAAGGTGCCAGTCAGGCTATCGAGGATGCAGAGGCCTTGGGGGCTTTCTTCGATGGTGTCGTAGACTCGCCTACTCCAGATCTCTTGACGAAGACTCTTGAAGTAAGTGTGAATGAAAGTATGTTGGAAAAGCGATCGGCTAATATGCGTAGGACATATTCGAGGCGCGATATTCCCGAGTCAGCTTGATCCAAGCTTATAGTCGTCAAGCAGCGAAGCCGGCGGCAGCTAAGGGCGAGAAGACGGTCACAATGTAAGTTCAGTCTCAATCATTTAGTTCTTCTATTACTCGGCTAAAGCAATGTTCTCATGTAGGAAAGCTGATGAGTTTATGGATTTCAATTGCATGTATCGTGGAGCCAAAGCGTGGAAAAACCAACAAAGCCCTGTATTGTCAAAGTGAACTTGAAGAATTGGTGAAATATAACCAGTTAGTTCTATTTGGATTTTAAATAAAATATTTCAATTCTTTTTCCTCGTAATAATGACGCTAACTTTTGTAAGATAGACAACCTGACCAGTTGACTTTATAGATCAAAAGGTCCAAGCGCTACCCCACAATCGGGAGATGTGGAAATATCGTCGCTCTGAATGGTCAAGACTTGAGGTCAATTACTAGGTGGCCCGCAATTTCAAGGTGTCCCGAGTCATTTAAGCCTGAGCTCACTCCTCATGAATCTGGGGATTTGCTTTTTCTCATATACTGCCCGATCACTATGGGGATGAGTCCCCAGAGCCCACGGCGCTCTCCTCGCAAGACTCCTAGCTCGAATCATCAATGTCCTCATTGTGATAAGGCCTATGAACGACCGGACCATCTTGCGCGTCATTTGGATTCTCGTGAGATATAGCTTTCGTCCGTACTGAACAGCTTTGGATTCGGATGCTAACCATTGTTGAAACTGAAGACCGCAATGAACGGATTTTCCAGTGTCCCATTTGCCAGCGTGGTTTCAATAGAAGGTAATTTCGATATTGTATACGGGGAAGGTCGAGTGGTTAACTTGAATAGAGACGTTCTGCAGCGGCATCAGACCGTGCATGAAAAGGAACAGGGCGCTAGCGCGGTTCGTCGACTGAAAGAGCGTGCCGTTAAAGCCTGCGAGGCGTGCGCATTAGCTAAGCTGAGCTGCGATAACAAAAGACCTTGCGAGGTAAGGAATATGGCGAAGAATCCGAGTATTTAAATTATAAATTATGAGAAATAAGAAAGAGGAAGAGGAATTCTGAGCTAACACTTTGGTAACTGTAGCGCTGCCAAACAAAGCAGATTGAGTGTGTTCCTAAGACATCGGCGCTTTCTCGTCGAAAAAGCGAACAATACTCTACTCCGCATATACCATCTTTCTCTCCACATGCAGATCAAAGTTTCATTAATCGTCCAAGGGAATTGATGCCACTTGTTGACACTCCGAGTTCTGCCCAGTCTGACCTCAGTCCCCTTCCAACTACAATGTCCTATACAGGAAGCAGTCACGATACTCAACCTCAACAAAGCGCCATCACATCTCAAACTCATATAACATTTGACGATTTTATCTCACAAGGGAATGAGACAGCAGTTCAGTTTTCGAGTCTTGATCCATTTCCAGCCTTCTTTGAGCAAGTCATGCTTCCTAGTGTGGAGGCATCTCACGACCATGAAACACAGCAACCTCGTGTTTTCGACTTTATGCGAGATAACGATACGATTTCGTTGGAGACTGATATATTCGGCGGAGAGTTCATTCCTGACCTGGATAAACTTTTCGATGCCACTGTACCATTTATGGACTTTGACGATAACCACCCTTCTCCACTGGATGACCAGGAATCTGCGAGTCGGCGTGCGGCAGCATTTCAACGATCGCTATGGTACGTTTCATAATTATGGCAGTGAAAATGACGCTCTTTTCTGATTTTCTTTTGATTCTTGATCTCTTCATCTTTGCGGATCACTGACATCTGGGGTAGGCTGTGGATACCAGAAAAGAACCAGCATGGCTTCAGCGAAGAACGAAGAATCACACTGCGCGATGATGACAATATCTCATCAACGCACTGGACCAGACTTGAGGCACTCAGAATTCCTGGAACCCTCTCTTCACAAATGAGAGACGATATTTTCAAACTGGTATTACGAACTGCAGGGTCGCGGCTCTCTGTGTCGGCCTTTCCGTCCTCCGAATACCTCGATACATTGATCAAGATCGGGCTTGGAAAGCGGGTCGAGACTGACGCATGGATCCACCTTTACACTTTTCATAACCCAGAATACCAACAACTCCGACCGGAACTACTCACTGCACTGATAGCTGCAGGGTGTGTCTGTTGCGGCTTGCCTTCTATAAGTAAGACGGGAATTATTCTGCAAGAAATCACCCGGGTTAGCCTGGCGCAGCTGGTATGTAGACCTGTTCTTCATCAATTTGAATATTATAAACATGGTCTGACCTTGGTTTGTGGCATTTTAGGTAGAAGAGGATAATAGTGTGCTGCGCGACCTCCAGTACTTGCAGGCTTCAATGCTATGGCTTGATATTGGAATCTCGTGTGGTTATACACGAAAGATGATGATCGCAGAAAGCTATCTCCAGCCCCTTTGCACGGTATGTGATCCATACTATTAGTCTAGTCTCAATCCTGGCGGCTAACATGATTAATCTTCATAGGCTCTTCGTCGCGCTGCTGCTTTTGACAGATCGACATACTCTACCATCACCCCTTACTCTCTTGGTGATGACGAAGCATCCCTCCAACGCGCTTGGCATAGTTGGGTACGCCAGGAATCATTAAAAAGGTACAGATAAGGATGCGCGTTAATATATCAAAACATGCTGACAGATTCAGGCTTGTATACCATTTATTTGGTCATGATGTCGAGGTTACTTTATCCATGAATCGACCAGCCATAACATCATACACCGAGTTTACACTACCTCTCCCAGCAGCCCGAGATTTATGGATGGCGCCCACAGCCGCGGCTTGGAGAGACATCTGGACCACGCGCTATCGAAGCAGAGATTTATGCCCAATTAGCTTACATGAACTCCTGTCAGACCCCTTACTTCTCAGCAACATGCCACCAGATCTGGACTTCGCCATAGCAAAATCCGCTTTACTCCATGGGCTTGCACTACAAGTATGGGAGTTCCGTCAGCAGATGCGCCTAACTGGTTCTCGAGCTACGACGAGATTATGGCTTCAAAGCAGACAGGAAGATCTATATTCAATTCTCAAGGCGGTGCAGGAGGACACACCGAGATCTCCGCCCGTCACAGTCTTAATGAATGAGCTCGCTATGATGTATCTTCATATTGACATCGATGCAATCCAGCGCTTCATCGGAAAAATGGGAGAAGTCGAAGCCCGCCGTGCGTATCCCAGCCTACGAGAATGGAGTCGAACCAAAGAGGCACGAATTGCAATCTGGCATGCTGGTCAAGTAATCAGAGCTGCACGTTCCGTACCGCCTTATCAGTTTCGTGGATTCGACTCCTTATCCATTTATCAATCATCTTTGGTGCTGTGGGTATACGGATTAATAGAATGTGGAGAGAAAAGACTGGAGATCCGCACTTCCATCAATAACGACGATACTACGCCAGCTGTCCCACTCGATGGAGCTGAAGACCAGTCAGTGAAGAATTTCTTGAACAGAGGTATTGGTCGACCTGGTTTAATGCAGCACCGCGATGGGCATGATTTCTGTGAACTGAGTCGCCCCCGTTCTGTTATGGCGGTTGCGCGGCAAGTGATTGAAGGAAACCTTCCTCCACCTTTACCCGGTGACATTCTTCCACCGATGAGTCAAAATCTCTGTGCATTGATTGAAGATCTGGGGAATCTGCCATAATGACAAGTTCTCCATACTCGTGTTCAAACTCGTCGGTTAAACCAATGATATTTCTCGTATTTCATGTCGGAATGTGGGGGATCCACCCCCACGGGGAATAGTCCCTGTCAAGTGGGGGAAGAGTTAAAGACCCGCCCCAACAGCTTCATCAATTTCACATGACCATGAAGTTCAGTCTGGTCTTTGCTTAGCTCCCCCGCTCTGGGGTACGGGGTGGAGGAGATGCTAGTGCAGAAAAGGGCGACGTTAATCCGCCTTGATCTCCTCTTTTTCTTCCCTCGGAGCTGCTGCTTGTGAAATATACCCCTGCAACATGACCACCATTGACCAGAAACCTAAGATTGAGTTCGTTGAGGACCTTGAGCCTGAAGAGCTTGGTAACGACCAGGTACTGGTAGATGCTGCTGGGGAGATTCAGCGGTTACCCATACCCAGTGATGATCCCAATGACCCTCTCAACTTCACAGTTTGGGAGAAGACGGGTGTGATTGTCAGTTGTTGCTGGTTTTGTAAGTGAACTCATATTATCTTTTATTCAAATTCCTAATTCTTATACTGTTTAGCGATTATGTCGTTGTCAGTGGTCGGAGGCTTAGGTGCTATCCTCAGTCTGTTCTTCGAGCTGTATGGCGAAGAGGGAGTCAGTTCGACGAAGGTCGTATGGTTGAGCACCTTTCCTTCCTTGTTCGTTGGAATAGGTAAGAATCCGATCGAAACTTTGCATCTTAAGTCGAAATAAACTAATATCCCTAGGAAACTACCTAATCCTCCCTCTGGGTCTTGTATTCGGTCGTAGATCTGCTGTGATCCTATCGATTGTCGCGAATTTCGCCGCAACCATTGGGTGTGCTGTCTCTCAAAACTTCAATCAGCATTTGGGTCTCCGTATCTTCCAAGGACTGGCAACAGGTGCCACAGAATCGGTTGGTTCACCCTGATCTTCCAAGTTATTGGAATACCACACGACTAACTCATCCAGCTTCTTCCATTGATGCTTTCGGAGGTTACCTTTATCCACCAGCGCGGCCTTATCTTTGGTATTTACTGGACAACCCAGAATGTCGTCACCAGTTGTCTGAATATGGCCAGCTCTTATGAAGCTGCTGCTTTGGGCTGGCGCTGGTTCTACTGGGTTTATGTGATTGCTATTGGTGTCGGCCTGATCCTAGTTCTCTTTGGCTGCTTCGAGACAAGATTTCAGCGACGTTCACAAATGCGCAATGGTCAGCTTGTTGTCACGGATCAATTTGGCGTCACCCGAGTTCTTTCTGGAATTCAGGCGCAGGATTATCTAGAAATGATGAGAGCACAAGACGACCTGGAAGAGCCGAGTGATGGACAGCCTCCGCGGAAGCTATCTTATCTCCAAATGTTGAAACCATGGCAGAAGCCCGTCAAGAACCCTGTTCGAGTGGTGCTGATGACCTGGTTTCAAATGTTTGAGGCTTTCTCTTCCCCGGGTATTCTCTATGCCACATTGCTCGCGTCTGCCGTTCTGGGCTCCTCGGTCGGTGTGTCTCTGACCTATGACACTGTGCTTCAGGATTACGGTTGGGCCGCTAAGAATGTCGGTCTAATTAATCTTGGTGGAGTGTTTGGTGGTTTTGGAGGCATGTTGTACGCTGGTCTGTTCGGTGATTGGTTCATTCTTTGGATGGCTAAGCGCTCAGGCGGTGTTCACACACCTGAGCATAGACTTATTCTGTTAATTTTCCCTGGTAAGTCTTCTGCTCATGGAATGAAGGGGATAATCGCTGACTCCCTTTTTCAGGTATTCTAATGGTCGTTTCTCTCCTACTGTATGGATTCACCGCTGGTGGAGGCTCCACATGGGGCGGACCCTTCATGGGTTGGACGATTCTCCAAGTCGCATTCGTGTCGGTGCTCATTCTATCGACATCATTCGCGGCCGAGGCTTGGGAGAAGAATCCTGGACCCGCCCTTGTGGCTGTTGTTGGCACGAAAAACATCATCTCGTTTGGCGTCAGCTATGGCCTCAACCCAATGGTTCAGAAGTACAGTTATCCCACCGCTATGGGTATTCTTACTGCTGTTACCGGGGGTATTTTCCTGCTTGGTATTCCGGTATACTTCTTCAATCCTGCTGTAAGTTCTTGACTTGATCAGTTGTACTTTGGAGTTCAAGAAACTAATGCAGAGTACAGTGGCGACGCTATATGCAAAAGCGAGAGGCCCGAAGCCAAACGCTGTAACCGGATGGATGTCAAGATGTGATGAACATCGTGCTTGGAGCAACACTTGTGAATACGATATCTCGGCATTCCAATATGTAGAGATAGTTGAATGAACAGAATTATTATAATTGTTTCTATATGCTAGAATAACAGTAAATTCAAACCTCGCTCTATACAGTGTGGTACATATCGTGTATGCTGATCCTTCGGTCGCATCCCAGCTCACATTCAAGATGAAGGTGGCTGACCATCCGCGGCCATGGTCAACTCGAAGTAGTCACCAAAACAGGCAGCCTCATACTGAGCTTCATCTGTGAGATGAGAGATGTGACCAAGGAAGTTCTCCAGTGGGCAGAATCCATTGACCGAGCCGTTGCAAGGAGCAAACCCATCAAACGGAACAGGAGCGTTGTTCAAAACAAGACGAATATACTGTTGAGTATCCGATTCAGATGAGAGATCTGGGTTCTTGTACATCTGTGGCTGCAAGTCCTCCAGCGACGCGTCATGAGGACAAGTCCAAACCTCAAAGTCCAGATGCGCACCAAAGGGAGCAATCTCCGACAAATGGAATGTGCGTCGAGGGGCCTTGGTGGCATTCAGCGGCAGCCCATAAGGTCCATAGTTGAAGTACTCCAGTCCCAAAGCAGTCAGAACCGAGACAATAGTGTTGTCGTGGGTCATGTCCATATACATGGGCTGATTCAGCGGGAAGTCCTTGGTGTTGTTATCGTAGGTATAGTTGATGCTGCTATCACTGCTCATGATGAGACGCGATTCCAAGCGAGCAGCCAACTCCTGCACGTATCCAATGCCCTGAGCGCGGCCACTTGGAGACCCGAAACCAAAGTTGCCGTAGTATTCGATGTCCAGCGCATATTCGAAGTTGCGCCACTCTTGCTCGGTGAAGAGTGAGCAGAAGGAAGATGCACCAAGAGCTGCAGACTCGTATGGACAGAAGTTCATCATTCCCCACACATCAGATATGTTGAGGCCGAAGTCGGTAGGGAAGTATTTAGAGAAACGTTCAAGGGCGCCCGTGGTGACATATGGTTGGTAACCAAGAATGAGATCATAGGAACTAGAACGCGGTTGCATGCAGTTAGCTCTGATGTTCTTATCATTATAACATCAACATGTCAACTTACCCAACTGGATCCTGGGCGCCCATGATACACGCAGATGTCGGGTTGAGCGTGTTGTTGAATCCATCTTCCTCGGGGATGATGACGAGGTTATAGTTTGAGGACGAACCATTCGCATCTGTGCTTGAGAAGAAACCGTCTTCATTCTGGAGTCAGTTTATTATCTCAATAGAATGCTTTGGATACAAGAAGTAACTTACTCAGCCACCAAAGAGCACTCTCCAAGATCCGCGGATAAGACGTTGTGCGGAATGTGGGCTTTGCGCGAGCCGTGCCATTGGGCCACACGTTCAAGGAATTGTTCCAGTTCGCCTGAGCACCCTCAGCGCGGTATAACAAACGACCATACTGGCTCCAGAATCCAGCGCCTGCGCTCACTTCGGTGCCAGCACCGGTAGGAAGCAGATCACTATAACCCAGTGTATCCTCCCAGTTGTTGAGAAACTCCAAGGGGCCCGTCGCTACCTTGGTATCTGGGTTTTTCTTCGCATATTCAGCAAGCTTGTTTGCAAAAATTGTCATGTTAAGTCCGTCACCTATGCTCTCGCCTGGATAGCGCTCGGCATGGCGGTGGAGGACATGTACTTGCGCTAGCTCACACTGGGTAGGAAACCCCTTTGCCACGTTGAATCCATGTGCATCCTTGTAAGGACTGAGATTTCCCCAGCTGGCCTTCATATCAAATCCATTGGGATAGGAAGTGCCAGTAGGAGCGGAAGCTGAAGAGGTTCGAGTTGACGGTCGTGCGAAAACAACATCGCCCGTTACAGCAAGGAGGGCGGCGTACAACGCTATCACCTGCATTTTGAGAGATGAGAACCGATGACTGGAAGGATCTGGGATAGAAATATGGAGTTTGCCAAATTAGAGCTTGACGGGAATTTGAACCTTTATATACTATCAATTCAAGTTGAGGAGTAGTTCAAGTTGGCGACCCCAGGTTCTACAGTACCAGGCTTAGAATAGCAGTGATCTTCTCCCAGGAATAGTAATTGGAATAGCTTGGCCGTTTGACATTATTTCGTATAAACAATGCTTAGGCCAAGAGTCTCTGTACTAGATGGCCAGTGTAACTGGGGCCAAAGGCTCTCTAGGCAGACGAATGTGGTTTCCATGTGGTGTTTCAAGTTTGATCTTCATTTAGATCCCCCACTAATCCTTCAAGTTAGACTCCTTGAACAATAGTTGGGTCGGAGTTTATTCGATGAATAACCTTATTTCCTGACATTTTTGTCCATTTTTACGGTATTGATCTTGTGCCAGGTGGAGGCTCTTCAGGTGGCAGAGAACCCGGTTCATCTTAATCTGGCGGCTTTAAATTATCAGCAGTACATTCTGTGCATGAATCATCGAATCAATATTATTACACATATTTGAACTTTGGAAATATTGACTCGTTAAAAATTCCTCAGCCTGTATTCTGACGATAATTGCAGTACATTTTCAACCCCGGGCGTGACTTGAAAGCGGCCCCCAATGTGCCTAGATATGCCGAGCCATTCCAAGCATGCCCAGCCTACTCTCAGGTCAGAAACGCGTCACAGTGAAGGAAAGCCACTATATGACCGCCGGTTGATTACCTTTAAACGATGAAGATGATGGGTTCGCCCAGCCAAATCAGCCGCGCGATTAGAGTTGAAAATACGTTAAGAGCCCCCAGATGGCAGCCATCCTAGCCACATCTGGAAATCAATCCATTTATAGCTTATTGGCAGTGCCGAAAAGTTTCTGCATGAAAGCCATGGCATACTAATGAGGAATTATCTGATATACACGAGCAGGACCAAGAGTCTGCAGTCCAAATTTGGACTTTCCAAGCCATTACTTGCACTAATTGAGGAATTCCAAGAATTCTTCAATCATCCATGATGTTCTGAACTAACATTGAACACACATTCATGTTACTGACATGAATTACCGACATAAAAGCTATCAGGTAGGTACACATATAGACCTTGAATAGTCCTATTCAATCATTCTGATTTGTTTGAAGTCCAGATGTCTTCAATTACTCAAATTTTCGAACTCCCGAGGCCACATCTATGAAGCCATGACGCGGGACTAACCACATGTGCCATGTGCAGCCACCTTCGAATTCAGGTGAATGAAATTTGAGCCTCACCGGTGCCCGGCGGAACCCCGGGCTGAAAATTTGAACATGAATGTACTATCTGCTACTACTAGGTACTAGTACTAGTACTAGTACTTAGTAGTACCTCCAGATGTCTTTCTTCAAGTTGCTCCTTAGCGCTACCTTCCCGCTACTACTATGTAGTAGAATGAACTTGAACCGCGGCTTTTTACCACATCATCATCATGATGCAGGAGAGACTTCACTTGAGGACTGACCACTGACAGATAAGGAGATAGTCTTGTGAGGACTTGAATTCTGACTTAAGGCAAACCTCAAGTTGGCGGCATTCCATGGTTTGATCGCAGCGGTGAAGTAGAGGCTTAGACGGCCCCCACGTCCATGTGCAGGGCTTCAAAACCTAATGATTCAGATAGACACAAACACAATCCTTCAAACCCTCTCCTAGTACAAATCACTCGGAGAACCACGGGGGCCATATCTGGATTGGGGACGGATCGTGTGCAGCTTGGTCTGATTTGGGAGGTTCATCCGGGCCAAAATTCATGCAGATTTTCAACCTGGACTTTGATTACTAGGCAAGTTCTCTCAAGCTTTATGCTGCATGATTATGTGAATATCCGTTCCTCTCCCACATAGTGAGGCTTTTAAGTTCCTGGTGCTGGAATATTTTGAAAATTAATTTCTTTGACACATCATCACAGCCACGCGCTAAGTGGCCCCCATCTGGTTCAACCTTGCAGGTTTTGAGTCAGGAGTATAGTGCTAAACTTTGAAATAATGCACAATATTTGGCTTCAATTATTCAATTGCTGAGCATGCGCTTTCAAAAAAAGTATTTGGTCTCAAGTACTAACGGTGGTCATCAATATTAAATGTGAATGTTGAGCGGGATCATAACACCATCTGATAGCGCGTATTCGTATGCGAGGAGCTATCTCCATCAATCTCCCCCTTGAACTTTCGACTCATCACATCCCCAGATAACTCCGAGCTGAATATGTCAGGCACAAATTTACCCACACTTCGCCTAAGATGCACAGCTCATGCACAGCTTGGGGAAATTTACGTAGGTCAGAGGACCCTGATGCATGAAAAAGACCCTGATTCCACCCTTCGGATAGCAAAACCTCGGTTTTTCCTGCCAACTTGACTCCACTTAGCCCCGAGTCTGACAGGATAAAGACTCCCGATTCTGTTCAAGATCGAATGAAAAGGTGGAAAGGGCTCGGTCCGAATCACCACTCGCTTACATTGCACCGATTTGGGCCAAGGCCAGCGCCATCGCGCTGTGGGTGCTCGTATTCAGTGTCCACCATTGGAGCCAAGACTTTCCGATGATGCCCATAATCCGAGCTCTTTCAAAATGAAGAAGCTGTAAGGCTGATCCCTGATGAGCCGCTGTATCTATAGGTCCGGAAAACGGTCACACGTGTGCAGATAAAGAGCAAGGGAGCATCCCCCCGACTGCCTGCAGCTGGGATTTCTATTAGTACATATGGTGCTTTGATTCCGAGTCTGCATCTTGGAATATTATATGATCTTTTCCCTTTTTGCCTCGAAGTGATAGTATCTATACTATCCTCCTCGCCATGCAGATCCTCCATATTGCCCTGTATGCCATCCTGGCTACATCGTTCGTCTTCGCGGTTATCGAATTAGGCGTGTCGGGTCACTCAGCCTCTGTTTGGCAGGATGCAGCAAATGCATACAATGACTTCTACGGCAATGTGGACACCAGCGTTCCTGGAATCTTGTCATTTGCTATCTTTGCTTCAGTATGGACCATGCTGGTCACAGTCGCTGCGCTTGTCCTATCATGGTTCTATACCCGCAAAGGTGCCAACGAGAAGTTAAATTCGATCCTCGGATTTTCCTTCGCGGCTCTGTATTTCGTTACAATGGTCTTCTGGCTCGCCGTCTTCGCCGACATTGCATCTGAGCTTAACGGCTATACCAGCACTAATGACGATGTAAACGCCATCATCGCCTTCGCAGTATTGCTATGGTATGCTTACCCCCTTGCATTCCTTTTCATTGAAATCATCTAGTATAATGCGCGTGCTAACCCACTATTCTTGAATACAGGCTCCTCTTCATCGCACTTTTCGTGCTTTCGGTTCTCGCGCTTTGTGGTGTTTTGGTGTCGGATTGGGCAGGCTACCAGTCAGTGCGTAAGACACGCGCCGTCGATGCGCCATCGACTAATAATCCTGCCCCTGAGGTGCCGATGAGTACAAACCCCGTTGCATCACCATCAGAGTTGTCCACCCGTGATGCTGAAGCTCTACATGAGCAGCCGAACAATCAGCAGCTTAGTCCATCGTCGGTCTCGGCTATCGCCAGTGCCGAACTAAGTGCTGAAAGCGTCCACCATCACCAAGCCAACCACGCTTGAGACGACGAATCATGCCACGGTCTGTCGGTTTGAAGGGTTTCGACTCGGAACTATGTTGGGCCCTGGGCCGCACTATATCATGATGTAAAGCGATACGGTCACAGTGCTAGTATCGCGTGGTGGTCTAATAATAACTTGAATTGTTGAAGTTTTGTTTGAAGCGGAGATGGATACCCCTGGATATTGTTTAATAATGGTCCATGTTAATAATTGTGATTAGTTGTCCATGTTCGATTTTAATTTTATGAAAGTGAATCGTTGCAGTCCTTATTACAGGGCATCAAGACGAGGTATATAAGGCAGGCAGTCTATAACCAGGGCTATACGCACAGATTTACTGTTGCGAATAAAAGAAAAACAACAGGCTCGAAAAAACCAAAGACCAGCAGTACATGTATGTCCAGATAATCATGTAGAGAGGTCAGAAAAGGGCGGTAGCAGAGCAGACAAATATTAGGATACAGCAAGGAGTGATCGGAAGAACGCTCAAGCTGAGGCCTTCTCCTGTGGCTGCTCTTGAGCCTCATGGTGGCTGTGCTTCTTGTCCTTCTTCTTTTTCTTATCCTTGGTCATGGCTTCAGCCATCAGCTGCTCAAACGCCATGTAATCTCCTTCCTCTTCGGGGTCGCGCTCGGCCTAGGATCGTGTAGTTAGTATATGCGAGCGATTCATGAAATTATGGAACCAGAGTTCTTACCTTAGCGTAGATGTTACCAGCCAGAACCAGAGCATGAGCCCGCTCAACGCGCTTCTCAAGACGAATGCGCTTGTCACCAAGGATTTGGTCGCAGACATCACGCAGAACACTCTGGATCTCGAACTTGCTGCCACGCCAAGCGGCAGCCAAGATCTTACCAGTAACCTTCTTCTCGTACTCGGCCTTCTTTTCATCGGTCCAGTCCTCACCACCACGCTCCTCCAGCTTGGCCATCTCCTCCATAGTCATCTGGGCATCGATGGCAGTTGAAATTGTGGTCCAAGTCTCCTTGGCCAGGGTGCCCTTGTCCTTGAGTCGGGAGAAGAAACCAGAGATACCGAGGAACTTCTGGGACTTAAGGAAGGATGTACCCTTCTGGACGTATGTGGCACCGACGGCATGCAGAATCTCCAAACCGAACGACTCCATCTTCAAGTTCTCAACCTCAAGGCGGATCTTCTCCTCAAAGGCACGAGTCACATCGGAACCCTTGTCGGTTTCAGTCCAAACACTGAGACGATCAATAAGCTTGTTGGCCAGAGTGTTGACACGCTCCTCGCGGGCCTTTCTCCGCTCATCTTCAAAAGCGGCAAGACGCTCTTGCTGTTCCTTAGACAGACCCTTCTTCTTCTCCTTCTTGCGCAAATCCTTCTCCTCTTGTGACAGACCAGCTGCATCCATGCGCGCCTCCTCCTCAGAACGGTCCATAAGGGCCTGCTGGCCCATGTACCGCCGGGGTGTGCTGGTACCGGAGCCTTGGGCAGAGGTAGAGGCCTCGCCGGCAGCGTGAGAAGTCTCAGCGGATGCTGAGGGAGTAGTGGTAGTACCAGCAGCAGAGGCTTCCGCCTCACCAGCCTTGACCTCTTCATCGTGGATGTTGAGCTTCTGCTCCGCGGCTTCGGCGAGCTCCTCCTCCTCCATCTGCTCCATCGTAATATCCATTGTCGCGGTAAGATCTTTCATGAGGGAGATTTCACCGATAAGGTCGACGAAGGCTTCACCTCCGAAAATCATACTGAAAAACTCCGAGGGATCCTCTGTTGACGTACGTTAGTATGTCGCTCTTGTAGCTCTGCTGCCTGTTTCCAGACTGGGTTGACCAACCGAAGCCACCTCCGGGGACAGCATCCTCCTTTCCAAACTTATCGTAGCGTTTTCGTAGATCTTCGTTGCTCAGAACTTGGTAGGCTTCACCGATCTATTTATTTGATGTTGGTATTAGTCGGGAACTGCTATGGTTAAAAAGTGGGATTCCGGCGTACCGCCTGGAACCGTGCATGCGCGGTTTCATCGCCGGGGTTCTTGTCTAGATTAAAAGGATGGCAGTTAGAGTGGGAGTCCAATAGAGAGATCGATCTTCAAACGCACCAGGGTGAGTGACGATAGCAAGCTTGCGATAGGCTTTCTTGATCTCAAGCTCTGTCGCCGTTGGCGGGACACCGAGGGCGTCATAGTAGGCGGTATCGGCGACCATGGTGGAAGCAGAGTCAGAGACTCTCTAATATTCAAAGCGGAGAAATATGCAAATGAGAAATTATGAGAAAGTTGGATTTCAAAGATAAACAGAACCCTTGACAGTTATCACGATCAGCAACACTTTTTCCCCGCCAAAGATTCACGGACCGCGCGCCAGGCGGTGGAGATCACGTGGCTTGATGTTCTTTGTCCTCGTTTCCCTTTTCTCCCGCCTCGACTCCCTCTTCCCCCCTATTCCTTTACTTCTCCGCAAATTACGTGTCCCATCTCCCCCTAATCAATATGGGTTTCGTTAGCAAAGCGGTTTACTTTACCCTCCACCCTGTCCAATTGAGGTCCATTATTCAATGGTAAATTCTTGCCAAGAATCATACACTTTGTTAATCTGTCCAACTGACCAACAATCACTTGTTGTAGGAAGGTTTGGCACAACCCGCCTCATGAGCGCAACCCCAAGAACGATACCGAGACACAAAAGGCATGCTTCAAGTTCCTTGATCTGACCAGCCGAAGCTTCAGCGCTGTCATCAAGGAGCTTCACCCAGAGCTGCTGCTTCCCGTCTGTGTTTTCTACCTTGTCCTGCGCGGACTCGACACAATTGAGGATGATACGTCAATCGACCTTAAGACTAAGGAGCCACTCCTTCGCGGATTTAAGGATTTCCTGGAACAAGATGGCTGGAACTTCACCGGAAACCGTCCCGAGGAGAAAGACCGAGAACTGCTGGTTCAGTTCCAAAACGTCATCACCGAGTTCAAGAACATGAAGCCTGCCTACCAGGCCATTATCAAGGATATCACCGACAAGATGGGCAACGGTATGGCCGACTACTGCATCAAGGCTGCTGGCGACGATGCTAGTGTCAAGACCATTGAGGAATACGATCTTTACTGCCACTACGTTGCTGGTCTGGTTGGTGAGGGTCTGACTCGTCTGTTCGTCGAGGCCGGTCTGGCCAACCCTGCTCTCCTCAAGCGTTCCCGCCTCCACAAGTCGATGGGTCTGTTCCTGCAGAAGACCAACATCATCCGTGATATCCGTGAGGACTTCGATGATGAGCGACGCTTCTGGCCCCAGGAAATTTGGTCCAAGCATGTGGATAACTTCGAGGACCTCTTCAAGCCCGAGAACCGCGAGTTGGCCCTCAACTGCAACTCAGAAATGATTTTGAATGCTTTGGAACACGTGGAGGACTGTCTCTTCTACTTGGCCGGTCTGAAGGAGCAGAGTGTGTTCAACTTCTGCGCTATTCCTCAGGCCATGGCCATCGCTACCATGGAGCTATGCTTCCGCAACTACGCTATCTTTGAGCGGAACATCAAGATTACCAAGGGCGACGCCTGTGACTTGATGGTGCAGTCAA
Source organism: Penicillium herquei (assembly GCA_039634405.1). Taxonomy (NCBI): domain Eukaryota; kingdom Fungi; phylum Ascomycota; class Eurotiomycetes; order Eurotiales; family Aspergillaceae; genus Penicillium; species Penicillium herquei. Next base: position 2,362,932 of record CP098390.1, read on the forward strand.
CCCAAAACCTTCAGATCCTGTGCAACACCTTCCGCCAGTTCGCCCGCAAGATCCACAAGAAGAACACTCCCAAGGATCCCAACTTTCTCAAGATCAGTATTGAGTGTGGTAGAGTAAGTTCACTTAAGGATCTCTTTCGAAAATTTGTCTTGATAACCATCATTCTGACTCTGAATCTATAGATCGAAAAGTTCATTGAAACCATTTTCCCAAGCCAGAAGGCTGCGGATGCCCAGCTGCAAGTCAAGGGCGAGCTTACCGCCGAACAGGCGAAGAAGCGAGAGGAGGACGCCGAGAATAAGGCCGATATCTGGTTCATGATGTTGCTCATGGGTGCCGTTGTTCTCTTTGTCGCTGGTACTATGGTAAGCGTTCCCCACTACTATTTTTTCTAGAATTCATGTCTAACTTCTCCTAGATGGGTGTGGCTTGGTGGTTTGGAGCCCGATTCGATTTGGCCTGGCAAGAGCTCACATCTGGTAACTTCCGTCCTCCACCTAAAGTGGCCGCGAAGGCGGCTGAAAAGGCGGCTGCTTCGGCCTCTGCCGCCATTCGCAATGAGCTGTGATCCCTTGTTATAACTCCACGGCGTTACGACTTGTACTCTCTAATTCTGATTCCCCCGTGCCGGTGGCCTCCTGTTTGATTATATTCCCATGCCACTTTGTGCCACCGGTGTCACGATGTGTATTCATAATAATTGATCATATTTTTCACATCCAGCCTGTTTCTGCTAACGTGTGTTTCCTACGAGGGCTCCATTAGATGATTTTGTTAGCACGGATGTCAAATTGCGATCTAGCCCTCCTATGGCTGTGGTTGTGCCGAAGAAGTGCTTATATTGACTTGAGAAGTTTTACTTCGCCAGTGAGTACTAGATTTGTGTTTTGTGGCTTTAAGTAGCTGTGATGGCACACGTCCATTGAAGATCTGGGACATTTCTGCGGTATCAATATACCTATTGTAGTACACAGTAGAGAGAAGGCTAGATATTACAAACTTGAATACAATGCCATAATCTTCAACTTCATTATGACAGCCTGAGTCTTTAAACCTATGTCCATTACTAGTGATGAGAGTAACAACCACTCCATATTGACGTGGCACTCGAGTGCTTCAAGTTGTTACGCCACCAGCTCGGGGGTCCACTTCAATGTAGATGGGACCCGAGGCCCCGTCAAATCAGAAATCTCTGCTTTCTCATCGTCCCCAGATTCCTTATAAATTCCTTATAAAGACTCTTGTACGCCTTATATTAACTTGTCATTAATACTTGCTGTCAAAATATTTTACCCGGCAGTGACTTTGGTTCAACTGCCGTCTCATGCGTGGCTTGCGAAGCGTTGTGCCCCCACTAGTATTCCGGGCTCCCATCTCTGCTCGTTTATACTCGGCATCTTCTTCTGCACTTTCTGCATCATACACGCCATTCACATCCATTCCGATGGCTGGAAAAAAGAACGATAGCCCAGCGGGCTCTGGAGACGAGCTCCCAAAACTCTCACCGAGTGAATTTCGAACATATAACCGGATGGCAGAGCAGATGGACGCATTTGTAAGCCCTGAATAATCCGCTTTGGCCCCGCGGGATGAATCGCTAGCTGGATAGTCCTCGCTAACGCAAATCCAGCACAATCATTTCCGACTCGCATGGAATCAACTGTTGGATGCCTGTGATGCGACAGGCAAGCGAGGCTTATCTGCTCGTCAAATGATCATGACAGGCCTGCAATTCTGTTCGCAACTGGATTTCCACCATTCAATTGAGGAACAACATATCTTCCCAGTGTTGGCTCGGAAAATGCCAGAATTCAGAAAGGAGCTGGAGCTCTTGAGTCAACATAAGCAAATTCATGCCGGACTCGAGAAGCTGGAGGCTTATCTTGAGAAATGCCGATCTGGCGAAGAAGATATGAGACGAGAGGAGGTAAAGCGTTTAATGGAGGCATTTGGCGAGGTGTTGTGGACTCACTTGGATCAAGAAGTCAAGACTTTGGGCGCTGATAATATGCGCAAGTACTGGTCAGAGAAGGAGATGCGTGCACTTCCTATGTGATTGACACCCGTGAACAGTACAATGTTTGATTATTTTCATTTTCTTCTTCTTGGCTTATTCAACACGACGACTCGAGCGTGCGAGTCGCCTCATTTGTTTCTTAACAGTCGATCGATCCTGTTCGTCTTTTAGACCGCATGCTCTGCCATTGTCTAATACATCTCATATACCCCGAAGAACCTCGAACCCATTCTTACTACGAACCTGGCCTTCCTCGCTATTTTTCTTCTCGTTATCAGAATGCAATTCGGCGGTCTTCAATCGCGTGATATTTGCCTGTACTATCACTGACGTATGAACATTCTTCGGATAACCTTCCACAGACTCACCTCAAGACATGTGCACAAATTGACACTCATCTGAATTTTCTGTCATGGTCTCACTTTTCAGTCGCGCAAAAATAGCATGCCTGACTCGGAATATCCCGAACTCGTTCTCATACACTTTCCATCTCGTCCCAACTCGGATGATGTTAGACAGTGTGTTCAATGAACATAAAGTGATCGACAATGCATAACCGCATTCGGTGGTATACATCCCGCGCACCTATCAATACAGATGAAAAGGCACTGAAGAATGCCAGCATTCTTTGCTTGGAATGCTGTTGGTCATAAGATTCCGCTCACGTCTTTGGCGTTAAAGCCTCGCAAAATCTCAATGATTTGATTTTACTCCAATATGGCGATTCTAGACGCTTTCTATAGATGGTTACATCTCTTGGCGTTGTAGTATTTTTGTTTGTGGTTCTTCCTACTAACTGATGTAGAGTATAACCTCAGATTAGGCTACATCCAAGTCCAATGATCGACTGGTTAACTACATAGAATCACCATTGTTTTGTCATATGAGCAATAACTTTTGCGCAATCTAAAGTTAACAGCCCTCGTGGCTCTCAGATCGGTGGCTGATGCTGATCTTCAACCGATCCGTCCTTATCCCGCTGTCAGATGGCGCTGACTTTGAGGAATGTATCTACTACCCAGGCACGCAAGCTGGGAGTTCGCCTGCTCTCTTCAAATCGGTCACTCTGAGCCGCAAATGATAACGAAAACACGTGTACAAGCCCGCTGCGCAGCCGTCAAGGTGGATGGCCAGCACTGATTGGAAAAGATCAGCATCATTCCAGAACACAACCGGCCACACTGAGGCCAAAAGTGGGCTCCTTGGGGTCGCTACTTTTCCCTAAGAACCTGTTTTGTCCCACATTTCTACTTTCTTGCGGGTCTGAGACAGTCTCTCACGCCTGGACCCCACGATGGGTCTCAAGAGCTACTACCACACGAGTGACTTCCTCATGCGGTTGAAAACTGCATGCAACCTCCCAAATGACAGAATATAAAACTCAGGACATGTTCCATGCGCTGAGAAACATAGGCTACTCAGTCACGTCAACTCTCAGCCCTTCGTCGTCCACCTCGTTTTCTAGAGTATACAAATCTTCCTTCGGTCAACATGAAGTTCACCACTGCATCCCTGGCCACAACTATGCTGGCGACTGGTGCATTTGCGGCACCACGCTCTGGACTCGTCGAGCGTTTACAAGCACGAGGTGTTTTGTCCCGCCAGTCCATGCCCTCAGAGAGGAATGGCGTTCTCCTCAGGGAAGGTTCCGACTCCGCCAGCGTTCAGTACAGCAAGAACTGGGCTGGTGTTGTCCTTGAACAGCCTCCTCCCAGTGCCACCTACACCGCTGTCTCTGCTACCTTCACCGTCCCAGACCCAACAGCAACGGATAACTCCGGTAACATGCAAGCCGCTTCCGCCTGGGTTGGAATCGATGGTGATTCTTATACCAATGCTATCTTGCAAACTGGAATTGACGCCTATATCCAGAACGGCGATAAGACCTATGACGCGTGGTATGAGTGGTACCCCAACGCGGCTGAGAACTTTGCTATCGGTCTCACAGCTGGCGATGTGATCGTTGCGAAGGTTGAGTCCTTTTCGTCTAGCGAGGGTGTTGCCATCATCGAGAATCAATCCTCTGGCAAGACTGTTACCAAGACACTATCTGCCCCTTCGTCCTCTGCAACTCTTGGCGGCCAAAATGCCGAGTGGATTGTTGAGGACTTCAACTCTGGATCATCGATGGTCCCTCTTGTGAACTTCGGTGATGTTACTTTCACTGGTGCTCAAGCTGAAGCTGCCAGTGGATCTTATGGTGTCAATGGTGGTCAGATTTTGGACATTCAGCAAAATGGCAAGGTCCTCGCCAAGGTCGATGTTGAGAGTGACACCCAGTTCACTGTGTCCTACCAGTCGTGATTGACCTTTGGTTATAATTTTATGTAAATAACCTTGGAATCTGTGATTTCCGTGGTTGGCTTGATTGGTGTCGGCGTTTCTTTTGCGATTCACAACTTGAACTGGAGGTTGTTTGATAATGTTTTCCGGAATCTACCTTCTACTGGATTGAAGACAAGTGTGTTGGGATATCTGAAATTTCTTCTTATTTATAATATGCCAATTTGAATCATGATGACTAAAAATCTCACAACCTTCAACTCAATGTTCTATTGGCACAACCTGCGATTACGGAAGGCCTTAGGTAACGGTCTTTGTGCATTGTCTCAAAACCAAATTGATTATTGATCAGCTAGCCTTCCGTGCGCGATCATCTGATCACCTCAAATTTGCACAAGCGCATGCTCGAATTTGTTGTCAGGGTCAAGCTCTGCCTTGATCTCTCGCAAAGTTTCATATTTGCTTCCATAAACACCTTTGAAGTCCAGATCACTTGTGCGGGTCAATGGGATATAAGAGTAGGGGAGATGATTCGCTGCATCTGTCTCTGACAATGCATCATTGAATTTTTGACCCCATGCGATCGTCTCGTCAAGTTCTTCGAGGGACCCTGTCATTGGCATCATCTGAATAACGACATGAGCTTGGCGTGCATTGAAGACGGAACCATTAGATGGCATAGGAGCGTCTGCCCGGAGCTCATGAATGCCGAATAGAACCTCAGGGTGATTGGGTTGTAATGGTGCATGCTTGCAAATCACATCCACAATCTCAGGCGTTAAACTGCGGAATGGCAGGGCATGGATTGTCCCGTAGACTTTGCTTGGGACCAAGGAGTTAGTTACTTCGTTAAAGGCAGCGATAGTAGTTGGTGCCACAGTGCTCATCCCAACAGGCCCCCATGAAGAAACCGTTGACAACCATTTTTGCCCTTCCTCGATGTCAGAAGAAGCCCAGAGGAAGAGAACAGTGAGTGTTTTCCCTACGGGCCCATTCATGATAAATCGATATATGCCGAGCTCGGGTGGAAAGCCATCTTGCTTGGCTTGTTGGAAGTTGCTATTAAAGTCTCGAAAGGCTGTGACCAACTCTGAGGGTTGAAATATGATTGCACCCGCAAGAACCTTTTTCCATATCAGACCAATATCGAGCATATCAAGTTTTCCTTTTAGAATGTTTCTTACCTGATCCAGAGGATAAATCTTGATTTTCGCTTCCACGATGACACCAACTGCACCTCCACCTCCTCGGATAACAGTCAACATCTTTTCGTCCGCGTCACAAATATTTCCATTCGCATCTACAACAGTCGCACCCACAATCTGGTCGACCCCCATTCCATATTTGGTACTGAGTAAAGTATACCCGCCGTGGATCGCCCAGCCAACATACCCCACAGTTGGCGTGACGGGATGAGGGGTGACCATCTGATACTTCTCCAGTTCCTTGAGCAGATTCATGGAAATAATACCCCCACCCACTCGTGCAGTTTGCGAATCCCGGTCGACATGGACATGACAAATCTCACGCATATCGATAGTGACCGCATTATCTACTTGAGACCGACCGAACATATCATGCCCACCACCACGGATAGTGAAGGGAATATTATTGGCTGTGAGGATCGATACCAGGCTGCTTATATCCTCAGCTGAATGAGGCCGAACGATTAGGCTAGGTTTTCTTGTTGCATCTATGACGAATGCAGAACGGAGATCTTCGAAATCTGGAGAGTCCGAGGCAGCAAATCGAATATGGCTATTCTCAGCAAGGAACTTCCTGAGCAAGTCCATCTTCGCGATTCGTCAAGATAAGAGGTGAACTTGGAGGTCTCTGAATCGAGTGACCGGGCTCAGTTTTGGGTGAAATTATTGGGAATAAGACCAATATGTGGGAATTGGTCAATATATCAACTTGGTCGTGCATGGATGCAGCTTGGTGGGGTATCAAAACCACGTGAAATCCTTCAATTTATGCAAGTCATAATCCTGGAGGCCGCACTATCTACTGTGTTGATCTCTTCAAGTGTCACCTGAGCAGACGTTATTGGTTGAATAATGTTTTTAAATTCCCAGCAAACTTGGATGGGGGGCCGTACATTACGACGAAGTGGATACTATCAGCGACCAGTTGGCAGTCGTTTCATAAACCCACAGGCGATCGTGAATGAAAATAGTCATCAATATCTGAACTACTTAAATGGAACTTTAGGTACCCTTAGGTACTGTCTGATTGCGCGAGGCCACCATGCATCAGTATCTACTGCCTTGGCTACCCTTGTAGGTACTCCCAAGTGCGGTTACTAGGTACTTCTACCATAGAGTAGATCACCTGTCACCTGTAGATACTACGACTCGAGTCAAATCTGACAATGCAGAAGAAAAAAAACCATCATGGGTGGTAATAGAGGGCTATGTTATTCCCAACCCACCGAGACGCTATCCACTGGTATGTGGCCCCGGGACCGGGACGATCACCAACCCTTATGAGTCATCCTGGGGATCTCATATCCTCATACACAAGGATCTTCCTCGAACTGAGTACAAATCATATCAAAATCCTCACTTCGGATTCCGGGCAGTGCTCTCATCATGTCAGTCTCAATCGAATCAGCGCAGTTCCCTCGCGATTCAAAGATAGTCCATACTTTGTTTTCTGGGTATGCAACATCACTGGGGATTGACCTTACTTTCCAATCATTCCAAGACGAGCTTGATACGCTACCAGGCAAATATGCAGAGTCACAAGGTGGCGCACTATTGATTGCTCGAGCATACAGCAAAAGCCAAGAGCAGTCAGACATGGTCTCCCCTTCTTCATCGCCGACGCCACAGAATTCCCCTGTTGTGGGCTGTGTGGCACTTCGGCGAAGTGCAGATAACTGGTGTGAGATGAAGCGTCTTTACGTTCTTCCTGAAGCGCGAGGTCTTCGTCTCGGTGACAAATTGGTGGTCGCTGTTCTCGAAAGAGCTAGTGCTCTGGGTTATTGTGGTATCCGCCTGGATACCCTCCCGGATATGACTGCAGCACAACGCCTCTACCGCAGATATGGTTTTGTTGAAATTAGTCCATATTATGACACACCTATCAAGACTACCATTTTCATGGGCTGCGAGTTTCCTCAACACTCATGAAAATTAATGGCCATGAGGATGTCTTTTAATCAAGGATGTGCAGATACTCTGACTCGGAGTCGGCGGCAACTCCTTGCAACTCCGTCCAGGGCAATTCTTCAAGTTCAGCTTTCTCAAATCAATATTCAAATGTTTGAAAAGATAAGCACAAACCCTGCGCAATTAATTGGCCGATCTTAACATTGGCATTATAGTCTTTTTCGGCGGAGCTTATGGGCATCAATGTTGTCAAGGATCTCGTGGGACGGATGCTGTATATAACGGGACGAAAGTCGAGGTCGCGGGATGGCGGAATGGGGGTCGCGGAATGGCCTAATCTAGTTTAAACTGGATTAATCTAGAATCAGGTGGTTTTTCGGGCGCCGGTCGTTCTCCCACCTCACTGGTGGCGGATTGGCGTAAAGTGGAATTATCTGGACAAAGTGGATGACGTGGTAAAAACTGGAATAGCTGTGGTAAAAAGTGGAAATACGTGGTTAACAGTGGATTAAACTAGTTTAATCCAGTATATTAGAATATTCTAGTTTACACCATCCAGCGACCAGCTCTAAAAAATCCGCGACCTCTGGAGAGTAAAGCATCGATGGTACTTAGGGAAAATCTAAAGAAAAATCTAATATCTAGATTAATCTAGATAGTAAGTTTTTCTAAACTAGAATTAACTAGAATAATCTAGTTTTAATCTATTATTAACTAGTATAAAATTTAAAAAATTTTAAAATTTTAAAATTTATAAGTTAAATTTATATTAATTATAGATTTAGTTTAATCTAGAATAATTTAGATTAAATATTAGAAATTTTTAATCTTTTAAGTTAGATTTTTCTAGATTTTCTTAGATTTATTTTAATATATTCTAGATTAAACTAGATCTATATAAATTTAATTTAGTAGTTATAATCTAGTATTAAATTTGAAAAAATTCTAAAAATTTTAAAATTTATAAGTTAAATTTATATTAATTATAGATCTAGTTTAATCTAGAATAATATAGATTAAATATTAGAAATTTTTAGTCTTTTAAGTTAGATTTCCCTAGATTTTTTTAGATTTATTTTAATATTTTAAAATATTAGATTATTTTAATATATTCTAGATTAAACTAGATCTATATAAATTTAAACTTAGAAAGTTTTAAAAATTTTAAAATTTTAAAATTTTTTAAATTTAAAAGTAGATTGAAACTAGATTATTCTAGTTAATTCTAGTTTAGAAAAACTTACTATCTAGATTAATCTAGATATTAGATTTTTCTTTAGATTTTCCCTAAGTACCATCGATGCTTCACTCTCCAGAGGTCGCGGATTTTTTAGAGCTGGTCGCGGATTGGCATAAACTAGACGTCTAGATTAAACTAGTTTAGACCACTTTTTACCACTACTAGTCCAGTTTTTACCACATAATCCACTTTATCTAGATAATTCCACTTTACACCAATCCGCCACCAGTAAGGTCGCGGAATAAGTAGACATCATCAACCTCATAACATTCCAGATAATTCGAGATAATTCGAGATAATTCCACTTTTACCCATTCCGCGACCACAATTCCGCCATCCCGCGACCCGCTTGCCCTAACGGGACAATGCATATCAGTTCCAGGGAGCTTGAAAGACACATGGGCGGATGCATATTTTATCCACGTGCATGGATAATTCCGAGTCGACAGCCACGTTTTTCATGGGGGATTTCTAAAGTTCCGACGGAAGTCCAACATGCAAGGCGCCGTGGACCTCCCGGTCATATATCCGCACGCATCATGATAATAAATCCGGGATAGATCTGCATATAATCATCGAGCCGGGAACGCCGGGAATCGGGCCATTTTGAAATATAGTAAAAACCCAGTGATACTCTGTACCGTGATCTGTGAGGTTGAGCTGAAACTGTAGTTTGATATCAATAATGCATCCTTAATGCAAATATTCTGTGTTTGCCACCTGGGCGGAAACAAAATGCACGTTGAATTTACCTGGATCGTGCACAGGGCAAAACGTTGCTTACTGCAGCACTCCACCACTGCACCAATATGAATGCGCCTAGTCTGATGTTTTTTGTTCCTCACCGGGCCCCTCACATTCAAAAGGTAAAGATCTGCATATTCGAAGACATATGAAGTGGGTTCATGGATGTACAAAACTGTTGATCTTCGGAGATAAGCCTCGGAGTTGCCATTTTGAGAAGGAAAGCATATGCACGGCGCCCAGCAGTTTCAAGTATGAGGACTATTTATTAGGGGAGCAAGGGATATGATGGCTCACAATTGTTTCCTTATTTTCTGCAGCTTGATACTAACATTTGGAGTTACCTAATCAAAATGATACCTGAGAATCAGCCTTTAGATATCCTCGTTATTGGGGCGGGTATTGCTGGTCTTTCAGCAGCTATTGCTCTTGGGAAACAAGGCCATAATGTGGTTGTATGTTCTTAAAAGAGACATTTGCTAGCAAATAGCATGCTAATATGATCTAGATTTTGGAAAAGTCGGCTTTTCTCAAGGAGACTGGAGCAGCTATCCACTTACCCCCAAACTGCACTGCGATGATGAATTGGATGGATGTTGATCCTGCCAACTTTGGCGGTACTCTTCTTCATGAGGTAAGATATAGACCAGAGATTGAAGCCCTGGTTTTGTCTAACCTCATTCTAGATTCGTCGTTATGGATTCGCGGGTGATCTTCATTTTCAGAAGGACTTTGACAAAGTTCGCCATATGTGGCCGGCTGTAAGCAAATCTCGAAGAGTCACGGATTTCTTGGCAATATTCAAATAATAATGATGATTAAAGGAATGGTACCTCGTCCATCGAGTTGAGTTGCACAATTATTTGAAGAGCCGTGCGCTTGAGACAGCGGATCTCCACACAAAATGCAAAATCACGGCAATCGATATCAATTCTTCTCGTCCCTCCGTCACTCTGGAGGATGGTCGCATATTTGAGGCAGACCTTTTACTTGGTGCAGATGGACTACATGTATGAGTCCTTAACTATATTGGATATTGCTATGATTCTAAACATTCTCTCTCTATACAGTCTCAGATTCGTGGTGTTATTGCACCTGAGGCTCCCCCGCCATACCCGGTTGGAAAGTCATGCTTCCGATGGCTCCTCCCAACTGAGGATTTGCAAAAGTTCGATTCAACTAAAGACTTTGTCAAGTCCGAAGGAATCTTTATTGAATGGGCTGCTAATGACCGTCGTCTGGTCGCATATCCTTGCTCTGACAGCAAGGTCTATAACCTTTGTGCCTTTGCACCTTCGGATGAAGTGAATATCGATACCCAGGTTGACGGTTAGTATCCTCAAATCATACTATTTGAATTGAAGCTGAGTCTTGAAAAGGCTGGCAGACAGTTGGTGACAAACAAACTGTGATTGATGCCTTCTCCGAATTTTCGCCGGGGGTTCGGAAGATCCTCGATGAAGCCGATCAAAAACTCAAGGTATGGGATCTATTTGACATGGAGGATTTACCCAGATGGACAGCAGGCCATAGTGTACTTATTGGTGATTCCGCACACCCATTCCAGCCATGTAAGTTCAAGTTCCAAGAAACCATGTCGATCACGCCAAATGTCACGCGACTATTTGCTAACACCAAAGAAGATATGGGTCAGGGTGCAGCGATGGCCATCGAAGATGTAGTTGGGATTGCTACCCTGCTTCCACTTGGGACTAAAAGAGAGGATATTCCAGCGCTCCTACAAATGTACGAGACTAATCGTCGTCCTCGCGTTGAGATGGTCCTCAATTTCACCCGTCTGAATGGACGTGATGATGATAGTACTGAAGGCGTCAGAATTACACGTAAGTTCTCATTTCCATCTGGACATGGTCATTCATCTGATTTATAAAAGCTGCCCAAATGGTTGAGTTTATGGGTGTTTGCTTCTCCTATAACCAGGCCGCGGAGTGCCAGAAGCTCCTAGCAGAGTATCAGCAGGTCTGACCTGGTACTGTGATCAAAGTTTCAACACTTATGCCATTTTAGTGAAGGGGGCCTGTAATCTTTGCACTTTGATGGATGCCAGCTATGTCTTCATTGGCACTATATTATATTCTGTTAGAGGCTATATATGCACGTGATTCTCGGTTCAACTTGAATGCTTGTGAGATGTCTCTCAAGCTATCGACCTCGGGATTTTGTTGATATTCAAGCTTTGGACGAAAAGGGCCCTCGGGCCCGAAGTCCAATTGTATAAATTTTCAACTTGAAGTTCTTGAGCTACCAGTGTACAGATCAATAGTATCGGACGAATAATCGGACGTAAAGCAATCTAAAATTGGACAAGCGAGCTTTTCAAGTTGGCGCAAGAGATAATGAAATTCAAGTTTGAAGTACATAGTAGTACTGCAAATGTGGAGTGCTTAGTGCTACTAGTATATGCAGGTAGGTCGACTGTGACCTCATTTCTCGTGTAAATCTCCGATTCGAACCGAGGGCTTGAATTGATTCGCATTCAGATTCCTTTAATTCAAATCGATCTCCAGGCTACTACGGAGTAGAAAGTGGGCATTTCCATGAATCACGGCCCCATAGCCGCACCTGGCCCATCAAAGTGGAACTTGAGCAGTGCCCAGGTGTACATGCGACTATTCATTTTAGACTAGCACGCCTTCAGCATGCCGTCACCGGTGCGCATTGTGGGATATAGCGACCTTCAAGTTGTTATGGAGGGAAGCGAAAACTTGAAGTGAACCTTGGAAGAGGACTGAACATAAAGTTAGAGAAAGGATGTTATCTATAAGCAAGAAGAAATGTGACCTGTCAATAAAACTCCGTGGGACACATCAAAGTTCGCACTTTTTACCCCTCCGACGCCAACAGACATACCCCACTGTGTCCCCAGTTCCTGGTTCGGCATTGGTTACCGACGGCGCGGGATATGGAGGGGTTTGACCCAACGATGATCTCCCTTGGAATTCAGGGAAATCCAGAAGAATTTATGATAGAAAAAGCAAAAAAAAAAAGACAAACATACAAGGATGTAGTCGTTCAGGGATTGCTTTTAGATATTATTAGAACATCACCAATGACTGTGGAAGGGTCTAAAGGATTAAAGTGATATATCCAAAAACCACACCGTAACCTTGGAACTTGCCCAGGTGAATTATCATAGCCTTCTTAAACCCGGCCGAGACTTACCTAGATGTACTAGTACTTGAGTAAAGTACACCTATCATTCCCCCGTTTCCCAATGTGCAGCACATGTGGGGATGGCAGGGCCCGTTCTGTCGGGTCTGTAAGCTAAACTGCTTCTAACCCGAGGGACCTCTGTGCTTTGCCCGTGCCCAGGTGGACTCCAACCAGACCGCTTCCGAGTCAGACTGTGCGTATTGAAAATGTTTGCTTTTTCTTTATTGCGTGTTTCTCGTATTCCTGGTATCTCAAGATGCAACAATTCTTCCAAAATTCTGATATAATATGTCAGGATATCATGGGTTGAGGTTATTCAACTTAGGCTTGAGGATATACCCTTAAACCTTATAAGCACTAACAAATACTACTATGCAGTGCTAGTGGGGGTAAGTGAAAAATTGAAAGCCATGAAATAGTGGAATGTTATTATAGCGAAATAAAGTACACGATGGCAACACAGAATACCTTAGTAGAGTATCTTGAAGTTGATGTTGTGATAGAAGAGGATCCATGGATACCGAGGTGGGAAGGATCGGCCATTCCCGCGTCAAATCCGTCAGCTACATCTAATCATCATTAAGGGATAGGCTTGGAACCCTCGTAGAAACCCGATTTTTTTCTTTTTCTTTGTCATTATCCCTGCTCTTTTCCCGAGAGTACGGTACCTTAGCTCTGAAAAGTACACAATACATCATACCGAGGGACTGGGTATGTTACTAACTAGTGGAGTCAAGGCCGGGGAGCTGGTTTAAGTTCGGATCAAGCGATTTTCATCTCCGTGGACCCGGCAGATTGGGAGAGAGTCACACTAACATTTTCTCTGTGTGCGAGGTGCGGAGTAGCGGCTTGATCATGATTATGATTTTCGTCTTGGCTCAGCTTTTCTTCGTGGTTTAATTCCTTCTTGATTCCGTGAGCTGTTGCACCCATCCTCTTCCCTAGATGATATGTCCTCTCCTACCACGTCGGAGCCTAACTTGCCAAGGGATATTGAAGTGGATCCCGATGTCACTGTAGGATGCCCCCAATTTGTCGAATATGGCGTGTTATTGACTTCTCCAGTCTTCACACGACCAAGAGAGCATACGGAGTGACTTGACGTCCTTGACAGATTCCATCTATTCACATGTCTATGAAAATGGCCGCACCTATCATGCTTATAGGTCGGGTCAATATGTTCGTCCCTCAAATCCGAGTCCCACCCAATCTGACACATGTGCATCATATCTGACCTCCTCTAATCAGGTTCTACCAAACGATGAACTAGAGCAGGGTACACGACCTGAACTATCTAGATTGTGGCTCTTGAACTAACCTCAAATAACAATATATAGATCGATTAAACATTCTTCACCATATCTTCAGGCTCTGTCTGGATGGCGAACTCACTCACACCAAATTAGAGAATCCACAGAAAATTCTCGATATCGGCACAGGGACAGGAATCTGGGCGATTGAAGGTCTGCTTTCTGACACTATTCTCTGGAATCACCTTGGATCTTTCACTAAACTTCAACATAGTTGCGGATGAGTTTCCCTCCGCGGAGGTGATTGGAGTTGACCTATCTCCAATTCAACCTGGTTGGTCAGGACCCCGCATACTTGACCACAGTGAAGGTCTATCAATAGCTAATATATGAACAGGGTGCCACCAAATGTTCTTTTCATTATCGATGATGTGAACCAAGAGTGGACCTTTCCATCCAAGTCATTCGACTTTATTCACTTTCGAGGCATGGGAGGCAGCGTGGAAAGCTGGCCAGGGTTTCTACGACAATGTTTGAAGTAAAAGAACATCCATCCAGCTAGACTAGCCTTTTAAACTAACATATTACCAGTCATCTCAAACCTGGTGGGCGAATCGAAATTGGAGACGTTCGCCCTCGTATCCTATGTGATGACGACTCTTTTCCAACCGACTGTTATCTTCGAACTTGGGAGGTTAGTCTAAAATGACAACATTAATTTGAAATCTCGACTCATCAATATCACAGTCAGAGTTCTACCGCCTCGCGAAAATCCAAGGTCGAATGTGGGATCTAGTACCAGAAATGCGAGAGCTTTTGGAAGATGCAGGATTTGAAAACGTCGAATACACACCATATGCGCTTCCTATCGGCACATGGCCTAAAGATACCAAGTTAAAGGAAATTGGCAAGTTTTTCAGAGCACAGCTGGTCGACAGTGCTGTTGAAGGCTACACTTTGGCTCTGTTCACCCGGTTCGGAGACTACAAGCCTTCCGAGTGTCAGGTATTGTTGGCGCAAGTTCGGAATGAGCTCAATTCCAATAAGATGCATTTATATTCTCTTTTGTAAGTATTCCACATGATGTCACGTTAATATCTTTGCTAACCTTGGAACCCATCATAGTGCCGTTTTCACAGCCCAGAAACCGTTATCCTAGCCTACCGGTGGCTTCTAGACACGGCCGCTTTCCCTATCCTTTCTCTCCAAGCGGATCAACTAAAATACTTCTATTGTTCACTCCTTTCGCAATTATATCATCGGCGTTTTCGGCAAATCGATCATTTGGAATACTGCATATTGAAAATTCGAGGCAACTGGGCGCAGATAAATTGGTGGGCCTAAGTGGGCGAGTGCGGGAGATGAGAGCGATGCATCTTCAAGTTTCACAAATCAAATATTCCAATATCTCACAGAACGAATCATAAACCGAGAATACGTCAGAATACGAATTCTATTATCAACTTCAACTTCAATTTTCAATAATTGAATATTTCTCGTATTCATCGCATCCAATGAGGTCGCATGCTTCTATTTCTGTTTTTACACCTGAGGCATATAGGATTACTAATCGAATTGACCAATCACAATCCCTGGATGCCGTGAACCCAATGATCCCCTTATGACGATGACGACCTGTACTTCTGCACTTCCTGCGATGTAGCACATGGAACTATGGCGTCCGCGACCTTGCGGCCGGAGAGGCCGCCAGATGCATTCACTATTAGACGAAAACCAGTCTCAAATCCAAATTTACGACAAACTGCCAAATCTCAAACTCCAGGGGCATTGGCGCATGCCACGACCTCCCCGGCTCTAGTACCTCCATCACTAGAACCGCCATCTTATCACGATCTCTATGGACCAAGACCTAGGACTTCAAGCTCTCGTCCCACAAGTCCGCTTCCAAGGCCTCGTACTGCTTGTGACGCATCAACTTCACCAGCGGCAAACCCACAGCCAACTTCTGTTCAGAAGGTATATGGCGAGGCACGTCATTTCCTTGGTGGCTTAATCAACCACCCAACTGAGTCTAATAAGCATGTGACCATTCTACGTCACTCTCATGGATTGGTGTTTTATCGTGGAGAAACCACTTCGGTCGCGATATCGATCTTCTCTGATACCCCGTTACCACCAGATCGCACCTTATGGTTGCAAAGCAAAGGGTGGTCGGGAAAGACCGGAATGCGCGCAAAGGCACTTCTACATCTCCGTGATAGCTGGATTGATGTTACGCCGACCATGCCATTACACGCAGATCAAATAAACCCAGATGATGAACGGGCTTGGCAACGCGATATCAAAAAGTTTCGCAAGAAAGCTCCCAAGCGCCCACGAGAAACTCATCTACTACGACAGACAACTGTTCTACGGATCCCTGCCGATGCCGGGGATGGCTACTTTCAGGTTGTTCTATGCCAGGGTCCTAAGAAAAAGGTTCTTGGTAACAGTCCTGTCTTCCGGGTGCTATCGACATCTACCAGTCCCAGTTCCCTGCGAGGAGCTAGTCTGAGCACACTGCCCCTGGAGCTTGGCGCCATGATTGCCAGTCTCTATGCACAAACAGCTGCGCAGGCTGTGGTCTCTCCGGTCTCGTCAGCTGTGCAGGCCAAGGTGAATCCTTATCGTCCATCATGGTTAACTCAGACCGCAGCAGAGACTGCTTATTCTGCTAGCGGTGCACAAGAAAAAGTGACCGGTATTGTTGATGATCTTGGTAATTCTCGTAAGAAATCTGCCACTGCAGAGGAATCCAGCCCGATTCAATTTTCAAATGGAATACCTCCTGTTGAACTTGGACCTCAACCGCCATTTCCGATGGTGTTCAAGGCTCGCTGTGAACCTGATAAGTCTTCGCTATCTAATAACTCCGGCGAGAGCGAATTCATCACACTCAAAAAGGTACCTGACTGGGTCCCGCAGCGGTTACGCGGGTATTTCTTTGGTTGGACTCGGTTCGACATTGGTACAGGCAAAGAACCCACCACAGGTCCATGGTGCCCAGTCGTGCTTTCTGTTCGCGCGATTGATCCTTTACAAGCAGCTCGTATTGACATGAGCCAACTTGCCAAGCTTAGTGTCAAACTCCGCCTCTTGGATGAAGTCCCTCTTCAAACAACGAGACTCGAAGTTCGCGTTATGGGATTTCTCCGAGCAGAGATACCACCTCCAGTCGGTAAAACAAGCCAGGAACTGGCTGATGCGCAGGCCACTGCAGCAGAGGCTGCTGTTCTGGCTGATGCCTATGACGAATCAGTCGTTCAGTATACATTGGCTCATAACGCCTGGGCCCCCGATTTGCAGAGCTCAAGTCCAGCTCCGGTTGAGTTACCAAGACAGAATACGGGCTGGATGGATCGAGCTAAGGAGGGATATGCTGATATGCAAAGCCGCGGTCAGAAATGGGTGGGCAAAGTGCCTTTCCATCGACTTGGTGTTCGTTCCGGAACGGATCAAGATAGAGAGAAGCAGATTGCCATGAATGGGTTCTACATTGTCAGGTAACACGCTCGTTACTGGTGAGATTTTTCTTGTTCATACTTTTATACTTTCACTTCCTGGCGAAGCCTGATACTACTTAATTTTACATGTATTTTAGTTATTCCGATCTTTGAGATGATCGTGCTCCCGGAACATACTCGAGGTGATTTTTATTTTCGATAATATGATATAATAATTTCTATACAGAACCTGTGCTACTAGTAGCTTACAAGACTGTTCAAGTTGGAAGTAGATCTTCTCAATGGTAAATGCAAATAAATTCAGTATAACACCAGACCCCCAATCAAATCATAATCCTCCAAATGTTCCAACATACAATCATCATCTATCAGTTCAATCTAATACATCAAGCTCAAGTTCTAATAAATCAAGCACCAACCGGAGGCTCCGAAGCCGCCAAGTTACACTGTCGGAAAATCCGCACCTCATCCGGCTTGAAAGCACCGACGACAGAGTGAAGAACGCCGCGGTTGTTAAACAAAACCAAGTCACCCTCTTCCCAGTCATGTGGGTATACATACTGAGGGCTAATAGCAGGTCTCTGCAGCTTATAAACAATTTCTCGTACACGCTCCAGGTCATCAATAGTTGTGCCATCTGCAAGATGAATTCTGCGAACTGCAGATGGATGAATTTGCAAAGCCAGTTTTCCAGTTACTGGGTTCTTCCAGACCATTGGGAAGATCATAATTTTCTTTTCGTCAATGGGTGGGAGATCTGAAGCGGGTAGTTCCAGGCCTTCTGAGTGAAGACCCAGTCCAGTTGATCGGGAATGAGCTGGGCTCATCCAGATGTATCTGGTAAGAACTGGTTAGAATTCATTTCTTGGGTCGTAGGCATGATATGGAGGGTCTTACGGGTGGGGTGCGTATTCCATCTTGCTTGTTCGCACGAATTCCTGGTCTTCTGGAGACAGTAAATCGTACATTCTCTGACCACTGACGAAAGCAGTTGTGCCAAGTGGGACATCTAGTGTCTCTCCTGTTCCATCATCGTACAACAATGTTTGACGGCGGCCCTTTGGGACAGCCACGGCCAATAAAGTGGTAACCTGTGGTGGGTATAGGTCATAAAGGGCTGCATCAATGTGCCATCGGTAGAAGCGGGTGAAGTCGTAATCCTTATCGTCGGGGATATGATCCTTGTGGAAGGTTCGGTGGTGGGGATGTCTTAATTGGATGTTCTCCAGGCCTTCGTACGATGGCACAAATCCATTTCCAATGACTTGGACTTGTGGTTGATGTGGGATTGTCTTCAGATCCGGGTGGAGGATACTGCGCTTCGCATCGATCGTTTTGCCGTGGCCATAGTTGTCGGATACAGGGTCAAATCGTTTTGTAAGCTCATACTGGGCTTTAGGAGACAACTTGTCCTGGTTCTTGAAAACAACGACATGGTTTTTGTATAATGTGTCTCGGATTATGGCAAATTGATCATCTGTAGATATTCACCGATTAGTTTTGGTATTAAAATAAAGAACGGGTCCCGACTAACCGGTCAAGTTCTCCAGGTTTATACCCTCAATCTGAGCTCCGAAGTTGATGTCGGAGCCCTTCGGCGGCTCAATAGGACGGACTGTGGGGAGTAGCACGGTCATATTTGGAACTTTGTATTGATGATATTTCTATTGTTGTTTAACTTAGAGTTCGTGGGGGTTCGGGCAGGTTTATAAAGCTCGGGATCTTGCAGTTCAAGGATATCGGTTTCCGGTGGAATTCAGCCGATCAGGATACGGTTTGCGGCGTATACCGAGAGAAAGTCGGGTGAGTTGAGGATGATGAGAAGCAATGGGGCATCGCAGGGATAATATCACCATTGCCACTGGCTCTGATCTATCGAATGCGGGTCAGTGCGGGTGAGTGCGGATTTTGATAAGATAATCTTGTTGAGTGAGATCATATCACCAGATTGTGGATATTCATTGGCTCAAGTTATGGAGAGACCCGCTAAGTATAGAAATACAATGAGCAGTAAATTAGTCAAATGATCATATGCATTCTGGAGATCCCTGATGTTAGGCATTCCATTCCTGGCCAACCAGATTGTGGGCTCAGGTCGTCCCCGGGGATCTCCAGTCAAACAATTGAGACATCAGCCTATATCGTTGATTTTATAACATGACGTTTCTTCATTTTCCTTGCGTAGCGCTGCTTTACATGGATATAGACGCGGTTTGCAACCTACTAACTAGAATTTTGACATAAATTCCCTGTAAATCTATAGTTACCGCTCACACGAGATGAGTTGTTCTTGCCTCGGCTTGAGGGCAAAGATGTGTGTTTAAGATGGCTCTAGTATTTGAAATCAAAGGGAAAATGCGAGTTGGTTGACTATTAAGCGAGGCAAGTGAGCATCAAAAGACTAGAAGGACTCAAAGCGAAGCGAGGATCTAGCCTGGGAAGGAATGATCTACCAAGAGACTGCGAGAATATCGCTATGCGTACTTCTATCTAATCATTCAAGTTCAGGTTAGATAGATGCTCATCTATCAACCCAGATACTAACCTTCCTATCTAGTCAGTAAGGTACTTAAGTGCTCTTTCTTAAGCCTCACCTGAGCTTTGTTGACCCTATACTGCCATACTTCAATCAAATTGATTCACCCTTCATCTATTCTCTCCCTTCTGATCCCTTCCACTGAAGTTCCAATTTGATTTTTGATTTACTTTTCATACCATGATTTTAGTGCCTCGGACAAGCTGGAAGAGATCTCATGTTTAAGGACCCTGGGCTTGTGGCAACCCAGTCACCGTTGTTTCACATTGCTCCAACATTCAATCACCAGTGGTCACCTTCTTTCCACCTGACCACTGTTACTCCGAATTTCACGGAATTTCAAACCCGGAAGATACCATTCTCATTGAAGAATTACCCTCGAAGCATCAAGTGAAGAAGCTCTGTGTATAGGTTCAAGGCTTCCAGATCTCCACGGAGACGGCACGTCATCAATCTCCGAATTCACCATCTCGATAGTTATCAAATCCAAGAACACGCTGGGGCAAGTGTGACTTTTCACTCTTACTTCGACTATCACTCCCCAATGGATTACACCTACTATCCAAAAATTATGGCACATCTCAAATCTGATAGCATTACGTCAGAAGGCGCAATTGTGACCACCTTTGCAGGCATCGCGAAGAGTCACTTAGCACTCGGTGGACATCACCATCCATAGACACCTGGTGACCGCCTAGACCTTGGGAAATTCCATCAAAAACGGCCAGGGCTCTTTCAGTCGATCAAATCATCAAGAAAATTTGAAGATTTACATCAGAGCAGTGTTCAACATTTTGAAATTCCTTGCTACTGGCATGTCAACCATCGTCTTTTCATAATGAATACACTTGAATGTTGCATCATCTATACCTCTTCATCACAAGACATCATCCTTCAAATTTAACAAAGTGAAACTCGAAAGTTCTTACATACTCAGTAGCCTTGCCACTGCCATTATTATTGGAATATTTTCTTCTTTCAAGTCTCTCCATAATTCAATAGTCTTCTCCTTGCTCTCGACCATGTGGAGGACAATGTGGGGTTGCCCACATCCCCCGCACGCCACGCCACGACCCGGAAGTCTTGAACGATTTTGGAACTACAGTAATCTGGGGTCGGCCCAACCCCGACTGCAAATGCATAGAAGAGGGGATGGGCCTCGCTGTACTCGCCGAACATCCGAGTCTTTGGCTTCAGACCCTCGAGACGAATCACCTTTGCAGTTGCTGTGCTACCGTAATACTGTTTATACCGCCTGTAGCCTTGTAGCCCCTCTTCCACCTCTCAGTTCTTAATTCTACAAATCTGACTGCGTGTCAAGCCTTAATTTTGAGGTACAAGTAAAATGGCAACAATGAAGGCCCTTGTCTACACAGGCCCTGGTACAGTCGAAGTACTTGAACGTCCCAAGCCGACGATCCAAGAGCCGACCGACGCTGTAGTACGTCTGCTACATGCCTCTATCTGTGGTACGGATCTGCATATCCTTAAAGGAGATGTGCCGAGTGCAAAACCGGGGTTAGTCCTAGGTCATGAAGGAGTCGGAATCGTGGAAGCTGTCGGCTCAGCTGTTCGTGGAGTTGAAGTAGGGTCGCGGGTTCTCATATCTTGTATGACTTCTTGCGGCCAGTGCCGATACTGTCAGAAAGGAATCACCGCGCACTGCGAAACCGGTGGATGGACACTGGGCAACAAAATCGACGGGACACAGGCTGAGTATGTCCGTGTACCCCATGCAACCCTGTCCCTTCACTCGTTACCCACTTCGATCCCTTCGCGCGCCGCCGTGGCCGTGTCCGATGCGTTTCCGACGGGTCTCGAATGCGGTGTTCTCAGCGCGAACGTGCAGCCTGGGTGTTCGGTGGTGATTATTGGAGCAGGACCAGTCGGAATGGCTGCATTGATGACCGCGCGTCTGTATACGCCTGCACTTATTGTAATGGTCGATCTGGATGAAACGCGCCTAGCGACTGCGCGATCCTTTGGCGCTCACGCTACGGTGAACTCCGCTGCCCCTGATGCTATCTCGCAGCTCATGGCCTTGACTAATGGACATGGATTTGATGCGGTGATCGAGGCAGTGGGCATACCAACGACGTTTGCAATGTGTCAAGAATTAGTTGGGATCGGGGGACGAATTGCCAATGTTGGAGTGCATGGGACGAAAGTAGATTTACATCTGGAGAAATTATGGGATCGCAATATCAGTGAGTATCAGATTGACGGAAGGATTCCGAGTTTCTTACAAGGAGTTCATCGGTGTTTACCGTCTTTAATCATACGGAGTACAAACTGATTGTTCCCCCTTAGGTATCCACATGTCCCTGGTAAATGCGACGACGACTCCCCGTCTCATCCGGCTGGTGGAATCAGGGTTATTGGATATTGGTTCTTTGGTCACACATCGTCAGTTCCGTAGAACAATGGTTTTCTTATCCGCGCTGTTCCTGTTGACTAATATTTTATTTCCTGCAGATTTCCCTTGTGATGAAGGCTCCAAGGCTTATGCAACATTCCAAGCCGCATCTCAGCATCAAGCGCTTAAAGTGGCTATTGATTTTTAAAGGGGCATGACATAGTTGGTACCCAACGGCGCTGATCGCTAAACTTCGTTTAGATTACTATTCTTGTTGAACAGCTATTTTCCCCGTTTAATTACGTTTTTTTCGAGGGGAAAAAAGCGCACTGCCCCACAGTATGATGCGGGATGGCCATAGGCTGTTGACTTGGTACTTGGCGAAACACGGAACATGGAATTGGGGTCTTTGTTCCGATTCTGACATCATGATTCTTGGAATTCTTAGCATTTGGAGGGAATCAAGGAGGGTTATGTTTTGGGGTGGCAATATCAATCCTTCGAGTCCATTGTAGATCGTAGTTCGATCTAAATCTGTAAGACAATCTTAAATTTAAAGTAATCCAGGGACTTTCCTCTCACACCAAATGAGAAACGAGAGAATGCGCGGGATGGCCATGTTCTCATCTCCAGTTGAACCAGTTCCGATCCCGGCCGCGTGCTATTCCCCACTGTTTCAAGTCTTAGTGGCGCCCTAGTGGCGGTTTAGAGGCGCTTTAGTGGCTGAAAGAGGCTTTCCTTGACCTTCATTGATTGGTGTGTTTTTTGTTCTCTCGTCCAAGACCCTCGGTTTAGACCACTTTCAACCCCATTCCCTATAGAGAAGCCCGGAGAGAGTGGTGTGGGTGTGAGACTTGGTTACTTGGTGGTTCCCCACCTGTCTCAATTCTACCGTTCACTTTTCCACTTCTTAATTCTTGTTTCCTTTTTATTTTCCATATTCCATATCGCCTGTTCAAGCTTCAATCCCATTATAATTGATTGGGTGACATTGGACTCTGGAGTTCCAAACTTGAACTTGAACTTGAACTTGAAAGGGATATTTACAATTCTACTATAATATTCCTCCCTCACTTCACCTTATGCAATCCACCATATCATCGTGATTCGATCATCATGGCTTCCCAAGCAGACTTTCGCCGTGCATCCGGGATATCTAACGCGGAGAATGGCACCAACAACAATAAGGCCAATCAGACATTGGAGGATCTAGGTTACACACCAGAGCTGGCGCGAAACCGATCCGTCTGGCAGGTCACCTTCATGTGTTTCATTCTCTCATCAGTTCCCTACGGTTTATCAACTACCCTGTACTATCCGCTCGCTGCGGGTGGTCCAGCCAATATTGTCTGGGGTTGGGTTCTGGTTTCTTGTCTGATCATGTGTGTGGGTATCTCGCTGGCCGAAATTACCTCCGTTTATCCAACTGCTGGCGGTGTTTACTACCAAACCTTCGTTCTCGCCCCACCGTGGTGTCGTCGCGTCGCATCATGGATTTGCGGTTGGTCATACGTCGCTGGAAATATCACCATCACTCTGGCTGTGAACTTCGGAACAACATTGCTACTTGTCGCCTGTCTCAATGTCTTCGAAAAATCTCCTGGTGTGGGTCTGACTGATGACTTTCAGGATTATCAGACTTTCTTGATTTTCTTGGCCATCACCCTTTTCACTCATGCTATTCCATCATTGATGAACAAATGGCTGCCCTATATCGAGGTATGTGAACCCTGTTGTATTCCCTAGTACATTCGACGAAGAAAAAAAAAAAAAAAAAAAAAAGCTCGGGAGGCTCGACATCACGTGAATGGATGCCGTGCAGAATTCCGCGTGTCCACCTTCCTCATATGGTAACATGCTAATGCAAATAACAGACATTCGCTATCTTCTGGACCATTGCAGGCTTGGTCGCCATTGTTGTGTGTCTCCTCGCTATCGCAAAGGAAGGTCGTCATGAGGCTTCTTGGGTGTTTGGCGAATTCGTGCCCCAGGCTGGCTGGCCAGCAGGATGGTCCTTCTTCATCGGTTTGCTGCAGGCGGCCTATGCCACCTCAGCGACCGGTATGATTGTCTCGTAAGTCGTCCAATTGGGTTGGCAAACCGGTCTTATGGCCGGAAAGAACCACATTTAGTTTCTAACCGACTTCTAGTCTCTGTGAAGAGGTCCAGGAACCCGCCATCATGGTCCCCAAGGCCATGGTAGGCACCGTCATGATCAACACTATCGCCGGTCTCATCTTCCTCATTCCCGTCTGCTTCGTCCTCCCCGACCTGACCATGTTGGTTAACCTCGCCTCCGGCCAACCCACCCCCGTCATCTTCCAGAAAGCCATTGGAAACTCCGCTGGAGCGTTCTGTCTCCTGATTCCTCTCCTGGTTCTTGGAATTATTTGCGGAATTGGATGTGTGACTGCTACCTCCCGCTGCACATGGGCATTTGCCCGTGACGGTGGTATCCCCGGTTCTGGCTGGTGGCGTGTCGTTAACAAGAAGCTTGACATTCCGCTCAATGCTATGATGCTGGGTATGGTGGTTGAGATTGCCCTGGGCGCCATTTACTTTGGTTCTACGGCCGCCTACAACGCCTTCTCTGGTGTTGGTGTCATCTTCTTGACCTTGAGTTATGCCTGCCCCATTGCAGTTTCTCTGTTTTTCCGTCGCCGACAGGATATCAAGAACGGCCACTTCAACTTCGGCATTGTTGGTGCTATTGCCAACGTCGTTGCTCTCTGTAAGACATTCTCCCCTGTTTGTGCCTTTATTTCTGCCTGCGGTCCTACGTGAGGAATGGCTCACGTCTCTGGTTACTAATAAAAAATTCTCTAGGCTGGAGTGTCCTTGCCATTCCACTGTTCTGCATGCCAACCTTGGAGACGGTAACTAAGGAGAGCATGAATTATGCTTCAGTCGTGTTTGTTGGGTTTGTGCTTATCGCAGGTGTTTGGTACGCCGTTTGGGGATACAACAACTACCAAGGCCCTCCCACCGACGCCATTGGTCGCGACAACGACTCTATGCCCGATTCCATGCCCGAAGCAGCGTCCGACATTCAAAAAACCAAGAGTCGATAAATCCCCAATTGCAGCTTTTGCCCATTCGACTCGCTTATTACCGCCCGCTCTTAGCTTCCCATATTCGGCATATCCAATCCAAAACGTCCCGGATCTCACCATCGCAGCATGAATCCACTCCACACCCATATATCCCATTCATCCCTGGCAACACCCCCGAGTTCATGGTCCATTGCAGCCAAGCTTTGGTTTACCCTTCCGCCTATGACCCCCTGACCTTGCGCCAAAGATGCCCTCCATACGCACCATCGCTACTACCCGATGATTGAACGACTCTCCACATGCGCCTTCGTAAGATTTCGGGACTATTGCTTAGATGTACATACATGCACAAGATTTTGTCTGTGCCAGCTATCATGCATTTCTTCTTGCTTTTTATTTGCGCATCTCAGTACTGGGATCGCGCTTGTATGATACCTTTTATGTTTATGAGAGCGACGCTCAATTTAGCTCGAACATCCATCATGATTTTTTTCTTCATTTCGAATTTTTAGTAACAGGTTCCGAAGTAACCCGATACTCGAATTTCTGATCAATATCAGGGAATCCAGAAGTCCCGGTTCCAATTACTTGAGACGAGAACTTGAAAATTTCAGAGTAATATGTGGGTCCTATGAGCACATAGAGTGGAAGCCTAGTCAATATACACAAAGCCGGAATCGAACGTTTGGAACATTCTGAAGAATCCACGTGGAAAGTTCCAAGGTTCCATGATTCAAATGTCAAAATATGGAGCAAGGAATTAAAATTCATCCGGCCTTGTTCATCACCACGGCAGTTCGAGACTCCTGACCTCATCAACCAATATCCTCAACATGGTCAGTAACAAGGCAAGTGAAGTCAGAAGTTCCATAATAAATCGTGTTCCCATCATCTGGTGATTCCCCAGTACTCAGAGTGTCACCATACTGCCAGAAGGAATCGGCCGCAACACCCGTTGTATCAAGAGCTGTGCGTTGCCAAGGGGCCTCGATGGTGCAGTGATTAGCCGTTACACCATACTCCTCAAGGAGACAGGGCTTTCCGATCGCTGCACAGGCTTCTCCGTGAGATGTGATCCACCCATTGCCCCACGAGTCGGTGGTTCCCCCTGTGGATTACGATTAGCTAATTTCATGACTGGTGATCGGGTTGGGACGTACAGCTATCGGGATACAGGTGGAATGTTCCAAAGTCGATCGTGTCGATGCCCAGGTTAAGAGTGAAGTTCAGGCCTTCACCAGTGGTGTATGGGTAACTACCATCTGAGCCGGTGTCGAGTCCGAATCCCTCTGTGCATAGTCAGTAAATGTTCGGTAGTACATAATTAATCGGAAAGTGGAGTGGATATATATACTCACCATCACCAATGCAAACCATATGCTTCGAATCCAAAGATTTAATATAAGCACTAGTCGTCTGAACCCAATCATAAATAACCGAAGTATCACAACCCTGACAACGAGGCTCATTCGCCAACTCCCAAGCAAAAATAGCATCGGAATCAACATATCTCGAAATAACAGCCGCGATATAAGCCTGATACGCAGCTTGGATAGCCGCATCAGTATACCAACCGGTCGTCGTTCCACCAAAAGCAGCAACATAAGCGGCCATACCACCATAATCCGTCCAATTGTTGACAAAGTTAATGATGAGCTTGATATTGTGTGCTTCTGCCGATTCGACGACGTAGTCCAGTCGCTCGAGTCCGTATTCGCCGGTATTGATGGTGGCTGTGCCGTCTTCGAGGAGTTGGAAGTAGACTGTTCCGGTGGATGGGACTGTGTTTACATCGTTGAAACCCCAGACTCGAAGGATGCGGAGGTCGGATTCGTTGAGATGGCTCATCACCAGGTCGACGTCGGCGTTGTCGGTTAGGAAACCGATCCAGTAGCTGTTGGTTCCGGCATAGTAGCTTGTTTTTCCGTCGATTGTGAAGTTTAGACCGGTTGTGCTGGGGTAGTCGGTTGATGAGGCGACGGCTGTAGTGGTAGAGGTTGAGGATGTTGAGCTGGTCTTAACAGATGTGGTTGTCTTTGTGGTTGATGTTGTGCTGGCTTTGCTAGTGGTGCTACTACTAGTAGTGCTGCTGGTCGAAGTCGCTGAAGGTTGAGATTCATGTTAGTATGAAATCTATTCATCCTATCTAGGTCGGGCACTGACATTCAACACATTGACTGTAATAGTCATTCTGGACCTGGCATACCCATCCTGACTCGCAAACTGTTGACCCCGTGTAGCCAGTTCCGCCACATTGACCGTATGGTGCTACCTGGGCAGACGCTAGGCTAGCGCCGAGGAGAGACAAGACCGCAAGAGCCTTCATTGGGACTGAATGTGCGTGATGCTTAATTTTGGAATTCTCATGGAAGGTGAGAAGATATACGGTATTTAGGTCTGTTTTTATAACTATCATTTGCATGTATATAGCCAAGTGTTTCACAATTGAGACTGAAACGGATGCCAATTGTTCTCCAGACTAAAACGGACACGGCGCCGTAGGAATGAGACCAAATGCAGATGCCATATAGTCCACGGGTATATTACTAGGAGTTTGGCTTCATTGCTCTAATATCCGCGTCTCCGTGTTGTTTGGGGAAATCAGAGCGGGGAAGCCAAGCAGATATAGTATTTGGGGTTAAGGGTTAACGGGATGGCGGGGATGTTGTCCTTGTCCTCCGTGACGATAATTAAGCTTCATCATGGTTGTCCTATTGGAAGAAAATTGACGGAAATTTAAAAGGTAAGCTTACCATTTCCCCTAGATGAAGTAGATGCCAGTGCACATGTGCAGGATTGGAGTATGTGTGGGGTGATGCATGCGGGAGGCTTAGCTCGAATGGTCAAGGGTTGTTTACTCCGTTGGAGCGGGGATGAAATCATCCGGGGTTATATTAACACAAATTACTACTCCGTAAATGTCTAGATATTAATCTATATAATATTTAAATATGCACTACTACTAATGTACTATGTATGGCTCACAAGGCTGAGGAATTTCTTGGTTACGCCACGAGCCTTGGCACGGAGAAGATGGGGAAGAATAGATCTTTAGTTAGGAGATTACTACATATACGAGTATGGATGGATAAACTAGAATTAGATGGAGTATTCATCTTTGAGACCAAAGCCTATAGGATCATTCCACCCGATCCAGAATCGGAAGGTATCCTAGACACATCGGCTTACCTTCTGGAGAAAAGAAAAAATGGAGCCATCAAGTCCCTTTCTGTCACGAGAGAGGAAAAATAGTGGAAAAATCATGTAAGAATAATGAAACAGAGAAAACTCTGTCCAGGAACATTTCCGAATTCTGGCCCCAGTTCTCCGTAATGTATTCGCACTCCCCCAGAAACATCCAATAATGGGGCCGGCTTCTCCCTACCGAAGGGCAAGTCCACGACTGGGCCGCGACTAAGGTATGGTAATATGGAGCACTCGCGGAGTTATGACTCGGGTTGCAACGTGGAAAAGTTTCAAGTTTTGGGATAAGAACTACTCCGAGATTACTCAGCGGGTGAATATTGTTGAGAATGAGGGAAAAGAGAACAGCTATGTTAAAAAGCCGAACTATCACAGATAATAATCCGAATCGATATTAATTCGTGGGGAGATGTTGATTAAAAATGAGACTAGAACGTGAATTATGAGAGTCCACAATGATAGATCACAAAGGAGGATCTTAAATAATCTTGATTCCGTGACTCCATTCATAAGCCACAAGCCACAAGCTCTCTCTAGCTGGTTCAGGTACAAGTGCGTAGGTGTAAAATGATCAAATGATCAAATTATCCTGCTAAGAAAACTCTGCAGTGACGTACCATCGGGTGTGGCGGCGCCACAGACGGTGTGTGGCCGAGTAAAGAGTATCAAAAACTCAATCGATTTTACATGGACTTATGGTTTTATTGAATTTTGCCGACTAGAATCCCGTAGTTGGGTTGGATCATCTGATTTAGGAGGGTCTACTGGCGAGAAAGAAAATAACTTCGGGCACCAAGGGTGGAGATAGGAAATTATGACCTACACGAATTAATGAGTGGATTGAAGGGAGCGTAACGAACAATTAAGAGAGGAACATACATGCATTAAAACGTCAGTTCTGATGCAGGTTTATCTCCAGACTCCGCAATTTCCCCTCATCATCGTGGTGTTGTCTGGAGAAAAGGGGAAAATGTCACTCACCGAGACACATAATCGGTATAAGCTGAGAGGATCAAGGATCAAGTCCGGAGACTGGAGACTGGGGTCGGAACCTCCGGCTTTCCAACATTTTTGACACACGGCCCACCATACTCTTCTTCCATTCTCAATATCTTCAAAAAATATAACTTTTATCCGCCTTCTTCATGTTCAGTGGATATGTTATCCCAACGGGATAAACTCATGTCAAAATTCGACAAAACTTCTGGAAGCGAGATCACTCGGCCCCGATGAAAGGTGCCCCAGATCCCGAGCCAAGGACGTCACTTCGGCATGGGAGCCGGGTTTGCCACTGAAATTTAATGTTATGACCCGAATGCACCTAGCCGGCCAATTCGGCTATCCGTTTTGTAACTGGTGAACCACAGCCGATCCGTTGCTGGATCTCATCCTGGCTGGCTGTCTCCTCGCCGAGTGGATTCATCGGGACCGTGCGATTCGGCCTCGGCCGGTTCATTCCTTGCTAAACTGGGACCGTACGTATGTACGGAATATGTATTTTCTCTCGGCTTCTCGTTTCTCTGGGGGCTTTGCTCTCGTTCGTTGCGTTGCCTCTCCACAATTCTCTCCCCACTCCAGGTCCCCGGCACGAGAAGTGTGGGTGTGTGTATTTTTTTTACCCTGTCCCTGGAGAGGGGAGTTGAGAATACAAAAGGGCCCTGATTCCCCGTCAATCGCTCCTTTTCTTATTCGTTTCCCCATGGGATTTTAAGCCCCTTCATCTTTCTTAATACTTTATCTTGAGCTTGGCCACTGGTGGCTCCTCAGCTTCTTCTATTCTTATATCGAACCTTTCTCCACTGAACCCTGCATTATTACCTCCACTCGAGAAAAGAACAGAATTCACCATGAATTCTGATTCAGCTTCCACCCGCAGGGAGTCCATCACTCCGGCTGAGAAGCCTGTTGATGCTTCCTTCCCTGCTAGCCCCATGGAGAAGAACTCTCGTCCCGTTGTGAACGGCCCCGTCCCCCGTTTCACCGTCCGATCTCTCATCATGGCTCTCTTCGTCTCCTTCGGTGGCTTGCTGTTCGGTTATGACACCGGTCAGATCTCTGGTTTCCAGGACATGGACAACTACCTGCACCGCTATGCTCAAGACATCGACGGTACCTGGGAGTTCACCAACGTCCGTGATGGTCTGATTGTCGCTATGCTTTCCATTGGTTGTTTGGTCGGTGCCCTTATCGGTGCCCCCATTGCTGACAAGATTGGTCGCAAGTGGTCCATTACCTTCTGGAACGTCATCTTGATCATCGGTCTTATTGTTCAAATCTCCTCTCCTTCCGGCCACTGGTACCAGATGGTCGTCGGTCGTACCATCACTGGTCTCGGTGTCGGTGCCTGCTCCCTCCTGGTCCCCATGTACATGGGTGAGAGTGCTCCTCGTCACGTCCGTGGTGCCATGATCTCTTGCTACCAGCTGTTCGTCACCCTGGGTATCTTCCTTGCCTACTGCATCAACCTGGGTACCAACAACCTGCACGGTACTGCTCAGTGGCGTATCACCCTTGGTCTTACCTTCCTCTTCGCCCTCATCCTGGGTGGTGGTATGGCCATGTTCCCTGAGAGCCCCCGTTACGAGTTCCGTCACGGCAAGGTCGACAGCTGTCAGCGTACCCTCTCTAAGCTGTACGGTATCCCCGAGAACCATATTCGCATCCTTGAGGAGATGGATGAGATCCGTGAGCAGTTCGAGGTTGAGTCCCAAGAACAGAAGTGGACCGAGTTCATCACTGCTCCCCGTATGTTCTACCGTATCTGTCTGGGTATGGGTCTGCAGACTCTGCAGCAGCTTTCTGGTTCCAACTACTTCTTCTACTACGGTACCACCATCTTCGAGGGTGCCGGTCTCTCCAACAGCTTCGTCACTCAGTGTATCCTGGGTGCTGTCAACTTCGGATGTACCTTCGGTGGTCTCTACGTCGTTGAGAACTTCGGTCGTCGCAAGTCTCTTATCTTCGGTGCTCTCTGGATGTTCGTTATGTTCATGATCTTCGCTTCCCTGGGTCACTTCGTTCTCGACCGTGCCGACCCCACCAACACCCCCGGTGCTGGAAAGGGTATGATCGTCGTCGCTTGTCTGTTCATTGCCGTCTACGCTATGACCTGGGGTCCTATGATCTGGGCCATCGTCGCCGAGCTTTTCCCCTCCAAGTACCGTGCCAAGGGTATGGCTCTGTCCACCTCCGCCAACTGGATCTGGAACTTCCTGATCAGTTTCTTCACCTCTTTCATCACCGCCGATATTGACTTTGCCTACGGTTACGTCTTCGCTGGTTCCATGTTCGTCGCTGCCTTCGTTATCTACTTCTTCGTTATCGAAGGTCGGGGTCGTACCCTTGAGGAGATCGACCACATGTACGTCAACCACATCAAGCCCTGGAAGAGCAGCAGCTATGAGATGCCCCGTCGTTTCGATTGGGACGACAACACCAAGGACAACACTGCTACCCACAATGAGCAGGCCTAAGCGCTCCGCGGTGGTTTTACCTTGCATTTTGCATATGAGATTTTGATTCCCATGTTTGAAAAGTCGCATGTTTTATAGATATATCCCTTATTGTTTATTGGTGACGTTGCATGATACATGAATCACGCGAATGGCCTAAAGAATTTCATTTTAATTCACTTTGAACTTCAATTCATCCTCAAGTAAGCAGTAAAATAAAACCCGAGTCCTTTCAACTCGACTAGAGCTTAGATGAACGATCTCTGCGAGCGATCACTCTTCCTTTCCCATCACCCTGTTCCAGCTGCCGAAGAACCCGACGCAGAATCTTCCCACTGGCACTTTTCGGAATCTCAGGCACAAGCTCCACCTCAGTAACCCACTTATGCCTCACTTTATTATTCTGCACATACAGGATAACATCCTGCAACAACGCAATAATCGCATCCTGATCCTTCCCACTAGAAACTTCAGGCTTCAAGACCACATAAGCCTTGGGCCGTTGACCCGTATAATCATCTGTAATAGGTCCAACAGCCACATCTTCAATACTCGGATGACCAAGTAAAAGATCCTCGATTTCCGCAGGCGCAACCGCAATACCTTTGACTTTAATCATCTCCTTAATCCGATCGGTAATCGTAATGAATCCTTCCTCATCAATAAATCCAACATCACCCGTATGTAACCAAGCCTGAGAATCAAATGTCTCCCGTGTTGCTTTCTCGTTATTCAAGTACCCCATAACAATCTGAGGTCCTCGTGCGAGAATCTCACCGGGTTGGTTATATCCGAGTTCAGCACCGGTATCCGGATCAATAATCTTGACTTCGGTATTGGCGACGATACTTCCAACTCGGTGCGCATATTCGTAGGTGGATTTCTCGGCTGGATGCGCGGTTATGCAGCTGCAGGACTCGGTCATACCGTACCCTTGCTTGAATCCGGTATGTGGGAATCGTCGTTGCAGTTCTTGGAGGACTTCTGCGGAGAGTGGGGCGGCGCCGGAGGAGAATTTGCGGATGTGGGAGAGGTCGTATTCTTTGACGATTGGATCGCGAAGAAGTCGGATGATTATTGGGGGGACTAAGAGGAGTTCTGTGATTTGGTGCTTGACTGCTGTGTCGAGCATGTCTTTCATGTTGAAGGCGGGGAGCATGAAGACTTCTGCGTTTCGGTGGACGGGGAGATGCATTTGATGGACGAGTCCAGTGACTGGAATGGAGTGAGTAAAGCATTAGAGGATTTGGAGATAAATGATACCTACTGTGGAATAGAGGCAGGACGGCAATTATTCTATTATGATCCTTGGGAGTGAGCTGTGTCACTTGTAGACATTGAGCCATCACATTATGATGAGAAATCATCACCTGTATCATCCAGTCGTTAGTATAAATTCATGATAACTCGAGATTGAATATAACTATGTACTCACGGCTTTGGGAAGACCGGTTGTTCCACTACTGAAACTGAGAAATCCACATAGATCCTTATTAGTTTCCCCCTTCTTGATCTTCCATGAAGGCACTTGGTCATCATGCTGCTTTCGTCCAAAAGCGATAAGATCATGAATCGTCTCAAAGCCTTCCTGCTTTCCCTCTAACAAAACAATGCGATCACGCGAGATGCCTGCATTCTCAGCAGCTGGGATGGCAACTGGAAGCGCGGATACCGTTGTCATGAAGATTTTGGCGTCGGATGTCTTCAATGCATATGTCATTTCCTCAATGTTGTATGCCGGTGATGCGCCCGAGATCATTCCTCCTATTTTTCAGTATCCAAGTTAGAACGATATGATCCAGTGCAAATTTAGGAGATAGTGGTTCATACCGATGCGAGTAGTCGCAAACATGGCAACTGGGTACCAGACCGAGTTAGGACTAAAGAGAGCGATCGTCTGTCCAGCTGAGAAATTGAATTTCCGCACCAATGCGGTTGAAATGAAGGTTGCATAGTCCTTGATCTCATCATAGCGCACTCGCTCTTGGGTAATGGCATTTGTAAAGCCTCCCAAGGCTGAAGGGACTTCCTGCTGTAAAGGTGAGGATGTGGAGTCGAAAAGCCAGTCCCAGAGCGTGAGATCTTCTGGTACTAATATCGGACAGAAATAGTTAGTAAATTGATATGGAAGTTTTCTAAGGTTAGTTTGAGAATTCGGAGCTGCATACCGGTGACAGGTGGATGAGTAGATGTGAATATCATGTTGGCGTTGAATAATTAGGTGGGCAGGACTTCAAGTTGAGGATATACTAGTACCATGAAGGGGGAATTGCTATATGATATAGCCATGAAGATTGGAGCGGGGTCGGTGATTGACATCTCATCTAAACTGGAGCTATCGTGCGGAGACCGATCGACTATGTGGAGTGAACCTCGGTCAAGTCTTGGAGCTATTTGAATCTCATTGATGCCAGCGGTGGATCTCAATTGCTTGTTATTTCTGGCAATTGGACAATTGGTAAAATAAAATTATTATATTGTCAGGATAATCAAGATCTCAAAAATTCAATACTTGAGACGAAATCATTTCGATTTCCCCAGACATCCATTTTGTCGAACATTTGATCCTTGTCTATGCAGATGTCGGCTATTCGGCCAGGATGAGCGGGGATGCGGGGAACCCCGATCGCACGAAGTGAAAGATTTATAACATTAGGTATATTTATACTATTAGTATGGAATACTTCAATTGAATTTTAACATTTAATTTGTGAACTAGATCAGATGAATTGTTAATTTCATTCATCTTAATATTCAGTTTATCTGATTGGCTCCGGTGTAGTCTCCTGTGCTCTTACACCGTTAACAGAGACTCGAGGATTAGTACCACTAATCCTATTAAGATTGGCATCTATATTTAATCACAATGTGCTATCATTAACTTTTATTTTATCTTACTCTATTAAATTCTATCCAGCCAACTGGCATATGGATCGGCTAAATTGACCTCCGTGCAATTGTTTTAGATAAAAACGCGGGTGACATTTGGTGGAGAAATCTAGACTGTCATGGACCCTTAGTTTGGCTTGTTTGCCCGATTTCCTTCTTCTCTTCTTATTATTGTCACACGGAGTCATCTCGGTCTCAATCCAAGGCGAAATCTTCCAGCCCTCCATGTTTATTCATTCCTCTCAATAGCCTCCTTTGCCCCTCCGACGGGCGCTCCTTATCGCGCTCTTTAGCGTGATGCCCGACACACATGAGCTAAACGCTACCCTGAATTATTAGCCATCGAATGCGAATCCCTATTGCCGTGCAGCTGGCGCTGCTGGTTCTGTTGACTGCTTTATCGGGAATTGCAGTCCTTGCCATTGCAACAGTAAGGATTTGCAGAGAAGAAGGATACGATGGTCTTGGGCGATGAATCGCTGACAGTCCTCGCAACAGTGGACCACTACATACGACTTTGTGGTTGGAGTTGAGTACGATTCCCCTTTTCACCCATCGGTGTCCCCGGGTACGACACAAGTTGTTAACCGATGAAAAGATCCCAAAGCTTGGAACTCGTGGCAACAATCAAGGCGAGCGAAATCGAAACCAATCTAGAACTTCTAGATGTCACCTGCAAAACAATCGCGACCCGTCTTTTAGTACAGTCTGCCCTCCGACGCTACTATGAGGGTAATAATACCGCCAGTAATTGGGTCAACGCCATAGCGGATATGCAGTCGGCTCTGGGAAGTCGGGGATATCTCAGTCTTTATCAAGCCACGCTGTACTCGAGTCATAGTGCTGGCAGTGAATGGGATGGCCGACTGCTCAATGTCACAAGTGACAGCGTCCCGCAGATCAAATTGCCATATACATATAGTAATGGAAGTTCGGTGATGCTCGGAGATAGTGGCTTGGGATACCCACCGAACCTCTATCCCAACCTAACATACACCACCTCATCCGATGGGAATGAAACGACCATCAGTGCCTTCCCCGACTATATTCTGGGGTTGAACACCGAGTTATTGTTGGGTCCACTAACAGTCAACGACTCATTTTCCTTGATATCTTTGACTCTTCCCATCGTGAATGATACAGCCGACAGTGATATCCTGGGATACATGACGTAAGTCACACTATGAGCCATCTGAATATGCGGTCAAATAAAGATGAAACTCACACTCGAGTTTTGAATAGTGTGGTGGCAAGTGCCGCGAGCTTGCAAAGTGTTCTTAGCTCTCGCGAAGGCATGGGGACCACTGGGCAGGTTCTTCTTTTGGGCCCCTCAAGACCTCAAAATACATTCGCTTCAGATGCCCAACCCGCGACCGCGACTTCATCCGCCGATTCCGACGAGCTAAGAGAGGCTTCCGTGCACTATGTGTTTCAACCTACAGCTTTACCAGGACAAACCAATCGTCATCTGAATGTCACTACGAACGATCCATTTTTGTTATCGAAATATCAAATCGCACTGGACTTGATGTTGGGACCGTACGACAGTCGAACCAAGGCGATAAGTGACTTGTCAACGAGGAACGAACTTGGATACCATGTTGCTGTGGGCGCTATCCGTCCTGAAACTTCACTTGTCCAGTGGATCTTGCTAGCCGAGGAGACGCACGAGGAAGCATTCCATCCTGTTTATCGCTTGCGGAGGATAATCCTTGCCTGTGTCTTCGGAACCGCGGGCCTGATACTTTTTATCATTCCCCTTCTGACCCATTGGGCTGTTGCCCCTATTCGACGCCTACGCGAAGCAGCAAAAAGGTCAGTGATGCCAGATCTTGCACCTGAGCCACCGATGAGGAGGAATGAGCAGGGTACAGTGACGGTGCAGACTGAGAATGGATTCAGCGAGAAAATTCCTTCATTCCTAACCAGACGTCTGCGAGCACCATCCGAACGCCTACAAACCCCAAGAGATATTACTACCGAGGGACTTGCAAGATCTTCCGTTCCGAAACGAGTGAAAGAGCGCAGTCACTGCGTGACTGATGAGCTAACGGAGCTCACTAAAACCTTCAACGAGATGTCCGATGAGCTGACGATTCAATATCATCGCTTGGAGGAACGCGTTGCTGAGAGGACTCGGGAACTGGAGAAAGCCAAACTGGCAGCCGAAACCGCCAACGAGAGCAAGACATTATTCATTGCCAACATATCCCATGAGCTCAAAACACCACTCAATGGGATTCTTGGGATGTGTGCAGTGTGTATGGGAGACGAAGATCTTTCACGCATCAAACGGTCCCTGAAGGTGGTTTATCAATCGGGCGATCTTTTGCTTCACTTGCTCAATGATCTGTTGACATTTAGCAAAAATCAGATTGATCAGGCGATCCAGCTTGATGAAAAGGAATTCAGAATCTCCGATATCAGAGCGCAACTGGCCATTATCTTCCAGAACCAAGTACACGAAAAACAAATGGACTTCAATATTCACTGCCTGAATCCGGAACACGTCCCACTCGACAGAAGGGTCGAGACTCTTTGTCTAGATCATGATGATCCTGTCGGTACTCATACCAGGCCAACTCCTGGCCGGCTTATGGACATGGTACTTCTTGGTGACCAGCACCGCATTTTGCAAGTCTTGATCAACTTGGTTGGCAACAGCTTGAAGTTTACACCTGAAAAGGGCAAGGTTGACGTTTGGATTCGTTGTCTGGGAGAAGTAACCCGGTTTGAGAATGCCACGCCGTTCAGACCGGAATCGAAAGACAAATTCACGTTACGGTCGCAAAGCCTCAAAAGTCAAATTTCGAATGTGGACCCGATATCACCTGATGCGAAAAACACTGGAAGAGATAGAAATCTTGAGACAACAGAATTGGTCGCATGGATGTTCGAATTCGAGGTCCACGACAACGGACCCGGTATTCCGATCGCCCTACAAAGACGCATATTCGATCCTTTTGTTCAAGGCGATTTGGGCTTGAATCGAAAGTATGGAGGAACAGGTTTAGGCCTCAGTATCTGTGCCCAGCTATCCCGCATCATGGGTGGCAGTATCGAATTGGAAAGTGAAGAAGGCAAAGGGTCCACTTTTACCCTCAGGATACCCTTGAGATTTGTGAAGGAGATCGCCCCAAGTTCACTTGTCTCAAGCAATGCGGGTTCACGAACACCAAGTGTGCTATCACTGGGAGAGTTTTCAACAGGTGCCAGGCCTTCTTCAACACAAGGCTCCGTGAAAGGGGAACCCATTGCCCCTAGTTTCGAGAAATCCGATCTCCAACCACGACTTGTTGGACTCAGCCAACCATTTTTTACACCCCCTGTCCCTTCATCGCCCCAGTCGTCTCCAAATGGCACATCGCCTACTAAGTTGCACGCCAAAAAGGAAGCTTCGAAGAAGATTCGCGTTCTCGTCGCTGAGGATAACACTGTAAACCAGGAAGTGGTTCGCCGGTATGAAATAACCTAATAAAGCGCGTGGTATGCAAATGCTAATTCTTTATCAGAATGCTTGCACTTGAAGATGTATATGATGTGACCATGGTCAAAGATGGGCAAGAGGCCTACGACACAGTGAAACAGAACATGGAAAGAGGCAGTCTCTTCGATCTGATCTTCATGGATATTCAGGTATGCTAACCCATGAATGAACTAGCATGACAGTTATATATTCAAAAGGTTTACTAACAATCATCAGATGCCCAACTTGGACGGTCTCCAAAGCACACGTTTGATCCGAGAGATGGGATACTCCGCTCCAATTGTGGCACTGAGTGCCTTTGCAGAAGAGAGTAATGTGAAGGATTGCATGGACTCTGGAATGGACATGTTCATCAGGTAAGATCCATCCACTCAGACCAATATCTTGAGACCAAATCCTAATGAAACTAGTAAACCAATTCGACGGCCAGCCTTGAAGCAAGTCTTGAATAGATTTGCGACGATTATAGAGGAATCTGAGCCTGGACCTGGGGGATGAAACTTTGGAAACTCTCTTATGTGGCTAAGGAAAAGGTACTTGTGATGGATCAGCTCGCCGCAATCATTTCTTTTCATATACCTCAAATATAAGAATAAAAATCATTCAAAACTTGAACTCACTCCTGGAGCTACTAGTACTTGATGTTATCGAGTCTTTCGCATCCATATCAAAATCTGCTACAATACGCACATGTGCATTCGAAGCCCCGTCAAGCTCCGAAAAAGACTCGGAACTGCAAAAAGGACAACAATTCAATTTTCACTTGCAAGATTCTTAGTAA
Organism: Penicillium herquei; assembly: GCA_039634405.1. NCBI lineage: Eukaryota > Fungi > Ascomycota > Eurotiomycetes > Eurotiales > Aspergillaceae > Penicillium > Penicillium herquei. The sequence goes on from CP098390.1 coordinate 2,401,975, forward strand.
ATAACATGACTTGATGTTTTACCTAGACACATGGGAAGATTCTTTTAAGTGCCAATGTAAGATATCCAGTTCCGAGTCTTCTGTGAGTATCTTTCTGTGTTCGGGCCCAGGAGCCTGCCAAAAGTGAGAGTCGGCAGGCCATGCCCATGATATAGAGGCAAGAGCAACGAATATTTGAAATAGTGCTATTGTACACACTGACTTGCAATGATATACCTACTAGCACGTATGCCCAGGTGATTATGAAGATGTAGCGAAGAGCGATGTCAGCACCAAAAATCAAATCCTTCAGGTTTAAAAGACGACCCATAGTTGTATTTTTCAATTTGAAGTAAACATTTGAACCATTAATGCCAGTATCTACCTGAGCAGAACTGAAAAATAATGATCAACAATGAAATGAACGCGAATGTTGTATAAAATATTCCTGGCCCTGACCCGTGTTTACTGGAATCAAAGTCCAGTCGATTCCACATTTGTAACATTTGTAGGTAGGAAAATGTGGATTGGTCTTTATTGCCGTATAAATATCGAGATGGGGACAGATCAATACCCTTCTTTCAGGCTCAGGCCGACTGCCAGTGGAACTTGGCTCAGCGAGACTGATGACATATTTGAAATGAAATTTGATCAGCTTATTCTCATCATAGGAAACCGAGATTGATATGTTGTATGTAACTGGCCCATCAGAAAGTTCGCATTGATGCCAGTCCCGTCTGTATTTCCTTATTTCCGGCTCTATGCTATTAGTGTCAGATGCACTCTCGAGCTCCTGGCAAATGCCGTGCAGAAAGTTTGGGGAAGCCCCTTTGCGGAATCTGGTGCATGGGCAGAGTGTAATGATCGGAGAGACTAGACACTTCCTCTCTGAGAACCATGACAAGTCGAATTCATTAGATCGATGAATGTATAAACATTGTTTGCAGAACATCCAGGTTGGAGTCTGTAGTCTCCTAAGGAGGTCAATCCGATGGTTTTTACATTGTAGGCTTGGTGAAACTGAATCGGGATGACCGAAAGCCGGGGTCTTCACAACATATCCAAAGTTCTGGTAGAATCGTTTGCAACTAAGTGCTAAGCATGCCTTGGAAACTAACGAGAGGTTATCAAGGATACACAGGATCAGCTCGGTAGGGAGATCGGTAATCGTAGTAGTGGTCGGGGTAGTCATAGTTATAGCGACGGGGTTAGCGATGGGAGTAGTGATCGGGGAAGTTTTCGTAGCCTCATTTTTCTGCCGCAGCCATTTCAAACGGAACCACTTTTTTATTTTCATTTTGATGAGTATTTGGGATATAAGGTTTCGATGGCAGAGTGATAGATGGATCAGTGTTCAGGGGCGGTGCCCAGTTGGTAAATATGCGGGTGGTAATTTGGTAATCGAATTACGGTATGTGGGTAACGCTCTCTCTGACTAGTCCTCATTAGGAACTCTAACCATGTGACCTTCGAGCTGACCCAACCAAAACATCAGGCACCACTCCCTTCTTCCCCACCACCGTGCCGAATTCCACGACCCACATACATCTGTACGCTGGTAATACTTGACTTTAACTTTCGAGATCTATAAACCAGTTTTGAGTTTATGATCATTTTCTAATCGATCGAATGATTACAGTCATCTCCCACTCGCCGCCATGCCGGGGGACCCTGTCTTCCTTAAAAACTTCCCACGATTCCAATGGTACCGCGAAGAAGGAATGGCTGGGCGCCTTCAACTCCCTCCTTATGAGAGGACCGTGAGTGAGGATCGATTTCAATCGTTTACACACTGTTTTCCTACCATCAACGCTGACGGATCATATGTGCAGCCAGATGGGGAAATTATTGTGTACTCCGGAGAGGTATTTTGTCGAGTACCGCATTGTGAGAAAAACGTTGTGAGTGAATGCCATCCTGATTTTTATCCAGAGCTATTTGGTGATAGTTTTCTAAGATTTTACAGGTTCCAATCTCAAGTACTCCAAACCTTCGTAATCATATTTTGAATGTACACCGGGAGAGATGCAAGCCAAGGCGGGCTGGGGTCCTAACCCATGAAGAGAAAGCCCAGTCTATCGTCTGGTTCAATTCGCTGAGCTCCAGAGCAGACGAGGATGTCAATGCCAATGACAATGCCGGTGCCAATGCTAGTGCCGGTACCAATGCTAGTGCCGGTACCAATGCTAGTGCCGGTACCAATGCCAATGTCGAAGAAGGCCAGAACGCGTCCTGGTAAGTCCTACCAGTTGGGATTATTATATATTTTATTCATCCAATCCTAGTCTGTTAGAAATTGATTCGTTAGTAACAGAGCTCAGAATACTGAAAAGCAGTTATCGAAATACCTCTTGCGCTCCACCAGTACCGTTTATCTCTTCAACAGGCCAACGAGAGGGAGAGTCCAAAGTTGTTTTTTGAGATGAGTCGTTCATTTTTATTTTCACTCCTATCCATCATGCATTAGACTCGGAGACCGGGCCCAGTCATCTTATGTTAATAAGAATACTCCCATCGCAGATCGCACATGTGCAGGTTCAAACATTAAAATTCTATTAATAAGGTAGCGTATATCCCCATGAAGAGCATACATTCATCGACCTCTTGAAGTCCTCCGCATTGTATCATACAGGCCATGGGCCATGACTGAATTCTACCGCTTACATAGTCACACCCTTGTTCTGCTCCTTATCGACCCGATAATGTCTCCAGGCCAGGATCGAGGGGATCAACAAAACAATCAAGCAGGTAGCAGCGATGGATTCGTACTTCTGCGTATAACCCCAGGCAAAGTTAATCGCATCACGTACATCCGTTCCAGGGGCATATTCTAACTGCGAGGAATAACCACCCAGGTAGATAGTCTGCCAATCGGATTGAGCACTTGCTGGGAGTGCTTGTCGAAGACCCTGAGGAAAGGTGTTGGTATAGATGGCAGCAGCAACAGCGTATCCAATAGCACCACCAACACTCGAGAACAGACCAATCATGGATAAAATGATCGGGATATTATCACGGTCAGAAGCACACATACCAGCCATCTCTTCGCCGATAACCAACATTCCACCTGAGAAGGCGATGAAAATTTGACACATAATCACGTAACCAAGATCTCCATCTTGACCACGGAAGTGGATCATCAGGCCTGCACCCAGGAACATGAGAGGAACAGCAAAGAAGAGGCAAGTGTACTTGAATTCCTTTACCCAGCGGATCCAGAATCCGAAGATGGGAGACCAGAAACACGAGCCGATGGTGTAGATTGCCGTCACATATCCTGTCAACTTCACATCGAGATTGTAGACTACCATGATGAAGTAGTAAAAGTAACTGTCCCAGCAGTAGAAGCTGAAATAGAGAATTGCAGACACGCAGCATGCACCGAGAATAGTGCGGTCGCGGAGAAAGTGGTAAGGGATGAAATGCTTGCGCGCAAACCACTTCTCCCATGCTGCGAATACGAAGAACAGGAAGAATCCAACAACGACCTCGGCGATGAAGGAGGCATCCGCATACTGTGCACGGCCGTAGGATGCGAGACTGAAAGGCAACAGGAAAAGAATGAAAGCGGCCATTAAAATCAAGGCTCCAATAACTAGATTAGATTGTTAGCTCAGCAACCAAGAAGTGTAACATTGTGGTTTGACATACCATCGAATTCATGGATATAGTGAATAATAGACTGCAACAAGGTCCGGCCACTCTTCTCTCGCACCAAGAGACCTTGCTTCCTCGCCTTATTTTCGTAGTACTTGAAAGTCATAATCAAAGGTGCAAAGACAACAGGCTGAATAATGCAAAAAGCACCATACGCCCATCTCCACCCTCCGGTTTTGAGGAATGAGCTTGCAGCCAGAGGACCTGTAAAAGCAGTACAGATATAAGGCGTAGTGGAAAAGCCGAAAGCAAAAGCACGATTCCGCATGCCTGCTGTATCGGCGATGAAGATCTCCAGGATGAGGTAGATCGCATCAAATCCAACCCAGTAGAAAACGTAACCTGCCGCAAAGGAATTTGGACCCGTGCAAGAGGCAAGCAGGATCATGCCGATGATGTATACACCAAGGAAGACCATCAGACCCTCGGCGCGACCCCAGAGACCGAGCATTTTACCGATAGGTAGTTTGAGGACACCACCGACGATTGTTGCGAGGATCATGGCGGTTGTGATCTGTGGCGCGGAGTTGAAGTTTGAGTAGGCATAGTAGATTACGTTTGTGCCAATGTACTCGTGGAAGGAAAGCATAAAGTAGCAAATCCAGATCCTGGAGGTTAGGTAATGTTAGTATGGACTAGTCAGTTCCAAAGGAGGTTAGAGTCCACACTCACCATCCATAGGTGATATAGACTGCCTTCTTATTCCAGACCAGTGCAACAGCCTCGGCTTTTTGAACACCCATTCCAACTCCGCTGGTAATCTCATTGGGATGTTGTTCAACCTCACTACTCTGGACTGGCGCATTTTTCTCCGACTCTGCTGGTACATTGTCACTGGGATTATCCTCAACAGGACGAAGGTCGTCCACGACTTGAGACGGCTTGCGACCCTTTAGTCTATCCACGACTATACCCATGATGCCGGTGGGAGATGCCGCAACGCGCACCGATAGCGAATGGGAAAATTAAATAAGTATTTGACTTCGAGAAGAAAAAAATGGACGAGGTCCGGGCGAGATCATCTTTAAATGGGCTGACCTAGCATTAGGTAAATTTTCATAACAGTGGCAAGGTTCGAGTTATCGCTTTACTCCGTTAAGCTAGCTCTGTTCAGGTTCCAAACCATACTTTCACCTCTTTCACTCGTTCCATTAGCTTTTTAGGACAATTTTCTTTCTTGGCCCTCGTGCTTCCCAACCAATCCCCACTTAAAGTGGCCACAACTAAGCCATTTTGGTGTATCTAAGATTGTGCTCAAGCCTATCAATCTAGTCCCGCGTGGGGCTCGACGCCCAAACTGAGTCAGGGACCAAAGAAAATTTCTCATGTGCCCTGAACAGGGTGTGATGGGACGAAAATTCGGTATTTGGCCCGAATCCTTATGCATTTCTTATGGAGTTTCGGCAATTTGAGGAAAATCGGGGCGACCGATCAGATAATAAGCTTGAACTAATTGAGCTTGAGTGGTGCGCGTCCCTTCACAGGATCAGTGCATGATTGGCTTGGGGCCAGAATTGATATCCTCTTTTTGACTCATGTCTAATTAAAAAATAAGAATAGAAGAAATGAATGAATCCCTTTTTTTATTTCATCTAATCTAGGCGTACGCTGTACCATGGTGGGTATCTCTCTCAACCATATCTAATCTGATCTTGGTCTTTTCCATTGGTTAAAGAAGTTCCATTCGGTAAAACATTCTAACTCGCATAAGACAATGTGGCTTTCAGAGCCGAGCTTACCCTTTACGCTAACAATGCCATTGCTACGTTAACAGGGAACTGGTCTTAGGTTAGAATATTCTTTTCTTCTTTTTTTTTTCTTCTTTTTTTTTTCTTCTTCTCCGCTAAAACTCTAATCAAAATCAGGTGGAATGATTCGGAATCTTACCCTTTATTTTCACCGAAGCTAACACCTTTTCTTTAGCGGCTCTTCCTTCAATGTTCACTGATCCCTGGTACACATCTGGGTGGATTTTCAGTGGTTGGAAAATGCGACCGACAGGGGATGTTCTGGCCCCTACCACATGGTCTTCAAATTCGGAATCTAATCTGATTGATAATTTCGGTCCCGAGGCCTCCGAGTCTACAACCAGGGTTCATCTAAAAATTTATAACTCAGCTGTTCTGCCTGAACGTAACTGGAACCACTATGTAAAGGGCCACTGTAGGTAACCCGCTCGCATCCGAGTCTCCACGGGTACCTGACTCGGTCGTGTGTACTAGGATGTCTTCTCTCCTAATGTTCCCCTTTCGGGATCATACAACATCTCCTGATCCTTGGTAGACCTTGAAAATTTCTGAGCTAGGCATCCAAACTGTTCAAATACAGCCCTGGGAATTCGTTAATCTCACGTGAGTATATGGGTGCGGTAGAACATTGAAGTCGTATGAATGCCACCCTCAGGCCGTATGGCTTCAGCGCCGACCGGATCTTAGCACCGCCATGACTGAGGATGTCGTCGGATAACGAGGGTTTCATGAGCCTGATGAATCTTTCACATATCGATTTTCATATTTTGAAGTCGGGGCTTTTTATAGTATATCAATCCGAGGTGAATAGCAGCCTGAGCATACTACTAGTAGAAGCGCCCGGGCGACTTTGAATCCAGCGCTTCGATTTGTCTATTTAGACATTGAGATGTGTATGGCTTCTTATTGAAAAATGAACAGCTCAGATTCCGTATCCATTCCGAGTCAAACTTGAATTAGTCTATCGGTGCGGAATATTCACCTCAAGTTCCCATCAGGAACATAGCCTACCAGTTGACTGCGATGAGTGTTTTGGTTGTATGTGTAAAAGCTCCACTCATGTGATGACAACTTCAAATTTTCCCTGAATTTCTCCCGGAGAGTTAGAAATATTATATTTTTCACCTGATTATGATATCTTTATTTCATCTAATGTCATTTCCTCCTAACATATGAGTTCTTGAACTTACCGTCAACCAAAATGCCATCCATGGATGGAATTGAAAATCATTACTAAGTATGACCACCCCGCATAATTAATAACCGGCGGTTAAACTTGATCAACCACAGTAAATAATTCCCTACGGTTAATTAAGGAGACATCGTAGAGCTGCACATGTGGAGACTCCAGGCTGGTCATAGTATTGTCTACGTAATCGAGGCAATTGTTTACTGGAAGGAATATCCGGGGCCCCGGGGTAAGGGTTCGATGTTCAATCAGTTGCCTCAAGCTGGGGACCGAATAGTGCATCCGGATGACACTTTAAACTACTACTTAAACCCGGTTCACCATATGCTTCAATATTCCATTATCATCAACATTGAAACAACAATTCAGCTCGACAATATCATTCTCTGCTTGAAAGAATCAAGATTCATCACTTGCTGATTTTGAGACTTATCTCTTCCAAGGTTACTATTCATCATGACTTCCACTCAAACAACAACCACAGTGGAGACAAAGTTGTCTTTGGCTCTCATGAATGAGACAACGGAAAACTTGAATGTGAGTAAATCTCATAGAAGTACAAGGAATTCTTGTGGTTTAATATATGATATGCTTACAAAGATACACAGGCCCCAAGCTGGCTGAACGACCTCCACACAAGAGGTTGGGCAATTGTTCCCGAGACTATTCCAAAGGAAAAGGCTCTTCACTATGCTAGTGAGGCGTACTCTTGGCTTGAGAGCTGGGGACTTGGTTACCAGAGAAACGATCCATCCACAAGAAAGGAGGAGAACCTGCCTTTTACACACCGCAATGGAATCTTTAACCGGTTAGTTCAAATGACTAGACGTTCTTTTTCATGGTACTGATTGGTTAGATATGGTGTCGCACACGAGCAATTCGTTTGGGACTTGAGATCGGAAGAAAGCCTCGTGGACAAGTTTGCGCAAATCTGGGGAACAGATGAACTCCTCGTATCCTACGGTATGTCCCCTTTTCTCTCTCCCTGTCACGTTGAGTATTTCCTTTTTAAGCGGATATACTAACGAGAATTCTTAAAGATGGCCTCAACCTTTCCCTTCCCGAAGCCGAACGACCCAAGACCCATCCTATCTTTGCCCCCTGGTCGCACGTAGACCAATCACCACTCCGATCAAATCTCCAATGCGTGCAGGGTATCATGAATCTTCTCCCCAATGGACCTGAAGATGGTGGTCTCATGGTTCTGGAAGGATCCAGCAAGCTCTATGCTGACGTTTGGGAACACTTTGACCACAAGAAGGGAGAAAATGGCTGGAACACCTGGGAGCAGCAATTCCTTGATGAAGAGATGTGCTCTTGGCTTGAATCGAAGGGGTGCAAGTGGGTCAAGGTTTGCGCTGGGCCTGGTGACCTTCTGCTATGGGACTCGGTAAGTTCATCCTCAATGCTTTGGAATTAATGGAAGGGCTTGTGCTAATATCATGAAGCGCACTGTTCACTACGGTGCTGCTCCTTCTTCTACTAATGATCGATTTGCTGCTTGTGAGTTCATTACCTCTTCGCTCCCTACATATAAATCACGTACTGATATAAATGAATTCTAGATGTCTGCTATAAGCCTGCATCCATGGTTTCTGATGAAGCCAAGGAAGCACGAGTCGGCGCCTGGGCTCGCAAAGATGGCACCGCCCATGACCCTTCGATTATTCGTCTCACTCTTCGATCTCCACCCGATACCCACACCACATACCAACAATATCTTGAAAGAGGCTTGCAGAATCCTGTGCTTTCACAGAGGGGTCGTCGACTCGCTGGAGTGGAGGCATACCCGGCTTAATCTGGGTATATTTTGAGTGATCATTGTCTGGTTGAATGGACGTTCAAAAGGGAAAACACGCACTCCTCTTTCATCTGATCCTCACTCCAAATTGAGGTTTTTATCTGGCCATAGCTCCTTCGAATGTTTCAAATCGAACTAGAATTCATGTATTATTTCGCTCACAAATTGAAACTCCGCTTCACAGTTTTCCATAAATGCCATCCATATTTTGCATTAGGTCGGTTATTAGTAATTTGTCAGTTAGCCATAAAAAGGGTGATTATTGTATTAAAATCCAGTCAACTGGCCCAGACCGAGTTCAATTGGAGTTGGAGTCCCCCGCATGTGGGGAATTGAACCCCAGTCACTCTCGTAGTAGGACCTCGGGAATCTTGCCTCTTACATCTCTCCGCTTCTGAACGCATCTGCGTACTTGGGGCGCTAAGCTACTTTCTCCTCGTCTTTAAATTACACAAACTACACGTGTAGTCTCCTATTCACACAGCCAAGTCCCCAGGAGCTATCTCAAGTTCCCAATGTCTGCTGTGTCCGATAGACCAGCCGCCCTTCCTGAAAATCCCGAACAATCAACCACTTCGCGCAAACGGAGAAGAAATGCCGTATGTCATGGTGTTACCTCTTTTTCAGTCGGAAATTATTGACCGATCTCACTCTAGCGCGCCTGTGATAGATGTCACAAAAACGCCTGCAAGGTTCGAGAACCTGACACCCGGATCTTTCAATCCATTGACTAATTGAGTAGTGCTCGCCTGGGAAGGATGGATCACCTTGCGTTCGATGCGAGGAGCAGGGCGTTCAGTGTACCTACAGCAGACCAGTCAAACGCCGAGGGGTATGTTTTGATTTTGAAGACACAGGCGGTATCGCGCTTACTGTCATGATAGCCTCCTTCTCGGCGAAATCGAACAGATGGCGGATCTTTGGATGACGCCGACTCACCGCGAGATCCTCCCTCCGCTGAGAACTCTGTTGGTTTGAACGACACAAGTCCCCCGCAAGACATTTTAAATTCCGAAAATATACGACTGCGAATTCGGTATGATGACCACAACATCTCGGACTTGTATTCGGTCTACGAAGGTTTAATCAAACCAGAAACGATTGAAAGCCTTGTCGATGTTTTTTATCACGCGAGCTACCCACTGTTAGTATTTTCTTGTTTCGAGTCGTGTCCATCTTGGTGAAGGATTATGTACTAAAGCATTATCGACCAGCCGACCGTATTTTCATTGGCCAACATATCGCTCTCAAGTCCGACAACAACTGTATAGATCGAATTGGGGTCTGTTCATTGTCACTATGGCAGTATGTACGGTTGCTGCCGGGAGACTACATGATGGAGCTGTGACTCCGTCAGATCCACACCCACTCCAGGCTGAGGCTATTACGATCTTTTCCAAATGCCATGAAGCTGCATTGGAAGCTATTCCTGCAGACATCACCACTGTTAGCAACTATTATCCTTTGATGAAAACTAAGGCTCTTCTGGCCTCGGCATTTCTACAAAAAGGAGAGTTGAAACGAGCTCTAGTTCTCGGTGGAGACTATATTGCTTTATCCATGAGTTATGGTTTTCAAGATGAGGCAAATTGGCCCACTAACCTGAACGAGCAAGAGCGACAAGAGAGACGTCGATTGGTGAGTGATATCCTCTATCCTGGGCAAAGCTGCAATGTTGACTCGTAAATCATAGTTCTGGGGAGTCTATCAGCACGATCAACATATGGCCAATAGCTTCGGCTTTGTTTCCCGTCAACGTGAAGCAAAGGCAACAGTCCTATATCCAGCAGAGGTCTACGATGATAGCGACATAACAGAGTATGAATCTCATATCAGACCAGACAGAGTCTCCTTCCTACGTGGTTGGAATTTTTGTACTGATCTCTACCGTCTCTTGGAGCATATGGATGGCTTGGCTAGAGTACGGCAGACTCCAGCAGATGAACCGGGCGGTGTTGTCGCTTCATTCCTCGCATCGCGCCAGCCGCAAAAGAACTTTGCCTCAGATAGTCTGCAGCTTGTTTCTAAGCTGTATGAAAGCCTACCGGATGACCTACGTCGCATTAATGCGATGACGGGTGATCCCCATCAGGATAGATATGGATTTATTGGTATTTATCCTCTCTCTATTGAACCTCACTAGATGCTGACGCTATCATAACAGCGGCGAACATTCTTCTCACTACTCAAAACCTGAAAATGGTACTCGTCGGCGGTGAAAAGCCCAATGTTCATATGCGCTGTGCGATTGTAACGGAGCTACTAGACGAGCTCAGCGCCATTCCATTGGCTTTCTTCCACTCTTCGAGCACTGTCACTGTAAGTACTCATGCTATTGATCATCAAGATACTCTTTTTAACCATTTTTCAGTTACACCACTTGGCTCAAGTAGGCCACATGTTGGCTGGGGTAATCCAGCATCCTGTCTCAGCATGGACCTACATACAGGTTCGAAATATCCTTCTCGTTCTCGCCGAGTTCCTCACCAAAATCGAGTCAAATCGACTCTCCTCCCCCGGCCTTGCTGTGAAGCTCCGGGCGCAAATCAGTCGAATCGATCAGTGCATGGAGCAAATGTCACAACAAAACAACGATTCTGGACTACTATCCATTGGACAGACATTATTGTCTGATTGGCCTAGCACGGTCTCACTCCGATCTTCCAAGGCGCCTGTAAGTCTGCCCGAACTTGACATTTATATATACCATCAGTTTAAACTAACTCAACTCCTGCACAGGAGCATAATTCAACCCAAAATCATACCCAGGGTAACTCTGCAGGACCAGTTCCAGGCGGCAGCAACACCAACACTGCATTGAACAATCACAGAACCCACACTCTACAAGATACACAGTATCAGCATCAACAGACTCCGACACAACAATCATCTCTAGCAAACACCTTCTTCCCGGATACTTCTGACTTCTTCCTTGGAAATATTGGGAATCTCTTGGAGTCTCCACAGCCAAATCCTTCATTCTCATCCGCTCACGTCCCGCTGAATGATCCGGGGATTCAGTCTACCAGCCAGTACTTACTTCCGAATGACCTATTCGACAACTGGCCTTTCTTCCTAGGCCAAGCGGATTCTATACCTTAACAACTTCGGATCGATTTTCAAGAACGATTTACACATGTATTATTACTACTATAGATCAAGGTGTCGCCGAACACGAAAACTTGAATGAAAGGGAATTAAAGCTGGGGAAAGAGCCCACTATGATTCACAATGTCATATTTTCTTATGTCCCCGCAGAGTAAAAAAGGTAACTGTTCAGAGTACTGTGATATTCCATTTGAAACGTGGTGATTGGCGCAAGAATACGAGAATGGAGAAAGCTAATGTTTAACCGAAAGATTAGCCGGCGGAGTTGACGCTGAAATCTGGGGAAAGCTACATGCTGACTAACAAATCAATATTCCGGGCCAGCTTGGGAATATGTATTAGCAAATTATTGCTAGATCAATTCCTGGAATATGTCCTCATTGGATTACCTGGTAGGATTTCATCTTGAGTTCTCTATTTTGTTGAAATCACCCCGGAATTCATAGACTCGCACCACCTGTCTCCCGTCCTTATCGGCGCGATGCTCAAGTCTCTGCGAGTCTTGTCGCGTCGCAGACAGGCAATTTGTTTCTCTACATGCTCGAAAACTTTCAATGGGTCTCTTGATGCGCGCGCAGTTCCCAATAGGAGTGAAGACTTTGCTCCAAGTCAGAACATTCGAAAAGGGTGGTCGAGGAGGTGGCCCGTATTACTTGGCTCTGGTGTTTTGGTTGCAGCTGCGGTAAGATTCACTCCAAACATTTCAACGTACTGTTTCTAATGGAACAAACATCTTCAGAGTGCTGCGACTACGTACGAAAGTTCAAACGAGTCCCAATTGCTGGAAAACGCGACTTCCCGATCACAACCTCAAATTTCATACCAGCAGGTGCAGGAGCACACATCTGCCGACGATTGTTGGGTAATATTGAATGTCTGTAATTTCTTGACAGTTTTTCGCATTTATCTGGTGGTGAAACTCATCATGGTCGCAGGGATTTGTTTATGATGTGACACATTTCTTGAAGATTCATCCAGGTGGGCACCAGGCTATTCTCAACGCCGCAGGACAAGAGGCGAGGTGAGCATAATGACTCTTATGCTTAATGATATTCCTTCCATTGAAGTTTCAACAATGAGGCTAATTAAAAAGTAGTGAACTTTTCAATACGCTTCATCCACCCGATGCACTTAAAGCCCTACCATTCGAAGCTTGTCTAGGCCCAATCGACCCCACCACACTCCCAGAACTGGACGAAGAAGAGCTATCGGATGACGGGATTCAACGACAAATCGCCAGAGATGAGATGCCAGCAGCGGACAATTTCTTTCTACTTCAGGAGTTTGAAGAATGGGGTGAGCGAGTTCTCAGTGCGACAGCATGGGCATATTACCGCAGCGCAGCGGACGAGGAAAAGAGTGAGGATATACACTCCCAAACATCAAAAACATTCTTCCAGTAAGCTAACTCCAGTTAGCCTTTTATGAAAATAGGAACGCTTTCCAAAGATACTTTTTCCGACCACGAATTCTGCGTGGCGTTTCTGAGGGTACTACAGAGACCGAGATTGTCGGGGTTCCATCCGCAATGCCATTGTTTATCTCCCCTACTGCTATGGCAAAACTAGGTCATCCACTAGGTGAGGTGAATATAACAAAGGCTGCTGGTCAGCATGGTTTGATTCAAATGGTCAGTCAAAGTGAAGTCAAATCTCCATCACAAGTGTTGACATGAATGAATAGATTTCTTCGAACGCGAGTTGTGGACTAGAAGAAATATTTGCTGCCAGCAAAGATACACAAAACCTGATGTTCCAGGTAATATTTATTGCCCTTGAAAAAATATATGGACAAAATCACTGATATCACTCTAGCTTTACCTGAATAAAGACCGTTTGGAGTCCGAGAAGTTGATTCAAAGGGTTGAAAAACTCGGCGCGAAGGCAATTGTATTCACGGTCGACGTGGCTTGGGAGTCAAAAAGGACACTCGATGTGCGATCGAAAGCAGTGACCGCTCCACCGAAAGAGGTCTCTGGAGAGACTAGCCCCTCAAAAAGAGATCTGGGAGTTGCTCAACAAATCGGAGGCTATCAAGACCGAAATCTTACATGGAATGATATCTCCTTTATCAGGGTATGTATTATCTTTCCTTCGAATTCTTTCGGTTTTCCACGTGTTGACGCTCGATCGCTAGGCGAATACGACATTACCAATTATTGTCAAAGGTGTTCAATGTCTTGAGGATGTCCAACTCTGTGTGGAACATGGAGTAAATGGAGTAATCATTGTAAGATTAATGCCTTCCCAATCCTCAAATCCTCTGACTTTACTAACCAAGACTGGTATCTTAGTCAAATCACGGTGGCCGACAAGCAGATTATGCGCCTGCACCAATTGACGTTCTATTTGAAATCCGAACCTTGCGACCCGACCTATTCGAGAAAATAGATATTATGATAGATGGTGGTATAAGATCCGGTGCAGATGTCGTGAAAGCGCTAGCGATGGGTGCTAAAGCTGTTGGGGTTGGTCGACCATTTCTATACGCCAACGGAACCCATGGCCAGGAAGGAGTGAGCCGAGTGATAGAAAGTGAGATCAAATCCTGAACAAAGATTCAAATTTGGATTGTGCTAATATTTGGATTCTCCAGTTTTACAAGAGGAAATCATAAATACAATGCGAAATATTGGTGCATGGCGTTTGGAGGACTTGAAGCCTGAGATGGTCGGTCCAGCTGGGCCTTGGAGGGCTTTGATGGGAAATACAACACATCCCAAATCTGAGAGACCTTAAGATTCTGATTTATATTGAGAAATTTTAGATAATTCGAAGAATTCGAGCGATTTTATCCGAACCCCCTGAGGAATTACTAGACGAGATGAAGCAATCTTAGAATTATCTACTATGTCCCATTACTGGTAATGAATCAAGTGGCATTAGAACACCTGGCTAATTGGTCTACACAAAAACTCAAACAAAGCTCTCATGTATCTCAAATATGAAATTCGAAGTCATCATTCAATGTTATTGATGGTTCAATGAAAATGTTCATAAATATTGGTAACTCCCGCTGCGTTTAAAGTATTCAAATGTTGAAATGTTGGTGCACATTTCATATGTACCGATAAATCACTAGATACATGAAATCCATATTCCTATATGGGCAGCTCTCGATGATTCAATCCATCCTGCAGAGATGTGAAGAATCCTTAAGCACCCATCTCACTGTCATTGGCTTTGTGGACCCGATTTCTCACTTCCACATGCTCTGTGAATTCCTTGCTGCATCGCGCCGGGCTTAAGCCCAACTGACTACCAGGTTGCTTTGCATTTCCAAACGACTCAGCAACATGATTTCGCGCATCCTTGACATCATCGTAATCGAACAACATTGCCACCTCTTCAATAGACAGTTTCTTGGTTTCAGGGAAGAAGAAGTAGATGAAAACGAGTAGAACGACATCGACACCAATGTAAACTCCATAGTACCTCCAAGAGATGGCGTCCAGTGCAATGGGATTGACAAACTGATTGAATGCATTCCCGATTTGTTGAACGCAGAGATAGATTGCCAGTCCCTTGGCACGAAGGCCAAACGGCATGATCTCAGCCACGTACGAGTAATTCATTGTCGTCCAGGCGAAGTCGTAGAAGCCGAAGAAAAGGAAGAGGAATGGGATGGCAGCCACACCAAGGTTACTTTTGCCTGTTTCTTTGAAACCGGCCGTGAAACCCATGACAAGACAGTAACTGAATATCATACCAGCGGTTGAGATCAGGAACATGGGTCGCCGACCGATTTTATCAGCGTATAAGCCCGTAGCCTCTGAGATGATCAGGTTCCACGCAGCAAGACCTGCATTGATAGCAAGGATTTTTGAAGTTTCAGTAATTCCCACTGATTTCAGCACAGGAGAAAGATAGCTGTATTTCGATTAGTTTGTTTGTCGAGGACAGTGCTAGCTCATTGAAGACTCACTATGAGACGATTCCATTGCCAACCCAGTTGACAGCCATGCCCATGACAACGGTGACCAGGAGGCGCTTGCGGTTTCCCTTGGTTTTGAAAAGATCCAGCTGGGTTTGATGTCAGATGAATTCTTCCAATGGAGGATAAGAGGTGGAAGGAATGACAAACATAGGAACTTTTGCTGCTCAGCGCCTCCTCTTCCAGAGCTCGCTCTATTTCTTGATACTCCCAGATGACAAGTGGATCCGATGTATCCCCATTGGCGTGGTATTTCGCCAGAATAGCCAAGGCTTCGGTATTTCGCCCTTTCTTGACTAGAAATCTGGGCGATTCGGGTGCATTTAGAAGAATAAGTGCGACAACGATGGGACCAAAAATGGCCAGAAGACATGGGAATCTCCAGCTCCAGTCGCTATGAACGCTGAGACCAATAACTAGTGAAATATGTGAGTATGAATATGTCACAGTGGTATGAGATCACTCAAGGACATACTGCACATAATGCCGCTCATCAAAGACCCAATATAATAACATCCATAGTACATCGAACCCACGGGGGACCGAAGACGCGGGTGAGCGATTTCTTGTAGAAGAGCCGGGGCACCTGTCTTGCTCAATGCACCGCCAATTCCCATAATAACTCGAGCTAATAAGGTCAGCTAACACTATTACATAGCGGAGTAGGAATATTTGACTCACAAATAAGAAACTGATTGGCTGTAGTGCATAAGCCATTCCAGATACCACCCGCTACGATGAAAATGCATCCGATCAAGATACAATATCTCCGTCCCCATGTATTGCAGATCCAAGCACCAGGGAATCCCATCACGATTCCAGGGATGAGAATTGCGGCAGAGATGATACCAAGCCAATCTCCCTTTGGGTTATCAAAGTAGTCGGTCCAATATGACATGGCTTGGAGGCTGGTAAGGAGCGATTGATCATCTGCTCATATCTCAAATCATTAGTCACTCGCAACTTTTGAGGGAAGTATGTCATCTTACAGCCCAAGTAGAACGGGCACATCATGCAGCCGAACATGTAGAAGACATTGCGTCTCAGAGATGGATCTTTCCACCATGATGGATTGGTATTGTCTTGAAGAGGTTAGAACAGGCTCGTCACAATGCATCCTGCAGACATTGCAGTGATTTGGAAACCCTCCACCTACTTTCAAAGCGCGCAAAGGTAGGAACTTTGCTGTCCTTAGGCATCACGGAGAGAGAGGATTTCGAAGATGAGAGAGAAAATGGGGATCATGATCGGGAGAAGCTGAGCCAGGCTCTCAGTTTATGAATCGCCAACTAGAACTGGGGTAAGGGATGATGGTCCAAGCTTGACAAGGGAGACCTACGTACTCCAGATGTCGCTACCCCGTCTCTCGGACTCTCTCCACGTCTGGGGTATTGGAAATGAAGATTTTCGCCTCGGCCATTGGTTCTAGTCTGGGGAAATGTGGGTCTGGCGATGAGGCAAATGGGTTTAACCGCCGGTAGTAAAAAGAGTCATCGACGCCCAACAAAGGTTCGAATTGCCGGCGTTAGACTATTGGATCTTTCTTGAATTGCGCTCGTATGATAGAGAAGTGCTAGTGAAAGTTAATAAGATGTCTCACTATTTTTTGCAGATCGATGATGGAATATCCAGCTGCTAAGCATTGATCCTGAACCCGGCTAATACATCTAGAGTTGGACCAAATCACCAATCCTCCAACTAGTATAACTATTAGTCCTAATATCTGATCAGTTTGAGAGTTCCGAATCTCGTACTATCATTTTTAACCTTTTCTTTCTTCCAATCAGCAACAATGGGTTTTCCGACATCCATCCAACAAAGCCTCGCGCAACCTTCAACTGCCTACGGGTTCTGGCTGACGTACGTTATGTCTTTCTCGTGAAGTGGCGGTCATCGGCCAGACAATTCTCTAGTAATGGTATTGACTAAATTCATTATACAGCCTTCCCAGCGCTGCAGTTGCGAAAACAATTCTCCATGGCACTGAACCATCCACCAATTTCAGCTGGGTCTTAATTGACGCGGAACATGGTCTGATTTCCGATCATCACTACTACGAGGTGAGATATTTCAATGTCAACATTCACATACGGCTCTTCGAATACTGACGAAGAGCTAGTTAAACAATGCTATCGCCTCTGAGGGCGCTAGTCCTATAATCAGAATTCCTTGTGCCGAGGAATGGATGATCAAGCGCGCCCTGGATGCCGGGGCTCATGGTATCATGACACCCATGTGCCACACTGAGGTATGCGAAAACAAAGATTTCTCTGAATATTCCAGGTTTGAGTAGTTGCTGACCGAAGCTCAATGCAACTTGAAGGAGGATGCTATCAATGTTGTCAAGTATTGCAGATATCCCCCTCTAGGAACGCGTGGATATGGGCCGATGTGGGCGCCTCATACATTCTCGAGAGTGGCCGGTAGTGACTATGATGAAGGCATTCAGAGTGGCTTGACTGTTGCCGTGCAAATCGAATCTCGTGCTGGTGTTGAGAATATCGAGAAGATTGCCTCTGTTGAGGGCGTCAATGTGTTGTTCATCGGTCCTTTCGATCTGTCCAAGCAGATGAATGTCACCCGAGGTGGTGAGGAACATGAGGCTGCAATCCAGAGAGTGCTTGCTGCTGCTCATTCTGCAGGAAAGAAGGCTGCTATCTTTTGTATGATCCCTACAAGCAAGTCCCACTATATTTGAAGTCCATCGCTAACGTTTCTTTCTCTCAGGCACGGATGGCGACGATGCACGCCGAAGAGTGTCTCAAGGCTTTGACATGGTCTCTGTCAATACTGATGTTGGTGTTTTGAAGGCTGGAATGATGGGTCATCTCCAGAAAGCCAAGAGTTCCTAGACTGTCGGATGTGTGAGAATGTATTATTCAGAGGTGGAACATTTTGAATAGACTAAAGCCATTTTTTCTCGTCCTTTTAAAATATCACACAGCTTTTTCCAATTGAACTTCTGTTTGAACCCGGAAATAACTCTCTTTCTTTTCATCTCAATACCATCACTCTATTCAAATGCTCTAGAAACTACATGGAAGCCCGGGACCTTGTACCAATTTCCAGGAACGAACATTACCAGGATATATCAACATTCCATATCTCAATTTGAATTTTAAGTTGTTCATGCATGGAGGCCGATGCAAAGGCTGTTCAAGTTGTTATCGCTCCGGGATTAGAGAAGCCTCATAGGCCCACGACTCGGATTCCTCCAAAATTAATAGCTTTCGAGGTTCAAATTCCCGTGAATGGATTATCGGCGTTTCCCCATTTTTTACGCATTATGATATTCAATGTTCAAGTTAGTACCAGGTTCTAGTATCATGTCGCAATCAAGTGCTACTATAGTTCCGAGGTCGATGTACGGCTAGGATGCTCTCATAACATGAAATTTGATTTCTATCCGATTCAAGTTTATCTAGTATTGCCAGTAATTTATGATGTTTCGCCCCTTGGAGATATTTTGGAGTCTCCGTGGCGTTTAGTCGACGTAGGTATCTTCTGGCATGTGTAATCCATCGTTGATTGAGGCACCCTGGAGATGAAGTTAGTCATACTAGTAATGTCTCGTAGCTCTGGGTCGGGGAAATTACCATAGCTCGGCCTCCATCCACCAAAAGATGACCCCCGTTCATATATCCACCTGCCTTGGAGCTTAGCATGAGACAAGGACCGACAATCTCCTCGGCGTTTCCAGCGCGACCTATATCAATTATCAGAATCTTCTTCATCCTCCAAGATAACCCCATCGTTCGATTTGAAGAAAGATATATGAACTTACCAGCAGTACATCTCTTGGCTGCTGAGACAGCAAACTTGTTTAGGGTGTCGTGGCTGCTTGTGCTGTCTGTAGTGGTCATTTCACTTGGGAAAATTCCTGGAAGAATGCAGTTGACTCGAATTTTCATCCTGGTATATGCTCATGTCAGTGGTTGCTAAAGTCGATTTCAGGTTATCATTCAAGACTCACGGGTGGAATCTTCCTGCGAGAAGCTTTGACAAATGCATGGCTGTCAAATATAAGTCAGAATAGAATTTTCATTAATTTGAATTGAGAGAAGAAGATACCGGCCGCCTGTAAAGATAATTTGATTAGTATCATTAAGTCAGTGTTGCTTATCTATTGCCAGGGGTCACGTACCTTGGATACAGCGTATGTAATAGTACCCATTGCTCTATTCAGCAAGTTAGATATAATCGCCCTCATCGTGTAAACATAGACGTATGGATGTACCTTTGGTTGATGAGACCAGCCAGAGATGCAATGATGATCACACTCGGGTCTGTAGACTTTCGCAACAGAGGAACAAAGCCGACAGTAGTGAAGTAGATACCGTTGATGTTCACTGAGAGGGTTTGAAATTAGTATGAAGTGTAGGGCTCACCGATAGACATTAGTCGTCTAACTTACCACTGTTAGTTGAATGGAAAGAATCACTTGGCAGAAGTTAGAATGGAATGCATGTCATGTCGAAGATATAGGGGGTATATACTCATCAACACTTTCCCACAAAGCCTTCTCCACCTCGTCGGCTGTAGCAGATAAGTCAGAAAGGGTACAATTATACAAAAGACTCGAATTTTCTCACAGTTGTTGGGGTCCCACTGAGGATAGTCAATCTTTCCTGGAAGTCCGGCATTGTTGATAAGAACGTCAATCTGTTCCATTGTCAGTAAGATCTAAAGCTCCACCTTGTTGTTGAAGATGGCATACATGGTCTTCTCTGCTTGAGATCTGCTGGATCAGTTGAGCACAACCATCCTTTGTGGAGATATCTCCTTGAATACTATGAAATATTAGCTTGATCGGTACACATTACCCTGTGATCAGGAGTCACTCACGCAGTAACTGAGCCGCCAAGAGTAGCTTTGGCATTTAGTTCGGCTGAAGTCTTCTGAAGGAGAGCTTCGCGTCGACCAGTAATATAAACATTAGCACCATTGGTAACAAATGCTTCGGCGATAGCTAAAAATAACCAATAGTCGTAAGTATATGATTCTGATTCTTCGCGTTCAAGTTGTTAAGATTGTATATTACCTTTGCCAAGACCAGAGCCTCCTCCAGTAATGACAACGACCTGTATTCGTAACATTAGAAGAGTGTCATTTTGGGGGCTTTGCAATCATAACTCACCTTGCGCTCAACGCTAAAGAGCTGTGCGATTGAGAGAGACATATTCAATGTTGATTGGTGTTATCCGGGGTGAGTCAATGATGGATGATGATTCGTGAGTTTGTTGAAGTGAGATTCCAATGGTGAAACGAGTTATGAACTTGAAGTACCTCAAGAGTCGAATGTTGCAGTTTTATGCAGATGTCATAACTTCCCCTCACTTCCAAGGTTGTAGTAAGAAGGTTCCAGATTATGTCAGGTTTTAGCGGCGGTGCAAATGTACTTCCAAGGGGAAAGTGGTGCTAACACTGCCAAATACATGGTTTAACCGCCGGCAGGATGCGCCCCCGCGGCTTCATCGCATCCAGTGGCTCATAATCTGGGGACTCCACAACCCAGTAAGAACCCCATAGAATTGACTGGTAATGATAATTTTACGTGAAGTTGTAGTTTATTAGCCGGCAAAATTGTAATGAGAGTTCTCCAAGATTCTTGTATAAATTAAAGGCATAGGAGAGAAGCGGGGTTACAGTCTGGACTATCAACGCCTGGTCATTGACCCTGTTCTAACTTCCTTTCCTCCGATTTCCTCCATTTTATTGGCCAAGTGACATCATGGGCTCTCTTGACACTACAATTCCGACCTACACAGTGATCCAAGCTGATGGACTTTATCCCGTGAGAACCCCAATAGTAAACTCCTGAGTATTGAACAGGGTTAACACAAAACTAGGATGATTCAATCGAACAAGCCATCTTCAAAGTCAGAGAAGGCGAGAAGCCATTCAATGTGAACTATGTACAGACAAACCTTTCTCCCGCAGGAGAGCCTCTTTGCAAGCCCTGGTCAAGTATAGATCCCGAGCTGCGCGCCAAGGTCGAGGGCATTTCGATTTTGAAGCCCGACTTCACAGCGGCAGACCTCGAACTATTTCCCAACTTGAAATTGTAAGTGAATGGACGGAGCTTCTATCCTTTTTGAGCAAATCACGGGATATAGTTATTTCAGCGCTAACAGCGTTACAGGATTGTTCGAATGGGTGTGGGCTATGACCGTGTAGATCGAGTGGCCCTAGCAAAAAGAGGAGTTGTCCTCAGCAATCTTCCCGGTATGCATAAACATTCAAAGTTTGCCCCGATATTAATTTGCCACCTCGGCTAACCTATAACTGGCTCAGACTATGGAACAGGTGAGATCGCAGATCACGCAATCAGTCTGGCTCTAGCTCTGAGGCGGGGTATCATTCTTCACCATGATAGTCAACGAACAACCCCACCTAGCTTATGGTCTCCCACTGAAACTCCATTGGTCGCTCGAATTCAAGGTGCCACATTTGGAATTCTAGGTATCGGTCTCATCGGAACTGCTGTTGCATTACGGGCGAAAGCGTTCGGATGGAACGTTCTTGCCTATGATCCATATGCGCCGAATGGGATCGAAAAGGCACTTGGGATTGAACGGACGCGTGATATTCAAGAACTGTTCCGTCGCAGTTCCACACTTAGTATCCATTGTCCGGCAACCCCACAGACAATCAACCTTGTGGGATATGATCTTCTCAGTCTGATGCCCGCGGGTTCCATCGTGGTTAATACTGCACGGGGAGAGGTTCTTGATTTGGATGCTGCGGAGCGTTGCCTGAAGGAGGGTAAGCTCACTGGTCTTGGACTAGATGTGGCTCCAAATGAGCCTATCCCAGTTGAGGGGGTTATTCATCCTTTGCTTCAAGCATATCGCGATCAGGAGGAATGGTTAAGAGGTCGATTGGTTGTTTCTCCTCATACCGCCTATCACAGTCCGGAAAGCTTGGACGATATTCGTATCAAGAGCGCCCAAGTGATGCGTGATGTGTTGATCAGTGGATTGAGGATGAACATAATTGCTCCTCCTAATGTAAAATAAACTTGATAGCCTGCAGCAAATATGCACATGTGTGAGCAAATTTAAAATCTCTAGACTCATTGATCAATCTAATCTCCGAGGCCGCATATTCGAAACCCACTGCTGCATGCAAGTGTCTCCATCTAGGCACTGGCATTCATGGAAGGAAATTTCTCAGACCCACATACATCAACGGTGTGGTAGACCGTTCCTCCAAGGTTGCCCCAGTGGCCCATCCACATTTCATGATGGATCTTTTATTACTGATTGATAACGGACTTCGCACTTGGAGTATTCGAACTGGCTGTACAGAGCTGCAGCCACATTCTTGGTATCCACGTGTTCGACCCACAGCCAAGCGATATACGAAGCATGGACAGTCTTGTTTTTGTCTCAGGTGCTCCATAGTAGCTCCACTGTTAGCACATTCCCTCCGTCCTTGGCGATGAAAAAAAAGGCGACTATTGTATGATGGCGCTTTTTCCTTAGAAGGAGCTGGGAGTCCAATTCGATTTGTCCAGATGTCTCGCCTACCTATGCTAGTGGAACTAGTATGGAGACGTGAAAAACTTTGATCGCTCCAAGTTGCGGTGATGCCAGTGGTAGCCCAACCTGTTCCAAGACTCGGACTACCAAGACTTCCAAGACTTTCGTAAGCTGTCATAACCCCGAGGTCGGCAGTTGACGCGTAGCGGATGTAGCTCATTTCTTGTTATAGAAATACCAAGCTTCGACTGCCAACCTAATCATTATGATTATTATAAATAGGTACCTTCAATATTGTTGGCATTCGAATTCTGAACATGTTTCAGGTCTAAATATTCCTATGATAATGTGATAGCATAAAATAGTCAGGCTCAAGTTCGGCGTATGGTCGGAAACAGCCGGGCGATTCTTCAATTCATTTGTCATTTCCTCTTATACATTAAATGGCATTAAATGGCGCAGGTACTAGACAAGGATTCTCAGGGCCCTAGGGTCGGTTAGGCTGCAATCTGATAGGATCTATCCGTGGATATGCATAGATTAGTTTTAGTTTCCTTCATGGATTCAGGTTCATTTCCGAAGTTAACTCATGGGCTAACATGTCCAGCTGACCATTTTATTCGTAAAATTCCGTTCCTTGATTATTTCCCACACTAGGGTCCACCAGGGAATTAGTCCGGTACATGTTAATTATCTGTGCCATTTAGAGCTAAGCAATGAGAAGAAAAGCTTGAGTCCGACCAATCTCTTTCCAAGATTCTGATGGAGTGGAGAAGGGGAGTGTAAGTGGATCCTCGCTACGAGCTGTGAGTCGGAGTCAGGGCACGCTAGATAAGATGAGTTGGACCCGAAGATTGATCTGATTAGACTGATTAGACTGATTAGATCCCACGAGGGCCCATTTTGGGCCAGTTTCGGTGGGAATTATGTGGGTATTTTATTGCGCGGCCTATGCTAACCCACGCTAGTAAGGAGGGTAAGAAAATTTCCACTCCCATGCCCATTTTCTTCGAATCATACGACAAATGGGAAGATCTGAGCGGCCCCCGAATGCCCCCAGATGCTTTCCACGCGTCGCTTTCAGCATAGTGTCTCCGGTTAGCGCGCCTTGAGTTCCAGCATTCAGTCTCAACAGGTGGATTCCCTTGTATTTTCCTCCGAATCGGCCGGACATGCCGATGTGGGTAAGGAAAAAAATGATTTTATATAAGGACTAGGGTGCCCCTCTCCCGTTTGACTTTACGAAATTCCCTTCGGACATCTGGGTTCTGTCATTTTTCTTCCCATTGATCTCAGTTATCAGATCCTTTGAAAATGGCCCGGGAAATCCGACCCCTGCTGCGCAGGGCCAGAACGGTCTTCAGCCGTATGCGCGAGAAGCGCGCCACTACCACTTCTTTCGAGGAGGGCAATGTTGAGCAGAGCACTGTTCAAGAGACCAAGGGTGAACAGCCGGCTCCTGCTGTCGAGGGAGAGCAATCAGAGTCAGATGGAGAGCACATTGACGCCCATGATCAACATGGTATCCGTGATGTCGAGGCCATTACCATGACTTGGTCCAGAAACACTCTGATCTTCGTCTTCATTAAGTAAGTTCAAGCTGATATTTTTTCATCATTAGCTTCAATCCTTGAGTGATTGAGCTCCAAGTGCATTCAGAGCTAATATGCCCCTTATAGCATGTGGTTCTTGTACTTTGTGAACGCTTTCCAGTCAGCTGTCTACGACAGTTTGAGTTCCTATGTCGCCAGTTCCTTCTCACAGCACTCCCTCTCCGGTGTTCCTAGCGCAATGGCTGATGCTTTCGCCGCTGCGACTTACCTTCCTGTGGGTAAGATGATGGATACCTGGGGTCGTGCTGAGGGTTTCCTCTTCATGACTATCTGTGCTACTATCGGTCTGATTCTTATGGCCGCCTGTAACTCGTTCGCCATCTACTGTGCTGCCAACGTGAGTATTACCTGATACCTTTGCTATTTCTGCCACGACGGGCATGCGTATCCATCTGGTTTGAATGAAATCCTTACTGACTTTCATTTCCTATCCTAGGTCTTCTACTACGTCGGTTTCTACGGTATGGAGTACTGTGTGGATGTTATCACTGCCGATTCTTCCACCCTGAAGAACCGAGGTTTGGCGTACGCCTTCACCTCCTCCCCCTACATTATCACTGCCTTCGCTGGACCTAAGGTCGCCGACGAGTTCTACTACCGAGTTGGCTGGCGATGGGGTTTCGGTGCTTGGGCTATCATTTTCCCAATTGTTGCCGCTCCTCTCTACATCGTCCTGAAGCTCAACCTGAAGAAGGCCGAGTCCCAAGGTCACCGTGTCAAGGAGCCAAGCGGTCGCACTTTCTTCCAGAGTGTCTGGTACTGGTTCAATGAGTTCGATGGTTAGTTTCCCCTTCCCTTACTCACCTCAAGTAACTAAGATGAGCGTGATTCTAATTTTCCTTTTTTTTTTTTCTTACAGTCGTCGGTGTCGTTATTTTCACCATCGGTCTTGTCCTGTTCGAGCTGCCTTTCGATATTGCCTCCGAGGCTCCTAATGGCTGGGGAACCGGCTACATTATCGCTATGCTGGTTGTCGGTTTCTCCATGCTGTTCTTCTTTGCCATCTGGGAGACCTGGGTTGCACCCACCCCTCTGTTCGACTACCGCATCCTTACCAACCGTACCGTTCTCGGTGCCTGTCTTCTGGACGCCACATACCAGATCTCCTACTACTGCTGGTACAACTACTACCAGAACTTCCTGCAGGTTGTCAACGACATGTCTATCACAACCTCCGGTTACGTTATGAACATCTTCGACATTGTCTCCGGTGTGCTCCTGCTCGCTGTCGGTTGGGTCATCCGCCGCACCGGTCGCTTCCGCTGGACTTTGTACATCTCTGTCCCTCTGTATGTCTTCACTCAGGGATTGATGATCTACTTCCGAAAGCCCAACTCCAGCGTCGGATACCAGATTATGTGTCAGATTTTCATCTCCATTGGTGGATCCATCTTCATCATTGTTGAACAGCTGGGTATCCTTGCTGCCGTCGACCACCAGCACGTTGCTACTGCTTTGGCTCTGCTGAACGTCATCGGTACCATTGGTGACTCTGCTGGTTACACCATTTGCACTGCCATCTGGACCAACACCTTCAAGAAGGCTCTTGCTCATTACCTGCCCGAGAGCGCTATGGGAGACCTGGACTCTATCTACAACAGTGTTGATGTCCAGATTTCCTATGCTCCTGGAACCGCTATCCGAACTGCTATCCAGCATGCTTACGCCTACTCCGAGGTGCGACTTCTCGCAGCTGGTCTGGGTGTCATGTCTTTGGCGTTCATTTGGATGTTCATGATCAAGGATATTGATCTGAACAAGGTTAAGCAGACCAAGGGTATGGTCTTCTAGATTATGGGTTATGTCAAGTCTGCATGGGAAAACGTATGCATGCAGTGTAATAAACTAGATTTTTGAGGGATGGTTTGGGTATATATGGGAAATGGGGAACGAGTTTTGTACAATGACGGGACCACTGGACTGCATTGAATCTAGGAAATTTGTGGTTTTGAGATTCTACTTGAGTATATCAAGATGTAATGCGATTATTACGTGAACGAAAAGTTTTACGGTACATTAATAGAATGATATTTTTGATCTTTAATGCTGTTTTTCGGTACAAAAAAATGGTCGCCTATACAAAACTCCAGGGCTGTTCTAGAGGCCCGGGCTTAGTATCCACGAGTCCTCCTATTTTGAGATGTGATTTTCTCGTAATGGAGCTCCCAGGTGCCAGTAATCCGAGGTTGATGAGAGTTGCATTGTTTCTTTGTATTTCCCATCTTTCAGGTACTCAAGGTTATGCGAATTCAATTCCTCCAGTGATTGACCACCCATTCTTTCAAAACACACGCGAGGTGAGACGACTCCTTTTATGTCAAGTTGAAGCTTTGATTCCGAGTCGGACTTCGAGTCAGGACAAGCCTGGAGCCACGGTGGTGGATCATCCGTTGCAGGGCCAAGACCCAGGTTCAACCATCTTGTCACTATGATGGTGGGATGAGAATTAAATTCAAATGCCTTGATATGGTAGTCAATGTCGCAGATGGCACATCGCCCTTCTGAAAACCTGATCCGAGTCCCATTGGCGGCTCTTTTCGAAAATGATTTCACCCAAGGCTGGATGTAGTTAAGCAATGTCATATGTCCACAAAGCCAAAAGAGATAATTGCCAAGCAATGGAAAGAATGTTGGATAGCTTAGGCTGATAATCTTTTCCCAATCTTCAGCCATCACTATATCCTGCGTTCTCATATACAAACCAAGAGGCTCAGGGCAGATTGTAGCGTCCCTTGAGAACAACCAGAGAATTTCCGATTCCGACTCTCCGCCGAATCTCTTTCCATATTTGCGCACTTGGGTATAGTACAAAGAATCGGTGCTGATTCCTGCCGACGGACCGTGGCAAAACCCTTTTATAGCAAGCTTGACTTGAAGGAAGGAGAGGGGGAATAATGAATAATCGTATCCATTATGGTCATAACTCATAAAAGGGCCACGAAACCATTTTCCAGATTTGACGCAGGGGAACTGATAGGTTTGTTCAAGTTCCTTGTGTTTGCCACTGAGTCCAACGCTTTCGGGCCCATCGAATTTATGAAGGACCTTGCAGAATGGGCACGTAAAGTATGGGGGAAGATCTCGTTCCAACCGAGTCAGGAATGCTATTTTATTGTATTTTGCGAGGGCCAGCTCCCTGTGTTTCCCTTGTAATATGGCACGAACTCGATGGTTGCATAGAGAGAAGCAGATCAGGTCCATAGAAGGGAGGAAGTCTGATATCCATAGTATCAGCTCGGTTGGGAGTTCAGCGAGGGCCGAGAATTTTTGGGAGGGGTCAATGTTGATGTTGGTCTGAGAGGGAGACTCGGGTCTGGATCGAGTCTTGAGGGACTCCATGATGGATTAAGATTGGGAAGCTGCTCAGATGATGCTCAGATGTTTCTGTGCTCAATCGCTCGTTCGATAGTAGGAAGAGTGTAGTAGTCAACGAGAAAACAAGCTCACTGAAATCATGGTCATCGAGGAATTTCTCAAGCAGCTGAATCACTTGAAATGTCTTTAGGTATGAAAGGGATGTGGGCTGAACCTTCCTTGTTTTTGAATTCGTTTTGAACCGTGGGAGTCAACATCTTTGTTGTTCATTCTATCTCCGAGTCCTAATGCAGAACGAAACCACAGAATCATTCCACACCTGGACCCGTGGCCGAGGTCATAGGTCGGAGGTACTATAAGTATATCAGAGCCTTCCTCCAACTTGCCAGTCTTGCAATTAAGCAAGTGCAAGCTGAAGTTGAGTCTTTAGTGATTCAATGTTACTTCAACTTGTTGAACTTGAACATTTGAAGTGACTAAAGTCCATTTGATATGATTGTTATTCTCATACTAATACGAATTGAACTCAATCTATTTCCATTCTACATCATCCACTATCGCAAGAACCAATGCCACTATCCAACATCTGAAACAGCCTGAGTCGACATGTGCACCGGCACCATAAAGATCGCCACCGCAATCAAAAAGCTCCATTTGGGCCTCTACCCTTGGTTCTTGTCCCCTTAAGTGAAAGCAATGGGATTCTAAGGTATACTGGCATGTATGCGATCTACCGCTGATCATTCTGCTGACATCTCTCTCATTACTATACAGCTTCTCCCAAGGTCGCAGGCAATGTTGCATCGGCGGCCGCCATAAGGTGCCGCCGAATATTGACCTCCGCCAGCCCGGATGGGCTGTATCATCTAGAGCCGAAGAGCTCAAAGACCTTATGCGGGAGGAGAGTATATAATTTCCTGGCTGTATAGGCACAGCTCCCCATATCATTGTGATCATGGCGAATTGATGTTTAGAGTATAGAGAGCTCTACCTCCCCCCACGCTGCCTGCCCCATAGGGCCGAGATACGGCAACCAAGGTGATTGCCGCGATTTTTGTAGTACCCAAGTTTTGGAAACAAACATCGAGTTATTTTTGTTAATTCGAAAGCTACTAGGCACCAGGGAGAAACAGAAAACCCCCGAGCAAGGGTGGGCGTTTCGGAAAGACAGCCTCCAGAGGACCTGAGTCCAGCGGCAGGCAATACCTCGCCGCTCGAGATCCTTTTCCAGTTTCTTCCAAGATTCTCCAAGAAAAGCTCAAGGAGTCCGCACCGTAAGGTGGAGAATGGACACTCGGACTAGTTGCAGTTTTGTTGGATGCTGCCCAATTGGCACTGTTAACCCTGTGCTCATTGGACACATTAAAGCCATGAGGCGTGTGCATATTTTGCCAGAAGAGACTTTTGATCACCTACAATGTATCTTCTGAGACTTGATTGCCTACTTCCAAGGTTCCCTATGTATACGAGTACCAACCATTCCACCTATTAGTAGTAGTTCCCAAGTAGCTTCAACTCGACGCCCAGATTTTGAATACTCACTCATTGGAAATTGAATTTCAGTGATTGTATTGAATGCAAAGTGCCAGTGCATATAGGCGTTAAAGAGAGCTAGAAAAGAAAAGACATCATATCATATGTACTGTGGACAAAGTCTCGA
This sequence comes from Penicillium herquei, assembly GCA_039634405.1. Classification (NCBI taxonomy): domain Eukaryota; kingdom Fungi; phylum Ascomycota; class Eurotiomycetes; order Eurotiales; family Aspergillaceae; genus Penicillium; species Penicillium herquei. The sequence goes on from CP098390.1 coordinate 2,431,462, forward strand.
TCATCAACATCATCAAACTCCACGCCCAGCTCAGCACCCAAACCCCCAAGCAGAATCCAAATGCACTCACTCGCATACAGAAAAGATGAAGAGAAGAGAATGAGCACTCCCAAGCATGTCATGCTGCAACCCTCTAGGTTCAAGCCCAATGAATTCAAAAATCAGACGCCAGGAATAACAGGACAGAGTACCTCCAAGAACGAACTTAGAACAAAATTTCTTTAGATGAGCTTAGTCGGCCCGGCCGATTTTCTTGTATGTCTTTCGTTTTCGTGACAAAAGGGAAAAAGAGCAGCTGAAAAATCCATTCCACGCATCTGTTTGAACAACTTAATACATGCAGAGGGTGATATGCTGAGTTTAGCCACCCCTCTCGCCGAAATCCCGAGCCCACTCTTCGTATTTGCGGAGTCCTTCTTGGGAAACACTAGGCCGAATGGAGTAGAGACTTGATTCGAAATCTTGGAATTTGATAGGTCGGATTTGATCCATCGGTGTGTGGAGGAGAGCTTCGCCGAGATTGCGAAGAGGACCCATCGCTGCATCCTTGGCGAGGGCTGTTATATCTGAACCGGAGAAGCCTGTTGAAATCGTTAGCTAGACTGATCAATTTATAACATGAATGATTAGGATGTGAAGGCCTACCTTCTGTTACATGGACCAGAACTTCCGTATCCGAATCACTGAGCTCATGGTGCTGATGGCTGAGAAGCTTGCGCAATTGTTGTTCGCGCACGTGCTTTTCCGGCAAAGGAATATACTGACGACGAACAAAACGACGACGTGCTGCCTCGTCGATATCCCATGGCATGTTTGTTGCGGCCAGAACGAGCACGCGGCTCGCATCGCCCTCTTTCTTATCTCGGGCAGATTGCTCACGACCTGCAGCAGCACGCTGAAGGTCTGACCATTGGATCAAAAACTCGGTCTTAGATCTACGAGATGCTTCATGCTCTGAACCGGATGAACGTGCAGACAACAGCGAATCAATCTCGTCCACGAAGATAATTGAAGGGGCGAGAACCTTGGCCAGTCCGAATAAGGCACGTACGAGCTTTTCGCTCTCGCCGTGCCATTTTGAGGTCAGGCTGGATGATGAGACGGAAAAGAATGTGGACTTGGACTCGGTGGCAACGGCCCGTGCAAGCATAGTTTTGCCGGTTCCTGGCGGACCAAATAAGAGCATACCACGTGCAGGCTCACGTAGACCAGAGAAAAGATCAGGGCGTAGGAATGGATACACGACAGCTTCTTTGAGGGCTTTCTTCGCCCCCTCTAGTCCAGCAATATCATCCCAATGAACTTCATCACCGCGTACGACGATGTCGTTCAAGATCTGACGTGCCGACTGTAGATCCACTCCCTTGGGTAGCTTATTCAGAATGTTCACAATATCATGATTATCCTCGTCGGCCTCGTCCTCGGCTTCGTCTTCGGTCCCGGAAGACTCTTGATCACTTGATGGCGGCGTTTCACGTCGCTTAGCAGGAACCTGTTTTCTTCGGGTTGCACTACTACCATTCGCAGCCGAGATCGTCATCCGATTCATACCTCTATGGAGATCATCGCTTCCTGATGATGGTGAGATATAAGCTGACTGTCCGACCTTGGTTGTCCGTGGCGCCGATTTCGTCCGTGGTGTACTTCTCGATGATTTTGGATCACGATCATCGCGCGGTGTTGCCGGTCGAGAGTTACCTTCGGATCTAGTAACCGGAGTGACACGAGGTGGCGGCTGGAGAGAAGATCTCAACCCAGCAGGCTTGGGTTTAACAGAAGGTTTGGGTACAGGAGAAGGTGGAGAGGTAAAATCCTTCGGGTCCGGCATGACCGCCGGTCTCGATGAATGTGGTCGAGGGCTTTCGGGTGCCACGGGCTGACGGACAAGCCGCGGAGCTGACCGACTCGGGGAGGGCTGGTGAGGTTCCCGCCAATTGGCAGCCGGAATCCGGTCGGTGGCGGAGTCTTTCCGTTGTAGCTGATGTCGACCTGGCAAAGGCTCATCTCCCGAACTGGTCCTTGGCTCGGCATTGGCCGCACTCCGAGACGAAGCTATAGCAGCCGCATCGCTGAAGCCCTTATCGCCAGATGCAGACCGGAAGGTGCTGCCCCATGCCAGGCCGGCTGCTTTGGAAGCGGCCGGCCGCGATTCCTTCTTCTTACTACTCACCTTGGTCTTCTTCTTGCCATCGGTGCTCCGCAATGTCGTCAGCATCGGCTTCCGCCTCTCTGGACTGGAGCCACGCGACTTCTCCTTCTCTGATGAATTCGAGTTCATCCTCATGGCAGGCGAGCCGGCCGGCGACAGGCCCACCGGATGAGCGGGATCTTCGTAAAATGAGATTGGGTCGGAGTGGTGCTTTGGCGGTGGAGGAGGTCGGCCAGGGATAGCAGCTGGTTTGGAAAGATCGGTATAGCCCACTGCTGGGATAGTGCCGTCGCCGATCCACCCTGTGATGTTGCTTGTGGATGGCTGAGAAGTGTTACCGGCGTGTCTACCCTTTATGAGAGTCGCAGGGCCCTTTTCGTTGCCGTTTGCTTCGGCGGTCTCTTTCCGGCTTTCGCGCAGAGCCGATAGCAGGTCGACTCGTTCACGGCATTGAACCTCCAAGGCTCGAATGGAATCTTGTAGTGCCTTCTCGGTTTCGGATTTGGGGGTGTAAGTAGAGGATACTCGGCGAGCATTGTGGTGATAGATAGTCTCGAGGGCGGATCTCCAGGATCGCAATGCTTCCTCTTCGTTGTTCTGATGTCATGAGCGAATTGTATCCAAATGTCCCCGACCGGGAGCCGCAGGAAGCTTACCTGGCCCTCAAAATAGACTGCAGTGGAGCATAGTAGATAGCACTCATCATACGTCTTCTGCATGGAAGACGCGGGCCGTGGGCGCATCATTGGGAATACACAAGCCCGCACCCATTTCACAACTGGTTGTGGTGGGGAGAAATGGAAGGCGATGATCTCCCGTTGTGAGGGGAGGAATTTTCGCGTGACGTCGTCGGGTTCGGCAGTTACTGCATGCGGCAACCCTCCAAATATATAGATCTCAGATGTAGGCTGTGAGGGTATCAGATGTTAGATTGGGGAGTGGGAACTGTCGGATGAAAGATATTAATTCAAAATCTACATCCTCCTGCCCGGGTGGCTTCATGGGTTACGAGGGTTGACTATATAGCTCGATTCATAATGCACGTGAGCTGCCACTACACTCAAAGATCAAGTAATATCGAGTGTTCTACTATGTCCTACTCTATCTTACTATGATAGTACAGTAGAGTGCTATACTATTGGTAGCCCTGGAGACTGTCATAGTACTAATCAAATCGGATATCACGTCTAGATTCCACGTTCTATGGGTACAAATCAATCATAATCCAAGTAGATGCAGACATCACCCCCAAACCAAAAACAAACCAGGCATGTTTCCAACGCCAATAGAGGAAAACATTGAGCACATCAGACAGGGGAGGTCGAGAAGAGAAGTTCACCTCCAAATGGTGAATACATGAGATGAAACAAAATAATGGTTTCCCAACATATGAAATAAAACACTCCCCTCCTACCTTACTTATCTGTACATTGCATCGCTTTTGGTAAATATCAGTTCCAAATATGCATCAAGATGGACCTGGGCTTTGGTTAATTGAAATGTTAGATTTTTTTTTTCTTGCTTTTCGGTGTTATTTTTCTGATTTTGAAGCCCCAGATCCACCATTATCAATGGCTGGGCACTGCCCATCACCATAAAAAAAGTCAAAATAAACCCAGAAGAAAACCCATGACCACCTCAGGAGATCGAAGTTAAAACAAAAGAATAGGGAAAAGGCGAAAAGGTATTGTGGGGGCTTTCACAACACAGGTATCACGAAAAAAACATTAGGGATCATCCGAAGAGAGGTTGAGAGTCAGGGCGAAGGGAGTTTTGTTTACTCCATGCTCTTCTGGTTATTCTTGAAGTAGGCCTTGGCCATTTCGTAAGAGGTCCTAGCGGGGAATTAGTATTGTACTCGGTGGTGTCAAGGAAAAGACAGAGCAAGAGAGAAAAGAGTATACTCACCAGCAGATAGCAGTGCTGGGCATGGTGGCAATGATACGCGGGCGCATACCGCGAACGAAGCCAGCCCATCCAAACTGCCGCTTGATGATGGCGGCGGCATTGAAGAGACCCTTAGCAGAGCGGATCTCCTCGTTGTTGGCGAGACCGCGAGTCTGGAGGAGGGTCTTGACGACATCCAGAGGAGTAGTAAGACCGGCGGCAACGGCACCAGCAAGACCACCAGCAATGCAGTGAGTCATGGGGTCATACTGGTTCTTAGGGTTCATGATCTTCGAAAGGGACTCGTAGGCGACGAACTGGGTGGCAGTGAAGGGGACGGTCATGCACAGAGTAGTGGGGTAGGAGACGTAAAAGGCCTGGAGACCCTCGGTGCGGTAGAGGGTCTTAGCACACTGAGCGATGGACTTGTGAACAGAGCCATGAACCTGCATGCGCTGCTTGATGACTGTTTGGCAAGATGAGTTAGTTACCTTCAATCCCCTCGACCTTTCGATTTCCTCTTATCTCTTCTTCTTGTGTTTGTTTTTATCTCTTTTGATTTTCCCCGGGGTTCACTTACCATCGAATGGGTTCATGAGCGCGTCACTGGCAATGGTAGCGGCGGAGCCACTGAGAGCTATATTCAAACTCCGTCAGTCATCTGATATCCATGTTTGCCTTCGAACTTCCGTCAACCGCAACCCTACTCACCAGCAGCGACGGGGTGGTGTCCATCGTCAACGTTACCACCGGCCAGCTCCTTGACCACCTCATAGGTACCGAAGTAAACAGCGTGAGCGGGACCTATCGCGAAAAAAAAAAGAAAAATGTCAGCCACCAGAACTTCCACAATTGCTAGCCACTACCCGGGGTATCGGAAAACGCACCAGCACCAATAATCACACTCGAAACGCCCTTCCACAGAGTGCGCAAGCCCTCAGCGCGGTAGATGGTGGAAAAAGCGTTGCTGATACCAGTGTAAAGACCTCCGCTGGATGGGTGCAAGATTTGCATACGAGTCTAAGAGAGCAAAAAATTGTCAGCGACCCAACCCAACATGGGGGAAAAAATGACATTCCCAAGAATGCATGACATACCTTCATAAGGTCAACGGGGTACATAACGGAGTGCTCCTGTTATTCCAATTAGCCAAAATTGTCCATCCAGGCCACGATCTGGCCGCAATCGATCTGAAGGGTATCCGAATCCCACATACAGCAATTCCGGCAAAGGCACCGGCGAGCATGGAGGGGCCGAGACCATAGTTGGCAGGCAGGGCTTCATAGCTAAGAGACAAGACGAATTAGCATGCCATTCAACTTTGGACAAGTGTTGGGGGTTGGAGTTGCGAGCATCTCGGTTTCCGGGACGCAAAATGAGACCGGCTTCACCGGAGTGCAATATCAAGGAATTGGGGCGAATAAAGCAGATCAGCGCAAAGAAACACGAGTTGACACGTGTACCAGGCCCAATCGACTATGAAGAACAAGATGCGAAGGGTCCTGACACTGCGCAGCTCGGTCTTGCGTCGCCTGGGGAAGAAATCATAACGAAGCCTGCGGAGAAATCACTTACTCAAATTCCTGCCCGGAGACATCTTCGGGGGACGCCATGGAGCTCGGATAGCTCGACGCGCAGTCGAGATGATTCAGGAAAGGTTATGGAAGGATAGGAATGGGTGTTGGAGCGTTGGTGGAGAGGAAGTTGTGGTGAGAGAGGTGTGTGAAGAGACAAGTGTGGATGTTTGTGAAGAAGCAGTGAAATACAGGTTCACCCGCGGAGCCAGGAACCAGGGGGGTCCGTATTTGAGATGGGCTTGCGACGGTCTTAATACGATCGTATTGATGAAGGGACGCCGGTACTTCTCTGGACAAACCTGGAGAGAAGAGAAAAAAAAAAATTATGAAGATTAGGGAACGGAATTCCCAGTCCCCGGAGCTAAGGCAATTATTATCAAGGACCGACCATCGCCGGATTCCACAGCCTCCGACCCATTCTTGGTTAAAGAGATCTCCGAGCCCACACTATTTACGAGGTTGGTTTGATGCTTCGGTGTTAACAACTCGGAATGGATTACTCCCAATGGGATCTATGAAGGATCACTACTATTCTTCTTCTTTTGTGTGACTGTTCAAACATCTAGGATCTCCTATTCCAAGAAGAAGAGCCCATTGTGTCTTCTTCTTGTGCACCCAGATCCATCCGATGACGGAGCTTACATAAACGATCGTATTGTAAGTCACAATACGAATCTCGGCGTCGCTGAAGAAGATCCAAGGAGCGGTACTTGCTGACTCGTATAAAAAGAGCAGACACGGGAAGTACCGCCCCTGTATCATGGCTTGTACCTAGAGGTAAGAGTTATCAATCTGATAAGCCCCTTGTGCAATTTCCATTTAGATTATTATGATCGGGAACTAGTGCCAGGATATTACGGTGCAGGGCCAAAGTGGATCGGGTGCCAGGAGATTCAAAGGCTTCGAGAAGGTCATTCTATCTGGATCCATCATGGTGATCCCCCGTTAGGATCTACCATAGACAAGTTCAAAGAGCAGAGTATAGAACTTGAAGGCACTTAACAGGCATCAAACGGGAGAATCCAATTCATCTCACCGGAGATCCATGAACTTTTGATCAAAGAAGAAAAAGCAAAAAATTCACTAACCCCTTTATACGGTGCATTGGCGCTTCCTAGGTGATAGGAGGCTCAGCATGGAGTTCTCTATAGGGATTCTGAGGACCACGCGACTCTTCCGTCCGCCCTGCCGAGGTCCGGGTGGGCTTTAACCCGGCCTAATCTTCTTGGTAATGCTATGGGGACATAGGGACGGAAGGTCTAGTGGAGCATGTTCTCCAAGAGACAAAAAAGAGCCCAAAGTGCAAACAATTAATACATGAAGTTGAATGGTAATCAAAACATTGAATAGTCAATATTGAAATACTACTAAGCGTAAGGAGTTTGCCTGTTTTATTCGGGTGAAACTACTAGAAAGGGAAGACTGGGATCCAGCAAGGAGCCCTTCATCCTGAAAAAGTTCGGCTTTGCTCTGCCGATTGTCGGCTAATATGGAACCCATGGAGTAATGGAGTGCGAATATACAGAGTACACATATACTAGTATTTCGGTGTTGAAGATCATTGAAGAAACCAGGTCTTTTTTTCTCTTTTATTCGTCTCATTCGTTACACTTACCGCCGGGGTGTGATGGCATAGAATTAGGGCCAGGATCCGATATCTGTGGTTATTAGTTCCTACCTAGTTGTGAATATTGTAGTAAATTTGCACTTTGAATAACCAATTGTGCCTAGGCAAGTGATGGAATTGATTATAGGTACAAGAATCAGGCCATGGAATATCATCTCCCAAGATTCTATATGATTCAATCAATCTGCTTCAAGTGCAGTAATCAATTATCAAGAATTAAAAATTGAAACGCCCCTGCATGCGATTTGATCTGGTTTACGCAATCCAAAGATGAAACACGACCGGAAAATTATGCTAGAAAAGGAATAAGAACTCGCTATCTGGCTATGAAAGTAGAAATAGAGAGGGCTGCTATCTGTCCATGATGCTCCCAATACATAAGATCTCAACACCTCATGCGCCGCAGCCTCGAGAAATGAAGAGTGAAAATCAATGATCGGATTCAGGATTCAGGGTTCAGGTCAGGAGGCAGGTGAAGTCCATCTTGGTATTCAGGGGAAAGGAGGAAGAGACAGGCCTCTCTACCACCAGAAAGAACCCACCGAAGATAAAGGGAGAAACAAAAGAGGCCCAAAAGGAAACAGGTAAAAGAAAAGCAAGAAGTTCATTCACGTCGTCAAGGTCTTGTCCGGGGATCAATAAGGCATGTTGATTGTATCACCATTTCATGTTGAACGACCATTCCTCTAACCACATTAGTTAGCATCTGAAATAATGTTGTGACGATACCACAAATATAGGACGGTACCCCATATATAGGACGGTACCCTATATATAGGACGGTACCCCATATACAGGACGGTACCCCATATATAGGACGGCACCACATATATCGGACGATACCACATATAGAGGGAAATTCAAAACTTACCATGCTTCAAATTCTCGGCAGTGTCAGTCAATAAAATCACCCGGCGCTTGTTACAATAGGCGGTCTTATCCAGAATGTCCACTTTCAACTCAGCCAGCTCAGACACCGGTTTCTCAAACATCTCACTGAGACTCTCAACGGCCATTTCCAGATCCTTTTGATTGTCCTCGAAGATCTCTGTCAAGTTATTGCGAGCAAGGTAAAATGCGAACGCATATGTCCATTTCAAAGTCTGTCGACACTGCTGCAGAGCCTGTGATGCTGTATCAAGGAACTGGACCTCAATCCACGACAGTCCAGACTGTGACTGGAGGCTAGTCATTTTCTTTTCAGTCTTGAGATATAGATCCTTGTCTAACTTTGCTGATTGTTCATGATTGGCATATCGGTTGTAGTAATGGAGGTATCGCTCCAGGGATGCTCGCGACTTAGCCTGAGCAGACCGGGCATCGGACCCTGACTTTTCTTCGTAGCGACTGCAGTTGTACCAACTGGTACCATGCTCCGCCCAGAGACCCATGCACATCCAGCAGAACTCATGCTTGCACTTACGACAGGTCATGTGGTTGCATCCTCCATTCTTCTCAATAGTGGACTGGCATCTGGGGCATTCCTTGGTGTTGGCAGAAATCCAGTTGGCTGTCTCCGAGTCATCTTCACACTTCTTCAGCCACATCTTAACAAGAGGACAGGGTGTGGGCTGATGATCGTTGAGGGAGCAGCCAAAGCAGAATTCGTGTTGGCAGACGCATCGTACTGTGGGCACAATACGTTTGAGATCACGGGTTTTAACAGCACAATCGACGGCGTATTCGCAGTTAGGCGCCGGGCACCATCGAAGGTTATCTTTGTCATCGACGTAAGTTCGAGTAAGCAAAACGCGATATCTGAAGACACAAGAAGAGTTAGCAAAATCGAATACTCCAAATAACGTAACGAAAGACTCAAGCACAAAAGCATACCGGTCTTTAAGATCATCCGTCACAAGTAGATCCAAGGACTTGGAGTCAACAATCCGATGGCAGGTATCTCCAGGGCACTCGATCCGAGCCGCCTCTCCTTCTTCCTTAACTTTGCCGGCGAGGTAGTGACGGTAACAGTCCACACAGTACCGATGTCCACAACGCATAGCATATGTTTCAAGATCCGGTCCATCCTCACAGCAGATATCACACGCAAAGCCAGGCACCACCTCCGTCTTCGCCGTACCCTCGAAGTTGGTTCCCAGCCCAGCCTCCTCAAGTGTTTGTTCTGGGTGGTCCATAAATTCCTCAATCAACTTCTCCTGCTTCCAGCGACCAAATCGCAAAAGGATCGCAGCGGACTCTGGCGGCAACCCGAGGATAGCGGAAACATTGTTAACCTGCACTAACTGTTCTCGTTCGATGTCGGAAGGGTCTAACACTTTGAACTCGACTTCGTATGCTTTTCGTTTCTGTTTGATTAAATCTTTGTCGTCGGAGAATCCCGTGTCCAGATCGCCAAAGTCCACTTTGAGATGGTCAGCCGCTTTGATTACAGAAGGGATAAAGAGGGGGAGAAGAGGGTGATCTCTTCCCATAGCGTATTCATCATAACAGGAACGATTCTTATAAACACATACCTTCTCCTAGGCTTTCATCGTCGCTGCCTTGAGTGTCCAGGAAATCATCCGCACTTGAGACATCGCTCATGAAGTCATCGTCAGAGTCCATGCTTCCGGTAGTGGTCGCGGGAGTCGCGATTCCCCGCTTCTTCTGAGTCTCCGAGCCTGTTGCCGAGCTCCTAGACTCGATGGTCTTGAGAGTTGCAAGACCAGTGGCAGGGATGTCTTTGTCGTTTTCGTGTGGGTCGGACGATGTAGTGGCGTTTCTGGTATGGGCAGCCTTGGTGGCGGATTTGGGGAGAGGCTCGTTGTCGTCCGCAATCGCCGCCTCGGCCGCCTTTCTCTTTCGCGTAGAGGGAGTCGTGGTGAAAAAGGGGCGGCGATTTGCCGAAGGAGGGGGGGTTTTAATAAAGGAATGGAGGTGAATCCGTTTGGAGGCAAAACGTCATGGGGAAAAATCGCGCGTGAGTTCGGAGGGGGCGGAGTGGGGAACCAGTACATAGAACTTTGCGTCTTTGGGGGGGTTCTTTGGGATGAAGAACTCTCGTAATTATTTGTCTTGTTTCCCAGATTTATGTTTTGCTTGTTTTTGTTTAGTTTGCTTTTTGGTTGATTTACTTCTTGGTCATGTGCTCATCAAATCGTACATATTCTATTCCATTAATTTCCCCCCCTGAGAGAGTACGCTTTCGGATGACTCCTCCAGGCTCCAGAGCTGCTAGGATGTTTCGCTAGCGTCCTTACATTTTTACTCTTTTACATGCATAGGACAGGTCCAAAAAGGATCACCCTGATTCCCACTATGAATCATGGGAATAATTAATGCCCAGGTGGGCTTTATGATATGTTTTATCCACGTCAACACGCATTCCAGGTGGCAGCTTACTGAGATCTCTGAGATGCCTATAGGGTATTGGTTATCGCCGCTTTTATTCGAGCGCTCAGGGCATCTGGATCAGGCGGTAGATGACAGGAAGAGCAGGGATCAGACATTTCAATACTCCCCTATTGGTCCACGATTACAGTCTGATCTCTCTCCTTTCAGCCCTCCTAACCAGGGAGCCCAGTAGATGCCACCAGTGATCAGGATCTAGACTTGAACAACATGACTCTATTCTATAACTTGATCTTGATCCAAAGTGACAAACTAGGTATTGCTAACCTCCCAAGATGATTGGACTAAAGAGTCATGTGGAGCTCATTAGGCCAGAAACAAATACGAAAGAGGCATCGCATGACTGCATGGAGATCCAGAATCTAGTCCATCAATCCTAAATAGGCCCGATTTCATCACTTGTGTGCTTACTCGTACTAGTAGACACTCCCTGGTTCCAGCATTACCAGGGTTCAGTAGACTACTTCATCTGGTACTACGTATATCTAGGGTATTCCAGGGATAACTTGAACTCCAGTATACCATATGAAACAATAACCCTACCACTAGAAGGAGTAGGAATAGTAGTAGTAATTCATCAATCCATAATCCATTCAACTAAATTTTTTGGGAATCAAAGAGCATGGTATATGATCTACTCATCGTCACTCTCCTCGTCGTCATCATCTTCCTCCGATTCCTCTTCCTCACTGCTCTCCTCCTCCTCCGCATTGGCCAACCACTCAATAAATTGCTGCGCTTGGGTACGGACATTCTGCATCTCTTCAGTCTCACTTGATCGTGAATCACTCCACCACTGCTCATACGCTTCCTCATCCACCAGCTCAAGATCATACAGCTCCTTGGCAGTGAACAGGAGAATATTCGCACCCTTATTGCGGTGCACCAGGTCTTGCTGCAACTGAATGAGCAGATCAACCTGGTCCTTCTTCTCCTGCTTGGCACGATCAAACAGCGTTCGGTCCACAACTTCCCGGTATGTAGAGAAGATCTGGTGAACCGCTTCACTGGCATTCTTGCCAGCTTCCATCAACTGCTGCACGTGCTTCATGAATGAAGCGACGATAGCACGTCGTACTTGGACATCGGAGGCGTTAGCAGTCATACGGAGACTGACCAACTCAAGCTGGACAACGTCAGCCGAAACACCATCGCGAAGACTGTCGAAGATACTAGTTGTCGCATCATGGTGGAAGTTGTCTTGTTCCTCGGCATCGGAGAAACTGCTGCGAGCGGAACGCGGCCAGGAAGCGTCGGAGATGTCGGAGGAAAGTGTCGAGATGGAGGCGGAGGAGAGAGATGCGGCGGGGTTCTGGTAGACAAGTCCGGATGAGGCAACACTGATATCGTCCTCGTCCTCGTCGTCGTCTTCGCCCTGGATGAACTCGCGGCCCTCGCCGTCTGCTCCCACAACGCTGGGGTCTGAGATTGATTCACTTCCGTCGCGGCAGGATTTTGTGATACGGGTACCAGCTTCAACTGTGATACCGTCTGCGATCTTCACGCCGTAGGAGAGGAGGGCACCGGCGGCAACCTTGCAGTTCTTGCCGATGACGACACCATCGGCGATGATGGCACCGTTGATATCTGTGTTGTCTCCAATGACCACGCCATCCCAAAGGTACGCACCCTCAAGCTTGACGTTGCGGCCGATTTTACAGTTTCGGCCCAGCACTGTATTGCGTACGGTTGTCTTGTCACCGATGCTAGTTCCCTTTCCAATGACCGTGCGACGGCCAATCACACAAGAACGCGCCAACGTGACGCCCTGTTCCTGGTACAGGTTGCCCTTGCGAAGATCGTAGGTATGACCGGGCAGAAGGTTGGTATCGGGGCACAGAGGGTATGTCCAGCGGGAAATGATATCCTTGCTGACCGCATCATAAGCCTTGAGGTTTCGTACCCGTGCGGCGTAGTCATCCTTGATGATGTGTGTGTGGATGGTCTTGCCGTTCAATTCGTAGTCCTTGAGAACACCGAATAAGTAATGCTTTCGGGGAGACTGATAGTCGAAACTGTCGGACCACAGACTCAACACATCAGGTGTGCAGATATCGATGCTGCAGTCAATCAGGTCCTGGCGGATATCCAGCTCAGGGTGAGTGAGGATAACTTCTGTGTCGATGTTGAGTCGCTTGTGGTTGTTGTCCGCGTGCTCGTCGATCTCTTCGTAGTGGAGACAGCGGTCCTTGGTGGGATCGATAACGAACACGGGAGAGACTGTTGAGGATTTGGTACGATGGTTGCGTCCTGCTTCGCGGAGGACCATAGTCATGATAGCATTCTTATCTTTTTCACGGCGGGCGCGGTGCTGCTTAAGCGCACCCTCGATGGGCATGTTACTGATCACATCGCCGCTCACGACAATGAAATCACCGGTGATAAGGTGCTTGCCGTCCAGGTCTCGCATGACATCACCAACAGATGCGGAGGTAGATTTAAGGAAGGTGAATTGCTTGAAAGGCGATGAGGGAGCTCTCCATTTTGAGGCGCTATAAGAGATTAGACCGGGCTCAATGGAGCTTTGTATATAGCGAACGAGTGGCAGACGTACTTGATATACTTCTCCAAAATATCGGAGTGAGCACCGGCGTATAGAAGGACCTCGTCAACCCCGGAGGTCGCTAGAAATTCCAAAGTGTACTCGATAATTGGGGTGTTGGCTAACGGGAGAAGACACTATGCAATGTAATCAGCGGTGCTCTCGCAGTATACACCGCAAGCATTATTGATCGGTGGTATAGGGCATCGTTCAGTATATACGTACGCGAGGCTTATCGAGGGTGAATGGCTCGAATCGAGGCTCGAAGGTATCGGCGAGGACCTGTATAAATCAAAGCCACAAAATTAGCTACCGTCCGAAGATATCGCAAAGACGAAGGGAGAAAAAAAAAAGACACCAAGCTAATATCTCGGAAATAAGAAATGTCCACATACCACAGCCTGTAAAGTCTCCTCTACCTCATCCGCAGTGTTGCCCTTGGGCTTTGAGCCTCCGCCCTTTTGTTTGGCACCCATTGCAAGCAGGTCCTTCGATGTGTCAACCGGCGCTGAATTGAAATATGTACTCCGCGGAGATCGTATGGAGAAGGTACGGCAGGCGGAGGAAAGATATCTCGTACCTAGTATAAGACTGAACCACAGAGGCAGTTAAGATCCAGGAAAGGTGCACAGGATCTGTTTTTGCACTGCTACTCGAGTTTAGTCGTCCCGTTGTCACAGTTCCTTTCAAAGCCACAGAAAACCCCGCCAAGCCTCGGTGACTCCCACTTCGTGTTTGGCTGGTTTGCATCATGGAGGTAACGTGATCCTTGTGGCGCATGAAACCCTCACCAGCCACTATTTGATTCCAGCCACATCTAGGTATGGGTAGCCGTCAACTGGCAAAACGACACGATGCTCGAGACTATCGTTCAATAATCAACTATTCTATTGAATATGTATGTTCTTATATTGTTAATTGGCAGTATTGATTCAATTATTTACTATCAAGCAGATGATTATATACAAAAATCTTGGAAAAGTCCAATTACTCAGTACATTTCATCGGGACCGTATTGCCTACAAGTACAAAATTGTACTCAGCGCGAATCAACTAGGTAGGCCACCCTTAACCTCCACGCAATAGTCCATACCCAAGCTCCTTCAACGCCCCAAACAAGGAATCTGCATAATCAACGTTGCATGGACAAGTAACTAAAAAGGGGTGGACCCACCAGCGAGCCAGACTGCCCTGGAAAAATCCCCGCGGGTCTGGGCCCTCCTAGACCACTGCAATTAACGTGTCCGCGTCGACGGTCTAGACTCTTCAGTCCTGTAGGTTCGTGATTACGGCGCGTTAGGTGGGTACCTTGTTCCTCTTTCCAGGGTACTTTCACGGATGTATTAAGAGATCTGAGGTTCTGATCGCCTTGTTTCGGGTGTGATGCTGCTTTTAACTTGTTGGACTTTTGCGTTGTCTATACGGGCAGTGTTTGATGTCGATATGAGACTTGTTCTATATCTGTAGAAGGGAAGGGATATTGATGCGCATTCAGGGCTGAGATGTTTTGAATTCTTCTCGTATTATTCAGGTGGTTCTTTGCAAGTTTAGCCCACGTACCCAGACATGTCTCGGAGATGATCAGACCAAGAGACTGATTCCTCCCTGCCCAGGTGCTCAGGTATGTACCCCATACGGAGTACATTTCTTGAATTCCAAGGTTAGGTTAAAGTTCACGGCCCAGGTGCATTATCGGACAAAAGTGGCAAGGCATGCATACCGAAGTGGACAGAACTGGGAATAAGAGAAGGTTGAGGCCCGGGACGGGTGGAGGTATGGGGCATGATGACCTTCCTGAACGGGAGCCAAGAGAAGCGGACCGTTGGATTGTTGATAATTGATGATGAGTACATAAGACAAGATCCGTTGTCCATACATGGGTCCATCCATTCATACCCCTGCCTACGCAATCCTGGAACCTGTAAAACAGGTGTATGCTCGGAGGAAATATCAACAAGGAAACCGAAGCCGTGAAACATGAAGCAGGAAATAAGAATGAGAAATAAAAAAAATATGTAATATAAATATGTACCTGTCGAAACAAGGGTAAGGTATTGAAAACCTTGAAAAAAATCTTTCCTTTCCCATCTGGTTCCATATGGGTCAAAATGTTTTCCAAAAAAATCAAAATCAAAATCAATAAAATCAGATACGAATAGAGCACATTTCGCCACCCAGGTTATCAAAGAGAGCCTGCAAAGAAACGCCATGACCTGTAGAAAGGGAAGATGACCGTGACCGACTCAAACGTCCGGAAAAGCGCAATGTACGATTTGGAAACCTCGTTATAGACAGTGGGGAATCGTGAGTGAAATAGACAGGCGGATAGGATGAATAGGATGATGAGTAAAGCGAGAGGAGATAGTGAGTGTGGGAGAGAATGTGCGTGTTTGTATGCGTGCGTAAGCGTAAAAAGAAGATGATGGACAGATGGCAATGAGCAGGTTTAACCAGGTCGACCGGCCTGAACTGCCATCATCGGCTGGGGTTGGGTGTACATGCGTTGTCGTTTCGCCATATTCTGGTTCTCAGCAGCACTGGACATCTCTGACATTTGTCGGCGATGTTGGGGACGAATCGGAGCTCCTGTAGATGGCACTGCTACTGGCGGAGCAGGAAATTGTACGCCATTCGGATCAACGGCATATGCTGTTGGAGGTGCTGCCGCTGCTGCAACATATTGCCCTTGGATGGGAGGCATGTTTGGTGGAACTGCTTGCATCCCCTGGAATTGGCCAGGGGATTGCCAGTTGTTCATGGATGTCGCGGGAGATTGACCAGGGGAACTATCTTCTTTGATCGATTGAGTGGCTGATGTCTGAGCCGCCATTGTCACGGCCACGGGAGCTGGGGGACCTTCAATGCTTTGGGGAATAGTCTTGAGGTGAGTGAGGTGAGTCTCCAGCATATCGAGGAGACTCTTGCGGGTAAATGGTTTCGGCAAGACATCATTCATGCCTGTAAAGCGTTAGTTGGGGATTCTATCAAGTTACCGCTGCAAATTGCATCTCTTACCATGTTGGTAGTATAATTGAATGTCATCACTGCGGATATTCGAAGTCATCGCAATGATGGGGGTTTGGTCGAATTGGCGGATCAAGTGACAGGCCGATACACCGTCCAGATTTGGCATGATAATATCCATTAGAATCAGATCGTACTTGGTTCCACCCTGCATCTTGTTCACAGCCTCCAAACCATCGAACTACATAGATCATTAGTAACTTGTAAACAAAATTCGGTAAACAAAGAATCCCAAACATACCGCAGTATCAATAACACAGTTGAATGAGTATAGGAATTTGCCGCCAATCTGCCGACATGTTGCATCGTCTTCTACCAACAAAATCCGAGGGCTGCGCATCCAGCCGGGGTCGACGTTCGTACTCTTCTTCCGGTTGTCAGGCTGCTGCCGGCGGACCTCAGCAGTATCGACCTCGGTCTTGGTAGGCATCGGGTATGGGACGTTGTTAATGTGTTCACTATACATGGGGTCGATGCCATTGGTAGCTCCCACCGGGTAAACAACTTGTTCCAGGTCGCCGCCCATCTTAGGGTAGACCATCGCAGGGTTCGGAGGTGCAGTGGTTGCTGGTCGAACCATTCCATTCCGCGATGCATCCATTGTGGGAGTAGCCACCGGAGCGGCACCTGCTGCCTTTTGGGCATCGTTGGCCGCATCCATATTGGCGAGGTTAAATTGAATCTCGGCGTTCATGTCACTGAGCAACTTCGAGGCTTGTTGTAATGGCGATGATGGCTCGTCATC
The DNA here is from genome assembly GCA_039634405.1 of Penicillium herquei. NCBI lineage: Eukaryota > Fungi > Ascomycota > Eurotiomycetes > Eurotiales > Aspergillaceae > Penicillium > Penicillium herquei. Next base: position 2,448,364 of record CP098390.1, read on the forward strand.
CACTGCGCCCACCTGCATGGGGCTCATAGTCGAGCCCGGTTGTCCTTGGAACCCAACAGCCTTGCTATCCCGACGTTGCCGAGCATCAACTGAGAGTAAATAATTCATCACTTGATGAATGACATTCTCATGGTTCAACACTGTCTTCTGTACCCGCATGACTTCCTGCAACATAAGTTGATGATCCACGCTAAGTTGCGCATAGCGATCGGAGAGGTGTTGGATCTGTTGTTGTTGGGCGAGGATCTGCTGGTTCAGCAGATCGATCTGTTGGGTGGGAACGGAATCATCGGTGGGTTGGGTTTGTTTTCGGGGAGCAGGTGCTTTCCGGCGAATATTATCGAGAGATTCCTTGCTGTTGGCTCGAAACTCTGGGTGTTTAAATTCCCAAGCCTATTTACGCCCATCATCATTAGTATGGGGGTTTCTTTTGCCTTTTTTCCTTTCTTTTTTTTCGGTCTCCACTCCTCTTCCCCCTGCTTCATGGATGGGGATTAGACGTACGTTTTGGCCGTACGGCGATTGACCATTCTCCTCGTTGTTCTGGCGAACCTTGTGGAAATCGTATTTGTTGAGTTGGCGCACAAAACTGGCGAAATTGCTATGCTTGAAGTGCTTCGGTAGGATAGTCTTTGTAAATTTCTCGCACTGGTACCCTGTTAGCTACACGGTGCGACCGTTGACCACGCCACGGGCGCATTTACCTCTAAAACCACGAAGCTGTCCCCTTCATCGCCCCAGCGCACAATGGAGGCATATGAGGGGTCCTCCAGCATTCTGATAAGATAGTTAGATCGCGAGTTCGTTGGCGCGTCGTGCAAATCGACCGATTTTTTGCCGAGAGGGGGAGAGAAAAAGAAAAAGCACAGAAAAAAAAGGGAAGGGGGAAAAGCAAGAAGATAGAGTCGCCCCATCCAGTACAACTTACTTATACAGTTTGCGCACCTAGACATTTGGGATCAGTAAATCTTGCAACTCTCCAACACTGGCGATGAAACTCACGAAATCGCTGGAGTTGCCCGCGGGGGCGGCATTCGAGGTCTGGCCTGGGCCATCCATGGGGGGCTAACCGGGTCGCGACCGGTCGAACGAACAGCGAACTGGGGCTGATCTGCCGAGATATATTAAAGAGAGTAGGAAGAATATGCAAATCAATGCACCAAAAAGACCTCGACAAAGAAAGAAGAAGGAGGGATTTTGAAAAGAAAGCAGAACGCAGAAACGGGTACCGCCCAGAGGTTTGGCGGTAGAGCCATGTACCAAAGTTACTGCGCAGGTACGCCGTGGTACATGTAAAAATCATATATAGAAATTCATTATATGAAGATCATGTATATCAATTCCCAGGTAATAATACAGATAGTATCTGTATATCAACTATTTTAATATTTCTTTTTTAAAAAGACTCTCTTTGTTTATTCTTATGATCCAATCTCTTTGATCTCGAATGTCATCATTATCATCTGGTCTTTACTGATACAGGTCCAACATTCCTCCAAAATACTCCCCAGGGAATGCACTCCATAATTACCAAATGCATGGAGATGTCAGTGCGCACGAGATGGAGGGGGCCATGCATCGGGTGTTATCATAGGTACCTTATACGGTAGATCATTCAAATGTTTCAATCAAAAAACACCTAGAGAAGAAGAAGAAAAAAAAACATGTACTCAGTAAGACCAAAATTACTAACCTTTGAAAGCCCTGAGACGTTGAAAACTGGAGAATCCAATACTCCACCGACAGTTCTTGGGACCCTAGTGGACCACGCAGACGTGGTTCCCACACGCGTACAACTCATTGTTTCCACCGTTTAAGAAATGCGAAAATCTGGAAAAATCGGGATGACGAAGGACCATAAAAATTTTGAGAGTAGAGGATTATTCATCGGGCCACAATCTGCAGAGACTTGATCCATATGCATGATCGGTCCATTCTCCTCCGTCTCGGGATCCTTGGAATTCGGAGTTATTCTCTTTAAAGAGTTGTAAGATGTCAATGAACCAAGACAATTGAGGTCTTTTCATTCTCATCCCAGCCTTGTTGATATTCGTGGGTACTGGAGGTTATAGCGGTGAAGAGGGTTTCAGGTGGAAGTGGAGGTAGCTTTGCACAGTCCATGTATGTACACCTGGGCAGTCGACTTAGTACTCCACCCTTATGTAGGTACGCAAGTTGGATTCCAAATTGGAGTTATCACTCTACCAGTAGTATTTGGAATTTACTTAATGATCATTTTCCAGGGATGATATCAACCATCTAGCAGTATAAGAGCCTAAGGTACCGGGGATCTACGGATATGAGTCCTATTCAGACTCCATAGAATCATTTATTTCATCCAATAAGCAATAAGTCACTGAAGACAATGGTTCGAACCACTGGCACGAACAGTTCCTGGATACTCATATTTAATCTTGATATAATTCTTCGAATATTCAATGTTTACTTACAAATGTGTATTCTTCTAATACTTATCTCCAGGGCTATGACTGTCGCGGCTGTTCCTCTACTCCAAACTGCCAGTGACTCGCATCTGAGTTACTGTCCATGTCAATACGTCATCATTTTCTGAGACATCTCTCACTTGATCCAAGATCTGAATTGTATCTCGGGCTTTCATTGGGACATCTAGAGCTTCTAAACGTGGACTTCCCAGTGGGGGTTCCAATGGTGGGCTTTAACGGTCGTGCAGCTCGGCGCCGACGCCTCCTCCCGCTGGCTTTATAATTCTCTATGCAGTATCACTGTATCACACAAAGCTGAAGTTCCGACGTCATACCTCATATATGGGATGAATCCACCTTTACATCAGTAGTTCTAAGTCGCGATGCGTATCATGTAAGTCTCCAGGTCCCTCCAAGGTCAAGGTTGCTTAGTAGTCCTGAGTATAGGTACAAAGGCCTTATTAGTATGTTTTATGGGGTACCTTGCATATGTAGATTGCGCGATTGATTAATATAGTAGGCTATTATACCTATAGGCGTTTGCTTGTTTTTTGTTTGGCCCATGCCCGTCAAGTGATCATTTGAGATGAAAATATGTATACAAATAGTAGAGAGAAGTATTAATACCTGATCTCGGCCGGGGCTCCGCGGATGTGGAGGGCTCCTCCAAGCGACAGTAGCGTACATGAGGACCCTCAATTACTGCATATCTCGTATCCAATCGAAATGCGAGCACGAGCCCCCATCACATGTGCAATATTTAGCTGCTCTAATCAGTCAGATAGTGCCAGATGCCCAGGGTGTTTGCGCGATGTTGATTACTCATACACCAGTTGACGCTTTAGTCCCAAGTTTCCTATGAATTCATCCAATGTGTTCTATGGCAACCTTGGAACTATGTAATGTTTAAGATAAGAATATTGTGGCTTAGAAATCTAGAGGACTGCAAGGTCTCCAGAGCTGTGCTATCAGTCAAGCTAGTTTGAGGACCAACTTGAACTTGAATTGTTTCATTTTTCAAGTATTTGAAGATTATATATTCTACATACTACGGTATGCTTAAGCCGTGCCAGAATATGTACATCTGCACCCAAGTTCAACAGATGCCCAAACTGGTCTAATGATTCTCATAGCTTTCAAGTTGTCCATAGTTGCCCATATACAAGAGAATACATGACTCCCTTTTCATGATGGCTGATATTAATTTTCAATCATTTTATTGCTCCAATTCGTCAGAAATTGGCGTGTTTGGAGCGCGAATGAAGATCGGCACTGGCGCGAAGCGGGCCCCGGACCATGACGAAATCTCCGAAGCTCCCCTCACAACTTTTGACCCTTGAAGTTTTGAACCTCTGCAATCCTGTCCATTCATCCTTCTCATACTTTCACCATGTTCGCCGCTCGTCGCCTCACCACCCTGCCCCGCGTGCGCACTCAGGCCGCGTTCTTCCACCAGACCGCGCCCGCATTCGTGCAGAAGGGCGATGCGATCCCCGACTTGAACGTCCTGGTTGAGAACTCCCCCGGAAACCAGGTCAACCTGGCCAAGGAATTCGGCAGCAAGGGCAAGGGTGTCATTGTCGGTGTTCCCGCTGCATTCAGTAAGTCATCGGTTGGACAAGATCGCTGGAATTGAACGTGTTTATTGACTATTTGTAGGCCCTGCTTGCTCCAGCACTCACGTTCCCGGTTACATCAACCACCCCAAGCTCCAGAACGCCGGCAAGGTCTTCGTTGTCGCTGTCAACGACCCCTTCGTGTAAGACTCGCCATAGATAATGGGATAAGGAGGATCGCCTCACTAACGCGTCTCGATGCAATAGTACCAAGGCTTGGGCTGAGTCCCTTGACCCCAGCGGCAAGAGCGGCGTACGTGTTGAACAAACCTGAATTGATACAATAGCTCCATGGAAAAATTAACTGACAATTCCATAGATTCGTTTCTTGGGTGACCCTACCGGTCAGTTCAACGAGGCCCTTGACTTGACCTTCGACAGCACCTCCATTTTTGGCAACATCCGCAGCAAGCGTTACGCCCTGCTGGTCGAGGATGGTAAGGTGACTGAGGCTTTCGTGGAACCCGACAATGCTGGTCTCAATGGTGAGTTTAATTGAGTTCTCTTCCACCTTCAACGTGTTCGAAAGGACCTTGTTACTAACCCAGGGTGAATTTAGTCTCCGCCGCCGAGAAGGTACTCAACTAGAGCACTGCCTGATTAGACTTATGGATGGGCATCTCAGAGCCCCAAGTCTCCTTGCATATATAGTATAGTATTGAGGATGAGATACATCGAAATACAAGATCTCATGCAGGACGTCCCGTCAAATGGAGCTATGTCGTACGAGTAACCTTAGAGCTCAGTATGCAGATGTGTGTAAGAGTAGACACTGTTGAAGTGACTCGAATCAACGTCGCAATGTTGCAAAGTCTGCTAACTAGGCGATCTTGTCTTGAAACTCTGGGGAATATCCTGCTCTAGAGTGTATTTCTGCAGTAAATTCCAATGTAGACCCAAGTGTGGTCTCAATAGTTCAAATTGGTTGGGTCTCTTCAATGAAAACACTGCTTTCTAGCCCTGGAGGCCTCTTCAGTATAAAGGGCTTCGGACGAATGCTTCGACATCACCTGGAATAATTCATCTCGAATCGAGTTGCGTATTCTTTCAGCTGGTTATTTTCTGTTTCTATATGCTTCAATTGAAAGGTTCTTAAATGATAGGATTCATCCATATAACAACCTTGTCCTTTCTAGCACCATTTTTGGTCCACTTACTAAAACATCACTGAATGAAAATTGAAAGAACAAATCCCTGCAAATCAATTCAATCCCTGATATAAAGAGTTTGCTTTGTAAAGTGTGTCTCGTCCTGTTTGTTCTATGAAGTACCCATATTGAGATCACTGCCACAGTTGTGGCAAGAGCCACGTCGGGTTCACTTAGGCAGCCATTTAAGCATGAACAGTGGTACGTACCTTGGTATAAGGGATCATCAAATACGAACTCATATGACTAGTGGATACAAGATTAATTGCCATATCAAAATCCTTGCCCATACCCTTGAAGAGTGGTCCCTTAAAGTCCTGATCTCCACTGACTGCGCTTCGTCATTGCCAAGACAGTTTCCCCCGTTCCAGCCACTGTCCCCTCTTCCGCATCTCTCCTTCTCTACTCTTCAGGTAAACACATTTTCCTTTGTGAGCCTATATCGTGTTCTTCTGTCCTGTCGTGACAAGAGAACCTTTACGCCAATCGCCGAATCGCCGAATATTCACCCTGAACACCTTGGGCCGCTATCCGGAGCCTTGAGACCAAGTGGGCTGTGAGAGCTTGGCAAGACACCGCCGCTCCAGACCTAATTCCCCGACCCTTCTGATCGAGTTTCACTACCTCGACCACTTTCACCTCCTCTCTTTCATTTGTCGATCGTCGCGGATATACCGGCATCATGTCCAAGGTTGTGCGCAGCGTCAAGAACGTCACAAAGGGGTACTCCTCCGTGCAGGTGAAGGTCCGAAATGGTATGTCTGGCTTCTTCGCTGCTGAAATCTCAGAGACCGTCGCGATAATGGTGGGATCGCGAGACATTGGCGGGCCGCGGGCCTGATATCGCGCGCTTCAACCGATCGTCCCAGGGGTTGACCACCATCGCGCGCTCTCTGGGTGTCCATACATGTCATGCCATGCTGACAACTCTCTCTTCTAGCTACCAGTAACGATCCATGGGGCCCGACAGGAACCGACATGTCGGAGATTGCGTCCATGACCTTCGGGAGGTAAGTTACTCGATAGCCTCATTACGTCTGGTTAGATATCATTGGAAATTGACCTTATCTCCGTTTCAGTCCGAACGAGTTCTACGAGATCATGGACATGATCGATAAGCGTCTCAACGATAAGGGCAAGAACTGGCGCCATGTACTCAAGTCATTGAAGGTTCTGGACTACTGTTTGCATGAGGGCTCAGAATTGGTGGTCACCTGGGCTCGGAAGAATGTCTACATCATCAAGACCCTGCGCGAGTTCCAGTATGTTGACGAGGAAGGCCGTGATGTGGGCCAGAATGGTACGTCATATTATCCACCGATTGGGATTGTGAACAATTTCAGTTACTAAATTATAACTTTCTTTTCGCGCAGTTCGTGTGGCTGCGAAGGAACTTACTGCTCTGGTTCTGGACGAGGATCGCCTACGCAGCGAACGATCCGACCGCAAGCTTTGGAAGACTCGAGTTAGTGGATTGGATGAGGGCCAAGGTAGTGGTTTTGGAAACGAGCCTCCCCGCCGAGAGCGACGAAGACGCCAGGGTGACGATGAGGACGATACCGAGTACCGACTAGCCATTGAAGCTAGTAAGGCTGAAGCCGAGGAGGAACGCCGACGACGGGCTAGAGAGTCTGCGAATAACCACGAGGACGAGGACTTGGCCAAGGCGATCCAGCTTAGCAGAGAAGAAGAGGAACTGCGCAAGCGGGAGTTGGAGCAAAACAATGCGCATGCGCTCTTCGATGATACTCCAGCCCAGGTCCAGCCCACTGGCTACAACCAAGGCTATCAGCAGCAGGGCGCAGTTGACTGGTTCGGTAACCCGATCAACGTGCAGCAGCCCATGACCACCGGTTACCTGAACAATCAATATGCGCAGCCCACTGGATTTCAACAGCAACCCACCGGATTCCAGCAGCAAGCCACTGGCGTAAACCCTTACCAAAATGGCTACGGACAGCCCTCGGCTTTTGACCAGAACCCTTATGGACAGCAGCCTCAGAACAACTTCCTGCAGCCCCAGTCGGCCCTCCAAGTTCAGCATACTGCATTCCCTAACACTAACCCATATGGTTCCAACGACGCCTTTTCACAGCAGCAACACCAGCCGCAGCAGCAACAGGGTCAGGAGAACTACCTATCCGCCGGAACCAACAACCCATGGGCATCAAACCAACCTGCGGATGCGCTCAAGCCTATGCCAACAGGCTCAAACAATCCATTCGCTCAACGTACTCAACCCCAGTTCACAAACCCACCGCAGTCAACGGGCCCACCATCTCTTAACACTCTTGCTGAGGACCGCGCCACAACCAAGTTCAACAACCCGATTACTCAGTTCTCTCAAGCGGCCCAGCCTAACCCTATCTCCAACTTCCAAGCTCCACAGCCACCCAAGAGCACCCCTCCTCAGGCATTAGACCCTCACCACGCACGTCTGAACGCGCTTTTGGCTTCGGGCGAGGGTCAGGATACATTCGGAAACGTTGGAGATCTCCGTATTCCTGCCCAACACACTGCGCCTGGCACCTTCGTCAACTCTGCTGGTCAAGGATTGGACCGTCTGCATGCCAACCAAACCGGCAGCAACCCCTTCTTTGGCCAACATTATACAGGTGTGCCTCAGCAAACCGGCTTTGTGCAGCAGCAGCAATCCAATAGCAATCCCTGGGGAGCTCAGCAGCAAGCCCAGCATGGTGGCAGTTTGATCGACCTGTAATCTTAAGACCTTTGTCTCGGCAATTCTTATGACCACGGACCCTGCTGATACCACTGCTCCCTCCTTCACTCATATTTCTTTTCTTTACAACTTCTCAACATTCGCGGTCTGCCAGTTCTTTGATTCCATTGCTCTTCCTCTTCCCAACCCCGCTTGATCTATCTTCATACCACTACGCCCATTTCGTTTTCTCCACATGTGGAGAAATGTATGGCAGGAGCAATTAAACTGTGGAGCCGATTTTCTATCAGGACCGGGGTCTTCTCGGCACTATACTCATGCCCTCTCTTTCCCTTGGACACCAGATATCCATTCCCATCCGCGTGTCATCTTTTCCTCTGTTTCTCTTCCCTCGGTACCCCGTTTCTCATTTGTTTACCGTTTTTGTCTTTAGGATATCCTTTTCACTTCACAAAGTTTTCATGATATTTTCTTTTCGTCTGCACTATGGTCCACTCTTCGTAAAAGTGTTTTGTTCAGCCCCTTGGGACTGGTATAACCCATCAGTTCTTAAGCAACTCGCCTTTTACTTTACAGCTCCTGATTGGTTGTGCGTCTTGCATCCTGCATATGCTTGGCTTATCAGATCTAATCTGCATCATACCTGCCCATGGCTCTTCTAGTTGAGACTGGAGATTAACTAGAACGTTTGAATATGGTAAAACTACTTCAAACTTGAAGCCTCTTTGTATCAGCTCTTGTAGTGTTTGGTAAATTGAACCTAGCAGTTCCATAACAAGACCGCCATGTGCATCATCCATGAACTCGAATGCGGGGCATTTGAATAATGTCATACGACCCAGTCCAAGCCTCTTTACGTGGTACAACTAGAGAGAGAGAGAGAGAGGGGGGTTCGAGCTGTAACCACAGAAGACTTGGTAATTCTTTCTGAGATATCTGGGGAAAGACTCGGACTCGGACTACCGGTAGTTCTTGTTCAGTCGGAAAACATCATGGTATTCTACTAGTATTACTCGAGGGCTGCTTCTCTCACTTAACTCCGCAAAACTTCCCATAGAGTCCATCACCTTGGAAGGAAGAACCTGCTTGTCCGACCACAACTGTGACAAATCCATATGCACCTCGGGATTTGATCCGTGAGGGGCTCGGTCTTTGTGCGAGCATCTGGTATATTTGATGTATTCACCTAGGTAATTAATCGATTTGATTCCTCCTCTCCCCATCTCCAGAGACTGAGAGACCTACAGACCTACCAGAATTTGCATCTGGACAGGTTCCACTTCATATCTTCAAAATGGCTACAAACTACGTGCCTACGCTCGCATCCGCCGCTATCCCATCATTCAACTGTCCACCCGGGACGAAAATGTACATTTTAAACCTCGGAAAACTCGAAGCAGATGAATCATGGTTCGTATAAACATTTAAAGCCGGTCTGGTTCTGGACTTAGCTCATTTATGCAGGCTTCTTCGAGGTGGAAACTCGAGCACACTTAGCAATCCGAACCCGGAACACAAACGTCGTCGATTAGTTCTTCTTTCAGCTTTGATTGAGTACCCCGGTGTAGGACTCATTCTCTATGAAACCGGCTGTGCAGAGGATATTAATGTTGTATGTTATTTCTTTCCCAGAATCGAAACTGGTGGATATTTCACATACTTACTCCATCTAGAAATGGCCAGCACCCGTAACAGATCTCTTCCCTCGAGTCGAATACAAAGAGGAACACAGACTCCCAGCGGCAATAAAAGCAACAGGCCACGATATAACAGAAGTCAAAGCCGTGATAATAGGCCATCTCCACCTCGACCACGCCGGTGGCCTCGAACACTTCATGGGCACTGATATCCCAATCTGGGTACACGAAGAAGAATTCAAACACGCTTGTTGGGCTGTTGGAACAGGTGCCGATTTGGGCGTTTATCTAGGGCATTACATGTCTCTAGAACGACTTAACTGGAAGACGTTCACAGAGCCCCAACTGGATCTCTTTCAAGGGATTATCTTACATCATTCGCCGGGACATACGCCTGGATTGTGTATTATGCAGGTGAATCTTGAGAAAGATGGGACGTTTATTTGGACGACGGATCAGTTTCATGTGGTGGAGAATTATGAGTTGGGTCATCCTCATGGGGGTCTGGCTAGGGATCATAATGCTTGGTATCGGAGTTTGAATATGATAAGGAGGTTGCAGAGGCTTTTTGGGGCTAGGTTGATTTTTGGTCATGATTGTGAGGTCGCCGGGGCATTGATGGCTGAGAAGAGCTTTTTTGAGTGAGGGAATCCAGTTTGTCCCTAAGAGAAGCATGTTGATTCTACCTGAGAGGATGTATACTATGTCGGGGATTGTAAATGCAAAGATTTTTGATGCATCGTGTCTCGAAGGTTATAATTTTGTTCTTCTACACCGCAATGTATCTAGTTTCGCCAAACCATGATACCGTATGGATCACGATCAGCCTCGCTAACGGAAACTTCAACGCTAGCATCTTGGTACACATCCTCAGAGGAGGCATTAGTAGCAGCTCCGCCCTGCTTAGCGTTATCTTGAATCGCCTGGAGAGCGGCCTTTCTCTCATTCTGCCAAGTCTGCGATACCTCACGGAGAAGCTGATTTTGCATGACGGCACGCAGGTATCCACGCTCGGAGTTCGAGTGAGCCAACGAAATAACGACAGATCCCTTCTCTGTAGCCGCAAGAGTCTCGTGATGGCTCATTTCACCAGTGAAGAGAAGATCAGGAATTTGACCGCCACGAAGGAGCACACCAGATCCAGATCCGGGACACATGCCAACTGTGCGGATCTTGATGTCGTTGACGGACTTTCCCTGGGGAGTGGCAATAGGGATGCCGCCCGGAAGACCGACACCACCGGCAATATGATCAATCAGCACGGTAAGGGACTGGGGCTCGTCGAATGTGACTAGGCGACCTGCACCGGCAGACTCGAAGCCCTCTGGGATGGAGGCTGGCGGCGAAGGGTGGATGGTAGATCGGGAATGGGGTATTTGCTGGGAGACGTCGGCTGATGCAGCAGTTGGAACGAATTCGGCATGTGGGTAAGTGGGTTCGGAATAGAGCTTCGATTCACAAGTCTTGAGCGTGCGCTTTGGGGCATCTGACTTGAATGTACCGGTGACAACGTCACAGAGCCAGTCGGCCATGCCGCCCGGGACGGTGTCAACGGCGGTATGAGGGGAGTAGACGCTGATTCCATGTTGGGCAAGTCGTAGCAGAGATCTTTGCTGGGTATCATCTAGAGTAATTGACTTGAGACCACGGAAAATAATTGGGTCTGGCACACCGTTAGCTCAAGTCTATGAATTTTAACGATGGACACCTGGGCAGGCCGTGTGATTTCCAAGGGAGGGTTTCTTGCCGAACCAAGGAGTATTTGGAATAGAATTAGGGTTTCATGTTGTAGACATACGGTATGCGACAATTGTCGAGTCCTGGCGCCGAATCGCCTCATCCGCTACTGCTGTGGTCAGGTCAATGGCCAGCAGCACCGAGTTCTTCTGGCGACGGGATGGTTCAAAGGGAGCTTCCAAAAGCACTGAAACAGCGTGAATGGTTAGCTTCTTGCAGAAATTAATGGCCATTAATATAGATATGTATTGTAAACTTACAGCCAGTATTATCAAAGCTTTTATCAGCCAATGCCTCAGGGTATCTGCGTATACAGCGGGTCAACACAAAGCTCCAAGAGGATTGCGGGGAGCTTGGATCCTTGGAAACGTACAGCTTTCTCATAGAACTAACCACCGCCCTGGTAAAGGGAGAGCAAGCAGGAGTAGAAGACATGTTGGAATAGTGTCGTAGACCCAAACGTAAAGAATTCATGGACTTTGCAGCTCAATGCCTTGAAAGTTCTAAGATATGAAGGAAGATTCCATGTGGAAACAATATCAGTGACGTTATCGGAGGCGCTATCTTCACGTGCTTGTGCACCAGCCACAACGGCCGAATTTGTAATACAGACGAACCTCATCAATTCGCGTTCCAACTGGAGAGCTTGACAACTTATCCTCGGCTTCCATCGTGCTTAATGTTCTCCCGCGCCTCCTCCCTCACTGTCCTGAGCAGAGGCTGCCGTTATCTCTTCCGCCCTCTACCCGCTCACAGCGCTTCGTTCTCTCTCTCCGCACGTTCTTTCGCCGCTGTCAACGCCGCCATGGCCGATACCTCGGGTGTTACTGCAGAGTCGCTGAAGCTCAAGCTGACTGAGCAACTGCAGGCGCAACATGTGGAGATTGAAGACCTGTCAGGTACGAACTGTGAATTTAGAGATAATTCCAGCGTATATTAATGAGTACTCTGCAGGTGGCTGCGGCCAAGCTTTCCAAGCAGTTATCGTTTCCCCGCAGTTTGAGAGCAAGAACATGCTTGCACGCCACCGTCTCGTCAACTCTGTCCTCAAGGCTGAGATCGCTGCCATTCACGCCTGGACCCCTAAGTGCTACACCCCCGAGCAGTGGCAGGCACTCCAGCAGTAAACTGCATCATCTGCGAGACAACTGCAGCACTCGATATGAAAAGAGGTTTGGCGCCTAGACTGGAATTCCAGTGGGCTCTCATTCATAGCCCGAGACTATGCACTTTTCATTTCTTCTTACAAGAATTCTTCCAAACTTTTGATGATACCTTAGGATAGTGGGCAGAGATGTCTGCTATCAGGATTTGTGTGTACGATACAACTTAATGTCCATTGACTTATCTGAAAAAAATTAGATACCCAGGCTATGATCTTCAAAAGCTAAATAGATTAAATTTGGTGGATTTCCACCATACTAGTGCACTATTTGTCAACTGGTGTTACATGTAGCCTCCAGTCTACACACGTTCCAATGCTCAAATGGATTAAGTATTCAAATGTTCCAAACTTGATGTTGCAAGGTCCGAGGCCATCTTGATGTCTACATTTCAGATCAAACGATTGATTCAAATGAAAAAAATTTACCATTGAGCTACATTCAAGAACCCTGTATTCTAGTTAACAGGCTCGATATCGAACCGAAAATTCGCGGCTTCATCATGACCACCAAAATTAGAAACCACAATACGGGCAATGCGACGAGATCCACGCCGAAGGCCACATAGAAGAATGTAGGCTACAGTTCGTCCAATGCGGGTGCCCATAAGTTGATAGTATTCCGGAGTGCCATAATCCCAGATTTTATTCTCCTGAACCGGCCAACTAGGGTACAGATCACGAGAAACAAAATGATGAGTCTGCTCCTCGATAACGAATGAAAGAAAAATATGTCGGAGGTTCTTAATTGGGGACTCACTATTGTACAGGGCCACCGCAGCCTCGGAAACGCGGATGCGGCCCAACCGCTCACGATGCATGTTGTGAATAATCATATTACCGTTACCGGGCTGGATGCTGGTCATAAAGAGAAAGCCTTCGTATCGCAAGTTCATACTAGTGTATGGATGTCGGGGCCAGTTATCCGGGAGGGTGAGAAATCGCTCCATACCTTCTGGAGCATCGTTCTCATCTCGAGTAAGAATAGGGTTTACACCCATGATTTGTTCAAGAGTAACCGGGGTTCGTTGAATAGGGCAGTTAGGTGCATTGGCGTCATCGATCCATCGAACTAACTGAGTTCCTCGACGCTGTAGCCAGTCGGGTGTAGCAGGACCATCACGCTCTGTAGGGGCTCCAGTATCTGAGTCCGAGTCCGAGCTCGGTTGGAAACAAATACATCGAAGTAAACCACGGCACTTAAGACAAGCCATTTTGAGGAGCTGAAATACTTATCTGCGTTCTGCTGAATATAAGGAATATCAAATACTGGATAATGACTAGAGTCTGATCTTCCAAGGTTGTTGTCTTGCTGTTGTGGGATCTGGAGATGGATGGTTGAGGAATTGGATATCAAGCACATACTTATACTTACCTGAAGTGTCACTGTAGATAATATTTAGAGTCCTCGTTGGAACAAGATAAGATGAATCAGACAAAGTCTCTGAAAGGCTCTTTGGTCAAGATCGAATGGCAATATAGTATCAATAACATCTAACCTTGGACAACAATGGAGTAGTATAATAACGTTCTTGAATCTCTTTACTGAGATTTTCTATCACAATGCGTTTCAAGATTCTTACACTGATTTATCGACATCAAATGAATGAACAACATTGACTCATTGTGCCATTGTATCTTGATACCCTTGTTGCATATTTCCAGTGAATAAAGATCATCACAAGAAATCACTCAGAGGAGCCAATCCATTGATTCCGAGTCTATAAAAAGAGAAACTAAGAACAATGGTACGATGATGGAAAGATTTTTTTTAGATTTACCTAGAATAATCGATTGGCTCATATGCTAGACTGAACAGATTTTGATCCTATATATGATACAAAGACAGCACAGTCCCCATAGACCTCCCAAGGTCGAGAGCTATGTATAGAAAATTCAGCGTTTCATCCGAGTCTTTGAGGTCTATTACATACCAGTGTCAATGATTCCTAGCCTCGGAGCTAGGCCTTGAGATAATATTGCGTCTGAAGAACCTGGAGATCCATCTGGGAAAAGAGCAGTTGACTGGAGAGTCTTCAATAGAGGTAGTTTTGATATTCACTATCTCAGTACATACATGAAGAATATTTGGTATCTTGACAGCTTTCCTGCAGATTTTCTTCCAACTTTTCTTGCTCCTCCATTGTAGAGCCGACAATGCCCTCTATTTCTCCCGCAACGGTACCCGCAAGAACTCCCACGCCTATTATACCACCATCGCTTGCTTCTCGAAGAAAGATACTTTTCCCTTCACTCTGTGGTCCAGCTTTGATGACCAATCGATCGATGTATCGCTGAATGGTCTGTTTATAATGGGGGTAGTGTTGTATAACACCTCCAGATACTGCCACAACAAGCTCCTCGGGTCCCTTTTGCCATCCCGGTGTTGAGGATCCGAATTCAGGCACTTCTGTCTCCCGTTTTGATGTTGACTGGATCTTATTTGACGGGTCTTCTGTTGAGCAAGGCTTTTCAGTATCTTGAAGTTGGATCTCGCGTGTACAAGCAAGAAGGCCGACGGTCGCAGCGGCAATTAGCGCAGCAGCTCGATTCTGTACTGCGGCTGCAATAGACCGCAGATGGCCCGCATGTTGCGCAGTCCATTTCCATTCGCTGGATTCTGGTACTGGGAGCTCTTGTGATAGCTCTTTTGCGAGGTATTCATCGGAGTAACTGGGTGCCACTACCAAGGACAAAAACTCCGTGCTCAGAGTGTACTCTTCCACCAACTTTGAAGGTAAAGAGGAGCGAGGCACTGCCTTTGTATTGTGAAACCAATCATAACAAATGATCCGCACTAGCTCTCCAATATAACGACCTCCAACCATATATTCCAATGGCTGGAAACCAGGTCGGTTGCAGTGCGCATCGAGTTCTGAATCCCATTTATTCACAATCTTCAGCTCTTGAATAGGACAGCTTGAGGCCCGGAGCGTCCACTCAGTTGAGACAATGGTATCCTCAGCATCTGGCGCTTTCTCTCGAATATGCCGAATTTTCGCTTCTTGGAGATCTGTCAATTTCATGGGCACTGCTGAATTGCAACCGGCGCCAACAATAAGGCCCATCACGACCCGCGTGTTGGGTAAAGCTCGAATCGAGTAAGCGAGAGATGCAAAAGTTGAGATCGTGTCGTTAGTCATGACGGTAAGTTTTAATTTAGGGAGACAGTATTTCTTCTGTCGCTTGGCGGGCATCTCGGCTGGATCTTCATCAGAGCGTCTTGTATGACACTCATACCCATCAAGCAAGGCCCGTCGAAGATTCAAGGAAGACTTGAGTGTGAACCCCTTCCCTGTGGGCATCAAAATAGCCTCATTGAGAAATTGTTGCCTTCAGCGATGTTAGTCTTCCAGGCATGACTCAAACTAGCAAAGCCAAGGGATGATGAAACATACTTGATAGGGAAGCAAAAAGAAATTCCAGCAGTAATCTCGGATGGAGCATCATCCTTGGAATTGGCCAGATCATCATGAATGACTTCTGCGATACAATCTCCAATCCATGCGAATAATGAGTCCGCCTGGTCTTGGCGCAGGCGATTCTCGATAGGCCACGCTTTCTCTAGCGTTCGTCGAACATGTGAGTGTTTCCCTACTTGCTCCTCTCCCAGCAAGTCAATGAATGCCACTCGGAGATAGAATAGACCGAGATAGACAGCTAAATAGTGACCCTTTTCACGCCCAGTAGGTAGACGAGTGGTGGCAGTGGGGAAAAACTGCTCCGATGAGCCCGCCGCCAGTTCACGATAAGTGACTGACAGACGGGAAGACAAGCGGTATAGTTGCTCGATCTCAATATTTAGTGGTTTTAGGAACTTTTGAAGCTCAGGATCAGTTCTGGCCATTGTGGTAGGATGAAGATGACAAATTCAGGGCCTTGGGGTATGTTGCATCCATGTTTTGATGATCCGTCTTCCGTCTGACGATTAGCCGTGGATGGCGGGACCAATCACATCAGTCAACATGAACCATCAGCCATCTATATTACGTTCTTTGTGAATGCGAAATATTGAAAGCTGTGATAAATTGGGGATTATGACAGGGAAGCGGGGAAATGAAGGGAGAGTAGCATAGTAAATAGGGCGCCCGGCTGCTGTACTACCGCCGATTGAAGAATGATGAAGCTTTCAGGCCTGAGCATGCGGACAATTCTTATCAGCTTACAGAAGCATGGGCGTTTGTGCTAAAAATAATATTTAGCTTAGATTTTCTGCGTAACAATGAGTTGGAGCGAGGTTAAATGTCGATATTGTGTCTTGTTGTAACCAGTTGACGTGCCTTTTAGAACAATAAGCTATGAGATACGCATCTTGACTGCCAGTGGTGAGATTTTGAAGACTTCAAGTATTTGATCAAGTAACTAGTATACAAGTCCTCATGCCGCGCGGAGCGCGGCACTGTAGCAGCGAAGTTGACCTAGGCATGTCCAGGGGCATTTATACTCTCTCAGACAGGAATGTTCACACATACTTGAGCTCATTCAGTAGTATTTACAGGTGACTGGCGGAATACCCCTCTAAGTGTGTCAGTACCTACAGTTTTACCTACACGGTTACCTACATGGTTAACTGACAGGGAAGGTTAGCTGGTATAGGGATAGTATAAGCAAACTGATAGCCTCAACTTTCAAATGCTGAGGGATGGTAAGCTGTAGGCTATTCCAGACGGTGAAGGACCCCAAAAAACCACTGCAACCCAAGTAGTGAAAGAGCTATATCTAAGCTCATTTTATCTCCAATATATGCCGATCTTTCAATTGGGAGGCCATTCGAAATCCCTCCACGGCTGGCCCTTCGTGTCTTTCGCTAGATCAATCAAAGTTTGCCATTTCCAGCGTTGCTCTTCAGGATTGACCAAATCATTATTGTTTCCCATTGCATCGACGGTGTGGTTCATTTTATTCTCCCCCATCAAAAATCGCAGATAATTCGCAGGATCCCATGAAGTTGTCGAGGTACGCTCCGCCTTGTACTTTTGGAGAGGGATTTCCTCTACTTGGATCGCCCCAGCACCAGCTGCTTGCATGATATCGGCAATTTCAGCAAAAGAGCGCGTGTCTCCCGCTATATGAACCGTATCCGGGATTTGCGTCTCCGGCAAAGCAGCCAACGAAGCGACTGTCCTGCCAACATCGGCAAGAGCAGTGAAAGAGATGGGTGAATGAGAAGATCCCACACTTTCATATTTCCCATTCTTTGTGTTGAATCCGAACCATGGCCCGATGCTGTCTTCTAGGAAGAGACCACAGAATACTCGGCAGATCTTGATGCTGGGATTCAACTCCTGTGCCAGAGCCAGATTTTTCTTCTTCTGGTCCCACTCCAGGTGTGGGAAATCATGCACATAATGATCTGCTCCAAACTCAGATGGGAAGTAAATACGGACGTTTGTATGAGGCAGAGCGCGTGCGAGGTTCGCCTTGAATGTGTGTCCTGAGTGTCCGATTGTATCGACGAGGATGTCGACTCCTTGAAGTGCGTCTTTGAGATTGGTATCATCATATTTTCGTGTGGTATATTTTTTATTTTCGCTCGCGGATGTTGATGACTCTTTTCGTGACAAGAGGATTACCTCTGAGAATTGATCACGGAATAGAGGTGAGAGAAAGGCTGAGGTGACATGCTGGCCTAAATGACCTGTAGCTCCGGCAATGGCCACAACAGGGCGAATACTCGACGCCATGATAAATGATATGAATGAAATCTGACTGTCAGAGCTCTTTTTAATTTATTTTAGTTTGTAATGATATCGTAAGATTCAATTTTCATAAATGAATGTTCGCTTTATATTCCAAATCATGCCAAGAGATCTACGTCACGATCAAATCAAACATGAGAACAAACACTGTCTCTGGATGCTGATTGGCTGAGAAAAGTGTTTGTTTCAATTGCAAATCAATCAAACTTGAGATTAGCCAATCACACTGCATCGAGCGGAATAAGTCCGCTGTTTGCATTTAATTTAGGGTTTTGCTTATATAGATCAAGACAGCGACCATTTGAACACTTTTATTGAGATGAGATATCACTTCTGACATTCAAAATTACAGTCCAAGACAAATACGGAAGAACGGAGAAGCGCAGAGCTCCAGTATACATCATGGGATCTGAATTTCCAATGTCCTCTCATCTTGAAGAAGCCCTTCGCTTCCTTCTCAAGGACCAGAAACATGAGAACTCGGCATGTCATCATTGCACACACCACCACGATCCTGAATGGGTCTTAGAGGCAGATACATGGTCTCAGCTGGAAGCGCTTCGACAGAGGCTTTGTCAACGACCTGCAATCCCCAAAATCCCCGCCGACCGTCTCGCCGATATCGAAGCCGTGATCCAACACCACAACAACCACAAATTGCACACATCAGCCAATTCAATCAACCCTTGCACAACAATAACTCGAGGTGAAGGAGATAGTGACGAGAAACCTGCGTTAAACCTCTCGATATGGAAGGGCGATATCACAACACTCACCGACATAACGGCAATCGTTAACGCCGCCAACACCCAACTGGAAGGCTGCTTCCAACCTGAACATCGATGCATCGACAATGTCATTCACTCCGCTGCTGGACCCCGTCTTCGAGATGCTTGTCATGATATTATCCTTTCACAGGGATACAGAGAGCCTGTCGGCTCTGCAAAAGTAACACCTGGATTCCTCCTCCCCGCCCCGTGGGTTCTACACACCGTCGGTCCACAACTAAGTCCCAGACAAAAACCTCAAGGACATCACAGAGCCCAGCTCGCTTCGTGCTACAGATATTGTCTTGATGCTGCGGAGTCTTTGCCTCCGCTACCAAATGGAAAGAAAGTGGTTGTCTTTTGCTGTATCTCCACGGGACTATTTGCTTTCCCTGCTGATACAGCTGCCGCTATTGCAGTTGAGACTGTCGTCTCATGGTTTCGAGATCGGTCAACTTCTTCAATCACGGATGTCATTTTTGATACATTTCTCGAAAGTGACGAGGTTCTTTATCGAGGTTTATTGGAGACTTTACCCGACCGAGTCGCCTCACTTGCTCCTGAAGAAGCCATCGTTGTTAAACCCAGCCCCCTCAGCTTAGCGACCGGCTCAGTCACTCCCATACCCAGTGAACCAATCCTGAAAGCACGTGAATGGCTAGCAGGTGCCTCTCATCTTATCATTACAGCTGGCGCAGGCTTATCAGCTGCAGCGGGATTGGATTATACCTCGACTACACTCTTCGACTTACATTTCCCTGCTTTCAAAGCGAAAGGTCTGCGCCGGTTATACGATATTATCGGGTATAACGGGTGGGATAATCCATGTCAAAAATGGGGATTCTTTTTTCTTCATCTTGATCATGTCCGCAAATGGCCTGTTTCACCACTATACGGACTTTTGTATGAGCTCGTCAGCAAATTCTCATCTGCCTCGGCTGTACCGTCAGCTTCGAAGTATCATATCCGCACGACAAACGCAGACGGACTTTTTGTGAAGAATGGGTTCGCTCTTGAGAATATCTCGACTCCTCAGGGTCAATATGCGTTTTTGCAGTGTTATAACAAGTGTAGGGTTGATGCGGTGTTCCCTTCGGAGCCTTTTACTAAGGCTGCGTTACCATTTATCGATCCTGTTTCACAATGCCTTACAAAGGAGGAACTTTTGCCGATGTGTCATTATTGTGGTGGGGAGCTGACGCTCTGTGTACGTGGTGGAAACTACTTCAACCCTGCACCATTTCATGCACAGGAGAAAGTCTGGAAGGGATTTCTGGAGCGATTTCATGAACTGGATCGTGAGACTGAACATGGTACAGAGACTGGCAGTAATGACTTCAATGGTGCTGTTGTCTTGGAGTTGGGAGTTGGGCTAAATACTCCCGGTGTGTTACGGTGGCCGAATGAGGATCTCATCGAGTCATCGAGTGGAGTTCGATTAATTCGGGTTGGAATTGATGCTTCTGGATGTGTTCCTTGGGAGATGGAAGAAGAAGATCGAGCGATTGGGATTTTGGGGGATATTGGCGTAGCTCTGAAGATGCTTGTTTCTAAATGATGTGGAGAAGTAATCTGAATCCGAGCGATGTTATTTGGGCACCCGAAGAATGATAAATCGACACCCTATTTAGAAAGAGCTCTGGAGCTTCATACACCATACGTACCTTCCACTATACCCACCCCTCCATCTACACTCCATCTCCCACCTGGGCAGTCCATCTCTCACTCTATC